>BSWB01000002.1:150151408-151388408 GCA_033239125.1 Fagopyrum homotropicum
AACTTGGTTATAACCCTTGACAACTAATCGAGCTTTGTACCTTTCAACCGAGCCATCTTGTTTATACTTAACCTTGTAGACCCATTTGGAACCTATAGCCTTGGAACCAGGTGGCAATGTAGTAAGTTCCCAGGTATTGTTAGCTTCAAGAGCATGTAGTTCGGATTCCATGGCACTAATCCAGACATCATGATGTTTAGCCTGAGAATAGGTGGTGGGTTCAAATGTAGCAATGACATTACAACGAGAACTCAAATATTCAGGATCTATATCAAGAGCTTGCAATTGAGGGATAATAGGATTGGTGGAAGAAGAAACAGAAGGGCAAACATAATCCTGAAGATGAGCAGGTTTATGAATGGTTCTATGTGGTCGAGAAGATGCAGGAGGATTGATAGTGGGAAAAGAAGTGGGTGGAGTAGAGGAAGAAGAAGATATAACTGAGGGAGATTGGAAAGGAACATGTATTGGAGTGGAGAATGAAGGAGATGGATTTTGTGGAGCACTAGAAGGAGAGGGTGAAGAAACTGGTAATGGTAAAGATATGGGAAAAAATTAGGATTGCAAGATTCTTGGAAATCACAAGCAGGAGAAACCAGTGGGAAAGTAGGAGTAAATGATGGTAAAGTAGCAGGGTCTGACTAGAAGGGAAAAATATCCTCTCAAAAAGATACATTCCTGGTAACCATGATCTTGTCAGATTGCAAATCAAGGACTTTATAACCCTTCTGGCCTGGAGGATAGCCTAGAAAAACACAAGGCCTGGATACAACTTCAAGCTTGTCTTTCACATTGTTCAAACAATAACAAAGGCAACCAATGATCCTGAGATGATCATATGAAACTGGGCGTTGATGAAGAACTTCAAAAGGAATTTTCCAACCTAAAACAGAAGAGGGCATGAGATTTATCAAATAAGTTGCTGATAAAATGCATTCACCCCAGAAATGCAAAGGGAGATGTCCTTGAAGTCGTATAGCTCGAGCTGTAGCTAATAAATGACTATGCTTCCTCTCAACTCGACCATTCTGTTGAGGTGTGTAAGGACAAGACTTGTGATGCAGAATACCTTTAGATTTGAATAAATCTTGTAAAGAATGTTGAATAAATTCAGATCCATTGTCAGATCGAATGATTTTAACTACACCATTAAATTGAGTCTGCACATATACTAGAAACTCATACCAATCGATGCACCTGCAATTTATCATTCATAAGAAAGGTCCATGTGCATCGAGTAAAATCATCCAAAATTGTGAGAAAATAACGTGCACCACATATAGATCTAGTATGGTAAGGGCCCCATATATCCATGTGCAGAATAGCAAAAGCATGAGCAGCATATGAGTTGCTACTAGGAAAAGGTAATTTGTGTTGCTTTGCCATAGTACAAATATCACAAGTCAATGATGACAAAGATGTAGAAGGACAAGCAGTAGTATGCTGCATTTTAAGCAAAGATGAATGCCCTAAACGTGCATGAAATGTTTGCAAAGATAACTTGTCAACATTATTACAGATAGGAGAAGCATCATTAGTAGAAACTGAAACAGGACTAATGAGCTTGTAAATACCACCATCCAAGTAGCCTTGTGCTATGACAACATTAGTAATATGGTCCTGAAAGAAGCAATGACCAGTGTCAAATACTGCCTTGCAAGAAGATTGAATAATAAGTCGATGAACAGAGAGAAGGTTATGTTTAAACCTTGGCATGAATAAAACATTGGTCAAAGTGAGAGATGAAGAAATTGGAACACTTCCTAAATGAGTCACCAGTTTCAAAGTACCATCTGGAAGACCAATTTGAATAGGCTTGCTCAAGGCAACAAGAGTGGAGAAGAATTCTCGACAGTGACATATATGATCTGTTGCTCCTGAATCAACAATCCAAATATGTGGGGAAGAAGAAGCATGAGCTAAAAAAGATTTCGTGATACCTGCAAAATTTGCAGAACTCGAAGATCCAGAATTGACAGATTTGTTGTTCATGAACTTGAACATCTCTTGAAACATCATGGACATAGTGTTGTTATCAACTCCTTTGGTAACCATATCATCCAGAGGAGAATTAAGAATAGAACCATCTGAATTGTGTGCATTCAAAGAATGGCCAGTTCTTGAATGACCTACTGGTCTATCATTAGAAGAATTCTTGGAACCTTTATACCATTCTGGAAAGCCATATAGCTTGAAACACTACTCCTTTAAATGACCTTTTTCTTTGCAATGGTCACATTTCCTATCCCATTTATCCTTGCGAAAATCTTGCCTACTTCCTCCTGCCTAGCGATAGGGAATCTGTCTATCTGTTGCTAATGCTTCATGAGGAATAGTTAATGTAGATGTAACTTCTCTTTGCTTTTCAACTTGTAGTGAATAAAAAACCGAAAAAAAGAAGAGACAAGACCATGTGAAAAGCACGATTTAAAGATGGCAAGGTTTCAAGAGATAATATAGTCGATCTAACATGATCAAATTGATCATTGAGTCCCATAAGAAACTGAATCAGCCGAGTTTTAGCTTCCCGCTCAACTAAAAGCTTAGGGATCTCACATTTACAGTGTACAATTCCAGCACAACAACAAACAGGTAAAGAATCATGTGCTTGCAATTCATCCCAAAGACGCTTAAGACGACCATAATAAACTGAAACTGTGGCATTCTCTTGTTTCATAGAATTTAGATTTTTATGAATCTGATATATCAAAGGCGCATTAGAAATCTGATACCTCTCTAACACTTCATCCCACAGTTCTTTAGCTGACTCCACATAAGAGAATTGCTCTGCAACTTCTCGTTTCATCGAATGAATCAACCAACATCGTATCATATAGTCTGCACGAATCCAGCGTGCTGCCTTCTCTGCATCAGCAACATCCTTGACGCAAGTGTCTGTGATAAAACCTACTTTCAATTTCGCACCAAGTGCCATATGAATCCCTCTCTTCCATGAGAAGAAATTGGATCCATCAAACAGTGTAGATACGAGTTGCATCCATGGATTATCTGAGGGAGCAAGATAAAGAGGATCGGTTGAATTTCCAGGTAGCATAATCGCAACTCCAATGGATTCTGTATTTCTAATGTTCGATGAAATGAGATTTGGATCGAGAGGTTCCTTATCTTGAGTATCATTACGATCATCCATAGATGATTAAAAAAAATAGATCTAGATTGAGATATTTGCAGAAAAAATTCTTCGTGGCTCTGATACCATTTGAAGAAGAAGAAGATATGAAGAAAATATGATATTCATCAACTGAATTCTGTTATTTATACTACTTAGGATATATTGTAACAAAGACCCTAATATATCCTTTATTTACATATAAAGTCCTATAAGAACGTACTATCTCCATAGCTTCACCTACCACCCGCATTACGAGATTTTTTTTCCATTTTTCAGTAAATCGAATGACCAAATATCGGTCGGATTTGAAATGATTTATGACTAACAACTAACAAGCTAGGTATGATACTCAATCCCTACCTAGAACTCTCTAGAAGTCACAATAATTACATCATTTGTGAACTGCCGACAATCTCCAGAGAAAGGTATTAGGTAAGAGGTTATTACATCCGATCCATGCGTAACTAGAAGTCACAATCACAAATGCTAGCTAACGGTCAAACACCCATCTTGTTTTAGAGTTTGAGAGTACAAATCTAGAGTTACAACTCTACTGGACAAGCACGGATGGCCCCCAACGCAAATCGTATAACCTCGTATCAATCTCAATCCGGCAACTAATGGAAAATATACCAGATTCCTTCCTCACAGCCACAACCACCGTGCAGCTGCCGCATGTCGCCGTATGCTCTAGTGCCGGGATGGGCCATCTTGCCCCGTGCCTCAGCATGGCTTCCGCTCTTTCTTCAAATTGCAGGGTCACCTTCGTCGTCCTCGTCCCCGTCGTCTCAAAAGCCGAATCCGACGAAATATCCTCCATGTTCACCACCCACCCCCACATCCACCGCCTCGATTTTCAAATCGATACCCCGGCAACCCCAGACACCAATGTTGACCCTTTCTTGATCCGATACAACGCCGTTAGTCAATCCGCCCACCTGCTCGGTCACCATCTCTCCACCCTCTCCCCGCCAGTCTCCGCCGTCTTCTCCGAGTTCTCTCTCACCATGGGACTTAACACCTCTCTTCCTACCATTATCCCAAACTACACAATCATCCCTACCTCTGCGAGATTCTTCTCCTTCATGGCTTGGCTTCCTCGTCTTCTTAACTCACCTCCGCCCCACGGAATCCCGGTAGAGATTCCGGGAATCGGAATAATCCCCAGAGAAAATATCCCTCCGCCATTATTCCTTCAGGATCATCCCTTCACCGACCTGCTCGTATCTAATGCTCGACACTTGCATCTCTCCAAGGGGCTAATGCTCAACACATTTGAATCATTCGAACCAGAAACCCTAGCTCGCCTCAAAGAAGGCATGGTTTTTCCAGATCTCCCTCAAATCTTCCCTGTCGGACCTCTCTATAGAAATCGTAACGTTAATGAAGATAAGTCATTGTGTTGGTTGGACCATCAGCCGAAGAACTCGGTGATTTACGTGTCGTTTGGGAGTAGGACGACGATGTCGAGAGATCAGATACGAGAGCTGGGAATGGGGTTGAAGAAGAGTGGATACAGGTTCCTATGGGTGTTGAAATCCACCATTGTAGATAAGGAAGAAAATGAGGGTTTAATAGATTTATTAGGAGATGAGTTGCATGAGAACTTAGTGTCCAATGGAAAGGGAAAGTTAGTGAAGGAGTGGGTAAGGCAAGAGGAGATATTGGGTCACCGTGCCGTCGGAGGGTTCGCGAGCCACTGCGGATGGAACTCGGTGATGGAGGCGGCTCGATGTGGAGTGCCGATGTTGGCTTGGCCTCAAGGCGGAGACCAGAGAGAGAATGCTGGGGTGATCGAAAAGGCCGGTCTTGGCGTTTGGGAGAGACGGTGGGGAACTGGTGGAGCGAAGGTGGTGGGAGCGGCGGAGATTGCGGAGAAGGTGGAGATGATTATGGGAAATAATGATCTGAGAAAGAGTGCAGTGAGAGTTGGGAAGGAGGCGAAGAGTGCTTGTGATGTTGGTGGAAGCTCTAGAAGTGAATTGATGAGCATCATTGGAAGCCTGAAACACTGAAGCTGTGGTTGATCATAAAACTCACAAAGCAAGGATCGTATGTCGATGCATTTTGAGTTTTAATTACTGAATTTCTAGTGTCCTGTTCTTCAATGAGTCCTAAAGTAATACATACTGTTACTTTGTTATGAATTCATTTGAACTTCCTGTTATGTTTTTGATTCTTGTATTAAGCATAGGACATGAGAATAAATCTAGCATTTTGTACTATGGTCTATGTAGAGATTTGTAAATGTGTTCATATGATAGTTTGTTATGTGGTTGATCTTGATGCCTATCATGATCCAATGTTGCCACTTAGTTAATCTAAGTAAGGTAGCTTGGTGATTAATATGGTGACAAGTTCATCTACATGGGTATGCTATTATGTGACTTAGAAGATACTTAGTTGTGAAGTGTATATTTGTGTGTGTTGTGTACTTCTCCGGCAAATTAGAAGACTGGGCTTGGAGGCCCACTTGAAGCCCTTCTCTTTGATCCAGTGTGAAAAGCCTGCTTACGGGTTTTTCTGGTGAACCGATCACTTGAAATATGAAACCGGGTTTGAGGGTTTATTTGAGCGTGGTGTGAAACACAACGTTTGACCTTGGTTAAGCTTTGGTATTTAAACGTTCTAAAGCAGCTCTCCAAAACCCTAGTGAGAAGGCGGCAACTTGTGTGCTTCGTCCACAGAGAGAAAGAGAGAGATCAAAGAGAAGAGAAGAAGAACAAATCTTCCAAATCTTGCTCGAAGCAAGAAGGATCTGTGAAAGAGGAAAGAAGGGGAAGAGAGGTCGAGAGATCTATAATCTCTGGAGTCTCTTCTCACCATCGCTTCGTTGGTTTGCGACAGTGACGAAGATCAAACTCAGATCTTCGTCGAGGTGCCTTTGAGGGGACTTTTCTTCACCTTTGCTTCTTTGTATCTCCTGAGTTCTTCCTTGTTACTTTCTTTGCTAGATCATAGGAAAGTGCTAGTGTCTCGTGTGTCCTGTGTTTGTAACCTTGTTCTTGGAAACCTAGTGAAAACCCGGGACCGGATCTCCCCTCTTGAGGTCCCGTAGAGTAGGGGTAATTCTTACCACCGAAGTGGGTAAACAATTTCTTGTGTGAATGTTGTTTGACTCTTTAGTCGGATCTACGACTAGGGATATTAGAAACCTTAGAATTAACAATCACAAAGTGGTATCAGAGCATTTCTGTGAGTTTTTTCTGTTGTGTTAACAAACCCTAAATTTCTAGGGTTTACAGTGTTGCTTGATGTTTTTATATATCTTGCATTTTTATTTTGCTTCCGCTCCTTTGTTGATTTACCTTGTGTGGTTAAATCTCCTCTGACCGATGCATTAGTGTTCATCTTGATTGTATATTGTTATCGTGTGTTCTCGCTTACCTTATCTGCCTCACCTCCTCATATGGTTTCCTTACCTTTCTGATTAAAAACACTAATTATGTCACTCTTTGTTTGTAGGAAAAATAAACGATGACAGAAAGTAGCATCAGATTAAATCTCTATGATGGAGTCTCAGACTTCATCATGTGGCAGGTTAAGATGAAGGCCATCTTGACCAAGGAAAAATGTTGGAGGGCCATAACTGGTGACTATGTGGCTGAAACTTCAGCTGCCAAAAAATGGAAATGGAGGAACAAGCTCATGCTGAAATAATGATAAGGCTGACTGACGACGTGGCTCGTCAGTTTGTAAGTATCTACTGCCAAACCTTTATAGGATACTCTAGATAAACAATATAACAAAAAATCTTTGCCTTCTAGGAAATGTACTTTACATAGGTTATTAACTTTTAAGATGGATGTGAACTTGACCTTGAATGATAACCTAGATATATTTTTAAAAATGAAAATGGACTTAGAAAGATATGATGACACTATTAAAGACACTCATCTTGCTGTTATCCTGCTTGGTTCTTTACCCTTCCAATTTGACACTTTTAGAGATGTGATTCGATATAGTACTGAAACTTTAACTAAGGCTAAAATCATTGAATCCATATCTGATAAAATTAGTCTATGAAAGTCTTTAAGACTACAAATAATGACAAGAAATCAGAAGTTAAAGATGAGGTTCTTATGACTAAGGGAAAATTTAAAAAGAATAACAAGCATAATAAAAAGGATAAGAAAGATGATCTCTATGATAAAAGCTCTAATAATGAATCTGACAAGAAAAATAAAAAATGCTTTTATTGTCAAAAAGTTGGTCATTTTATAAATGATTGTAGAAAGAAAAAAGAAAGATGAGTCTAGTAAAGGAACAATTGAAAATAATGTTTCTCTATTTAAAGAAATGCATGCCCAATATTCATGTGAACTGTTGATGTGTGTTATTCCTTTCAAATGTAAATATGATGATTGGATTTTAGACTCTGGATGTACCATGCATGCTTATCCTGATAGATCTCTTTTATGCTCCTTAGAAGTATTTAGTGGTGGTGATGTCATGTTAGGTAATAATACTACTTTAGAAATAAAAGGAATAGGAAGTATACCTATGTGCATGTTTGATGGGAAAGTTGGAGTGATACAAAATGTTAGATGGGTTCCTGGCTTTAGGAGAAACCTTCTGTCTGAATCTATGTTTGATGATCTAGGTTGTAATATAAACACTAGTAATGGTATAAGAGAAGTTATCAGGAATGGTCTTACTCTTGTTAGGAGATTTAAAAAGGGTGGTTTGTACTTTGTAGAACAATCACGTGAATTAAATATCTCCACTACTGATGTTGATAAAAATAACCTAGATCAAACTACTTTATGGCATAGCAGGTTAGGACATATAGAGAACAATGGCTTACTTCATTTACATAAACAAGACATTTTAACTAATAAATTGACCAACCTTAGTTTCTGTGAAAATTGTGTGTTTGGAAAAGCTAGTAAAAATAGTTATATATATATATATATAGAGAGAGAGAGAGAGAGAGAGAGAGTATAGATCCTATGAGAACACCCCCTAACGTGAGAACATGAGAGCAGATTCGTAATTATTATTAATTTTGTTACGAATGTGCCATATCGTTTAATGCATTATTCGTAGTTATTGTTGGTTGAGTGGATTATTCGTAGTTATTGTTGGATTCCTAATTATTATTATTCGTAATTATTATTAATTATGATATCTACTCTAAATCTCAACCCTTAATACTCACCATACAACGGTGTACGATTGTTCTCATGTTCTCACGTTAGGGGTGTTCTCATGGGAACCACACCCTATATATATATATATATATATATATATATATATATATATATATATATATATATATATATATATATATATATAAGGCTAGCAAACCCCTATAATACACTCAGATTTATGAAGTCCTGAACAAATAGAAACTGTAGGTGGTAAGAGGTATTTCATTTCCTTTAATGACCATTACTCGAGAAGAGTATGGATTTATCTGCTTAGAACTAAAAATGAAGCTTTTGAAAATTTTAAAAACTGAAAAACTTTAGTTGAAAATGAAATGGACTTGAAAATAAAATGCCTTAGGACTGACAATGACCTTGAATTTTGTAACACCATTTTTAATGAATATTGTAAAACAAATGACATTAAAAGACAGCTTAACTGTTCATAGTACACCTCAACAAAATGGTACATATGAGAGAATGAATAGAACCCTCTTAGAAAAGGCTAGATGTATGCTTATAAGTGCCAGGTATGAAACATAGCCTATGGGGAGAAGCTGTTACTACAGCAGCTTACCTCATTAATAGGTTTCCCTCCTCTGTTATAGAGTTTAGGACACCCCTAGAGCTTTGGACTGGAAGGAAGTCTAGTATTACCAACCTAAGACCCTTTGGGTGCACTACATATTCCCATATAACACAAGGGAAGTTGTAACCAAGGGCACAGAAGTGTGTAATGCTAGGCTATCCTGAAGGTGTAAAGGGCTATAAACTTTTACTCATACAACCACATGGCTATAAAGTGATAACATCTAGAAATGTGACCTTTAATGAAAGAGAATTCTATTTTAAAACCAGAAAAACCCAATATTGTTGAGGCTCCTAGTATTTCTGAAACTGAAAATGAACCTACTAGGTCCAACCACTTCTACACAAATGACCATAATAGAGCTAATCAGATCATAGATGAAGAATTTGGCATAGGATACTATCAAACACCTAGTACTAGTGAAGAGAACTGTGATGTTGATAATCTTCCTAATAATGATGAAAATATTGTTGATAACACTGTTATAAGTAGTGAGAACCATAGTTCAGAATCAAGGGGGTAGAAAATAGTAGTGCTATCTATGCTGCTCCTTTGTCTCTTTCTGATAATGCCTTGCATGAACATGATAATGATGATTACTTGCATGATAATGATGATCATAACTATCAGTTGACAAGAGATAGAAATCCAAGGGTTAGAATACCTAATAGGAGATATAATGATTCTGAATATGTTTGTTTACAAATGATTTTAATGTTGTTGAGTATGCTTTCCTGACTAGTGATGTTGTTGATAATCCATATACTCATGACACATATAAACAAGCTATGAATTGTTCTCAATAAAAAAAATTGGAAATTTGCCATGCAAGATGAAATTGATTCCATGATTGTGAATAAAACTTGGGAGTTAATAGCTAAACCTGACAATGTCAAACTTGTGCCTTGTAAATGGATCTATAAACTAAAGGAAGCTACTAAACTAAGTGAACCACCTAAATACAAAGCTAGACTTGTAGCTAAAGGCTTCACTCAAAGAGAAGGAATATACTACACTGATATCTTTGCTCTTGTTGTTAAATACAAAACTATGAGAATGTTGCTTGCTTTTGCTACTGTGCATGATTGGGATATAGAACAAATGGATGTAAAAATTGCTTTTTTACATGGTGATTTGAATCAAACTATCTATATGAAACAATCTGAGGGTTTTGTAGATAAATCTAAACCTGATCATGTGTGCTTACTTAAAAAATCCATCAATGACTTAAAACAGTCACCTAGACAATGACACCTTAAGTTTGATGATTGCATGAAAAACTTAGGATGTTTAAGAAGCAATTATGATTATTGTTTGTACTTTAAAGGCAATCTTCCATGACTCCCTTATTTGTCTTGCTATATGTAGATGGCATCCTACTTATTAGTAAATTTGCCATGCTGATTGCTAGTGCTAAAAGGGATTTAAAATCTAATTTTGACATGAAAGATATGGCTCTGCACAGAAGATCTTAGGTGCACTACAAAAAAAAAAATTTTGCGACGGTATTGCGACGCCAAAAGGCCTTTTGCGACGAAAGCGACTGTTTCAACAGCGTTGCGTCGGCAAAAACGCCGACGCCAACTGGTCCGTCGTAAAAGGTATATGCGACGGTATTTACCGCCGCTAAAGATCTTGCTATGGCAGTACGTCGTGCTAGCCGTCGCTAAAAATTGGTGTCGTCGGTGCTTATTTTAAATTTTGTGACGGTAAACGCCGTCGCAAAATTGTTGTCGCAAATACCTTTCCAAAAAAAATACATCTTTTTAATTCTTTCATTTTGATAGCTATTCTCTGCCGCAAAACGTTTAACAGCTACATTATTCAAAATTTGTGACGGTTAGATGTCGACGCAAGAGTTACACCTGAATTGGATATTGATAATTGTCGTCACAAAGCTAATTAAAGTTACCATTTTCACCCATCGTAATTGATACATACTTCATATTGTTTCTAAACAAAGGTACCTAATTGACACATTTTAGATTTATCCGAAAACAAAAGTGATTAACACTTTGCCTTGTGAACAACACAAAATGAAACAAAATATTCAAATGTTTTCACTTGGATTTTCTTCTTGATCAACTTCTTTAGCGGCAATCTCTTTTTTACATTGCTCTCCAATAGACCCATTTTCTTGAAAACTTGTTGCACCTTACAAAACCAAAATAAGCATAACATTAGCAAAATACAGTTTCCCATCAATTAATACATGCGCAATCTAATTTAAATAGAGAAACATAACTATTGTTCCCATCACAATATTTAATACTAACTAGTAACTACTACTATTCCATCCTTAGCGGTTAGCGCTATTCACAAACAATCAAAAATAAAGCATACCATATATATGGCTAGTTATGACCTTATGGTTGTGTAAAATTACCCGAATTTGAAACAATCCAGCAAATGTTGATCTAACAAAATATCAGAAACTATGGTTCCATAGTCTTCAAATATGACGAAAAATTGTACCATGTCAAGGGTTGGTTTGTGGGAATTGGAGACGAGTCCCACTTGGAGTAATCTCCGCTACCTTGATCCAAATCCTCGTCTACCAGTCCAACCTGCATGTCAGAATGAACAAGATGTCCCAAAAAGTTTATACATTGGTTTTAAATAATATATTGAGATCCTGAAAATAGCCTCTCTCTTTTTAATTACTAGTTGTGACGCGTTTAAAGCACATTTTTGTTATCTTATAATGTTGCCTTAGACCTTGGGTGCGATTAAGTATTGGAATACAAAAAATATAATTAAAAAAAGAGTTATTGTAGCGTTACACCTTGAACTGCTAGTAGTCTATGTACAAAAAGGTTATTGTAGCTATAGTTCGTTGATATTGTTGCTCATAGTTTGAGTCATTCCAAGTTGTTATAATTATTTTTTTTATGACTTTTCATTCCATTTCTCAGCGGCAACATACAAACAAAATATAATACATGTCATCAATGGTTGATTAGGAATTGAAACAAGCGAACCCTTGGAGCTGTCTGTATCAACAAACCCTTGGAGCAGTCGGTTCCATATGAATCAAAATTTTCTTGGCTTGAAGTGGTTTCATTGTCCTGAATCTATTTCCAAAATGATACATTGACTCAAGTCCAACACAATCAATTGAAAGAGTTTTCAAACAAGTACAGAGAAAAGAGAATCTTGAAAAATGAACCTACCAGGATGTACTCTTGCTAATACAAAAGAATAAGGTTATCTAAAGATGTAATCAAATACAAAGATAAACCCAGAAATTGTCACAATACAGTTCAATATACCAAGATCCCTGACCTAGAGACCTTGCAAGTGCTCAGAAAGTCTGTCCAAAACAAAACAGATATTTAACACTACGTCATTTTGAACATGGGCAATCAATGGTGAAGAGAAGTATGTTACAAGAGGGTTGTGTTTTTTATATTGTTGATTGCTGCAAAGATCTCGTAATTATCCTAGAAAATGAAGCGTACAGTCCACAGAAACTATAGCCTGATATGTTTGAAAACAATGTAAACAAATTGCAACTTAGATCTACACAACAACAGGTGACATAAAATCACATATTTTAGAGGACTGATTAATTTTTCATATAGGTGATTAGTCTTTGATAGTGAATTATCATAGATATTTGCTCTTCATTTCCATGTAAAGCCATATTTTCACCTAGGAGCTCCGCTGCTTTTGCCTAAGTAGTTAGAGGAAGTACACATTAGCAGAGGAGCCCTTTTGTGTACCAAATATGATAGCATATGGTTAAATTTTGAATACTACA
Source organism: Fagopyrum homotropicum (assembly GCA_033239125.1). Lineage (NCBI taxonomy): Eukaryota > Viridiplantae > Streptophyta > Magnoliopsida > Caryophyllales > Polygonaceae > Fagopyrum > Fagopyrum homotropicum. The sequence continues at coordinate 150,164,044 of BSWB01000002.1, forward strand.
ATAATAAGACGGCAGGAGACAAGTATATGCCCTTAGATATCATATATCTTTTACCCAATGGTGAAAGTCCTTGAAAAATAGTGCGAGCTAGATATTATTGTGTTTTGACACTCGGTAAAAAAATTATGCTTCAAGAGTTTATTTGCAGTGAGGCGTTTCTTTGGATCTTTCACCAAGCAAAAAGCTATCATTTATTTGAAAGACTGCATGAATAAGAGTCCAAAAGTGCAAAGTGACACCAATAAAATTTATGGTTGAATTTTGAAAACTACAATATTTGATTTTTTTTTTACAAAGAAGAAGAAAACCTTTGAAAATCTCTTGTCTGAACAAATGTTTAAGGAGATTTTTGTTTGGACATCTAACCTGTAAACCCACTGTCAAGCTCAAGAGATCGACTGCATTGTTTTCAGGCTTGCGTGTAACTGGGACATCAATTGAAACTTTGGCACTACTAGCACTTCAAATTTAGCTCCTGAAATATTCAATACAAGAACAAATTAAAAAACACTTTAACATTACATAATAACTGATTTCTAGCTAGAGATAATTTAAGACGTGTATGAATATTGACTAGTATAATTTCAAAGTTTTATGGTTGCCATGTTTCACATTACCAGAATGGACCCCAATGAAAACATGAAGACCGTGTCCAAGTGAGTTTACATGAAGGACAACTTGAGAACCGTTCTAAAGGAAAGACTCATTACTAGTTATATCAATCCTGCCGAGAGATAACCAAGAAACTGTCAAGCTCGTGACAAGGTCTGAGTTGTATAATTGTGAAATATGGAGCACAAAAGTAAATTTTGTGAATCGTCAAACACGTTGGTAAAATAATGCTTAGGGTAACAGCCTGATTGAAACCAAAAATAGTCACTTTTATCAGATGTATTTATTTGCTCCAACAAGCCAGCTTTTACAAATGCATTTGATTTTGAGATACCAACTGGTTCCTTATACCAGCTCCAACCATATGATGATGCTCCAATTGTATCAACATCGTAGCTTAGTGTTTCCCGAACATACTTGGGAATTTCAACTACAGAATTGATCTGTTTCAAAAAAAGTGAAATCATTCTTCGTTTAGTAACTTTAAATAGGTTGTAAAATATAATTTGAAATCATATTAGTATCTATGTATATGAAATGATCACATCGACGTAATTTATCAAAAATAGAGTGGAATGATTTGAAGGTCATCAAACATTTGCAATATTGAGCACAACATTCTTACAGTCCGGTAAGATGCTCACAGACCACGTAGGCAACCGGTATGAGTTACCATTAAAATTTACTGTTTTGTATGATTGAGTATCATCATGATTTCTCTAAACAACTCCTCAATTCGTGAGCCCTAAAAGAATTGCATAACCATCCTCACCAGTGAATCATTTCAATATACAACAAATCGCTCAAACTCAACAAAGAACAATTTTAAACCGATTTGATTGGTTAGGTCATTAGAATAAAAAAATCAAACTCCAAAAAGAGAAGAAGGATGAGAATCAGAAACAAAAAAAATCACAAACAAAACAACAAAGAGATGAAGAAGAGACGAAGAGATATCTTCGATTGAAGAGCAAAACGGCGGAAGGGATTGAAACCGTCAAGATTGAGGAGCACCTATGAGACTATCGTGAAAGAGACGAAGGGATAAAGGTTCTAGGGCTAAGTCCGATTTTTACCTCTTGGTTGAAGAAAACGCTGAATAAAGTAGAGTTATTATTTTCATTTTTTTTAATTCATTGTCCTATGTTTTTTTGTGACGGTCATCAAGAACCGACGCGAATGCAATTTATTTAACGACGACATCTAAACCCTGTCGCAAGTTGATTTACTATTCGCGACTTCCGCGGTCACAAAGTAAACGACGGCATTTAACGCCGTCATCTAGCCGTCGCAAAAATGGCTCAATGGCGTCGGCAAACTTATGCCGACGCAAACCTCCATCGCAAATCTATTTATTTTTTGTAGTGGTGTTAAGATAATAAGGGATAGAAAGCATAAAAATATATGGTTATCTCAAGTTGATTATATTGAAAAGGTTTTAGAAAGATTCAATATTAAGCATGTTAAACCTACCTCTATACCCTTAGGAGGGCACCTTGACTTGACTAAGCAACATTGTCCTAGTAACCAAGCTGAGATTGATAAAATGTCTAAAATTCCTTATGATTTGGATGTTGGCTCTATCATGCATGTATGTTATGCTTTGCACTAGACCTGATCTTGCCTTTGGTATAAGTGTTTTGAGTAGATACATGTCTAATTTTGAGTTGCATTGGACTGCTATGAAATATATTCTTAGATATATCAGTGGGACTAAGAACTTGTGTTTGATGTTTTCTGATCATGATAATATTGGTGAAGTGTTTGGTTATGTAGATTCTGATTATGCTAGCAATAAGGATAATAAAAAATCTACCACTAATTACTTTTATACTTGGAAGTCCAATTGTGTTTCATGGAAATCTCAAGAACAATCTGTGGTTGCTTTGTCCTCTACTGAAGCTGAATATATTGCAGTTGTTGAAGCTTCTAAGGAAGCTATTTGGCTTAAGGGCATTGTTAGTGAAATATCTCATAAGCCTTGTATTCCTGTAATTCATATGGATAACCAGAGTGCATTATATTTGTGTAAAGATCTTGTTTATCATGAAAGATCTAAACATATTGATGTTAGAAATCATTTCATTCGAGATATGGTTAAGAAAAAACACTTTCTGGTTAAAAAGATTAAGGGTGACTTGAATCTTGCTGACTTTGGAACAAAAATTGTAAATGTTGATAAACTTGCTTTTTGTAGAAATTTTCTGCAGATTTTGATGTTCCTTGAGTGTTGAAAGCAGGTTGTGGACTGATGACGGACAAGATTGATGGTTCTAGGCACACTATTGGGGGGACAAAATTTGGTTACAGAGTTAAAAGAATCAGGAGGGCAATTGTTATGTTTTTTATTCTTGTATTAAGCATGTAGCATAGGACAAGAGAATAAATCTAACACTTTGTACTATGGTCTATGTAGAGATTTGTAAATGTGTTCATATGATAGTTTTCTATGTGGTTGATCTTGATGCCTATCATAATCCAATGTTTCCACTTAGTTAATCGAAGTAAGGTAGATTGGTGATTAATATGGTGATAAGATCATCTACATGGGTATGCTATTATGTGGCTTAGGAGATACTTAGTTGGAAGTGTATATTTGTGTGTGTTGTGTACTTCTCCGGTAAATTAGAAGACTGGGCTTGAAGGCCCACTTGAAGCCCATCTCTTTGATCCAGTGTGAAAGGCCTGCTTACGGTTTTTTCTAGTGAACCGATCACTTGAAATATGAAACCGGATTTGAGGGTTTATTTGAGTGTGGTGTAAAACGCAGAGTTTTACCTCGGTTAAGGTTTGGTATTTAAACATTCAAAAGTAGCTCTCCAAAACCCTAGTGAGAAGGTGGCAACTTGTGTGCTTCGTCCACGGAGAGAAAGAGAAAGAACAAAGAAAAGAGAAGAAGAACAGATCTTCCAAATCTTGCTCGAAGCAAGAAGGATCTGTGAAAGAAGAAAGAAGAGGAAGAGAGGTCGAGAGATCTATAATCTCTGGAGTCTCTTCTCACCATCGCTTCGTTGGTTTGCGACAGTGACGAAGATCAAACTCAGATCTTCGTCGAGGTGCCTTTGAGGGGGCTTTTCTTCACCTTTGCTTCTTTGTATCTCTTGAGTTCTTCCTTGTTACTTTCTTTGCTAGATCATAGGAAAGTGCTAGTGTCTCGTGTGTCTTGCGTTTGTAACCTTGTTCTTGGAAACCTAGTGAAAACCCGGGACCGGATCTCCCCTCTTGAGGTCCCGCAGAGTAGGGGTAATTCTTGCCACCGAACTGCATAAACAATTTCTTGTGTGAATGTTGTTTGGCTCTTTAGTCGGATATATGACTAGGGATATTAGAAACCTTAGAATTAACAATCACACTTCGAGTGAAATCCTTAATAAGACTGCTTCCTTAGGTTTCGTTATACAATGATCGAGGAGGGAAAAAACAAAAAAATAAAAGGCCCAATCGGTAACCATTTGATCTGCAGTCAAATGTTATACCACTCAGAATCATTTATGTTGGTTCTATTGTTTTAGAACTTGGAGGGGTGAGAGGTTGCTTATCGATCGGCTCTTCCATCTACGCTGGAGGGTATCCCCCCGGTTTTTCACATGTCTCAATTTAGAGAGTATATACCGGGCCGAAAAATGTGATTAGCTTTGAAGATTTATCTCTTGAGTTGGATCATACCTTCAAGGATCACCCGGTAGCTATCTTAGAGAGGGGTACAAGGCACTTACGGTCTAAGGAGATCCTGATTTTACAGATTCAATGGTCTAGACGGGGAGTCGATGAGGTCATGGGAGACCGGCGCAAGTATTATGATTACCTATCTAAGCGTTATGCGGAATTAGTTTCGACCTCATGGCCGACGAGTTAGTTCTCGCACTCATATATAATTATGTGTTTAGTTGCATGAGTGCTTATTTGCTTACATGCTCGAACGCTTATCCATTTATGTGTTAGAATGTTCCCGGCCTTTTATGTGATATGTACTTGTATGACTAGGGAAAGGGTGATAGCACCTTCATGAATAATCTTAAGTATGCCCTCAAGATTATAAAGTAAACTAGACAACCCTTTTATACCTTAAGTTTCGGGACAAAGCTTATTTTAAAGGGGATTGATGTAACATCCAGAAATTTCATTATCGGGAACTCAATACTAGCTGATCGGTTTTAACCGAACCAAACTGGACTCAAACCGGTTGATTTATTTTTTTTATCCATTTCCTTGTCATTTTATGTGCAAAGTACTTACCATTTTTGTACAAACATAGTACAAATAAGAGTGAGACTTACGTACCCACTATGTAACCCTCTAAATCTTGTCATTTTCTTTATTTCTTTTACACCATGCCATATGCTTTCTTTCCTCACCCTTTTAAAGACCATACATGTCCTTGCCTCCCTCCTTACACAAGCACACATTACCTTAGTTGGCAGTTCACGTCTCTCTCATGATGAAGTCAGAGTAGCAAGAAGTTTCCTCATCCAAGAGAAGTAGTCACAACCCTCCCCTCTCTAACCCTTTCTTCTTGCGAGCACAACATCATATCCTCCCACAAAAACAACCGTTCGCGTTCTTCTCCTCCAAGAATCAACACACAAAAACTTCTCTTCTCCTTGGTTGAAACTAAAGCAAGAAGAATCGCCACCCCTCTTCAGCACAACAAGCCGAGTCCTCTTATTCTCTTTCAAGAGCAACAACAATGATAGCATGAATTATAGTCTATATTTTGGGACTTGTTTAGACGTTTTATCTTCAATAATCTGCATGTTTGAATGTGTATTATATGATTATATTGTCGATTCATCTACCTTTGCGGAAATCGAGGTCTACACCAAGTTTCGTTGTAATCGTAGGTAAAATGGCACATTCTACATCAAAATGGAGCTAAAGGAGCTAAGGAGTCATTGGAGCTACATTCTGGAGCCTAAGGAAGAACTCAGGAAGCATGGAATTGAATTAGAGATTTACTTTGGACCAGATTTGAGAGATTTCACATTCATTCTAGAGTCACCTCGGTTGACCATAGAGTCACCTCGACCGAGGTGATCTAGAGGAGCGTCTCGACCGAGGCGAATATCCTGACGCGGCGAGATATATTTTATTTGGCTGTTATTTTTGGAATGAGAGATCTTATATTTTTGGGCTGGATTTCTGTAAGGAAGATCATATATTTAGAGGATTTATTTTAGGGGATAAGATATATTTTATTAGAAAATTATCTTTTTAAGATATTTTATCTTTGGAAGATAATTATCCTATATAAAGGGTTGGATTTTCCACAAGTTCAACCATACTTATACATGCTTAGAGGGCTTATAGCATCCAGCAATTAAAGGATTTTCTCCAGGGTTTTGAAGGAAGGAAGATTGAAGTTCAATCTAGGAAGGATTGATAGCTTATTATAGCTTTTGTGGAGGGTTTTTGTAAGACTTTCTTAGATTCCCTTTTTGTTGATTTGTCTTGTTGGATTGTGATCCAAGGAACGCTTATTTGTTTGATATTTGATTCAGTTATTGAAGCCTTGTTCTTAAGGTTTTTGTGTTCAAATATTCATTCCCTTCCCGTATATTTGATTATTGCTTTCATGATGATGAGTGGCTAATTTCTTTGTGCGATTCTAGGGTGATTGGTTGAAGGTTGTGGGAAAAACAATGATAGAATAATCTTAAATCCAGTAGGACCCTGAAAGCTCGAGTCTTTATCCTTAACCTTAGAACATCTCGTTCAGTCGATGAACATCTCGGCCGGGGTGGATTTTGGCTGACCGAGGTGACCTTTTCTTATCCGAAACTGAGAGTTAAGTGTTAGAGTTTGCCAAATCCTATTCTTATTACACCTTTCCTGGTTCAATGCAAGCCTAGGATGAGACTTACCCGGTAATTCCTTTGTTTGTTTACCCATGATCATAAGTGTAGGTAATAAAGGTTTATCCTTTATTGGGGTTTGAGTGTGCCTTCATCCCACCTTTGTGAGTTAGCCTGAGACTTACCCGGTAAAGGTTGATTCTATTCCCTTAGTTTGTGTGTTGGTTTGAGATTATAATTCCTTTCTTTAGTTCCTTGAGACTTACCCGGTAATAGGTTCTTCGGTTTGGGATTGTGAGTAGTGAGACTTACCCGGTGATCTATTCCACTTTAGAAACACCTTCCCTTTGCAAAACCTCAGCTTTGTCCGGTTATCTTGAGATCTTGAGTTGGAACCACAACTGGATACTTTAATCCCTAGAATTGCATATTCCTTTAATTGACTTTTTATCATCTTTGATTGCTTTAACCGCTTTTGTGGTTAGTAATTACATTGACTACTTATACTTGCTTAGGTTTCACCTAAGCCCCTGAGATCGACACCCCGGAATTCTTGCTTTTACTATAATTGATCCGTACAATGCGGGTTCGCATCCTTGTTTTAAGCATACTTTTTGGGTTATAAATTTAAAGCTTGCACACACCATTTGGAGCGAACAAGTTTTTGGCGCCGTTGCCGGGGACTTAGTCTAGACCAAGCCGGTTGCGGTAGTCTTTCGGGGCGCTTGCCCCTGTTGCTACTAACCACTCTACTTGAGTGACTTTCGCAGGTTCTTTCTTGTAGGTTTATGCGAAGAACCCACATTGGGAAGAAAATCGTTCCTTATGATCCCAAACCAGAAAAGACATACAAAAGACGCTTGAAAGAAGTTAAGATGGCCAATCAAGAGAATCGCGATCTTGAGGCCGAATTGAAGGAGGCATTGGAACAACTACGCCTCAGTAAAGAAGAACTGCGACTGGAAAAGGAAGAAACTCGCGCAAAGACGGAAGCGATCGAAGCAGATATGACGACTTTACGGGACCAATATCTACCTCGACCAGATCCAGCTCCTCGACCGAGGCAGGACCCAGCTCCGGCTGCCCTGGCCGAGATACTCCCACCTCGGATGCCAGTCCGAGATGCTCTTTTTGCAGGTATTCCACAGACCCTAGGGCAGAGGATGGACCCTAACTAGCAACTGAGGCGCCCAGGAGTCAACCTAGGTGATCTAACGGAGCATGACTATGAGCTTCGACCGCAAGTTCTTTCCATGATTCGCCAATGCCAGTTTGGAGGGCTAGAGAGGGAATCTCCGCATCAACATCTACAAAACTATGAGATATTGATGGAGACCTTGAGACGTTCAAGGTTGGAAAACAACATTTACAAGCTAAGGCCTTTCTATTTCTCTTTGAAAGATAGGGCGCTTACTTAGTATCAATCTCTCCCTCCCGGAAAAATCAACACTTGGGAGGAGATGACGACGGAGTTCTTGACTAAATTCTTTCCCCCTCTAAGACCGCTGAAATGAGAGGGAAAATCAATGCATTCATCATGAAGGACAAGAAAAGTTTGTCCAAGTCATGGGAGAGATTTAAAGACATTCTTTTGGATTGCCCACATCATGGGATCCCAAAGATAGAGTTGTTGGAGATATACTTCAAAGGATTGGATGGAAACACCCAATTCAACCTTCAACTACTATCCGCCGGAGCGTTCATGGACATGCCGATTGACGAAGCTTGGGAGTTCATAGAGAAACAAGCTTTGCACATGGAGAAATACCCCCATCAAGGAGCTGAAGGTGGAGTTAAAAGAGTCAACTTCCAAGATACTCCATCAAGCAACGATCAACTCACCTCTTTAAAGAATGATGTGAAGCAATTGAAAGACCTTTTGGTTGCTCAAACCAAGAAAGAAGAGGAAGGATATCAAAACTCAAGGAACAACAACAACGGTTACCGAAACAACAACAACGGTTCCCGGAACAACAACTACAACAACAATAGAGGATCCAACAACAATAATTGGAGGCAAACAATCAAAATTCGGGTAACTCTTACTCTAACTCCAATTCGAACAACTCTTCTAACCCTTTCCTCTCTTCTTCTTCTTCTTCTTCTTCTTCTTCTTCTTCTTCTTCTTCTTCTACTCCATTGAAGAGCCAGGAGCCTGGATCAAGCTCATCCCAGCCAGAAAAGAAAGATGCAGTGCTGGAGGCTATCTTGATCAAGCTCAATGCTATGGAGACGTCCATGAATTCATTTTCGAAGGCACAAAAAGCCTTAGAATAACAATTCTTTAATAAGGCGAATGAAGCGCCCATAGATCCAGGGAAGCTTCCAACAAGGACAGAGAGCAACCCTAAAAGGACAGATCATGGCAATAACGACGAGAAGTGGACTGAAAACTGCAGATCCAGTGCCTCGGTCAATGCTAGTACAGATGAAGAACACCTCGGTCCAAGTACAGTCGAAGAACACTTCGGCCGAGGTGCCAACCGAGGTTGAGCCTCAGAGAGCGTCGGACAAAACTGAAGTTTATGTCCCACCTCCTGCATATAAACCACCACTTCCATTCCCCCATTCAAGGGCCAAAGCACATCTAGACAAGCATTTTGGTAAGTTCCTTGACTTGATGAATAAACTACATATTAATATCCCTTTCCTTGATGCTATTCTAGGGATGCCCGCCTATGGGAAGTTCTTGAAAGAAATTCTATCAAGGAAGAGGAAGTTGGAAGACTTTAGTGAAGTAAGGATGACATCTAAATCCTCGGAGCTCATTCAAATTATGAAGGAGAAGATGCCACCCAAGTTGAGAGATCCCAGCTCATTTTGCATTCCCATTCAAGTTGGGGATGTCACTTGTGAGGCGTTGTGTGATCTAGGGTCCAGCGTGAGCATCATCCCGCTGGAGCTATGTGTGAGGATCGGACTTGGAGAGCCCAAGCCGGTGAAGATACGGTTGTACATGGCGGACCGCTCCATTACCCATCCCGTGTGCATTCTGGAAGACGTTCCGGTTAAGATAGCTAACTTCTATTTACCTATAGACTTTGTTGTGCTTGACATTCCCGCAGATTATCCCGTTCCTATCATTCTCGGAAGACCATTTCTAACAACTTCGGGTTGCAATGTGGATTGTAAGAACGCCAAGTTGCAATTCAACATTGGCGGTGATCAAGTTGAGTTTGCATTGCTTGCGGTAATGAAAGGAGAGATGCTGGGAGATGATATTTTCAACATCTATGATGAAGAAGAATCAAGAGAATTGGTGAGCCCTATCCTTATTAATGATCCACTTGAGAGAGTTATTAGTTTTAGCTTAATGGAGGAAGGTATAGATATTTCTTGTGATGCAGATATACGGAGCTTAAAGGCACTGGAAGAAGATCCAGGAGCTAAGATTGAAGAATTAATCTAGGAGAAGAGAATCTCCAGTTTCGGTCCCAGTTGCAGTACCTCGACCGAGGCACCTTCTGGACCGAGCGAGGTGTTCTTGACTGAAGAACATCTCGGTCACCCTCTCTGGACCTCGACCGAGGTCAAAAGCGAGATGATGTCCACTGAGAATAACAAACTTCTTACTCCCTTTTCTGAAATTCATCCTCAATTGGTGGAACACTTTCTCCACCAAACTTCTGATAATAAAGGACCTTGGTATGCTGACATTGTTAATTATCTTGTTTGCCAGGAAATACCACCAGGATTGACGTACGCTCAAAGGAAGAAATTCTTTAAGGATGTACGCCATAACTATTGGGATGGACCTCTACTATTTAAGAGAGGTCCGGATGGGATGCTTCGAAGATGCATTCCGGAAGATGAAGTTACTAGTGTCGTACGGCATTGTCACTCACTTCCTTGTGGAGGGCATGCTAGCGCTCACAAAACGTGCGCCAAGGTATTACGTTCTGGTTTCTTTTGGCCTACTTTATTTAAGGATGTGCAAACGTTTGTTGTCTCTTGTGATGCATGCCAAAGAACAGGGAACTTATCTAGGAGGAACGAGATGCCACTCAATAACATACACGAGGTTGAGATCTTTGATGTATGGGGAGTAGATTTCATGGGACATTTCCCATCATCCGGAGGAAACCTCTACATTCTCCTAGCTGTCGACTACGTCTCTAGATGGGTTGAAGCCATTGCCTCTCCCACTAATGACGCAATGGTGGTTGTGAAGTTCTTTAACTGGACTATCTTTCCACGTTTTGGGACTCCACGCATCATCATCAGCGATGGAGGGACACATTTCATCAACCGGAAGTTTAAGGCACTTCTATCGAAGTATGGGGTAACCCACAAGGTAGCAACCCCTTATCACCCTCAAACTAGTGGACAGGTCGAGATCTCTAATAGAGAAATTAAAGCAATCTTGGAGAAGACCGTCTCTAGGACAAGGAAGGATTGGGCCATGAAGTTGGACGACGCTCTTTGGGCCTACAAGACCGCATTCAAGACTCCCATTGGTACCCCCTTATAATTTGGTATATGGGAAGTCTTGCCATTTTCCCGTTGAGTTAGAACACAAGGCATATTGGGCAATCAAATGGTTGAACTTCGACATCAAGGAAGCTGGTGAGAAGCGGCTATTGGATATCAATGAGCTGAAGGAGTTGCGTTTGAACGCTTATGAGAATGCCAAGATCTACAAGGAAAGGACAAAGAAATGGCACGACAAGCGTATCGTCCCTAAGGAGTTCAAAGAAGGAGATTTAGTTCTACTCTTCAACTCCCGCCTTCGCCTCTTTCCACATAAGTTAAAGTCTAGATGGACAGGACCTTATGTTGTGAAACATGTTTTCCCTTATGGTGCAGTCGAGATCTGGGGAGAAACAAGTGGAAGATTCAAGGTCAATGGTCATAGACTTAAGAAATACAAACCGGAAGTCCCGGTTGAGGAGATTGCACCACTATACCTTGTTTAGGGACACCGTAGGGTCCAGCTAGCGACCTTAAATCAAGCGCTTCTTGGGAGGCATCCCAAGGTATTGCTTTCTTTTCTCTTTTCTAGCCTAGCTTTAGATAGTTTTCTTTGCTTTGCTTTGTTTTTGACGTCCTAGACAGACAACAGGTAGTCTCTAAGGAAGGAATACAACCCAGGAGCAACACTGGAAGGACTGAAGTTCGAGAAATCGAGAAGACGGAGTTTGACTGAGACACATCTCGGTTGCTGTCACAGCACCTCGACCGAGATGATTCTTGAGCAACCGAGGCTACTAGGGTTTATGACAATCCACCTCGGTCCGTATCACCTCTGTCCAGTCGGGACCACCTCGACCGAGGTGAAAGCAGTTTCAGAAAAGGGTATAAAAGGGGGATCGATTTCTCTCTCTTCCCTCTCTCACCTTCTTGACCGCGGCGTACAAAATTATCTCGCTCCCCGATTCTCGATCGTTTTCGACGATTCTTGCTCCCAATCTGCAAGGAAAGAGTAGAGGATCAGTTTGCAAGCGACATTCAGCAACAAAAACGTCAAATCGGCCGAATCTGGGGTAAAAAAACCGAAAACCCTAACTTCTCGTCTTTTACTGATTTTGGAAGAAATTGGCTTTGGTTGCCAATCATTCTTGTTGAAGAAGGCTTAAGTACCCCATAGGAACAATTGGTAGTGATATTGGGGGAAAATAACTGGATTTTTGAGAGTTGGAATCAAACAGCGCATCACCTCGGTCCAGTCGACCTGCATCTCGACCGAGGTGTTCTGACAGAGATAGAAAATGAGTTCCAGATCTGATAGACAACTTGTTCTGAGGGATGGATCCTCAGCTTCTTCTTCTTCCCGACGTTCCATACCGGTGATCCATCAGCGTCACCGGATAGATTATGACCGCATTGCTGCGCGCCCAGTGATTGCGCCACGGTTCCTAGATATTGCTGCCTTTGATTGCCTCTATGTGGATGATGACTTGAGGCGGATGATTTCTATGGTAGGGCTAGAGCAGTTTATGGAGATTAGAGCTCCAACCTACCTCGAGCCCACATTGGAGTTTGTGAGCTCCGTGACCTACTTGCCCGAGGAGAGGGCCATCAAGTACCGGTTGCTGAACCGGAACTACTTAGTCCCGATGGATCAGTGGAGAGAGATCTTCGGCTTCCCGACCCCGACAGTTACTGATTTCTCCTCTCGAGTTATAGCTCGCGAGTTCTGGGGACAGATAGCTCACGTAGTTGAGCATGCTGACAGGTGGAGACCTGGAGCTTCCAAAGAGCGGATCATCTTCCACCTTGCCTTCAGACTCGCTCACCGTATTTTTAGCGAGACACTTCTGGCGCGTACTGAGACGCCCCAAAAGATTAGACAGGGTGAGCTTCTTAGTCTATATTGTATGGTTACCGAAGGAGTTCCCGACTTCGGAGTGATGCTGGCTGAGGATTTTCACAAGATCAAGGCGAAGGGGAAGGGAGATATCTGTTGTGGCGGCTTAGTGACTCATCTTTCTACAGTGATGGACCTTGATCTGAGCGCATGTACTATGGTGGCGGCTGCCAAGCCGCTTGGTCTGCAAGAGATGATCACGAGGAGGATTTTGGTTCCTCGTGGACTTATTACGCCATACGGGGCGATGCCTTGGGAGCAGACTACCCCTCAGGGTATTAGATGGTCATCTCAGTTCTCCGTGTTTGACCCTTAGTACTGGTCCACTGCGTGGATTCCTCTTATTGAGGACGCTAGAGACGCAGCAGCAGCAGCAGCCCAAGAGCAGGATGAGGAGGATGATGGCGGTGCCGCCATGGAGACAGGGACAGATACAGCTGGTCCTAGTATACCAGTCGTCGATCTAGACGACGAGGAGACAGAGGATGAGCCAGCTGCAGCACCAGCACGTCCTGCCAGGCGTAGAGTTCGCAGGTAGAGGGATCCCGTAGCTCACCGCCGGATTGACGATCTGACAGATTAGATGATTGACTCCTACGCAGCCCTGACCGTCGATCTAGGCGGACGTTTAGATGACCATCGCCGAGAGATGGATAGCCGGACTCATAAGATGCTGGAGAGTAAGCACTACTAGCGCCGGATGATGGAGATCCAGTTCCAGCATATGATGGGATATCCATTCGACCCGTCCCAACATCCGTACATACCATATCCAACACCACCGCCAGCAGATCAGGACTAGAGCTCGCAAGGATTTTTTTTCTTTATTTATTATGCAGCTCAGCTTATGTCTGGTGAGTTCTTCCTGTTTCTTTAGACTTATCTTGACCCATTGGGACAATGTGTCCCAAGTATGGGGTATTTATGTGTATTATTCGACATTATGTATGCTTGTATGACTTGATTCGGATATTTATGATTTTCTTATGCTCTATGTGCTTATTTGAGACTACATGCATGCATACAGGTTATTTGATTGAGAAAACGTCAAAAACTGGTTAAAATAAATAATTTTATGCCTCGACCGAAGTGATTCTGACCAATCGAGGTGCAACACCTCGGTTGACTTAGAACCTCTCGACCGAGGTGGTTTAACTGGAATAGTTTTTGAAACGATTTTGTGCTTCTTATCTGGATATGACCTCAGTGAAGATTTTGTTTGCAGACTGGTTTTGAAATCTTTATATGTTTGAAAGGTTTTATAATATGTTTAAGTTGCTAAATGCTTTGTTTGAAATTTTGGCATGTTTAATACTTTGTTTTTGTCCAAATTATTTTGAATTTGAAGGTTGACACCACATTATGAGTTCTCTCACTCTCTTCTTGGAAAGACCAAGGCAATTCATTCTCTTCTCTTCTTCTTCTTGATCATGCTTAGCCCCTCATATACATATTTGTTTCCCTTTACCTACCCGGGAATTTGGAAGCAAGCAAAAGTGAAAAGCAAGTGAAAGAAAAGTTGAGATGTTGGCTGAAAGTTAGAAAGAAACAAATAGGTTTGGGGAAGTCAATCATGATGATGAGTAACTCGGCACCATTCACATAGCCAGGTGTTTGTGTCTTACCAAAGTCGGATTGAGCGATATTCCTAACGGGTCATGGTATGTGCATCAAGGGTTTGAGGCATCTCGAGAAATTGATGATTGCTGATCTCCTAGGCTTCGGTTATTGTGCACCTCTGTCCATGCATCCCAAAAAGTAAAAAAAGTAAAAATAAGCAAAGCTTATTGGTGGAAGATGTTGAAATTCAAAGCAAAAGTGAAGTAAAGATCATTTTCCCGGATTCTAGCACCACATTCCTTATATACATCCCACCCTCACACGTTTCTTGACCTTCTTTTGAAAAGACCTTGAGATCTCGAGCTTGTTGATTGACTTAGTGGTTTAAACTTGATTATACATGATTAATTTCGATAATAATGATTTATTATGCATTCTATGATTTTACGCAAAGATGAACAACTTTCTTATATTTATAAAATGTTTTGAGCATGTTTTAATTTTAAATTCCATGAAGCATTCTCTTAGAGCAATCTATGATTGGAGCACACCACCAAAAATGTTTTGAAATAATTTTCATTGATCTTTATGACTTATAATCCATTCTATCTTGTACTTAAGATTTGGAACTTGCTTGGGGACAAGCAAGGGACAAGTATGAGGTATTTTGATAGCATGAATTATAGTCTATATTTTGGGACTTGTTTAGACGTTTTATCTTCAATAATCTGCATGTTTGAATGTATATTATATGATTATATTGCCGTTTCATCTACCTTTGCGGGAATCGAGGTCTACACCAAGTTTCGTTGTAATCGTAGGTAAAATGGCACATTCTACATCAAAATGGAGCTAAAGGAGCTAAGGAGTCATTGGAGCTACATTCTGGAGCCTAAGAAAGAACTCAGGAAGCATGGAATTGAATTAGAGATTTACTTTGGACCAGATTTGAGAGATTTCACATTCAGTCTAGAGTCACCTCGGTTGACCACAAAGTTACCTCGACCGAGGTGATCTAGAGGAGCGTCTCGACCGAGGCGAATATCCTGACGCGGCGAGATATATTTTATTTGGATGAGATCTTTTATTTTTGGAATGAGAGATCTTATATTTTTGGGTTGGATTTCTGGAAGGAAGATCATATATTTAGAGCATTTATTTTAGAGGGATAAGATATATTTTATTAGAAAATTATCTTTTTAAGATATTTTATCTTTGGAAGATAATTCTCCTATATAAAGGGTTGGATTTTCCACAAGTTCAACCATGCTTATACATGCTTAGAGGGCTTATAGCATCCAGCAATTAAGGGATTTTCTCCAGGGTTTTGAAGGAAGGAAGATTGAAGATCAATCTAGGAAGGATTGCTTATTATAGCTTTTGTGAAGGGTTTTTGTAAGACTTTCTTAGATTCCCTTCTTGTTGATTTATCTTGGTGGATTGTGATCCAAGGAACGCTTATTTGTTTGATATTTGATTCAGTTATTGAAGCCTGGTTCTTAAGGTTTTTACGTTCAAATATTCATTCCCTTCCCGTATATTTGATTATTGCTTTCATGATGATGAGTGGCTAATTTCTTTGTGCGATTCTAGGGTGATTGGTTGAAGGTTGTGGGAAAAAAAATGATAGAATAATCTTAAATCCAGTAGGACCCTGAAAGCTCGAGTCTTTATCCTTAACCTTAGAACATCTCGTTCAATCGATGAACATCTCGGCCGGGGTGGAATTTGGTTGACCGAGGTGACCTTTTCTGATCCGAAGCTGAGAATTAAGTGTTAGAGTTTGCCAAATCCTATTCTTATTACACCTTTCTTGGTTCAATACAAGCCTAGAATGAGACTTACCCGGTAATTCCTTTGTTTGTTTACCCATGATCATAAGTGTAGGTAATAAAGGTTTATCCTTTATTGGGGTTTGAGTGTGCCTTCATCCCATCTTTGTGAGTTAGCCTGAGACTTACCTAGTAAAGGTTGATTCTATTCCCTTAGTTGGCGTGTTGGTTTGAGATTATAATTCCTTTCCATAGTACCTTGAGACTTACCCGGTAATAGGTTCTTCGGTTTGGGATTGTGAGTAGTTAGACTTACCCGGTGATATATTCCACTTTAGAAACACCTTCCCTTTGCAAAACCTCAGCTTTGTCCGGTTATCTTGAGATCTTGAGTTGGAACCACAACTGGATACTTTAATCCCTAGAATTGCATATTCCTTTAATTGACTTTTTATCATCTTTGATTGCTTTAATCGCTTTTATGGTTAGTAATTACGTTGACTACTTATACTTGCTTAGGTTTCACCTAATTCCCTGAGATCGACACCCCGAAATTCTTGCTTTTACTATAATTGATCCGTACACTGCGGGTTCGCATCCTTGTTTTAAGCATACTTCTTGGGTTATAAATTTAAAGCTTGCACACACCATTTGGAGCGAACAAACAACAACAAGCAACACCCGATTACCTCCTCTGCAAACTAGTAAGCTCACCTTATCTTCATCTCATTTGAATCTAGGTAGGAAACTCACCTCTCTTTATTGTCCAACAATCGAGCCTACAGAACCTAGATGAACTAGGAACAACAGAGAACCGGGATTTTCTCTCTTCTTCTTCGTTTTGTAGGGACTGATTGAATGAGTAAGAGCATCCCCCTTCCTCTTCCTTCTATTCTCTGTAAATGTGGGATGTTATTGAACACTTTCACCTTCCCATACCCATGCAGGAGCACAACAAAACCGAATCACAAACCTTCTGCTTTCTAGTGGTTTTTACATCTCTCTATCAACCATCTTTCGGGTCAAGTCTAGGTATGTTAAGCTCATCTTATACGATTGAAATTTGACATGTTATAGTCGAGATATTTTAGTTATCAAGTTCAGATTTCGAGAAGATCCAATGGTTAGATTAGAAGTTATGATCTTGTGAAGTTAGGTCAAAAATCTATTTTGAAGAAAAAGTGAAAAAAATGACCAAGTGTAGAATGTTTGTGTGGTGCCATCTTTGAGGATTTCTGTAGAATTTTTAGAGAGGGTTTTGTGAGTTTTGTTTCTTACGACCTAGAATATGTATGGCTGTAATACCCGAAAATTTTAAACTCTGTTTAATACAGATTTCAACCGGTTTCCGAACCACCAACTTTTATTCTTATAAATAAAATAAAACGATAATTGATTTCTAGCATTTTATGTGACCTCGATTCACATAAAATGATAAATCTTGTAAACCGTAAATATTCCCGTACATTTAAAATTCCGTACAAATTTTTATAATTCGTTTCAGCCTTTGATTAAGGGGTGATTAGGCCCAATTATTGTCTGCCCCAAAAGCCTTCAGCCGGCCCAAATCGTAACCTAATCTCCTAATTAACCTAACCACCTAATTAACCTAATTTTAATTAACTCTAACCTAAGGAGCAACAGCCCAACCAGCCGTGTTTTCTCCTCCCTCTATCGACACAGCTCCCGTACGCAGTTTCGATTACATCCCATCGGGTTTCTGCTTAGCCGCCACCACCGCCGGGACGAGCACCCTGCTTGGGAACGCCGCTCGCCTCCACCGGGACTGCACGCAGGGAAGGGAAGACGACCGCCTTGCGCCAGAACCGACTTCAGTGACCCGAACCGCCAGCGAGAGACGCCCTCCTACCAGTCTGTCTTTGCACCGCCAGTCTCGTCGGAGTGCCGCAGTGGACTGTAACCGGAGGGCTAGTGTACCTCCTCTCCTCGCCGCCCTCCTGCCGACCGCATTCCGGATGAACCACAACCCCAAACCTGGAACGGGGTATCGGTTCCCCTTCGCGACTCAACCAGCCGGCAAGACAAAGTCTCGTCTCGTCATTCGGAGTACCGCTAGCCTGCAGCCATCATCGAAGTTCCGTATACGATTCCGGTAAGCCGACCCGACTACCTGCCTCTTTCTTTTAATCACCAAACCGCTGCAGTTCTAACCGGCTGTTGTACCATGTCGATCCCCAGGTGGCTGGTGCTATGCAGGCTCGCCAAAGTTCGTGTTGAGCCGCTTTGATCGACTTTGGACCGGTCATAAATCCTGCAAAGATGAGAACAAGTCTGGTGGGTGAGTACCCTCTTCTAGTGTAATGTTGTATACGCATATATAAGTTTATAGATGTAGGAATGGTTTTGATAATTGTACTTGTATAAATTATCAGTGTAGTATAGGTAGGTATATTTTATGTGTATACGTATAAATGGATTTAAGAATGTGAGTGTATATATATATATATGTACGAATAGATTGGAGATTTGGGTATATATGTTTATATGTCTGGGTGTCGGATACGAATATGTATACATATGGATGACGGAAATGGAGGATACGAGTAGATATATTTATATATGCATCAATGCAGTACGTAGACGTACATTTATAGAGGTATAGAACGGGGTATATATATAGGTATATATATATAAGTACGAGATGGGTGATATGAATATATGTAGATATATATATGAGTGTACCGAGTAGATACATAAATACATGGGTAGAGGGGGAAGGTTAAGGTATGTATGTAAGCATACATACATGTATAAGAGTAGATTAGTAACCGGGAAGGGGGAGGAATGTTGTCCTCTTGACGAGTTGATTCGGGATTTAACCTTATAACCTCTAGTAAGCTATGTAATATCCGGATATTTTTATTCCGATTAATTCCGTAGCAAACCGGGTTTCGATCCGTTGATCCCTATTTGTCTACTTAGTCGGACACAATATCTCGAAACTTTATCATTTTATGTATCCTCGCTTCACATAAAATGATAAGATTTTTATAGAAAAACCCTAATCCATTAAACCCTAGTGTATAACATGACTTGTCCTTGACAAAGTCATGACGTCCTTTTGACGAGACCAAGACGAGACCATGACGAGATTTGACAAGACCATGCATGAGCTTGCCAAAGCCATGACACGTTTTGACAAGGTTGTGACAAACCTTGACAACACTACCCCACTTTTTCCTTACCTTGCATTCAGCCCATTTTATGTTTCTTTGTCCCAGCCCAATTTGCCCAACCTCTTACTCCTCCTAGTTGGGCCACCTGATACTTGCCCTCATCGTTAAGCTGGCTGCTACTTGAGCCCAGAAAGGAAGTAACACGCAGCCCATGCAGACAAGGAGTTAGCAGGGCCGGCCTGCCTCGTCCCTCCACCGCAGTCTCGTGTAAACGTGGGGCATGCAGATGGTTGAGATCCCACTAATTACTCCCCATATCTCCCTCAATCAATACCTTCCGTTTTCAACAGATACTCCCTAGCACGTAGGCATCCAGATACATTGAGCGCCCTTTCTGTACAAACGTATCAGCCTTCAGATCTTCCAACTCCCTTTCACGAGCGAAGTACAGCAACTCCAGGCCGAACATCGCCACTCCTTGCATCCAGTAGCTTTCCCAGGGGCTGTGCAGAAGATCACTACAGAAGATTAGACCTCTCTTCTACTGTGTAGACAGAGCCAGAACAACCATTCTATAGGTGAGCCCTCCCTCTCTTCCCTTAACAGTTGAAGCATGGCTCACATCTACCTCTCATGTGGACAATGATCCAGCACAACACGCCATTCTCGTCCCTCTCTCTGGCCGTGTGAAGCAGGACTGCTCGCCTTTTTAGCATACCAGTAGTCACGTCTGAGGAGGCTCTTCACACACAACAACGAGGTGAACCCTGTGCTTCTTCGGTCTCTTCAGCCTCTACTGCTTTGTCGGATCTGTAGTTACACCTTGCAACCACATAGGACCTTGGAGGGCATAGAAGGTAGCTCGACCCTCAACAACCTAGGACTTCTGCATATCTCGGACAGCCTTTCTGTCGACAAGAACATCAGCAGACAACTACATCTCTACTGCTATACTACAGAGGTACCAGCCAGTGAACCACACTCAGCAAGGGACAAATAGTTGCAAGATCGTGGGTAGAGAGTAACTGCTGAGGATGCTATCAGAAATGGCTTTAAGAGCTGGTGCGTTTTTCTGGGTTGTAAGGTGACGAACAGTCAACTTTGAGGTCCGATTTGGGTAAGCTAGACTCCTCCTTTATATATGGTTTTCGGATATGTTATATATGGTATTGTATAGTAGATCATATCAAAATTTGAGAAGAATCGGAGTTACAGTTTGAAAGTTATGGTGTCCCAAAGTTGGCTTCTAATGCAGTTTTTTTTAGTGTGCTGAGTTTGAGGAAATTTGCTTGAGATGCAGTTTTGTGGAATAAATTTGGAGGGGTTATTGACTTCTGTTAGACTTGAATTTCTGACAAGTTATAGTTGATATAGTATAGTAGATCATACTAAAATTTTAGAGGAATCCATGCTACGGTTTGAGAGTTATGGTGTCTCAAAGTTGACTCCTCACACAGTTTTTATAACTGTGCTGAGTGTTGGGAAAAACAGCATGTGATGCTGTTTTGAGAGATAGTTTTGAATAAGATTTTGATCTCTGTTCGACCTGAATTTTGGATATGATATAGTTGGCATATTTTGGTGGAACATATTAAAATTTGGGATGAATCCAGCAAGGGATTTAGGAGTTATGAATTTTTGAAGTTGAGACCTTAAACAGTTTTCTGGATGTTGCTGAAATTGTTGAGTGCTGAAATTATCTGGGTTGTGCAGTCATGTTTGAGCTTAAGTTTGGATACCTTAGAAACATAATCCACCGTTACCTTTTTAATATGTTATAGAGTGTCATGCATAGTGCGGTGTATCAAAAGTTGGGGTTGATCCAACGGTTGGATTTAGATCTATGAAGTTCCAAAGTGGACTGGCGGAGCAGTTAAGAAATACTCAGTTTTTGGCTAAGTCTGAATTTCTGGTTTAGGAACTGACTTTGAGAATTTGTGGAGAAGTGATTATTATGTTTTTTTGGGAAATTCTGACTACTATGGATAGAGTGCATAGCATAAAAGACTTAGAGATTTTTGTTAGACTTTTTATATTTTTATTCGGTTCTCATATCTTAAGCCAAAGTCGGATCTTGACGACTTTTTATGAAAGTCAAGAATGTAGTTAACTCTTCTAAATCTCTAGCAAACTTTCCTTTGAGAGTTTGAGTGTGGTTTTGAGTTCCAAAGAATAGTTTGGAACTTTGTTATGGAATTTTTATAAAGTTTCGGGACCAGGGGTAAAACAGTCATTTATCCGTATAAGGGTATTTTGGTAATTTAGCTGATGATAGAGTTAAATATCTTAGAAGTCAGAGACTTCTAATTAAGTGGGATATATTATTGATCCACTTGCCTTTTATAACAGGCGGTTGAGTTCCTGCGGTTACAAACCGAGTCGAGATAACGAGATTATGTTTGAATTCAAGTAAGTCCTTTGGGCTTACTTAGCTGACTTCTAGATATGAGTATGAATAATGGTAGTGGTGTGTGAATGAGATGCTTATAGTTATATTTTAGTGATATTTATATACCGACCTATACCTTGGCCTAAGAGTAACGGGCGGTGGCATTCTGCTCAGTTAGCTTGAGGGCGCTGGGGGTTTCTTTAGGGACTAGTCCACACTCGGTTTGTAGTGATGCTACCGGCGGAGGTAAGCTAGACCTACACCCAGTTGGATAAGGAACGGAGGCGAGAACTCTTAAGATTCTCGTGCCACAACTGTAAAATGGAATAAGGTGAATCACTTAACTACTAGATAATAACCGGTTTGTGTGTCAGCATGATGATTGTTTATGTTACCTTGTTTGTGTTTGTGCTATCCTTATTCTGCTTATATTTGGATTGTTAGCTAACGGTTTATCCGTGTTGTAGATTCGTAGAGATAGACAGTTGCAGAGTGATCCGGAACGGATGGTCAGCCGGGTCCACGTACTCATTAGATGGGGACGGGGGAGTCTCCCATACAGCATGCATGTTATGTATATGTTTATGTTTTGTAAGGCTGTCACATGTGTACATTCATACAATAAAAAAAATTTATGTTTCGAAATTGTTTTAACTACATTTGTGCCTTGTTGTAAGATCCAAGTAATGTTGTTGTTAAACCAAGGTCGGGACCCATTGTGAGGTCCTAACCAGTAGCTCCCCGAGTTCCGAGAATTTGGGGTGTTACAACATGGTATCAGAGCTCTGGGTTGGCAACAATGGCACTTGGAATCTTCTGAAAGACCGAATGTAGAAATAAATAGAAACCGAAAGGGGTCTAAAATTTTCAAAATTTAGGTTACATTAAATTCATGTGCATAGTCGGGTTGTTGGGTTAGTAGTACGTCAGACCACCATCGTTTTCCGTGGATCTCTGCAACTTGGAATGATAGGTGAATTGGTCTATAGACTTATATTGATATGTTTAAATGATGATTATATATGTGTATGTGTGGCATGTTTGTATCCTAAAGGATACCTTACATCCTTTAGTTGTGATATCATGAAGCGATTATCGCCTCATGATAAATCGGTAACGGACTTGAAGAGTTTTCAACACGAGCTAATGGATACAGACCTAGGATTGAGTATTATACTCTGATGGGCGTCCTTGTGACCATATAAATCATCCGAAGAACGAGTGGGAAATGAAGTAAAGTTGTTGAGATAATTTTCACCACAAGTACAGCCGATGGGAAAGAAATTCCCGAGTCAGCTCAAGCAGAAGGAACATGAAGTCATGCAACGGACTTGGTCGTATGAAGCTGAGGGATGAATTAGAAGGACCATGTAAGAGACGACAAGAGATCAGATTAGAGATAATAATAAGGGAACAAGAATCATATAGAATAGAGTACAACCAAGATTTGCAGAGTAAAAGACGTTACAATCGAGGCGAACGCTGCCATATGCAAGCATGGGCATGAGAGTACAAAGAAGATAGGGTGTTGACCTAGCTGTGAGAAATGAAAGGGTACAAAGATAGAGGGTGAGTTTGATGACGAGAAATAAATTTTGTAACCATGGAAGCATGTAGAGTCCTTCAAAGATACGAGAATTTTTGAATGAAACATCAACATAAGTATCAAAGCATGTAGAGTCCTTCAAGGATACGAGAAGTATAAAACTGAGACAACGAATTTCTATAAAGGTAGCATGATCAAAACAACACCCATCAAAGGAAAGAATGTGAGAGAGTTATTTTGGTGGATTAGAAAGTTCACTATAACTTCTCATTCACATAAAGATTTAAGTTACCAACATTAACGGTCATAACAAAGAACCGCAAACAGACGATGAACAAAGTAAGAAAAATCGTGAAGACTTGATAAACTCATTGACGACAGATGAATGTTATGACAGGACTCAAAAGAGTATAGTGATCTCATAAGAGAACAAGAGAAGTGCAGACTGTGGAAGGAGCTAAAGGGGTATTGACAAAGAACCTGGATAAGATAGATTTTCACCAAGTGTTTCAAACTTCAAAAGAGATTGAAGAACAATAACTTCGTGATCTTATAGAAGGTCAACTACAGACTAGTTGGTAGTAACTGAGACATAAAACGTGCGGGTCAACTAGTGGTAACTGGTTGGCATATAAGGAGAATAACCATAGACCTATGAAAGAATTTTATAGACATCTAGAGGATCCTTCAAGAGATCAACGGCGACAAATGTGAAGTTAAATCGATACCAGTGCTAATACCCTTAATAGTAACATGAAGTGAGTTCGAACTAGTAACTCTAATTAAGAACTTAAGAAGAAAGACTAGATGGCCAGGGATGACCCCCTTATGTCATTTGAGACTAAGGAAATTGTGTGAGTGATTTACTATCTACTGGCTAAGAAAAGGGTACACATCACAGCTAGAACATATGGATTGTAAAAGAAGAACTAGAGGAGTAAGAAGCATATGATTTTGACAAGGTTCCATGCCAATCAAGACATAGTATGGTAGCATTCCATACGAGATAAACCGCAAGTGGAAGGAAGTTAAGGTCATGAGAGTCGCGTAGACGTGCTTACAAGCTATAGTAGAAGATCTAGAAAGGACCATTGATATCAGATGGACGACACAGTTGGACTCGAGAAATGGAGTTAGCTCAAGGGGGAACTGGAAGTTTGTAATGTAGAATGAGCTAAAGGAGTATAAATTGATGAACTCGAGTAAGTAGTGCTCACCAGGAAATTCAACGGCAAAAGAGGTATGAGAAAAGTAAGTCCCGGAAATTGAGATAAGTCAACTATTGACTGACCGACATCAACTGAGGACGTGCAAGGGTTGTTTGGGATTGACGAGCTATGTACAGTTAAGAAGAGATATCTGTGATTGAGGATTATTGAATTAACTATACCGATGCTATGGAGGAGTTCCTCAAGTAGGCAACGAAAATCTACTTAGACAACTAAAGGTATAGAGAGAATCGTGTTAGAGGTTACTTCTTGGTTGGTTAAGATCAAACTTCAGTCGAGTCAGGAAGTTTGGATCCGTGTTAGAGGAATTCCAAAAGTAAACAAGAGAGGTCGTCTTCCAACAGTTATCTTAGTCCCTTAAGGCAACTAAGGAAGGTACTTGGTATTTCATCCGGATAGGACTTATGGTGTAATTGAAAGGGAGAGTTTTGGGTCCATCAATTTGGACTCACGGGAAATGTCCTTACGATTAGCGGGTGACAACATAATTATCAAGTAGCGCAGCGAAAGCGTGATGAGTCCTAACTCACAGAACCGGAAACTCGAGAGTACAACAAATGACGTGTCGAGTTTAAGACGATGATAATTGGTGAAATGCGTTTCGTTTAGAAGGAACGTGAAATAGGCTACGTGGAGTGACAAGAAATTTTGTAGAGGAACTGTATCACCAACTAGATAGACGAGAAAGTATGTGCACGCAGAAGTATAGAAAGAGAGTGGTACCCCATTATAGATCCAAGTGAAGCATGCCGACCTAGTCACATGTTGGCAGACTAGTAAATTTGGAATTTAATACCTAGCATGGTACTTTAGAATGAGTTTCTTGATGAAATGGGAAAGGAAGTAACGAAGTAATAAAGGTGTTGTGTAGGGCCTGCACTAACAAGCTCAAGGTGAGTAACTATCAAGTTGAATCGAAAGACAGATAAGAAAAGGAAGCTACGGGAGTGTACTTACAGACCAAACTCGTACATATAGAAAACATAATCTCAAGAGTGGAGTATAAGAAGAATTTTCTCTCGGAACGGAGTCGAGTTGCGTTTTGAGTAAGAGGGATATTATAGGACACAATGCGATGTTAACAACTATTGAGTAGTGTGAGCAAATGACGGTGATGTGAGATCACCTTGTATCTAATACCGTCATTCGAGACATTGTATGTCACTCAAGACCTTGAAAAATACGTGAGAAGCCTAAGGTTGAGCTAACAATATATTAGATATCTATAAATATTATAATAATGCCAAGTGAATACAGATGATGACCACTAGATTGTGTCTCCACTACTAGACCGGAAAAGGGTAAAGGGATGATTCCTTACCTGAGGAATAAGATGACTGAGTCATATTAAAAGACAAGTGAGTTGTGATACAAAGAGCATTAGGCACTTGGTGAAGTGCTGGCGGAGGTCCAAGACCTTTGGCCTGAGTGTGTAGTCAAGTAAACATAACGAAGGGAAGAAAGTTGACTAGGTTATTTTCTGTACGGTCATCAAAGGACCTGGAGGTGAGTTGCAAAATGTGACCACTTGAGGCTGTAAAGTGGTTTATAAGTGATTGATGGACTAGTAATCCTCACCCTATTGGAGAGTGTAACCCTAGTTTGCTACGGATTCAGTTAGAGGTATACTTACCAGACAAAAGTTAGGACATCGGCTTAGAGAATCGGGCAATGAAGCCGGATGATACCGGTGAGATATCTAGTTACCACACTAGAACGTAGTAGTAGGCACTTGTCAGGTCTGTACATGAAAAGATTTCAGAGTTAGTGGTTTTATAAAAAGCTGACGAGGCCACCTTGGATACTATGGGTAGTATGAGACATAACCTTTCAGAGACCTTTGTAGAGATAGTGTAATCTAGGGAGCGACGAGTTAGGGTTGGGCCCTATATCTGTGTTATATTGTCTGACTACTTGTTTATTTTCATGCCCGAGTGCTTAGTCGGGATGTGTGTTATTGGTGACATTGATATGCGGGATACTTATATGTGGAAACGATGACTCTTGTGCGGTAACAAGTAGATACACTAGACTCGTACCTTGAGGGCTGACCTTATGACTGACATACTTTAAGTTTCGAGGCGAAATTTATTCGAAGGGGGGATTGATGTAATACCCGGGAATATTTCTTCCGGCTATTTCAGAAACAAATCAGAACTCGACCGTTGTGACCTCTTTCCGGCGCTTAAATTCTTTTGTATGGACTCCGACATTACGAGTCTTCTTTTAAGTTTCGGACGAAACTTATTTTAAGGGGGTACTGATGTAATATCCGGATATTTTATTCCGATTAATTCCGTAGCAAACCGGGTTTCGATCCGTTGATCCCTATTTGTCTACTTAGTCGGACACAATATCTCGAAACTTTATCATTTTATGTATCCTCGCTTCACATAAAATGATAAGATTTTTATAGAAAAACCCTAATCCATTAAACCCTAGTGTATAACATGACTTGTCCTTGACAAAGTCATGACGTCCTTTTGACGAGACCAAGACGAGACCATGACGAGATTTGACAAGACCATGCATGAGCTTGACAAAGCCATGACACGTTTTGACAAGGTTGTGACAAACCTTGACAACACTACCCCACTCTTTCCTTACCTTGCATTCAGCCCATTTTATGTTTCTTTGTCCCAGCCCAGTTTGCCCAACCTCTTACTCCTCCTAGTTGGGCCACCTGATACTTGCCCTCATCGTTAAGCTGGCTGCTACTTGAGCCCAGAAAGGAAGTAACACGCAACCCATGCAGACAAGGAGTTAGCAGGGCCGGCCTGCCTCGTCCCTCCACCGCAGTCTTGTGTAAACGTGGGGCATGCAGATGGTTGAGATCCCACTAATTACTCCCCATATCTCCCTCAATCAATACCTTCCGTTTTCAACAGATACTCCCTAGCACGTAGGCGTCCAAATACATTGAGCGCCCTTTCTACACAAACGTATCAGCCTTCAGATCTTCCAACTCCCTTTCAAGAGCGAAGTACAGCAACTCCAGGCCGAACATCGCCACTCCTTGCATCCAGTAGCTTTCCCAGGGGCTGTGCAGAAGATCACTACAGAAGATTAGACCTCTCTTCTACTGTGTAGACAGAGCCAGAACAACCATTCTATAGGTGAGCCCTCCCTCTCTTCCCTTAAAAGTTGAAGCTTGGCTCACATCTACCTCTCACGTGGACAGTGATCCAGCATAGCACGCCATTCTCGTCCCTCTCTCTGGCCGTGTGAAGCAGGACTGCTCGCCTTTTTAGCATACCAGTAGTCACGTTTGAGGAGGCTCTTCACACACAACAACGAGGTGAACCACCTAATAGAAGATAATAACGGGATTTTTTATGCAAGCGTGTTGTTATGCTTACTTTCCGCAATGATGTGTGATTTTTCTATTGTAGTACTTTCTGATATCTTAGGATTGTTAGCTAACATTTTTACCTTCATGTTGTTAAATACCTTGTAGGGTAGGGCAACTACAGTCTACGAAGTGATCTGAAGTGGAGTGGTTAGTCGGGTTCCTGCACGTGGCAAGTCGGGATGTTGGTTTTTATTTTCTTGTGGTGAGACTCTTTTTCCGCGCTCCCTTTTTGGATTCTTTTGTGTGTTATCCCGGATGACAGTTGTTTTTCGTTCCATGACTACTTCACGTGTTTTAGACTTTTATTCGATTTTTCTTTATTTGTGTCTTGTTAAGATCTGATGAAATTGTTGTCAAACTAAGGTAGAAATTCATTGTGAAATCTTAGCCCATGACACTTCGAGTTCCGAATTTGGGGTGTTACATTTTGCATAATAAATTTCTTCATTAATTGTTGTCACAGTTATACTTATATGATAAATATTAATAAAATTAACCACAAAGAATCGCCTATAACTTAATGGTAGGAGATAATACTAAGAACTAATATGTCACATGTTCAAATTAACCTTGATAACAACATCTTTGTACAAATACCTTTTATTTTGAAGACAATGTTTTCAATGATACTTTCTAAGTTATAGATATAATATATAAGAAAATAAACATCTAAATATTTTTTTAAAAACTAAATTCTCAAAAATACGTGAAAGAGAATGAAAATTAAATTTGTAATAATAATAATATTTTTTATATGATGTATATAAATATTTTTTGCATAATCTATTTATATAATATATACTTGAATATTATCTATAAAACATACAAAATAGCGTTTTTTGCCTAATAAAAAATTATAATTAATGTGATTACAATCATACTTATACAATAAACATCAATAAAAATAACCGCAACTATCTTTATCTATATAATATATAAGAATAATTTTTATTATTATTATTATTCTTTAGTTATTGGACAATATGATCCCTTTTTTTTTTCTACAAGTCAATATCAATTTATATATTGCGTCAATAATTACAAAAATAAGCCGTTACAAAATATTTGTTTAACAATAAGACCATTATTTAACAATTCAATATTGTTGTACACAAGGTGTTTATCTTTTTGGTAATTAACTAGTCAATATTATTTTACATATTGTGATAATAGATGTGAAAAGAACCGTTACAAAATTTTATTGAACAATTTGTTACATATTCCAATATAGAATATTCAGTTTTTTTATAGGTATCCTGCAGTTAAAAAAATTTTTTTAATAATATATTTAAGAATATCACTCATAGACCGGCAGTTTTAAATTTCTGCTGGCCCATTTATTATCTTTGGCGGATACCAATAAAAAAAAATTAGGGAAAATCGCAATTTGAAACAACGGGTTATTCAATTTAACCCGCAATTTCAAACGACGGGTCTATTCCGACCCCAAATGCCTTCCTATTCTCGTAAAATATTTTATTCTGTAGCTAATGTAAGAAATTATTTTTACTTTTTTATTATTTTGGAAAAATCCCTGGAACAGTGCATTACGGGAGTTTGTTAGGCTATGTTTGTCGTCATAGTTAATCACCTAGCTAAATTTAAATAAACGCTCTAATTGAAAGCCACAACCAAAATAAAGAATCTCTAAACTACGGTTTTGGGTCTTTTTATTTTTTAAAATATAAAGAACCCGTCCTTCAGTACTACGGTTCTTCTTATTCTTAATTTTTCAAAACAAACTCGTAGTTTGATACTTCGGGTTCATTATATTCTAGAAGTTTTCAATCAACCGAGTTGATCATATTTTAAACTTTTCAAATAAATCCGTAATTTTAATTGAGCGATTTTATTCGGTCAGTCAAAAAAATACAAACGAGTCAAGGGAATCGAATTTCGAGTACGAGGCGCAAGAGTAGAGCAAATACGAGGCGCATGCGCATGAAGACTCTGGGGCGCATCCAGAGTATGCCACTGGGGCACATCCAGAGTGCGCCTCTGGGGCACATCCAAAATCCGCCCCAGAGGCACACTCTGGATGCGCCCCAGAGGCACACTACGGATGCGCCCCAGAGTCACACTCTCGATTTAACTATTAAAAATTCAAATAAAGTTAGAAAAAAAAACCCGTATATTTTTAACTTTTAAAAAATTCTAATAAAGTTAGAATTCCAGAATCGGATATTTTGCAATTGGAACCGCCATCATTTTATTGTTCATATAAATAACAAAATCTCATATATATAAGTTTAAAATTTTTAAATAAATTTAAATGTAATAATTTAAAATAAATTTGAGATATAAAAATCACATATTTATAACTTAAAAAAAATAATAGAAATTACATATTTGTAACTTTCAAAAAATGTAGACTGTGTTGTTTAGTCGGGCTTAAGATATTTCTAATTTTAAAAATTCGAAAAAGGTAAAAACAAGTAAAAATCGCGTAATTCTATTTTTTTTAAACCGAATAAAGTTAGAAAAAATAAAAATCGTATATGTCTAACGTAAAAATATTCAAAAAAATTAAAAAAAATTTAATATTGGTTAATTCTCATATAAATAATAAAAAAATCTTATATTTGTGACTTTAACAAAATAATCGCATATTAGTAACTTTAAAAAATTCAAATAAAGTTAGGGGACAAATAACATCTTTTAGTTGTTCATATAAATAATAAAAATTGTATATTTGTAACTTTAAAATTTTAAACAATTTTTAAATTTAAAAATTGAAACATATTCTAAATATAAAAATGGCAAAAATGCTCTAAATAACACGACCTTTGCTACTGTTGCGGAAGGTGACACAAACTTTTAAAATTGCGGAAAAAAACACGAACTATTGGGGGGCGTTGTACTTTTTAGCACCAGTAATTA
This sequence comes from Fagopyrum homotropicum, assembly GCA_033239125.1. Taxonomy (NCBI): domain Eukaryota; kingdom Viridiplantae; phylum Streptophyta; class Magnoliopsida; order Caryophyllales; family Polygonaceae; genus Fagopyrum; species Fagopyrum homotropicum. Next base: position 150,194,620 of record BSWB01000002.1, read on the forward strand.
ATCCATTAAAAAGATGTTGGACATTTTATAATTTGTTATAGTTTAGTAAGATATAAATTTAAAAAAGGAACCAAATAATGAAAAAAATTAAAAAAAATATATACATTTTATTTTGATAGGATAAAATTTTTAAAAAGGAAAAAAAATAATAAAAATTTATAATTTATTTGCAATAAATTATTTAAATTACATAAACTATAAATTATAAAATGAAAATAGATTTTTTGTGCTTTGCTTTTTTCTTTCTTTTATATGAAATATAAATATCAAACATAAGCAAGTATTTATAGCCGGTAAAAAAAGCGTAAACAATATTTTTTTATTTTATAATTTGTAGCTTATGTGATTAAGTAATTTGTTGTAAAGAAGTATACATTTTCATTATATGTTTTTCGATTTTAAATTCTTATCCTACCAACTTATAAAATTTATAATATTTTTTACTTATTATACTTTTTTTTTCTTATGTAAAACATAAATATCAAATATAACGCTAATTTTTTTTTTACACATTTTCACTATTTTTTAAAATTTATATCATAGCAAACTATAACAAATTATAAACTGTCCAACATTTATTTAATAGATTAATTACTAGTGCTAAAAAGTGCAACGCCTCCCTATAGTTCGTGTTTTTTTCCGCAATTTTAAAAGTTCGTGTCACCTTCCGCAACAGTAGCAAAGGTCGGGTTATTTAGAGCATTTTTGCCTATAAAAATTGCATGTTTATAACTTTAAACAAAATAATCATATAATTATAATTTTAAAATTTAAAAATCGCATATTTATAACTTTTTAAAAATAATTGCATATTTCTAACTTTAAAAAATATAATAAAGTTAGATAAAATAAAATTCGTATATTTTTAACTTTAAAAATACAGATTTCGTATATAAATGTTTTAAAAAATAGAAGACGGAAGATGAGACTAGTGATAGCATCCGCACATCGAGCAAGGACAGGTAAAGAGGTACATATCGAGGAGCATACACCTATCGATTAGCATGCACCTCCTTCCGATGTTGATGTACCTATTGAGGAGCAGGCATCTCCTCTTACTAACGCAGATGTACCCATCGATGAGCAGTCATCACATGTTCGCGTTGAGGTAGATGTCGAGGCTGCAACATCATCACCATCACACTATGATGATGATTATTATACGGAGGGGTCAGATGATGATGAACATTTAGATGATATTAGACATACTGGTGAGCATGACCAGATTCTTGAGGAGCATATACATCAGGATGCGCAGATACCGGAAGAGGATCAGATATCAGAGGAGCATATACATCCTGAGTTGTTGACATGCTATGTTACCCACAGAGCTAGAGCGATATGGGACAACGAGGTTCACCTCAAGTTCAAACATGCACATACACTTCTTTGAGTTCTTTTTCCGGCTAGTACTTGGCAAGTGATCGGGATCAACATCTTTCTCCTTTCTAGGTCCTCCATGTCTATCGCATGCCAAATGAAAGATACGGAACCCCGTCTATCCAACCATGATTTGTTTATGACCAATACCATATTTATCGAGTACCCCACAAACCGAGTCCAATCCACTAAGTTATCTCTATCCAAAAAATATCCATGAAGCTCAAACTTTGACGAGAAATCGGTACCGATCATACGAGAATATTCCATAAGATCCTATTATAAATGAAATAAAATATTAATTTTAAAAGATCGGCTCTTTACTGAAACGTGTCTAAAACTAATAAAAAGGAAATAAAACATCATAACATTTATTTTTATCCAAAAAATAAAAAGTAGATTTAAGTTACTCTTCTAAATTTTTTAATTTATATAATATACTTTTATTAAACTATTAATTAGTTTAAATTTAATGAGGTCATAAAGGAAATAATATACATAAAGTATTAATTCTATGATTTCAGTTCTCAATTCTACCATGCATAAAACAATGAAATAAATGACAAAAAAGGAAATAATATAATTACTCCCATATGTGTAAGAAGTTCATTTGGATCACTATACTTCTTCTCATCGAACGGAAGATTAACGCTCTCACCATCGGATTCAACTTCAATCTCTTCGAAAAATGTCGACATTTTCTAAGAGGTTTTTTGAATTGAGACGTGAAATTTGATTTGGATTTCACGTTCATAGAGAAATATATTGAGTCGCAACAACGGGCTAGGTTAAACTCGACGCTCGGGCCATTTAAGTATCGGACGCAGCAAAAAGCTGTTACTGGGGCGCAGCTAGGGTCTGCCTCTGGTGCACATCCAGAATCCGCCCCAGAGGCGCATTCAGGATGCGCCCCAAAGGCATAATCTGTCTGCGCCCCAGTGGCAGACTCTAGCTGCGCCCCAAATGCACAATGCGACCGTATTGTCTATCTTGTCTGATCGAATAGCAACCCCGTTTTAATTATGGGTTTGCTAACTTTGCTCCGATTGAGACCTCAATGCCTTCGTATTCTCTAAAATTTTTTTATCTATTTCTAAACAGAGAATTAGGCTCTATTTAGGTAAATCTGTAACACCCCAAATTCTCAAAACTCGGGGACCTACTGGTTAGGACCTCACAATGGGTCCCAACCTTAGTTTGACAACAACTTTACTAGGATCTTGCAACAAGGCACAAACGTTTTTAAAACCTTTTTGAAAACATCATATAGTATTTACATGAATGATCAACACATGACAACCTTAAAAAACATAAATATATTAATAACATGCATGCTGAACGGAAGACTCCCCGTCTCCATCTAATGAGTACGTGGACCCAGCTGACCATCCGTCCCGGATCTCTCTATAATTGTCTATCTCTACAAAATCTACAACACGGATAAACCGTTAACTAACCATCCAAATATAAGTAGAATAAAAATAGCACAAACACAACTCAAGCAAAATAAAACAATCAACTTGTTGGCACACAAACCGTTTACCATCTGATAACTTAGGTGATTCACTTTATTCCATTTTTAAAGTTGTGGCACGAGAGATCTTAAGATTTCTTGCCTCCGTTCCTTATCCAACTGGTGATGGTTTGGCACACCTCCGCCGGTGGCGTCCCCGCAAATCAAGTATGGACAAGTCCCTAAAGAAACCCTCAGCGCCCTCGGGCTAACTGAGCAGAATGTCACCGCACATTACTCTTAGGCCAAATGTGTAGGTCCGTTGATAATTAATAATAAGTACAATTATAAACACATCATTCAAACACCACTATCTTTATTCACACTCATATCCAAAAGCTAGCTAAGTAAGCCCAAAGGACTTACCTGATTCAATCTTGACTATCTAAATCTCAATTCAGTCAGCAACCGTAGAATACTCAATTGCCTGTCACAAAAGGCAAGGGGATCAAAACATTTCTCATGTACTTAGAAGTCTATGACTTCTAAGTTGTAAGATCCTATCTAAAAGAGAAATTACTAAAATACCCTCCTAGGATAGAATGACCATTTTACCCTTGGTTCCGAAACTTTTAAAAATCCCCTAAAATATGTCTATCCTTTTCTTTGGGATATAATTTAATATTCTAACTTTTAAGAATGAGTTTAGGTAGAAACTAGAAGAAACAAACTTTCTCCTTACTGCTCAAAAAGGTCACTAGGATCCAACTTTAACCAATGATGCGAGCCCCGAATAATAATATAAAATTCTAACAAAATCTCTAAGTCTTCTATGCTATGCACTCTATCCACAGAAGCAAGAATTTCCCAAAAATACGTAATAACCACTTCTACACAAATTTTCAAAGTCGGTTCCAAAACCAGAAATTCAGACTTAGCCAAAAACTGAGTATTTCTTAACTGCTCAACCAGTCAACTTTGAGACTTCATAACTCTAAATCTAACTTGAACGGTGGATTATATTTCTAGGGTATCCAAACTTAAGTTCAAACATGATTGCACAAAACAAAATATTTCCAACACTTAGAAAATTTCAGCAACATCCAGAAAAACTGCTTACAACCTCGACTTTGAAAAATCATAACTCCTAAACCTCTTGATGAAATCCTCTCACATTTTGATATATTATACTATGTAATCCTAACTATGACATATCCGAAATTCAAGTCCAACAGAGATCAAAAGCCTATTCAAAACTATCTCACAAAACTGCATCACATGCAGTTTTTCACTGACACTCAGCTCACTTATAAAAACTGTATGAGCAGCCAAATTTGGAACACCATAACTCTCAAACTGTAACTCGGATTCCTCTAAATTTTTAGTATGATTTACTATGAAATACCGTCTATTACATATCCGAACTAGCCAAAAACAAAGAGTCTAGCTTACCTAAATATGGTCTCAAAGTTGGATGTTCGTCACTGTTTAAAAACGCAGAAAATGAGTGGATCTTCACTGCTCCTTTCTAGATGTTATGAGTATGTTTAGGAGGCATAAAAGGCACCCATTAGGCATGAAATTCATAGAGGGAAGTGCAAGGAAGGAAGGGTTATAAATCTTACCCGATTTCAAGACTCGAAAGAGAGAGAAGAGAACACAAAGCGAACGAGGAAACTCCTGCAGGATGGGTTGTTTCTCGTGACAGAAGCAAGGAGGGCATGCTTGCTGTGTTGCAGTTCATGACAGAATCAAGGAGCAAGCTTGCTATATTGCAGTTCGTGGCAGGAGCACAAGAAGCGAAGACTAAGACTTGTGGTTTGTTTGTGGTTTGCAAGCGCTGAGACGGATACCACGCAGATCGATGATGGCCGTTGGTTACTGTCGAAGTAATCGGTAGGAGAGACGACTTGGGTTGTTGTGCTTCTACAGAGGCTCAACACCAAACGATGATGACCACTGCGTGTAGAAGGATATCGTCGCCTACGTAGAAGGGGAACGTCTCACGGTTGATGCTCGTGTGTAGGAGAGGAGGCTTGAGAGGATGTTCTAGGGTTCCGGCTGTTACAAAACTGCGTACATAAGCCGAATGAGATAGGTTGGTGATGTTCTAGCATGATCCTAAGAGACAGTTACGTATGGTAGTTGCTCGTTAAGGAAGAGGGATTAAGAGATGAGCGTGAGAATAGGCTGGAGTTAGAGGCGAGATATGTGGAATTTGCACGTACCTAAAGGGTTATTGTGAGGACTGATGTGGAGGCTAGTAGTTGGGCTCCTTCACTGTTGGGCCGGACAATCTTCACGCCCAAACTGCACTAGAATAAGTGGGTATATGGGTTGCGTCAAGGGAGGAAATGAGTGGGCTGGAAACTTGTCATGGGTCTTGTCAAAAGCTTGTCAAATGCATGCCATGACCTTGTCAAATGACTGTCATGACTTTTTCAAAGACATGCCATGAAATTGTCAAAACATAGAGACATAAACTAGGGTTTTGCAAGATTAGGGTTTGATTTACATTTCATCAATTTATGTGAGTTTAGGCTTACATAAAATGGTAGCATTTGTGATGGTAAATAACACTACGTATCATGTACAAAGATCTACAGGTCGAAATCCGGTTTGACTAAATAAAAAAACGGAAATAAAATTCTGGATAATACAAAATGGTTGCGGATTCTGGTGGTTGTGGTTGTGGTTACGGTTGCGTTATATACGAGTGTTTTCGAGAATTGTGGTTTATAGGAAAACTATTGGATATGTGTTTAGTTAAATGGTTCGAAACTAGTTTCGATTTGTGGTTTATAGATTAAAGACCAAAATAGACTTCCACTTTCAAGCAACTTACAACATCAAAAATTCTTGAACATGAGCTACATTCCTGAGTCATTAATGCAGGAAAGAAGAGCAAAACTGAGAAGAGAGGAGAGGATAGAGGTTCAAGCAGAGAGAAGAGCAACAACTGAGAAGAGAGGAGAGGATAGGGATTCAAGTAGAGCCGTCGTGGGAGAAGAGTAAATTGTTCTCTAATTTTCCCTGATTCTTGTTCTCCTTTCTTCCCTGTTACCCTCACAAGAACTCGAATCAATTTTGCTCTATGTTCTTCAATTCTCTTCTTCATCGATTTTAGGCTTAGCAATTTTGCTCTCTGTTCTTCAATTCTCTTCTTCTCCATTAGAACCCGTAATTTTGCCCTCTGTTCTTCGTCGCCCTTGTCTGGTTCAACATATTTGCTTCTCTTCCATTCTTTTTGTATTGTGTTGTGTATCGAGAGAAGAATGAGGAGAAGAGAGGGTTGGGGGGGCATCCTTGGTACACAGATTTGAAAAACCATCGTCAATCTCCCAAAACCTTGAAAAGGTTCTCAAAATCGTGGTTATACAAATCAAAAACCATCCCAGAAGAAACTTGCCGAAAACCACAAACCTTATCTAAACACCACAAATTTCTAACCATTTATAACCCTAAACTAAAAAAAAACCCACAAACCCCACAACTAAACACAACCTTTATTTCTATTTTTTTTTAATTATTTTGGGGAAACTCAATCAAATTTTCTTTTGTAGAAAGTAGGAGCCAGCCTTCGGTCAAATATATGTACACACTTATCAAGCTAATAAACCATGCCCGATCCGTCCAACTAATAACACATTGTCACCTACTAATTACATTGTCAACTTCCATTTCAAACCACATTAAGGAATATAAATATCATACTATTACCAAAAAAATTAACTTAAAATAATACTTATTATAATTCAAATTAATATAACTTTTAAAAATCACTCCAAACAATACAAACTATCAATGTATTCATAAAGATTAATAAACTATCAAATAATAAAGGTAAATAAAATAGATTAATGTTGAAATTAGGATAACTAATTAAGGACTTTTCCCTAAAAGACATAATAAACTGTCAAAAACAAAAATCTAAAATCCCGTAAAAAAAGGCAACTGGATATTTATTGATATTACATGATTCGTCTCTTCAACTTCCACGCTCAAAACATCCCGAGAAAATAGCGTCATAGCTTTCCTGGAGAGTCTTCACTTGCAACTCGCAAAACACTCGTCTTCTTCGTCTTCAACCTTTAAATGTTGTCACCATAATTTCCTAAATTAATGTACATAACTTTTCAATTATGTACATAATTTTCACAAACAACACATGACGTGCATAACATCAAGTACATAAACATTATTACAAACATAACATAAAAGTACATAACTTTTCATTCCATCATGATAGCGTACATAACATTAACATACATTACATAAGATCAAATGTTGTCAGCATAATTTCCTAAATTAATGTACGCAAATTAGCTTACATTTTATATTGCGTACATATTTTCCAATTTTGCCTGTTTCCAACACGTGAAATTCAATTATGTACATAATTTTCATAGACAACACAAATTTACCACACAGACGATGTTACAAAATATCAGATCTGGCTACACAAATATAATGATGAAATTGTTGACCCGAAATTGTATAAGGCTACATAATATGAACTACAAACTCACCTTAAAATGCTTGCCACACAGATCTGGACGCAAAATCACCAATCGCAATCAATGAAATTGACGTAAATTGAAGCAAATTGCAGATACAAACACCCAACTGTAACGAAGGCGACGTCAAAATGGTCAGTAATCGTATACCGCAAGTTGAATACAAGCACAACCGACTTATGTAAATTTATAAAGTGAATTTCAGACGAAACGCACACTCTGAATGATTTTTTATGATGATGAAAGCTTCTTTGTCTAAAATGGAGGTTGTTTCCCTCAAATCTTTTCAGAATCGTGATAAATAGATGCACGTTGGAAGAGTTTTTTGGAGAAACTGTTTCCTGTAGGTAACTAATATCAATTTTCTTAATTAATTATAAAACAGTCAAATTAATTAGGATTGAGATTTTGATTAATTAAGGAAGGATATTCAATTATTAAATAATCATATTTTTTTGTAAAATTAAAAAGGTTCTAGTTTCTAATCATTGATACATAACTGTCTAATTCTTCTACCTGGATTCAATAACTGTCTACTTACCCATTTTACTAAATAAAAAATATGTAACTAATGTTTTTTTAAATTAAAATTAAAAAATATTATTTTTATTTTTTGATCCCGACGATGACATAACAAACTATCAATATAATTTTAATTTTTTTGGAAATTTTTTCATATATACTTTCATATATTTAAATGATATTCTTAAACATAAGTTTTTACGTAGTTGATAAAAATAATTAAGGTTATTTTAATTAGGGATTAAATTAAAAGTTAAAAATTTAGTTTTTTCGGATTATTTTTTAAATTTAAAATTTATTTGTTAATTTAGTTTGATGACTTGTAAAAAATAGTTGACACGTCATCGTTATAAGAACTTTTGCCGGAAAAACAAATCGTATAATTTTGATAAATTGTTGATAGTTAGTATCATTTTCAGAATTGTTTTTTTAATTATTGATTAATTTCATAGTTTATATCATACAAGATGGTTTTGTATTTAAGAATAATATGAAATATAGTTTGTTAAAAAATCTAATTGTAAAAGATGAACAAACAAATCCTCTTTTGTTATAAGTGTTTTCATAATACTATCTTTTATCTAAATCTAAAGATCTAGAAATATGTAAGAATATTAGTCTAGCAATATCATAAACTAAATTTTCCGATTCTTTTTTCATAGTAACCTATAAAGTATAAACTACAAAATGAATATTATATAGTTGTTTCTACGAGATTTGGACCGGGCTTAAAAATAAGCTATTGAGATGTGTATCTCAGATTTAAAATAATCTTAATTTTATAAAGTCCGTTGACTAATTTTTAATTTGTTAATCGATTAAACATATTACCACTAATGTACATTATCCGCTATTACAACCACGCAAAAGAAACTATATATTATACAAACGATAAAACTGCTTCGGTAAGATTTTAATTTGTGTCTAATTAATGGAGAGCCAAACAGATATCTTTCCGGCCACCACAAAGCAGTTGCATTTCGCCGTATGTCCGGGAGCCGGTATGGGCCACGTGGCCCCCTTTCTCAGCCTGGCGTCCTCCCTTTCCTCCGCCCCATACAACTGCCACGTCACCGTCGTGATCATTGCCCCCCTCGTCACCGCCGCAGAATCTGACCAAATCTCTTCCTTCTTCTCCTCCCACACCCATATCCACCGTCTCAACTTCCACGTCGACCTCACCCCTCCCACGGCCAACGTCGATCCTTTCTTCTCCCGATACACCGCCATCAGCCGCTCGGCCCACCAGCTGGTCACTCGTCTCTCCTCCCTCTCGCCACCAATCTCCGCAGCATTCACCGACTTTATATTAACTAACGGATTCAACACCACTCTCCCTAAACTCTCCGACCCATTTCCAAACTACACCGTCATCACCACTTCTTCTAGATTCTTCTCCCTCATGGCATACCTTCCTTGCTTTGTCAAATCCTTGCCTTCACCGGGCCAGCCCGTTGAAATTCCCGGGCTTGACCCGTTTCCGCCGGAGAATATCCCTCCTCCTTTCTTCAACCCGGATCACATCTTCACTAACTTGATCGTCTCTAACTCTCGATACATTCCTCTTTCTCGAGGGCTTTTAATCAACACATTTGACTCCTTCGAACCCGAAACCCTATCCGCTTTCAAAACGGATAGTGCTCTTCCCGATCTCCCTCCCATCTTCCCCATAGGGCCTCTTCACGGGCTTGAGGATAACGACGAGAATGACGAGTATCTATGTTGGTTAGACGAGCAACCGGAAAACTCAGTGATCTACGTGTCCTTTGGGAACAGGACTGCGATGTCAAGAGATCAGATAATTGAGTTAGGGATGGGACTGGAGATGAGCGGATATAGGTTTCTTTGGGTGGTGAAAGCTACCATGGTGGACAAAGAAGAAAAGGAGGAGATAACAAGTTTATTAGGTGAAGAGTTACATGAGAAGTTGTCCATGAAAGGGAAGGTAGTGAGGCAATGGGTGAATCAAAAGGAGATACTAGGGCACAAGGCGGTCGGAGGGTTTGTGAGTCATTGCGGATGGAACTCGGTGATGGAGGCGGTTTTATGTGGAGTGCCAGTGTTGGCATGGCCGCAACATGGGGACCAGAGAGAGAATGCCGGGGTGGTTGAGAAGGCGGGGCTTGGTGTTTGGGAGAGACGGTGGGGTTGGGGGATTGGCGGTGGGAAGGTGGTTGGAGCGGCCGAGGTTGCGGAGAAGGTGGAGATTGTGATGAAGATGAAGGATTTGAGGAGGAATTCTATTAGGGTCGGAGAAGTGGCTAAGATGGCATGTCAAGTTGATGGGAGCTCTTCAAACGCCTTGATGAGCATTGTTAGGAGTTCGCAATAGGACTACGAAATTGCTTAGATCAAGATTACTATGGTAATTGTTGTAATGGAAGGCTTTTTGTTAGTTAGTTTAAGCTTTCCTTTTGGGTATTTATGAGTAGTTGGGAAGGTTTTGTAAAATTTGAACTTTGAAATCTAATGACGAATCTAATTGGTGTTTGTTAAAGAAGTTTATGGGTAATTGTTTAGTGTGAATTTATTAATAAGGATAAAAATATTAATCCAAAAAACTACCTAATTATGAACAAATGAATAGTATTTTGTGTATAAAAATATTAATACAAAATACCCTTCACCTTCTCTAATATGACTTCCCGCTAGCTTCACTTCCTGTAATAGGGTTTGCCGCTTTCCTTGTCGTCGGGGCAGATCTAGGGGGTACGGTACTTACGATCTCATTTTGTCTAAGAAAACCTAAGGAAAAAAAAAAGGAAAAAATCCTGCTTAAAACGGTATATTATACACATTGTTTCACTAGCTCATTTGGTAGAGGAAGGGAATGAGTACTTCTAGTCCAAGGTTCAACTCCCGGAACATTACAATATATTTAGATGCAGAAATTAAGCTCTAATTTATTATACTAAATTTTTATCGTCCAGGCTATTTGGCGCATGTCAAATTACTAAATCATGCTCATTTGTCCGTGACGGACAAATGGATATGATTTAGTAATTTGATTCCATTTGTCCGTCACGGACAAATGGGCGTTGTCCGTCACGGACAAATGTCACTTGTCCGTGACGGACAAGTGTTATATGTATAAAATGAAAATTGTATTTGTGTTTGGATTAAAGTTATAAAATTTGGTTTGTTTGAAAGAAATTTAATATCCTTTTGATTGTCTTTTGTTAACAGAAAGTTTAAATGTTTTCAATAACGTCATTTTGATTTGATCGTATTTATGTTTGAATTTCTTAAAAATGTAACATTGATCTTGAAACTTTGATTCCTTTGTAATTGTTATGTTTGTAAGTAAGTTTGGTTTCTTTATTGAAAGAAAGTGTTAATCTTTTGAATAAAATATCTTTGATTTGATCTTCTTTTGTAAAAGGAAGTTTAAATCCTTTCAATAACATAACCTTCATTGGATCGTAGATATGTATGATATGAAGTTACGTTTATTTCTTGAAACTTTATATGTTTGTTACGAAATCTATAAATTTTGAACAAAAGAAACGTTTATTGATAGGAAGTTACGTAATTTTGATTAACAGGAATTTATAATCCTCGCAATAACGTTAAGTTGATATTTTTATCTCATTATGTTCTTTACAACTCGTTATGTTCATTCAAAGATCTTACTAAATTAAAATTTAACGAAAATGTTACTACATGTAATTAAACTCATTAATTTAATGAAGTTGTACACATTATTGGTTGATCTAAAAGATACAAATATATGTTGTAAATACCAATCTTTGAAGGAGTGATCTATCCGTCACGGACAAAGTAGAACTGTCCGTGACGGACAAACTCCTTCTGTCTGTGACGGACAAAGGTCACATGCCCTATTAAGGACATCCACGCTCATTTTCTTTCCCTTTCTTCCTCTTCCTTTCTTCGCCGCGACGAACACCTACGACGATCCTTCGCTCGATCTTCGGCTGCAATCTCTCTCAATCTCTCTCCATATTTCTCGTATTCTCTACTGCAATATAAGGTAAAAACTTAACTTTCTCGTTTTAGTTTTGTTTAAATTTGTTTGTTTTAGTTAGGTTTAGAGTTTAATTTGTTTGATTTGGGTTGTTTTAGAGAGGTTTAGGGGCTTATATGTTACTAAAATCGATGAATATGAGTTAGGGTTGAAGTTAATTAGTTGTTTTAGAGAGGTTGAGTGAGCAGATCGCGAACGCCATTGTTGGCGTTCGCGATCTGCTGAACGAAGAAGACGCTTGTCCGTTGACGGACAAGCGTCTTCTGTCCGTAGCGGACAACTTACTTGTCCGTGGACAATGCAAGTTGTCCGCTACGGACAACTATTAAAAAAAAATTTAATTTGTTTTTCCCCTTTTTTAATTTCTTTTCCTTTTTATTAACATTTGTTGTTTTTGTTTGCAGATGGAAAGGAACCCAAACAAGGACTACAAGAGGTTCAGCGGATTGGGATACTTCAGGAAAGTATTCCACAGTGGCATGCGTTCTCTGAGGGGACAGCGGGATGTCCACTCTAGACATGAGGCACGAGAGCCAGTTCCTTACTCTGGAGGTGAGGAGCAGTTCCCGACACAGGAGTCGGGAGTCACGTGGCGTAGTACATCTGGTATTGCGCGTGACATTGCTCCACTGAGCCCTCCTCACCAGGCTTTTAGCGGAGCCAGACATAGCTCCTATACTGGAGGTGGTGCTTCGTTTGGTGCCGGATATTATTCTCAGATCGAGGATCTGAGTGCTCCTTACCAGCAGGAGCAGCAGTTTGCTCCTTCTTCTTCCCGGCAGGAGCAGCAGGATGCTCCTTCTTCTTCCCAACGGGAGCAGGAGTATGCTCCTTCTTCTTCACAGCAGCAGCCTGCAGCTGAGAGGAGACGCCGAGGGAGGAGGCCACCTTCGCCAGCTCCTGTGGAGGAGGTACTTGAGGAGGTACTTCCTCGTGTTCTAGGCGATCGTCCTAGACTAGTACCTCCTACTCGGCAGGCCTTTCAGCCCAATTTTCGAGGTCCTTGTGGAGGGGGACCTCGTATACCAGAGATACTCAGGAGTTTCCAGGCTCACACCGCTCTCCACGTCTGGCATGGCATGGTGAGTACGCAATAAATATGTTTAATAAATGCATCTTTAATGTTATAATATTTTTAGTTATATATTAAATTTCTTTTTCTATGTAGGATCGTGATACGCTTCACTATCATACCAAAGCCAGCCAGCTGGACGCCTGGCCACTAGATGAGGAGGCTTGGTCGGGTTTAGCGCACGCCAGTGGACTGACCCATCTGCAGGGTCTTATGTACAGGCATCTGAATGTGCGTCTACTGGACGCTTTTATCGAGAGATGGCAGCCCGAGGTGAACCAGCTGCACATGCCTTGGGGTGAGATGACCATTGCTCTCCATGATGTCCAGCTCATCCTAGGCATTCCCATATCCGGGACGGCGGTTACTCAGGTGATCGCCAGAGCTGATTCTGTCATCCGAGTGCAGGAGTTTTTTGCTTTTACTGATGAGTAGATGACTGCCGGAGATGTACGTCGTCGAGGGCTATCACATTCTTTTTTACTGGATCAGTGTGACGGATAATCACATCTGTATCCGACGACTGCAGCGTTTGGGTGGTTGTTGTACCTGCTGGGATCGACGCTGTTCACCGACAAATCTCAGCACAAGATTTCTCCAGATTTACTGATATTGGTGGAGGATCTTGATCAGGTGATTACTACTCCTGGGGTACGGCGACACTCGCCTACCTCTATAGGCGTATGGGTGAGGCCACTAGGGTCGACTGTCGCCAGATGTGCGGTTGTCTGACGCTGCTGCAGGTAAAATATATCCTCTATACTCATATTATTCTCGTAACTTAATTTGTATTGTTTGTCTAATTTTTATTTCTTTTTTGTTAAAGGCATGGATCTACCTATATTTTCCATGCTTTGCACCGGAGGTTGTCGAGGGCTGGGAGCATGGGATGCCTTGGGCGGCGAGATTATGCCATTAGGGTCGAGGATCCCAGGAGCTACAGAGTTGGCTATCCTCGAGGTAGCTGGGCGTGGGATAGATGGGAGCACCATCACGTCACGGTTGAGGAGATGGCTGCACGTTACGGCCCTAGATATACCGCCACCGACGATTATATGGCGTGGTATATAGACCGATCGCACCGGTTTATACGCCCAGGTGCTCAGCAGATGCATTCTTCTCCACCTCCACCTTCGACCTTTGACGGCCAGTTGGACCCTTACGATTACGCTACACGATTTAGGGAGTATATTGGTGATCCTTCTATCCCTCCTTCCCTGCATCATGACTTACGCAGTTATGTAGATTATTTTCATGATTTCCGAGATTATTCTTACGATCATGGACAGGGTAGCGGTACTCGTCATGACGATGACGAGTAGGCTGGTGTATGCACTTTTTTTGGGTTTGTATTGTGTGTTTAAACTTTTGAATCTTATGTCTACATTTTTGTGTATGTTTAAACTTGTTTCGTTGTATGTTTAAACTTCGTACTTAACTTTTTGCGTTATATTTAACTAAATATAAACGATAACTATATAAATGACTTAACCTTAACATAATATAAATGACTAAACCTTAAGAAAATATGTGTGATCGTAAAGTTAAAATTAACAAGTTAAACTAAACAAGATCAACTAACTATGCCAAGATCTATCCGTGTTATTCGTTCATGTTGTAAATGTAACTCCTTCCAGCGAGTGAGGCGATGAGCTAATCTGACTTCAATACCATCAACGGTGTCGTTATGAAAGTGCGACCAAGTTTTAAGCATCTCTAGTAAAGGACAATCCTCTTCAAGTGTTAGCTAAAACAAATAGGAAAAAAAACATTAGTACATATATGTTGTGAAAAACTAAACCGAAAATGATAAATAAAAAGATCTTAGAGGACATACCCTGATGTAATGATACTGGTTGGAAACTATTGATATATGGGTCTCTGGAAACTCTAAGTTCGAAGTAATTCCTTCTTCTCGACGATATAGTGGAACATATGTGTAGTCGCACCCACCGTGCGCTACAACAATACACTGCAATGCAGTGGCAGCTAAACACCCCATCTCCGTCACATTAAACCAATATTCTGGTGGTGCAAAACCGTCTCCATTCCATCCAAGTGCTATAATCGTCTTATCGATGTTACGTTGATGACAAAAACCCTCATGCAACTCGCGATGAGAAAGGAGCTCTGCTAACATCAGTCGCCTAATCATCCGCCATCCTTCGTCTGTGTCTGTGCCATAGATTGCATGATGTAGTGCTCTGAAACCACAATTTCCATCCCCTCTAACATTATTTCAACTGATTACATACTTTTTCATCCAAATGCGAATCGCCCCAGACCACTCTACTAAAATATCAAGGTTATG
The DNA here is from genome assembly GCA_033239125.1 of Fagopyrum homotropicum. Lineage (NCBI taxonomy): Eukaryota > Viridiplantae > Streptophyta > Magnoliopsida > Caryophyllales > Polygonaceae > Fagopyrum > Fagopyrum homotropicum. The sequence goes on from BSWB01000002.1 coordinate 150,209,860, forward strand.
CTTGGATATACTTCTCTTTAAAGGTGTTTTGGGTGGTAAATCGGTATTAGGAGATGGACTTGATACTGGAATAGGAGATGGACTTGATACTGGTATAGGGTTCTTTGGGGGTCGACCTCTTTGTTTTTTAGGTGGGGTACCTGCTAACTCCCAATCGGATGGCAATCTTTTGTTTGGATTGTCCTTCGGTCTTCCTTTAGTCACAACCCTAGCAGGTTCCCGCAAACTGGTCCTCTCCGAAAAAGCAGTTTCTATAGCTTTATTTACAACATCCAACTGTCGAATAGGGCTCAGGTTTGGAAAATCTTTCTCGCAGAATTCCGTCATTAAATTTCTTGCAACTCGACGCACGTCTCGTCCTTTTTCTGAGTCCGGAACCACGTCATCGATATCTAACTTTTTCCAGAATTCATGCACATCTGTAAGAGGGATAGACATTTCTTTCTTCATATAACCCCAAATAAAGTGCATACACGGCAAACCATGAGTCGTCGGAAATGAACATGTGCACGGACCATCGGGCTTGTGAGCACGAGCTTTATTGTACTCATCGATAATAAGTAAAAAAGCTTTGAGGGAGATGTTGTGGTGTAACGACTGAAATTGTTTAACACAAGAAGTCCATGTTATCTTTTTTGACATGCTCTCGTTGAACGAACCGAGGATCTTATCCAACTGAATCCTCATCAAAGAGTGATAGAACTTGAAAATTGTATCCAACTTCGCAGAACTTGTTTTCATGAATTGTTTCAGAACAGAGTGTGTAGTTTCTGCCCTGTTGAGAAATAAAAGAGTTAACATCAAATCGGGTAAATAAAATTTTAAATTGCTTTGAAATACGTACCTATTCGTCGTGTTACTTTTGAAGTTCAGATATTGATCCGTCCACGCGGAAACAATTCGTCTTTTGTAAGGATCTAGCCATTGGTCCTCACATATTGCAGAAGATGTCCTCTCCTCTTCCACTTGTTTTCAAGTTCATTTAACCGTCTCTCGTAAGACTCTTCCGTTTTGGATGTAAATAAACCCGAGTAACTATTGGCAAATATTCGAGCGATTTTTTTTATCCATGTGATTATTCCTAGCCCTTCCTTCAATATTTTTGAATATGTGACGGCGAAATAAAAGAAACTGTGTTTCTGGGAAAATACAATTAAGTGCGTTCATAAGAGCCTTCTCTCGATCCGTCACAATTGTAGTTGGTGTCCTCTCGACGCGCCTACAAAGCTTTGCAAGTTGTTCAATCGCCCAGACATAATTCTCTTCCTTCTCCGTGGATAGAAAAGCACCGGCAACGTTAAAGTTCAGCCATGTCGATGTAAACCCAATAATTTCAAAAAATGGCATCTTGTATCTGTAAAAAAAATAATATCAAAGCGTTAATTTTACATACATAAAAAAAGGACATCTAACGGAAAAGTAAATAACTGTGAAAGCTTACATGTTGGTGTTGTATGTTGAATCCATTACTAATACGTAAGGGAATGTTTTAAGGAGGGCAACTGATTCCAGATGTGCGAAAAAAATGTCGGTAACTTCACCGTTCTTGTTTCCCCTATGCTCACAGAAATAGCCCTCTTTACGACATTCGAAAAAGAATTGTTGAGCGACTGTCCTTTGATCCAAACCTTCTTTACGTAATTTTTGCCTCTGGTTGTAGATTTGTCTCATCCTGGTGTTGTTATCTTTATCAATGCTCAAAGCACTCGCAATTTGGGCAGGGGTGCAATTACTGGTCCACATGTTCTTTACTAACTTCTTCTCCTCCTCGTTCATCCTTCCCGCTAATGCATGACCCTTTAAATTTCTTCCAAGCTTGCGGTTGTGGACACCACACTGCACGTGAACTTTCCATAAACCTTGGTAAGTCTCAAAAACCCTAATCATGAATTCACACCCGCTTTTCTTTGTCGATGAATTCTTTCTCTGAGCCGGCTGCACCTTTTTGGGGTTGTATGCTCCATATTTCTCGCACGACAGCAATGTCTTTCCCAAACTATCGAGGACGGACTTCTGTACCCGACAAACAGAAAAAACCATTTTATTTTCCTGTCCCACTTTTCGAACCCATCCTATTACCTCCTCTCGACTATTGAAGTTTTTGTCGGTTGTGAACAGGCTAGAGTAATCATTATTCGTCGCTTCTGAGGCGGATGCATTTACGCCATCTGTTGATCCTTCATCAATGCTAAGATTATCAACGTCCGCATATATCTCCTCCAAACCCTAAAAAAAAAAATTGGTTAATCTGTTCGATGGTTGTCCGTAACGGACAGATGATGTATGTCCGTTACGGACAACTGCTTTCTGCCGTAACGGACAGAAATATACTTAACAATCAAATTCAATCCACTCGATCAATGGTTAAATATCTAAGTTCAAACACGATTAATGATTTCAACTTTAATGATCAAAATAAACAAAACTTACCTCAACATTATCTTCGTCTTCGTTCTCAAAACTCAAAGATCTTTCTTCATCATCAATATCATAATCTTCCTCGTATGACATTGTTAAGTTGCTTTTTTAATAAGAATAGACTTTATGAGTAGATGACTGAATGAGGGTTGGAGGGGATTGACTACGGTTTTTATAGGATGAAAAATATTGATTTAGGGTTGTTAAATTATGAAAACAAAGATATTATTTATCCAAAAATAAGATTTATGGAAATAAAGATATTATTTATTTAACCGGAAATAAGATTTATGCTTGTTAAATTATGGAAATAAAGATATTATTTATCCAAAGATAAGATTTATGGTTTTTAATTTATGTAAATAAATATATTATTTATCTATCCGTAAATAAGATTTATGCTTGTTAAATTATGGAAATAAAGATATTATTTATCCAAAGATAAGATTTATGGTTTTTAATTTATGTAAATAAATATATTATTTATCTATCCGTAAATAAGATTTATGCTTGTTAAATTACGGAAATAAAGATATTATTTATCCAAAGATAATTTTTTTTATTTAATTTAAAATAAAATAAAGATATTATTTATCCAAAAATAAAATAAAATAAAATAAATATATTATAAAGCTTGTCCAACACGGACACGGACAAACATACTTTGTCCGTGACGGACAAACGTAGCTTGTCCGTGACGGACAACTTCGATTAAATTACTAAATAACGCACATTTGTCCGTGACGGACAAATGTGCGTTATTAGTAAAAAAAAGTGTGCGCTAAATAACAACGGCCATTTTTATTTATTTATTAATTTAATTTATAGATTTTATTGTTCAATTTCAAACTTAATATGCAACATATCTTATAAAAAAAATTGTGCCCCTCCAACTAAAACTTTTTGTCTCCGTCACTTCTTGTCATCTATCTTCTTCGCATCCAGCTTAATCCTAGAATTCCCAAATCGAAAATGGAATGTTTGTCTCGTCACAAGGATCGAGCGCGTCCGAAGTCATATACAAGGATACCACGTTACTCTTTTGACTGTATTCACCCTCTTTCAATGGCTTCCCAGAACTACATTTATGATCGGATTCGGCGAATTGTTTCCATAATTCGGGTAATCCCGACTCCCCATACCGGATTTCGGGTAATGGGTTGGGTAAGTCCAATTTGAATGTTTGATTTTCAGTGTGTGTTTTTGGGTTATGTTTCAGGTTATTAGGGATACCATTAATCTTGCTTAAAAGATACGAGAATATAAACATCGATGTGTCCTTGTGTACTCTGGTTATTATCAAGAGTGCCTTGTTATGGCTATTGTGTCCTTTTTCCAACTGGCCCTTAATGGAATTAGGAGAATAAATGATTGTTGATTTGCAATTTACATTGTGTTCTTTTGTAGATATTATTGCGGGTGGTTTAGGGTTGGATTGTTGTTTGTACAAACAACATAACCTTGAGATCAGATACTAAGGACGCGTTTGGTTCAAACTCTGAAAACGAAAAAAAAAACGAATTTAATCCATATACGTATTCTTATTTATGAAATTTTATGGAACATTCCTTTTTATTTCATGAAAAATGCATTTGTCTTCCCACATTATATTTTTCTATAGGATATTAAAAGTAATCAAATTCATCTCCAATTACTTCAAACCACAAAGAGTGATTCCAAAAACTTTTATGAGCAAGAGTATACATGTGGACGAATTCGTTTCTATTCTGTTTCTGAATACGGAGTTTAAACCAAACAGACCTTAAAAAGTTATGTACTACGTTAATAAATATTCAAAAAGAACAAAATAGCTAACCTAGATGATCGTCGTTGACATATTTTAAATTATATATAAAAAAATAATACGTTATTATTTAAATTGGGTATATTATGTTTCAACGGCCACGACCTGCACAACCGAAGATACATAGTGCGATAAAAGTAAGAAATTACATTTCTTACTTTTATTTATTGAAAGTATTGGAGCTCAAAATTTGGCTGTAATTTGTAATATTTGAAGATGTTGTATTTGTTGATCCAAAGTTGCGTAAATTTGGTCGTATGACTGCTGTAATATCATTGGAAACACGTGATATGCACATGTGAACATAAGTGATATTGTTTTTAACAATTTGAAACAGTTGCAATGCCACTCAAACTTGAAGTCAAACTAATAATAAATTTAATATGCGTGCATTGTATACAAGGTAAGAAGAAGTGTGAGCACGTGGCTCGGCCCAGCTTATTACTTTCTCAATCACAATAATATTTTTAATTACTAAATTTAATCCAACTTGGTACACTTTGCATTATCCACTTCTTCTCTTCTTTAATCTTCTTCAATATACTTCCCTAACCTTACATTTTTTTTTTATAGTTTCAACCATTAAGTTGAAATAAAGTTCTACTAGTCTAATACCCGCACCGTGTGCGGGATTAACTTTAATAAATTGTAAAACAAATCTAATTATTAATTAAAAGTGAGTTGGAAGATAATATTATAAGGGAAAGTAAAAGATAATAAAAACAGGGATATTTTTAAATAAATGATAGGTTACATGTTCTTGATAAAAAAAAAAGGTCTTAAATGAAACTGAACGTTAAAACGACCCGTAATATAAAAATATATGGAACCATGGTTTATGTAATTAAGGTTTTTTTTATAATATTAGAATATATATATATATAGTTTATATAATTTTTTAATTAATTTTTTAATTAATTTTTTAAAAAGAGAGTGTGTTTTAAATTGCATTGACAAAAAGAAAGGAAAAAAACATATGGCATTAAAGGCTTCTACTTTATTATTAGTATATAGATATATATTTTAACACTAATAGTATATATACATATATGTTTGGTAAGTAGATAAATATAAGTTCTATAATAGGATAATTAAAATATGGTAACTATATACATTATTTAAAAAAAACTAAAATTCTAAATAAATGACATATGGTATATTTTTTGTTAGGATGAACCACATTGAAGTAAACATTTCTGCTTTAATATATGTATATAGATAGATAAAGTTAGGAAACCCTAAATAAATGGAAGACTACGGTAGAAAGCAAGGGAAAGAACCGAATAACTCTTGATTCATTTTTATATGAATTGGTAATGTAGGAGTAATAGGGTTCACTGGGCCCTTATTACAATCATTGGGCTTCTTCAAGCTATCTCAATTCGGTTCAGGCTCAATCAACCAAATATAACGAGCGTACAAAACTTGGACTTGGATAAACAACTCTAAAGATGACTACAAGATTCATGTTACTCGAGCTGGACTTGGGTCATTCACCTGACTTCGGGTCGATAATGACTTCGGGCAGGCGGACGGCGGACTTAGAGTGGTGCCCAAATCCAGCCCAAGGGGCTTGACGGGTTGGGCTTCTTCTTGTTTTTCCGGGTGGGCTGCCCGGATATGATCAAGTCTAAGTATCATAGATGCATAATTCATAAGAAGATAATAAATCAAAAACTAAGTTTAAAGTTAAAGCATAATTAAAAAAAATGGTATACCTTAGGATCTAAGGAACTTCTATACTCATCTAGAGTACGTCCTCAAGTACTAAATACATATTCAGGTAGAACAATAGTGATCGGGATGACTAGCACATTAAGAGCAATATGTGCAAGGATATGATATCTTCGTTCAATCTGTTGGATTTTCGGTGTCCGGTTTTATACCAAAGGGTCGTAGTCTCACTTATGTGAGTAGACGGTTCTCCCAATTGCCAATCAATTTAATATAATTATCTTGAACTAAAAACAAATTATTAACCAAGGGTTTGTAATCTCCACAAAGGAGTAGACAAAACCCAATCAAGAGTTTGTAATCTCCAAAGGAGTAGACAAAACTCAACCAAGAGTTTGTAATCTCCGAAAAGGAGTAGACAAAACTCTAATAGAAGTTAAGTTCAATTGCACGTCTTATAAACCGGTTGTTATATGTTAAAACCATTGACTTGGATAATGTAATGAGTCATTCATAAATGAATTTTCCTTCTAAATGTATTCTCCCCAACACCGGGAATATCCAAATACCTTAGTGGGATAAAACGTTACACGTTACAAAGACTAAGTAAGAGACTTGTCTTACTTTGTAGAAAGGGTATTCCTAGGTTTTGTCAATACAAAACCAAACTAAGATGGATGCCTATCCTTTGTCAATACAAAAGAACTATACTGGTCTTTCGAGTTTTGCAAACAAGCTTATAAGAATGCCTATCCAATGTCAATACAATGGAACTAAAAACTTTATTGTTGCAAAAACGAATGTGGAATCAAGTGCAAATGGCTCTCCATTTTATAGGCATAGGGGGCCACGGTTTTGGGGAGTTAAAAGAGGTTAAAATCAGTTATGGAAGTTATGTGGAAGTTACTTGGAAGATGGGCCTTGAAGCCCTAGAAAGCCCGAGGCCCGAGGCCCACATAGGGAGCCTAAAACCGCTCCCCGGAGCTAGCATAGAGCTAGCTTATTTTTCTTGGTCCAAACACTTCCAATGAGCTTCATTCACTTTAATATAGCTAGGGTAAGCTCCAATATCCTCAAACACTCAATATCTTAGCTCAAGTTAGTGTAACTCCTTAAGAAGCTCACTAGCTGCTTCATTGACATTCACTAAGCATTTGAGCTTGGATTGCTCCCAATTTTTAACCACATATTCTTTAGCCAATATAAGGCCTAAGAACCAAAGATGTGCCGATAAAATGTGGCTAAAAAGCCCCAAATATCGGCCTTCTAAAAGCTAGCACAAGTTGACCTTGTCGTGAATCACCTTGCTTTGATTCGACTCCCCTTATAATTCTAGTTGTTCTTAGTGCCGGTCACTTGTCTTGCCTCCCGCAACCCGGACCATAGTGACACACATGTGAACAACTCATTGCACCTTGTCTCAAGACAAGCTCAATGGTTACAATGAAGACTTAGCCCAAATCTCCAACATTCCTCCCCCATTTGAGCAAAGTCAAGAAACTTTTAATAGACATACATCCAAATAAAATATTCGCATAATCATAAATATATTTTGATTGAATTTATTGAATTAGTATAATTACACATTCTGCACTAAAGAATTGTGGTGTCCTAATGGATTGAACCACTTAACTTGTTTAAGTACATGAAGGCAACATACACGAAATTTACATTTCCTTTTACAAATAAATGACACATTTAAAGGCTATTGTGTCCTAATCCTTTAATGAACATATAGGCATGTCGACCATCTACTCCCTTGAAGAAGCCTTGACACTTCACGTTCACGTAGCCAACTCTCTTTTGATCTTGCACCTATAATTGCAATTTTTCAAAAGAGTTGTTAAGAAATTACATATTTCAAACTATACATATTATATAGGAATAGAGCATTACCTTGGATGAACATTTTATGCTCACAACTTCTTGGAATGGGCCTTCCTCATTGAATTCGGCTAAGGCATCAACCCATAGGCGAATTGGGTGTCCCATGACAAGTCGCTTTCAATTTAGGTCGTTAACCCCATCCCCTTGGCTGACTTTTGAACTAAGTCCCTAACCAAGCTCTTGGTTAAGTGATCGGCTAGATTATTGTGTGTTCTCTCAAAATCGACCGATATTATACCGTGAGTTATGAGCTCTCTAACCGAGCTATGTCTGACACCAAGATGTCTTGATTTTCCATTGTACGTTTGGCTATAAGCTTTAGCCAACGTAGCTATACTATCACAATGAGTTGAGATAGGAGAATCCGGTTTTGGCCATTGAGGAATTTCTAGAACTAAATTTCTTAGCCATTCAGCTTCCTTACCGGCAACGGCAAGTGCCACAAACTCGGACTCCATGGTCGAGGTTGTGATGCATGTTTGCTTCTTTGAAGCCCACGAAATGGCACCACCACCTAACAAGAAAACCCATCCTGTGGTGGATGAATGATCATCTAGATTAGTGATCCATGACGCATCCGAGTAGCCTTCTATCACTGAAGGATACTTACTGTACAAGATGCCAAAACCCATGGTCCCCTTGAGGTACCTAAGCACACGCCTTACTGGTGTTCAAAAAAAATCCGATCCGCCAATAATCCGACTATCCGATTAGAGGATATCCGACTTTTACTCGATCCGGCGGAAAACTATCCGTATCCGGTCCGATCCGTCTATAATACTCGGATATACGGATCGGATACGGATCACATTTTTTTAAAGGCCGGATATCCGTTATCCGATATATGTATAATACTTATCAGAATATTGTAATTTAGTTGCTATAGCTGAGTTGGTTCAAGGGTGAGTAAATATTTTATATGTTGAATATGGTCCTTGGTTCGTACCTTCACACCCACAGTTTTTTTTTTGATTTTTTTTACAATATAAAAGAAAGAAACCCTAAAAGCATCGTAAGTTCCATTCATCTCTCACTTCTCTCCACAGCCGCTCTTCCCACTTTCTACCTCTGTAAAAATGAGAGGCCATTAGACCATGCTCGGCGCTCTACTTCTTTATGCCCTCTCGGACTCGGACCACATCGGCGCTCTTCTATGCTTGGCTTCCGTCTCCATCACATCCTCACATCCGGTAAGTGTGACGATCGTCTTCTCCAATCCGCTCAGTTTATCTCTTCTTACCCTAATCGATTGCTTTTTTCTGATTCCGTCTCCGTCGGCGCTCGGCTTCTCTCTTGCTACCGTATCGGCATCTCTTGTTATTGCCGGCGTCAAACAACGAGTCTCCGAACATGAAACGCGCCGGTACTAACGGTATGGCGCTGGCGGTCACGGTTGAGGAAGAGGTTTGTATAAAGGATGAGTCACAACTTCCGTCTCCGTCAGCCCTCTTCTCTCTTACTCAGAAAACCCTAAATCGGTTTCCTCTTCTCATAAATATTTTCTCTTATATGTAGATTACCAATCTCCAGACTATTAAACTCGTAATACCCTAATGTTCAATAATTAGTATGAATATTTAATTTTTGTAAGATGTATAACCTTAATATTGATTTATTTTCTTGTAGGATGCTTGAAGTATGAATCATGGAGCAAACAAGCTGTTTTGTTTGGAGTTCCATACTTTGTTTTTGTTTTAGTTTAGCTTGTTAGTTTTATGTTAATTTAGTGATTTTCAGTTGTTATAAATCTATTGATTAATATATTTATTTAATTAGATTTTTTGTTCATACCCTTATTTGAAAATTTTAAAGCTTAACACAACATGAAACAATGTCTAAATAAATCATTGTAAATGTATTTTTTTTATTAAAACAGCAACCAAACATCAAAACGTTGTCTTAATCGGATAATCCGGATATCCGAAAACGGATATCCGATACGTTTCCCCTTCTCGGACCGGATATCCGACCAATTTCGGATCGGATACGGATACTGCTTTCATACAAAATTTTCCCCGGATATCCGAACGGATCGGATATCCGAGAATGAACAGCCCTACGCCTTAGTGCCTTCCAACATTGTGAGCTAGGACAACTTGTGTACCTACTCAATTTACCAATAGCAAAAGCAATATCTGACCTAGTGCTAGTCATTGCATACATGAACATCCTATTACTTGTGCATACTCAAGTTGAGAGACAACTGATCCTTGGTTGGGCATCATTTTTTCACTTGAGTCCATAGGAGTACTAACAGTTGAACTTTTATCACATTGGAAGCATTTGACAATCTTCTCAATGTAGTGTGATTGTGTGAGGCTTAAGCCTTTAGCATCACGTTTGATTCTTATGCCTAGAATCACATCCGCCTCACCTAAGCCTTTCATAGAAAACTTAGTGGACAAGAAATCCTTAGTGAGATCTACTTGTCTTTGGTTTGTTGCAAAGATCAACATGTCATCAACATATAAGCATATGATCACACCTTGACCGATATGATCAAACTTACTATAGACACACTTGTCAGCTTGATTTATCTTAAATCCATTTGACAATATGACATCATCAAACTTTTGATGCTATTGTTTTGGAGCTTGCTTTAGTCCATACAAGGATTTGACCAAGCGACACACTTTGTGCTCTTGTCCTTTTAAAACAAACCCTTCAGGTTGTCTCATATACACTTCCTCATCTAGATCATCATTAAGGAATGCTGTCTTGACATCCATTTGATGAATCACTAGATTATGTATAGCCGCCATAGCTATTAATAACCTAATGGTTGTAATCCTAGCCACCGGAGCATATGTGTCAAAGTAATCGACACCTTCCCTTTGTCTAAAGCCTTGGATGACCAAGCATGCTTTGAACTTGTCAATGAAACCGTCAACTTTCATCTTCCTCTTGAAGATCCATTTGCATCCCAAAAGTTTGCAACCGGAAGGAAGGTTGGCTAACTCCCATGTATGGTTACCCATAATGGAGTCCATCTCCTCTTGGATTGCTTCCTTCCAGAAGGCAACATCTTGAGACTTCATGGCCTCGTCAAATGTCTTTGGATCCTCATCTATATGAAAGTAAGAGTGACTATCCATTTCATTATCTCTTGACCCTTCAACCAAGAACACTTGGAAAATCGATTTTTGGGACAAATTAGTGTTCATAGGAGCAATCTCTGGCAAGTCAAGCCCGTGGGACGCTTGCCGGGATTCATCTTGAATCCTATGATGCTTGTTTGAGTATTCCTCATCTAAGGTCATGTTGATCACTTCCCTAGGCCTAGGAGCCGAGGTGAAGCGATCTTCATCAAAGATGGCATCCCTAGACTCTATTACGGTATTAACCGAGATGAAGTCATTTGGTTCTATCACATAGAACCTATAAGCTTTGGAATGTTCGGCATAGCCAATGAACACACACCCAACACCTCTTTCACCTAAAGTCTTACGTTTGTTGTCATTTAGCCTTACTATGGCTCGACATCCCCAAACTCGTAAGTAATGTAGGTTTGGTTTCCTTTTGAACCATAGTTCGTAAGTCTTGCTTCTTTTGTTTGGAACACGATTAAGCAAGTAGTTTGCCGTGAGCATAGCTTCACCCCAAAATGAATTCTTAAGACCCGAGTAAGACAACATGGCATTGACCATCTCTTTAAGCACTCGGTTCTTTCGTTCGGCCACACCATTTGATTGTGGTGTGTAAGGTGCCGTGGTCTCATGTATGATCCCGACACTCTCAAAGTATTCCTTATCCATAAATTCACCACCACGATCCGTGCGTAGTCTTTTTATTAAGGTACCTTGTTGCAACTCAGATTCATTCGTGAATACATAGAATTTGTCTAAGACATCACTCTTTGCAAAGGGTAGATATACGTAACAATACCTAGAGTAATCATCTATGAATGTTACGTAATACTTCTTCTTTCCTAATGAAGGAGTAGAGTGCAAGTCGCCTAGATCCGAGTGGACTAAGCCGAGCATTGATTGTTCTCTTTCAACTCTAGGAAATGGAAGTCTTGTTATCTTGGTCAACATGCACGTTTTACACTTGTCTTTTGGCAAGTCAAGTTTAGGTAAAATACCATCCTTAGTCATGTCATTCATACGCTTAAAATGAACATGTCCAAGCCGTGCATGCCATTTGACAAAATCACAATTGGAAGAAGAAGAAGACAATGTAAACAAACTATTCTTGTTTATATTAGTATTAGAAAGTTTCTTACATAAAGAGAGAAGAAACATATTATTGTTCCAATGGCCAAAGCCTACAAATGTTCCTCTCCTAGATAATACATAGCGGTCGGCTTCTATGACTTGTTTGAAGCCAAGCCTATTGAGTACACCACCAGAAACCACATTCTTTCTAATGGTCGTGCATGTAGTACATTTGACAAGACTAGAGTCTTGCCACTTGTGAAGTATAGATCAACCCGTCCTCTTCCTAGAACGGGGGTGGTAGACTCGTTTTCCATATGTATGAGTGCTCCATCGTTAGCAACAACGTATGTCTTGAACCAAAGCCGATCTTTGCAAACATGAGTTGTTGCACCCAAGTCCACCCACCATCCAAGGTCATCATCCTGCATGGACTAACATTCAAAAGTCAATGACACATAATTCAAATCAGAATTTATATCAAAGTTAGAATCAAGACTCATAAGTGAGTCACCTTCGTTTGAGGGGTTTTGGCCACTTTGGCCTCCACCCTTGGATCCATTGTCCTTAACCTTGCAATCCCGCTTGAAGTGGCCGGACTTGTCACACTTCCAACAAGAACCTTTTGGTTTTTTTTCAATATTATCCTTCTTGGACTTCTTGGACTTATTTCCCTTGTCCTTGTCTTTGTCCTTTCTTTTGAACCTCTTCCTTTTTCCCTTGCCATCCATCATGTTGGCCTCGTGGAAAGTAGAAGTTTTATCCTCCTTCTTGAGTCCCCCTTCTTGTGCCCTAAGACCTTGTTCAATTTGAAGGTGAGAGCTAAGTTCCACCAACGTGAGTTCTTCCTTCTTGTGCTTTAGCACATGGCGGAAGTCCTTCCAAGAAGGGGGAGTTTATCCATTATAGACGAAACCGCAATGGCCTCATCCATATGCATGACATGTTGAGTGAACCTCCCAAGAATCCGGAGCAATTCATTGTATTGTTCCATTACCGGCCTTGAGTCCACCATTTTATATGAGTTAAAATCCGAGACTAAGAATTTGCGAGATGAAGCATCCTCCGCCATGTACTTAGACTCCAGTTGATCCTACATTGATGTTGATGACTCTATACTTTGGTAGACATCAAACAATGCATCACTCATGTCATTGAAAATATGACCACGACATATGTAGTCATCATTATCCCATTTGCTCCTTCGTCGGACAACCTCTATCTCCTCCACCATATCATCAACCGGCTTGGCCTGTCTAGGTGTAGTGAGTACATAAGCGACTTTTAGTGTAGTCAAGAGGAAGTGCATTTTCTTTTGCCACCTCATAAAGTCTACACCCTCAAACTTATCCAACTTTCCAAAACGAGAAGTCATTTCTGTCATTAACGTCTTACTCATTATTGAACAATCAAATCCTACAAAACAATTAACAATAAATACACTTAGAAGATTGTTGGATTTTCGGTGTCCGGTTTTAGACCAAAGGGCCGTAGTCTCACTTATGTGAGTAGACGGTTCTCCCATTTGCCAATCAATTTAATATAATTATCTTGAACTAAAAACAAATTATTAATCAAGGGTTTGTAATCTCCACAAAGGAGTATACAAAACCCAATCAAGAGTTTGTAATCTCCAAAGGAGTAGACAAAACTCAACCAAGAGTTTGTAATCTCCGAAAAGGAGTAGACAAAAACTCTAATAGAAGTTAAGTTCAATTGCACGTCTTATAAACCGGTTGTTATATGTTAAAACCATTGACTTGGATAATGTAATGAGTCATTCATAAATGAATTAAGATGGATAAAACGTTACACGTTACAAAGACTAAGTAAGAGACTTGTCTTACTTTGTAGAAAGGGTATTCCTAGGTTTTGTCAATACAAAACCAAACTAAGATGGATGCCTATCCTTTGTCAATACAAAGGAACAATACTGGTCTTTCGAGTTTTGCAAACAAGCTTATAAAAAGGCTTATCCAATGTTAATACAATGGAACTAAAAGCTTTATTGTTGCAAAAACGAATGTGAAATCAAGTGCAAATGGCTCTCCCTTTTATAGGCATAGGGGGCCACGGTTTTGGGGAGTTAAAAGAGGTTAAAATCGGTTATGGAAGTTACGTGAAAGTTACTTGGAAGATGGGCCTTGAAGCCCTAGAAAGCCCGAGGCCCACATAAGGAGCCCAAAACCGCTCCCCGGAGCTAGCATAGAGCTAGCTTATTTTTCTTGGTCCAAACACTTCCAATGAGCTTCATTCACTTTAATATAGCTAGGATAAGCTCCAAGATCCTCAAACACTCAATATCTTAGCTCAAGTTAGTGTAGCTCCTTAAGAAGCTCACTAGCTGCTTCATTGACATTCACTAAGCATTTGAGCTTGGATTGCTCCCAATTTTTAACCACATATTCTGTAGCCAATATAAGGCCTAAGAACCAAAGGTGTGCCGATAAAATGTGGCTAAAAAGCCCCAAACATCGGCCTTCTAAAAGCTAACACAAGTTGACCTTGTCGTGAATCACCTTGCTTTGATTCGACTCCCCTTATAATTCTAGTTGTTCTTAGTGGCGGTCACTTGTCTTGTCTCCCGCAACCCGGACCATAGTGACACACATGTGAACAACTCATTGCACCTTGTCTCAAGACAAGCTCAACGGTTACAATGAAGACTTAGCCCAAATCTCCAACACAATCTTCACCAACCCAATATGTTAGTCATCTTAACGGAAGACATTTACTTAATCAAATATTCCTCAAACTCACATGTAGCAAATCCACCATCAGAAAATTCTTTTTCTTCAAGTTCTTGGATAAGCTATAAAAATTTATTTCCTATAGGCTAAAGGGAGAAGTTGATGTCTAGTCAAGGATCGGTCGTCTCTCAGCTTGAGTATGCACAAGTAATAGGATGTTGCATGTATGCAATGAACAACACTAGGCCCGATATTGCTTTGTCAATTGGTAAATTGAGTAGGTACAAGAGTTGTCCTAACTTACAACATTAGAAGGCACTAAGGCGTATGCTTAGGTACCTCAAGGGGACCATGGGTTTTTGCATCCTTTACACTAAGAATCCTTCGGTGATAGAAGGTTACTCAGATGCGTCATGGATCACTAATATAGAGGAACACTCATCCACAACTGGATGGGTTTTCTTGCTAGGCAGTGGTGCCATTTCGTGGGCTACAAAGAAGCAAACGTGCATAACAACCTCGACCATAGAGTCCGAGTTTGTGGCACTTGTCTCTGCCAGTGCAAGGAAGCTGACTGGCTAATGAATGTGGTTCAAGAAATTCTTCTATGGCCAAAACTAGTATCTCCGATCTCAATTCATTGTGATAGTGCAACTACGTTGGCTAATGGCTATAGCTTATAGTCAAACATACATTGAGAAATCAAGGCATCTTGGGATGAGGCATAACTCGGTTAGAGAGCTCATAACTCACGGTATAGTATCGGTGGATTTTGTGAGAACACACAATAATCTATCTGATCACTTAACCAAGAGCTTAGTTAGAGACTTAGTTCAAAGCTATCAAAGGGGATGGGGTTAACAACCTAACCTAAAAACGACTTGTTGTGAGCCACCCAATTTGCCTATGGCTTGATGCCTTAGCCAAATTCAATAAGGCAAGCCCATTCCAAGAAGTCGTGAGCATAAATTGTAATGATTTATGCCTATATAATAGGTATAGTTTAAATGTGCAATTTCTTATCAACTCTTTTAAAAAATTGAAATTATAGGTGCAAGATCACAACAAAGTTGGCTACGTGAACTGAACGTGCAGGAGTGGTTCGACTGCAGTCAACTGTCCACAAACACAACCCCTACATCGAAACTTTGAAACCTTTTTAAAACTCGAGACTAGAACACTCAACTCATTCGAGCAGAAAATTGTAGGATTTTGACGAAGGACATTTTGGTTTCACCCAGCAACTGAACAATATTGGAACCAAAGAGGACACGCATATAAAGCTACCTGCCCAACTGATTAACAGTGTTTTAACAGAACTGTGTAAATCGTGAAAAATGTCGCAGGTTTCACTCAGCACAAGTTCATATCCCATCCTCAACATCACTTGTACAACCATCAAAATTGTGTGTTCTTTGTTTCAAAGAATAAACAACTGACAAAGAGCCGTAAATTCACATGGCACTTAACCACTCAGCTGTAAACTAACTTAGGCACAGCCAGCCTGCCGGGAATCATCTCAGGCAAGGGCGCCGCTAAGCTAAGAACCTTCTTTCAATCATATAACAACAATACAGCAAACATTTCTCATATAATCAAGAAAAGAATAAGAATGGGAATTCTCAGCAACAAGGAAGCTTTTGATTAGCAAATTTCGAGTTATAAAAAGAAGAGGACCCATTCTAGCCAGGATAAGCATTCTAATTCTACAACAGAGATTCTTGTAGAAAGAAGCAACTTAACCCTACAACAGTTTAACAAGTCAGGTTATTGATGCTTATTCTACAACATTTCAATTACTAAACAATAAGTCTCCAAAGACATTATGAAACAGAACAAGAGAGATAGATAATTACACATGATTTGCAGAACCACTTCGATTTTAGACCTCCAACAGATGCATCAATGGCTCTGAATGTGTTTGTAAGCATTGACGGAGTACATAGCCTCTCGCCAACAGTGTTAATATAATAGCCTCCAAGAAGTTGTCTCAACAACCCATCACGGCACAATTGTAGACGAACCCGCTTGATTGTTTTCTACCAAGCACTGTCCAATACTGAGGGCCTTCCATTGGAGCCCAAGAATTGACCTCTATTCCACCCTGCTGCTGTCCCCCAATCACAATTAGCTGATTCCCGCACGCTCTAAATGCCAAACCCCAGCCTTGCATCGACACCACTCTTTCAGGCAAATGCCCAACCACATACCATGAGTTAGAATTCTTAATGTACCTCCTTACTTCTTTCTTCTCATAGTCAGCTGCATAAAGCTCATTCTTAACTACAGCAACCAAAGGAGGTGCCTCTGAGGCAGCAGATGCCTCGGTAAATCCAGGCTCCTCGGTTCTTAGTGGAAACATGTTCGGTATCACAGTCCAAGTCCCTTTCTCTATATCAAACACTTCTCCACATGTAAGGAGATTCGAGCCAACCCCGAGTCCACCAATTACATAAAACTTCCCATCCATAAACACACCAGAACATTTCTTTCTAGCTTTATTCATACTAGGGAGAGTCACCCATGTTCCTGTTTCGGAATTATAGAGCTCTGCTGTGGCCAAGATGTTGCCCTGAGGATCACATCCACCAGCCACAATTGCAATCTCACCTTGACTTGCAGACCCGAATAAGCACCTTGGACTTTCCATCATAGCACCCAACGACCATGAGTTTGTTAATATGCTAAATTTGTAAACCAATTGGGAGGTCATCTCCCTTCCAAACACCAGCAGCTCGGTACCAACAGCAAGTGACTCCTTGTCTGAATACAAGAAGCATCCATTCAAAGGCATCTTAGGCAGATGCATCCAACGAAGGCGTATCGGATCAAAGGCCACCCAGTCACAAAGGCTGCAAGAAAAATACACCCAATGCTCAATCATACCCATTTCCCTTCTCAGCTTATAGAGCTCCTTACTCTGAATAAGAGATCTGAAACTATGGTTCAACATGGAAATGGACCCATAGTCAGATCTAGAGGATCGAGCAATGCAGCTGATTGATATATCCCGACCAATTTGGTGAACAAGAGAACTGGTATCCGAGTTACTTCCATTACTATCCCCGGAATCATTTTGCTTCATCTGGGTGCAGCTATATGAAACCTCAAATGTTTCCTCTTTTTTATGAACTTTGACAGACTTGGATGAACCCTGAAGATCAATATCTTGCGAATCACCAAGTTTCCCCTTATCGTCAGAGATTTCAATGGCTCTAATACTACTGAACAACCACTGGGACTCATGCTCGCACGCACTTCGGAAGTCTCGGGAAACCACAAACGACACGCCCTCGAACATTTTGAATTAAGGGAATGAATCAAGCAACCAAATTTATCTGCAGAAAGATCAAAAATTACACGAAGGGAATCGAAAGTCCTTGAAATATAAACAGACAGATACAATAAACCAAAGAAATTGGAATCTTGAAGCATCTGAGCACCGAAAGAGGAAAGTAAAGGGGCAAAAAAAGGAGATCAATATCGAATCTGTTCGATAACCCTAGCAAGCTTTTTTGGGTAAACAAATTTATTAGACCGTTTCAATTCAACCCAAAGGATTACTCGATTGAAGGCAAAAACACGTATGACGGCTGCAATAAAAAAGTGGGAACTAGAAAAGAAATCAACCCAATTTAACTAAAAAAAATCAGATAGTCGTAGAAAACACGGATCACATAAACGGAAGTGGGGAAATCGGATTTGTAGAACAAAGACAGCAACAACAGCAGAACAAACAAAAATGAAGACAAATCGTGAAGAATTAAGCAATTGAAGTATGCAATCAACATCACCAATCAATTTCCGTTCCAAGGGCAAATTGATGATGTAAAGAGACAAGTAAAAGAAAAGGAAGAGAGAGAGATTACTGATTGCGATGGGTGGTGGCTTAGCTCCAGTGGCGGATTGGGGTTGGGGGGTGGCGTATGGAAAAGTGTGTTAACGCATTGAGGCGAATCGATTTGCGCACAAAAACCCTCATAGGTTGAGAGGGTTAGCACTTATTTAATTAAAAAATGGGTAATTAATTAAGGAATAAATAAAATAATGGGTAACGCCATTTGTACTTTGAAGGCAAGGAAAAAGGAAATGGGGGAAAAGGTGAATGAATGTGGAAGGAAGATGGTGCAGAGGAAAGTGGTGGCCGAAACTGCCTTCTCTTTAGACGCGTCTCTGAGTGGGCTTTTGCTTTCGGCCTTTGCCCATTCACATTTTGGGCTCTCATTTATATTTGTCCATTCAAATGTCAAAACTTTCAACATTTCAAACAACCTCCAAGTAGAGCCGTTCAGCCTTGACCCTACTCGTGAATCCGACCGACCCAATGAGCCCGAGTCAGACCTGGACACGAAATTTTGAAAATGAGAATATTCAAAACCGACTCACTTGAAACCGATTTAACCCGAAATAATAAATAACCCAAACTCAAAAATGACATGGCCCTATTAAGCCGGAGAGTAGCCCGATAACGACTCGATGACCGAAATGGCCCAACCCAAACACTCGGTAACCTAAAATGACTCGACCCAAAATGACCCGGTAACACAAAGAAGCCCGACCTTAAATGACTCGATAGGCCGAAATGACCCGATAACCCGACATAAAATAAGATTTTACTTTTCTACTTTTATTTACATTTAAAAAAAAGATATTAAGATATCTTCTAATTTACTATACAAGTTCATTCTTGTTAATTTATTGTGTTCTAGGGTTTATAGAGCCTGACTTTACATGTATAATATTATATATATATATATATATATATGGTTATGATTAGGTAAGAACAAGTGTTAAGGTAAGAAATAAGAACATATATGAATCGTCAGATCAAATAATAAACAAATATGATTAACCGATCATATATGGAAATAGTCAATGTACAATCAATGCATCAAACTTTTATTTGGTAACTGTGAATGATAACACGATTTATGACTTAGGTTTAGGTAATCATTTAGATAGATTTCTCACTCATGCATGCATGATCTAGCACTAGTTCACGACGTTTGCACTTAAATCATGTATTTTGTCGAGATAGACGTCTACGCGGACATTTGCTTGCTTTATAGGTATTTTGGGAGATTTAGGAGCTTAAACGATACGTTTGAGGATCGATCATTCAAGATGACACATCCTCGGACTCATTTGAATGCAAGCTAAGGGCTAAGGAGGACTCAAGGAACCTTGCCAACACAAGCCATGCACTAAATCAAAGCTTAATGAACCAAGACAACGCTGAAGCACCAAACCACGGTTCACTGCCAGACCACGGCCGTGGAACCACCCGTGGATTTTTCCAGTCGGTTGTGACAGCTGTGCCACGATCTCATGGCTCACTCTAGCAAGGTTGTAGTATATAAAAGTGGTCCAGCATTGCTGAGAGAAGGCATTTTGGAGCAGCTCTCCATTATCCACTATCATCCAATCAAATACTCTCTCAACAAGAAGATTCTCTAAGGAGGAAAACACCATTGAAGGAGAAGAAGAGCTCCATTGGAGAGGAAGGAGAAGAGCACACCATTGATAGACCTTGATAGCTTTTGTAGTGAAGAATTTCGGAATCGATTTCTAGAGTTGTATGAACCATCTAAACCTTCTTTTGGAAGGGTTGTGAGTCATTTCAAACTTAAATTTCAGCTTGGTTTTGTTTATTTCACTTGTTCATCTCTTTCTCTTTATTATCTTGCAAATGGAAGCTATGATTTTACGTCTGATGATTTCGATTGTTAGAATGAATGTTGTAGGCTAAATAGATGTGATTCTAGGGTAAGGAAAGGATGATTATGGCTAGGACTATGATAGGATGGACTTAGATGTGCCCTTGGATGAGTCACTTACTTGAACGTAGCCTCTGATGGAGTCCACGGTTTATTCTTGCCAGACCACGGCCGTGGACTTGGTAGAACAGCCCGTGGTTCTCCCTGGTTCGATGAATCTAGCTTTAGATTGTTATAATATTGAAATCTTAGTGTTTGTTGAGTTAAATCTACCCTAGGGTGACCTAGTGTTAGCAACTAAGTGTTAGAAGAGACCTACCCGGTGATTCTTACTCTTAGATTTCAAGGATGACAAACCCTAGGTAGTGGTGAGCCTCATAAGCCGCCATTGGACTAAGTGTGCTAGGATAGTTGTTTAGGACTAACCCTTCCGAGACTTACCCGGTAAGGATAGGTTAGATACCTAGGTAACAATCCGGTTTGTGTAGAATTCCATCCCTTAGGTTCTTAGAGACTTACCCGGTGATGAGACCTTAGGGACGGACTAGTGGACCATGAGACCTACCCGGTGATTGATCCCAATCTAGAAACACTCACTCCCAACATATCATAGTTAATCCAAGGATGATTAGATAGCTTGAGTCCTATGCCATAACCGGAATTTCCAACCCCTAGAATCCGCTTTTCTCTCTTGATTCATATCTCGTGTTTAGCTTGTTTGTTTGTGTTGATTCGTTAGCTTAGTTGATTGTTTACTTTGCATCATTTGTGATCCTTGATTGATCACCTAAAAACCAACCAAAAACATTGATGTTTTCATTTCTTTATTTCTTTCTCTTTTCTATAACCTAGATCTTCACTAAACTTAATCATAAATCGAATCAATCTCACCTTAGTCTTTGTGTTCGACCTCGGAATACTATCCATACTACGAACGTCCCGTACACTGCGGGCGCGCTAGGAGTTAGGAGAAATATAACGAGTTTATAAATTTTAAAACCCATTGCGTATCACATCCTGAGCGTAACAAGTTTTTGGCGCCGTTGTCGGGGACTAGGTCTAGATTGAATCTATTTGTGATTGTTTATAGTGTAGATCTTTCTTGTTGCTTTTGATCTCTCTTTGGTTTATGTCTTTGCTTTTCAGGACATCTATTACTCTTTAGGTGTATGCGAAGATCTCGTGGCAAGGATTTAGCTTCATTCGATCCCGAACCGGAGAAAACCCTTAGATCTAGATCAAAGAGTATTAAAAAGGGAAAAGAGATGGCCGGAAGAGACCTCCAAGCTGAATTGGATGAGGCTTTAGAGCAAATAAGGCTAAGAGATGAGCTCTTGGAGGAAGAAAGGAGACTTGCCAATGAGAGGCAAGAAGCAACTAGGAGGGAGATTGATGAGATTAGGCAAGCCCTTGTGCAAGGAGAGCTTAATCGTCAACAACCTCTACCTCCACCACCACAACCGCAGCCGGCGGCGAATGTTAGGGTTGTGCCCATTGCAATTGAAGAGCCACAAACGTTAGGGAGACGTATGGCTCCGGCACAAAGAGCACACCATCCGGGTGTGAACTTAGGAGATCCCGCAACCCACAACTACGAGCTCCGCCCTCAAGTTCTACAAATGATCCGGCATAATCAATTTGGAGGGATAGAAGGAGAGTCTCCTCATCAACACTTGATGAACTATGAGATTTTGATGGAGACTCTTAGACCGCCAAGATTGGAGAGCAACAACCATAAGCTTAGGGTTTTCCCTTCTCTCTTAAGGATAAAGCCTTGGCTTGGTATCAATCTATTCCACAAGGGCGAGTTAGTACTTGGGAGGAGATGACAACCGAGTTTTTGACTAAGTTCTTCCCACCTTCCAAGACTACCGAGTTAAGAGGGAAGATCAATGCCTTCATGATGAAGGATAGAGAGAGCTTGTTCAAGTCTTGGGAGAGATTCAAAGATCTTCTCCTAGATTGTCCACACCATGGTATACTAAAAATTGAGCTATTGGAGATCTACTTCAAAGGACTTGATGAAGATAGCCAATTCAAGCTCCAATCTCTTTCCGGTGGGACTTTCATGGAGAAGAATGTGGATGATGCTTGGGAGTTTGTGGAGAAACAAGTTCTAGTGATTGAGAAATACTCCCATAGGAAGAGTGAAGGGAGAAAGGCAGGAGCATATAAGGTGAGTGAAGTCACCATGAGCAACTTCAAGCTTGATGCCATCAATAATGAATTGAAGTCTTTGAGAGAGTTGTGTGCTACAACTTTGAAGAACCAAGCAACTCCTCAAGTGCAAGTGCAAGCAAACTTGTCTTCCAAGGAGGAGGATGTGAATTACATGGGAAGGGGCAATTACAACAACTATCAAGGCCCAAGGAACTTCAACAACAACCGGCAATTCAACAATTACCGGCCCAACCACAACCATCTCGGGTTTTCTTACTCTAACCCAGATGGAGCCTTGAACCCTCCCGCTTCCACAAGCACAACTCCACCACCAAAAGCTTCACAAGAACCTCCACCCGGATTTACTCAACCTCCAAAGGATAGGACCGAAATGATGTTTGAACAATTGCTTGGAAGGTTGAGTGGTCTTGAGAGCACCGTGACTTCCATCTCTAAGGCTCAAAAAGTGTTGGAAGCACAAGTGTTCCAAAAGGCGGGTGAAGCCCATAGAGATCCGGGAAAGCTTCCCGGAAGAACCGAAGACAACCCAAGAGGCCAAGTGTTGGCCATTACAACGAGGAGCGGGTTGAGTATGAAAGATCCTTTGCCCAAGGAGAATGCTAAAGGAAAGCAAGTGGTGAATGAAGAAGAAATGTTGCAAGAAGATGGAGGCAAGAGCAAGGATGTTGAGCCAACATATGTGGCACCACCTCCATACAAACCGCCACTACCGTTCCCTCAATCACGAGCAAGGGCTCGTTTAGACGATCACTTTGGTAAATTCCTTGAACTTATGTCTAAATTGCATATTAATATTCCGTTCATGGATGCTATTTTAGGAATGCCGGCATATGGCAAGTTCTTGAAGGAGATACTCTCCAACAAAAGGAAGTTGGAGGAGTATGGGGAAGTAAGAATGACGAAGAGGTCCTCGGAATTGATCCAAACAATGAAGGAGGAGATGCCTCTCAAGCTAAGAGATCCGGGTTCTTTTTGTGTCCCAATTGGAGTGGGAGATGTGAAGTATGAAGCCCTTTGTAATCTTGGGGCAAGTATAAGCATCATACCGCTTGCACTTTGCAACAAGGTTGGGCTAGGAGAGCCAAATCCGGTCAAGATGACCCTCTATATGGCGGACCGTTCTATCACTCACCCGGTTGGGATCTTAGAAGACATTCCGGTGCAACTAGGAAAGTTCTATGTGCCGATTGATTTTGTGGTTTTGGACATTCCGGCGGACTATCCAGTTCCCATCATCTTAGGAAGACCTTTCCTAGCCACTTCCGGATGCCTAGTGGATTGCAAGAATGGGGTTCTCTCCTTCAACATTGGAGAAGAGAACATCAAGTTTAACTTATCCACAATGATGAAAGGGCCAACCCTTGATGAGGATGTCTTCAACATAGTCGAGCAAGAGGAGTCTAGAGAAGTTGTGAGCTCGATCTTGATCAAGGACCCCTTGGAGAAGGTTCTTACCTTAAGTTTGATGGAGGAAGGTGTTGAGGGGGCTTGCAATGAAGAAATCAAGGCCTTGGAAGCACTAGAAAAGGAGACAAGAGCTGAATTTGAGGTTCACGAAGGCATGCTCAGCATCTGTAAGAACCACGGGCGTGGAATGCAGTCCACGGCCGTAGAACTCTCTGGAAAGCTCCAACGTGCAAGCTTGGCAACTTCCACGGCCGTGGATGTGGAGCCAACCGTGGAGTTAGCCGTGGTTTCCCCAGGATCAGACCTTATAGATGATCAAGCTTCAAGGAGCCTTGGAGGATCTTCATTTGCTTTGGATTCATCTCATCTAACGTTATTTGGATCGTCTCCACTCGATAAAGTTCCTCCTAAACTTGAACTCAAACCCCTCCCCTCTCATTTGAAGTATGTTTTCCTTGGTGATAATTCTACATATCCGGTGATAGTGAATGCATGCTTGAATGATGATGAACTTGCTAAATTGTTGCATGAGCTAAGATTGCATAGGAAAGCCATCGGCTATACTATTGATGATTTGGTTGGAATTAAGCCTTCTTTGTGCATGCATAAGATATTGATGGAAGATAATCATAAACCCTCTATTGAACATCAAAGAAGATTGAATCCTATAATGAAAGAGGTGGTTAAGAAAGAGATCATTAAGTTGCTAGATGCGGGAATTATCTACCCTATCTCGGATAGTAAGTGGGTTAGTCCCGTTCATGTAGTTCCTAAGAAGGGTGGGATGACCGTAGTGACCAGTGAGAACAATGAACTAATCCCGACTAGGACGGTTACGGGGTGGAGGATGTGTATTGACTACAGGAAATTGAACATGGCCTCTAGGAAAGATCACTTCCCTCTTCCTTTCATTGATCAAATGCTAGAAAGGTTAGCTCAACACTCTCATTTTTGCTATCTAGATGGTTATAGCGAATTCTTCCAAATCCCTATCCACCCCGATGACCAAGAGAAAACCACCTTTACATGTCCATGGGGTACTTTTGCATATAGGAGAATGCCATTTGGGTTGTGTAATGCACCCGTCACCTTTCAAAGGTGTATGATGGCTATCTTTTCGGAATATATTGAGAATATCATGGAAGTATTTATGGATGATTTTTCTGTTTATGGTTCTTCCTTTGATAATTGCTTGGCTAACCTGTCATTAGTATTGAAAAGATGTGAGGAAACAAATCTTGTCTTGAATTGGGAAAATTGCCACTTCATGGTAAGTGAAGGTATTGTGTTGAGACACTTGGTGTCCAACCGTGGCATTTAGGTTGATAGGGCCAAGATTGAAACGATAGAGAAGTTGCCACCACCTACCTCGGTGAAAGGGGTAAGGAGTTTCTTGGGGCATGCCGGTTTTTACCGGAGGTTTATTAAAGACTTCTCTGAAATTTCTAAGCCTCTTACTAACCTACTAATGAAAGATGTTGAGTTTGTTTTCTCCAAGGATTGCCTTGAGGCTTTTTGTAGGTTGAAGAACGCTTTGATCTCCGCACCTATCATGCAACCTCCGGATTGGAGTTTACCGTTTGAGATCATGTGTGATGCAAGTGATGTAGCCGTTGGGGCTGTTTTGGGGCAAAGGAAAGATGGGCGCACACATGCCATTTATTATGCTAGCAAGACGCTAGATGATGCCCAACTCAATTATGCTACCACTGAGAAGGAATTGCTAGCGGTGGTGTATGCATTTGAGAAGTTCCGCTCATATCTTGTTGGAGCGAAGGTCATAGTTTATACGGATCATGCTGCGATCCGTTATCTACTTACCAAGAAGGATGCCAAGCCTAGGTTGATTCGGTGGATCCTTCTTCTTCAAGAGTTTGATTTGGAAATCCGGGACAAGAAGGGATCCGAAAACTCTGTGGCGGATCACCTTAGTAGACTCCCACCATTGGAGCTTGAAAGAGATGACATCCCGATTGATGACTCGTTCCGGGATGAGCAATTGCAAATGGTGGAGGAGTGCTTGTTCCAAGTGTCTAGAGGAAGTGAACCATGGTTTGCCGACATTGTGAACTATCTAGTGTGTGAGGAAGTGCCTCCCGGTTTGACATATGCCCAAAGAAAGAAGTTCTTCAAAGATGTGAGGCACTACTATTGGAGTGAACCACTTTTGTTCAAGAGAGAGCCGGATGGAATGTTTAGAAGATGCATACCGGAGGATGAAGTGGAGAGTGTGATCCGCCATTGTCATTCCTTGCCATGTGGAGGGCATGCTAGCTCACACAAGACATGTGCGAAGGTGTTGCAATCGGGCTTCTTTTGGCCAAGCTTGTTCAAGGATGTGCAAAGCTTTGTGGTAGCTTGTGATGCTTGCCAAAGGACGGGCAACATCTCAAGGAGGAACGGGATGCCCTTGAACAACATACAAGAAGTGGAGATATTTGATGTGTGGGGTGTGGACTTCATGGGACCATTCCCTTCTTCATGTGGCAACCTCTACGTCCTATTGGCGGTTGATTATGTTTCAAGATGGGTGGAAGCAATCGCCTCTCCTACAAATAATGCCAAGGTGGTGGTGCGGTTCTTCAACCGAGTGATCTTGCCTAGGTTTGGAACACCAAGGGTGATCATTAGTGATGGAGGGAAGCACTTCACTAATAGGAACTTTGGAGCACTTTTGGCTAAGTATGGGATGACTCATAAGGTGGCAACACCTTACCATCCCCAAACTAGTGGCCAAGTGAAGATCTCCAACCGGGAGATAAAAGGGATACTTGAGAAGACGGTCTCTAGGACAAGAAAGGATTGGACTATGAAGCTCGATGATGCCTTGTGGGTATATAGAACCGCCTTCAAGACACCAATTGGCACCACTCCCTACAAGTTAGTCTATGGCAAGTCTTGCCACCTTCCGGTAGAGATGGAGCATAGAGCTTATTGGGCCATCAAGTGGCTAAATTTTGACCTCAAGGAGGCGGGAGAGAAGAGGTTGCTTGACTTGAACGCTCTTGAAGAGATCCGGTTGGATGCCTATGAGAATGCCCGGATCTACAAGGAGAGGACCAAACGTTGGCATGACAAACGCCTCATTCCGAAGGAGTTGAGAGAAGGAGACCTTGTCCTTCTTTTCAACTCAAGGCTGCGGCTTTTCCCCGGAAAGCTAAAATCAAGATGGACCGGGCCATATGTGGTGAAGAAGATTTTCCCCCATGGAGCTATTGAGATAGGAGGGGAGCATTGTGGAGATTTCTAGGTGAATGGGCACCGGTTGAAGAAGTATGTCCCGGGAGCTCCAGTGGATATGATTGCCCCGCTTCACCTAGAATGAGACGCCCCCGAGTTTGGTCAAGCTAATGACCTTAAAGAAGCGCATGATGGGAGGCAACCCATTGGTAACGTTTTTCCCTTTTTCGTTTTGTTTTTGTTTTTGATTTTTCTGTTTTTGTGTGTGTTTGGTGTGTTTTTTGTGTGTGCTAGAGTCTTGGTAGCATTGGAAACCTTGCATAGCAAGTGAATGATGATGATGAAACCCTCATCAATTATGGGTGGAGCGGACGCGGAACTTGGACGGCTAGCGGTGCCTAGCGCGGGTCCCGACGCTTTGATAAACACTTAGAGCTCTCTACCATTGTTGATAGGATCATCCAACATCAATTCCACTTGAGAAATCCCAAATACCATAGCAAACCATTTTTACATTGTGAGAACCCTCTTTCACTCTTCTTTACTTCATTTACACATTGGGGACAATGTGTTTCTAAGTATGGATATTTTGCATGATTAGCATCTAGGGTAGTTTAATATTTTCATATGTCTTGCATTGTATATACTCATTTCGAAAATCCCATAAAAAATCAGAAAATTTAAAAAAATTTTGTGCTTTCTAGGCTTGAATATGACCCTAATGATGAATCTTGTCTTGTGGATTGGCTATGGATGGCCTTATGTGTTAAGTTGGTGAATTACATATGTGGACTTGAAGTACTTCTCTTGAATCCCATGAATGATTTGTGATCATGATGTTTGCCTAGAATGGATTGAGTATTGAAAGTCGAAATTACATGCTAGTTCTTACACACCATCTAGGAATGAATGAGGCAATTCATCTTTCTTCTTCTTCTTCTCATCTTGATCATGATGTTTGAGCACCTCAATTGATATAAATTTGACCTCTTTTGACCCATCCGGGAATAGGAGCATTTTAGTGTGTTGATGTGTGTGAAAAGCAAGTGTGGGGTGAGGATGTTGATGAAAGAATGTCATGAATAAAATGCTGAAATTATTGTGAAAGTGTAGACAAAAATATAGGTTTGGGGACATTGGTTTAAATGACAAGTAACTCGGCACACTTCACATAATCGGGTGTTGGTGCCTTGCCAAAGTCAAATAAACCGATAGTCCTAACGAGCTTTGGTATGTGTGCCCGGTGTGGATGCACCTCGAAAAATAGAAAAAGCCCGAGGATGGCTAATCACCAAGGTTTCGGCTTTTGTACACCAATGCCATTGTCTCAAAAATAAGTGAAGGAAAAAGAAAAGAAAGAAAATATACACTTGAGGGAAGTTGATCGAGGACAAAATTGTGGAGTTAGTTCCATTCCCGGATTAGCATCACATAACCTAGAAAAATCCCCACCTAATCACAACGTTTCTTGGCCTTTTATTTCATAAGACCTTATGACCTATTTGCATGTTCGTAAGACTTAGTAATCTAGATTGGATATGCTCTTGATCATCTTGACTTCTTCATTTTCATATTTCATGCATGCTTTCAAGTTAAGTACAATTGTCTTTCCATGCCTTCACTTGTTTAATGCATGATTGCTTGTCCATTGCCATGAAACATGATGACAACAAGATTTATGACTTAGGATTAGGTAATCATTTAGATAGATTCATCACTCATTCATGCATGGTTTAGCACAAATTCGCGACGTTTGCACTCAATTCACGTATTTTGTCGAGATAGACGTCTACACGGACTTGTGCGTTGCTTTGTAGGTATTTCGGGGGTCTTTTGGACATTAACCGATACATATGAGGACCAAGCCTCATGATGGTACACATCCAAGGCTAAGGAGGAGCATAATTGGAGCAACAAAGGACACAAAGACCACTATTGGTGCGAGCAATGGATCAACTCATGGCTAAACGAGCATAACACCTTTCTGCTGAAGAAAATCGGACCAGCAAGCAGATAAATCGTCCGATTTTCTCCTGTTGGGTCGATTTTTGAGGCTTTGACAACTTAAGCCACGTGTCCCACGATCTCTTGTCCGTCCTTGCTCTTGGTGGAGAATATAAGTGGTCCTTCAGGTGGTTGCTGAGCATCTCTCCTCTCCCACACTCTCATTGACAGCTCATTTTGGATTTTGGAGAAAGATTGGAGGAGAAGAAAAGCTCTCAAAGATTGAAGGAAGAAGAAGAACACCATTCTAAGAGTTTAGAGGGATTTTGAGTGATTTTGTAGTCTTGGATTGAAGAACTAATTGCAAGGATTGTTAAGAACGTTTTGAATCTTCATTTTAGAGTTTGTAAGTCTTGCTACAACTCGGATTTGGCTGAGATTTATTGATTTTGCTTACTCATCTTTCATTACTCATCTATGAACACCATGTATGCTTGTTTGATGATTTCGGATCTTGATATGCATATTATTGGCTAGTTTCTTGTGATTTTAGAGTGATGGATTGATGGTTATGGCTAGGGTGATGATAGGATGGGCTTATATGTCAGTTTAGGATGATTTATATGCACGAAACTCACAACAGAAGGAAAAATCGACCTGTTCATTAGATAAATCGGCCGATTTATCTGTAGAACAGCCCGATTTATTCTTCTATTGCTCTCTAAATGATAAATCTGCATGCTAGGGTGTTTGGTTGTTTAAATCCTAGTGTTTATTAAGCCTAATTTAGCTTAGGATCACCTAATGCTACCAATCTAAGTGAGGGAAGAGATCTACCCGATGATTTCCGACCTTAGATACCTAAGATGATGAATGCTAGGTAGTAGTGAGCCTCATAAGCCGCTATTGGATCGAGTGTGCTAGGATTATTTCTTGAGATTGCCCTATTCCGAGACTTACCCGGTAAGGAGAGGGTTACCCTTAAGTAGCATCTAGTTTGTGCGGAATTCCTTACTCTAACCCCTTGAGACCTACCCGGTAATAGGAGTTTGATGCGGGATTAGTGAAGTGAGAGACTTACCCGGTAATCGCTTCCATTAGAGAACATTCTTTCCCAAACACCGCAGCTTGTCCTTAGGATCCTTAGAACCTTGAGTCCAATGCCATAACCGGAAATCTTGACCTCTAGAATCTAATTTTCTCTCTTGATCATATACTTGTGCTTTGTGTTACTTACTAGTTTGCTAGCCTAATTTGTTAGTTGTTTTATTTCCTTGCTTGACTTGTGATCTTTGCTTGATCACCATAAAAACCAACAAAAACATTGCGTTTTCCATTTTCTTTGTTCCTCATCTTATCGTAGTCTAGATTCACACTATCTTTGATCATTGCTTGACTCGATTTCACCTTAGTCTTTGTGTTCGACCTCGGAATACTTACCTTTCTACAAACGTCCCGTACACTGCGGGTTCGCTAGGAGTTAGGATAAATATAACGAGTATAAATTTAAGGCTTATTGCGTGCACAACACATGATTCTAGCGTGACACATGACTATGAAGGTGATCCAATAGTAGAAGCACAAACCCAAAAAGATTTTGCCATTTTTCTGCATACATAAATCATGTCATCTCTTAGTCTATAGTCGGGAATTTGCTCGGGGACGAGCAAACCTTAAGTATGAGGTATTTTTGATAACACGATTTATGACTTAGGTTTAGGTAATCATTTAGATAGATTTCTCACTCATGCATGCATGATCTAGCACTAGTTCACGACGTTTGCACTTAAATCATGTATTTTGTCGAGATAGACGTCTACACGGACATTTGCTTGCTTTATAGGTATTTTGGGAGATTTAGGAGCTTAAACGATACGTTTGAGGATCGATCATTCAAGATGACACATCCTTGGACTCATTTGAATGCAAGCTAAGGGCTAAGGAGGACTCAAGGAACCTTGCCAACACAAGCCATGCACTAAATCAAAGCTTAATGAACCAAGACAACGCTGAAGCACCAAACCACGGTTCACTGCCAGACCACGGCCGTGGAACCACCCGTGGATTTTGCCAGTCGGTTGTGACAGCTGTGCCACGATCTCATGGCTCACTCTAGCAAGGTTGTAGTATAAAAGTGGTCCTGTATTGCTGAGAGAAGGCATCTTGGAGCAGTTCTCCATTATCCACTATCATCCAATCAAATACTCTCTCAACAAGAAGATTCTCTAAGGAGGAAAACACCATTGAAGGAGAAGAAGAGCTCCATTGGAGAGGAAGGAGAAGAGCACACCATTGATAGACCTTGATAGCTTTTGTAGTGAAGAATTTCGGAATCGATTTCTAGAGTTGTATGAACCATCTAAACCTTCTTTTGGAAGGGTTGTGAGTCATTTCAAACTTAAATTTCAGCTTGGTTTTGTTTATTTCACTTGTTCATTTCTTTCTCTTTATTATCTTGCAAATGGAAGCTATGATTTTATGTCTGATGATTTCGATTGTTAGAATGAATGTTGTAGGCTAAATAGATGTGATTCTAGGGTAAGGAAAGGATGATTATGGCTAGGACTATGATAGGATGGACTTAGATGTGCCCTTGGATGAGTCACTTACTTGAACGTAGCCTCTGATGGAGTCCACGGTTTGTTCTTGCCAGACCACGGCCGTGGACTTGGTAGAACAGCCCGTGGTTCTCCCTGGTTCGATGAATCTAGCTTTAGATTGTTATAATGTTGAAATCTTAGTGTTTGTTGAGTTAAATCTACCCTAGGGTGACCTAGTGTTAGCAACTAAGTGTTAGAAGAGACCTACCCGGTGATTCTTACTCTTAGATTTCAAGGATGACAAACCCTAGGTAGTGGTGAGCCTCATAAGCCGCCATTGGACTAAGTGTGCTAGGATAGTTGTTTAGGACTAACCCTTCCGAGACTTACCCGGTAAGGATAGGTTAGATACCTAGGTAACAATCCGGTTTGTGTAGAATTCCATCCCTTAGGTTCTTAGAGACTTACCCGGTGATGAGACCTTAGGGACGGACTAGTGGACCATGAGACCTACCCGGTGATTGATCCCAATCTAGAAACACTCACTCCCAACATATCATAGTTAATCCAAGGATGATTAGATAGCTTGAGTCCTATGCCATAACCGGAATTTCCAACCCCTAGAATCCGCTTTTCTCTCTTGATTCATATCTCGTGTTTAGCTTGTTTGTTTGTGTTGATTCGTTAGCTTAGTTGATTGTTTACTTTGCATCATTTGTGATCCTTGATTGATCACCTAAAAACCAACCAAAAACATTGATGTTTTCATTTCTTTATTTCTTTCTCTTTTCTATAACCTAGATCTTCACTAAACTTAATCATAAATCGAATCAATCTCACCTTAGTCTTTGTGTTCGACCTCGGAATACTATCCATACTACGAACGTCCCGTACACTGCGGGCGCGCTAGGAGTTAGGAGAAATATAACGAGTTTATAAATTTTAAAACCCATTGCGTATCACATCCTGAGCGTAACAGTGAACAAAAGAAGCATTAAATATACACCTAAATGGCAACCAAATATTATTAACTATACAATTAACTGTGCACTGCATGACTACTCGTATAAAAACTTTTAACATAATATAACACGAGTGTGTGTATGTATATTATGCGCATGCACGTTCTTGTTATGCATATAACTATGCTTGAAATACACATACAAATTTTAAAATACACGAGTAAGTATACACGTGTTGTATGAAGATAACAAAAATATAAACATGCACCAGTTGTTCATGCACAACAAGAAGAATAGGCATGCACGTTCTTGTAATTGAATAGAAACTTCCTTCTCAAAAAAAAAAGGAATATAAACTTATAAAGAAATATACACATTCACATTTAATAGAATCTAAATTAGAACATTTTTCATTCGTGTAAGTGTTAGAAGAACAACTTTGTGCACGAACAATCAGTCCAATTTTTGAAATTATTTATTGTGTTTATATTTGAAATTGTTTATATACTTACAATACTTATGGATGCAATACTTGCACGAACTTTAAAATTTAAAGTACGACTACACTAAAAAAGTTTGAAGTACAACTATACTAAAAAATGAAAGAATAATATTAAAATAAAATCATGCACTATTGTACTAAACAATTTGAAAGAAAAACGACTATAATAAAGAATTAAAAAATTGAATGAATAAAGTTGAACGTGTAGATTTATTATGGTAGTAAATATTTTGCTATTAAAATGATAACAATATATAGGTATCCTAAAATATATACATTGAAACAATATGCTAAAATAAAACTGAATCATCACCATTGATTTTGTTTAATCGTGTAGCCGGAGTTTGATCTTATTTACCGTAACTTTGGTTCTTACTTGATCATATATATATATATATATATATATATATATATATATATATATATATATATATATATATATATATATATATATATATATACACACACACACTAATTCACATCTTATGGTAGATTATTGTTTGTCTATGACAAGATGTGATAGTTGCGAAAGACCTTACTTTATTCTTTATGTGCTTCAAAATGTTAATTGAAAGATGTTAGAGCTACATGATTGATACTTTTCTTATTCTACAAGATGAGGAGTTGTGCATGGTTGTTTTCTTCATAACATTATATATGTTATTTAGATATGGTTATTATCAAGTGAGATTTGAATTGCATTGTTGTGGTAATTCGGATGTGTAATGTTTTATTTCTTTTATTGGATTATATTTTATGTTACTCCGGACTCTCTTTATATTGGATGGTTAAATACAAACCCTATTGTTTATCCCTTAATGCTACTATTGTTTTGTTTTCTACTTTTGTATGTTTGTTATTGGATTTACAATTAACCAGTCGAACAAATGTGGGACCATCCTTGATATCTCCTACTAAATATGGAGCCATCACTAGATCAAGAGCAAGAGTTACTTAATGAGAGTTTCCTAGTAAGAGTCAAACATTGGAGGAGTTTGTAGAATGGAGAATTGCATGGAAAGGACAAATCTCAGTTCCCTTTGATAAATCTCGGCCGAGATTATGCAGACCTGACCGAGATTCCCACTTTTATGATAGCACGAGTGGAATTTCGACTAGATCAGTAAAAAACCTTATAATTATTTTTTTTTTTATTTTAATACCTTTAAAGCTCTAAACATGCTAAAAGTATATTTGTTAGTTATGATCCTATCTTTTAGGATTATATTTTATTCCTTTTATTTTAATTTTTTTAGAGAAATTTCTCCTATAAATAGTCCTAGAGGACGAGATTCATAGGTAGATTAGATTTATTATTATTTCTACAATATTGTGAGATACTCGTTGCTTCGCTTACGAAGTTTGTGTTTTATTCATTCTTATTCAATAAAAAAAGAGAGCCTTTGATTGAATCGTTGTGAGTCCTTGCAAGGTTGTTCTTGTGTGTGTTAATCTTATTGAAGATTGGTGCTACTAGCCAAACTAGTCTCTCTTGTGCTTGTCTTATGTAGAAGGCTTGTGTAAGGTTAAAGCGAATGATCAATTGGTCAAGGTTCTTTGCAAGTCTAAACATTAAGTCTTTTCTTCCTATATTTTCATATATTCGTTCATTATTCATCTTTTATTTTTCTATATCATCCATAATTCCATATTCTGAGTTTTACAAAATCTCGGCATGTTCTTATAAATTTCGCCCGAGATGAACCATTTTACACCGAGATTTGTTTCTATTGTCCAATCCGTGAACTTCAAGTCTAGATCGAAAAACTGCGGCATCAACCCCGCATCAAACTAGTATCAAAGTTATTCGATTGAAGTTCAACAACAAAGGTTTGAGTTTATTTTTATTTGAATCTTCCTTGACCATGTAAAAATTGAGTATTTTCTTTGTTGTCAATCTTTGTGAGATTATTTGAGTTTAATGTGCATTGAATTGTGTCTATTGGAGAATATAAACGCCATAGTCAAAACACAAGCCAACCAACTTACATCTCAACCAAAACCGAAGCTTAAAGTTGAGATTTTTACGTTGCTTGTCCCACAAGTTTTGTAAATTTTCTCTATCAACTCGAAGATCATTAACATATAGAATTGAGTCAGATCTATTTATTACCAGCTGTAATATTTGAGGAGGAGGAGGAGATTTGCAAGAGATTTTATTGTTGAGATTTTATCTAGTAGGTGATATCTTATCATATCTTCTAAGTCATAACCGAATATCTTTCCCATATCTTTTCTTATAATCTACAACATCCTATAAATATATCAATTCCCTACAACCATATACCTAGCTCTTCCAAAACCTCTTTCCCATAACCCCACAATAAAGCCTACACCTTTTACCAAATGCTCTATCATCAACTACATCGTAGCGGGAACTTTTGTTCGACACAACTGTTGCGATCCAATTAAGAAGGGATCATCAAGGCAACAAGGGGAAGCAACAAGGGGAGGTAGCAAGGCAGAAGTATAACCTCAAGCTCATTCATTGATTGTCGTTCAAACACCGACGAATCGACATCTCGGGGCCGAGATTTTCACTCGAGGTTTGCTACAGTTGCGTATTTATTGGAAAATTTTGAGACAAAAGTTGAGAAATTTAAGTGTTTCAAGTTCAAGAGGACATCCAAAGAAGCAGTTTCTTACCATCCTTGATCCAATTCATAGCCAAAAATCCTATCTTTTGAACAACCTCGACCCTGAGACAGAATCTCGCCCGCGGTTTCACCCTTTGCTCGAGATTTCTTTTTGTCGAGATTAAACCTACATGTCCATCTCTCTCTCTAATCTCACCTATTCAAGGTACGTAAAAACTCTCTTCTTAATCTCTTGTGTGCTTATTTGTGCCTCTTTCTACTCTAAACATATTGAGTCAATTTCTTTAGGTGTGTTAGTTAGTAGGTATACTTTCTATCATACTAGTTGTGTCTACTTGCAATATTCTTTCCATTATTTGTCAATTGTGTGAAGAGACTTCCAACAAGTTTACCTTAACTATCTTCCAACACAAGAACCTTTTTTTCCGAGTTAAGCTGACTATAAAGTCAACCAAGGAGTTCTAGTTGAAGCTAGTCATCGATTTATAAAGAAGCATGAATCCATCTAAGGCAATTACATCAAGTTAGCTTGAGATTTACAACAGAGAGTGAGTGTGAGAGAAAATAATTAAGGAACCTACGTTCTCACTAACATCACGAGTTTGTTGTTACTTTTGTGTAATTGTGCAGGATGTCTAGGTGTAACAACCATAAAAGGTCACAAGGAAGTGGTTTAAACAATCCCGAGGCCAGAGACATATTACAACAACTCATGGATTCACTTACGAACCTCAACGAGAGAATGAAGTTGGAATCTCGTTCTAGTGAAAAATCTCGACCCCCACTATGTAGTCTAATCCGAGATTTAAACCGAGAATTGCCCCAATTGAGGTTTTACAATTACATTCCTCGGTAGAGATCACTGAATGATGATGGTGGATGTTCATGTGTTCCATATAGGACCCTAGTCCTGGAAGTGCCTCCAAGAGTCCATTATGAGCAAGGTATGGGATATTCAAATTCTCGTTATAATATATCTAACATTCCGGATTTTGTTGATGATTTTCTGAAACTCGGGAATGAGAATGAAGAAGGCCTTTGGAGAGATTATCATATTTTGAACCACGTTCCAAGAGACAAGGACCCCGAGACTATGAATCATTTCGATCTCATTTAGAGCGTAATCGAATTGGGAAGGTCGTACGTCCCATTCCAGAATCTCGGGCCCAAAATCTCGTCCCCAGTCAGTCGAGATTTCACCCGATATCAATGAAAAAAGAGGAGTTTCTACCTAGAATGGAATCACAAGTCATCCAGCTCCAGGAACCATCAATTGAGGATGTTAAAATCATAAAGGTAAATGATTCTAAATCTTCTAATTCCATACTTGAACTAGATGGAAATAAGTTGTATGCACATGCTTTTGATTTTGATGACACTCTTGATTGTCCTATGCATAAGCATGCTACTGATGATATTGATTGTCATATGCATGAGCATGTTAGGCATAATCTTGATAGAAATGTGCATAAATTTGAGTTTGAGTGTGTTAAGTCTTTTAATGATCATTCAGATTTATTAAAATCAGAATCTACTATTGTGTCACATGCTAGGATTAGTATGGAAACCTAAGAATGATTCTAATTTAGTAAATAATATTGATGATGATGAGCATGACATAGATGCAAGTGACTTGAATGCACAAGAATTTTGAGTTAGAGGATGCTATTAAGTGTGAAGTGCCTAAGCGTAGTATGAGTGATCTTGATAAAAATAGGCATAAGGCCGAAGTTGAGATGTGATGGTTCTTTTGATTATGAGGTGCATAAATCTAAGTTTTTGAATTTATCTTTTGGTTGTTCTTTGGAACAGCTTCCTAGTGATATACCCTCTGATTTGCCTTTAAGTCCATATATAAATCCTCTTAAGACCCCTAAGTTTAAACATAAAGATACTTATGTAGTGCAATTGTTAGATCCTTATAGTAAATATGTTAAGCATGAAATTGCTAATGAAAGTTTAAGGTTTCCTAGAGTGTTGTCTACTTTGAATTACCATGACTTTGTTGATGCTTTGTTTCCTTCAACTTTTGTTAATCTTGCACCGTTATCAATTAGAAAGCGAATGAGTTTAATTGTAGGTTTGGAAGTTGAAGACGTTAAGAGAAAGGGAAAACACAAAGTCTATGTCCTAGAGATGTCGGATGATCACGGTGAAGGAAGTCCTACCATGATTAGGACATAACCTCGGCATAGGGCAGCAAAATTCCACCGCAGTGGGAAATCTTGCCCTAGTAGAGTAAAATATCGTCCGAGATTGTCCACTGTCTAAGATTATTTTGACTACAGTCTGTAGAATTAACCTTGCCTTAGCCTTTCAAGGCTTCTTTATGATCTTAAGGAAGAGTTATCTAAGGAGCCTCCAACTATTGACGTTGTTCCTAAATGTTTGGATCAAGAATTTACCATGTTAAAGGGAGGTAACTTATTTGATCTTTTGGGTGATCATTTGAGAGTAACATGTCAAAACTTTCTTAAGTGTGACCATAACTTCAGTTTCTAATTAAGAGGTTTAAATATTGGTCATATTATTTATTTCCTAATGATAGTACATGGATCATTGAGTTTCCTAGGAATTTTATGTTAGTCACCATCTTGGATTATAGTGTGCTAAGGATTGAGCATATTAAGTGTAGATGTATATCACATGCTGATTTGGGTGATTTTCTTAAGCATTGTATGTTCGAGGATTCTAGGAATAAGTCTAACTTATTTGGAGAGTTCTTTATCATGATTGACCATGTGTGCATACCTAGTTGTTACCTTAAGTTTCTTTTCAAGGAGAAGACCTCTATGGTTAATAAAGTTCACTTGGAGAGGTACATGTTTTACGATAGGTTGTCCGCTTATGATTACGGACCACATTTGCTTAAATATATAGTTAGAGTTTTCATAACATATTTGAGAAATATTTTGAGTATATCTAGGTGTATATTGCATCTTATGAGCATATCTAGTTGTATTTTTCATGATTTATGTTGGACCTTGGATTTTATTGCCATTTCTTTGGGAGACATTAGTGTGAGCTTATTTAAGGAGTTAATTAGATCTAAGAAGGGGAGAACTTACATCTTTGAGGTTGTAGTGTTATCGCCTATTTGTATTGCTTACTCTATGAGATGTTATCCATATCTTGCCTTGAACTATCAAGACTTTGTAATTAAGTTATTTTCCTTCACCTTCTTTGATCTTATTGTTC
This sequence comes from Fagopyrum homotropicum, assembly GCA_033239125.1. NCBI lineage: Eukaryota > Viridiplantae > Streptophyta > Magnoliopsida > Caryophyllales > Polygonaceae > Fagopyrum > Fagopyrum homotropicum. Next base: position 150,248,718 of record BSWB01000002.1, read on the forward strand.
GCCCCTAGAGGTGTGTGCAAATAAGCTTTATATTTATAAAACTAGAATCAAGCAAGCGAACCCGCAGTGTACGGATCGATATAGTTAAGCAAGAATTCCAGAGTATCGAACACAGGGATTTGGGTGGAACGAACTCGATTGCAGGTTATCAAGCGGTTAATATGAGAGTTTTGCAGATATTGGGAAAACAACAATCCTAAAGATCCAGGTATCCAGCTGTGGCAATCGATTCAAGATATACTAATGATGTAAAGACAGAGTTAAGATATGCAAAGGTATACTAATGTAAGGTAATCGTACGGTTGAGGTTCCAAAAACCTTATATAACTCACCCAAAAGACTCTTCCTATACAGGTTGATGAGGCTCAATATAGAAAGGTTCTAAGGACAAGGATTAACATCAAATACCCAAACCTATGATCTAAAGATCAAGACTAACTTATCCGATTGAGGTTGTTGAGGCTCACAATCGAGGTAGAGGTTGTTGAGGCTTCACTACCACCTAGAAAAGACAAGTCTAAACTAAGCTAAAGCAAATCTTTAACTTTGGATCAAGATAAAAGCAGGCTCGTAAACTTTAAGAGAATTACGGTTGGATCTTGAGATTCCACGGTCGTGGAACTCAAGAACAACCCGTAATTTAGGGTTTTCGGCGACAATTCTCTAACTCTCAGGGTCTAATCAATTTACAATCGATCTATCATTATCTAAGCCACAACTATCAACCCTTCACCTTAGAATTGTTAAGGGTTTTTAGCCAATAACAGTCATATTGATATTAATTCAAGATTAAAAAGGTAAAAGATGGGAACTTTCAAGAACTATCAATAATCTTCAATTGAATCTTAGAATCACAATCAAGAATAAGTGTTTGTCAAAAGATTCAAAACGGGATAAACAATCACAATCTTAGGAAAGAAAAGAAACGGGATGTCAATCCGATCCTAAAGCAAACCTAAGCAAGAAGAGGAATCTTCTTGCAAAAATCCTCCAAGAACTTCGATCTTCCACACGAAGATCACAAACAGCAACTCTCCAATACGAACTTTGGAACTTCAATGAGATCTTCCAAATCACCTCCAAGAATGAGGGTTTGTGTTGCTAAGCGTGCGTTTTTGCCGCTAAACTTTAGGGTTGAAAGGTCGTAAGCGAGGTAGCGAGGTAGCGAGGCGAGGTGACGGAATCTTGCTTCATCCGTCCTTTTTATAACGCAGGGCAAAACGTCGGTCCGGCCCGATCTTCAAGAGATCATGGCTTCGAAACGTGGCGAAAGGATTCGCCAAGATCACGGTCGTGGAAGTTTCCACGACCGTAATTTTGAGGCGTGGAAATAAACACGGATATCTTCCACGGCCGTAATATCCCCTGGAATGAACATCGAATTCTGCTTCACAATCCACGGCCGTAATTTAGGGTAAAACCGTGATTCTTGCCTTCATTCGTGCATTCCTCAATCTAATACTCCAAATTGCTTCCAAAAGGTGTCCTTGATCTAGAGACACATCGACTCAACTCTCCTTTGCTCGATTCCGTTCGGAAATAGCTCCAAATCACCTATAATCAACATAGAACTCGTGTAGACATCTATATCGACAATATAGGCAATACTAGCTCATATATGCATAAAGCTCAATCAAAGACTATCAATATGAATCAATTACGACTAGAAAACGTGCCTAAAATATCACAATATTTCATGCTAACAAATAACCCCATACTTAACACTTGCTTGTCCCTAAGCAAGGTCTTTCAAAAAGCTTTAAAACAAGAGTTAGGATGAAATATGTGTACCTTCTTTTGGATGAATGTGACTTCTAAAGAATAGATCATTCTCAACCCTTGCTTCAATCGTTTTCAAACTTTCACACACTTAATTAGAGAGTAAGAGGCAAAGAAAAATCATGAATCAATTTAGCTTCCAAACAAGCATTATAACCTTCAAACATTATCAAAATCAATCATAAGAATTTCAATTTAGATCACCAAGCCATATAACATTCTTTTGATCATAAGGACTTTCAAAGAAAAGGTCTAGAGCATGGAAGGGTAGGGAAAACTTTAAGGGAGAGTGGTGCATAAATCCGGGAAAGTGGACAACTACCTTCTTCTTCTTTTGCGGTTTCCGCAACACTTCACTTAGAGCTTCGCTCTCTTCTTTTCATTTTTCGACTTTACTTTTGGAGTTATGGATAGAGGTGCACAAAAACCGAAGCCTAGGAGATTGGCGTTTCTCAAAATTGCAAGAGATGCCTCAAACCCTTAGCGCACATACCATAATCCGCTAGGAATATCGCTCAATTCGACTTTGGCAAGACACAAACACCCGGCTATGTGAATGGTGCCGAGTTACTCATCGTCATGATTGACTTCCCCAAACCTACAATTTCTTTCTATTCAATTGATTGCAAATATTTGCTCTCATGGCCCTCCCACATCAAACATGCCTTTTTCTCATTCACTTTCCAAATTCCCGGATAGGTAAGGGAGGCTAATATTTCAATGAGGAGTTAGATGATCAAAGAAAGAAGAAAGAGAATATCGAATTGCCTTAATCATTTCAACAAGAAGTATAGGAGCTTATAATGTGATTTCAACTTCAATTTCTTATATGATTTAGGTAACATTCTCACATTATACAACTTGCAAAAGAGGTAAAATTCATTCATTCAAATCCTTTTCGAATTTACAATCCTTTTAAGCATGCAATTGTCATCAAACTCAATTCACAAGTAGTGATTATCATGGAAATCATCTCAATTCATTAGAAGCTCAAAATTTTCAAAATTTTTCAATTTTTATGGGTTTTTAAAGTTCTTTTTCATGCAATGCAAGAATGAAACGTGTAACATACAATGAACATGCAATGATAGTCTCGGAATAGAAGCAACATATAGAGTAGAGTTATTACAAACATTTAGTACATCCCACCCCATACTTAGGACGAACATTGTCCCTAATGTTCACAAGAAAGAACAAAAGAAAGAAAAGAAAAAGAAAACTCACAAATGGTGGTTGGGATGTCTAGAAACGAGCTGTCCGGTCATCTATCACTGCGGTGCCGGTGGAGGTGGGAATGGAGAGAAACTCGGATCATAGTACCGCCCAAACTGCTGGCGGTAGACGTCCCTCATCATGTGGTCAAGGTCGTCGAAACGCCTGTCTCTATCATCCGCCCGGATCTCTAGTGCTCCGACTCTCTCTGAAAGTCCGGTAGCCCAATCCGGCATCCTCTCATACCACCCAGGGGGGTGATCATACCATCCGGGAGCATCGGCTGGTGCTGATGGTGGTGGTGGTGGTGCTGCTGGTGCTGCTGACTACGTAGTGGACCAAGGAGGGGGTGTCTCGTACCAGGTGGGAGGTGTAGTCATCCACGTGGGCCTCTCGCTCACGCTAGCGCGGCGAGATGACGAGCCTGAGGCTCTAGCCGGACGCGGAGAGCGTCTAGGTACATCCTGGGCCGCATCCGGCTGATCCGGAAACGTGCCGAACTCCTGCTCTGCTCCTCCCCCACTCTCATACTGCTCTCCCATATCCTCCTCATCTACTACCGGCGGTGGAACGTAAGGGGGAGCTACAAGCCTGTTCGCATGCATCGCAGCGAACGTCTCCTTCCAGTTGTGGCGTCCCGCCACAATGGAATACTCCGGCAGCCACTCAATACCCCTGCCGGTCCTACTCTCCCAGGGCATGCCCGCATAAGGCGGACCTCTATGTGTGGGGAAGATGAGTCCCCTAACCATGAAAGCGTGTAGCCCTAATGGAACTGCCGGTATACGTGTGCAAGCCGAGAAGTCCACTCCAAAAGTCCTAGCTATGTGGGTCACTATCCCACCATATCCAATGTTCCCTCTCGATTTGTTCTTTAGCTTACTCATCGTCGCCGCCAAAAGGGTAGCACAATCGGCGCGGCATCCCTGAAGCATAGCGTAGAGGAGGAATAGCTCGTCCGTCTTGATCTTTTGGGGCGTCTCCGTCCTAGGAAAGAGACACTCCGAGAGAACACGGTGAGCTATCTTCAAGGCCAAATGGTACATCAATTTGGCCTTGGTATCAGCTGGATGCCAACGGTCCTCGTCGGCATAGATCATCGCCACATCCTCCCAAAAATCCTTAGCGGAAACGTTCCTAGGGAGGCGACCGTTGTAGGTCTCATGGAACCCAAAGATGGTCCCGAACTCAACAATGCTAAGGTGGTAGTCTCTATTCATGAGACGGAAGGAGACAGTCCTATCAACATGGCTGTGCTCAAAAGACGTCACAACCTCTCGGGTGATCTCCTCATAAGCGTCCTCACGAATGTTTGTGAAGACAAGCAAACCGGCTCTATCCAAGAGCCATGTAAGGTCATCTACTATGTTGAGAGGATGTAGATCCTCCAACAACAAGTACCTAGGGCCAATCACTGCCCTCTTCTCTATCCTCTCAAATGCAGCTTGGTGGTTTTCGTGTATGATCGGGATGCTAGGGTGAGGTGGTGAGGATGGAGGTGAAGATGGAGGTGAAGGTGAGGGGGATGAGGGTGGTGGTGCCCTAGATGTGGAAGGGTTGCCCTTTCTCTTCTTGTTCTGTTCCCCTCTCTTTTCCTTAATCCTTCCCGAAACTCTCCTCACAAAATCCATTCTGTTGAAAATTACGGTCTGTTCTTCCCAAAACCACGGCCGTGGAACGTCTGTAGACCGTGATTCGACACAGTAATTCTCAATTCTCAGCAAATCAGCAATCAAACTCCACAACAAGCAGTCCTAATCTAATTTCTTCCAATCTCAATCAGTTCTTCCTAAAAATTTCTAACAAAAACGAACAAAAACGACTAGAATCAAGAAGAGAGCAAAAACCTCTTTTTCGGATTGAGAAATCCAAAATGCGGGTTTGTTGATCGTTTTCCACGCGATTTGTTGCTTGGATCTTGTTCTTGGTTGGATTTGCTTCAGTTTAGGAAGAAGAATCGTTAAAAACGATTAGAGAACGAAGATTTGGGAGGAGCTGCGGGTTTTCGGTATTTAGGGCGTGGAAATTGGGGGTTTTGTGGTGTTTTTGTGGTGAAGTGTGGCTTTTATACTTGCAGGCAAAATTTCAAAAATCACGGTCTATCGGGGCATTCCACGGCCGTGGAAATGTACGGACCCGTAATTTTTGTGATTTTTCACAGGCCTTTGAGAATTACGGCCACTGTAGCTATGGCGACCGTAATTTAGACCGTGGAACTCTCTGTAAAGCTTCAAAGTCCAAATTTCGTCACTTCTCTTCGACATTATCCCCTTTTTCTTCTTTTCCATCGATCCTACAACCAAAAACACGAACATACCGGGAGAAATCGAGGCAAAAATAAAGCAAAAACTTCTATTCTAAGCTAAACTATGAATTGAAAGCAAAAACGAAAATGCAATACCTTGGGTTGCCTCCCAAGAAGCGCTTTGTTTAAGGTCCGTAGCTAGACCATTCTCGCACTTATTCGAGTGCGGTAGGTGCAAACTCCTCAGCTTGGAGTTCCGGTGAGTACTTTTTGAGTCGTTGACCGTTCACCTTAAAACTTCCGCTAGCTTCACCCCATACTTCAACTGCACCATGGGGGAAAATACGCTTAATTAGAAAAGGTCCAGTCCAACGAGATTTTAACTTACCTGGAAAGAGGCGAAGTCTCGAATTGAAGAGGAGAACTTGATCTCCTTCTTGGAAATCCTTTGGGATGATATGCTTATCATGCCAACGCTTTGCTCTTTCCTTGTAGATCTTAGCGTTTTCATAGGCGTTCAAACGGAGTTCATCCAGCTCGTTGATGTCTAGGAGACGCTTCTCTCCCGCTTCCTTCATGCCGAAATTCAGCCATTTGATAGCCCAAAACGCTTTGTGTTCTAGCTCTACCGGCAAATGACAAGACTTCCCATACACGAGGTTGTATGGTGTGGTTCCTATGGGAGTCTTGTATGCAGTCCGGTATGCCCACAATGCATCATCTAGTTTCAAGGACCAATCCTTCCTAGTCCTTGAAACCGTCTTCTCTAGAATTCCCTTGATCTCTCTATTTGAGATCTCGACTTGTCCACTCGTTTGTGGATGGTAAGGGGTAGCGATCTTGTGAGTAAACCCATACTTTGCTAGAAGAGCTTCAAAGCGACGGGCTATGAAGTGAGAACCTCCATCACTAATGATCGTCCTTGGTGTCCCGAATCGCGGAAAAATGGTCTTGTTGAAGAACTTGACCACCACCATGGCATCATTTGTGGGAGAGGCAATCGCTTCGACCCATCTAGAGACATAATCTACCGCCAATAGTATGTATTGGTTTCCACAAGAAGAAGGGAATGGTCCCATGAAGTCGACTCCCCAAACGTCGAAAATCTCCACCTCTTGGATGTTGTTGAGGGGCATCTCGTTCCTCCTAGAGATATTGCCTGTTCTTTGACAAGCATCGCAACAAGAAACAAAGGATTGCACATCTTTAAATAAAGTAGGCCAATAAAATCCAGATTGCAATACCTTTGCGCTAGTTTTGTTCGAACTAGCGTGTCCTCCACAAGGTAGTGAATGACAATGACGGATGACACTTTGCATCTCATCTTCCGGCACGCATCGCCGGATGATGCCATCCGGACCTCTCTTAAAGAGGAGAGGCTCGTTCCAATGGTATTCCCGGACGTCCTTGAAGAACTTCTTCCTTTGTGCGTATGATAGTCCGGGTGGTATCTCCTGGCAAACCAAATAGTTAACAAAATCAGCAAACCATGGTTCGTTACCTTTGGAGATTACCTTGATGCACTCCTCTATGATGTGTAGGTGTTCGTCCGGAAAGGAGTCATCAATAGGTAAATGATCGTCCTCTAGATGTGTTAGACGACTCAAATGATCCGCAACAGAATTTTCCGAGCCTTTCTTGTCGCGGATCTCAAGATCGAATTCTTGTAGGAGAAGAATCCATCTAATCAGCCTTGGCTTCGCATCCTTCTTTGCAAGGAGGTATCGGATCGCAGCATGATCCGTGTAGACAATCACCTTTGCACCTACAAGATAAGAGCGAAACTTGTCAATAGCATAGACAATGGCTAGAAACTCCTTTTCCGTAGTGGCGTAGTTGAGCTGGGCTTCGTCTAGCGTCTTGCTAGCGTAGTATATGGCGTGGGTTCGTCCTTCCTTTCGTTGCCCAAGAACAGCTCCAATGGCTACGTCACTAGCATCACACATAATCTCGAAGGGGAGAGTCTAATCCGGAGGTTGGATAATGGGTGCTGAAATTAGAGCTTGCCGAATAGTGTTGAACGCATCTAGACATTCCTGTGAAAACTCAAAAACCGCATCCTTCATCAATAGATTAGTGAGAGGTTTTGATATCTTAGAAAAGTCTTGAATGAAACGTCTATAAAATCCAACATGTCCTAGGAAACTTCTTATTCCCTTCACCGAAATTGGGGGAGGAAGTTTCTCTATGGTCTCTATCTTAGCTTTGTCTACCTCTATCCCTCTACTAGAGACTAAGTGACCTAAGACGATTCCTTCCTTAACCATGAATTGACATTTCTCCCAATTAAGAACTAGGTTAGTGTCTTCACATCTTTGCAAAACAAGAGAAAGGTTAGAAAGACAATCGTTAAAAGAGGAACCGTAAACGGAGAAGTCGTCCATGAAGACTTCCATGATTTCCTCTACATATTCGGAGAAGATGGCCATCATGCACCGTTGAAAGGTGGCTGGGGCGTTGCAAAGCCCGAACGGCATTCTCCTATAGGCGAACGTACCCCAAGGGCACGTGAATGTGGTCTTCTCTTGATCATCCGGATGTATCGGGATCTGAAAGAAACCACTATAACCGTCAAGGTAGCAAAAGTATGAATGTTGTGCTAACCTTTCAAGCATTTGATCGATGAATGGCAATGGAAAGTGATCCTTCCGCGTTGCATTGTTGAGCTTGCGGTAGTCTATGCACATTCGCCATCCAGTCACGGTTCGGGTAGGAATGAGTTCGTTGTTCTTATTGGTGATGACCGTCATTCCTCCCTTCTTTGGAACTACTTGAACCGGGCTCACCCACTTGCTATCGGAGATAGGATAGATGATACCTGCATCAAGAAGTTTAAGAATTTCCTTCTTGACAACCTCCTTCATGGTCGGATTCAACCGCCGTTGAGGTTGTCTTGAAGTTCTAAAGTCCTCCTCCATTAGTATTTTGTGCATGCATAGGGAGGGCTTAATTCCTACTAAGTCCTCAATAGTATAGCCTATGGCTTTTCTATGTTTCCTAAGGACAATCATGAGCTGTTCATGTTCATCTATGCTTAATTCGGAACTAACGATAACCGGGAAGGTAGAATTAGATCCAAGAAAAGCGTACCTTAGATGAGTAGGAAGTGGTTTGAGTTCCATTGCTTTCGGAGCTTCCGATGTTTCCTTAGAAGCTTCCAAGGATGTTGAATGGTTTGGAGAAGGATTTGAGGAAGTTGAAGAAGTGTGTCGATCGTCCTTTTCCACGGTCAAAATCACGGTTTCCTCTGGTTTTCCACGGCCGTAATATCCTCTGGAATGGAGGTCGAATTTGGTCATGGAATCCACGGCCGTGGAATACAGAGTATGACCGTGGATTCGAGTATTTTCTGCCTCATCGTGGAGTTTCTCAAACTCCACTTCATGCATCTCTTCTTGTGCCTCTAAGGCTTCAATTTCCTCTTTGCACTCTTCTTCTCCTCCTACATCGGTTAGACTCATAGTAATAACCTTTTGCAAAGGATCGTTAAAGAGAATCGCACTTACCTCCTCCCTAGTTAAACCTTCTTCGTCTTGGACATTGTAAATATCCTCATCAAAGATTGGCTCCTTCACTAGAGTGGAAAGAACGAACTCTACTTTCTCTTCCCCAACGTCAAAGGCGAGTCTCCCATTCTTGCAATCGACCATGCAGCCGGAAGTTGCAAGAAACGGTCTTCCGAGTATGATCGGGACCGGACTATCCGCAGGAATGTCAAGCACGACAAAATCAATGGGGACAAAGAACTTGCCTAGCTTGACCGGGACGTCTTCTACAATGCCGACGGGACGAGTAATGGATCGATCCGCCATGTATAACGTCATCTTCACTGGTTTAGGGTCGCCTAAACCGATCTTCCTGCACAATGCAAGTGGTATGATGCTCACACTTGCTCCCAAGTCACATAAAGCGTCATATGTGACCTCTCCCACTCCAATGGGAATGCAAAATGACCCCGGATCTTTCAGCTTTGGGGGCATTTTCTTCTTCATAGTCTTGATGAGGTCCGAAGAATCCGAACTCATCTTGACTTCTCCAAAATCTTCTAGCTTCCTCTTGTTAGAGAGGAGCTCCTTCAAGAACTTGCCATAGGCCGGCATACCTACAATGGCATCAATGAAAGGTATATTAATATGTAGTTTGCTCATGAGTTCTATGAACTTACCGAATTGCTTGTCTAGGTGTGCTCGCGCTCTAGATTGAGGGAATGGTAGGGGAGGTTTGAAAGCTGGAGGAGAAACATAGACATCTTCCTTCTCCTTCCCCTTTTCTTTGCTTTTCTCTACGGGGACTTCAACAAACGTAGGCTGCGGATCGGTGGTAGTCACTCCGCTCCTAGTTGTAATCGCCATTACCCTTCCCTTAGGGTTGTCCTCCGTCTTTCCTGGAAGTTTCCCTTGATTTCTAGGAACTTCCTCCGCATGGTTGAACATTTGATTTTCCAAAACCTTTTGAGCTTTGTCAACCTTAGAAATTTGATCATCAACCTTGATGATGCGGTTCTCCAACCCTTGAAGCTTTCCCAAGATCGTTTCCAGCATGGGATCCGGCTTCTCCTTTCCCGTATTGTTTCCTCCATTTGATGATTGCCCCTGGCTTTTCAAAGGAGTAGAGGAAGAGGAGGGTGGAGTTAGTGAATTGGAATTGGAAGGATAGGAGTTACCGGAATTTTGTTGATTGGAGCGCCAATTGTTGTTGTTCGAACCCCGATTGTTGTTCCAATTGTTGTTGTTCCGGTTGTTGTTGTTCCCATTCCAATTGTTGTTCCGGTTATTGTTCCGGTTATTGTTGTTGCGGTTGGTGTTATCACCGCCGTTGTTGTTGCCCAAATAGCCAACATCCTTCTCTTGTTGCTTTGGGAAGTTGGTCTTGATAGTCTCCTTCAACTCTTTGATCTCATTGTTGAGGGAGAAAATCTGATTTTGAGCTTCATGTGTGAGCTTTGCTCCTTGCTCCACACGATTTCCCTCCACTTTCCGGTGGGAATACTTCTCTATGACTCTTGCTTGCTTCTCAATGAAGTCCCAAGCGTCATCTTCTCTCATGTCCATGAACGTTCCACATGAGAGGGATTGAAGGTTGAATTGCGTTCCCGCATCCAGCCCCTTGTAGTAAATTTCCAGCAAGGCAAGTTTGGATATGCCATGATGAGGGCAATCCAAGAGCAAATCCTGAAACCTTTCCCAAGATTGAAACAAACTTTCGTTAGGTCTCATAGAAAAAGCATTAATCTTACCTCTAAGTTCCGCCGTTTTGGAGGGCGGAAAGAACTTGGTGAGAAACTCTGCGGAGAGGTCTTCCCACGTCTCTAGCTTTCCACTAGGAAGAGCTTGGTACCAAGATAGCGCTTTCCCTTTCAAAGAGAAAAAGAAAGGTTTGAGCTTATAGCTGTTGGTAGTGGCGCTCTTTGGCCTCATCGTCTCCATCATACACTCAAAGTTTTGCAAGTGTTGGTGTGGAGATTCGGTGCTTGTACCGCCAAACTGGCTTTGGCGAACAAGAGTGATAACTTGAGGGTTGAAGCTAAACCCTTGTACATCTTCAGCATCAAAGTTCACACCTAAACGGCGTGGTTGTTGTGTTGGATCCATCCGCTGGCCAAGAGTTCTTGGCTCATTATCCACACGTTCGACCCTCGCATTTCTAGGTGGAATGCGACGGTTAGTAGCTCCTTGTTGATTGAAAGGATTTATATTGATCGTGGGATCAATCTCTTCTAAAGGAGGCATGGAAGAATCACTATCATCGGTGGGTGAGTGGTTTCTTCTTCTAGACTTTGTCCTCCTTCTCGAGGACTTCTTGCCCACCTTGTCCTCAAGATCGCTCATCTTTATCTTCATTTGAACGATCATGTCTTGTAGACCATTAACTTGAGTTTGATGGCGATCCATCTCATCCTGGAGGAGAGTCTCATTCCATCGGAGCTGAGCTTCTTTCTCCGCCAACTTATTTTGAAGATCGTGCTCGTTTTCTTCAGCCATCTTCCTTTCCTTGCGCTTTTGCCTCAAGGTTTTCTCTAGCTCTTGATCAAGAGGTAAGAGATCTTCTGTGTTCCTAGACCTGCGCATACACTCAAAGAAAAATCAAATAACGAGAGCAAGCTCCCAAGCTTGACAACCGGCACCCGGGTTCGATCGAAGCCAAATCCCCGGCAACGGCGCCAAAAACTTGTTCGCCCCTAGAGGTGTGTGCAAATAAGCTTTATATTTATAAAACTAGAATCAAGCAAGCGAACCCGCAGTGTACGGATCGATATAGTTAAGCAAGAATTCCAGAGTATCGAACACAGGGATTTGGGTGGAACGAACTCGATTGCAGGTTATCAAGCGGTTAATATGAGAGTTTTGCAGATATTGGGAAAACAACAATCCTAAAGATCTAGGTATCCAGCTGTGGCAATCGATTCAAGATATACTAATGATGTAAAGACAGAGTTAAGATATGCAAAGGTATACTAATGTAAGGTAATCGTACGGTTGAGGTTCCAAAAACCTTATATAACTCACCCAAAAGACTCTTCCTATACAGGTTGATGAGGCTCAATATAGAAAGGTTCTAAGGACAAGGATTAACATCAAATACCCAAACCTATGATCTAAAGATCAAGACTAACTTATCCGATTGAGGTTGTTGAGGCTCACAATCGAGGTAGAGGTTGTTGAGGCTTCACTACCACCTAGAAAAGACAAGTCTAAACTAAGCTAAAGCAAATCTTTAACTTTGGATCAAGATAAAAGCAGGCTCGTAAACTTTAAGAGAATTACGGTTGGATCTTGAGATTCCACGGTCGTGGAACTCAAGAACAACCCGTAATTTAGGGTTTTCGGCGACAATTCTCTAACTCTCAGGGTCTAATCAATTTACAATCGATCTATCATTATCTAAGCCACAACTATCAACCCTTCACCTTAGAATTGTTAAGGGTTTTTAGCCAATAACAGTCATATTGATATTAATTCAAGATTAAAAAGGTAAAAGATGGGAACTTTCAAGAACTATCAATAATCTTCAATTGAATCTTAGAATCACAATCAAGAATAAGTGTTTGTCAAAAGATTCAAAACGGGATAAACAATCACAATCTTAGGAAAGAAAAGAAACGGGATGTCAATCCGATCCTAAAGCAAACCTAAGCAAGAAGAGGAATCTTCTTGCAAAAATCCTCCAAGAACTTCGATCTTCCACACGAAGATCACAAACAGCAACTCTCCAATACGAACTTTGGAACTTCAATGAGATCTTCCAAATCACCTCCAAGAATGAGGGTTTGTGTTGCTAAGCGTGCGTTTTTGCCGCTAAACTTTAGGGTTGAAAGGTCGTAAGCGAGGTAGCGAGGTAGCGAGGCGAGGTGACGGAATCTTGCTTCATCCGTCCTTTTTATAACGCAGGGCAAAACGTCGGCCCGGCCCGATCTTCAAGAGATCATGGCTTCGAAACGTGGCGAAAGGATTCGCCAAGATCACGGTCGTGGAAGTTTCCACGACCGTAATTTTGAGGCGTGGAAATAAACACGGATATCTTCCACGGCCGTAATATCCCCTGGAATGAACATCGAATTCTGCTTCACAATCCACGGCCGTAATTTAGGGTAAAACCGTGATTCTTGCCTTCATTCGTGCATTCCTCAATCTAATACTCCAAATTGCTTCCAAAAGGTGTCCTTGATCTAGAGACACATCGACTCAACTCTCCTTTGCTCGATTCCGTTCGGAAATAGCTCCAAATCACCTATAATCAACATAGAACTCGTGTAGACATCTATATCGACAATATAGGCAATACTAGCTCATATATGCATAAAGCTCAATCAAAGACTATCAATATGAATCAATTACGACTAGAAAACGTGCCTAAAATATCACAATATTTCATGCTAACACTTATATTGTTGCCTTTAGAGGAGTGAGTAGAGTTTATCGTAGGAAAATATGAGGACATTGCCAAAGAGTTACATGAGGATCACGCAAGAGGCTAGAGGAAGAAATGAAGCTAGTAGCGGTCATGAATACACTTATTAGAAAAGGATGGCTACTTGATCAAAGAGATCCAGTGTCGTTACATCCAAGAAAGGATAGTTTTTCAGAGTACATCCAGTTTTCATCATCGAAGACGAAATATAAGCCTCCATTAGAAATCTCGGCCCTAGTGAAGAATCTCGCCCGAGATTATGACCGAGATTTGCTATTGTTGCGAATATGGTGAAAATTTTCAAGGCTAGAGTGTTACAAAGTTCGAGAGACCTTCCAGGAGAGTCAAGGAACTCGAAGTTTTTATCACAAGGATATTGGATTCCGTTTGCATCTAGTAATGCACATATGTGCATATCAAGAGGGAAAGACTAAGGAAGAAGGAGTTGTTATCTCGATCACATGCTCCAGTCCAGGAACTACGATACATAAGTCATTTTGTGACTAGTGATGAGCAAGGTTATGATTCGAGGTCGAATTATTTTCAAAAGGGGAAGTATGATGTAAGACCATCCTTGATAAAAACAAATCCATTTTATTCCCTAAGTCACAATTTAGTTTGAGTAAGACAAAAATGTCAAAAACTCTAGGTTCTTCTGGTTTGTCCCTTTTAGATAAAACAAATCCATTTCATTAGCTAGGATTTTCTAAAGTTGTTGGTTAATTCATTTAAAGTATAAGACGTCCACTCCGAATCCAATTTTAAATCCGGAGTAAGGTAATCAATCGTTTAACAACAACAATATATAATGGGGAGGGATCCATGACATATGCAAACCAAAACATACTCACAACATTCAACAAGCATCCATTGACATACGTAAACCAAGCACACAAAACAACCATACACCCGGCAAGCACAAAACAAAACAAAACAACCACAAATACCAAATGCCAAAAAAGGGTTTTTGAACTTACCTTTTGTGGAGGATGAATGAGAAAGGGATGTTAAAGATGAGAGTATAATGGTCAAATTCAAAGAAACTATCATTCATTAGTGTGATTTCATTATTATTATAGAATTATAGATTTGTTTTTGAAGTTTTGAAGAAAACATTTCCTAATTTTTATATGATTTAACAAAACAATACCTACATTACACCTAATTGAGTTAATTGTTTCTACTTTTTTTCACCGCAAGACGATGGTGTTATTTAGAATTGGTATCTATTGATTTCGGGTGATTAGACTTCACCCTATGTGCTCGAAATCTTTGTGGAAAATTGAGAAGACACTCTTGTTTCCAAAAATTAGGTTTCTTTGTCCGATCTAAACGTGGTTATCTAAAGCCCGCAAAAATTATTTTGTAGATCAATTGATCTTCATCAATTGCTTTTATTTGTTTAAAAATGATACCAAAGGAATTTGTATTTTTCATTTTTTTCCTTTTTGTTCAAGGAGATACATTTTATGAACAAGTGTAGAGATTTGTGAACTGAAGACTTGTTTATTTCATTGATCAAATATTGTTTATATATACATATATGAATGGGGAAAACAGTAAACTAACAAATAAGGGATAAACTCAATATATGGCCCAATACATTGGACTCATATGCTAACACTCCCCCTTAAGCTAGAGTTGTGATTCAACAACTTCAAGCTTGAACGGTAGAAACTTGAAGGTTTTTGGTTTTTGATGCTCCTCATGACTTGCACTTGAGTCTTCAGCGCGAAAATTGTTGTTGGACCAAAGAGATGTTGGAAGGACTTAATCGACCTCCCTCCCTTCATTGGTATTGTTTTCTTGTCATCGATATTACACTGGTAGGTTGGGCCCTAAGACGCAAGTAGATTGGTGTTATAGGGTAGGTTTTGGGTCCTAGGACGTAGGTAGATTAGGTCTTATGGTAGGTTTTGAACTCTAGGACATACGTTAATTAGCGTCCTAGGGGTAGGTTTTGGGCCCTAAGACGCAAGTTAATTGATTAGCATCCTAGGGTAGGTTTTGGGGCCTAAGACACTTGTTGATTACCGTCGTAGGGTAATTTTGGGCCCTAGGACGAATGTAGATTAGCGTTATAGGGTATTTTTGGGCCCTAGAACGCAGGTAGATTAGCGTCCTATGGTAGTTTTGGGCACTAGGATGCAGGTTGATTAGTGTCCTAGGGTAGGTTTTGGGTCCTTGGACACAAGTAGATTAGCGTTCTAGGGTAGTTTTGGGCCCTAAAACGCATGTAGATTAGCGTCATGGGGTAGATTTTTTGCCCTAAGACGCAGGTAGATTAGCGACCTAGTGTAGGTTTTGGGCCTAGGATACATGTAGATTAACGTTCTAAAAAGTCATATGAAGGGATGAAATAAGGAGTTGATGTACCCTCCTCCCTTCTTTGGTCTTTATTTTGTTAGGTTGGCAATAACAGCAGGCCGGTAGTTCGGCTCTAGGGTGCATGTAGGTTGGTGTGATAGTTGCCGTCATCATCACCGACGGTTGTGATGAAGGCGCAAATAGGGTTTGTGATTTAGGGTTTGTTTAGGCGGAAACGTGTTTAGGGATCGTAAGCTCTAATCTCATGTAGAGATTTATGGACCGGAGATTTTGTTTATTTGAATTCAACAAATATTGTTTATATAGAAAAATATAAAGGGACAAAACGGTAAATTTACAAATAAGGGATAAGTCTAATATGACCTAATATACTGAACTCATATTCTAACAACAAAATTAAAAATATAAGTTCCTTAAACTGGCACATGTATAACCAAATTCTCAAAGTCATTTCCTTTTAGTCCATGTCATTTAATCAGTTTGGAATTGTTTCCAAACCATACAAAATACAGCCAGAAAGAGCAACAACATGTATGAAAAAATTGTATCAAATCATATACATTTAGGTTAGGCAACCCTTCTTATTCTTCCCATAAAAAATGTATTTATTATATTCAATGTGTACATATGATCATATGTGTTAAGGAAAGGATCATCCTAAAATAATACTCTACCCTCTCATAGCATAACTTCCATACTTATGTTATCTTCCTTCCCTTTCTCTTGATCTCTTCCTTGATTACAGCTTCTCTAGTGTGTATATATGTAATCTGTACTCTCCCTTATTCATTAATACAATTATAAGTTCCTACATGGTATCAGAGGTGTGAACAATCCAAAGTTGTTCTCTTTCTCTCTTATCACACAGAACTCTCGTCAATGGCTTCCCCAACCATCATACTCCCAAACGAAAATGACACCTCCAAACCCTTTGTTGTTGTCACCTTCCCCAACGCCACTAAGCTAACCACAATAAACTACCTCTCCTGGAAGCTTCAACTTGAAGCTATCCTTATTGGCTATGGTCTATTCAAGTTCGTCGATGGATCATACCCTACACCAAGCGAAACCCTCATTGCAGCAAACACAATATCTCCCAACCCTGAGTATCAGTCATGGCTTCGTCAAGACAAACTAATCTTTGGTGCTATCATAGGCACTATCACGCCCTCTCTTACTCATCTTGTCAACAATGCCAAAACCTCCAAAACGGTCTGGGATGTCCTTGCCAAGACATTTGCAAACCCAACTCAAGGACACATCAAGTAACTCAAGGATCAACTACGCCACATGGTGAAAGGTTCCTCTTCCATCATCCCCTACATGCAATCTGTGCAACGCGTGGTTAACGATCTAGCCATGTTGGGCAAACCAATGGATTCAGAAGATGTTACTGATCGAGTCCTGGATGGTCTAGGCTCCGAATACCAGACTGTCATTGATACAGTCATGCACGGGACACTCCTATCTCCTTTGATGAGCTCATGGAGAAACTCATCAACAAGGAACTCTCTCTCCGTCACCGTACCACAACTGCAACAAAAACCTTTCCCATTATTGCTAATCCAACCTCCAAAACAAACTACTCCTCTCGAACCTCCACCCCGTCTTCCAACTCTTACCCAAAACAGCCATCCAAACCCTACCTTGGCAAATGTCAGTGGTGTGACACCACATGTCACTCACTTTCCCGTTGCTCCATTTTCCAGAAACTACATCCCACTATCCGCCTTCCGCCATGCCAACCACAAGCACCAGTGAATCCGCCAACTACCCCTCAGGCACACACTGTTGCACTGCTTCCAATACCTAACAATACCGACTCCAACTGGCTGCTAGATACTGGTGCCACACACCATGTCACATCCGACCTCAACAACCTTACACTCCATTATCCTTATGATGGCTCGGAT
Organism: Fagopyrum homotropicum; assembly: GCA_033239125.1. NCBI lineage: Eukaryota > Viridiplantae > Streptophyta > Magnoliopsida > Caryophyllales > Polygonaceae > Fagopyrum > Fagopyrum homotropicum. The sequence goes on from BSWB01000002.1 coordinate 150,266,103, forward strand.
GAAATCATAATAGGCAATGGTTCAGGTTTACAGATTGCCAATATTGGCTCCACCATTCTCCCTTCTGCTTCATCTGATCTCTTTCTTACTGATGGTCTACATGTTCCCAGAATTCACAAAAACATTATCTCTATTCATAAGCTTTGTATTGACAATAATGCTTTCATTGAATTCTCACCCACTGCATTCTTTGTTAAGGATCTTCGAACCAAACACCTACTACTGGAAGGGAGGGTTAGGAATGGCCTCTATGAAGTGCCTCTATCACCATCACGAATTCCCCTTGTGCTCACCTCCACACTATCATCATCAACTTGGTATCACAAGCTTGGTTACCCATCGACCAAAGCATTTTAACTTTTATCTACCAAACTACATTTACCTTTCTCTACCAACTTATGTAACTCATGCCAAGTTAATAAGAGTCACAAACTTTCATTTTCTATGTCTACTCTTGTCACCTCTCGAGCTCTCGAAGTTATTTATTTTGATGTGTAGACATCTCCGATTCACTCCCATGACAACTACAAGTACATCATTTTTGTGGACCACTTCACCAAGTATATCTGGCTATATCCCCTTCAAAAGAAATCGGATACCACCCTCATGTTTATCCGGTTCAAGACTCTTGTTGAGAAACACTTTAACACCTTCATACTCACACTATACTCTGATAATGGAGGTGAGTATATTGGCCTTCAACCCTATCTTTCTCAACACGGTATTGCTCATAAAACAAGCACACCTCACACTCTGGAACACAATGGCTATGCTGAACCGTCATCTTGTCGAGACAGGCCCGAGTTTACTCTCTCATGCCTCCATGCCGCTTCTGTATTGGCCACATGCCCTTGCTACTGCTGCACACTTGATCAATCGACTTCCCACCCCAACTCTAGCAAACCTAACGCCATTTGAAAAACTCTTTAACAAACCACCAACCTACACAAATTTTTGCAACTTTGGCTGTTTATGCTATCCCTGGCTTAGACCATACACCAATCACAAGCTTGAACCCAAGTCTATCCCTTGTAACTTTGTTGGTTACTCTCCTACTCAGTCGGCCTATTACTGCTTATATCACAGTACCAATAAAGTTTTTGTCTCTCCTCATGTTTGATTTTTTAAGGATCAGTTCCCCTTCGCCTCTCCCATGCAGCCCAAGTTAGCCCAAGATGAATTTGAGTCCAATCATTGGTGCTCTATCTCTCTTCCAGTTGTGAATGACAATTCCTCCCCACCTTCTCCACTAACTTTGCCCTCGCCCTCACCACATTCCTCCTCGGCCTCACCAGCACTCCATGAACCATCCCCCACACCTACAATCTCATCTTCGTCGTCAACCTCCTCCAGTTCCATTGAACCACCACCACCACCTCCATGCTCCACCACCCGATCCCAAAATAACATATTCAAACCCATCGACAAACTTAACCTAAGTGCACTCCTTCATACCACCACTGAGCCTCGTTCCTACAAACAAGCTCTCTCTATCCTATTTTGGCAGCAGCCCATGAATGTCTAGTTTCAAACTCTTCAAAACAACCATACTTGGACACTCGTACCACGCTCCTTTGCAAGCAACATTGTAGGCTACAAATGGGTGTTTCGAACCAAGTACAATACTGATGGCTCCATTGACAAGCACAAAGCACGCCTGGTTGCCAAGGGGTTCCACCAACGCCCAGGCCTAGACTATAGGGACACGTTCAGCCCAGTAATCAAACCTGCCACTGTTCGTTTAATTCTGGCCCTTGTAGTCACTCACAACTGGCCCCTGAGACAACTGGATGTCAATGACGCCTTCCTCCAAGGCAAACTTGATGATCGCGTCTTCATGTCTCAACCACCAGGGTTCATCGATCCTACCAAACCTGACCATGTTTGTCTCCTCCATAAGGCCATCTATGGTCTTAAGCAAGCCCCGAGGGAGTGGTACAACGTCCTTCGATCTTATCTTCTATCTCTAGGGTTTTAAAACTCAACGTCAGACACATCTCTCTTTCACCTACACAACTCCACTGGCAAAATTTTTATTCTTGTGTGCGTGGATGACATTATTGTCATTGGATCATCTGTGGCCCTTGTCGAAACAATCATTACCCAACTCACGACCAAATTCTCCATCAAAGACCTTGGGTGTCTTCATTATTTCCTTGGGGTTGAAGTAGTACCTTGTGCTTCTGGCATCTTCCTCACTCAACAAAAGTACATCCACGACCTTTTGCTCCGTTTCGACCTTAGTCAGGCCAAATCTGTAGTAACACCTCTTTGTCCAGACACGCAGCCTACTCTCACATCTGGCTCTCCTTTACCTGATCCCCTCTAGTACCGTCAAACCCTTGGCAGCCTCCAATACCTCTCTCTCACTCGCTCACACACTGCTTTTGCCATCAACAAACTATCTCAGTTCATGCATAAACCCACCAACTTGCACTGGGCTGCTGTGAAACGCAATATTCGTTACCTAGCTGGGACCTCCTCTCATGGCATCATGCTCCATCGAAAGTCACCTTTCTCCCTCCATGCTTTCTTTGATGCTGACTGTGTAATACCCGGAAATTTAAATTCCGGTAAATCCCGAGTCAACTAAAATCTTGTCATTTTATGCGAAGAGTTAATCACATAAAATATTCTTTTCCCAACTTCTATGATTTTATGTTAAACTTAATCATATAAAATCATTCCTAAAACACTCTTGCAAGCCTTATAGTAATTGACCCATTTGACAAACCCATGACTAAGTTATGACAAGGCCATCTGGGCCCATTACGAAGCTGATTTTGGCCTTTAAAACCCTATCATCCGGGCCCAATAAGGAGCTGTTACAGCCAGCCCATACTCTCTCCCTCTCTCACGTAAACCCTAACGACCTCTCTCTTTCTTCTCTCACTGTCACGTACTGGCGCTCTCCTTCCCTCTCTCGCACGTCCCTCCTCTTCACTCCAGAAACGTCGGCGCTGCTTCTTCCTTTGCGGACGAACTACCACCGCCAAGGAGGACACCGGACCGCACCTCCTTCGTCTACAGTCGAGCAAAAACGATGGCCTTGAGTCTTCCTTCTGTTCGCGCACAGTACCGCCAGGGAGGACACCGGACCTCCCTTCTTCGTTTGTAGTTGAGCAACAGCGATGGCCTCCTGCCTTCTTTCGGTTCGCACACAGCACCGCCAAGGAGGACACCGAACCGCACCTTTGCAAGGGAACCATGGGCGCGTCTTGCCCTAGCCGCTGGGGCGGTTGGGAACGCAGAACCGGCACCTGAGATGGCTCGCTTTCCCTTCTGTCGACTCCATAAGACCAAGGATACCGACGAAGCAGATCCGCTTAGCAGTAGTAGCCTTTGTGTCTTCTTCCTCGTGCCTTCGAGCCTCGGAGTAGGGTAAGCTTATACCCTTCCTTCTTTGCACTTTCATCCACGATATTCATGCTTAACGAGTGACCTTTATGTCTCCTAAGCCTACCCGGATCAGCCTAAGAAGAGCAGTAAGGATAAAGGTCTTTTCTGAGTTTGCATGAAGTGAAGAACAGTCAACTTCGGCTCCAGTTTTGGGTAGGTTAGACTCTACATTTACTGCTGATTTTTGGATATGTTTTAGTCGATATTGTATAGTATAACATACTAAAATTTGAGAGGAATCCGAGTTACGGTTTGAGAGTTATGGTGTTCCAAAGTTGACGCCTCATGCAGTTTTTATATATGTGCTGAGTGTTGGGGAAAACAGCAGGTGATGTTGTTTTGTGAGATGGTTTTGAATAAGGTCTTGATCTCCGTTGGACTTGAATTTTGGATATGATATAGTTGACATATTTTTATAGAACATATTAAAATTTGGGAGGAATCCAGTGAGCGGTTTGTGATTTATGATTTTTCAAAGATTGAGTCGTAAGGAGTTATTCTGTTGTGCTGAAATTTCTAAGTGTTGAGAAAAGGTGCTTGTGATGCAGTTTTGTGAGATAGTTTTAAATAGGCTTTTGATATCTTTTGCGGATGAATTGTGGATATACTATAGATAAGATTTTATAGTAGAACATATCAAAATTTGGGATAAATCCAGCGAGTAGTTTAGGAGTTCTGATTTTTTCAAAGTTAAGACAATGGGCTGTTTGTTAAGTGTTGTAAGAAATTATTTCTTACAACACATCGATTTTCGAAATTAAGACAATGGGCTGTTTGATAAATCCAGCGAGTAGTTTAGGAGTTCTGATTAGAAGTCTAATTGACCAGTTTTGTGAGATAGTTTAGGAGTTCTGATTTGTCTAATTGACCATTTTACCCTTTGACCGTCTACTTGCCTCCTTTGACAGGCCACTGAATTCCTACTGTACACATCGATTTTCGAATTAGAAAGTCGAGATCTGATTCAGGTAAGTCCACGGACTTACTTAGCTGGCTTCTTGTATGAGTGTGATGTGTATGAGTGGTGTTTGTTAGTTAAGATAAATAACGAAACCGGAATAGGCCGACTTTAATATATTTTATAATTGACCCAAGTGTATGATAACGGGTCGTGACATCATCTGGCTAGCTCTTGCGAGAGTCTAGGAGGTTCCCTGCGACCAGCTCAGTCCAGTAGACGGTCAAATGCATTAGTACCATTCCGCGTTGGTAAACGGGGACAGGGGCGAGGTTTGGGAATCCCTCGTGTCACAAAATAAGTATCATTAGTAATAACATATCACCTAATTAAAGATAATAAAAGGATTGAGTGTTGCATGTTGATTGTGTATGTTGTGTGTTTGTGCTTTTACCTTTATCCTTATGCATAGAATGTTAGCTAACGGTTTTATACCGCTTGTAGATGCTTTGCAGGTTAAGGCAGTTGTAGAGAGATCCGGAGGAAATGGTCAGTCGGGCCCACGTACTCATTTAGTTGGGGACGGGAATGTCTTTTGTTCTTCATATGCATCGTTTTTGTATCTTTTCTTGTAAGGCTGATACATTCTCCATGTATATATTGTTTAAAGTTTTCAAATGTTTTAAATACTTTTGTGCCTTATTGTAAGATCCAAGTAAAATTGTTGTCAAACTAAGGTCATGATCCATTGTGAGGTCCTAACCAGTAGCTCCCCGAGTTCTAAGAATTTGGGGTGTTACACATTGGGCTGGTGATCGCTCTGAATACCTCTCCACAGGTGCGTACATTGTGTATCTTGGTCGCAACCCCATTTCCTGGAGCTCCAAAAAACAACGCACTGTCGCACGTTCGTCCACTGAAGCTGAGTACAGATTTGTCGCCAACACAGCTGTAGAACTTCAATGGCTCATGTCACTCCTCACAGAAATTGGCTTCCCTTGCTCATCACCTCCGGTCATCTACTGTGACAATGTTGGGGCAACTAAGCTATGTGTCAATCCTGTCTTTCACTCTCGCATGAAGCATCTTGCACTAGATTATCATTTCATTCGAGAAAAGGTCCAAGCTGGTTCTCTACAGGTCACTCCAGTCACCAATGACGATCATCTTGCTGATGTTCTTACCAAAGCCCTTCCACGTGCTCGTTTCCAGATGCTGGTATTCAAGATCGGCCTTGTCTCACGCCCAACCCATCTTGCGGGGGATGTTAAGGAGAGGATCATCCTAAAATAATACTCTACCCTCTCATAGCATAACTTCCATACTTATGTTATCTTCCTTCCCTTTCTCATGAACTCTTCCTTGATTGCAGCTTCTCTAGTGTGTATATATATGTAATCTATACTCTCCCTTATTCATTAATACAATTATAAGTTCCTACAATATGTAGTATTAAATGACGTTTTCCTATAAAGTATTAAAATTAATCAATTTTTATTATAATTATTATAAAATATAAAGAATGATTTAAAAAAATATTCATGAATAAAGGTATTCATGTGAATTGAATTAATTTTTATTTTCGGAATTTCAACTAAACATAGGCTTAATTTGAACGTACGATGAATGTTAGTGTACGTAAGTAGCATATGCTTAGCCATTAGCCGTAAGATTAGACTATAAATCGCAACATTTTACAAAAATGAGGTCCTTTATGCAAATTTCCAGGAGAATAATGAATTTAACCAAGAGAATAATAAATTATATATGTAGTTTTTTAGGTTGAATTTGATTTGTCCGAGCAATGCACGTGCAAATGTGCAACCTCTTTCTTAACAAATGCTACCCTTTTAATAAAAAATAATTAATTAATAAAGTTATGTACTAATTTTCAGATTATTACAATATTATCGACTTGACAGCAGGCTTGTGGCGGACTGGTGGATATTATCTGTATATTCTGTCTTACTTTGCTTTTGATATTTCTATTTATTTTGCTTTGAAAGAAATTAAATAAATCGAAATAAACTCAGATTTAATACATTAATACTGACAAAATTAGAGATTATGAGTGTAGTTTAGCTAGCTGCATGCCAACATTAATATCTTCGATCTTTTCGGGGTTGGCAATGTCTGTACTTTCTACATTTCTATATGAACCATCATAAGAGCTTTTTTATTCAAGATAATAATTTTAAATTTCTTATCTCATTTTTGCATTTTTTTTTGAAAAATAAGTTTGTAAATTAATTTTACTTCAATCCACAAAAAACTGTCATAATTTTTACATGTTTTTTTTTAACTTAACTCAACGGTTTTCTAAGGTTGTTTATCGATCGGTGTAGAATCGGACTCAGACCGAAAGTCTATTGTTAATCAGATTTGGACCGAATATTCAGTTCCGGACTAGACCGGTATGGAGTGGTTGACCCAAAGTTTTTTTAAAACTACTTTTGGGTCTTTAAAGCCCAAAATTGAATATCGGATCCAACAAGAGTATTCTAGTCAAGTCCGATCCAAAGTTTTGTTATGTAATTTGAACCGCCCTACTTTATCCATGTAGAAATAGTACCTACAGAAACATATGTGAGAATGGAATAATAGTAGGTATGACCAATGTGCAACAACCATCAAGAAGCTGCAAGAAACTCTCAAATTCCCAGCAATTTTCACAAAATGCCCAATTCATCAAAAAATGAAAGAAAAAAATCAATTAAAATGGGTGAAGCTGCGTATAAAGGCATCAATAAACATCATTCAACAGAATATCAAGACAATATGAATAGAAGAAAATGCTGAAGACTAAAATAATTACACAAAAAACATTTATATGGCTTAGAACGAGAAAAATATGTGGGCATGAAAAACGATGAAATCAAAGTCAAACATAGATGGAAATCATTCATCATAGTCAATAATGATCATATCAATCATAAGCATCAACCAATTTGAGTCAAACCGGTCCACAACAAAAAAACACAAATTCTACGATTTTCGGGAATATTTTTCGGGTAGAAAAATCATCAAATCTTCAATTCCAAGGATAAATTATGTAAGAATCAAGTAAGGAACGAAGATTAGATCAACAAAACATAACTTTGAGGGATTGAATGTAATAGGATCGAGGATTTGAGGGTAAGGGAGAGAAGGGGAACGAAAATACCGAAGAGAATGTGAAAAACAACCATTGTCGAGATGTTTTAATTTATAGCGCCTGACTTTGCTGTAGTGGGTGATATGTAAGAAGGAGTTGATGATGATTTACTGAAGCTGCTGGAATGGAGAGGATAAGACGGAACTTCAAATTTCAACGTCTGTAGAGGCGAGATGGACAATGAGGCTGGGTCAAACGGCTTGCGAAGCCGTCGGGAAGCCTATGGACGCCGTATCGGATGGATTTTTCGGAAACACCATCAACCACGACATGTGACCATTTCTCCATCATATGATTGACTTATGTAACTATTGGTCCGATAGATATCGATTGACCCGACTTGTGTACCTATTGGTCCGATTGACCCACCAGTCGGCCCGACTTGTGACCATTTCTCCATCATATGATTGACTTATCCAAACAATGATATTTTGTACGTGATCGGCCTGATCAGCGTCATTGATCGGGTTCATATCTTTGTCAGCGGATCGAATCTATCTTATCTTTATTCCTCCATTTCCCTTTTTATTTTAGGCTATCAATTATCTTGTACACTTAGACGTATTTATCTTTATTATTTATCTTGTTTTCTTATAAAAAAGATTGAGTAATATTAGCCACAAACTCTAGGAGAAATAGGTATAATTTTCTCCCTAAAAATAAAGTTATGTAGCCATTAGTTTTCTTTATCCAGTTTCAAATCCGATTCAGACTAACGTCATCATAGGCATAAAGCTTATGGATTGAACGGCTCGATCTCCTCCGAGAGTCGGCCCGACCGGTCACTATCAGTCGGCCCAACTTCGGGCCTATCGGCCCCATTATCCTTAGTCGATCAAACCAATTTGTCCCCTAGATCAGACTAGTCGATCTTATTTACATATATTATCTGTTTTTATTTTTTATTTTTTTATTTGTAATTGATAATTAAAGAGTGAATTAGTTAAGTAGGTACTTTATGTAACATTGAGTATAAAGTAGGTACCTTTGTTTTCTATTTAACAAAATAGACACCCTAAATTATGATGAAAAAGATTTAATCAAAAATTATAAAAGAAATAAGAATATTTTACTTATTAATTAAGAAGATATATAAGAATATTTAGTTTCCCGATTTAACAAAATTTTAATGATTAGTAATAGGAGAGAGAAAAATCTTTGAATTTCCATAATTTTGGTTATATCCACTCAATTTTATCTTTATTTTTTAATTGTAAAAATAGGGTGCCTAGTTAGTCTACAAGTTACAAAAAAATACCTTATTTTACCAATATTCTCATAATTAAAAATCATTACATCAGAGTTCGATTTAAGGCTCACGTTTACGTCACGGACACTTAGGTTTCTACTAAACAACAGACGTTTTTTTTTCTTTCTAATTGTTCATTAAAACAAACAATAATGATTGTAATGTGTTGCTAAAAATCTACTAAGCACTTGTAATGGAAGAGAAAATAGAAAGAGACGAAGAGATGGAGGGTTGGGTGTGGTCATGTGCCCCGCGGGATGCACGCTGCAGATACCGATTCACCACGAACCATCTTCTTTCCAATCTTCAAATTTTACATTTTATTTCAATTTCCCACACTTTCTCACTTCTGACATCTGCTTCTTTTCCTTTTAACAACTAATTTAACACTAATATGTCATCAAAGTGAGTCGATTTTGGTTTTTGGCTAATACAACTTGCCTAAGATGATGAAACTTATTGTCAATTTCTCCTAAACGGATCGGTTTTAAGTTGTATTATCAAGTATCAACCGAGTCAGACATTTACACTTTAAGGGTGTATGTATCAAATGTTATCACACCATTTTATGAAAAAAAAAAGTTATTACTTGTTAATTGTTAACACGGAGTCATTAGTTATATTATCTACTATCCTAACTATATCATGAAATTGCATGAGTTCAGTAAGGGATGAATGGACCTAGCTTATATCACCTACCCAACTTATAAAGCCTCACCCAAATTATCATTCGCCTGCAACTCTAGTTACCCGAATCCATACTCGTGTTGGGATGCGTTCGGTACACTTCATTCAGTCGACTTAATTGAGTGAATGAAGTTTGATTCTGTTCAGTAGCAACTTGGAGCAGTAATTCAATTGAAAGAATCGACTGAATCGAATAAATGATCCAGCTGCCCCATGAAGGTTGAATCGAATGAATGAAGTTGGGATGTCATTTGTACCCTTTAACCCTCCTTCACCTCAGCCAGTTTCATTGCTCTCTTCAATGCTTCGTCTTCTCCTTCCCTGCTTTAGCTTGCATTAGGTTTGCATTGTCTAACATAAAATTAATACAAATTATGTCTATCTGTACAGTTTCACTCAACCACACATAACCCAAAAAACCCTAGACACATACACATACATTCATTGATAAATTCATCAAGTTGAATGACCTGAATTAGTTATCAAGTAATTACCTAGCTTCCCATTACCCCTCATAGCAAACGAACATTTGTGTCATCGCTAACATACAACAACATGTGGTGGACTACAACCACAAAATTGGAGGGAATCGACAAAGTTGTTGGTGTTCCTTGTGTTCTTCGTTGTTGTGAGACACAACTTCTCTGAATAATTGGGTTTTGTCGTTGTTGAACACTTCAAATTCCATGACCGATTGAGGGGGAGAAGATCGATTGAGCGAGAATATGAGATTATCGAGTGCGGGTAATGGGTGTAATGGGAGCAAGGGATCTAAACAAACATGAAAGCCTATTTTGGTAATGAATCAAATGTACAAATGGGTTCTACTTGATTTTTTCTTTTACTAAAATTCAAAAATAATATTTTTAAAATCCCACTTTAGTAATTTAACCCCTAATTCATCTCATTCATCCCATTCATTTCCATCTTAAACAAACGTGAAAACAAAACAATTCGTTTCATTCCATTCGGTTTCAGTCACATTTTTCAGTTTCAGTTCCATTCAGTTTCAGTCTCAGTATATCAAACAAAAGTCCTTGGTAGATGGTACATATTAAGAAAATACGATCAAATAGGGTTAGGACGATAAAAGAAAGCCAAATTCAAACATTAATATTCAAATGGGGATTAACGAATGGATGATGACTCGAGCGTGATTTTAAATTGTTATGCATATGAAATGTTACAAATCAGAAGCCCAGCCACTCTTTCAAGACGATTTCGCCCGGTTTTCACCCTATTATAACGAGCTTCATCCTATTGTAATGAACTTTCACCCGATTTTCAAGACGATTTCGCGAAAAAACATCGAATACGTTTAAGATTATCATCCGTATCTACCATTTTATTTTTACAACTTGTTGCAAAATCCAACTATAATTACTATTGGTCCCAATATTCGGACTTAATTATTTGAAATTACTATAAAGTTTGTGCTAATATTCACCAATCTATTATGCTATATGATAATTAGTTGTTTATTTAATTTAAAAAGTCTTGACAAAGAATAAACATTTGTTTAGATTTTTCTCTGATTATGAAGTCATAGATTTAGTGAGGCATGAAGCTATTAAAAAAAGAATTGTCTCCCATGAATGATGATGGTACATAAAATAGAGAGAAAACATAATTGTTTCTTTCTGATTAGAAAGAATCTTATGTGAGCAGTGATTCATGTTTTATGGCCCACAACAACACGTGCTTAGTCATATACAATCGCCAAGTTATACAAATTATAAATTTAGCAAAGGTACAATTATTCATATGTAAAGCATCTTTTAAAAATTAACTTTGATGGTTAAATATGATCTGAACAAGAAATTAATATAATTTATGATAAGAGGCCATAAATATGGAAATTTTCAATAGAGAGAAAGAAAACTCGATTATATGAGCATGGATACTTAAGTTGTGTTTAGTATTAGATGAGTTGATGTTATTTTAGGATTTTATAATAATCTCATACTCATAATAAAATATATTTAATATGAGATTGTAGTTATTGTTTTAGAGAATCTTTTCTCATAAAATAGGGAATTATTGTTCGTTTAAAACAAACCACAAATCTATCTACAACCACGCTCATAACAACAATCATATATCTAATATATCAAATACGTCATTAACCTTTTGACTCATAAACTAAGGTTTGTTTAGTCGTGAGTTATTTTTTCGTTAGTAGGGCATATTATTTTGTAAAGTGTTTTCTTGACGATTGTAATTTAAGATTTTAGTTTACAATTAATTTTTAGGGGTTTACTTTTTATTTTAATTTGAATCTCATGACCCCAAGGAATTCTAGGGATTTGGTGTTAACTTATATTCTCATTCAAATATGTTATTCCTCCTTCCCTTTTTCGACATTTTTTCTTTAAAAGTTTCCCTAGGGAGAAGAGTGTCTCATGTTTTCTCCTTTATCAAAGGATTTAACTTGAAAAACACATACTAATCGTTCAATAAATCGAGATTGTCAACACATGCAAACTGAGAATGTGAACACAAATGCATCATTCTCAAATTAAGAACATATGCGGAATCAAACCAAATGAATGTAGAGACTAGTTTGCACCAAAATCATGCACAACAACAAATTGTTCGAGAAACAGAAAGTATTTGAACTAGAAACGCTTAAGAATACATAAATCAATATAGTATGTGGGATAAAAGATGATGAACTAGGAGGACCAATAAGGCAACAACTTAGAATCGAGTGTATAACCGGTGAGGACAAAAGATTGTGAATCGAAAGTCCTTTAATTATATTGATCCATGATGAAAAATCGCAAGAGAACAATAGGATTTTCAACACATTTTTCCTCTTCTTTTGTCGTATGAGTATCAACCATGCAACATTTGGATGATCACGTGAGATCCACGTGAAACTTTGGGGTAAAATCATCATTTATGCGTAATAGGAATCCCTTCACATGTCGTATACCTAAACCAATGAGGGTTGAAGCATGAGCCATAAATCTCACCAATATTACAAGACCCAATTGTAGTAAAGGTCAAGATCAAACGTTGGGAAAACAGTGTGATTATTTGAAAAATTAAACTATATATTGGTGAGATCGAAAGCCTTAGATCTCACCAATATATAGTTTTATGTGTGTGTATATATATATATATATGTGTAATTTAGTTTGTTTTGAGTGTCACCTACTCTGATTTTTCATTTAGTTTGTTTTGAGTATTTTGACGAGTTATACTCGTTTGTAAGACAAGATTGAGGGATACCTTGATTGTAATGATACTTGTTGTTTTCACGTATTTGGATTTATTTATTTTTGTGTGTTGTTTGTTGTTGAACTCATTGGCAGTGTATTATGCAAGTCTAATTGGATTAAAAATTTGTGTTAATACATTATATTACTTGTTTTTATTGATAAATCCCGGAAAAAAGCGCACAATCAAGTACATACGGACCATCCGAGCCATCAACCCGCTCTCTTTTTACGTGGGCGGACATGGACAACGTTTAAGGCCCTGACCGGGCCAACCCGACCCACACCTTCTGAATAGAGTTTTTAGTTATAACTCGACCCGAACCTCACCGGATCCCACACTTGTACAGGTCTACTCTCTTCATCAATTGAGAAGGCATCAATCGCATACTACAATACTTAATGTATCCCTCGCCTCCAAATTTCACATCTCTTCTCCATCCACAAGCGCTTTCAACTTTCTCCGATGCACATGATAGCAAAACCTTGAAGGTCTTGCTTCCCGGATAAAGCATATCTCTTTATTATTTTTCTTAGAGGGTTAGGTCCTACTATTCACATTCATTCCTTTTAAAGATCAACTAACAAACAACTCACCAAGCCGCCAACCACGTCGGGCTTCGCTCACTTGGATCGAGTGGGATAGTAGAGAATCAAGTGACATCTGTCGCGATCCAGATTGAATAGTATCAGCTTATGATCAAAATGATTCGATACATATCCTTGTACATGCTACGTGTCACTATTTAATCACATAGACAATCCTATTATAGGTACAACCCCACCAATTCAATAATAAAATACACAAATGTAAATTATATCGTTATCCTCTTTTCTCTAGAAAATCATACATCTCACCTTCACATTATTGTACAAACTTATTTTAGAAAATTTGGTCATAGTCGGGGCGTATTACGTATTACTAATTATAATAAGGGTTTATAGTAAAAAACTGCTAGCTACCTCACTGCACTTTATTCGAGATCCCATGGGTCAATGGTCGTGTGGATTCACCTTTAACATCGGGTCATGTACGGCTCTAATGACGGAACTTTAGGGTATCTACATGAAATTATACCTCGCTTGGGAGAAGAGTTACCGAAGGTGGAATACCATTTCGAGTTTGGCTGTTAGGTTTATCAACCGCGATATTCCAACTACTCATCCACTATTCAGTCTGGTATCAAGAAGTCAAGGTGTCTTACGTAGGGATTGGCTAGTTCAATTCCGTCACATCTATCTGGAGGCTAATATTTCCGCCACATCTATCTGGACGCTAATATTTACGCATATTTTATGGCTTCTCTTGCTTTCCAATACCCGTTAGGACGTTTATTTTTACGCATCCACATAATAGTTTAATTTCGTTATTGAAGAACGATGTCCGCGGATAGCGACCCAAAGGCTAGTTACATGTTTGTTGTTTGTTCTCTTTTATAGAAATAATACGGGCGAGCCGTAAGTCTCGTTATTATTTCCCGTCTCACTTGCCCAAAAAAAAACTAATATGAAAGTACGTATTTACTCGAAACATCATATATCATGGAAATACTTTAATTTTTAACTTCATAACGTGAAAATATTTTATCTAACTCAAATATGGTTAGCTTAAATCATTGTTATGAATTCAGTATTACTGTTATGGATTGAGTATTAACGTCAAATCTCAATTATTACTAATTTCTACTTAATTTTAATTGTAATTTTTTAACAAAATTATCTTTAATCAACTTTTTTTTGTCATTTTTTTATATTTTAATATAACAAATACAATTTTACTTTTGTTTTTTTAAAAATAAATAATTAATTATTATTGTAAATCTAATTGCATAATTTAGTTGATTAAATATATATATTAATAAAAATAACATGAGTAGTACTTTAAAAATTTATCTATCATTTTAAATCACTTAAAAACATTTATTTATGTCAATATATTGAGTTTTGACATTTTGTCGAATTAGAGAGCTTTTTATCTTTTCTAAGATTTTTTTTTAATTAAATTTAACTATTTATATTTTTAAATAGAATTTATCGTTGCAATACTTTTTCGATAATATAAGGATAATTTATTTTAACATTTTAAAATATTTATTTAATTTAATATCATTTAAAAATATTTATATATTTTAATTAAAACAGTAATTTTGAAAAATAGCTGTACAATGCTGCACGATGAGTTAAAGTAGATTAATAGTTGATGAGTTGTATTGCTTTTTTCTATCAAATTTGTAAAGATAAACAATATGGACTATAGTCTACATGTGACAAACGTATATATGTCAAACCAAGGGGTACGTGTTTGACACGGTGAATGATAACGAGCATTATACATATACTGTATGAGACATGTGAAACATACCCTAAATTGAAGATTTGAAGAGAAGAGGCCAATTCTAAGTTGTCGAACAGGTCTGCAGTTGGCCATGTAATTATAAAGGATGTTTTGTAGGTAACTCAAAATAAGTTTATATTATAAGAATAGCGGTTGAGGATTTTTGGTTATAAAAAAAGATTGACATGATGAGTTAACTCAGTCACTGCTGTGTAATAAATGTGATGATATGGACCTAAGTGGAAGGGTTCATAGGATTCTTTTCAATAATGTATAAACGAGGTGAGATTTGTTGTTGGCTAAGCATGTGAGTATGTGACCCCTTAAACAAACTCAACCCTCACCTCAAATGGCAATTGCAAAATGCCATTATTAATCAATTTCATTCAACTTTATAAGGTACACTGTACAAATTGGGACCGACCCTTCCAGTCCGTTTAGAAAAAAAAAAATATGAATATGAACAACTAGTTTGGTCTGTCTGGACCTAGTCTATTTCGTGTTTTGGTGGAACGGATATGGTAAACATTTTGAATATATATATATATATATATATATATATATATATATAGAGAGATCATGTAAACAACTCTTAGTGAAAGAATATATTCGGCGGTATATATATATATATATATAAATAATATTGTTTTGAGTGTCACATACATACTCTGATTTTTTCATTTAGTTTGTTTAGAATATTTTGACAAGTTATATTTGTTTGTAATACAAGATTACAAATATAATTGACTGTATTATTACTTTTTGTTTTTTTGAAAATTTACTTATATTAATAGAAGAGAGGAATTTACAAAAGAGAGATTGGACTAAGAACTAATGACAAAGCAACATGAGGTGGACTAAGGACTAATGACAAAGCAACATGAGGGGGGGATGTACACTAGACAAGGTGGATGCCTAACAATCTAGTTGAAATCAAAGAGTCACTCGATCGATCCTTCCAGTGGTGAGTGATGTACGGTTAGGTAGCACGGATGACCTCGCCTACACAATCAATGACTCTAGTGAAGGTGTTGTTGTAGACAAGGTTGTTTTTGGCCTTCCGAGTGAAATAGATGAAAGCTGTGATCGAAGAGATAAGAGTACTTTCCAGCAGACTTTGTTTAGGATTTGTGTTTTGAGCCAATACCACATGTTGTGAAGGTAGGGAGTCGGGTAGGGAACTCTAGTCTAGCGGGATATGATATCAAGGACAAAAGAAGTACAGCTACATCTAGACCAAAAATGATCATCATCCTCTTGCATACAGGTGCAAAGTTTAGAAGCGTCATTTGTTGTAAGAAACATGACAAGAGGTCATCATCCTCTTGTAACAGTACTTGTTGTTTTTCAAGTATTTACATTTATTCATTTTTGTATGTTGATTTTTGTTGAATTCGTTGGTAGTGCACTATGCAGGTATAACTGGATTGAAAGTTTGTATTAAATACATTATATTACTTGTTTTGAACAATATATCCCGGTGAAAAATACACAATCAAGTACATACGGGTCATTCGGGCCGACCCGTCAGTCCGTCAGCTTTTTACATTGGTGGATATGGACAATGTTTGTGGCCCGGACAAGTCGGGCAGAGTTGACCTTTTGGGTAGAGTTTTTAGTTATGGTCCACTCCGAATCAGGCATGAACCCTCTTTTGTACAGGTCTAATATAAGGTTAGTTCATTACTCTTTGTTTACCCAAGCATATATACTAGCTCACATACGATTTAGACCAAGCTTAACATAGAAGATTAGTGGGAGATCTATCATAAAATCAACAGAAAATAGGCCCAATGAGTTCCATCATATATTAATGGTCAATAAAAAGAATACCCCAAACCTAATACTCTCTCCGATCAAAATTGTAAGGCAATGAAGCCTTAGACACAAGAATTAAGAAATTATTATTTACACTTTGCATTACCTTAATTTTGTGTTAATAATGAGTTTTTAATTAGTGCTATGTCCTTATCCTTTGTACCAACGTATTATTTTTGTCATTCTTTTCAACTTGAGTTGATTTATTGGTTCATACTTATTAGTAAATGAGACTAAAAGATGGAGTATTGAAACTTGAGTGTAATAAAGGAAAAATGAACAAGTCATTAAATACAATCCTTTAATTTCTTACATTGTTGATCTTTTGTTCCCACCTACAATGCCTTATAATTTTGATCGAAGAGAGTATACTAGACCACACAAATCGAAAAAAAGATAGATTTTTCCGTACATCTGATCATGCTTATTATATATAAAAATATAGCCAATTGCCTGTGTGTATGTGTTAGATGCATTACGAACCACAGAAAGAGTGAGTGAAGGAGTTTTGACGACAAATATGGAACATATATAATAATAGTAATGATTTAGGTATAGTTTAGAAGTATACACCATTTGATAACATGGTTTAGATTTAAAGCAGTGAAATAAAAATATATAATATATGGGTTGCCAATATCGAGGAATCAAGGGACGGTGCCACTGTGTCTGGAGAAGATATACGACGGACGTGGAATTGAACGAATCGGTGGGATCGTGTTGACCGGTCAAAACTCTTATTTTTATATATTTTATGATTCATAAAATATATGCCAAACCCTATCACTATGCCACTAGTAGTATACTTTTCGAATTTATCTTGGGCTCCTAAATTCTATAAATGTCAAACCTTATACTTCGCAAACGAATGAGCCATCTTAAAGACTAGCACAGAGCTACTCAAATCATGCTCGTGGACCTCTACATTGTAGATGCTTATACTTGTATATCATAGAATTTTGTTACCTATATATTATAGTCTTTATTTTGGGTTTCAATAAAATTTCTGTAAAAGTGGATGTAAAAGTGGATGTAGGTGTTATTAGATGAACTACTGTAAATCTGTGTACCGTTTTTCTTGTTTGTTAATTATGTTGTTTCTCATATTTTGCACAACAAACTGATATAAAAGCTTTTGGGTTTTTTGATTTTCTGTAATATGAGAGAAATGTGTCTTCTTTAAACATGAATATCGACAAGTTCACAGGGAGTAACAGTTTCAGCCTATGGCAGATCAAGATGCGAGTGTGCTGAAATAATAGGGCTGATGGGGGCCGTTGTCAAGAAAGGAATCCGATAGGAAAAGGGCGATGCTGCTGAGTTGGTAACCCAAGAGGATAAGACGCATTCGACCAATGTCGTGTCTCGTATATGATGTCTTATGCGAGGTTTCGGATCAAGATACCGCAACCAAACTGTGGTTGAAGTTAGAGAGCATCTACATGACGAAATCTTTTACCAACAAGTTGCTTCTAAAGCAATGTCTGTTCAGCCTGCAAATGTAGGCAGACACACAACTTCGTGAACACTTGGATCACTTGAGCACAATTCTTCTAGATCTGCGTAATATTGATGGTAAGTTTGAGGACGGGATGTTGTATTGATTGCGTTGATTATGTACATTTAACGAGGTCAGACATGTTCCACTTATTATTAAGAATTTGTTATCCTTGAGTATGCTTAATAGTAAGGGGTTTTGATGCGGGGTTGATGCCGAAATTTCCGATCTAGATTGAATGTTCTCAAATTGAACAACAAAATGAAATCTCAGGTAACTTAGACAAAATCTCGGGTAAGATTTAGGCAAGAACATGCCGAAGTTTCTTGTAAATCAGAATGCGGAATAGTGGATGATAATGAAGGATAATGAAGATGATAATATGGAATGATAAATGATAAATATAGGAAGATAGGACTATTATAAGACTTGCAAAGAACCTTGACCAATTATGTGTCAAAATCCGAAACAAACAATTACATTTCACCCTTCCTTCTTTAACCTTACACAAGCCTTCTAGATAAGACAAGCACAAGAAGGGACTAGTGTGACTTGTAACACCAACCTTCAAAAAGACTAACACACACAAGAATAACCTAACAAAGACACCACCTTTCAATCAAAAACTCTTCTTTTGATTGAATAGGAATGATAAAAATGAAAACTTCATGAATGAAGTCACAAGTGTCTCACAATATTGTGAAAATCAAATTCAAAATTGAGGTACATAAAAAATCTCTCCTTCTAAGGCTATTTATAAGAGAGACTTTCCTATTTTAAACTAGGAATGATATCTTTAAAAGATAATCTAGAAAAGATATGTTTTTAAGATAATCTAAAAACGTAAAGATATAATCCTAAAAGATAAAACTAATAATTACCTTAAATAATGTTTGACAACTTTTAAGGTAATAAAATATAAAAAAATAGTTCTTCCAAAAATAGAAGATCTTGGCCGGATCTTTTAACGCGTGTCAAACTCCAAATCTCAGATGAAAATCTCGGCCGAGATTTTGGGTTGTTGACTGAGATTTTGCATCTTTCATCCAATCTTTCATCCTCTCGGATCCTCCCATGTTGGCAGTTTGCAAGCAACCTTTTTTGAGTCTCTCTAGCTCTTGACTTAGTGAAGGATCCATGTAATATAGGTGTAGATACTATCAACGATGGTCCCACATCACTCCCCTTCTTGAATATGATTTGACCCCGAATCATAGTCTTGATCATCACTAAGCACATAATGACTCAAGTATGACATCTTCTGGACTGGATCAACTCCATGGGATGAAAATACCAACTTCTTCTTCCTCCTTATATGTTCCTTCTTAATATATACGTTACTTGATAAAAATAGATTCCGATGTCTGGATGGTGCAAGCTCTCAGTTCCATGTCTTTCCTGAAAGGTCTCTCGAACTTTGAAAACTCGAGGCTCGACATTTCTCATCATAATATACAACAGTAGTAAATCTCGGGCTTTCTCCTTAAATCTCGGGTGAGATTTTCCAGAGAAGGCCGAGATATTCACTATGAGGGCAAAATTCGTCTCCGATGATGAAAACTGAAAGTATTCTTGGATATTTCCTCCTTCTAGGTTTATCAAAGCTGAATCTCCTAACTCAAATTGTATTTCTTGGCGAAACTTGTTGGCCAATGCAAGCGCATGTATTCCTTTCTCCTTGATTCCTTGTCGCATCATAGTATGCAGTCTCTTAATGAACTCCTCTTGTTTTTCTACATTAAAACTTTCTCGCTTCTTAATAGGCAACGGTATAAGATCAAAACAAGTTAGTGAAAACAACTTAATCACAAAAATATTATAGTTTAAAAATGTATATGGATCACAAATCCTAGAGTAAGCACAACTAATAGGAGGTAACAATATAATGTCAAAGGTATAGTTACTTCCCTTCTTAGCTTTAGCCAGCTCTTCAAATATGCTCATGCTAAGGTCTTTCCATGGAGCTTTCTTCCACATGAACACTTCTCGATGACAACTTCTAGGAGCGATGTCAATGGGTGGAAGCTCCTTATATAACTCTTCCTCAAGGCCAGAAAGAAACCTTGAAACGATGGGGTATGAATCTACAAATTGTGATTGAAACAATCTGCAACAGTAGACAATTTCGGGTGATAATCTCAGCCGAGATTTTTGAATTTTGGCCAAGATTTCTCTCCTAGAGTGAAATCTTGCTTTCCTATACCGAGGTTTCGTCCTTATCATGGTAGCACTTCCTTCACTGCACTCCTCCGGCATTCTTGACTCATAGACAGTGTGTAGATCCTTCTTTTTGATATTCGCAACTCGCAATCCTACAATAGAACTCACTCGCTTCCCTTTGGACAACGGTACAAGATTAAGGTTTGCAAGAAATAATGTTTTCAAAAAATCATGGAAATGCGAAGAATAAAACACTCTAGTCAATCTCAAATTGCTATCAACAATCTCATGCATAACATAATCAAAAGATGAATGCAACAACTTAGGATCATACACATCACAATCAAAAGAGTCATCACAATTCAACTTAGTTAAATGCTCATTATTAACAAGAGCATGCTCATTCATACTAGTATCTATGTCATGCTCATCATCACTAATCAAATCAGATTCATGCTTATGGGTTTCCACACTAGTCTCAGCATGTAAAACAATAGTAGATTCTGATTTCAACAAATGCATATGATCATGCATTTAAATATAAGGTTTAGACTCACTAACCTTTTTAGTATGGGTAACCTCCGTCGATGGTTTCTCCTCTTGGGAATGGAGAATTTGGGAATCGAATGCACTCAATTGTTTACACATTTCTTCCCACTCATTACGGGGCTTTTTTACAAGTTCATCAACCTTAATCGAATGATGTCTAGCTGGTTCATAACCTCGTTCTCTGGAACGTTGATTATGCCAAGGATAATTCCTCTCATCCTGAAAACCAACATACTTTGGAGCGTTATGTACACTATAATATTGACTTGAATATCTCGTACCTTGCTCATAATGGACTCGTGCATGTGCATGTGGATCTGGGTCTGGAGTTGTTTTGTATGGAACACGTGAACACCCATCATCATCATTTATTGTTCTTCATTGGGGAATGTAATTGTGAAATCTCGAGTAGGATAAGTCTCGGTTAAAATCTCGGGCGAGATTTCTCTATGGGGCCGATATTTTCCACTAGAGCGAGATTCTATTTTCAGATATGTTTACTGATATAACTTTTTTTATAATATGATTTCATAAATCTGTTTTGATAAATTGATTTTTTCAAATTCGACTACCGTTACATGATTTTTTACATATATATATTTTTTTAATATATTTTAGACTACGTTTGTAATAAATTAAGATTATTCAATTCACACGGCTCATGACATAAAAATCAATCTATAAGTATCCCGCACAAGTTGCGGGGTATGCACTAATATATATTAGAAAAAGTACAACATATGAAGACATAGAATAGTAGGAAAGAGTTGGAACAAGCCCAACATGGCCCAGTGGACAGAAGCTTGGAGGATATCTAGGACCCGTTTGGTTACTTATCTGAAATCAAATCGAAAGATAAAAATAATAAAATATTAGTTGTTTAAAATCAAAAATATTTTTTTTTAAACAAATAAGAGTATTTTTCATCTTCTTAACTATTATCTTTCCGTTTTTATTTGTATTATGATTGAGCAACCAAACACACCATTAGAGGTTTTTGATTACCTTTATAAATGTTAGAGCATTAAGAGTAAATAGCACGAGAATTGGTAATTGAATTCGTCACAAAACTGTAACTATGTCTGAAAACACTATCAAACAAAAATTTCCGTACTAGGGGTCCGTTTGGGATTTCTCTTGATTATTATGACGGATTATTATTTCTAATAATCTCAATAATCGATACTTTATATGTTGGAGGATGAAAATTCTTGATCAAATAATCTTGATCAGAATAGCCCCTTTAATAACCTCATAAAATGGCATCCTAGATCTTGTTATAACGATTACAATAAAACCCTAATCCGGATTTTTTAAAAATGGTGAACATGAGAGTAAATTTGTGTAATGGATCTCCAAGAAAACACATTAGAATGGAGAGTATGGAGTATCTCTTGTCAATCTGGATCTCTCTCTACTTCTTCTCCTATTTAAATACAAGTCCATGCCCCACTCCTTTCTCCCATGCACTTTGTCTTGGCTACCTAATAACTTACCTTCTCTTCCCCCCCTCCCACTACTTGTGATTTTGTGCTCACTTCTTTTTTTGTTATCTTCTTCTCCTTCTCCAAAGCTTCATCCCCACTTTCTCCCATACCTTGTCTCCCCTGCCAACTGCTTTCCTCTCTGCAACTTCCACTCCCTCCTCTCTCACTTTCCTCCCATATTTCTAGCTCTGACATACACACATACACTTTACAACATAATTGACTCAAACAATTTTGAACTAGGGTATACATATATATATATATACAGCAATGTCTAGCAGAAGATCACGTTCAAGGCAATCCGGAACCTCCCGGATTTCCGATGATCAGATCCATGAACTCGTCTCCAAGCTACAACAACTTCTCCCGGAGCTTCGCTCCCGTCATACCGATAAGGTGACTAATTAACCTTAGCTTGTATTCTGTGGGTTCATAGTAGGAAGATAAAGATAAAAAAAAAGAAAGTGATATATATGTATCAGATCTAGGTAATGTATAGTATTAATAAATTGATTGTATAGTTAAGATTCTGTCATTACATGAGTGCAAGGCCTGATAACCATCTATTTTTTAAAGCACTATGCAGTTCTCGTTGTTTGAAATGGTATCACTGCACATGAATTTGATGCTTTCTTATAATATAATAACGAGTTAATCAGAAAAAAATATATATTTATTTATTTATACATATTTGCAGGTTTCAGCTGCTAGGGTTTTGCAGGAGACGTGCAACTACATAAGAAACCTTCATAGAGAGGTAGACGATTTGAGCGAAAGATTGTCTGAACTGCTTGAAACCTCTGACGTCAGCAGCTCTCAAGCCGCCATTATTAGAAGCTTGCTTATGCAACAGTAGATCCATCATCGATTTCTTGAATTTCATTCTTCATCAATCGTCAGATTTGGATCATTTATAGCTTTTAATGTGTTACTCAGTAATTTCTTTCGATTTCAATCTAGTTTGTACCTTCTATATCCTTTTCCCGGTCTAGGGTTTTGTCGTTAGAGTATGTGATCATTCCCAACTATGAATGTATTAGAGAAGCTCGATCTCCATTGAAAAAATTAAAAAAAACTTTGATTTCCTAAGTACAAGTAGCTGTAATTCACGAGTGTTGTCGAATTGAAAGCTATAATATATCTTCTTTTAGGTTTCCAACAATATCACTTGATCTTCTTCCACGCAATCTGGGCCCCGGTGTTTGATTTTGGATCAGTGATGCATGCAGAGATTGCAGATCGATTAGAATTAACTCTCATCCACACTTACCTTTAGGGATCCATCAATCTACAAAAATATCAAACATATAAAGTAAATAACTCATCCATCAACTGCAGATGAAGTTGCAATCCTATATCTACGTAATAAGTTCTCATCTCGAAAGTCGTGGACATTCCGAGCCTGTTATGTTCGGTCGGTGGACTACTTCTTTTATTTTCAATTGGTTATAGGATGGAACCTCATGGGGTTTATGCACTGGGCTTGGACCTAATGCGCATGATCACTGCTCTACCGGTCCGTTTGTATCGGACTTTGACATGCATGTGCGCTTGTATGCACATGACCACTGCTCTACCGGTCCGTTTGTATCGGACTTTGACATATATGATAAGGTCCATATTATCAAATTCAATTGTGAATCATGTTAAACAAAAGAGAAATATCAAACATATATACATATATAGTACTTCAACCGACATAAGGAAACAAAATATACTAATGTGTAATGTTTTTTTTTATTCTATTTTAACGTTTGGGGAGAGGCCCGCCGTTAGAGGTTAAACAACCCGGAAATAGTCCATTTCTTTTTCTGCATTATTATTTGTGTAATTTTCTTTTGTTACAGAAATGTGAATTCAATATTTTTGCAAGTAGTATGATTTCATCCTATTTTTACATTGAAAAAATAATAAAAGCGGTAAGGAAATTAAGTGTTGAAGATGGGCATCATGTGTGGGTTTTTGACTATATGTATCTTGGTAGAGCCCATAAGCCTAGGGTTGTACAATCATAGGATACATTGCTTTCAACAAACATTAATTCGCAACATCATCAAATTGAAAAGGGAACGAGGAAAAGAGTAACGGGTAAAAGAATAAGGTTCCTCATATATCTACACAAAAAACCATCATCACATCATATCAATATATCATGGTCATATTGTCATATGTATATGTATATGGCATTTGTTACTTAAATAGGTTGTGTTTAGCTAGGCTACCTAAGAGGGTAAAAAAGTCTCTTCTATGAATAAAACGCTTCTACCGCTTCTCGATGCGTAAAATTGTGCTAACAAACATCTATAGACGATCTCGTAGTTGTAATAGGTATAGGCCAAATTATTTGGGTACTTATAACTCAAAAGGTATACTAAACTGATCACGCTCTCTCATAGAAAAGTCATAATAACATAAATTGTCCAAATACATACCATTCGACAACGTAATTGTGTGAAAACGAATAGTATGAAACCCTAGTGAAGCAAATTAAAGCGCGGATTTTGAAAATCGTTTATCTGGGAATATGGCATTTAGAAAAAATGCATCCTCTTAATTTCTTAACGCATATGCTTTATTTGTGTTTTGTTAGGTTAACTCTGTCATATCTATAAGTAGAGCGACACCGACATTCTTTATAAATAGATCTCAATTGTCCATCAAGGTTGATCAATAGTAGATAACATCTTTAGATAATAGAGAATAATGAATTTCTAGTTCAACTTAGTTACATCGAGAGTGTTTTTTTTTTTGAAAAGTTATGTGTTATATCAGAAGGGATTTACAGGGGCAACTAGCCCAAAAAAGAACATACAGCAGATGGTAACAAGGAAAGCAGCAAACAACATGAGAGCTTGGTATAGATGGATGCCGAGAATCTTGGCCCAACTTTGAGAGGTCTGTGAATGATCGACCCAATGTCTTGAAGCATAGATCTTTGTGGTTTTGATGATGTTATGAGCGCAGGAGGTGGCGTGAGTGAGCTTGTGGTTATAGATTAGGTCATTTCGGGCTTTCCAAATGTAGTAAATGTAACTAGCGGTGGTGGAGATACGAACTTGAGTGATCAGATCATCTTTGCGGGTGGTTATACTACACATCCACTGCCAAACGTTGTTTATGTAGGGATAAGGGTGGGGTATCCTGAGCCACTTGAAGATAAGATCCATGACTAGGATAGAGTAGTTGCAGTTTTGCAACAAGTGAGTCTCATCTTCGGCACAGTGATTACATAGCTTACACGTGTTATCATTGACGATATTCCAATCCATAAGCTTTGAAAGAGTTGGAAGACGGTTATGGTTGGCGATCCAGGCGATAACAAACTACATTTAGGCGGGCATAAACCCTTCCAAATGATGTCATAACGATAAGGAGGTGGCGGGGCAGTGGGCTTCCAACATATATAGGTTATAGGCAGCTGTGGTAGAGAATTTTGTCATTTGGTTTTGAGGTGATGTTGATGAAACTTGCACTGTCAACAGAAGCCATGATCTCATCTCTGACTTTCAAAAGTTGACACCAAGCATAGCTCTGCTTGTGGCTAGAGACGCAGGTCCAAATGGATTGATAGAATTTGTAAAGTGGACAAAGTCATTATTGGGTGAACCACTATAAATTTGTGTGATGTCTTTCTCAGTTGTTGGATTGTGTTCTTTCTCATTATTTTGTACAACAAACTAGTGCAAGAGCTTTTGGTTTTTCGTAATCTTGGAAAAAGATGTATTTTCTAAACATGAAGATTGACAAGTTCACATAGAAGGAAAGTTTCAGTTTATGCCAAATAAAGGATGCGGACGTTGTTGAAACAACAAGGCTTAGGGGGTCAATGTCAAGGAAGGAATCCGATAATGAAAAGGGAGATGTTGTGGAGATAGCTACTTAAAAGAGTAAGACACATTAGGCCATCATGTTGTATCTCGCAAATGATGTCTTATGCGAAGTTTTGGACTAAGACGCCGCAATCAAATTGCGGTTGAAGTTGGAGAGCCTATTAACTACGAAGTCTCTTACAAACAAGTATCTTCTAAAGCAACTTTTGTTCAGCCTGTGAATGCATGAAGATACACAACTTCGTGAACACTTTGATCATTTGAACGCAATTCTTCTATATTTGTGTAATACTGAGGTTAAGATTGAGGACGATGATGTTGCGTTAATTTTGTTGGTATCTTTGTCGTCATCATATGAAAACTTCGTCCAATCATTTTTTCTTGAAAAATATACTATTACTCTAGAAGACGTCAGGTTTTCCCTTCATAAGAGGGAACTACACTACAAGGTGAATGAAAGTGGTGTAGGAAAGGCCAAGCAGACACCTGACCTATTTACAAGCGGAGGCAAGAGACAAGAAAAATTATGGGGGAAAAAAGGACAATAAGTCGTCTTCTTCAAAAAATCCTTAAGCCTAATGATGTTTGCAACTGTTTTAAGGAGAAAGGGCTTTGAAGAACGAATGTTCTAAGAAGAAGAAATTGCAGGATTCCGGTTTTGTAGTTATCGTAGAAGATGATTCTAAATTTGATGGGATATAATGTTGGTTGCTGGTGGACATACTTATCTGGCTGATGTGTGGTTCTTGATTCCAAGGCTTCATATCACATATGCCCTAGCATAGTGTGGTTCAAAACTTATAAGCATGCAGATTATGACACTATTTTCATGACTAACAATTATGTCTACTAGGCGGTTGGAATTGACTCAGTTAAAATAATAAAACATAAGTGTAGATTTTTTATATTGAGCAAGGTTAGTCATGTTCAACTTATTACTAACAATTTGATAACCCTAAGTATGTTGGACAATAAGTGGTTATGCTTCAAAGGTGAAGGTGAAGTTTTAATGTATATAAGGGTTTTGATGTTATTATAAAAGGTGTCAACAAGGACACTTTATATTTCCTCCAAGGCTCTACTATTTCCGGTTCTCTTTTTGTTGCATCTTCAAAGGTTCACAAGGATTATATGACTAAGTTAGAGCATATGAGAATTGGTCATATGAGTGAAAGGGGTGTAAATTCTGGCAAAGGGAGATCTTCTTGGTGGACACAAGATCACGAGTCTTGACTGATATGATCATTGTGTTTTTAGGAAGCTACATCGTAGCAAGTTTCCAAATTAAGGGTATTCACAAGACAAAAGACACACTTGATCGATTACATCCAATCCGGATCATTTAGGTTGGTGGGGTCCGGCTAGCGTTGAGTCTTGATAGCACTCAAATTAGTGTTGTTTACCATCATCATTATATCTCGTTCTCTATCCTTTTAATTGCTTAATAAACATACTTTATTGGTCTATTTTCCTTGTATTCCAATCTCAGAGATCTACCCGTTGGTTTATGTAGTTGCAAAAATTATAGGCATTTCCATAACAGAAATGACACATCTATTGTTGAATGTCCTAATATACACTAAGGGCTTTCCTGTGGTCATCAATGTCTAATATCATTGGAGGAAATGACTGAATTCCGAGAGTAAAGAGAAGAACATCGGGGGAAAGTCCAATAGTGGTCGATCGGGCCCACGTCGCACAACGGCTAGTCCCCGCTCTCAAAGTCGATCCCGAAATAATCACACATTGTTGTTAAGATGATCTTGGAGCAATTCTGGACCAGGCCCGAGATTTTGGCCCAAGAGGTCACACGAGGGCTCATAGCTCCATCAATTCGCAATTGATGTTTTATCTCTATTGCTTGTTTCTATCTTATCGTTGGTCCGAATTTTATCTTAATAGGAGATAAGATTTAGTAGAGTTGGTTCTATCTTAATAGAAGATAGAATCCTTGGAGATCTAGCGTTTTGGGGTCATTTCCGGATCCTATAAATAAAACTCTTCATCCATTAAGTTAGATATCTCATTTATAACATTTTACAAAGTTTTTGGCAAAACTCTATGCACCAATTCATGCGACGATCTCCTAGGTCGGACGACGGATTTTTTCCATTATTAAAATAAAACATATTCACTACTTGTTCAAAGGTATGTGCCAGTTATCTCCCTCTTTTCTAGGGTTTGGTGAGCCCGACATACCTGATCTATGATATTGGATTGAGTATATATATCGCTAGTATATTTTATGAGTTATGGTGGTATCGAATATAATTTGTGTTCTATGAAGGATGACTTTTACTCGAAGTGACAATGGAGTTCTCACACCTCAATGCCCCGTTTGATATGATGAATTGGCAACAGTCTTGGGTACGGAGGGAAAATCATGGTGATAACATCGATGTACCGCAAGCGACGACTTAACCACAAAGTGACAATCAAAGGAGTTGTCTTTACAAAACTCTTGCATACTTTTGTTATCATGGAATTCTCTTTTGAGATCTATTGCATACATGGTGTGGTAATCCGGGTTTTGGAATAATTACCTTTATTTGTTATCTATTGTTTAGCCTCTATCAACCTCGAATCTAATTCTGAATGCTTTAATTATCCAACATTTTTCCCATCTTATATGTCTTTACTTATAAATTATTTCACGAGCCAATCGATATAATTCCCACATACCCGTCGGACGACCTACCCTATTTGAATCTAGAATTTTGGTTTGATTCGCTCTCTGGTCATTCCCTTATTGTTCTCTAGTGATTTATTTGTTATCTTTTGTGTTACGTCATATCTACACATAGTCTGTTTACTTATTTGTTTGGTTTTGGTTTCTTAATTAATTTGTCAAGGTGAGACATTTCTTCCTTATGATCGATCTTAATCCATTGTACTATTGCAGATCTTGTATGTATTTGTAGGACTTGGGATCCACACATCATCCCTCATCAAACTGGCGTCGTTGTCGGGAAAAGCTTTGAATTAATCGTTTTGACTTTAAAACTTTGAAACATGTCTATTGTTATAAACCTTTTTTCATTATATTTTTTTTGGGTTTTATTTTCTGAGTTTAGTATGAAAAAAGAATAGCCATCGTTAGAACCTGATTAACCGCAAGGAAGTCATACATACCACTTCGTGTCATGCGTGATGAGTTTTTCAATCTTCCTAAAGAGGATACGACAACTAACTACTTGGAAGTTCATATCCAAAGTACTATTAAGGTTTTGGAGTCCTTTAATAGCTTTTCAGTAGATATTGTCAAAGATAGCAATTCTACATCGAACAAAGTACTGCAATCACCTCCACTGACTTACGAACTACAACCTTACTCTTACGACAAAACCCTTATTGAAGGTTACAATTTGTAGGCAACCGAAGAAGGATAGGTCTTGAATCAACTTTACCAACAGTGGCCAAGTTTAAGCCGAGACGACATCCTAGGAGAGAAGAAGGTCAGCACTAGAAAAATATAATCCACAAGGATGGCCAAAAAAGAGGCAGAATAGAGAACACGAGAGGTTATTATCCCAAAGTAAGGAACATAGTGACTAGTGCCAAGGAGAAAAGGTTCAAATTACCAAGAAGAACTCATGCCCTCAAGCAAAAAATCCTCAACACTAAAATGAGAGAAAAGAAGGCTTACAATGCCGCAATTATTACCCAAAAGCACATGGTGGAAAATCTCAATGAGCTAATTGACGACCCCATAGACTCTTTTGGAGGAGACTCGTCCATTTATGGCGCCATCTTCTGAAGGAATTTCAAGGCACTTAAAAGAGCATGTAAGAGATGTGACATCAAGGACTCACCACCACATTGAGCATAATAGGTCCAGTTGCATGACCTTAAAAGAAGCGGTAATTGGGAGGCAATCCTACACATCCATCAGGGATTCTCCAACAATGTAGTGTTTCAAGCGATGACCATTTACTTTGAAAGTTCCTTTTTCACCACCAATCTCTATTGCACCGAAATGATGAACTTTTTGTACTCGTCAGGGACCCATCTATCGGGATTTCATCTTTCCTGAAAATAGTCTCATTCTGGATTGAAACAGCAATGTGAGGTCACCTTCTTTAAATTTATTGGGCAATATCTTGGTGTCATGCCATCTCTTTATCTTCTCGTTATTAAGGTTTTGCATTTTCATACGCATCAAGCCAAATTTCGTCGAGTTGCTGTAATTGAAAACAACGAGGCTCTCCGGTGTCATTGAATTTTAAGTTCAGACACTTCAGAGTCCACATGGTTTTGTGTTCGAGCTTTACCGGTAAGCAACAAGCTTCTCCATAAGGTGAAGTTCGGATAAGGGTTATGAATGTAGTGTAGTAAGCCCATAGAGCGTCATAAAGCTTAGAGCTCCACTATTTTCCGGAGGTAGACATTGTCTTCTCTAGAATGATTTTTATCTCTCTATTATAAACTTCAACTTTTCCACTAGTTTGAGGGTGATATGAAGTAGCAATCTTGCGATGCGCCCCATACTTGTTCAATAGAACCTCAAATTGTTTTTCGATGAAATAAGAACCACCGTCACTGATGATGATTCTAGGTACTCCAAATCTTGTAAAATAAATTTCCTTGATTAAATTTGTGACTACGTGTGCGTCATTGGTAGGTGTCCAACTGCTTCTATCCATTTAGACATGTAATCGACAACAACAAGAACGTAGTTGTAGCGCCCGGAAGGAGGGAATGGTCTCATGAAGTCAATTCCCCAAATTAAATAATTTGATTTCTTGAATGTTGTTCAATGACACTTTATTCCTCTTTGATATGTTTCCTATCCTCGGGCAAGAATCACAAGCTGCAACAAATTTACGCACATCTTTATACATAGTAGGCCAAAAGAAACCACATTGAAGGATTTTTCCTATCGTTTTTCCCGTATTGACTTGTCCACCAGCATGATGGAAATGAAAACGACCCATGATGATGGATGTTTCTTCTTCCGGGACACATCTTAGATACATTTCGCCGGATCCTCTATTGTACAAAAAAAGTTCACCCCAATGGTAATAACTGAAATTCTTGTAGAACTTCTTCTTTTGATGATATGTGAGTCCATGAGGTACCTCATTACAAACCAAGAAGTTCACAATATCACCATACCAAGACATGTCATGTTATTGTGTGGAGATTTTGAAACATGTCTCAAAGTTAAAGAGGTGGTCGTCCATAAACTCAACATTATTGGGATCATCAGCAGGATTTGTATGAGTAGAAAGTGGGAGGCGAGATAGATGATCGGCGACAAGGTTCTCACATCCTTTCTTGTCTCGCTCTTCGAGGTCATACTCTTGAAGCAACAATATCCATCGTATTAGCCTTGTCTTTGCATCTTTCATGGTAATGAGGTACCTAATAGAGGCATTGTCAGTATAGACAATGACTTTTGAACAAAGTAAGTAGGACCTAAATTTATCAAAGGCATAGACGATGACATGTTTTTTTTTCATTTGTGGCATAATTCACTTGTGCGGGATCCAGTGTCTTGCTAGCATATCGTATGGAATGAAGCTTCTTATAATTTATTTGCCATAGGACAAAACCAATTGTGTAGTCGCTAACATCACACATGATTTTGAATAGAACGTTCTAATTGGGATCTTGCATGATTGGATCAATTACTAGTGTTTCCTTTAGTTTCTCGAAATCTTTGTGGCATTCCTGTATGAACTCAAAAGAAACATATTTAATAGTTAGGTTAGTCAATGGTTTAGTTATCTTAGAGAAATCTTGAATGAAACGTCGAAAAAAAAAATCAGCATGACTAAGGAAACTTCTTATTCCTTTTACAAAGAAAGTTGGTGGTAACTTTACGATAAGCTCTACTTTAGCTCTATCAAATTCGATTCCTCTTTGTGAGCCTAGATGTCCGAGTACTAGATCAGATTTAAAACATCGTCATCGTGTTCAAGTACTTTGATGAGATTTGATCCAACGCAACGCTCAAGTACTTTGGTGAGATTGACCGTGCATTCATCGAAAGATCCTCCGTAAACGGAGAAATCGTCCATGAAGAATTCCATAATATCCTCGATCAGATCTGAAAATATCGTCATCGTGCATGTTTAGAAAGTAACAGGTTGCACAAATTGAAAGGCATTCTTTGGTATGTGAACGTTCTATATGGGTATGTGAAAGTGGTCTTCTCCTTATTGTCTAGGTGGATAGAAATCTGAAAGAAACCGCTATAACCATCAAACCAACATAAATGAGAATGTTTGGCTAACCTTTCTAGCATTTGGTGAATAAACGTTAGTAGAAAATGATCGTTCCGCGATGCTTTGTTGAAGTGTCGGTAATCAATTCACATCCTTCATTTGGTGATAAATCTTTGCGGGATTAGCTCATCTTCTTTCATTCTTACCAACTGTCATTCCTCCTTTCTTAGGTACAACATGTACAAGGTTGACCCACTCGTTGTCGGATATTGGGTATATTATCCCAACATCGAGAAGTTTTAGAATTTCCTTAACGACCTCTTTCATCGTTGGATTAATTCTTCGTTATTCTACCATAAAGGGTCGGGCTTCTTCTTCCAAAAAAATCTTATGCATGAGCAACGAAGGTCTTATTCCAGTAATATCGTAGATGGCATAACCCAAATCCTTTCGGTGAAATGTTTATACATCAAAGAGACGCAAAGTCTGGGATTCAGATAATGAAGAACTAAAGATTGCCGGAAAAGTTGAGTCAGAACCGAGAAGTTCATACCTGAGGTTTGTTGAGAGTGGCTTGAGTTCAAGCTTGGGTAGGGAAGAATGCATACTTGGTGGTTCTTTAGAATCTATAAATTGAAAGTCTCGCCAAATTTCTCTTGAAGGAAAACGACTTGAAGTGCAGACGAAACGACCTTGAGACGGCATGGGAGGTCGTTTCTCAGTTCGTCTTGATCCCGTTTGAAGTTACGACATTTTCAATAAGTTCTAAATCTAAATTCTAGAATTATATGATCTTTACTCAAAATGGCCTCCAGACAACCTGGGAAGCCGTCTAACATCCCATATGTATGTCATTGAACACCGTTTGACCCCGTCTTATCATGAAATTTGCAAGAGCTAACTTGTTTGCAAATCTTGATTTGTTTAAGGGCTCAAAGGCTATTGTAGGGTCCTCTTTATCTTGTTTGAGAGAGTGAACAACTTGGGAAGTCGTCTGATAATCCGTTTGTATGCCGTTTGAACATTGTTTGAACTGCCTCGTCATGGAATTTTCAAGGGCTAATTTGTCTGCAAATCTTGGTTTGTGTAAGGACTCGAAGGCTATTATGGGGTCATCTTTATCTTGTTTAAAAGAGTGAACAGATGGTGCTAATAGTATATCATCTTCGGGATCATGAACGTCTTTAGACAAACAAACTTGCAAGGGATCATTAAAGATTATTGTAAGCATGCATTCTTGCACAACAACGTCTATATTGTCAGGAAAGTTCACGTCGTCTTCAATCAACGGTTTCATTAAAACTGTTGAAAGGTTGTACTCCATTGTTTGATCTTTGAAACGGAATATCAGTATCCCGTCTCTTACATCAATAAGAGAACCTGCAATGGCTAAGAAAGGGATAACAAGAACGGATGTAGCATGGACATCAATAACAACAAAATCAATAGGAACGTTAAATCCGTTAAGTCTTAGTTGCACATTAGTTATCATTCCTATAGGCCTCATTGTAGGGTGTCTTTTTTTCGACTAGCTCTTTAGGTTTCTTTGAAGAAGAAGAAGAAGAAGAAGAAGAAGAAGTGACGACGGTTTATTCTACAGTTACTTTTCCGCTTCCTAAGGTGACAACATCAACTTCCTTGGTGTTGATTGGAGCAGCGTACAACTCCACTTTCTTGGTCAACTCTTGTATCTTTGTCTCAAATCCAGTTATATTTAATGGAGGTTCAATGTAAGGTTTTTCATGTCGATATCATGGGCTTCCATCATGGTCTTCATATGAGTCTTTGGTGGTGGGGATGGTATCATGAGAAGCGGGTCGACCTTTAGTGGGAAAATGTTATTTTTGGTTGAAATAAATAAACATATATACTAAGCTAAAGAGAGAAGAGAATGGGTAAAAACAAGTATTTGGAATCAATTTGTGAACATAGAGGATAACAAGGTGTGAGATTATATAAATGGGATGAATGACCTAAGAAAGGGAATATTTCCGCTATAATGAATCAATTAGAAATCACTTATGTGAATATCATGAACAGCAATCAACAATAATGTAGGTGACCATCTAAAATAGTTTTTGCATAGACAAATTAAGATCGTGTTTTATAACACACGTAGTCCTCAATTTAGCGGTTCAACAAGTATAGGAAAACCCTTTAAGAACATAGAAATCCGGAAAAGACCAAGAGAAACATTTGCTTGTGACCCATTAGTTAGAAAAGGTACAAAGACCGGAGCTTTTTATGATAGTTAGAATTCCTTAAGGCAATGATAAACCACAACTCTTAAAACCAAGTAATTTTCAATAGATCCAATAAAACAATCTTCGCTTTTGTCCCTTCGGCTATTTTATCGAAACCAGTTATAAAAAAACCACTTTTTTGAAGGTAAATAAATAAAAGGTGAAAACAAAGAACTTTGAAAGAAACATAAATCTACTGATATCAATCAGTAACTCACATAAACAGTCATCATCGATCCATCATAGGGTTCGATAGACCCCTTAGATCGAATGAGACTTAGCTAGACATGTAGCAACTAGAGAAATTAGATGAAAAGAATAGTCTTTGTGATTTTGTTGTGAGTTGGAAGGCAACATTACAACCTTCGGCCACTTTGTCTACCACGGAGGTAGAGTACATGACATTGACATAATCAAGTAAATAGGGAATTTGGTTGAAGGGATTTGTTATTGATCTAGGTATACATCAAGATAAGGCTATTGCATATTGTGACAGTTTGAGTAAAACCTATTTGGTCAAGGATTAGGTTCATCGTGAGAGGACTAAGCATATTGATATATTGATGTTAGGTATCATTTTTTTAGAAGTGAGAAGAGGATCAAGGTGAAGAAAGTAGGGACTATTAATTATCCTACTGATACATTCACCAAGTCGGTATCCCGCAACAAGTTCCAACGTTGTTCGAACTTGCTAAATATCAGAAGTTGTTGAGTGTCCAATGGACATATTTGGATAGAGAGTGATGAGCTAGTTTGAGCATTGACTAATGCATCTGGTATGATTGTAAAGATTCCAATCAAGGTGGAGATTTGTTGATATAGCTTGAATACGTCTGTTATCTATTTGAGTTTATACTGTTTGACTCATTCTTATACTTGGCGATCAAGTATTACTTAGGATTTTGTCAATTTATGTATTGTAACGTTTTCTCTGCCTCCAATCATCTTGTTTAATTTCTTCATTTGTAATCCGTAACTTCTCAATAAAATTTATCTAAAGTGGGTGGAATCATTATTGAGTGGTCTACTATAAATATGTGTATTAACTTTCTTGTTTGTTGATTTTCGTGTATTTTCAAAATTGTGCGCAACATAGTCAAATGTTCAAGCTAAGTTATTGAGTTACATATCAATACGAAACATACCGAACCGGATCCAATGAACTCGAGTTTTTAGAGCGGTCTTTTGTAGGAGTGTGCTCCTATATACGTGACAAGTTCGTTGACCTACGGGCTGCAAAACGAATATTAGGTAGACGTATTTTATTGACACCCATGGAGATGTACACGTTTTAATCTCAAGAGACCGTATAGTAATGGGGAAAGTTGTTCAAAATGTTCAATCTTAATGATGGGAAATCGTGCAAAACCTTTTATAAACAATAAATAAGTCAATCCCGATAGTTACTAATTAGACTCTACGTACCCAAATCGGTAACAATTGCATAGTATTCAAAATAATCAAAATTGATTGATTTTTTTCCTTTTAAGAAAATATTAGAATAAGGAATCGGAATGAAATAAACAATAAAAATAATTATCCGTGATATTTAGTTTGTTATAACGTTGAAATGAAGAATTCATGGAATATGATATCTGATTTTATATGTATTATGGAACGAGATATTATATTATATTTGATGATATGTGTGTATGTTTATAATGTCAATATAAGTTGTTTTTAATCTACATTTATAAAAAATAATAAAGATCAACTAATGACTTAAAGTAGAAACATGAATCATACTCAAATTATATAAATAGATATATAATTTCTTCTATAAAATCTACTCTGTCTAATTGAATCGTTATATTGTTTTCAAACACTTTCCGATAACATATCACATTCACCAAAATATCCGTATCATGTCAAATTTAAAATGGGTCATATCTTGGAATGGATTATATCCGCCTTTAATTTATTGAAACGGGTCTGTTTTTATTGTTTGTTTGGTTAGAGAGGTGAAATGAAACGGTTTAGGGAAATAACATGAAATGAAAATAGTTATGTTTCTTTCATGTGTTAAAAGACTTATATCCTTCCATTTTAATCGTTAAGACTTTTTTTATTGACTTGATAGTATTCCGTTTTCGGGAAGGATTCTTAGAAATTTTAAACGGGACCTTAGAGTGGAATGAGTCATTTCATTAAATAGGTTTCTAACTATTCCATATTTTACTAAACACGGACAATGAGTATGACTCATTCCGATTTCAATTCTTAACTCCATGAGAAACGTATCGAACAACTCCTTGTAAACTTGTTCTGTAATTTTGATTAGTTCATTTTGGCTTGCCTACTTATGTTTGATCCTATAAACCAAGGCTAAAATTATGAAAAAATATTGTTTTCCTTAATATTCTATTTTGTATTTTATTGTTCAAAAGGTCGTGTTTTATTTGTGTTACTTTCAATTTATTTGTTGTCTACAAAAGTTGCAAATTGTTAGTGTCTTTTAGTGATGGTGTAAAAAATAAAAAATAAATAAAAATTTAGGGATCAATATTAGGGGTTGACTTGCAATTTTTTTTGACGTGGTATTATAAAACCTCAAAAAGTCAATTAAGTGTCTCCATTTTATAGATTTGATTGTTTCTCGTTACACCCCTTCATGTTTGGATCTGTTTAGGTCGGGCTTTATAAAATATTAAGCTCGTCTATCCCGACTTGGACCGAGCCTGCGAGTACCCATTTTCATTTTAAAAATAAGTATGATATATATAAAAGATATTTTATGTAAATATATATTAAATTTATTATAATTATACTAAATACTTTTTATTTATACTTAATATTTAAAATATATGTAATATAATTTTTTTTTGCCCGGGCCGGCGTGTCGGGCTTGGCGTACCAGTCTTTTCGGCCTTGTCGGACTTCTTCCTCTTTTCATGGACAAGTTGTCCGTATATGAACAAGTCTATTTCTCGTACAGAATAATGTAATTCACTTAACTGACTCACCCTGTACATCTAGTTTCACTTTCACAAGAGTATCGACATTATAAAACCTCGAAAAGCCGGTAACTATTTGACTTATAATCTAATGTAATTCTCAAATGACTATAAAATTAATCAAAACAAGATGTTACATATATAAATAGAAACCCTACTTTAAAACTCATCGTACACCACAAATACAAAATCATGCTTGACGCTCAAATTTTATTTTTTTGTGGTTAACTTCAGTGTTCAAAGTTGACTTGTCGGATTACAAGTTTTTGTTTATTAGTAAACAAAGACCGCATATACAATTTTCTGTAGAAAAAAAAAACTAAAACATTTTAATACAAGAGCCTTTCATAGAATTTCTTAATTTGAGATTGAGATTAAAGGTTTTGCACAATTGTTACCAATTTGGGTACTTTTAGTATTAAAATAATTTTGAACACGATCCTTTAGTCATTTGCTTTGTTTAGAAGAAATAAAGTCACTTATGGACTATAATATATACAACTATTTGGCACATATAATTTTGAAATTAAATATATATCTATTTTTTTAATATATAAAACACTTTTGATCTATTATAATAATTTTAATTTTTAATATTCAAGAAAAATTAAAGAAAAAAATTATATTATTATTAATTATAGTATTAGATAATAACGTACTAGTTTACATATCCTAATTTTTTTCTTTTATTAATAACACAAGAGATTAAAAATAAGTTAATATCGATTAACTATTTATGAAAATGGTAAAGTGAAATATAATATAAAAAAATTATCAAATTTTAGCATGTAAATTTTATACAAATATATTTTAAAAAATTCTCTTAGATAATTTTAAGTATGAGCAAAAATATAATATTTATAGTATAATAATGCATACATTTATTAATTTAATGAGTAAATATTGACTAATATAAGAATGGTATATTTATATTTTAAATTTAGAATAGTAAATTATCTAATTATTTTATATAAAAGTGAAAAAAAATATTCAAAAATATTTGGAGAGGATATTTTAAAAGTACGTGGAAGATTGTGGTAAAATTATAAATAGTATATTTATTATATATATAAATTATTTTTTATTTATAAATTAATTAATAAAATTAAAAATTAAAAATACATGACAAAATGATATATATATATATATATATATATATATATATAACACGATAATAACGCATGGTGTCATATTTTTGTGTGTTCAAAATAATGTATTATAAACAGATCAGAACCCAAATTTAAAAAAAAAAAAATATTTTGAGTTGGGCTCGTGGGAGGCTTGAACTTGGAAGTTCGTATTGGGCCGGACTTCAGTTAGGCCCGAAATATAGTTAAACTGCTCAACTTGGGCTTGTTAGAAGTCCAACTTCATTTAACCTTATATTTTTTTTTTTTTTTTTGAAAATAAACCTTATATATTATTGCAATTGCTAAACAAGTAATAAATCGTCAGGTCTAGGTAGAATAACTAGAGGTATTTACCAAGGAGATATTGTAGGACTATTTTTTTACATTGGAACTTGGAAGTAGTTAAACCGTCCGACCTGGATAGAATATTGGTCGAGATCAAAAATACTAGCATATTGTACAATCTAAGGTGATTTGAACAATTAATATTTTTTATAGAGCTAGTAAAATCATCAAGCAAATCAATCATAAATTTATATCATTCAATCCTAAAATTGATAAATAAATTAAAATCCATTGTCAGTGAATAGAGACCGATTAGCCTTTAGTCGACGATGACATCTATAAGATGATTGTATAAATCTTTCTCAACATTTTAAAAGTAGACAGATCTAAATTAATCCACCCGTTTCAAGGGACGTTTATATAAAAAAGGTCAATTTGCAACAACATACTTATTGATGATGAGATTTTTTATGGCTTCGAGTCACAAATAAGAAGAAAGTATTATACACAATTATTAAACTAGATATGAAAAAATATAAAGTATAAAATCATTTACCAGTCCTTCAAAAGTTTAGTTTATCTGACAAAATATAAATGGAGTGTGAAATACATTGGTGCGTTCGGTAAACATGATTTACGGGATTATTTGAGGGTTATTGTACTCATATTATTTTAAAAGATTATTTTAATTCAAAAAAAATATGAATTATCATATTATTGAAAGATTAATGAAAATAATAATCTCGAAATAATCGGAGTATCACGCCGAACGGACCCATTATGTAGTGATACATTTATAATCAATAGATTAAGTTAATCCTATAAATGTAAAAATATTTTAAAATTAAATAATTATAATTGAAGAGATTTGTGAACTGTAAGCTTGTTTATTTCATTGACCATGTAATGCTTATATAGGGAAACATAAATAGATAAAATAATAAACTAATGACAAAAGATAAGCCCAATAATAAGAGATAAGCTCAATACTCTAACACTCCCCCTCAAGCTGGAGGTATGGAAGAAATAACTCCAAGCTTGCGAATTAAGAAGTTGAAACGAGTAGGTCCAAGAGCTTTAGTCATAATGTCATCTAGCTGAAGTGTGTCAGGAACATGTTGTGTTTGAATAATGTCTCGCTGAATCTGTTCCCTGATGGTATGACAATCAATCTCAATATGTTTGATACGCTCATGGAATACTGGATTGTTGGCAATATGAATGGCGGACTGATTATCACAAAACAGGTGCATAGGAGCCTTGTGTGGAACCCCGAGTGAATCAAGTAGAGAACAAAGCCAAAGGAGCTCACAAGTAGTAGTTGTCATTACTCTATATTCGGCCTCAACAGAAGATCTAGAAATTGTAGCTTGTTTCTTGGTTCTCCAAGAAATGGGTGAATTACCGAGAGAATGAAGTAGCCTGTAGTAGAGCGTCTAGTAATAGGGCAAGCTGCATAATCCGAATCACAAAAAGTACGAATACACAAATCACTAGAACGAGATAAGCAAATACCCTGATCAGGTACTGACTTTAGGTAACGAAGAACCTTTAAGGCAGCATCCCATTGGCCACGGCGCGGAGCAACCATAAACTGAGAAAGTGTATGAACCGAGTATGCAAGTTTAGGGCGAGTGATGGACAAGTAGATAAGACGGCCAACCAAACGACGATATTTCTCAGGATCATCAAACAGAGCAGATGAATCTGATTGAAGACCATGATCAGCAGACATCGGAAACGATGCGGGTTTGCATCCAAGAAGACCAGAATCAGCTCGAATATCTAGAGTGTATTTCCGTTAGTTCAACCATAAACCAGACGGTGTACGAACAATTTCAATGCCTAAGAAGAACCGAAGGGGTCCAAGGTCCTTCATATGAAAGCAAGTATGAAGATAGTCTCTAAATCGACGAATGGTAGCAGGATTATTTCCAGTAATGACTAGATCATCCACATATATCAAAATGTGAAGGATGATACCTGAACGTCTGAAGGTGAAAAGGGAGTAATCAGCCAAAGACTGAGAGAAACCATACTTCAGAATAGAAGATGTGAACTTGTGGAACCAATTCCGTGGAGCTTGACGAAGACCATATAATGATTTTTTTAGACGACAAACTTGGGGCGAGGTTCGAAAACCGGGAGGTGGTAGCATATATACTTCCTCATGCAGATCCCATGAAGAAAAGCATTGTGAACGTCCATCTGATGAAGTTCCCAGTTATAGATACAGGCAATTGCAAGAAGTAGTTTAATTGTAACTGATTTAATAACAGGAGCAAAAGTTTCATTATAATCAATGCCTTCTTGCTGACGGTTGCCGAGTG
This sequence comes from Fagopyrum homotropicum, assembly GCA_033239125.1. Taxonomy (NCBI): domain Eukaryota; kingdom Viridiplantae; phylum Streptophyta; class Magnoliopsida; order Caryophyllales; family Polygonaceae; genus Fagopyrum; species Fagopyrum homotropicum. The sequence goes on from BSWB01000002.1 coordinate 150,307,503, forward strand.
CAACCAAACGCGTCTTATATCGCTCAAATTATCCATCGGAGTTGTATTTAATACGAAAAACCCATTTAGAGCCAATAGGTTTACGATCGAGAGGAAGATCAACATATTCCCAAGTGTTGTTGCGGTGTAAGGCTGTCATTTCATCCTGCATGGCCTTTTTCCATTTTGGATTAGCAACCGCGTCTCTGAAAGAGGTTGGTTCTTGTTCCTGATATACAGAGTTAATAGCAGTAACATATGCAGGAGAAAAATGTTCATATGATAAAGAATTCTTTATGGAATACCGGGTACCTGATTTCAGTGGGGGAGAAGTTTCACCCGATTTGGAATCAAAATGACTTGCCTTTTGGCAAACATAGTCTCGTAAAAGGATAGATGGTTTTGAAGTGTGGGAGCTGCGACGGGGTGGATTTTCGGTCGGAGTAGCAGTAACGGGTGGTGGAGTCGGAATGATGGGTTGAGGGATTTCGGTGCCTATGGTAGGATAACGGCTAGGAGGATTTGAAAGCATTATGGCATTAAGATTTCCAAGGTTTAGCCAAGGCTTAGCTCAGGACCCCACTACTCGTCGTATTTGGTTTGGCATTGCTACCGCACATGATTTCTAAAGTCATGATGATATTACCGAAGAACGTCTTTATCAGAATATTTTTGCTTCTCATTTTGGCCAATTAGCGATCATTTTTCTGTGGACTTCCGGAAATCTGTTTCATGTAGCTTGGCAAGGAAATTTTGAGTCATGGGTACAGGACCCTTTACATGTAAGACCTATTGCCCATGCAATTTGGAATCCTCATTTTGGTCAACCGGCCGTAGAAGCTTTTACTCGAGGTGGTGCTCCTGGTCCAGTGAATATCGCTTATTCTGGTGTTTATCAGTGGTGGTATACAATCGGTTTACGCACTAATGAAGATCTTTATACTGGATCTCTTTTTCTATTATTTCTTTCGATCATATCTTTAATAGCGGGTTGGTTACATCTACAACCGAAATGGAAACCGAGCGTTTCGTGGTTCAAAAATGCGGAATCCCGTCTCAATCATCATTTGTCAGGACTCTTCAGAGTAAGTTCCTTGGCTTGGACAGGACATTTAGTTCATGTCGCTATTCCCGGATCCAGGGGGAGTACGTTCGGTGGAATAATTTCTTAGACGTATTACCGCATCCTCAAGGGTTAGCCCCACTTTTTACAGGCCAGTGGAATCTTTATGCTCAAAACCCCGATTCGAGTAGTCATTTATTTGGTACCGCCCAAGGAGCGGGAACTGCCATTCTAACACTTCTTGGGGGATTCCATCCACAAACGAAAAGTTTATGGCTAACCGATATGGTCCATCATCATTTAGCTATTGCATTTATTTTTCTCGTTGCTGGTCATATGTATAGAACTAACTTCGGGATTGGGCACAGTATGAAAGATCTTTTAGAAGCACATATTCCTCCGGGAGGTCGATTGGGGCGTGGGCATAAGGGTCTTTATAACACAATAAAAAATGAGATTCATTTTCAATTAGGGCTTGCTCTAGCCTCTTTGGGGGTTATTACCTCCTTGGTTGCTCAACACATGTACTCTTTACCTGCTTATGCGTTCATAGCCCAAGACTTTACTACTCAAGCAGCATTATATACACATCACCAATACATCGCAGGGTTCATCATGACAGGAGCTTTTGCGCATGGGGCTATCTTTTTCATTCGAGATTACAATCCGGAGCAGAATGAGGATAATGTATTGGCAAGAATGTTAGACCATAAGGAAGCTCTCATATCAAATTAAAGCTGGGCCAGCCTCTTTTTAGGGTTCCATACTTTGGGTCTTTATGTTCATAATGATGTCATGCTTGCTTTTGGTACTCCGGAAAAACAAATCTTGATCGAACCCATATTTGCTCAATGGATACAATCTGCTCATGGTAAAACTTCATATGGCTTTGATGTACTTTTATCTTCAACAAATGGCCCGGCATTTCATGCAGGTCGAAGTATCTGGTTGCCTGGCTGGTTAAATGCTGTTAATGATAATAGTAACTCACTATTCTTAACAATAGGTCCTGGAGACTTTTTAGTTCATCATGCTATTGCTCTAGGTTTACATACAACTACATTGATCTTAGTAAAATGTGCTTTAGATGCACGTGGTTCCAAGTTAATGCCAGATAAAAAGGATTTCGGTTATAGTTTTCCTTGTGATGGTCCGGGACGGGGCGGTACTTGTGATATTTCGGCTTGGGACGCATTTTATTTCGCAGTTTTCCGGATGTTAAATACCATTGGATGGGTCACCTTTTATTGGCCACATCACATTATGGCAGGGTAATGTTTCACAATTTAATGAATCTTCCACCTATTTGATGGGATGGTTAAGAGATTATCTATGGTGAAACTCTTCACAACTTATCAATGGATATAACCCTTTTGGTATGAATAGTTTATCGGTTTGGGCGTGGATGTTCTTATTTGGACATCTTGTTTGGGCTACGGGATTTATGTTCTTAATTTCCTGGCGCGGGTATTGGCAGGAATTGATCGAAACTTTAGCATGGGCTCATCAACGCACACCGTTGGCCAATTTTATTCGATGGAGAGATAAACCTGTAGCTCTTTCTATTGTGCAAGCAAGATTGGTTGGATTAGCCCACTTCTCCGTCGGTTATATATTCACTTATGCGGCTTTCTTGATTGCCTCTACATCCGGAAAATTGGGTTCATTTTTTTTTTATGTGTTGGATCCGCGATAATAGAATTTCTTTCGATGTAGAAGGGTGTCCCCTTTTTTCTATTTTTACATCTAGGATCCGACTTGGGTAGAAGTATATGGATTAGTAGAGGGAGGTGGGGGACATGCTGGAGGGATGATTATAGAAATTGGGGAGGGGTTTAATGGGGAGGTATAGCGGGCATCAATCACAGGTAGGGGAGAGATGACAGGGGAACCCGTGGTAGGTGGAGGGACAAGAGGGAGGTGAGAGGGTTCTAGGGGAGAAGCGTTTGTCATCCAGCGAAGTTAGTAGATTTCATCACGAGCTTCACCCACTCCAACCACTATCCTCGAAGTACGGTCCTGTATAATACAAAGTTTATTAGTTATTATAAAAACACAATTCAAATCCGTAGTTAGCTGATTTAGAGAAAGTAGATGACAATCAAGTCCTGGAACATATAAAACTCGGGGCAAGTGAAGGGAGTTATTGAGTCGCAAGGTGCCTGCGTGTTCGGCGGAGACTAAAGCTCCATTCGGGAGTTTAATCCGGCATGTAGTGAGCGTCTTGAGCGATGAAAGTAATGAACGATCACCTGTCATATGAAAAGAAGCCCCCGAATCAAGAATCCAAGGAACGAATTTGAACTGTAGGAGTTCAAAGCAAATATGCGAGTATTCCATTGAGTATCATTAATTGCAAGACCAATGTCTTTACGGTCCTCAAAGGTTAAGGGACTAGAGAAGGGGTATGCGGAGTTAGCTTGTCCCGCCGCCCCAATAATTGTGCTGCTCATGATACCAGCCAAAGTCGTTTCTTGATACTGACGGCCAAAGTATTTTCTGATACCGGCTGCAAAGTCGTTTCTGATACCGGCGGCCAAAGTCGTCTCTGATACCGACGGACGAAGTATTCTCTGATTCCGATGACCAAAATACTCCTTGGTCAAGGAAAGTGCTTTGATACCATGAAGAGATTTGTGAACTGAAAGCTTGTTTATTTCATTGATCATGTAATGTTTATATAGGGAAACATGAATAGATAAAATAATGAACTAATAATAAAAGATAAGCCCAATAATAAGAGATAAGTACAATGCTCTAAGGGCCTGTTCATTTCCCATATCTGATATTAGTATATCATATATGAATATCGATATCAATGATATCGATATGAGATTGATATCTGATAGTATCCAAGTTGTAAACCATGTTCTCCACATCCTCATATATTTAATAGGAAGATGTTTGTAAAAAAAATAAAAACCAAACCTTGCAAAAAATCAGCAGAGAAAGGTAAAAGGCAAGTGAAGGATGCGGAAGTACTACTCACAGTCATAGAGAAGCAGAAGAGGTCGGAAATGGCGATGAGATTGCTAAGAGAAAGAGGGTAGAAATGGCGGGGAACTTGTTCAGAAACAGAGAGAGCAGTAACGAAAATTAGGAGAAGAATTGATATCGGTGAATTTGTAGGGATATCAGAATCTAAGTAAAGTTTGTAAATATGAGTATATCACTTTGATATCGATATATTCAATTACTAAACACGGATATCAGATACATGATATCCATACCCAATATCAGGATATGAGAAATAAACCGGCCCTAAGAGATAAGCTCAATACTCTAACAATAATTGATACCTTTTTATCTGGATCACACTTGACATAAATCATTTTACCTTTATAGATGGATTGAAAACTTAACTAAAATAGGCTTATCAACTAAAATTACATTATTAACGGATTTTCGTTTACAAACAGTAGAAACATACTTGAGAATAACTTTACATTTATACGTATTACATATTTCTATTGCTGAATCTCAGTCTTTCATCAGTGCTTTGGCTGATGACACATCTTCATCAAATCCCTTTTCAATTCGTCCATATTCCCAAGAATTGCTAGACTGTTACTCATCCCCATCTTAGCCCCCTGCACCGCCTTCCTCACCTCCTCCACCACCGACGATTCCATCTCCTCCAAACCATCCACACAAGTATCCTGATCCGTCATCGCCGCGCTGATCCACGTCTTCAGATCTTTCATCTCCATCTCCGTCAAATCATCCGTCATCGATAGCTTCACGGCCGACTGATTCAGACTCCCAAACGCGTTGTTTAGTAGGCTCTCGCAATCCTCCAGAGCACCGACACTCCGGCGATCATTCACCTTCGAGATCAATCTCTTCGGAAGAGCGAGGTTGTTTTGAAGCTCGTTCATCGTAGATCTGAGCAAAATTGAGAGAATCGTAACCGGATCGGGCTTGGGATGGGGATTGATGACGGATATGGAGGCGAAGCAGGTGTCCTGGTGTCGAGTGAACTTGCAGGTGTATCGGATCGGATCCACGGGTTCATTTTCATCGGTATCGCCGGATTTGCGGATTACAGTGCCGACTAGGGAGACGATGATTAGAGTTAAGAGGAAGATGGCGGAGACGGCGGTGATAACGCGGCGTCCGCCTCGATTGAGGTTAGAAGACGGTTGGTTTTCAACTTCGAGGTGATCGACCTTGTCATAGCCTTTGTAGATATTGAAACTATCCATTTGAGATACGTTGGAGATGCGATCTGGTGGTAAGAGACGAAGCCAATGGAAATGGAGGAATTTGGTGTTTAAAGGCAATTGGTAGTGACCAGATTTTGCACAGTAGTTTATCTCTGGTCAAATCCATTGACCATGGTACTCCAACAAGAAGAGGGGTTTTAAGTATATTGCGATGGATTTTTCGATGGACTTTTCAAATGTCAAAACCGTATTGCAACTATCACGATTAGAATGCCCTTTAGTTTCTGAATTGGTCTTTTAAAAAATAGGTATTATATAACCTTAATATATTTGAAATATGATCGTTGTGATTCAAATGTTACGTATGTTCGGTTATATATTTGAGAGTCAAATAAGTGGATCAATCTTCACAAATTGTAAAAAAAAAACGGTATAGAAAATGACAACATAAGACGATGAAGAAATGTCGATTACATTCGATGATACACAATTTAGTCAACCACACGAATTTATTCCACATTGTAATGTAAGTATGTTTTAACTTATTGTAAGTTGATGATTAAACCGAAAAGCAAAATTATTATTCTATTTTCTTCAATTAGGGTTTACCAAATTATTCGTGTGATGAAGGACCGATTATTCTCGTATGTTTGAAATTCGCAGTTTTTTCTATGATCGAGAGACAATGGTTGATTGGACTCGTTTCATATGGACGAACTATGAATATGGTGTTGGTCACAAGTAGGTCACGGAGAAATATTAGGAGAATCGTTACATTTCGGTTAACATGCGAACGTTTCGAAACCCTCGGAAAAAGAAAGACGTTGATCTTGATATCGAGCCGTCATCTAACTGAACACAGAAATCGAGAAAAAACGGGCGTTCATTTGATCTTGAGGGCGTACAAAGCGATGTTGAGAAATAGACGTTGCATGTCATATGTGGAGTACACAACCATACACTTTCCGAACAGTTTAATGGACATACATATGCTAGCCGATTGACGCCCACACGATATTGGAAGGTGTGACGTGAACTTGGGTTGGGTTTCAAGAGAAGGAATATTTTGAAGTCACTACAATTGCATGACCTCCACAACGTCACCACCATAAGACAAGTATACAATGTTGGATTGAAGATTAAGATGCTACAAGTTGAAGGACGAGGTCCACTCCAACAAGCACTCCTCACACTAGAGCAACGTCGTTACTATATGAATGTGAGGAGATGTCAGCTTTTAGATGAAGTTTTTTCATCATGCATCCAAAGTTTATACATTTTGTCAAGTTATTTTCGTACGCCATCATAATGGACACGACATGCAAGACGAACGAATAAGTTTTTTTACGAGTCTTTATATATTACATGAACATTTGCTTTCAAGTCCCACGGAAATTGGAGTCTTAATTATGTCCCCTCAATAGGTACAAGATGTCGTTGTTAGAGATTATCGGAATCACTAGCAAGAGGTTGACATTCGCAATAACATTTGTTTTCATGTCTAAAGAAAACTTGAATCACTACGAGTGGGTATTAGGGACACTCCAAAATGTGTGCAGAAATGTTACACCGGTGGTTATTGTGAAGGATAGAGAGCTTGGACTTATAAGTGCACTATGTGTCGTTTTTCTGGATGTCAAGCACATGATTTTCACATTTCTAGCAAAGTGCAACATTCAACATAAAACTTGCTACAATGTCTTGTTTGAATCCAGATCCTCTATGAGTTACGAGATGCGTTTGGCTGAGATGAAAAGTTAATTGGCAAAGTGCTCCGAGGTAGATGGAGTTTTTTGGAGGCTACATGGCTAAACTCATACAAGGAGGCAATTATTCCAACATGGTTTGACTTGTATTATCATTTTGGCACGATGAGCACAAACGTGTAAAACTCAATCCTACCTTGCTTATAAGTTTTTATATTTAAAATTAATAGTATATTGATTCGATAATGATTTTTATGTGTGAGTATGTGCACTCTTTGTTAAAGAGTATGTTCCGTTCCAATCATTGATTTCAATTGGTGGTGGACAACATCGACTTGAAGAAAATCGATTAGATTGGAAACATACAACTGTCCATAGAAACTTCACGTGAAAGGATGTTGTTGGATGTGCGAGTTCCGATATTTTATTTGCTCTAAAACAAATGGGAGAATGTCCTCAACTAGGGTGGATGGGTCGCGACGTAAAGGGGAGAATGTCGTCCTCATAGCATCGACATATAAAGTGGTTTGGTGTGCTCGTGCCTCTGCATAAATGATGTGAAAGGTTTCGTGCAACCAAGATACGTGGTCAAGTGGGGTAAGCGGTGTCAATAGAGCATCGTCATCAATCCCCAGGCCCATGATAATAACAACGTCGTTGAGAGTAATGGTCATCACACCCATAAAAGGTGAAAAATACTAGTCTCAAGATGCCAAATCTCCAAGAATACATAGATAAGTGCAGGATCAACATTGTGTCATGGCAACAACCATGTGTGAATTATAATGGGTCAAATCCCTCGTATCATCCATGGATGCCCAATCGTGTCATGGCAACAATCATGTGTGGATTACAATGGGTCAAATCACCGTCACTTTGAATTTCACATACCCAACAAACGGCTCTTCGATACAACAACCAAGCCCTCTACAAATAGCACTGAACCGGTATTTCACGAACACACTAAACATACCAAAGACAGCCATATCATTCGTGATCAAGCTCAAAGTTGGATATCGTGATGTAAGTCGTAGGTCAACAACCGTTTCATTACCTTTTACGCAAGTTGGGCATTCGTGAAAACGGAATCAAATTAAAAACATGCAGGAAAAGAAAATGACTTCCGTTACAACACAAAATTGTTCGGATTTTTTACCAACGAAACTCAAATTGACTGTTTTATGTAGTGAAACGTTTTTAAAACAATAGCTTCCTCTATCAAGCCGATAATAACAACACTTATCTTGAGCAAAACTTGAGTGAAGTCATAGCTCCAGGGACTTCTGCATAACTAAGTTCGTCTAGTGAACTTTGTACAACGAGGTTCTCGTTTTATTCATAGTTCTAGTGATTTTTTACATTCAACAACGCATATGGCGTTGAAGTCCAACTTATGAATACTGCACCCAAGCTCAAACTCCGTATGAGTAACCACGACTCCTATGTTATGACGAGTAGCATATATGATGAAGATGACGTTAACGAGTACAGAAAAAACAGGGAGCTCTCATGGTAAGTCAAATGTGCGCAAAAATTATGTAAACTTCCATTAATAGCAAATATCTATGAAGCCAAACATTGATCGGAAAGCTCATGTTCATGCCTAACAAAACCGTAAATAGAGAATTACTTGAAAAATAACATAGGATCTAAAGTAAATAATGCTACCAAAATATTCAAAACATCACAAGTTCACACCTCAGCAATGTCATCAGAACTTGATGCTTCACTCTTCATCCTCCTCATCACCATCTCCGCCAGAAGCCTTCTTGGCAGCCGCCTTCTGGTTCTTTCTCTTCACTCTTCCTGGTCTGCCTCCTCCGAATGGACTGGTCAGAGAGAAATCAATGTGCTTCTGCGAGTCAACCCTCACCATGAATGAGGGGATGTTCACTACCTGCCTCCCAACCCTGCATAGGCAAATCATTAAAAACAACCTTATTGGTATAAACAAGCAAAACATGGTCAATAATCTACCTGATGTGCCTCTGCCTGATAAGAACACGGGCATGGTGAATGGACTTGGCCATTCCAGATTTGAACACAAGTGTCTGGAGACGACGCTCAAGGAAATTCTCCACGGTTAGAGACAAGACGTAATCGAGCTTGTTTTGGCTCTCGTCAAGCAGACCGTAACGGTTCATCCTCCTAAGAAGAGCCTCACCCTCAAAGATACGACGTGAGTTCTTCTCGTCCAGGGTCAAAAGATGTCTAGCATTGTTACGGATACGACTCAACGCATATTGTACCCTCCACAACTCCCTCTTACAACGAAGCCCATACTCTCCAACAAGCTTTAGCTCAGCATCCAACCGCTCCTTCTCGTAAGGACGACGGGGCTTCTTAAAGGTTTTCCCATCTAAGCAAAATTTCACATTCATGTGAGAAAGCCAATGGAATGTATATATAGTATATGTCCAAATAATTCCTACCAGGATTGAATCTACAGGAGGTAAAATTCTATAAGAGACCAAGATAATGATATATTGACTAGCATAAATCTAAAACAAACATGCTACAGAAAGCATACATTTCATGATAAATCAGTTCATTACCGCCAACTTGAGCCGAAAGGTATGAGCTTTACAATTATCATGCTATGTATAAAAGCTGGTTAATAAGACGATCAATAACAAAAAAACACAACTTTTCATTCAATTCAAAAAAAATTCATGAACATCTTAAGACTGCCTTGTGTTTAATTTAAAAAAGAAGCAGACAACGGAAACATTTAATTGAGTAGGATGCAAGCCAGAAGAAAAATTACAGTTGCGATAGTATGAAACGTGCACCATGGCTGGCCAACTTCAGAATGGTTGGCGCCCTCTTCTCGATCTGTCACTGTGTACAACAAGAGAGATGTTAAGTACAGAGTCGCAAGTATCAGGCATACCTCCAGATCCAAGAGGTCCAAGACCTTATTTGACCTAATTCTTTCGTTTGAGCTAAAATTGCTTCCTCAGGAAGAAGGTACAGAAAAAGAGATAAATTTATTTAACTACGAAACAGACTGCAAATTTGGACTGAGCAGACCGAGAAAATCACTGCAAATTTGGACGAATGAAGCAAATGAAGAAAAAGAGAGCAGACTGCGAAAATCACCTAAGGAATGGAGGGCCGACTCGCCGCTTGCCTGCTAGAAAATGGAGATTCAAGAGAACAATCCTTAAACCCTAGCGCCAATATATAATACGTGTGTTGCAGACGGGCTGCTCTGCTTATGATCTTACATGGCCGTTTGGGCCGTTTGGGCCGTTTAGGCCGTTGTTGATCCAGAAAAGGCACAAACGTATTTCACAATGGGTTGAAATACTGTCAAACTAAGGCCGTTGTTAATCAACTCAAATAATTCCCTCAACCTTCTCCATCTCTACAATTAATTAATCAATAAATTAACAATAATTGATACTTGATTTACTTTGATTATTTGTAGATTATATAAACATTTTGGAGCGATAGATTAAGAGTGATACATACCCAGAAGAAATGTCGAAAATTTGAAGTGAAATGATGAATATTTAAAGGTTTATGAGTGAGGTATTTGTATAATAATTGTTGAAATGATATTAATACCTCGAATTTGAAAATATTAAATACCTCGAATTTTCAGAACTCGGGGAGTTAGTGGTTAGTATTTCACAATGGGTTCCGACCTTAGTTTGACAGTAATTTTACTAGGATCTTACAATAAGGCACAAACGTATCTAAATCATTTGAAAATATTAAATAATATTTACATGAATAATATGTATCAGCCTTACAAGACAGCGATAAATATACAACGCATATAAAGAAACTGAAGAAGCCCGTGTCCCCATCTAAATGAGTACGTGGACCCGGCTGACAATCCGCTCCAGATCTCTCTGCAACTGTCTAAAACTGCGAAGAACTAACAACACGGATAAACCATTAGCTACATTCTAACATCAGAAGAATACATAAGCACAAACACACATCAAAGCAACATGTAAACACATAGCATGATATTACAGAAATCCAATTATTATCTTCATTAAGGTCATTCACATTATTCAATTATAAGTGTGACAAGAAAAGTTGTTAGCGTGAAATATTGTGATATTTTAGGCACGTTTTCTAAGTGTATTTGATTCATATTGATACTCTTTGATTGAGCATTGTTGCATTTGTGAGCTTGTTTGCCTATATTGTCGATATGGATGTCTACACAAGCTTTATGTTGATTATAGGTGATTGAGAGTCATTTCCGAACGGAATTTAGCAAGGATGAGTTGATTGAGTATGTCCATGGATTGAGGGCATTCTTAGGAGCCAAAAGAGAGCTAACTTGAGGAATGCACGAGGCTAGGGAAGAATCACGTTCTTGCCCTAAACCACGCTCTAAAATACGGCCGTATTACATTCCACGTTCAGTTCCACGGCCGTGGAACCCTAGCAAGTGAAGCGTGATTCATTCCAGCAACTTCTACGGTCGTGGAATCATGTGTTCAAACCGTGTCCAATTCCACGCTCTAAATTACGGTCGTGGAACCTTCCACGACCGTGATCTTGGCGATCTTTTTCGCCACACTTTAAGCCACGATCTTTTAAAAGATTGGGTTAGGCCGCTACTTCATCATACCCCATAAAAAGACGGACGAAGAGAGATTCCGTCACCTTCGCTTAGACCCCCGCTTAGAGACTTTGCGACTTTGAAAAAAGACGTACTTGCGCTCATCTTTGGAGTTGCCCTAATCTCGCACTTGGTGGAGATTGTGATAGAGATTTCCGGATTGACGGAAGATCGAAGATCGAAGATTCGGAAGGTTAATTGCAAGAAGATTTCTCTTCTTGTTTAGGTTTGATTTAGAAGACGGATTGATATCCCGTTCTTCCTTCTTATCTAATATTGTGTTTGTTTGTTCTATTCCGAATCTAGAGACGATATTTGTTCTTGATTGTGACATTGAGATTGGTTCGAAGTTTATTGGAAGTTTTCGGAAGTTTTCATCTTTCAAATCTTTTAAACCTTGAATTTGATATCGTAATGATGATTGTTGGCTAAAACCCTTAACAATTCTAAGGTGAAGGGTTGATAGTTGTGGCTTAGAAGATGATAGATCGATCGCAAATAGATTAGACCCTGAGAGTTAGAGAGAATCGTCGACGAACCCTAAATCACGGTTTGTTCTTGAGTTCCACGACCGTGGAATTTCAAGATCCAACCGTAATTTCTCTTAAGTTTACGAGCCTGCTTTTACTTTAATCCAAAGTTAAAGATTTGCTTTAACTTAGTTTAGGCTTGCCTTTTCTAGGTGGTAGTGAAGCCTCAACAACCTCTACCTCGATTGTGAGTGTCACAACCGTAATCGGTTAAGTTAGTCTTGATCCTTGGATTACAAGTTTGGGTATTTGACATTAATTCTTGCCTTTAGAACCTTTTTATATTGAAGCCTCAACAACCTGTATAGAGAGTGTCTTGTAGGTGAGTCATATAAGGTTTTTGGAACTTCACCGTACAATTACCTTACATTAGCATACCTTTGCATATCTCAACTCTGTCTTTATATCATTAAGAATATCTTGAGTCGATTGCCATAGCTGGATACTTGGATCTTTAGGATTGTTGTTTTCCCAATAATTTGCAAAGCTCTTACATTCATTTGCTTGATAACCTACGACCGGATTTATTCTCCCCAAATCCCTGTGTTCGATACTCTGGAATTCTTGCTTAACTACGTCGATCCGTACACTGCGGGTTCGCTTGCTTGATTCTAGTTTTATAAATTTAAAGCTTATTTGCACGTACGTTTAGGGGCGAACAAGTTTTTGGCGCCGTTGCCGGGGATTTGGTCTAGACCGAATTAGGTAGCCGGTTGTCAAGCTTGGGAGCTTGCTCTCGTTATTTGATATTTCTTTGAGTGCATGCGCAGGTCTAGGAACACCGAAGATCTCTTACCTCTTGATCAAGAGCTTGAGAGAACTTTAAGGCAAAAGCGCAAGGAAAAGAAGATGGTTGAAGAACACGAACGTGATCTTCAAGCGGAGTTGGTGGAGAAGGAAGCTCAACTCCAATGGAATGAGAACATCCGCCGGGATGAAATGGATCGTCATCAATCTCAAGTTAACAATCTACAGGATATGATTTTCCAAATGAGGAAAGAACTAAGCGACCTTAAGAATAAGGGAAGCAAGAAATCCTCAAGAAGGGCATCAAGATCTAGAAGAAGAAGTCACTCATCCGCTGATGATAGTGATTCTTCCATGCCACCGCTAGAGGAAATTGATCCCACGATCAATGTGAATCCTTTCCATCCACGGGGAGCTGCTAATCGCCGCATTCCGCCTAGGAATGCGAGGATCGAACATGTAGATGATGAGGCAAGAACTCTTGGCCAAAGGATGGATCCAACACAACAACCGCGCCGTTTGGGCGTGAATTTTGATGCTGAGGATGTGCAAGGGTTTAGCTTCAACCCTCAAGTTATTACTCTTGTTCGCCAAAACCAATTTGGCGGGACAAGCGCTGAATCTCCACACCAACACTTGCAAAAATTTGAGTGTATGATGGAGACAATGAGACCGAAGAACGCTACTACCAATAACTATAAGCTCAAGCCTTTCTTCTTCTCCTTGAAGGGGAAAGCGTTGTCTTGGTACCACGCTCTTCCTAGTGGGAAACTAGATACGTGGGAAAATCTTTCCGCGGAGTTCCTCACCAAATTCTTTCCGCCATCCAAAACGGCGGAACTTAGAGGTAAGATCAATGCATTTTCCATGAGGTCTAACGAAAGTTTGTTTCAATCATGGGAAAGATTTCAGGACTTGTTATTGGATTGCCCTCATCATGGCATATCCAAGCTTGCATTGCTGGAGATTTACTACAAGGGGCTGGATGCGGGGACGCAATTCAACCTCCAATCCCTCTCATGTGGAACATTCATGGACATGAGAGAAGATGACGCTTGGGACTTCATTGAGAAGCAAGCAAGGGTCATAGAGAAGTATTCCCACCGGAAAGTGGAGGGAAATCGTGTGGAGCAAGGAGCAAAGCTCACACATGAAGCTCAAAATCAGATTTTCTCCCTCAACAATGAGATCAAAGAGTTGAAGGAGGCTATCAAGACCAACTTTCCAAAGCAACAAGGGAAGGATGTTGGCCATTTGGGCAACAACAATGGCGGCGATAACACAAACCGCAACAACAACAACAACAATAACCGGAACAACAACCGGAATAACAATTGGAATGGAAACAACAACAACCGGAATAACAATTGGAATAACAATAGGGGTTCAAGTAACAACAATTGGCGCTCCAATCAACAAAATTCCGGTAACTCTTATCCTTCCAATTCTAATTCACTAACTCCGCCTTCCTCTTCCTCTACTCCTTTGAAAAGCCAGGGGCAATCATCTAATGGAGGAAACAATTCGGGGAAGGAGAAACCCGATCCCATGTTGGAAACGATTTTGGGAAAGCTACAAGGGTTGGAGAACCGCATCATTAAGGTTGATGATCAAATTTCTAAGGTTGACAAAGCCCAAAAGGTTTTGGAAAACCAAATGTTCAGCCATGTGAAGGAAGTTCCTAGGAATCAAGGAAAACTTCCAAGAAAGACGGAGGACAACCCTAAGGGAAGGGTAATGGCAATCACAACTAGGAGCGGAGTGACTACCACTGATCCGCAGCCTAAGTTCGTTGAAGTCCCCGTAGAGAAAGACAAAGAGAAGGGGAAGGAGAAGGAAGATGTCTACGTTCCTCCTCCAGCTTACAAACCTCCCCTACCATTCCCTCAATCTAGAGCGAGAGCGCGCCTAGATAAACAATTTGGTAAGTTTATAGAACTCATGAGCAAGCTGCATATTAACATACCCTTTATCGATGCTATTGTAGGTATGCCGGCTTATGGCAAGTTCTTGAAGGAGCTCCTCTCTAACAAGAGGAAGCTAGAGGATTTCGGAGAGGTTAAGATGAGCTCGGATTCTTCGGATCTCATCAAAACCATGAAGGAGAAAATGCCCCCAAAGCTAAAGGATCCGGGGTCATTTTGCATTCCCATAGGAGTGGGAGATGTCACATACGATGCGTTATGTGACTTAGGAGCAAGTGTGAGCATCATACCACTTGCACTATGTAGGAAGATCGGTTTAGGCGACCCTAAACCGGTGAAGATGACGTTGTACATGGCGGATCGATCCATTACTCGCCCGTCGGTATTGTAGAAGACGTCTCAGTCAAGCTAGGTAAATTCTTTGTTCCCATTGATTTTGTCGTGCTTGATATTCCTTCAGATAGTCCGGTCCCGATTATACTCGGAAGACCGTTTCCTGCAACTTCCGGCTGCATAGTCGATTGCAAGAATGGTAGACTCGCTTTTGATATAGGGGAAGAGAAAGTAGAGTTCGTTCTTTCCACTCTAGTGAAGGAGCCAATCTTTGATGAGGATATATTCGATATCCAAGACGAAGAAGGTTTGTCTAGAGAAGAGGTAAGTGTGATTCTCTTTAACGATCCTTTACAAAAAGTTATCACTATGAGTCTAACAAATGTAGGGGAAGAAGAAGAGTGCAATGAGGCAATTGAAGCCTTAGAAGCACAGGAAGAGATGCATGAAGTGGAGTTTGAAAAACTCCACGATGAGGCAGAAAACGTGAGAATCCACGGCCACACACTATATTCCACGGTCGTGGATTTCACAAACAAAACCGTGTCCCACACCAGGGAGTTATACGGTCGTGGAGAAGACATGACAACCGTATTTCCTTTCCACGCCCTAAACCACGGCCATGGAGGCCATGAGGAACCCGTAATTTTGGGTGTGGAAAGGGGTGATCGAAACACTTCTTCAACTTCTTTCGATTCTTCTCCCACACATTCAACACCCTTAGAAACTTCTAAGGAGACATCGGATGCTTCTCAAGGATCATTGGAAGCTCCGAAAGCAATGGAACTCAAACCACTTCCTACTCTTCTAAGGTACGCTTTTCTAGGACCTAATTCTACCTTTCCGGTTATTGTTAGTTCCGATCTAAGCATAGATGAACATAATCAGCTCATGATTGTCCTTAGGAAACATAGGAAAGCTTTAGGCTATACTATTGAGGACTTAGTAGGAATTAAACCCTCCCTATGCATGCATAAGATACTAATGGAGGAAGATTTTAGAACTTCAAGACAACCTCAAAGGCGGTTGAATCCGACCATGAAGGAGGTTGTCAAGAAGGAAATTCTTAAGCTTCTTGATGCAGGTATCATCTACCCTATCTCCGATAGGAAATTCTTAAGCTTCTTGTTACGCTAAAAAGTGTGCACGCAATAAGCCTTAAATTTATACTCGTTATAATTATCCTAACTTCTAGCGCACCCGCAGTGTACGGGACGTATGTAGAAAGATAAGTATTCCGAGGTCGAACACAAAGACTAAGGTGAAATTGATTCAAGTTGTGATTGAGTTTAGCAAGGATCTAAGTCTAAAGAAAAGAAGGAAATAAAGGAAAGAAGAAAACCTCAATTGTCTTTGTCGGGTTTAGGTGATCAAATCGAAGATCACAATTCAATGCAAACAATCAAACTAAACCAAAAATCACAAATAAACAAATCAAACAAGATATTGATCAAAGGGAAAGAGAGATGGATTCTAGGGGTCGGAAATTCCGGTTATGGCATAAAACTCAAGTCATCTATTCATTCTTTGGATCTCACTATGATATGTTGGGATTTAATGTTTCTAATTTGGGATCAATTACCGGGTAAGTCTCATGATCCAACTAGTCCACTCCTAAGATCTCATTACCGGGTAAGTCTCTAAGATCTTAAGGATAGGCATTCTACACAAACCGGATTGTTAATTAGGGATCTAACCTATCCTTACCGGGTAGGTCTTGGAAAAGAAAGTCCTAATCAACTATCCTAGCACATCTAATCCAATAGCGGCTTGTTAGGCTCACCATTACCTAAGGTTTGCTATTTTAGATTCTAAGGGCAAGGATTACCGGGTAAGTCTCTCCTAACTCTTAGCCACTACACTAAGTTACCCTAGGATAGGTTAAACTCAGCAAACACTTAGGGTTTCAACAATTCATAGGTCTTAGGCAAAATTCTTCGAACCAGGAAAATCACGGTTTGTTCTACAGAAACCACGGCCGTGGTTCTTCAAGAATTACCCGTGATTTCTAACAGGAACTACGTTCATTAACAAAGATCATCCAAAGGTAAATCTAAGTCCGTCCTATCATAGTTCTAGCCATAACCTTCCTTTCCTTACCCTAGAATCACATCAATTTAGCCTACAACATTCATAATGGAACTCAAAACAAACAAACATGAAATCAAAACATCCATTGCAAGATAATGAAAGAAAAAGGATGAACAAGTGAACTTAATCCAAAACTAAGCTGGAGATTAGAATTAGAACCACTTACAACCCTTCCAAAAGAAGGTTCAAAGACTCATACAATCTCTAGAAAACAAAATCCGAAATGCAAGAAAGCTATGGTGTGTTCTTCTCTTCCTCTTCAATGGAATTCTTCTCCTTCTCTTTTGCACTTTCCTTCCTAGAAAAAAAACTCTTGATTTTTTGAGAATATATTTGTTAGAGAAATGGGAAATGGATGAGCTGTTCCCAAACTACCCCAGCTGCCTCAAACAATCCATGAAGGACCACTTTTATAACCAATCTCTCATGAGCTGGCCATGAGAGTCGTGGCACAGCTGTCACGAGAATCTGGCAAAATCCACGGTCATTTCCACGGCCGTGGTTCTTCAGAGAACCGTGATTCTATGCAGAAACTTCGCCTTGGATCATTGAGCTGTGGTTTGGTGCATGGTTTGTGTTGGCAAGGTCCCATGAGTCCTTCTTAGTCCTTGGCTTGTGTCCTAATGAGTCCGAGGACGTGTCATCTAAATGAACGATCCTTAAACGCGTCGTTTTAGCTCTAAACTTCCCGAAATACCTACAAAACGCACACAAGTTCGTGTAGACGTCTATCTCGACAAAATACGTGAATTGGTTGCAAAACGTCCTGAACTAATGCTAGATCATGCATGAATGAGCGAGAATTCTATCTAAATGTACACCTAAAACTATGTTATAAATCGTGTTATCAAAATACCCCATACTTAAGGTTTGCTCGTCCCCGAGCGAATTCTCACATATAGACTAGAAGATGACATGATTTATGTATGCAGAAAAATGGCAAAATCTTTTTGGGTTTGTGCTTCTACTATTGGATCACCTTCATAGTCATGATCAATGGCAATTGGATAAGCAATTATGTATCAAACAATAAGGGCATGGAAAGACAATTGTACTTAACTCAAAAGCATGTCTGAAATGTGAAGATGAAGAGGTCAAGAAGATCAAGAGTCTATCCAATCTAGATTACTAAGTCTTACAAACATGCAAGTAGGTCATAAGGGCTTGTGACATAAAAGGCCAAGAAACGTTGCAATTGGGGCGGGGGATTCTCTAGGTTATGTGATGCTAATCCGGGAATGGAACTAACTCCACATCCTTGTCCTCGATCAACTTCCCCCAAGTGTATATTTTTCCTATCTTGCTTTCTTTTCTTTTTCTTTAACTCATTTTTGAGACAATGGCATTGGTGTACAAAAGCCGAAACCTTGGTGATTAGCCGTCCTCGGGCTTTTTCTTAGTTTTCGAGGTGCATCCACACCGGGCACACATACCAAAGCTCGTTAGGGCTATTGGTTCATTTGACTTTGGCAAGGCACCAACACCCGATTATGTGAAGTGTACCGAGTTACTTGTCATTTAAACCAACGCCCCCAAACCTATATTTTGGCTACACTTCCACAATAATTTCAGCATTTCATTCACGACATTCTTTTCATTACATCTTCACCCCGCACTTGCTTTTCGCACATTTCAACACACTAGCATGCTCCTATTCCCGGATGGGTTTAAAGGAGGTCGATTTTATATCAATTGAGGTGCTCAAGCAATCATGATCAAGATGAGAAGTAGAGAAAGATGAAATGCCTCATTCATTCCTAGATGGTATGCAAGAACTATCATGTAATTTCGATTTTCAATACTCAATCCATTCTAGACAATCATCATGATCACAAGTCATTCATAGAATTTAAGAGAAGTAGTTCAAGTCCACATATGCATTTATCAATTCAACACATAAGGCCATTCGTAGCCAATCTCAAGACAAGTTTCATCATTAGGATCATATCCAAGCCTAGAAAGCACAAAAATTTTTAAATTTTCTGATTTTTATGGGATTTTCGTTTTAAGTATGTACAATGCAAGACATGTGCAAAATATTAGCCTATCCTAGATGCTCATCATGCAAAGGATCATGCAAACCCCACCCCATACTTAGAAACACATTGTCCCCAATGTGGTATTCAAGTAAAGAGAGTGAAAGAAGGTTCTCACAATGTAAAATTGTTTGCTATGGTATTTGGGAATTCTCAAGTGAATTGATGTTGGATGATCCTTTCAACCATGGTAGAGAGCTCTAAGCATCCTTCAAAGCTTCGGAACCCGCGCTAGGCACCGCTAGCCGTCCAAGTTCCGCGTCCGCTCCACCCATAATTGGTGAGGGTGTCATCATCATCATTTTCATTGCCAAGAGAGGCTTCCAATGCCACTAATACTCTAGCACACACACGAAGGTAGACAAAACACACACAAGGCACACAAAAACAGAAAAAATCTGAGCAAAAACGAAAAGGAAAAAAAATGTTACCAATGGGTTGCCTCCCACCAAGCGCTTCTTTAAGGTCATTAGCTTGACCAAACTCGGGAGCGTCTATTCGAGGTGAAGCGGAGCAATCATGTCTACCGGGGCTCCCGGAATATACTTCTTCAAGCGATGCCCATTCACCTTGAAATTTCCACAATGCTCCCCTCCTATTTCAATAGCTCCATGGGGAAAGATCTTCTTCACCCCATATGGCCCGGTCCATCTTGACTTGAGCTTTTTGGGAAAGAGCCTTAGCCTTGAGTTGAAGAGAAGGACAAGATCTCCTTCACTCAACTCCTTTGGAATGATCCTCTTGTCATGCCACCTTTTGGTTCTCTCCTTGTAGATACGGGCATTCTCATAAGCTTCCAACCGGAGCTCCTCAAGGGCATTGATATCAAGCAACCTCTTTTCTCCCGCTTCCTTGAGGTCAAAATTTAGCCAGTTAATGGCCCAATAAGCTCTATGCTCCATTTCCACCGGAAGATGGCAAGACTTGCCATAGAACAACTTGTAGGGGGTGGTTCCAATTGGTGTCTTGAAGGCGGTTCTATATGCCCATAGTGCGTCATCGAGCTTCATAGCCCAATCATTCCTTGTCCTAGACACCGTCTTTTTGAGGATGGCCTTGATTTCTCGGTTGAAGATCTCCACTTGACCACTAGTTTGAGGATGGTAAGGCGTTGCCACCTTATGAGTCACCCCATACTTAGCCAAAAGTGCTCCAAAGTTCCTATTCGTGAAGTGCTTCCCTCCATCACTAATGATTACCCTTGGTGTTCCAAACCTAGGGAAGATCACCCGGTTGAAGAATCTCACTACCACCTTGGCATCATTCGTAGGAGAGGCGATTGCCTCAACCCATCTTGACACATAGTCCACCGCCAATAGGATGTAGAGATTGCCACATGAAGAAGGGAATGGTCCCATGAAGTCTACACCCCACACATCAAAAATCTCAACTTCTTGGATGTTATTCAAGGGCATTTCATTCCTCCTTGAGATGTTGCCCGTCCTTTGGCAAGCATCACATGCCGCTACAAAACCTTGCACATCTCTAAACAAGTTAGGCCAATAAAAACCGGATTGAAATACCTTTGCACACGTCTTGTGTGAGCTAGCATGGCCTCCGCATGGTAAGGAGTGGCAATGCCGGATCACACTCTCTACTTCATCCTCCGGTATGCATCTTCTAAGCACCCCATCCGGGCCTCTCTTGAATAGAAGTGGCTCACTCCAATAGTAATGCCTTACATCGTTGAAGAACTTCTTCCTTTGTGCATATGTAAGTCCGGGAGGCACTTCCTCACACACTAAGTAGTTCACAATGTCGGCGTACCACGGCTCACTTCCTCTAGCCACGTGGAACAAGCATTCTTCCACCATTTGCAATTGTTCGTCCCGGAATGAATCATCTATCGGGATGTTGTCTTTCCCAAGCTCCAAGGGTGGGAGTCTACTAAGGTGATCCGCTACGGAGTTCTCGGATCCTTTTTTATCTCGTATCTCCAAATCAAACTCTTGAAGAAGAAGGATCCACCGAATCAACCTTGGTTTGGCATCCTTCTTTGTAAGTAGATAACGGATCGCCGCATGATCCGTATAAACTATGACCTTTGCTCCAACAAGGTAGGAGCGGAATTTCTCAAATGCATACACTACCGCTAACAACTCCTTCTCGGTAGTAGCATAATTGAGTTGGGCATCATCTAGCGTCTTGCTAGCATAGTAAATAGCATGAGTGCGCCCTTCTTTCCTTTGCCCTAAAACGGCCCCAACGGCCACATCACTTCCATCGCACATGATCTCAAATGGTAGACTCCAATCCGGAGGTTGCATGATAGGTGCGGAGATCAAGGCGTTCTTCAACCTACGAAACGCTTCAAGACAATCTTTGGAAAAGACAAAATCAACATCTTTCATTAGTAGGTTAGTGAGAGGCTTAGAAATTTTAGAGAAGTCTTGAATAAACCTCCGGTAAAAACCGGCATGCCCTAAGAAACTCCTTACCCCCTTCACTGAGGTAGGTGGTGGCAACTTCTCTATCGTTTCAATTTTAGCCCTATCAACCTCAATGCCACGGTTAGACACCAAGTGTCCTAACACAATCCCTTCACTTACCATGAAGTGGCATTTCTCCCAATTTAAGACAAGATTTGTCTCCTCACATCTTTGCAACACTAATGACAAGTTAGCCAAGCAATCATCGAAAGAAGAACCATAAACAGAGAAATCATCCATGAACACTTCCATGATATTTTCTATGTATTCCGAAAAGATGGCCATCATACACCTTTGGAAGGTGGCGGGTGCATTACACAACCCAAATGGCATTCTCCTATATGCAAAGGTACCCCATGGACATGTAAAAGTTGTTTTCTCTTGGTCATCGGGGTGGATAGGGATTTGGAAGAATCCACTATACCCATCTAAATAGCAAAAATGAGAGTGTTGAGCTAACCTTTCTAGCATTTGGTCAATGAAGGGGAGGGGGAAGTGATCTTTCCTAGAGGCCATGTTTAACTTCCTATAATCAATGCACATTCTCCACCCCGTAACCGTCCTAGTCGGTATTAGTTCATTATTCTCATTAGTTACTACCGTCATTCCACCCTTTTTAGGCACTACATGAACGGGGCTAACCCACTTACTATCCGAGATAGGGTAGATAATTCCCGCATCTAGCAACTTAATGATTTCCTTTTTGACCACCTCTTTCATTATAGGATTCAATCTCCTTTGATGTTCAATAGAGGGTTTGTGGTTATCTTCCATCATTATCTTATGCATGCACAAAGATGGCTTAATGCCAACCAAATCATCAATAGTGTAACCAATGGCCTTCCTATGCAATCTTAGTTCATGCAACAACTTAGCAAGTTCATCATCACTCAAGCATGCATTAACGATCACAGGATATGTAGAATTATCACCAAGAAATGCATACTTTAAATGAGAGGGAAGGGGTTTAAGTTCAAGTGAGAGAGGACCTTTATCGGTTGAAGACGATCCAAATAAGATTGGATGAGATGAATCCAAAGCAAGGGAAGACTCTCCATGGCTCCTAAAAGCTTCATCAGCAAGAGTTGATTCAGGGAAAACCACGGTTGGAAACACGGGTTGCTCATCTTCCACGGCCGTGGTTCTTTGCAAGCTTGCTTCTCGGAGTTGTCCAGAAAGTTTGACGGCCGTGGTTTGTAAATCTCGACCGTGGAACTTGCAGCTGTTTACTACCTCTTCGTGGCTTTCAAATCCAACTCTTGGTTCCTCTTCCAAAGCTTCCAAAGCTTTGATCTCTTCATTGCAGGCCTCTTCAACACTTTCCTCCATCATGCTTAAGGTGAGAACCTTTTCCAAAGGATCCTTGATCAAGATCGAGCTCACAATCTCTCTAGATTCTTCTTGCTCGACTATGTTGAAGATATCTTCATCAAGGGTTGGCCCTTTCATGATTGTGGAAAGCTTGAACTTGATGTTCTCTTCCCCTATGTTGAAGGAGAGAGTCCCATTCTTGCAATCCACTAGGCAACCGGAAGTAGCTAGGAAAGGTCTTCCTAAGATGATAGGAACCGGATAATCCGCCGGAATGTCCAACACTACAAAATCAATAGGCACGTAGAATCCTCCTAGTTGCACCGGAATATCCTCTAGAATCCCAACCGGATGAGTGATAGAACGGTCCGCCATATAGAGGGTCATCTTGACCGGCTTTGGCTCTCCTAACCCGACCTTGTTGCTAAGTGCAAGCGGTATGATGCTTACACTCGCCCCTAGATCACAAAGGGCCTCGTACTTCACATCTCCCACTCCTATTGGGACGCAAAAGGAACCCGGATCCCTTAGCTTGGGAGGCATTTCTTCCTTCATGGTTTGGATCAATTCCGAGGACCTCTTGGTCATCCTTATCTCCCCATACTCCTCCAACTTCCTCTTGTTGGAGAGTATCTCTTTCAAAAATTTCCCATATGCCGGCATTCCTAAGATAGCATCCATGAACGGAATGTTAATATGTAACTTGGACATTAGTTCAAGGAACTTACCAAAGTGATTGTCCAAACGAGCTCTTGCTCTTGATTGTGGGAATGGTAGTGGCGGCTTGTATGGAGGCGGTGCTACATAAGTTGGCTCTACATCCTTGCTCTTGCCCCCATCTTCTTGCGTTCTTCCCTCTTCTACCACTACTTGCTTTCCCTTAGCTTGATCCTTGGGCAAAGGATCCTTCATATTCAACCCACTCCTTGTTGTGATAGCCAACACTTGGCCTCTTGGGTTGTCTTCGGTTCTTCCGGGAAACTTCCCCGGATCTCTATGTGCTTCACCCGCCTTTTGAAAAACTTGTGCTTCCAAGACCTTTTGAGCCTTAGAAATTGAAGTCACGGTGCTCTCAAGTCCACTCAACCTCCCTAGTAATTGCTCAAACATGACTTCGGTTCTATCCTTTGAAGGTTGAGGAAAACCGGGTGGAGGCTCTTGTGAAGCTCTTTGTGGTGGAGTTGTGCTTGAGGAGGCGGGAGGGTTCAAGGCTCCATCCGGGTTAGAGTAAGAAAATCCGGGATGGTTGTGGTTGGGCCGGTAATTGTTGAATTGCCGGTTGTTGTTGAAATTTCTTGAGCCTTGGTAATTGTTGAAGTTGCTCCTTCCCATATAATTCACATCCTCCTCCTTGGAAGACAAGTTAGCTTGTGGAAGCACTTGAGGAGTTGCTTGGCTCTTCAAGGTTGTAGTACACAACTCTCTCAAGGATTTCAATTCGTTGTTGATGGCGTCAAGCTTGAAATTGCTCATGGTGACTTCGCTCACCTCATATGCTCCCGCCTTTCTTCCTTCACTCTTCCTATGAGAGTACTTCTCAATCACTAGAGCTTGCTTCTCCATAAACTCCCAAGCATCATCTACATGCTTCTCCATGAAAGTCCCACCGGAGAGGGATTGAAGCTTGAATTGGCTATCTTCATCAAGTCCCTTGAAATAGATTTCCAATAGCTCAATTTTTGGTATGCCATGGTGAGGACAGTCTAGGAGAAGGTCCTTGAATCTCTCCCAAGACTTGAACAAACTTTCTCTATCCCTCATCACGAAGGCATTGATCTTTCCCCTTAATTCGGTGGTCTTGGAAGGTGGGAAAAACTTGGTTAAGAACTCGGTTGTCATCTCCTCCCAAGTACCAACTCGCCCTTGCGGAATAGATTGATACCAAGCCAAGGCTTTATCCTTAAGAGAGAAGGAAAAAGCCCTAAGCTTATGGTTGTTGCTCTCCAATCTTGGCGGTCTAAGAGTCTCCATCAAAATCTCATAGTTCATCAAATGTTGGTGAGGAGACTCTCCTTCCATCCCTCCAAATTGATTGTGCCGGATCATTTGTAGAACTTGAGGGCGGAGCTCATAGTTGTGGGTTGCGGGATCTCCTAGATTCACACCCGGTCGGTGTGCTCTTTGCGCCGGATCCATACGCCTCCCTAGGGTTTGTGGCTCCTCAATAGCAATGGGAACAACCCTAGCATTGGCCGCCGGCTGCGGTTGTGGTGGAGGAGGTGGAGGTTGTCGGCGATTAAGCTCTCCTTGAACAAGGGCTTGCCTAATCTCCTCAATCTCCCTCCTAGTTTCCTCTTGCCTCTCATTGGCAAGTCTCCTTTCTTCCTCCAAGAGCTCATCTCTTAGCCTTATTTGCTCTAAGGCTTCATCCAACTCAGCTTGGAGGTTTCTACCGGCCATCTCTCTCTCTCTTTTCGGGTGTTCTTGGATCTAGTTCGAAGGGTTTTCTCCGGTTCGGGATCGAATGGAGCTAAATCCTTTCCACGAGATCTTCGCATACACCTAAAGAGAAATAAATGTCCTGAAAAGCAAAGACACCAACCAAAGAGAGATCAAAAGCAACAAGAAAGATCTACACTAGAAACAATCACAAAATAGACTCAATCTAGACCTAGTCCCCGGCAACGGCGCCAAAAACTTGTTACGCTAAAAAGTGTGCACGCAATAAGCCTTAAATTTATACTCGTTATAATTATCCTAACTTCTAGCGCACCCGCAGTGTACGGGACGTATGTAGAAAGATAAGTATTCCGAGGTCGAACACAAAGACTAAGGTGAAATTGATTCAAGTTGTGATTGAGTTTAGCAAGGATCTAAGTCTAAAGAAAAGAAGGAAATAAAGGAAAGAAGAAAACCTCAATTGTCTTTGTCGGGTTTAGGTGATCAAATCGAAGATCACAATTCAATGCAAACAATCAAACTAAACCAAAAATCGCAAATAAACAAATCAAACAAGATATTGATCAAAGGGAAAGAGAGATGGATTCTAGGGGTCGGAAATTCCGGTTATGGCATAAAACTCAAGTCATCTATTCATTCTTTGGATCTCACTATGATATGTTGGGATTTAATGTTTCTAATTTGGGATCAATTACCGGGTAAGTCTCATGATCCAACTAGTCCACTCCTAAGATCTCATTACCGGGTAAGTCTCTAAGATCTTAAGGATAGGCATTCTACACAAACCGGATTGTTAATTAGGGATCTAACCTATCCTTACCGGGTAGATCTTGGAAAAGAAAGTCCTAATCAACTATCCTAGCACATCTAATCCAATAGCGGCTTGTTAGGCTCACCATTACCTAAGGTTTGCTATTTTAGATTCTAAGGGCAAGGATTACCGGGTAAGTCTCTCCTAACTCTTAGCCACTACACTAAGTTACCCTAGGATAGGTTAAACTCAGCAAACACTTAGGGTTTCAACAATTCATAGGTCTTAGGCAAAATTCTTCGAACCAGGAAAATCACGGTTTGTTCTACAGAAACCACGGCCGTGGTTCTTCAAGAATTACCCGTGATTCCTAACAGGAACTACGTTCATTAACAAAGATCATCCAAAGGTAAATCTAAGTCCGTCCTATCATAGTTCTAGCCATAACCTTCATTTCCTTACCCTAGAATCACATCAATTTAGCCTACAACATTCATAATGGAACTCAAAATAAACAAACATGAAATCAAAACATCCATTGCAAGATAATGAAAGAAAAAGGATGAACAAGTGAACTTAATCCAAAACTAAGCTGGAGATTAGAATTAGAACCACTTACAACCCTTCCAAAAGAAGGTTCAAAGACTCATACAATCTCTAGAAAACAAAATCCGAAATGCAAGAAAGCTATGGTGTGTTCTTCTCTTCCTCTTCAATGGAATTCTTCTCCTTCTCTTTTGCACTTTCCTTCCTAGAAAAAAAACTCTTGATTTTTTGAGAATATATTTGTTAGAGAAATGAAAAATGGATGAGCTGCTCCCAAACTACCCCAGCTGCCTCAAACAATCCATGAAGGACCACTTTTATAACCAATCTCTCATGAGCTGGCCATGAGAGTCGTGGCACAGCTGTCACGAGAATCTAGCAAAATCCACGGTCATTTCCACGGCCGTGGTTCTTCAGAGAACCGTGATTCTATGCAGAAACTTCGCCTTGGATCATTGAGCTGTGGTTTGGTGCATGGTTTGTGTTGGCAAGGTCCCATGAGTCCTTCTTAGTCCTTGGCTTGTGTCCTAATGAGTCCGAGGACGTGTCATCTAAATGAACGATCCTTAAACGCGTCGTTTTAGCTCTAAACTTCCCGAAATACCTACAAAACGCACACAAGTTCGTGTAGACGTCTATCTCGACAAAATACGTGAATTGGTTGCAAAACGTCCTGAACTAATGCTAGATCATGCATGAATGAGCGAGAATTCTATCTAAATGTACACCTAAAACTATGTTATAAATCGTGTTATCAGTTGAATCCGACCATGAAGGAGGTTGTCAAGAAGGAAATTCTTAAGCTTCTTGATGCAGGTATCATCTACCCTATCTCCGATAGTAAGTGGGTGAGTCCGGTTCAAGTAGTTCCGAAGAAGGGAGGAATGACGGTCATCACCAACAAAAACAACGAACTCATTCCTACCCGAACCGTGACAGGATGGCGGATGTGCATAGACTACCGCAAGCTCAACAATGCAACAAGGAAGGATCACTTCCCAATGCCGTTCATCGATCAAATGCTTGAAAGGTTAGCGCAACATTCGCATTTTTGCTATCTTGACGGTTATAGTGGTTTCTTTCAGATCCCGATACACCCGGATGATCAAGAGAAGACCACATTCACGTGCCCATGGGGTACGTTTGCTTATAGGAGAATGCTGTTCGGGCTTTGGAACGCCCCAGCCACCTTTCAACGGTGCATGATGGCCATCTTCTCCGAATACATAGAGGAAATCATGGAGGTCTTCATGGACGACTTCTCCGTATACGGTTCCTCTTTTAACGATTGTCTTTCTAACTTTTCTCTTGTTTTGCAAAGGTGTGAAGACACTAACCTAGTTCTTAATTGGGAGAAGTGTCAATTTATGGTTAAGGAAGGAATTGTATTAGGTCACTTAATCTCTAGTAGAGGGATAGAAGTAGATAAAGCTAAGATAGAGACCATAGAGAAGCTTCCTCCCCCAACTTCGGTGAAAGGGATAAGAAGTTTCCTAGGACATGCTGGATTTTATAGACGTTTAATTAAAGACTTCTCTAAGATATCAAAACCTCTCACTAATCTATTGATGAAGGATGCGGTTTTTGAGTTTTCGCAGGAATGTTTGGATGCGTTTAACACAATTCGGCAAGCTCTAATTTCAGCACCTATTATCCAACCTCCGGATTGGACTCTTCCCTTTGAGGTTATGTGTGATGCTAGTGACGTAGCTATTGGAGCTGTCCTTGGACAACGAAAGGAAGGGCGAACCCATGCCATATACTATGCTAGCAAGACGCTAGATGAAGCGCAGCTCAACTACGCCACTACCGAAAAAGAGTTTTTAGCCATTGTCTATGCTATTGACAAGTTTCGCTCTTATCTTGTAGGTGCAAAGGTGATTGTCTACACGGATCATGCTGCGATCCGGTACCTCCTTGCGAAGAAAGACGCGAAGCCAAGGCTAATTAGATGGATTCTTCTCCTACAAGAATTCGATCTAGAGATCCGCGACAAGAAAGGTTCAGAAAATTCTGTTGCGGATCATTTGAGTCGCCTAACACATCTAGAGGATGACCATTTACCCATCGATGACTCCTTCCCGGACGAACACCTACACATTATAGAGGAGTGCATCGACGTGATCTCCAAAGGTAACGAACCATGGTTTGCTGATTTTGTTAACTATTTGGTTTGTCAGGAGATACCACCCGGATTATCCTACGCACAAAGGAAGAAGTTCTTTAAGGATGTCCGGGAATACTTTTGGAACGAGCCTCTCCTCTTTAAGAGAGGTCCGGATGGCATCATTCGGCGATGTGTGCCGGAAGATGAGATGCAAAGTGTCATCCGTCATTGTCATTCACTACCTTGTGGAGGACACGCTAGTTCGAACAAGACTAGCGCAAAGGTATTGCAATCCGGATTCTTTTGGCCTACTTTATTTAGAGATGTGCAATCCTTTGTTTCTTGTTGCGATGCTTGTCAAAGAACAGGCAATATCTCTAGGAGGAACGAGATGCCCCTCAACAACATCCAAGAGGTGGAGATTTTCGATGTTTGGGTAGTAGATTTTATGGGACCGTTCCCATCCTCTTGTGGAAACCAATACATACTATTGGCGGTAGATTACGTTTGTAGATGGGTAGAAGCAATTGCCTCTCCCACCAATGATGCCATGGTGGTGGTTAAGTTCTTCAACAAGACCATTTTTCCTCGATTTGGGACGCCAAGGACTATCATTAGTGATGGAGGTTCTCACTTCATTGTCCGGTGCTTTGAAGCTCTTCTAGCTAAGTATGGGGTTACTCACAAGATCGCTACCCCTTACCATCCACAAACAAGTGGACAAGTTGAGATTTCAAATAGGGAGATCAAAGGAATCTTAGAGAAGACGGTTTCAAGGACTAGGAAGGATTGGTCTTTGAAACTTGACGATGCATTGTGGGCATACCGGACTGCATACAAGACTCCCATAGGAACCACACCATACAACCTTGTGTATGGGAAGTCTTGTCACTTGCCGGTAGAGTTGGAGCACAAAGCGTTTTGGGCTATCAAGTGGTTGAATTTCAGCATGAAGGAAGCGGGAGAGAAGCGTCTGCTAGACCTTAATAAACTGGACGAACTCCGCTTGAATGCTTATGAAAATGCTAAGATCTATAAGGAGAGAGCAAAGCGTTGGCATGATAAGCGTATCATTCCAAAGGACTTCAAAGAAGGAGATCAAGTTCTCCTCTTCAATTCAAGGCTTCGTCTCTTTCCATGTAAGCTTAAGTCTCGCTGGACCGGACCTTTTCTAATTAAGCGTATTTTCCCCCATGGTGCAGTTGAAGTATGGGGTGAAACGGGCGGAAGCTTTAAGGTGAACGGCCAACGACTCAAGAAGTATACGCCGGAACTCCAAGTCGAAGAGTTCGCGCCTACCGCACTCGAATAAGTGCGAGATTGGTCTAGCTACGGACCTTAAACAAAGCGCTTCTTGGGAGGCAACCCAAGGTATTGCATTTTCGTTTTAGTTTTCGATTCATAGTTTAGATTAGCTTAGACGTTTTTTTCGCTTTGTTTGCCTTCGATTCCTTCCGGTATGTTCGTGTTTTTGGATGTAGGAACGATGGAAAAGGAAAAGGGAAGGATAATGTTGAAGAAAAGTGACGAAACTTGGACTTTGGAGCATTACAAAGAGTTCCACGGCCTAAACCACGGTCGTGACAGCTACAGTGACCGTAATTTCCAAAAGCCTTTGAAAAATCACCAAAACCACGGGTCCGTACAATTCCACGGCCGTGGAACACCCCGACAGACCGTGATTTTCAAAATTTTTCCTGTGACTATATAAACCACGTTCTTCACCAAAACACTCCACAAAAGCCTCTTCCACGACCTAAACGCCGAATCCACGCCCCCTCCTCCAATTCTTCATTTGTTAATCGTTTTCAACGATTCTTCTTCCCAAATTGAAGCAAATTCGACCACCAACAAGATCCAAGCGACGAATCGAGCAGAAATTCACCAAGGAACGCGCAATTCGGATTTCAAAATCCGAAACCTAGGTTTTTCCACTCTTCTTGATCTTTGTCGATTTGGTTCGTTTTTGTTAGAGATTTTAGGAAGAACTGATTGAAATTGGAAGGAATTAGATTAGGACTGCCTAATTGTTGAGTTTGAGAGTTTTTTGCTGAGATTTGCGAAAAACTGAGACGAACCACGGTTCCTGGAAGAACCACGGCCGTGGAAAGCCTAGAACAAACCGTGATTTTTGACAGTGATGGATTTCGTAAGGAGAGTTTCAGGGAGGATTAAGGAGAAGAAGAATGATCAGAACAAGAAGAAGAAGGGTAATCCCTCTTCTTCTTCATCCTCTAGAGCACCACCACCCTCTTCCCCTTCACCTCCATCTTCACCTTCATCACCCTCACCGCCTAGCCCTAGAGTCCCGGCCATTCATGAGGATCACCTTGCTGCATTTGAGAGGATCGAGGAGAGGGCTGTGATTGGTCCTAGGTATCTATTGTTGGAGGAGCTAACTCCTCTTAACATCGTAGATGACCTTACTTGGCTCTTGGATAGAGCCGGACTTATTGTCTTCTCGGCTATCCGAGAAGACGCGTATGAGGAGATTACGAGGGAGGTAGTGACGTCCTTTCAGCATAGCCATGTAGATAGGACCGTTTCTTTCCGTCTTATGGAAAGAAACTATGACTTTTCCATCCGTGAGTTCGGGACCTTCTTTGGGTTCCATGAGACCTTTAACGGTCGCTTTCCTAGTGGCGTTTACGCCAAGGACTTTTGGGAGGAGGTAGCGATGATCTACGCCAGCGAGGACCGCTGGTAACCTGCTGATACCAAGGCCAAGTTGATGTATCACTTGGCCTTGAAGATTGCTCACCGTGTTCTTTCGGAGTGTCTCTTTCCTAGGACGGAGACGCCCTAAAAGATCAAGACGAATGAGCTATTTTTGCTGTATTCCATGCTGTATGGGCGCCGAGCTGACTGTGCCACCCTCTTAGCTGCTACTATGAGCAAGCTCAAGAACAAGAGGAAGGGCAACATTGGATACGGTGGGATAGTTACCCACCTTGCTAGGAGTTTGGGTGTTGATTTCTCTGCCTGTACCCGTATACCAGCCGTACCCTTAGGACTTCATGCCTTCATGACTAGAGGGCTCATCTTCCCCACACATAGAGGTCCGCCTTATGCGGCCATGCCTTGGGAGAGCAGGACCGGTAGGGGTATTGAGTGGCTGCAGGAGTATTCCATTATGGCGGGACGCCATAATTGGAAGGAGACGTTTGCTGCCATGCATGCGAATAGAATTGCAGCTCCCCCATACGTCCCACCACCAGTTGTTGAGGAGGAGGAGATGAGAGATCAGTTTGAGGGTGGAGGAGGAGCCGAGCAGGAGTTTGGCACGTTTCCGGATCAGCCGGATGCGGCCCCCGATGTTCCTAGACGTTCTCCACGTCCAGCTAGAGCTTCAGGCTCGTCTTCTCGCCGCGCCAGCGTGAGTGAGAGACCCACATGGGCTGACACACCTCCTGTATGGTATGGAGCTCCACCTCCATGGGCTACGGATACACCATCTGCACCAGCACCAGCACCAGCACCATCCGACGCTCCAGAGTGGTACAGTCATGCTCCGGGATGGTATGAGCAGATGCCGGATTGGGCTACTGGTCTTTCAGAGAGAGTAGGAGCATTGGAGATACGAGCCGATGCTAGAGATGGATGCTTGGACGACCTCGATCACATGATGAGAGACGTCTACCGCCAGCAGTTTGGGCGGTTTTACGATCCTAGCTTCTCTCCATTCCCGCCTCCACCAGCGCCGCAGTGATGATGATGATTGACCGTTCGCTTTAGCCGCTCCACCGCCATTTTGTGAGTTTCTTTTTCTTTTCTTTATTTTCTTTCTTTCTTTTGAACATTAAGGACAATGTTCTTCCTAAGTATGGGGTGGGGTGTGACTAAAAGTTTGTAATAACTCTTACTCACTATGTTTGCTTCTATTCGAGACTATCATTGCATGTTCATTATATTGTTGCATGTTTCGTTATTGCATTGCATGAAAAAGAACTTGAAAAACCCATAAAAATTGAAAAATTTTGAAAAATTTTGTGCTTCTAAGGAATTGAGATGATTTCTATGATAATCACTACTTGTAAATTGAGTTTGATGACAATTGCATGCTTAAACGAATAGTGAATTGAAAAGGAAATAAATTAGTTGATTATACCTCTTTTGCAAGTTTCATAATGTGATGAATGTTGCTTAAATCATGTTGAGAAATTGAAGTTGAAATCACACTATAAGTTCTTATACTTCTTGTTGAGATGATTAAGGCAATTCGATTTTTCTTTCTTCTTTCCTTGATCATATTAGCTCCTCATTGAAATATTGACCTCCTTTACCTATCCGGGAATTTGGAGAAGTGAATGAAAAAGGCATGTTTGATGTGGGAGGGCCATGAGAGCAATTATTTGCAATCAAAAGAATAGAAAGAAATTGTAGGTTTGGGGAAGTCAATCATGATGATGAGTAACTCGGCACCATTCATATAGCCGGGTGTTTGTGTCTTGCCAAAGTCGGATTGAGCGATATTCCTAGCGGATTATGGTATGTGCTCTAAGGATTTGAGGCATCTCATAAAATTGAGAAACGTCAATCTCCTAGGCTTCGGTTTTTGTGCACCTCTGTCCATAACTCCAAAAGTAAAGTCGAAAAATGAAAGGAAGAGAGCGAAGCTCTAAGTGAAGTGTTGCGGAAACCGCAAAAGAAGAAGAAGGAGTAGTTGTCCACTTTCTCGGATTCATGCACGACATTCCTTAAAGTTTCCTTCCCTTTCCACATTCTAGACCTTTTTCTTTGAAAGTCTTTAAGATCAAAAGAATGTTATATGGCTTGGTGATCTAAATTGAGGATTCTTATGATTGATTTTGATAATGTTTGAAGGTTATGATGTTTGTATAGAAGTTTGATTGATTCATGAGTTTTCTTTGCTCTTTACTCTTTGATTAAGTGTATGAAAGTCTATAAACGATTGAAGCAAGATTTGAGAATGATCTATTGTTTGGAAGGCACATTCAACCAAAAGAAGTATTGCTTTGAAAAGGTACACATATTTTATCCTAACTCTTGTTTTAAATCTTTTGAAAGACCTTGCTTAGGGACAAGCAAGTGTTAAGTATGGGGTTATTTGTTAGCATGAAATATTTTGATATTTTAGGCACGTTTTTTAAGTGTATTTGATTCATATTGATAGTCTTTGATTGAGCATTGTTGCATTTGTGAGCTTGTTTGCCTATATTGTCGATATGGATGTCTACACAAGCTTTATGTTGATTATAGGTGATTGAGAGCCATTTCCGAACGGAATTTAGCAAGGATGAGTTGATTGAGTATGTCCATGGATTGAGGGCATTCTTAGGAGCCAAAAGAGAGCTAACTTGAGGAATGCACGAGGCTAGGGAAGAATCACGTTCTTGCCCTAAACCACGCTCTAAAATACGGCCGTATTACATTCCACGTTCAGTTCCACGGCCGTGGAACCCTAGCAAGTGAAGCGTGATTCATTCCAGCAACTTCTACGGTCGTGGAATCATGTGTTCAAACCGTGTCCAATTCCACGCTCTAAATTACGGTCGTGGAACCTTCCACGACCGTGATCTTGGCGATCTTTTTCGCCACACTTTAAGCCACGATCTTTTAAAAGATTGGGTTGGGCCGCTACTTCATCATACCCTATAAAAAGACGGACGAAGAGAGATTCCGTCACCTTCGCTTAGACCCCCGCTTAGAGACTTTGCGACTTTGAAAAAAGACGTACTTGCGCTCATCTTTGGAGTTGCCCTAATCTCGCACTTGGTGGAGATTGTGATAGAGATTTCCGGATTGACGGAAGATCGAAGATCGAAGATTCGGAAGGTTAATTGCAAGAAGAATTCTCTTCTTGTTTAGGTTTGATTTAGAAGACGGATTGACATCCCGTTCTTCCTTCTTATCTAATATTGTGTTTGTTTGTTCTATTCCGAATCTAGCGACGATATTTGTTCTTGATTGTGACATTGAGATTGGTTCGAAGTTTATTGGAAGTTTTCGGAAGTTTTCATCTTTCAAATCTTTTAAACCTTCAATTTGATATCGTAATGATGATTGTTGGCTAAAACCCTTAACAATTCTAAGGTGAAGGGTTGATAGTTGTGGCTTAGATGATGATAGATCGATCGCAAATAGATTAGACCCTGAGAGTTAGAGAGAATCGTCGACGAACCCTAAATCACGGTTTGTTCTTGAGTTCCACGACCGTGGAATTTCAAGATCCAACCGTAATTTCTCTTAAGTTTACGAGCCTGCTTTTACTTTAATCCAAAGTTAAAGATTTGCTTTAACTTAGTTTAGGCTTGCCTTTTCTAGGTGGTAGTGAAGCCTCAACAACCTCTACCTCGATTGTGAGTGTCACAACCGTAATTGGTTAAGTTAGTCTTGATCCTTGGATTACAAGTTTGGGTATTTGACATTAATTCTTGCCTTTAGAACCTTTCTATATTGAAGCCTCAACAACCTGTATAGAGAGTGTCTTGTAGGTGAGTCATATAAGGTTTTTGGAACTTCACCGTACAATTACCTTACATTAGCATACCTTTGCATATCTCAACTCTGTCTTTATATCATTAAGAATATCTTGAGTCGATTGCCATAGCTGGATACTTGGATCTTTAGGATTGTTGTTTTCCCAATAATTTGCAAAGCTCTTACATTCATTTGCTTGATAACCTACGATCGGATTTATTCTCCCCAAATCCCTGTGTTCGATACTCTGGAATTCTTGCTTAACTACGTCGATCCGTACACTGCGGGTTCGCTTGCTTGATTCTAGTTTTATAAATTTAAAGCTTATTTGCACGCACGTTTAGGGGCGAACAAAAGTCTTAGACTCTCGCCCTCGGACTTTATTCATCTGGAGTGGATCAACGCACCAGTTCGTATACCATGTGGAGTGGACCTATACCCTCCCCGTATATCCAAATATGGCCCAGTCATGAAGCACCTCTCAAACTCCCTCGGGAGAACTGGACGAGTGATCACCGCCCGTTACCCGTGGGTCAATTACCCGTCGGTTGTTTATAACTAACAACATAATATAAACACGTAACACAAACACCACTCATGTCATTCAGCCAATATAAGATTGTAACTAAGTAAGCCCAAAGGACTTACATGAACCGGTCAAGTCCCGTCAACCAAAGCACTCGATCCCGCTGAGTAATATCTCAACTGCCTGATCCTAACATAAAGCTCATATCAATATACCATCCGTCCTCTAGAAGTCGAAACTTCTAGGTCAACAAATGGAAAACCGAGGAACATCACTAGACCAACTCTTTTCTAAGAAAAGACGGTTTTACCCCTAGGATCCGGAAACTCTAACGTTTTCCTGAGGTCTCAAGAACTTCTACCAGAAACCCAACCCCAATATCTAACTCTCCAGAGGGAGGATCTACAGAGTTTGAAAGATGATTGTCTTTCAAACTTACTATCTACTACTAAGGATCAACTAACATACTGCTACTAAATCTCAAAACATATCGAGACACATACTCACATGCCCAACCATGACCCCCTATGATATAATCCATAATTATATACAATCCCAAATCATCTCCAAGAACACACACTTAAAACCTAGCACAACTCTTCTAAAAGTAAATACACTTATACCCAACTTCGAAACATCATAAATCCGGATTAAACCGATGGAACGCTCTCAAACTTTACCACATTCTACTATGCATATCCATAGACAACATATCCAAAAATCAAGTCCAAAAAATATCAAAAACACATCCAAATCTATTTCACAAAACTGCATCACAAGCAGTTTTTCTCAACACTTTGGAGAACCATATCTCCTAAACTATAACTCAAAATACTCTAAAATTCCAGTATGTTATAATATACAATGTCAACTATAACATATCCGAAATTCAGCAAGAAATGAGGAGTTTAACTTACTCAAATCTAGACCCGAAGTTGACTATTCGCCACTTCTTGCAAAACTCGGAAAGTGCATGAATCTTCACTGTTTCATCTATGATTGTTCTGAGTATAATAAGGAGACATAAAGGGCATCCATAAGACATGAAAAACGTGTAAGGAAGTGCAAGGAAGAAAAGGGTATCAACCTTACCCAATTCCAAGACTCGGAAGGAAGCAAGAGGTTGGCGCATGGTTGTTGTCTAGCCAACTACTGCACTGAGATGGAGAGGAAAATGGCTCTAGTTCACTCGGGTTTGTGTGCACCAGGAGGGAAGATAACCAGGAGGGTAGAGCAGCCACAGTCTCCATAAGGCGCCTCTGCGGCGGCTTATGATGCACCTACGGCCCGGCGCAACTGCGGTCTGGTCCTAGCGCACCCACTGCACTGTGTGTGCTATAATGTGTCAACTACGGCCTTCCTCCGTTGTGTTGCTGTTGCGAGGCTTGATGTTTGGACAGAAGAGTGGCAAGCGTCCCACCTGCTGAACAATCAAGAAAAAAATTATGGATATAATAATTATGGATATAATAATCCCAACAAACGATAGGACTACAAAACGAATGATAAGTGTCCCACCGCTGTGTTGCTGTTGGTTGTGCCCCATTCATTTGACACATTGTTGTGTGTGCATAAATGTGTCAAATGAATGGGACACAACCAAAATCGAAAAATGAACTACAAAACATTATCAGTCCAACAATCATGAAAAAAATTATGGATATAATAATCCCAACAAACGAAATACAAGATATGTTATATAGGAGGAGTAACCCAAACGGTTGATTTTTCACAAAATCAGCCTCGGAATTGATCGATAAGGAATCACGATGGCTTCATGACTATTCTTGCGAATGGATTTGGATGTTAGACATGCAACCAAAAATAAAGAACTTCATATGGAAAATCTCAAGAAACGGTATCTCAACTAAAGCAAAACTTTACGAAAAAAAAAATTGTAGTTTCAAAAAATTATGAATTATGCAATCATCAACTCGAGGATCTTGTACATGTTCTTATTGATTGCCCGTTTAGTAATAATATTATTATAAAAATTGACCCCACTATCATCATCAATCTGATTACCATTAATACGGAGGGCAAAAGGCCTCACGAACTTTTGACGGAAATTAAAAACAAGATCGGACTCTCTAAATCTTCTTGCCTTGCAACCATTTGGTGGAGTATTTGTTTCTTTAGAAATAAAATCATATTTAATAATGAAGCAATCAGATCGGACCACAACATCCAAAATTTCATTAAAAACCAAATTAAGAATTGAAAGAATCACAAGACGGAAGATGACGACACACTCAAAAGAACAACCTACCCGACCCAAGAAAGAAAAACAAAAATGGGATAAACCAAAACATGGGTTTCACAAGCTCAACTTTGACGGATCAAAACTCAATTCAGGTATAGCAGCCATCGGCTTTGTTATACGAAACAACTGCGGTGATGTCACTAGCTTGGGCGTTAGGAAAAATAATTTTAACTCAGTTGTCAAAACTGAAGCTTTCGTGCTAAAAAACGGGTTGAAAGAATATATAAGGCTAAACATAAAAAAATCGAAATTGAGGGTGATAATTTGTGTTATCAAGGCACTCCAAGGGCTTTGGTGTTGTCCCTGGAAGATCGAGATGATCATATCCGACTATAGATCGGATCTTCGCTTCTTTGAAGAAGTTCAGGTGAGACATGTGTTTAGAGAAATCAACTGTGTTGTTGACCGATTGACCCATATTTGGAAATTTCAAACCCCAACACACCTTTTTCTAACGATCCCGAACTTTGCGTTCTTATCCGCAAGGATGCTTTAGGATGGACTACCTCTAAAAGATAATTTATTCTAACCGCTTTCCATTTTAAAAAAATATTCCTACCTCTACAATAAATCCGAACTTAAGTAGTTAAAAGCTAAATGATACAGTAATATAAGAACTATTAGTGTTTGAACTCGTACCTTCTTCTAATAAAATTACAAATAAAGATATAATTATTTACTTAATATCAAGTCATATTTTCTCGGACTTTTTAGAGCGTTACATTCAATCTAAATATTATTACTATTGTGTAATAAATGATAATTTTTTCTCATCTACAAAAATTAATACTAATGTTAAAAGTATGAAATTTTAATATTAACTAATTAATATTATTTTAAAAACTAAAATATAGGATGCTTAAATTTTACTTTTTTTTAAGGAATAAGCACTCATTTAATATGAACGTACGATTAGGGTTGAAATATGATATGATTAAAAAAAGAATTTAAATAAATCATATTTGATGTTTACTGTGATGATGGAATAAATAATTCTTAAAATATGGTATTTATTTCATATAAATTAAGAAAATACTACTTCTATTATACTATTACTAGCGTCTGGAAATGAAGAGTTTTTGTGCAGAAATCATCTTATAAAAAATATTTTGTCGAATTAAACCTCGAATATTCCTTTTGACCACTTTCCAGTGACGTATTAGGCTAATTTGACCAAATTATCTTTATTAATAAAAGAGAGAATTAGATGAAATGCACAATAAAAAATTTTGTCTAGTAGATACCTTAAGCATATACATTATTAGGTGAATAACCTTATTATAACGATAATGGTAGATTTGCTCTTAATTATTATAATAAATTTTATCTTAATTTAGATGTTTTTTTTTTGAAAATTATAAATATACTTTAATTATGATAATTGAACTCTCTTGTACACTAAGGGTGTGTTTGGTTGAAGATTAAAAAGGGTTAATTTAGATTAAAAGTTAGGAGATTAAATTTGTGAAAGTGTTTGGATGAAGATGGAGATTATGGGGAAAATAATGGAAGGGATTAATTGTGATTAAAAATGGTAAGAAAATAACCTCATATTACCAAGGTTAAAGGAGATTAATCTCCAACCATTAATTAG
Source organism: Fagopyrum homotropicum (assembly GCA_033239125.1). Taxonomy (NCBI): domain Eukaryota; kingdom Viridiplantae; phylum Streptophyta; class Magnoliopsida; order Caryophyllales; family Polygonaceae; genus Fagopyrum; species Fagopyrum homotropicum. The sequence goes on from BSWB01000002.1 coordinate 150,347,038, forward strand.
GATTTCACTCATACCCCTATTTTAAGGTTAAAATAAGGATAAATTTGTAAATTTATATCAATTAAACCCATTAAAAAATTTTCAACCAGATAACTTGATGTAGATTATTTTATATAAAATAATTCCTAATAAATCTCATCTAAAATTTAACCTCTTTTAAATCCCATCTACATAAATCTTCAAAATAACCTTCATCTCCTACCAAACACACCCTAAATTTCTTGTACAAGAATTATTGTAACTAATTTTTTTGTACACGATTATTGTATCAAGAAACTGAATGTTCAACATGAAGAGTAGTAAACGATGAAGAGTAGTCGACGATTTTGATTCAAAGAGAAATCTTGTAATCTTGTAATTTTTTGTATGAGGGTAATTTTTATTATGTTAATCCAAATTATAGGGAATATGTGTGAATTAAAAAAGGTAATAATAAACACATAGTCTTTTAGATTTTTGTATAAGGATAAACTAGTCTTAAATTTTCAAAAGAGGTTATATTCTAACAAAATTAGTGAGGTACACAAATACTCAATAAAATTAATGATCTAATGCTACAAATTCACCCTCAATAAAATGTATTGTAATAGTTTGTCATTACCTTCCCGGAAACTCATGTCATATGGATATAACAACTTACACTTTGTTAAAGTAGGAGACATTAATATTGGCGATATTAGGGTCCTCATATTTTTTTATCGAATTAAATCTTTTATTAAATCACAAATTAGTTAATAGACTTTTGCATAAAAGTAATATCAAACTTCTTTTTTTTTTAAACTAATCAATCACGATTTTATCGTAAACCAGATTTGAAACAAAGCAAATCGTATCTGTACAGTTATATCTTAACGTAGAAACTAAAATTCCTCTAAACTGAGTTCCAAATAAGCTTCATTCCGATGTCATAATCAATGATCTTGACCCCTAAATCCATTTTACCTAATATTTGTTACAATCTTGCTTGTTGTGTTAGTTTGTTTTACTCATTATTTTTAACTAATATAATACCCGCACCTTGTGCGGGTTTTGAAAAAAATGACAAAGAATATTGTGAAATAGGTTTTTTTTACGTGCTTTTGTTTTGTATACTTCTCTAATCTAATCTTGCGTCCACAGCGCGCCACGTCATCAACTCGTGCTCTGTTTTAGAAAGTATAATAGATTTGGTTTCTATAAAATTATTATTTTAATAATAAAAGATTTTATGGTTTAAAAAATAGTGTAAAAAATAAAGATTTATTGGCTTTAATTGTGGGAGCTCAATTTCAAAAATTCTGCCTCCACAGCGCACCACGTCATCAACCCGTGCTCTGTTTTAGTAAGTATAATAGATTTGGTTTCTATAAAATTATTATTTTAATAATAAAAGATTTTATGGTTTAAAAAATAGTGTAAAAAATAAAGATTTATTGGCTTTAATTGTAGGAGCTCAATTTCAAAAATCCTACGTCCACAACGCGCCACGTCATCAACCCGTGCTCTGTTTTAGTAAGTATAATAGATTTGGTTTAAATAAAATTATTATTTTAATAATAAAAGATTTTATGGTTTAAAAAACAGTGTAAAAAATAAAAATTTATTGGCTTTAATTGTGGGAGCTCAATTTCAAAAATCCTGCGTCCACAGCGCGCCACGTCATCAACCCGTGCTCTATTTTAGTAAGTACTAGTTTTAATACCCGTGCCCTGCACGGGTTAGACGATAATTCTGTGTCAAAAAAAAGTATGATAATTTACTATGTTGAGAATTGTCTTAATTGTTATGTGATACTTGTTGTAAGATTGTATTTTTCACATTATGAATGTAAGTCAAGCAATAATTCAAATACTGCAATAACAATCGGGAAAGAGGATTTGATTACAATATCCTTTGAGATACTCGAATGCCGAGTTAGTATGAATCCTAGAAAAAATTCGGGTTTTATTATATAAGATAGATAAGAAGTCATGTGCACAACATATACTAACAAAAAAAGAAGGGTAAAACAAATCATTAGATTTAAATCTACAATATTAAATAATAATAATATATTAAAATGTAAATGACATAAGTTTATATAATATAAGTAGCATGTCTAAGTCAAAATTTACAATATCAAATAGTTAAATTTAAATAGTTAAATTTAAATAACTATTAATAAGACTAATAACATATGTCAAGTTACTAAAATGATAAATTTTACTAAATACTTTTTTTTAAAAAAATTCAAAATAATAACAACTATCAATTAAAATCAAAATAATACAAACTTTAAAAATTATAGAAAATGATAGATACTATTTCAAGAGTTTTTTTTTCTAATTTTTAAAATACTTTTTGTATTATTTTTTTCTAAAAAATAAATTAATATGTAAAGAGTCATAAAATAAGTAAAATATTTTAATATAAAAAAAATTTTGAAATTTTTTTTCTGATTTTTTAAATACTTTTGTGTAAATTACAAAAACTTTTTAAAAAAATATTTGATTTATTTTTAAAAAGCCTATAGTTTTTTTAGAAAAAAATTTGAATTTAACGTTTTTGGAAAAAACAAAATTCGATTTTTTTCCATATCTTTTTTAATATGAAATTATGAATTTTTATACAAATTATTTTAAAAATATCTGAAATTTTTTTAAAAAAAATAATAAAATCGAAAATAAAAAAACACTTATTCTAAAAATACGATCTTTTAATTATAAATTTTTTTTTATTCTAAAAAAAATGAAGAATTGTTAATCGTTTAAAAAAATTATTTTAGAAAAAAAAGTTTATAAGTTTAGAAAAAAATGAAGTTCAATTGAAAATTAAAAATATTAAAAAATATATTAAGATCTTTTAAATTTTATATAAAAAATTAAGTTTATCAGTCTATTGAAAAATATAAGTAAACAAAAAAAATTAAATTTAAAATAAAATTTATAAGTTTAAGAAAGTATAAAGTTCAATTATAAATTAAAAAATATCAATTCACAAAATATTAATATTTTAAAATTAGATTGTAATTCTTAACTATTTCGATTTTTAAGCTACAAATAATTAAAAATCAATTAATAATATGAGAGAATAAAAATAAATATTAGTTATTAAAATATTTAAAATAATTTATAAATTAAATATTTAAAATAATTTGGTTTAACATGGTGGGACCATGAACAACAAAAAACTGACACGTGTTATTTTAATGATGTGGATTCATCATACTGTGCCACGTGTAAGTTTACGGGCGGCTTTAGTATATAGATAGATAATAGATTTGATTTCTATAAAATTATTATTTTAATAATAAAAGATTTTATGGTTTAAAAAATAGTGTAAAAAATAAAGACTTATTGGCTTTAATTGTGGGAGCTCAATTTCAAAAATCCTGCGTTCACAGCGCACCACGTCATCAACCCGTGCTCTGTTTTAGTAAGTATAATAGATTTGATATTTGATCAACACTAAACCAAAATTTAACAAAAATATGGATTTTCTAACCCTTTTCCACCTCCCTCTTTTCTTATTATAGATTTGTACTAGCTTTGATCATAATTGCAAAACAAATTCACATAAGTCGTTGTTCGACCTTGAAGTACTTATTTTTCTACGGAACGACCCATACACTGTGGGTTCGCTAATTAGTCATAAACATTTATTGCAAGAAAATAAATTTAAAACATAAATATCGTTTTTGAAGCGAACAATATGCATAACCCTAGGGAGAATCATTTGTTGACTCTCAAACGTATTTTGTGATACATGAAGGACATTATACGGTTTGGCCTTACCATACGCTCGTCCTCCTTACTCTCACTACTGCCTACTCCGACACCGATAGGGCAGGTTGTCATGGCACTCGCAGATCCACATAAGGTTACTATGTATACATTGGAGATAAAATTGTCCCATGGTCATCCAAATGCCAGAAAACTATCTCTCGATCTAGTGTTGAGGCCGAGTACCAAGGTGTTGTAGTTGTTGAGACTTGTTGGCTTCGTTCTCTATTATTTGAGATGGGTCTTTTTTGTTCTCAAGGCAACTCTAGTCTATTGTGATAATAATTTTGTTTTCTACCTATCCTCTAATCATGTCCAACATCATCACACCAAACATGTGAAGGTTGACATTCACTTTGTTCGCGAAAAGGTTTCTTTAGGACTGGTTTGGGTACTTCATGTACCATCCGATCACCAATATGTTGATATATTCACCAAGAGTCTAGTCGTACCTCTTTTTAAAGAGTTTCATTTCAGTCTTTGTCTCCATTCTTCTCCACCATTGTATGAGGGAGGATGTTAAAGATAATATGTTTAGGTTATTAACTTTTATTATGTTATTTGACCGTTGTACCCTAAAAGTATTTTCCCTTCGTATATATACGCGGGATGTGACGAGTTCACAAACATTGAAGAAAATATTATTGTAATAGAGCCTTTTTTATATCATAAATAAAAAGTAGACTCCTACAATTTCAGAATTTAAAACTTTAGAATATTAGTATGATAGAACCTTTTAAAATAAATTAAGAGAATCTAAATTATATCCATAAAAATATAATAGTCTTATCTACGTTCACTTTTATAATAATATACCACAAACCCTTTTTACTCAACGTTGGACTCTTCGAATACTCATTGTATTACATTTTAAAGTTTAGCTTGGATTCTCAGTAGTCACTTATATTGGCCAGATTTTTGTGAAATTTGAAAAAAAAAAAAAAAAAAAAAAAAAAAGTAATTAAATAGTTAAATGGGATTAGGTTTTAGGTCTACCGACGGTCCGACGCCCTTATTTGTTTCCGTCAATTTCGATGTAGGTTCATCTTCCTAACTTTGCAATAGATCTGCACTCAAGTAGTTAAATGTTAAATCGTAATGATGAAAAGCTAAATAATATAGTAATACAAGAACTATTTTACTTTCTTTTAAGGAATAATCACTCATTTGATACGAACGTACGATTAGGGTTGAAGTATGAATATGATTAAAATAAAGAGTTTAAATGTATTATTTTTTATATTTAGTGTTTAGTGTGATATTGGAATTAATAATTTTTAAAATATGGTATTTATTTATGATGAATTATGAAATCTTATATCTATTAAAACGTGCAGCTCTATTGTCACGTGTCAAGTCACGGTTCACTTCACCCATCTCCCAATTTTTTTAAAAAAAGTGATTTTTTAATGCAGACTTTTAATTGGAAATATTTATCAAAATCGTTAATCAGAGAATCGTTTGTGATTTGATTGATCCCGCGAATATTTCTAAAAAAAATATGTAATTTCTAGATAATGTGAGATTTAAAAAAAAATACAAAGTTGATTTGTTTGTTGTGATCTGCAATGAAATCTTGAATGAGAAGTTATTTGATAAAAAAAAATACTATTTATGGCGTGTTTAACAAAATTTGGCCAATCAAATTCAACCTTACACGTCGATTAACTTAATTTTTTAGCGTAAACCTAAAGAAGTTTTATCTGTTCTACATCCTATATGAGGATTAATTTGCACCATGTTAAGCATCCGAGTTGCTTGATCTAGAAATTGATCTTAAGGCATGAGCAAGGCAACGGAAAGTTATCAAGCAATGAGTGTGTGACTAGACCTTCATCGGTTACGTCAACTGGTATTATGTTTTCTTCTTCGATTTCAAATACGCGCACAACCTTCCCATTGAATTTTGTGAGTTGCTTTCTCCTGAACAGATGATGTCATATGTTTCTCAGCTCTTCAAGTGTTATCGGCATCACCAAATATTCAGCAACTCCTTGGTTTATTTCCTCATCACCTGCTTCTGAATTTCATTTCCTGATAACACCACACTCGTGAAAATTTAAAGTATCATTCAGTATTTGTTTTTAGGTATGAATAAAAATAAATGATGGTTTGAATCAAATAAAATCGTTCCAGATTTGTTTTTTTAACAAGTCTTTTTCCCTCTGTTGTTGGTTGTTCTGCAGAGCTTATGTTCATGGGCTTCTTCTCTCTGCTCCTAACAAAACTCCAAAAACCCATCTCTAATATATGTATTTCGTCTACTGTTGCGGATGTTTGGAATCCCTGCAAAACGAAAAGGGTTTTCTATGACAAAGAGTGCTCCATAAAGGTATGACCTATTAATTACATTCATCTTCTATTGTAGGAGAATATATGGATACAATACGCAATATATATAATAATGGACATACTTTTTAAACATGACATATATTATCCACTCCATAAAGGTATGACCTATTAGTTACTCTTCTTTCGTCCAGGGAAAATCTCCACTGATGTCTACGGATACAATTCATGAACTCCATATTTTCTTATTTCAATTGGGCGTCTTCCATGTTTTATACTACATTACAACCTTGGCTTTAGGAAGGTTAAAGGTACTTAATATAAACAATAATTCCTCTTTGAATTGTATGACTTGAATTAGCACTCTTATTCAGATTCTTCTTTGTCAATGACTAAGGTTAGTTCATAATGTCATTTGTTATGTGTTGTTAGGTTTGTTTCTTCACACAGTTCTATGAATCTATGAATAAGGTTGATTACCTTACACTGAGACGCAGATTCATCATGGTAAGAATAAAGAAGTATTGATGAGTATTGAGTTGTGGTTACTGAGATTGCTAATATATTATGTATTCTCGGGCTCATTTGGCTCCTGGAAGTGACACAAATTTTATGGTGCATACATAACATCCGCTGAATTGCTTTTTTTTTTTATTTCTATGGTGCATACATAACCTTTTCTTATTTTCTTGAATTGGATTGTACTATTGTTGATTGTTTTATGCTAAACTATAGCTTTTATTGATTTTTGATGAACTTTGCTATTGCTGATTTTTTATTATTATCTTAAGTTGGACTACTATTGCTGATTTTTCTGCTTTTTGTGCTGAAATGTAACTTTAGCTGAATTGTTTTTGGACAATCCCTATAAACCAATTTGATATCTAAATAAGCTATTCTATAACATTCAATTGTTCATTGAAGATGAAAACCTAATTCTGTAAAAAGAAATCATTCAGATTTGAATTGGAACCCTATTCTACACAATATATATAAACCAACATAATACCTACACAAGTTAATCGATAACAACAGAATTCGACCCCTTGCCCACTTGAACTCATCGATTGAAAAAATAAATACCTAAATCAATTTGGTATCAAAACTGGAGATTATTTACCTTTGTTTTGTGATGAAGCTTGCAACTTTGTTTATCTCCATATTCGACTCAGTCCCAATTCAAACAACTTCGAAATCGAGTGTTATTCTGTAGATTGAAGACTTCTAAGAATTCGAAATGTATATATGTGTGGGGTGAAAAATTCTCAATCGAAAAATAGTGTATTTGAATGACTTGAATTGGGATTGAGCTTTCGTATTATTCTTGAAAGATTTTGGGGTGACAACTTTTCTGGGATCTGAAGAGTACAGATTTGGGAATATGAGGAGTCGTTCTTCAAAGAGCATCAAAATGGACGAGTGAGATTTTGGATCTGAAGATTGCAACGTGTTGTTGTAATGAAATAATACGTTTAATCATTTATTTATTTTAATAAATCTTATTATTGTTGTAATAATATAGTATGTTTTCTTATGGGTTTGGGCCTTCAAAATGGTTAGGCTTTTTTTATTATATTCTACCATGTGAATGTTATAGTATTACAGGATAACATTTTGGAGTGACATTTTATTATAATATTTTAGATTAAATGACATATAGACACATAATTTATACAAATTAATATTTTGTAATCATTTTTTTATATATTACTATCCAACAGTAAGAAGTTATGGGCATATTTTTATTTTTATTTAGATTGGCTCATGTATGTTGTACTTGTTTTTGTTTTTTCGGTTGTATATAATATACTTATCAATACTAAAGAGGAATATAAAATAAATATATATTTTATTTTTAATACTTATGTAGGAATTAAAAAGGTATTAAATTTTTAATATTATAAAACAATATATAAGTAATGTTAAATTTTATTATTATTAAAAGATTACACATTTAGTTATTACATTTTTAATAAAATATAACATATTATATAATATAAAAATGAAAAAAAAAACACTCGTGCACTGCACGGGTAGTACACTAGTTACCATTATATTAGACTTGCATTTGAAAATGGAGAGTTTTTTTTTGCAAAAATAATCTTTTATAAAACTTTTGTTTTTCAATTTTTAAATCAAAATCTTCATTAATTAATGTTATCAAATACGATATATGAGAATGAGTAAATTCGATTTCGAGTCCTCCTAAATATTTAACTCAAATTAAATATTACAAAAAAGGAAGAAATCTTTGTAAAAAGAAATATATAATACAATAATAACGAATAATAATGTAGCTTGACGTGGCAAGCATCAAAATCATTTCATCCTATAATATCTTATACGTAATCATATATTCCTCTATATATCGATCTCCTTCCGATCATGAACCAAGAACCGGAATGCTTTGCTCGTACCTAAAGAAGTTGGTCGGATCCACCGCAGTCTTCACCTTCACCAACCTCTCAAAATTACCCACAAAATACTTTTCACCGTAAACTTTCCCCTCTGCGTAAGTTCCATTCCGATTCACCCCAATATCTATATCTCTATAATTCAAAAATGTCGCCCTCGGATTCTTCGACACGTACGGCTCCATGAAACTGTACAGTTCCCTTATCTCGCCAACGTACTGCTCATCGGCAACTTCACCGGCGACCTTCCAGTTCACTGAGTATTGTATCTTGTACAGACTTCCGGCCCTGTGAGGAAACGGCGTCGCATCTGAAGCAATCTGGTTCATCACTCCTCCGTAAGAGTTGAACACCAATCCCGGCTTTCCTAGCGCCGCCATTTTCTTCCATAGCAGCTCCAGGCCAGCTTTCGTGATCGGAGTTGTGACGTAGTCGGATTTCCGTTTTAAGTAATTGGATGTGTAATTCCGGTTTAGGAGTGTTTGAACCGGAGTTCCGGTCGGGTAATTGGACCAGTTGAGAATAGATTCCGCCCAGGTTAACTCGGTGCAGTCCGATTTTGTAATCCCTAGCTCGGGAAATGCAGTTTTCAGCGTTGAGACGAGAGTGTCGCTGTCTCCTAAAAATAGAGCGATGAAAGTGACTCTTACACTCTTGCCGACGTCTTTTACTGATTTGTCGGTGACCGGTTGGAGGAGAAGGCGAATGAATAGATTTGGGTCTACTTCCTGCATCACATGCTGCCATTTGTAGACGAGATTTGTTGTGTTTTCCGATTGAGCTTTTTGAACGTTGAAGACGGTGACGGTTTCCGGTACCGTGACTAGGTTTAAGGTGAACGAGAGTATGACTCCGAAACTCGCCCCACCACCACCGCGAATCGCCCAGAAAAGATCTTCCCCCATTGAGCTCCGGTTCAAGACTTTTCCGTCGGCGACGACTATTTCAGCGTCAGTGACGTGGTCAACGGAGAGTCCATACTTTCTAAGGAGACTTCCATATCCACCACCGCTGACGTGTCCACCGACACCCACGGTCGGACAAAGTCCGGCTGGAAAGCCGAGGGTTTTACTCTGATTCCATATACCGAAATACAATTCACCAAGTGTAGCCCCCGCCTGAACATATGCTGTTTTACGTACAGCATCAACGCTGATCTCCCGGAAGTTGAAGAGATCGAGGATGACGAACTCCGATGAGGCAAACGCGGAAGTGTATGAGAGACCTTCGTAGTCATGGCCGCCGCTACGGATTCGGAGTTGGACGTTATGATCACGTGCGCAAACGACGGTGGCCGACACCTCCGCCGGCGTTCTGGGAGTGATGATGACGGTTGGTTTTGGGGTCGATGAGGTGGTGAATCGGAGATTTCTTACGTAGGCGTCGAGCACGGAGGCGTACTTGCTACTAGACTGGGGAACTACGATAGTTGAAATGGCGGCCGCCGTGGATTGATCGGTGTTGTTTTGTAGGCATGCCAAAAAGTATGTGTATGTTGGATCTGAGGACGATGATACTACATTGAATAATCCAATGAAGAAGATAAGAAGTGAGAGGATGAGAATTCTTTGATTCCTCATTCTGGTTTTTTCTTGTATTGAGTAATTTGGATTGATTAAAGGAACGAGCTTTACGCTTGGACTTTTATGGTGGCAAATTATAAGATGTATCTTTTTTACTTTTCTATGCATTAATTATTTGTGTTGATTTTTTTTCCTTTTTAAAAATGTCAATATTTGAACTTAGACATTTTAAACACGGTTTTTTTATTTGACCAACAATCGAACCTATATGTTATACACCGATTTTATTTTTGTAAAAGATATTTTTATAATTTGATATAATCATATTATTGAATTTATTTTTATTTAAATTAAAAGAAAGATTATGCATTTATTGTTTTAGGTTATTATTTTTAATAAAATAAATATATTTATTTTATTATGTATTTAAATATTTGTCAATTTGTGACGGCAACTAGGTAAAGTGTTGTAACTATCGAGCTATGTGCGGTGATGTGGACTGTTACGTAGACTATTTTGTTGACTCGCCTTCTTTATATTTGGTTGCCTTTGAATACCACTACGATCACGTTATGATGTTCTAGAAGTGGATTTGGTTAAGATGAATTCATTACAAATCGAAAAGATTCCGTTTGGAAGCACCGAGAATCATTTCCGGTAACGGAATGATTTCGAATCAATCAAAAATTATGTTTGGTTAGAGGTTTTTTAACACATAAAAATAATCTCATCCATTCCATTTCCTTTCTCAACCCTTATTCGATTCCATTCCGTTTCCATTCCACCGCTCCAACCAAACGGACACTTGGCCTTTATAACATTTCAAAATATGGTTATGGACTTATGGAATGAAATTATTAATGATTTTTTTTCTTTTTTGGATAATTTGTATTAATGTAATTTCTGCGCTTTTAATTGCTTGATTTATGGGCAGTTTATCATTTAGATTTCAAAAATTGGTTCAAACATTCTTTGGATGATTCACTAAAATAGGAAAATACTTTATCATTTTAATCGAATGTTTTGGGACATTTATAGTCCCTCCATCTTTTTATGTATGATGTTTAAATTGTGAGCGATTAATAATTTTTTATTATTTTTGTTTGTCAGAAGGGCTTATTAGTTCTTTTGGAATTTTTTTATCACACGAAAAAAAAATTACACGCGACATAATATATATGTGCAATGTTCTACACCAACGTTCAATAATTTGAAATTCAACGCATTCCGACGACATTGAAAAATATAGCCGTCAATGGATTCGTATTGCATTAGATTGTAGAGGAAGAACACGTTTCTTGACTTTTGGTTTTAGTTTTGATCGATCGAGATCAATGTTCTATGATTGGTTTCAAAATTTTCGACCTATTTATCCAAACTATTTGTCACCACCGTCCTTTTTCATTTATTTTCTTCCATATGTTTGTCATTAACAACCCCATCGACTTATTGAAATAAGATTGGTCAATATGACTCTTGTTGTCGAAGATCAGACATCTTATAGATTACGCCGTATCAATACAATTGTTGACTGACAATATATTCAATGATAATACAACCAATGAGTGTACAATTGGTGAATACCGTTAAATCGTTGATGATAATATTGATAATGATAACATAGTCAATGCCATTACCACTATTTTCTAAGAAATTTAATAAAATTACTATTATTTTAATTTAAGAAACACAACAAAGATGAAACCGTTAGTAGATTATATTTTCAATTTCAAAATGTAAATAGATTAGTTGGACAATTTAGCACATGGCAAAATATACAAATAGGGAAGTTAGGTAGCTCTATCAAAAAAAAAATCCAAATAAATGTTAACGATTAGACTGTGGAATTAAACTATAACGGTTAGTTTAGAAGTTTTGTCATTAACATTAAGGATTACATTTTTGACACTTTATTTAATTTATTATTATTTTATTTGTTATTGTTATGTATGAAAGATTCTAAGGACAAAAACATGAGCATCATTAGAATTAGACAAAACTCTACCAAATTTGAATCGCAATTTAACATGTTCATGTGAAGCAAGCTAGCAGTGCGTTACATTTAATATTTGTTTGATACGAATATACAAATATGAAATTTACTGCTAACTAATTTGTCAATATAAAAAATATACTATGGACCCGTTTGGTTTGAATTCCGAAAATGGAAACGGAAACGGAATGAAAACGAATTGAGTCAATATGTATATCCTTATTCATGAAATTTTTTGGAATCATTCATGGTGGTTTGCACTTATCTCCCCACATTTTGTTACCCTATAGCGTATCAAAAGTAATCAAATTCAACTCAATCACCTCAAACCACAATGAATGATTCCAAAAACTTTCATGATTAAGGGTGTACATGTAGACTAGATTCGTTTCCGATTTCAGAGTTAAAACCAAACGGTTCAGAAAGGAAGAAGAGAAAGGAATATGAAACACCGAAACCGCGGAGGGCCTAATTCCACATGGCTTTGAAAATTCCTTATAGGAAGTCTCTTTCACCGCTAAAGTCAATCAATCAATCATCTCTATTGTCAAATAACGAACATTACCCAACAAACAAATCAACTTTCTCCATGTTTATTTTTCTTTCTATACTTGTACATTGCATTTAGTTTCAAAGTTTTAAAATGATAACGCGTTAATTACATTATCAACTTAAAAAATTATGTAAAAATTTTACTTTACTTTATTTTTAATTTTTAATTTAAAATTTCACTGAAAAGATTAAAAAACGTTGATTTTTTTAAAAAAAATTCAAAAAACTTTTCTGAATTATTTCAAAATTGTGGGATATAAAGGTATTCCAGTGTACAAAAATTCCGAGTGCCTCTAAAGTAGGGTTGTGGGATATGGAGATATATCGTTTTGTTGATGTTACATGCCATATGAACTATGAAGTATCCAATTCCTATTGCCTTTTTCTCATAAAAGATTTTGGGTGCAATTCCTTTTATCATACGCAACTTTAATGGTGATTTTGGACCATCAAAGTCGTTGCGACTTATTTCACCTTTTTTTCCCCTTTATTTTAATTAGGGGTAGGTATAAATCCCGCAAATCTCAATTCATTTCGTTTTAAATTTCAACTGAATTTCGTCAAAAATAGCAATCCCGTCTCGAATCCGCCCATCAAAAACACCTTGGACGAGATCTGATCTTAACTTCTTCTCCCATTAGGTCCGTCCCGTATATAATAAAATTTTAAATTAAAATATAAATAAATGTGATTTAGGCCAAAACATTAGTTATATATTTAAATAAAATTATGAAGGTCCAAATTGGAAAATATTTAAATGACACAAATACATATATAATTTGTACCGTTTTAGACTTTTATTTTGGAGGTTTAAACAAAAGCCAATTATATTTTGAGGATGTAGTACGTTATAAACTTATAATGGATTATTGAAAAATTTAATGCCTTTGTTGTAAGTATGATATTCACAAATATTTTATTTTGTAAACCGTAAAGCTTAAACACTATAAACAATCATAAAAATCAAATGGAATTGGTCATAGGACCCGACAAAATTTTTCTAAAAACACAAAGATCCGTCTCGACCTCATCCCATATATAATAGTCGAAACGGGACGTGAGATGACCTTAATATTGTCTCACGTCAACCCCTGGTTTTAATAACTACTATGTGGTTTCTTTGTGTATCAAGATCGTCTAACTTAAAAGGGAAGTGTTAAAGCAAAAATATAAGACTTATTTTGTATATACAATAAGATGGGTGCATACCCATCTTATTGTATATACAAAATAAGTCTTATATGTTTGCTTTAAGTTGGACTCCACCTAAAGAAGGAATAACCAAAATTAACTTTGATGGATCAAGGAGAAATGATGGGAACTGCGCTTATGGGTACATACTAAGGGACCATAACGCGGAAGCTATAGCCTTTGGCCAGGAAAAATGTGGAAAAACGTCGGTATTAGGAGCAGAAGCCTACGCACTAAAAGCTGGCCTATTAAAAGCAATTGATCTGAGGCTAAAAAATATTGAGATTGAAGGTGACAACCTGACGATTATCAACGTAATTAAAAAAGTCTGGAAACCTCCTTGGGAAATGGATATTGTCATCACCGACATCACAATGTTACTAATGAAGTTTACTAGTGTTCAGATTAATCACATTTTCAGGGAAATCAATGGTGTTGCTGACTGCCTTGTAACAAGTGGCCATGATAATCCTGCTGACGGCTCGGAGATTCCAAATGAAGTCAAGCCCTTCGTCCGAAAGGACGCCATAGGATGGTTAACAAATCGAGGATGACCATGCCTAATTCTCTTACCTTCTCTTCAAAAAAAAAAAAAAAATGGGTGCATACAGTAATAAATAGAAATAAGTAAAAAATAAAAATGAAATAGCAAGAAGGAAGTGAGATTTTTTTTTTTGGTAAAAACTAAATGCATTAAACTCGCAAAGCGTACCAAACGGAAGGCAAATTACAAATGGGGCATACGAGGGAGGCTAACACCTCTGACACCATCTAAAAGAATAGACAAAACGCAAGGCGGAGGGGAGCACAATTTATGAATCCCTAACCCGCATGAGAAAGCAAAATTAGCAAGCGAGTCCGCCGCCCTATTCCCTTCCCTAAAAGTGTGTCCGAGATCAATTATCCAATCTCGGGAGAAGAAGTCTTGGCATCGAGAGAACAGGCTCACTAAAGGGTGTGAGGGACTCACCCCTTGTTTGATGAACTTCACTACCATAGACGAATCGATTTCCAGAGAGACCCTGCGAAAGCCCAGGTCCCAAGCAAGTTGAAGTCCATGGAAAACGCCCCATAACTCCGAGGCTGGGACCGATGTGCACCCAAGGTTAACAACTATCCCATGTATCCAGGCACCAGATTCATCACGAAGGGAGCTCCTGCCGTAGCTCGTCCCTCTGGGTCCCTCCTCGCACTAGAAGGAAGTTAGATTTGAACTCACGATCAATTGAAACTAATACAAAATTAAAAACCAATATAACAAATACTTTAATATTTAATAAGTAAACTAAAAATAAATATTACGAGGGGCTAGAAATTTAGGACACTATTTCATTGTCAATGACATATGTTATTGAAAGAGCTTGATAATTATCTATATACATATATTAAAGCCAAATCATTTCCTTCAACGTGGTTCATCCTAACTTATTTTGTCACGTGTCATTTTTTTAAAATTTTGATTTTTTAAAAAAAATTATATATATATTTATCATATTTAAATTAGTCAATAATGTAATAGTATAATTATCATATAATAGAAGTTAAATTTATCTACTTACCATACATGTCTTTTTATATATCTACACATATACATAAACATAGTTAAAATTATACTAATAGATTTATTATTCTATGATAAAAACTATACCAAAATAACTTTATATATGCAGTTATACATATATTTATCTATACTAAACATACTTTTTTATTTTATGTATAATTGCTAATATATTTTAATTTTATTAAAAAATTGAAGAGATTATTTTTATTAAACTTGTATCAATTAATATATTTTTTTAAATAAAAAAGGTGTAAATAATAGATTTTATTTCTTTTTTTTTTTAAATATAATACCTTAGTCTATATCTATATATTATATTAAAGCCAAAGCATTTATTTCAATGTGGCTCTTCCTAAACCCTAATATGCCACATGTCATTTTCTTAGAGTTTTAGTTTTTTTAAATTATATATATATATATATATATATATATATATTATCATATTTTAATTAATTATCCTATTGTAGAAGTTATATTTATCTACTTACCAAACATGTCTTTATATATATCTACATATACTAAACATACTTCAAATTGTACTAATGAAATAATTATTATATAATAAAACTTATATCAAAATAACTTTATATATATTGTTATACATATATTTATCTATATTTAAACATACTTTTTTAATATACGTATATATGTTAATGTATTTTAATTTTAATAAAAACCGTATCTATATCTATTTGCTTATATTAAAGCGGAAGACATTTACACCACGTGTCATTCATATATTAACTTCGTGATACATGTCATTTTTTCAAAAATTTCATTTTATAATTTTACTATTTACTTAATAAATAAAAAATTACTTATATAGATAGTAAAACATTGTTTCCATTTTTTAATCTTATCACAAATTTTAAAGATATTTTTAAAATCTTTTTAATTTTATTTATAAAATGATTAGATAATTTCCTATTCTAACTTTACCTTATAAATATATTATTGTTTTTTTCATAAATGGTAAGTACTCACTAAATCAACAAATATATACATTATAATAATATTAGTGTACATATTCGTTGTTCTTTATAGATCATATTTAAAATAACCTGAAAATTTTTTTATACTTGAACAATTGAAAATTTCCTATTTTACATATACATTTCAATTTAAATTTCCTATTTTAGCATTTACATTTCAATTTTGTCATCTTTTGAAATGGTTAATTGATATTAACTTATTTTCACACTTTTATATTTTATAAGAGACAAAAAATAGGATATATAATACCACATAACTTAGTCTATTTTTTCGTTTATCTAAAATTATAATTAATTTAATAGTAAAAATTTTATTTTATTTTCTCTTAGGGATAATTAAATAAAAATAATTACCATACATCGAAAGTGTTTTATAAATTATAAATTTTTATATTTTTATCTATTAAAATTTTAAATTATAACCGTGCCTTGGCACGGGTACTATACTAGTTATCAATATATAGTCAAATAATGAATATTACGAGAGGCTAGAAATTTAGGACATGGATCAATGACAAAATTTATTTATTTTTTGATTTTTATGATTTAGTGTTTTTTAATAAAGTAGATCAATTCGATGCACTAGACGACACACTGTCTAGTGGCTCGAAAGACCGAAAGAAATCAACAAACGGACAAACTGTCATGAAGAACCAAAGCAAAAGTACATCAAAGAAACACACAAAACTATAACTAGTAGACCCGTAAGAAACGAGATCTTCAAGGGAAGGAGAACGAGTCAGTCATCGGAGAAAAATTAGTATAACGTATGCGTCAAAGGAAGTGCGGAAAACAAGAGCATGAGAACAACCGTGGACACCGATTTTGACTCAACGGAGAGCCTCCAATGCAACAAATCAAGTTTTGTAAATCATATTGCTGAATCGATAACACTTACGTTTGATAAGGTAAGATTACATAGATGAAGCTGGAAATGATTAAATATGCGAAGAATTGAGGACATGAAATTTTTTAAGGAGGTGGGTATGAAAAATAAGTAAAATGGGTGTTTGATAAAATGAATATGGATGTCGGTAAAATTACGAAAAAAAATATGTGTTAAATTTTTGTGTAGATGAAAGAGATGAAAAAAAGAGGGGTAAAAATGAGACTTTAGCTTCAATAATCCTTATAATATTTATAATCGAAGTTTAATATGATTACACAATTCTTATAATCTAATTCTCTTAATCTTTGTAATTTACCCTTCATCTTCTTTATTTCCTCACCAAACGAGATTAAAGAAATTATTTCACCCCTCTTTATCCACATAGTCTTCATCCCTTAATTTTGTTACTAACACAATCTAAATACCAAGAATATATATAATCGTGTTGATTTTTTTTAAAAATTTTAAATACGGAGAGACTAATATATGTAATCATATTCAGTTTTTTTTTGTCAAGTCTTGTTTTAACAAATCAAGTAACAACTAATATTGAGAATATTATTCTTTCAAAATATTGTTCACAATTCTTTTTTTTTTACATATCTAAGTTACCGGTAGGCTGTTTTCAACGACAAAGGGTCCTAAATATGTGATTTTGTGACTCATATGTCTTCCTACCACATTCTAGTCGGACATTGCGTGCCAATAACCTAAAAAGGGTGACATTAGAATTTTGGGGTACACTTCATATGTACAAAGTTGAACTCAAATTAGGAGAACAAAATTAAATGTACAATAACTTGAAGTAATGCTATAAATTGCAAAGAAATTTAATACTTATCGCAATTTAATGGTGACAAAACATGTCTAAGAAGATAAATCGAATCGATCTAGAGGTAGGAGCACCAATGGCATGTTGTTTCACAGTTAGTGAGAGGCTTGTACGAGTCACATTCCAATCAAAAAACATAAAAGTACATTGGTAGATCGAGATAAATAATGCACCTCCTATGGACATCTTCATTCAGTTTGTTAGAAGATGCCACAACTTTTGAAGAGTAAAAAAAGTTTTGTTATCGTCTCTTTATGATCAACCCTTTCATGGTGTGAGAAATGTTGTATCGAGCAAGGTGTACACAAATCTCCCTCATCATATATTTGCGCATTTTAGGTCATTGATCATCCTGCAACCCAACCATACAAAAAAAATTAAAATCCACAGTTCCTATCACC
Organism: Fagopyrum homotropicum; assembly: GCA_033239125.1. NCBI lineage: Eukaryota > Viridiplantae > Streptophyta > Magnoliopsida > Caryophyllales > Polygonaceae > Fagopyrum > Fagopyrum homotropicum. The sequence goes on from BSWB01000002.1 coordinate 150,365,415, forward strand.
CTTGACATTTTCTAGTTGTTTAATTAAAGGAACCCTAAAATTGATACGAAGTTGTAGTTATTCTCTAGGACCAGACACGAAATGCACAGGCTGCAACCCACGTGACATTGATCACCTAGAGCCAAAATCGGTTGTTGTAGTGGGTCAGGTTGCAACTCACGTGGCAATAATCACCACTGCCTGAAACTAGTTGACGATTAGTTAGGGTCTTTCCATGCCATTCATGGTTACATTATCGTAATCGAGTTACCAAACGGGCCTGTCGGCATGGGCGGAGCCTGGGGTATGCTTGACTAGGCCGTCGCCCACCCCAACCCAGAAGTAATAATTTGGCCTAGAGACTTTTACAATGAATAAAAAATAACTTTTTACTACCATTCCTCACTTTTCAAAATTTTATTTTTACTAGGCTACTGGTCCCCTCACCCTCCCTTTCAATTGTCCCCTTCCCTCTTTTTTTTTTTTTGATAATGGAAAGTGGTTAGGATGACTATCTCCTAGAGGTAGTCCATCCTAAAGCATCCTTTCGGATGAGAACGCAAAGTTCGGGATCATCAGAGAAACGGGTGTTGGGGGTCGAAAATCCCATATGGGTTAAACGGTCAGCAACACAGTTTATCTCTCTGAAAATATGTCTGATATGGACTTCGTCGAAAGAGCGAAGATCCAATCTGGAATCGGAAATAATCATCTCGATCTTCCAAGGACAACTCCACAAACCTTGGAGTGCCTTAATAACACAAAGGTTATCACCTTCAATTTCAATCTTTTTATTTTGTAGTCTTTTAGCCTCTTGTAGGCCTGATTTTAAGGCAAATGCTTCCGCTTTAATAACCGATTTAAAGTGATTCTTTTTTGCATCGAGACTCACAAACTTTCCATTATGGTCCCGGATCACGTAACCAATAGTAGTTGCTCCCGAATCAAGTTTTGAACCATCAAAATTAAGTTTATGGAAACCTAATTTTGGTTTGTCCCATTTGTTGTCATGTTTTTTCCTTTTTGAATGATTTGTTTCGTTAAGTTGTTGTTTAAAGTCATAGTCGTCCTCATCAATGGTATTGGTTTTCCACTTATGGATTTGTTCTTTGATAAAACTTGTAACCTTGTTACAGGAACCAATATGTTCATTTTCAAATATGATTTTATTTCTGAAGAACCATATGCTCCACCAAGTGGTAGCGAGACATGTCATCTTGTTAGGTCCTAATTTCATTTTTAATTCATTTAGGATTTCGTGAATTTTTTTGTTAAAGTTAATTTTGTACATTTCGGATAACATTGTTTTGTCAATTTTATTAATAATTTGTTTACTAAAAGGGCTCTCAAAGAACAAGTGAGACAAGTCCTCAAGATGATGGTTGCAAAGTTCGCAATTTCTTGTCACTGCAATTCTTCTTTCATCAAGTTTGGCTTTTGTTGGAATTCCGTTTTGTGAGATTTTCCAAAGGAAATTTTTAATTTTTGGTTGTGTATCAAGTTTCCAAATCCACTCACAATTGTAATGTTGGGAAATGCACGACTGTGCTTCAATCATATCAACAACGGATTTAGTAGTAAACCAACCATTTTTGCTGTATTTCCAATATAGTCTATCATGAATTTCATTGTTCGGTATGATTGTTTCCGTGATTTTTTTTTATAATATCTTGGTTAATTATGTTTTGTAATTCATTTTCAATTTTGGTGATATTCCATTGTCCAAAGTTGTTAAAGAAATGGCAAACTTTGATATTTGTGTCAATAGAGTTGGTATTTTTTGCCATTTTTATAAGCGGTGAAGTCGTTAACCAATTGTCATGCCAGAAATTAATAGTTTTACCATTACCAACCTGCCAGATAAGACCGTTTTTTAATTCGGTTTTGATTTTCATGAGGTTATTCCATTGCCAAGATGTTGCACCTTTCTTTCGGTAATTAAGAATGTTAGTATTTTTAAGGTACTTTTCGTTGATGATCTTTACCCAAATGTTATTCGGTTCCGCAAGGATTTTCCATAAAAGTTTCATTTGTAGTGCTTTATTTGAGATATGAGCTCTCCTCAATCCAAGTCCGCCATTAGCCTTGGATTTGCAGATTACATCCCAACTGATGATAGGCCTATGTTGGCCCCCTTTGTTCCAAAATAATTTTTTATAAGTTTTGTCAAGTTCATTTAGATTATAGGTTGACAACATGAAGCTTTGCATAACGAAAGTTGGTTTAGTTGCTAGATTATGTTTGATGAGGGTATTTCTTCCTTCTTGTGATAAGGAATTAGCTTTCCATTTTGTGAGTTGTTGTTTGGTTTTAAGGTTGATATCCCCAAAAATATCTTTTGTTACTCTACCGTTAATGATTAGACAACCAAGGTATTTTTCGAGAGATTTGGTATGGTTCATATCCAAGATGTTTTTTAATTGGGTTATGCTGATCTCGTTGGTATTTTTTGTTGTTTGAAAAGTAGATTTTTGATAGTTGATTTTTTGTCCCGATATTGAACAGTATATTTTCAAGATTTGTTTTGTTCTCTGACATGAGGCCAAGTTTGCCTTAGCAAAGATGATCATGTCATCAACAAAAGATAAGAAAGGGATTGGGGTTCCATGTCTGCAGATAGGGAACCCAATATGGTTATCATAGTTATTACAATCATCTTGTAGCATTTGTGTTAGGATTTTTGCCCCGAGGATGAAGATGTATGGCAATAAGGGGTCACCTTGTCTAAGTTCTTTTTCAGGGAAGAATTGCTTAGTGGGACCATTGTTAACAAGGATAGAAAAAGAAACGGTGGATAAGCATTCCTTAATCCATCCCACAAATTTGTGACAAAAACCGAATTTTTTCAAAATTCGAAAGATAAAGTTCCACTCAACTTGGTCATAAGCTTTTTCCATATCTAGTTTGATGGTCATCCATCCTTCCTTGTCTTTTTTTTTGATTTAAAAGAGTGGAAAATCTCGTGTGCAATAAGAATATTATCATGGACTGATCGATTTGCTACAAAGGCGCCTTGTAGCGGGTGAATTAGTTTTGATATTATCGATTCCATTCTGTTTGTTATTATTTTTGCTATGATTTTATATACAGTTGAGCACAGACTAATTGGTCTAAAATGGTTTGTTGTTGTCGGATTATCCAATTTAGGGATGAGGGTTATGAAAGTGTGGTTTATTTGTTTTAACATTTTACCACTCCTAAAGAAGTTTTTAATTGCTTTTGTAACGTCGATTCCCACAATGTGCCAATATTTTTGGTAGAAACCCGCTGGCATGTCATCGGATCCTGGAGATTTATCACAACCAATGTCGAATAGCGCATTTTTGATTTCAGCATTACTCGGGGCCTTCGTTAGATTTATATTATCTTCCATGCTGACTTTGTTTTTAATAAGTTGAAGTTTTTCTTCTAGTAGGTTTTTGTCCAGTTGCGATTTGGAGAACTTTTTCATAAAATCCGTTCTAAATTCAGAGCGAATTTCGCTTTCAGAGGAGAGCGAAGATCCATTTGTAGTTGTCAATTCTTTTATATGATTGCGATTTCTTCTTCCCGTGGCAATACGGTTGAAATATTTCGAGTTTGTGTCAATATTTTTCAAGTGTTTATTTTTGGTTCTTTGTCTCCAATATTGAATATAACCAAAAATTTTAAGTTCCGGTAAACTGACATTAATCAAAGTCCGAGGCGACAATCGTGAATAAATAAATAAGTAAAATAAACGAATTTAATTCTATCATTTTATGTGACCTATATTCGCATAAAATGATAAATCAAATGACCGGAAATAATTTACGTACGTTAAATAAAAATAATAATAAGTTATAAATACGGAACTTAATTCCGTATTTTATAAACTTCCGCACTTAATTAACGGGTTACGAGTTCCGTTTTTTTTTATTCACGAGAGATCACCACTCGTTGGGCCAACCATCAGCCCATTCTTTTTCCTAAGCCCATTTTAAACCTTAATTAAAAAAAACCCTAATTAAACTAAACTAAACCTAATCTACTGCTGTGCCGCGCCCTTCCTCTTGCTGCACGTACAACAGCAACCTTCGACTATCGCCTCCACAATTTCCCTTCGACGCCGGAGCCACCGCAACCGCCACCGAACCTGTGCGCCTCCGCCGTCCGCCTCCAGTCGAGCCGGTAAGACTCCGGTCACCTTCTCCCTCTTCTTTCCGTCTCCCTTCCTCTCCGCTTCTGGTTCGATTCCGAGACCGTAACCGCCCTTCCTACGCAGCCAACGTTCCGGATCTCACCAGTACACCGCCCCGCCTCCTCTGCTTCGGAACGCACCGGTCACCCTCCGTCTTCACACAACAGCACGCCGACACCAGGAAACGCTGGAAACCGCCGCTGCTGTTCACGCCGCCATCCGTCCAGTTCAGCACGCTAGCCGCCGACGACCTTGTGATTCCGACGCCTTGAACGCGAGCATACCGTAGAGAGTTGGCGAGTCGGTGACAAACTCAATTAGAACAGCCACTGCTGCACCCAACTGTGACCAACAGTGAGGGTAAATCCTTTTGTTTCGCTTCAGCAACGTAGTCCAGCCTCTCGGTTACGAGTCAGGAATCAAGGAACGCAGAGCCATTCTACTGCAGCGAGTAAGCATTGCTGTATGTTGTTTTGTTGCCCCTTTACAACTAGGTTGTAATGTCTCTAGCTATATTGATTCATAACATTATTTAGGTTGCTGTTGTTCGGCCTTAAGCATAGATAAAATAGTGATAAGTAGCTGCTGAAAATTTCACATAAAATGATAGACAAAAGGCTGCTGTAAATTTATTTTATTTCCTTCAGCTTTTAGGTTACGAACAGTCCATCTTGTAGATCAATTATTAAACGTTTGGATAAAGATCCACCGTTGAATTTTGGATATGTTGTAGATGGATATATGTAGTTTAGCATATTAAAATTTGAGAAGAAATGAACGGTCGGATTGAAAGTTATGAGCTCTCGAAGTTAGGTAGTTGAGCAGTTTTGGTAAACTTGAATTTTGGCTAAGTATAGGAAATTAGAGTGAAGGAACCGACTTTGTGAATTATTATAAAAATATCGGCTGAACAGTTTGGTGAAATTCTTTCTTCTAAGGTTAGATAGAACCTCATAGATGATCTAGAGATTTAATTCGGAAATTTTATAAGCTGTTAAGAATTTTATATTTAGAGCCGAAGTTAAACCTTTTCGATTCTTCCGGAAAATAGAAACATAGGAAAAACGTCAGTTTGGAACCAAATAAAATTTTAGGAGTTAGAATATATTTTTAGAACTTCAAATAGGAGTTTAGACATGAATTTTAGGGTTTTCGAGGAAATCGGAACCAAGGGTAAAATGGTCATTTTACCCTAAAACTAATACTGTAACTAGTACGTCTTAATACCTTATTTGATCTTAGAAGTTTTAGACTTCTATCTACGTGAAAGTGTGCTAATACACTTATCGCCTTTGACAGGCAACTGAGTGGTTACAGTTTACAGAGCGAGTGGTTTATAAAGAGTCGAGCGTTATAACAGGTAAGTCCTTTGGGCTTACTTAGCTGACTATTAAATATGAGTATAATGATGATGGTGGTGTGTGATTGACATGTTAGAGAGATAGGTTGCGTTATATAATTACCGACCTATATTTTGGCCTAAGAGTAACGGGCGGTGGCATTCTGCTCAGTAGCTCGCGGGGCGCTGGGGGTTTCTTTCGGGACTAGTCCACACATGGTTTGTAGTGATGCTACCAATGGAAGTCAGCTAGACCTACACCAGTTAGATAAGGAACGGAGGCGAGAACTAATAATAATTCTCGTGCCACAACTTAAAGTGAATAATGTGAATCACTTAAATAATAGATAATAATTGGTTGAGTGCCAGCATGATGTTTGTTTAATTATGTTTCTGCTTGTGTTTGTGCTGTTATCATTTTGCTTATATTTGGATAGTTAGCTAACTGTTGATATGTTGTTTAGACTTGACACAGGTTAGAGCAGATGCCGAGTGATCCAGATGGTAGTGGTCAGCCGGGGTGTCGTACTTTAGGACGTTTTACAGTTTTGCATTTGTGGGTTTTACAGTTGAACATTGTTTCATTTCGTACTTTGTTATACTCCGTTTTCCGGCTGTAGTCGATCTGGTCACATTCATGCATTATTAAAAACTATTTTTATGATTTCTGATTTTCCTTATCTGTGCCTTGTTGTAAGATCTCGTTAAGTTGTTGTCAAACTAAGGTCGGGACCCATTGTGCGGTCCTAACCAGTAACTCCCTAAGTTATAAAATTTGGGGTGTTACAACATGGTATCAGAGCTCTAGGTTGGCAACAATGGCACTTGAATCTTCTAAAAAGGTCATATAAGTAAATAAACAGAACCCGAAAAGGGTCTGAGTTTTCCAAAGAGAATTTTGGTTTTAAAATGCATACAGAGTCGGGTTGGGATAGAAAGTACGGATGACCACCACTACCTCTGCGGATCTCAGTATGCTTAGGATGGACTTTAAGTTTTACTTAGTTGGACTTATTAGCTTGATTAAACGGTTGTGATATAGATAAGTACATGTAGAAGATTAGTAGAAATTATAGTTATATTATACTCTTAACGGAGATAGGTAAATGAGATCCTCACTCCGTTGACACACCTAAGTATATTCGAAGGGTTTCAACGTAAGGATAAGTACGCTCAGCTTATGAGCATTAGGGTAGGCGAACGTCCGGGCAACTCTTTCGGACTCGTTGAGGAATGTTGAGACGGAAAAGTGAAGACCAAAAGACAACGCCAACGACAATAGCAAGAAGGAGATACAACCAACTCCACAGGGTCAAATGAAGAAAATCCATGAGAGAAGTTCCGGAAAAGCGTTGGCTGACCGGCAATTATACAAATTAGGAGAGATAACCCATAAATTCTTTCAAGTGTGGTGGAAAGCAACGTTACAGACAAAGAAGATGGTGGCAGAAACAAGCATAGGTGTGGAAGTCAAAGAGAGGTGGTAGGACTCAGACAAGAGATATATAATTCAAGCTCACCGACGGACCAGAAGGTGAAAGTTGACATCAGAAACAGAACAAAATATGATCACCTCGACAGTTTGCTTGACACCACAATCAAAATGGATAACCAAGACAGCCAAAAGCATAGAAGTCTACATGAAATACATTGTCTATCCAAATATGAAGAATTAAAGAGACATAAAATGGAAGCTTACGCGTTGCCAACAAGTGAAAGGCAACATTATAATACCAATCAAAGAAGGGAGGTGTGAGAAGGATCTTGGCGTACCCGAATGCCCACAATAATCTCCCTCTTACAAGTAGACTTAAAATTCTCAACACCAACGATTTACCCTGGGAACCACGAGCAGCTGATGGCTGAGGTAAAAGTAATCACGAAGATGCACATACGAGCTATCGTGAGAGAATTGATGAGTCCGTTGACGGTAGGTGAATGATAATTCTAAACTCGGAAAGAGTATAATGCCCTGATAGTGCGAAAGAGAAGTAAAGATTATAGAAGAGTTAAAGAAGTACAAGCGGAGAAACTGGAGAAGATAGATTTTCACCAGGTTTATCAAATTTCAAAGAGATAGAAGAAACGTAAGCTTATGATCTTGTAGAAGGTCAACTGTAGACTACTTGGTAACAACTAGGACTTGACACGTGCGGGTTAACTAGTGGTGACTGGTTGCCAAATAATAAGAATAACCATAGAGTTATAAAAGAACTTTATTGACATGAGGAGGAATCCTTAAAGCGACCAATTGCGGCAACTGTGAAGCCAATGAATACGAGTGTTAGTAACACTGAATAAGTTCAAGTCAGTAACTCTAAAGAGAATTGACGGTCTGAAATGACCCCTTGTATCAGTAATGATATAAAAAGAATTGTTGTGAGGCCTTCTGGTGTTATGCCATGAAGGAAAGCAAGAGCCTAACCATAGAGAAGATACCTATTGCATGTGAGTTGCAGAGGTATTCAGTGACGACCTGCCAGGATTACCCCCACAGAGGAGCGTTGATTTCAGCATTGACTTGGAACCGAGTACGAGACCGATCTCGAAGGCTCCGTACCGTATGACACCGATAGAGCTGTTTGAGCTGAAGAAGCAGTTAGAGGAGCTAGCAGAGAAGGGTTTCATACGCCCTAGTGTGTCTCCTTGGGGTGCGCCAGTATTATTTGTGAAGAAGAAGGACGGATCGATGAGGTTGTGCATAGACTACAAAGAACTGAATAAAGTCACCATCAAGAACAAGTATCCATTGCCGTGCATAGATGATCTGTTGGATCAGCTGCATGGGGCATCTGTGTTCTCGAGGATAGACTTGAGGTCAGGTTACCACCAGTTGAGGGTGAGAGATCAAGATATTCCTAAGACGGCATTCCGGACTAGGTATGGTCATTATGAGTCATAGTGATGCCATTTGGGCTCACTAATACACCAGCGGTGTTCATGGAGTTGATGAATGGGATATCCATTGACTTCTTAGACCAATTTGTAGTGGTCTTCATTGACGACATCCTAGTTTACTCGAGGAGTCGAGAGGAGCATGCCGGACACTTGAGGACAGTATTGCAGATTCTGCAGGATAGCTAGCTGTATGCTAAGCTATCCGAGTTTGGGTTTTGGATGTCAGAGGTGGCTTTCCTAGGCCACGTGGTGACTACTGAGAGTATTAAAGTCGATCCGGCGAAGATCGAGTCAGTATCTTCTTGGCAACCTCCTAAGAATGTCAAGGAGGTTCGCAGCTTTCTAGGTTTAGCAGGATACTACCGTCGGTTTGTGGAAGGGTTTTCCTTGATTGCCCGACCACTTACTTGTCTTCTAAGGAAGACTACTCGGTTTGTTTGGTCTGAGCCGTGTCAGCCGAGTTTTGAGGAGTTGAAGAGGAGATTGACGTCCGCTCCGATTTTGGCACAGCCTGAGGGTATTGATGACTTTGTGGTATACAGTGATGCACCCAAGCTGGACTTGGGGTGTGTTTTGATGCAGAGGGGTAAGGTCATAGCCTATGCGTCTCGACAATCGAAGACGTATAACGAGAACTACCCCACACATGATCTGGAGTTGGCTGCAGTAGTCCATGCTCTAAAGATCTGGCGTCACTATCTCTATGGGGCGACATGTCAGATCTTTATAGACCACAAGAGTCTGAAGTGCATATTCACTCAGAGAGAGTTGAATAATCGCCAGAGGCGGTGGTTAGAGTTGATCAAGGACTTCGACCTTGAGATTCTTTACCACCCCGGAAAGGCGAATGTAGTGGCTGATGCTTTGAGCCGGAAGACGCCTAGGGAGAGGGCGATAGCCCGGTTGACAGTACAGCCACAGTTGTAGAAGGACTTGGCTTGGTTGGAGATAGAGATTCAGTTTCCCGATATTGATGGTCAGTTGGCTACCATGGAGTTACTTCCTGATCTGTTGGATGAGATCCGACAAAAGTAGGAGACTTGGCCGACTTTGATTAGGATCCGAGACAGGATGTCTCGAGATGAGGCCCCACATTTCACTATTGGTGCTGATGGAGTGATGAGACGTCAAGATCGCATTTGTGTACCATCAGACAGTGAGTTGAGGCAGAGGATACTAGGTGAGGCTCATGCTACCCCATACTCAGTACATCCTGGAGCGAGTAAGATGTACAAGGATGTGAGACGGTCCTTCTGGTGGGGTGGTTTGAAGCCCGATGTGACTCGGTATGTAGCTCAGTGCGCGACTTACCAGCAGGTCAAGAATTGAGCACCGTAGGTCTGGAGGAGAGCTCCACCCACTTCCAGTACCACAGTGGAAGTGGGAAGATATATCTATGGATTTTGTCACAGGTTTGAGACTCAGCAGAGGATTTGATGCTATTTGGGTAGTGGTAGACCGCCTGACGAAGACCGCACGTTTCATACCGATCAAGGAAACGTGGCCGGTGAGTCGTCTGGCTGAGGAGTTCACCAGACATATTGTGAGACTCCATGGAGTACCGAGGACTATCGTCTCTGACAGAGATGGACGTTTTACCTCGAGATTTTGGCAGCAGGTACATACTGCTTTGGGGACGAGTCTGCACTTTACTACCGCCTACCATCCACAGACAGACGGACAGTCTGAGAGGACCATTCAGACCTTAGAGGACATGCTTCGGGCGTGTGTACTAGATTGGGGACAGGTATGGCCAGATCATCTCCCACTGGTAGAGTTTTCGTATAATAATAGCTGGCACGCATCTATTGGGATGGCTCCTTATGAGGCTCTGTACGGGCGGAGATGTCGTACACCATTATGTTGGGATGAGCCCAGCAGAGTGGATGGAGTAGCTCCAGATCAGATACAGGATGACATTGCTCGGATTGCCCTAGTCCGAGAGCGGATGTTAGCAGCTCAGAGTCGTCAGAAGTCCTACGCCGACAAAAGGCGTCGACCTTTGGAGTTTAGAGTGGGTGCTCAGGTGTGGCTGAGAGTGTCACCTACGAGAGGAGTCAGGCGTTTCGGCATTAAAGGGAAGCTGAGTCCCTGATATGTCGGACCTTTTGAGATCTTAGAGAGAGTTGGAGAGGTGGCCTACAGACTAGCACTACCGCCGAGACTAGAGAGTGTCCATCCGGTCTTTCATGTATCTCAGTTGAGAGAGTACATTCCGGATCCGAGACACGTCATCAGCCATGAGGATCTGACAGTTGAGCCTGACCATACATTTGTAGAGTAACTAGTAGCTGCCTTGGAGCGCAGTACCAGACGTCTGCGATCCAAGGAGATACCTATGCTGAGGATCCAGTGGTCTAGGAGAGGAGCTGATGAGGCCACTTGGGAGACTGAGGAGAGTATTAGACGTAACTATCCCGAATTCTTTGCGGAGTTAGAGGTTACTCCTGTGTGACGAGTTAGTACTCGGATGTTGTGTTGTTTGACCTTTCAGTTTTTTTTTTTATTGTTTTGAGTGATTCTGTTTTTGTGATACTTTTGTTGATGCTTGAGTAGCTGCATGGTAGAAAATGAAAATTTCGAGGAAACTAAAATGTGCTGAAGGAAATGTGTGAGTAAGGGAAACGTTCTAAGTTTCGGGACGAAACTTCTTTTAAGGGGGTACTGATGTAATAACCAAAAATTTTAAGTTCCGGTAAACTGACATTAATCAAAGTCCGAGGCGACAATCGTGAATAAATAAATAAGTAAAATAAACGAATTTAATTCTATCATTTTATGTGACCTATATTCGCATAAAATGATAAATCAAATGACCGGAAATAATTTACGTACGTTAAATAAAAATAATAATAAGTTATAAATACGGAACTTAATTCCGTATTTTATAAACTTCCGCACTTAATTAACGGGTTACGAGTTCCGTTTTTTTTATTCACGAGAGATCACCACTCGTTGGGCCAACCATCAGCCCATTCTTTTTCCTAAGCCCATTTTAAACCTTAATTAAAAAAAACCCTAATTAAACTAAACTAAACCTAATCTACTGCTGTGCCGCACCCTTCCTCTTGCTGCACGTACAACAGCAACCTTCGACTATCGCCTCCACAATTTCCCTTCGACGCCGGAGCCACCGCAACCGCCACCGAACCTGTGCGCCTCCGCCGTCCGCCTCTAGTCGAGCCGGTAAGACTCCGGTCACCTTCTCCCTCTTCTTTCCGTCTCCCTTCCTCTCCGCTTCTGGTTCGATTCCGAGACCGTAACCGCCCTTCCTGCGCAGCCAACGTTCCGGATCTCACCAGTACACCGCCCCGCCTCCTCTGCTTCGGAACGCACCGGTCACCCTCCGTCTTCACACAACAGCACGCCGACACCAGGAAACGCTGGAAACCGCCGCTGCTGTTCACGCCGCCATCCGTCCAGTTCAGCACGCTAGCCGCCGACGACCTTGTGATTCCGACGCCTTGAACGCGAGCATACCGTAGAGAGTTGGCGAGTCGGTGACAAACTCAATTAGAACAGCCACTGCTGCACCCAACTGTGACCAACAGTGAGGGTAAATCCTTTTGTTTCGCTTCAGCAACGTAGTCCAGCCTCTCGGTTACGAGTCAGGAATCAAGGAACGCAGAGCCATTCTACTGCAGCGAGTAAGCATTGCTGTATGTTGTTTTGTTGCCCCTTTACAACTAGGTTGTAATGTCTCTAGCTATATTGATTCATAACATTATTTAGGCTGCTGTTGTTCGGCCTTAAGCATAGATAAAATAGTGATAAGTAGCTGCTGAAAATTTCACATAAAATGATAGACAAAAGGCTGCTGTAAATTTATTTTATTTCCTTCAGCTTTTAGGTTACGAACAGTCCATCTTGTAGATCAATTATTAAACGTTTGGATAAAGATCCACCGTTGAATTTTGGATATGTTGTAGATGGATATATGTAGTTTAGCATATTAAAATTTGAGAAGAAATGAACGGTCGGATTGAAAGTTATGAGCTCTCGAAGTTAGGTAGTTGAGCAGTTTTGGTAAACTTGAATTTTGGCTAAGTATAGGAAATTAGAGTGAAGGAACCGACTTTGTGAATTATTATAAAAATATCGGCTGAACAGTTTGGTGAAATTCTTTCTTCTAAGGTTAGATAGAACCTCATAGATGATCTAGAGATTTAATTCGGAATTTTATAAGCTGTTAAGAATTTTATATTTAGAGCCGAAGTTAAACCTTTTCGATTCTTCCGGAAAATAGAAACATAGGAAAAACGTCAGTTTGGAACCAAATAAAATTTTAGGAGTTAGAATATATTTTTAGAACTTCAAATAGGAGTTTAGACATGAATTTTAGGGTTTTCGAGGAAATCGGAACCAAGGGTAAAATGGTCATTTTACCCTAAAACTAATACTGTAACTAGTACGTCTTAATACCTTATTTGATCTTAGAAGTTTTAGACTTCTATCTACGTGAAAGTGTGCTAATACACTTATCGCCTTTGACAGGCAACTGAGTGGTTACAGTTTACAGAGCGAGTGGTTTATAAAGAGTCGAGCGTTATAACAGGTAAGTCCTTTGGGCTTACTTAGCTGACTATTAAATATGAGTATAATGATGATGGTGGTGTGTGATTGACATGTTAGAGAGATAGGTTGCGATATATAATTACCGACCTATATTTTGGCCTAAGAGTAACGGGCGGTGGCATTCTGCTCAGTAGCTCGCGGGGCGCTGGGGGTTTCTTTCGGGACTAGTCCACACATGGTTTGTAGTGATGCTACCAATGGAAGTCAGCTAGACCTACACCAGTTGGATAAGGAACGGAGGCGAGAACTAATAATAATTCTCGTGCCACAACTTAAAGTGAATAATGTGAATCACTTAAATAATAGATAATAATTGGTTGAGTGCCAGCATGATGTTTGTTTAATTATGTTTCTGCTTGTGTTTGTGCTGTTATCATTTTGCTTATATTTGGATAGTTAGCTAACTGTTGATATGTTGTTTAGACTTGACACAGGTTAGAGCAGATGCCGAGTGATCCAGATGGTAGTGGTCAGCCGGGGTGTCGTACTTTAGGACGTTTTACAGTTTTGCATTTGTGGGTTTTACAGTTGAACATTGTTTCATTTCGTACTTTGTTATACTCCGTTTTCCGGCTGTAGTCGATCTGGTCACATTCATGCATTATTAAGAACTATTTTTATGATTTCTGATTTTCCTTATCTGTGCCTTGTTGTAAGATCTCGTTAAGTTGTTGTCAAACTAAGGTCGGGACCCATTGTGCGGTCCTAACCAGTAACTCCCTAAGTTATAAAATTTGGGGTGTTACAAATATCTCTTGTGAAAAGAGAGTAGGTGGTTTTGTTTGTTTAGGAGATTTTTTTGCAAGAGGTCAACTCTTTGATTTAGGTTAGATTGGTTGTTGCTTTGGATTTCTTCGAGTTTTGATTCGATATCCTTGAGTTGCTTAAAGATGTTGCCAAAATTTGTTTTACTCCACTTTTTTGCCAAAATTTGCCAAAATTGTCCCCTTCCCTCTTAAATTTTGCATGCATACATTAATTCTAAAAGACGTTGAGAATTTTAAGGTATTTTTATATCTTTTTAATTTTTATTATTATTTTACTTCTACTAAAAGATTTAATTGTGAATTAAGTATTTAGTAATTAGTATATAAATTTACACCTTAATTTATATTAAAATTAGATAGAAAACTAGTATATATAATTATAAAATAGTTAGTCTTATTGTTTTTACTTGGTGTAACTTTTAATTCCGTAAAAGCTAAAGATAATTTGCTAGAAAATTATATAAAATTCGATTACTCACGAAGTTGCAAAGGTAAAAGTCGTCACAACGTCGTTGTGTTCTTTTTTTTTTAATGTACTATTAAGTGTTTGTTATATTGTATATTATATTATGACTAAAAAAATATATGATTTTTTTTGTACAAAATCAACACATACATTCACTCACAATATCAATTTTTTCATACATTGTTCGAATCTCAATACCAATACTTAAGGAATCTAGCACCACTTTACCATTAAACCAACTGAGTATTGCTCATTCAATCTTATTTTGTGCTCCCTCTTTCCTATCTTTTGTTTCCGGTGCTATTAAGTGAGGTCGTAGATTTAACATGCGGCTGCCTATAGGATAACATCATAGGATGGTTTAGGATTTCTCTCACACTAGTTTAAAAGTTAGATTAATGGCGAGAGGTGTTGGAGATAATAAGGTCCCACATCGAAAGATGAAGACACTCCGAGCCTAGTATATAAGGTCGGTTGGCTACTCCTCCTATTGTCAATTGGTTTTAGGATGGAACCTCGCAGGGTTTATGTGCTGGGCGACCCCCGCTCTACCGGTCCGTCTATATTGGACTTTGACAGATAATAAGGTCCCACAAGAGGTCTGATTTGTATCGTGAATAAAAAAGTCGTATTTTTGATTTTTTAAAAGCAAGCAAAAGCACGATTATTCCAAAAAGAGACAAGTTAAGCACAATTTTTACATGTATAAGGGGTACTTTATTCTTTTTATATAAAGAACAAAGGAAGTAGGTTAAAGAGCAAGGCCCACAGTTCAAGCAGGAAGTATATTTCAGCCCATTGTTATGGGTCCGGAAGAACCACTTGGCCCATATCCGACTTCCTCATTTAGACCCGGCCCATCATGAACCACTACCAAATCCCCACCCATTTTCATTAGGATCCGGGTCGGAGAATTCCTAAATGACGCATTAGGGAATTTTAGATTTTGAAATTAAAAATAAATTTGCATCACCTGGATGCGTATGTAGTACAAAATTCACAAAGAAAAGATTAAAAGAATGCTAATTGTTTCATTTTAAAATGGTCTTAAACAATTCCCCCGATTCGTTAATCGCAGTCCCTTCCTTCCTTTTACAGCCAATGCTTATATGCTCTCTCCCAGCTTTTTCCTCTTCTCTTCTCCCATACCCACATTTCCTTTCTCATTTGCCGCAGATCCCAATTTCCCAACCCTAACCGTCTCAAACCCCAATTCCTCTTCAATCTCCATTTCTTCATATTCAGTCCACATTCTCACTTCTAATCCACCTTTTTTCCTTCTGTCTGGAGGCGCCGCAGAGGAACCTATCCAAACAAAACTGCGATAATGGCTGGTAATATTGGGATGATGGACAGCGCTTATTTTGTCGGCAGGAATGAGATTCTACAATGGATCAATGTTAGGCTTCAACTTAAACTCTCCAAGATTGAGGAGGTGTAATCTCTATCTGCTTTTCCTTGTCCCGAATGCATGTTCTTACTTTCGTTGCTTCTCCATTGTTTCTTCCACTTCTAATTGTTAACGTGTTCATTTTATTGTGCGCTTTCTATTTGTTTAATCTTCTTGCATTTGGAAGTTTGTGTGGGGGTTTTAAATGCTGAAATTAGTTTATGAAATATGGTTATTTGATTCAATAATGCTTGTCATCTCCATTTGATTCAAGAATGGACATGGAAAGAGTCAGTGAAGTGGGTTAGGTGTAGTTAGGTATTGAATGTAACTTTACTTTTAAGATGTGTAGAGAGGCTAATTGCGTTACTTGGTACGGGAGGAACACTAAAGCTTACCAATACTCATTATTAAGTATCAGTTTTACTCAAAACATCCAATTAATTGCTTCTCTGACCACCATAACAGTATATTGAAAGTTTATATGCACAGTCCTCTTAGTGTTTGTGCCTGTCTTAATCAATATGAATAGTAGTTAAAGGGGAAAAAAATATACCCTGATCTTATCCAAATTCCTAAGACAGATATACGTTGGCATCAGGGAAGTGCCTACTTAACTATGAGTAGATTTTTAGTCAAATATCTTTGTGTCATAGATAACATGAAGGTTTGTTTGCAAATTGTACAATATCCAGATACATAGTTGCAACATGATTGTGACTTTTAAGTTTTAAGTCAAGTTCATTTTTTGTTGGTGAAGGGGGAGGTGCGAGTTTAGTGATATTGTCATTATAAAGATGGATGATTCTCCTCTGCTATACCTGCTATACCTGATTGTTTGAAAATCATTTTCTGATCAGCTAAGGGGACCAATTGAACTTATAAATTTGTTACAGAAAGAATGTTTGACATACTAAATGGGATTGAGGCTTCTGATCATTAATCAAACTTAGAGGAATTTGGATTTGAAGGCTCCCTGTAAGATTGCAGTTCTCTAGAATTTGTGAATGTTTAAGAGATGTGATTGGATTTGTTACATATTGCATGAACCTATCATCCCAGAAACTCAAGATTCCTAGTTCAGTTTCCAGCTCACAGCTTCTAGATTTCCAGGAGACAAAATTGTAATTGATCGTGTGTTGATCAGCATATCCTAAGAAGTCGAGGAAGCAGAATATCTGTCTTATTTTTCTTTTGAGTGGATACCGATTTTATTGAGAGTCAAGCCTATAAGTTTCACATTTAGAGCTCTGCCTATTGTGCTTATGGTGGATGATATGCTAGCTTATTTTGCTTGTGGTGGATGATATGCTAGCCTATCTTAACTTGCTTCTTCCTTGATCATTTATTTAGTTTACGGTTTACCTTGATGAAATATTGACATCCTTGATTTATTCCTTCAATATGATGGTAACTAGGCTGCTTCTGGTGCTGTGCAATGCCAAATGATGGACATGACCTATCCAGGAGTTGTTCCCATGCACAAGGTTTCAACATGTTTTACAATATAATATTTGGGTGCATGCCTATGTGACTCTTCACCTTTATCTTAATATTGACTATGGATTCGTATATGGCAGGTGAATTGTGATGCAAAGACAGAATATGACATGATCCAGAATTACAAAGTTCTCCAAGATGTCTTTAACAAACTAAAAATTGAGAAGGTATATTTAAAAATAATGTATTTATCTTAGTTTTTATAGGTTAAGTTTTTAAAAACAAAAGGATGCCAGAAATAAACTGTGGAGAAAATTTTCAGGGTTCAAAGTAAGACAGACAAAGTGACGTAGAGTTCATGTAAAATATATCACGGACAAATAAAGGTTCTAAGATTTTATCTGTCATGTAAAATGCGTGCTTCCTACTCCTCCCGAGCCCTAGAAACATAACACGATCTGATCTTTTTATCTGGTTTATTCTGGCAGTTAATTTTGTTATTGATGATAAATCGGACCTAGTGGAACATGTTTGTATAGCAGTATGCTAAATATGGGTAGAACCATGGTTGAAGCTCTTAACTTGCCCTGGGTGGTTCATATTAAGTATAGGGAGGTGGGTCTATTTGGGTTGAGTCTGAGGAGGTGAGCTTTTGTACTGAAATAGAGTAAGCATGTATACTTGGAGTGTTAGGTGGTGAATGTTTATCAAGAGTACAGTGTTATATTCTAACCTGTCACAATCTTCTTTCTTTTCTTATATACTGCTGATTGTGTTGGCTGCAAGCACCATATTTGTGGACTGATTTTTGTGCTGCATTGGTTGCTACTTGCCAGCATATTGAAGTCAATAGACTAATCAAAGGAAGGCCTCTTGACAATCTCGAGTTTCTACAGTGGCTTAAACGCCACTGTGATTCTGTGAATGGCGGGATTATGAATGAGTATGCAACAGTTCACATGACTTTGCTCCTTACTATCCATTATTCAATGGGCATTAATTTACCATGTGTGCTTTTGTCAGAAACTATAATCCTTTGGAAAGGAGGAGCAAGGGAGGAAAAGACCGGCACCCCAAGGGTCAAAAATCTTCAAAGTCCTTGCAAGCAAACAATTCGTTCAATTCTGGATCTTCTGATGCTACGAGTCTTCACAAGACTTCTTCTGGTTAGCTAATAACCTGATACCATAATAGTTACATTATTCTGCTAACAACTTCATTTTCATCTTTAATTCAGTGCCACATGCATGAGAGTTGAGACAGTTGTTTTTCACTTTTTGTGTTTATAATTTTGCTAAGATGTAACATATTCTTGTTTTCCTATTACATATAGGGCCTAGACAAGGTAAGACGGTATCCGCTGCTTCTGGGCTGGATTCTAGAGAAGAGATGGAGGCTTTAACGAAGGAGGTAATATTTAAATTTGAATCCTCTTGGGTGATATATCATTGCTTTGTCATCTTCTTACACTTCAGATTATCAAAAGTTATTAGAGGAAACTGGATGCTCGAAACAAAGCTTTCCGTAACACTTATTGTCTACAGGTTACAGATTTGAAGCTCTCCGTTGACCTGTTGGAGACAGAAAGAGACTATTACTTTGGAAAATTGCGTGACATTGAGATACTCTGTCAAGATCCTCAAGTGGAGAACCTCCCTGTAAGTATCACAAAAAGATGCTCTTTTTTTTTTTTTTTTGTTTGTTCTAATGTATTGTTGAGGTTGATGATATAGATATGATGTTTGTCTTGCTAATTACCATAATAATGCACAGATGGCTGTTGCAGTGAAGAAGATTTTGTATGCAACAGATGAAAGGGAAACGGCGCTTGCAGAGGCACAGGAGATACTAGCAGAGTCTGTAATGGAAGATGATGAAGACGATGAGCAGGGTGAAGAGGAAGAAACAACCGAGGGGGAAGAAGTGATTACAGTGAAGGGTTAGAAGAATGTCTAACCAAAACATCATTTTGCTCCTTTAGAACTAACTGGGGGCTGTATAATAAAACTGAATCCTTGCCCTCTATTAATTCCTGAGTTAGCACCATTGATGAATTTTAAGCCATGATATTTTGGTCTCTTATTACTGACTCTTGTCAATGAAGTGCAAATGCAAAAGATGATTTGTTGAGATCAAGATAATAAGAGTGTTCATCACTGCCTTATCTTTTCCAAGGAAACTCTTGGTTTCGGCTCACGGATACGGCCTTCTCTTGATCCCATTGACCATGGTAACCAAACCATTCTTGATAGAGGTGATCAAGATTTGTATTATCATGTTTATCTACTGTTGTAAAATATAACGTTGGACTTGAACAAAAGTCCGAGTAGGCGAAGAGCTTGTTTTGGATATTGTTAAATCTCACTATTTCTAGGCTGTTTATAAACACGCACTGACATGAGATCTTTTGCCTTACTAAACGAAAATTGAAACAAATTTGTACTTTAAACAAATTTCTACTTTTAGGTTTGGACTGAAATAATTTACGAAAATATACGAGAATGGAGGTCTGAACTAGAAGCGGGCCTTTAAGGTAATTTGTTTTTTTTTTTTTTTAAAAAAAAATAAAATTTGTTTTTCTTTAGGGCAGTTCTCTTTATCTTTTATTTTTTTTAAAAACGTTACATTAGAGGCGCGGTCCATTATCTTTTTTTTTCAAAAAAGAAAAGTTACACTAGATGCGCGGTCTTCCAAACTGGATGACCAGTTTAGAACATAATGATTTTTATTTTATTCATTTTTAAATGCAAATAGTTTTTTTTTTTCATCTTACATATATAAAAATAAACTTTATTATTGAGCATAAACAATTTGAGTCTTAATAATATAGTACTAATTTATGTTATAAATACAAACTAATTAATTCTGTCATGTGTCCATTTAAACAAAAAGCAATAACAAGAACAAAAAAATCTAATAAAACTGAAATTGTCAACCGAAAAATGAACAAAGTTTATTTTCAATAAATTTAAAATTATTTTTATAAATACAAATTTAAAAAAAAGGATCGAACCGGATTTTGGACCGTGGACCAAACCCGTACTTTTAAGTTCGGATCGTTCTGATCCGGATGTTAGCCGGAAAAATGAAACACATTTTTCTTAAATTTAATTATCCAATCGAAGTTATATCTAACGACCAAAAACATATTTTAAATTTCTTAAATTCACTAACAAACAAAATCTCTACTATAGCTAATCAAAATATAATTCTAAATAAATTTTTCATAACATATTTTTCTCTTTAACTCCTTTTTACTTTTTATAAATCAATAATATAATATATTGAATAATAAAATTTTTATATGATTAAATATCTTATTAATAAATCTTAAAACATAACAAAAAGTGGAAATTTTTTTTTTTGTACATTAAGTTATTTAATATTTTGAAAAAAAATAATATTTATAACTTATCCAAAAATACCCTTCATAGTAAGTTCATTCAATAATCATGTTTGTTTTGTTTTTAAACATAATAATTAACTTAATAAAAATTTCAACTTACAGAAATACTACTTTATGTGAATTTAAAATCAGACGCGTTATTTAAATTACCGAACAAGCAATCTTTAAACATATATTTTTTCCTATATTATTTAATTTAGGAAACAAAATCAAAAGATAAACTTAGAAACAGATATGAAGTCCAATCTCTGCAAGTATCCTTTCATATTTTAGGAAAGCTTTCTTCCCGGTGTCAACTATATATACTCTGTCTTCCCCCTGCAACTCTGTAATTTGATCCTTCCTTCTCCGCCACCAAATTAAACCATTGTGATATCTACTTCATTGCTACCGGAGAACATACGATGTCAATCTCATACTCTACTGAGGACAGCATCGATTACACCGTTACTGTGTCACAACGGCAGTTCACAAGATCGGAGTTGTGCAGGCTGGTGAGGGTCGACTTATGCGGCGAGACGGTGATGACGATCTCTGGCTTTGAGTGCGATCACCCGCCGGGCTTCCCAAATATGGATCGCTACTTAGAGTACTATAAGTGCAGACTCGGAGCCCATCTTAATATCAAATTCCCTGACCTGCCGATTTCATCCGCCGGAGAAATTGCTAATGCCCTAATTACTCCCCTCCGGTTAGCCAACGAGTTCCACCGCGACGCTTGCCAGGATCAAGAACTATCCAACCCCACCGACTACCTCACTGGATACGTCTTCGACTTTCACGTTCATATATGGGACGACGACGATTATGACGAGGACGATGAGGATATGGCATTCGCAGACTCCTTCCACGAGGCCCAGTCCAGGCCCAAACCTGCAACTGTCGAGTCGGTGCAAGAATTGTTGTCGTCTATGAAGTACGACGACGGCGACATGTTTGAGATTGGATGGAGTTGTACCGATCATCAATGCGTGATTTGCATGGACGAGATTCAGACGCGGAAGAGCTCGCTTAACATGCCCTGCTCACATGTGTTTCATCAGGATTGCCTTGTTCAGTGGCTCGGAACGAGCCATGTGTGTCCACTTTGTCGCTACCGGATGCCCACCGACCATTAATCAAGATCCAAATGATACATGTACTATTACGAACTTGTACAAGTTTTGCTTAAATTTTGAGATTTGGGGTGACCAAATTTTACAAATATATGTACCTTTGGATGATTACATGATTGTAGTTTGTACTTTACAAATTCAAATGTACTTTGGATGATTCCATTCGTCTCGTTTTGAAAGATTACATGTGTATCAAATATCCACTGGATTGTTACAAGATTAGATAAATCTTAAAGCCTTGTTTAAATAGGTGGTTGTAATTATGGGTGTGGTTGTGGTTAGAGTTAGAGTTGTGGGTGTGACTTTGAATGAAAGGAGATTATAAAATAAACCTCTGTTTTGTGAGAGGAGATGCTGCAAAACAAAAACAACAATTCCATACTTTCACAATATATTTGCTTCAGAATTTAAATATTCCGTTTTGTTATCTGGATATTTTGGTAAATATTTTGTTTATTTTTACAAAATTAAAGTAACATATTCATTTTTTATATAAATATCGTCATTTATAGATTTTTTTTAATTTACAAAGTTTATATTATAATTTTTTTAAATCTAAATAATGTACTTAAATTGTCTGTTTTTTTAAAATAAAAATATTGCTTTACGGGTATTCTTTTTATCTAAGTATTTCGTTTTTTCAATTTTTAATCATAAAATACAGATATTCTATTTATTTAAGTATTTCGTTTCCTACTACGTGTGTCGTTACAAGAATGAAATTTCAAATTTCGTTCATCTAATAATTTCTTTTATGTTTTTGTTTGTATTTTTAAACTTCATTCAATTTATGTGTTTCTTTTAAAAAATATTAAACTTTTAAATACCAATTTATTTTTTGGTACACATTCCATTTCAATTTTTTTACAAGACTAAATTTTCAGGTTCTATTTAGATGACCACAATATATTAAAGTAGTTTATTTATAAATCTATAACGAAGTTGTGCGTTGTATAATTTTTTTAAAAACAATTGTGCGTTGTATAAGAATTAAATTTATGAATATTGTAATTATAAGAAATTCTTTATTCGTGACTATTTTATCGTTTTGTGAATAATTAAAGGTTAATTAATATTATAATGTTCATAAATATGTCTTTAGTTCGCACGACTCATGACATATCTATCAAAAAATTCAATATATAAGTATAGCCGCACAAGGTGCGGGCTATACACCAGTTCTTCTCTAAATTATTCTACAAGATTATTATTGAAATAATTTGGCTAAATAGGTCATTTTCTATTTCTTTTTGGTTTCTATACACCATTAATTTTTTGGTGAATTTGGTAAGTGGGATGTTTTGAGTTTCCTATCTACTAAATAAGCCCATAGTGTTTTTCATTTAGGTAAATGTACCCCTCCCTCTCTTTTTTTTTACTGTCAAACCCTAAACACAACCGTCCCTTGTGTTCCTCGTCTTCTCTCAATCTCTCAGCTTCTCCTCAAGGACCTTTGTAAGATCCCAACTTTTGCCTTCACCGCCCCCGCGGTGAAGGAGGCCGCCCCAACGGCCGTGGTGTTTGTCACCACCCCTGCGGTGACAAAGGGCCGCCCCTGCGGCTGAGGCGATCCGACCCTGCGGATGCGCTACAGATCACGCCCGATTTGTTTTTGTTCGTTTTATCTTCCTTCCATAAATAGAATATCCGATCTTCTATCTTATGAGCCAGTGATGCGCCCTTGACCCCTATGTCCCAACATGAGGAAGACGAGGCACTCCGGGTTCGCTCCGATGGACCGCTCACCCGTTCACGTGCTAAGGCAATCGCCCAAGCTACCGGCTCCATCATTAGCCGCACCATTGCTTGTCACGGACCCATTGGATGCAAACCGTGTCTCTACGCCACAATGACTTGAAGCTTGTCAAGCCGGCACCATTCCGGCGCATTTTCCGCATTTTCCGTAATTTAGCGTTTTGTAATAATAAGTCTTTTTATTTTCGGAATATTAATTTCCGGGACTTTATTTCCGGGTATTAATTTTCCGAATTTAAGATTAGACTTTTGGTTTCGGAATTTAATTCGGAAACTTAATTCCGAACTTAAATTCTCAACCTTTCATTTTTAGGTGTTTCATTCCGGAACTTAAATTCCGACTTTATTTTCGTCATTTAATTTCCGACTCTTTGTATAGCCTTCATCCACTATATAAGGGGATGCTTGGCTCATTTGTAAAGCATGTTCAATTTGATTAAGTAAAGAGAAGTATTTTCCTCCAACTTACTTGAGCATCAATCCCTCTTCCAATCCTCTCAAAGTTCTTCTTTTGGATCTTCGATCCAAACTCAACCACATTCGAGGGTTCTTCAAGAACCAACTCAACCGACCCACTTCAAGGTTTGATCGATCAATCTAGATCGACTCAATCATACAACTTCCGCCTCCATCTCTAAGCTTCCGCAACCCATCTTCATTTACATTCGCACTTCAACTAAGGATTAGTTGAGCTTCAGCTTGATCTAGATCCGGAATACTTCATTGACGTGTCCAAGGACGCATCAGCCAGCTTTCTTATCTTCTTCCTAACCCTAGACGCTCTTTCCATCTATCTTTCCCGCATCTTCTATATATTCCCGTCTTTTCTTCTTTTTCACGTTTCTTGCTTACGCCTTCTTCAACCCTCGAGTGTTGCAGACTTGCCCCCTGTGTTCTTATTGAACGTGTAAGTTCTTCCTCCCTTTTTCTTCATCACGTTCATGTGCTGCTGCACCTTGCTTCTTTTCTGTTTCGTTTCCTCTTTTCTTCTTCTCCAAGAATCAAGTTTGATCCTTGATTATTGTGGAACGTTCTGTTGATGATCCTTTGATGTTTACATGCTCCCTTGGTTGAGTTGTGACGTGTATGTGTGTTGAGAAAAGCAAGCTTTGACCTTTGCTTTGTTCCTTGCTGTCGAAGGAGTTGACAACACTTCTGCCACGAATTCCGCCCCCTCGCCTCTGTTGTGCCGCTCCGCGGATTGCCGTTCCTGCGCCTGTCCAGCCGCCCTCGCAATTTCTTCTACAGTAACTCCCGTTCTTGTGAGTTGCTTCCTTCCTTGCTTTTCTCATTCCTTTTTTTATTCCTTCAGGATGTTTCTTGACCCTTGAGTGTTCTGTAAGACTAAGGTTGAGACCTTAACTTGTGGAGATCTCTTAGAGATCATTGAGACTAGAAGTTATAGACTTCTAGCAACCGTTTTGTTCCTGATTCGTGATGCTTGTGTGAACAAACTTTCCTTGCTCCTTTCCTGAGGGAAATTGAGTGTTCTCTGAGTTGTTGTTGAGCTTTTAGATTACCTCCGAGTGAGGTAAGTCTCTTGGACTTACTTAGCTTCATTCCGCATATTAGTTGGATTGGATTGGCTTGTTTGCATTGTTTATTCTTGTTATAACGGATAACCGGAATAGGATTCACCTTTTATAACCTAAACTGACCCAAGTGTATGATAACCGGGCGGTGACCACTCGTCTAGTTCTTCAGGAGACTAGAATGTGCTCTTGCAACCCAGGCCCGTAGGTAACGGATAGTACTGATCTATTCCTATTGCTAGACGGAAGCGGAGGCGAGTTTCGGGAGATTCTCGTGTGACAAAAGAAGTTGAATTAGTAATAGATAACCTTAAGAAAGATACTAACCAGTTGAGTGCGAGCATGCTATATGTTTACTTTACCTTATGTGTGTTTGTGCCTTTACGCTCTTTTTGATATCTGGAATGTTAGCTAATGGTTTATACTGATGTTGTAGATGTCTTGCAGGATATAGGTACTGCTGAGTGATACGGACGGTGTGGTCATCCGGTGTTCCCGTACATTAAAGGACGGGATCGGGTTTATGTTATGTTGTTGCTTTCTCTTTTGTTTTGAACTCGGCTATGATTCTTTTACACTTTCTTTTGTTTAAACCTTTAGTTTTATATTGAGTTTTGGTTTTCATTCGTTTGTGCCTTGTTGTAAGATCCGTTGTGGTGTTGCTACTTTGAGGGTCGGGACCCATTGTGAGGTCCTAGCCCGTAACGCTTCGAATTCCTAGAACTTGGGTGTTACAACCTCAACCTTGCACCCTCCTCCCGTCAACGGCGAAGATGTGGCTTGTAGATGGCGTCGGACTCTGGTGGAGGTAGATCCCGACGGCAATCTCCCGGTGACTGATGCAATCAAAGAAAGAGAGGGAGGTCCCTAAACCGCTTCCTCACCCTCGAAACGAAAGGCACATTTTCTACAATCGTACAAATAAATCAATTCAGGAGAATGCGTTCATGAGTTCAACTCCAATTTCCCCCTTTCATACCTTCAATCTCCGGGTTGTATGGACACAACTAATGTATATATGGTCTTCATCATACTCTTGTTTTATTCGAATTTGTTGTCTTTGCTGTTGCTTATGGTGCTGCTGTCCAAGTTGTTATCTTGAGTCATTGTAACGCCCCAATTTTAGGCGCGTTTGCGAGATTTATTTATTTATTTTTCGAAATCGATGTTTTATTAGCTTAAATATTTTATTAAAAGTATATTTATGACGTAAAATATTTTTTCCCGAGTATATTATATTTATTATCTTCGGAATGTTCGGAACGTTTTTTTTCCGATTCGTATACGAATATTCCTTATCGAGTTTATTTTACCTTATTTTTATTCTTATTGTAATTTATTTGATTTTATATTCTTTTTCTTTCCTGCTTTATTCTTCCCTTCTTTTCCAATGCCATACGGCACCGTCTGTGGCAACCTCTGATCTCTCTATTCAAATCATGAACCCTGCCACCCAATCTATTCCGAGTTCCTAGCTCGACCCCTCGCTCCCCGATCGACCCTGGCCGGTGAGCAGCCTTAGCACCTTCTTTTCTCCAACCCTCACATCCCTTCTTTGTTTTTATAGAATTTGAGGAAACTGAACTGCTTGTTTATTAGCTTATGTACATCTGTTTAAATAGCAGTAGAAAGGAAACTAATTCCTAGAATCACGCAAGAGAATCTACAAAAAGATAAACTAGCTAATAACAATTTTATTTGAAATGTCTGGAGATATTTGCTCAGTTGTTCAGATTTGTTGACTGAACTTCATCGTTACACTCCCCCACAAGCTTGTGGGCGGCTCGACGCAACACCAAGCTTGGACAAGAGATGAATAATTGGTTTAACAAACAAGGCCTTTGTACGAATATCAGCCAGTTGATCCGCTGACCGTACATAAGCAGTTTGCAAAGACCCATTCAGCAGCTG
Organism: Fagopyrum homotropicum; assembly: GCA_033239125.1. Classification (NCBI taxonomy): domain Eukaryota; kingdom Viridiplantae; phylum Streptophyta; class Magnoliopsida; order Caryophyllales; family Polygonaceae; genus Fagopyrum; species Fagopyrum homotropicum. The sequence goes on from BSWB01000002.1 coordinate 150,392,147, forward strand.
ATCACGAGCCGTATGACAGTCGATTTCGATGCGTTTTGTGCGCTCGTGAAACACGGGATTTGAAGCAATGTACAAGGCGGACTGATTATCACAAAACAACTGCATCAGAAGAGACTGTTTGACTCCCAGAGATATTAACAAGGTGTGTAGCCAAAGCAACTCGCACGTAGCTGTGGCCATTGCCCTGTATTCCGCTTCAGCGGACGATCGAGAAATTGTGAGCTGCTTCTTTGTCAAACCGGTTATTTTCCAAGCATTACCAAATAATTTATTGTTGATCTCCTTGTTGTTGGACAGGCTGCGTAATCTGAATCACAAAATGCTCATAGTCGGAGATCACTTGTTGTTGACAACAGTATGCCTTGCGCTGGATTACTCTTTAGGTATCTCAATACCCTTAAAGCTGCTGTCCAGTGTGCCTGGCGAGGTTCTTGCATAAACTGAGCTAGTAGATGAACACTGTAACAAATGTCTGGACGAGTTATCTTTAAGTAAATCAATCTTCCAATTAGCCGTCTGTATGGAGCCGGTGACGTCAAAATTGGGCTGTCATCAAGCTGTAAATTATGTGACATTGGAAGAGGAAAATCCACTGGTTTGCAGGCTAGTAACCAGCTTCACTTAACACATCAAGAACATACTTCCTCTGATTTAAGATTAGCCCTGCCAGAGTTCAAAGAACTTCGATTCTGAGAAAGAATCGCAATGGTCCCAAGTCCTTCATGTGAAAATAGTGGTTGAGATAACCTTTGAACATCTCAATAGTTACGTGATTGTTGCCTGTAATAATCAAATCATTGACGTACACAAGTACATGTATGCATATATCATTCTTGTTATATGTGAAGAACGAATAATCGGCATAAGACTGTATAAAACCATACGACTTTAGAGCTGAGGACAACTTGGAAAACCAATTCCGTGGTGCTTGTCGTAATCCATACAAAGATTTGCAAAGACGACAAACCTGATTTGGTTCCGTGTGAAAACCAGGTGGAGGAGTCATGTAAACCTCCTCAAGCAAGTCGCCATGTAGAAAGGCGTTGTGTACGTCCATTTGATGCAAGGACCATCCACGGATTGTTGCTACGGAAAGAAAGACCTTGACGGTAACAAGTTTAGCAACAGGGGCGTAGGTTTCCGCAAAATCGATACCTTCTTTTTGGCGATTACCGAGCACAACTAAGCGAGCTTTGTACCGTTCGACTTCTCCGTTGGCTTTGAATTTTATGCGGAAGACCCACTTTGATCCGATCGGAGTGCGATGACGTGGTTTGTCCACCATAACCCATGTCTGATTACGAGCCAATGCATCAAGCTCATTTTTGATAGCCAACTGCCAATTAGGATTTTGTATAGCCTTTGCAAATGTTGATGGCTCAATCTCCATATGCTTGCACATTAGAGCAGCAACAAAAGATTCCGACAAATTATGATAATCTAAATGATTAGCAATGGGATACATCGTACATGATGACGGTGAAGGATTAGGATCACCAAAAATATGAGTCTATTGTTTTGTTGTATGACATATGTATTCTTTGAAGTGTGATGGTTGTTTTGGTTGACGATTTGTTTGGCGTATGGTGGTGGGTTGTTGGGCTGGAGGGCTGACATGAGTGGTAGGTGAAGGAGGCGAAGTAGGGGGAGTTGTGGAAAAGGTGTAGGTTGTGCGGTAATAGCTGGTGTCGGCGGTGATGGCTCAACAGAATCATCATAGGTGTACAGTGTAGGGTAAATTTGCCGTAATGCGGGTTGTTTTGGGTTAGAAAACGGGAATTGTGTTTCAAAGAATTTTGCATCTCGAGATATGAAAATATCATTGGTTTGAAGGTCCAACAACTTCCACCCCTTTTGTGAGGACGGATAACCCAAGAAAACACATTTTCGACTCCAGGGTGAAAATTTGTCGTGTTTCCGTGGTAGAGCAGAACACTAAGCAAGACACCCTATGACACGAAGATGAGAGATTGTTGGCGGTTTGCCGTACAGTTTCTCTTAAGGAATTTTGTTGTCAAGTAATGGTGTTGGGGTTCTATTTATAATGTGGCACACAACTAGTACGCATTCCCCCCAATATTTCTTTGGTAAGCTACCCTCAAATAACAAAGCGCGAGCTACGTTTAAAATGTGGCGATGTTTGCGCTCGACTTTACCATTTTGTTGTGGTGTGTATGGACATGGCGTTTCGAGAAAGGTACCTTGTTTTTTGAGAAAGAGACGCAAGGGTAGAAATTCTTTAGCATCATCACTTCTAAAAACTTTAGGTGTTTTGTTGTACTGAGTTTGGATGAGGGCACAAAAATTTTCAATAACGTTTTTGACTTCACTCTTGCATTTAATCAAATAAACCCAGATTGAGCGAGAGTAATCATCAAGTATTGTGACGAAGTAAGATGAACCGGAAGTCGAAATGAATTGATAAGGACCCCAAACGTCCAAATGAACTAAATCAAACACAAATTTTGTTGTAGAAGTGGTAATTGGAAATGGAAGACGAGTTTGTTTTACTCTAAAACAAATATCACAAGGGTGATTGGTTTTATTTGCAAAAAAAAAATCAACAATTAGAAGAGGAATGACCAAAGCAACGATGGATAAGCAAGGATGGTCGGTGGCAAGGGCATGGCAAACGGATGTGGATTTGGGTAGTGCCATCCAGCGCAGCCAATACACTCCATTTTGAGCTTCACCCGCTCCAATCCTCATCCTCGAAGTGCGGTCCTGTAAGACACAAAGCTTCTCAGTTAGAATTATAATAATGTCGAGATCTTTAGTTAACTGGTTTAAAGACAATAGGTGACAAACAAGTCCTAGAACCCAGAGAACCCGAGGTAGACAAAAGTCTGTAGTTAGTTGTAATGCCCCAGCTTGCGCTGCGCTAACCCGCGTTCCATTTGGAAGCTTAATTATACAACGCAAATAACATATTTGAATCTCCCGTCATATGGAAAGATGCGCCATTGCCAAGTATCCATGAGAGAGTAATAATACCTGAGGATGTGTCATGAGTGATCTGAGCATGGTATGACTTAAATGAGTCAAATAGGTGTACCCACTGATCATCAGTTAGGTTTCCAGTTGCTGCACGATCTTGAGATGTGAGGGAAGAAGATCCACCAAAATCTGCAACAGTGTTGGCATGGCCATGAATTGCAGCAGCAACCTTTCCAGGTTGCCCATTAGTGCGCTGATTTGGACGGGACTAAGATAGAAGTGGTGGGGCTCCGGTTTTAGGAGTCACTCCGCGACCATTGTTCCACCATTCCGGATAGCCGATGACCTTAAAACATGAAGCAGTGTCATGTCCAGGTTTGTTACACTGAAGACAAAAGAGCTTACTCTTGTCCTGTTTGGACAACTGTTGACGTGGAGTCTGGGTAGCAGCAAAGGCGACAAAGTCAAGCCGTGTATCTCTGGAACGGACTATCATTTTGAGGCGTTCTTCTTGTACTGCCATCGAGTACACCTTATTAATTTTTGGAAGCGGCTCCTGGGCTACAATTGCTGAGTGTAGGGAGGAAAAAGTTTCATCATCGAGCCCCATCAAGAACTGATGAACTTCCTCCTCATCTTTCTTCAAGGTGGTGTTCTTGCAAGTGCAGGTGGTACATGTGCAAATTGTTGTTTGGTATGTTTAAATTTCGTCTAATAGCTTCTTGAGACGACCGAAGTAAGATGCAATATTCTCCCCGTTTTGATGACAACGAGAGAGATCAGAACGCAACTGCATCAACCTTGGTCCGTGGGCTACATCGAACCTTTGTTTGAGATCATCCCATAGGCCCTTGGCAGTGGTAAAGTACGGCACAGATTTGCGTACTGTTGGGTCGATTGCCGTTATGGTCCAACCGACTAGCATGGAATTCACACTGATCCAATATGAATGATTCGTGGAATTGGTTGCTGGTTTGGTAATTTTTCCATTAATGAAGGTGAGTTTGCGTTTTGCTGAAAAAGCATTCTTCATGGCAACACACCACTCTTGGTAGTTGTCATTGGTTAGGAGGATTGAGCATATGGTAAGACCGGAATGGTCCGACGGATGAAGGTAATATGGAGAGGCCGTAGTTAAAGCTTCGTTTGTGGCCGCCATTAGTGTTTGAAACGGAAGGTTGGATTGGATCTTAGAAAGCCTGATACAAAATTTGAGGAAACTGAATTGCTTGTTTATTAGCTTCTGTACATCTGTTTAAATAGCAGTAGAAAGGAAACTAATTCCTAGAATCACTTAAGAGAATCTACAGAAAGATAAACTAGCTAATAACAATTTTATTTGAAATGTCTGGAGAGATTTGCTCATATGTTCAGATTTGCTGACTCAACTTCATCGTTACAGTTTTTGTTGCTGGTTCATGTCTCCTTCTCCTCTCCGTTTCTCTCAGCCTCTCCCTATCTAGATATCCCTCACCTACCACCCTCTGGATTGGAGCAAGCAAAGCTCTCAATTTCCGTCTCCACTTTGCGCCCTCTATAACCCTTCAGCACCCAGAAACCAACTCTCTCTTCGGCCCTCCCTGTGGCCGCCACCTCTGGACTCGACTCCAACCTCAATCTGCAACTCTCCTCTCGCCTGCCCTCTTTCTCATCGACCTCCCTCCCCTTTGTAACGCTCCTACAGCAACCCACAAACAACAACAACCTCAACGCCTCCTCTCCCTCTGTTCTTCTGCTTTCTTCCTCCTCTGCAACCCGGATCAACACAACCCTTGATCTTGTCTCCTTCTCGACGTGGACGCCCTCTGCTCTCACTGGAACGGCGTCCCTTTCCTTCTACCCGTCTCCCTATCCTTGTTTCATCTCTTCTACGGAGCTCTGTCGGGCCTCGCCACCAACACCACATCGCCTCTGCAACTCCCTGTAACCTTCGATCTCCATCTCTCGATCTTCTCCCGTTCTGCAACCACCATGGAGAACCACGCTGGAGAAGCAGCCCCACAACCTCACCTTTGCCCTACCGGATCTACCGAAGGCCAAGCCGACACGCTCTACGTTGCTTCCCTACCGCCGCTGTCGACTGAGGGTCTTGATACCCTTTTCCTGAAACCAAATCGGGCCCCCTCTTTTTAGGTGAATTTGCAAAATGTGCCCCCTACTTTCTATTTGCACTTTTTACCCAAGTTTTTGGGAATTAACATTTATGCCCCTGTAGAAATTAATTACATATATGGGCCCTTATTTATAATTACAGTTTGTGACCCAAGTTTTGCAAAATCATCTATTGTGTCCTTTGTTGAATTATTTTCAGAATATGGCCCAAAGAATTACGGCGGTTCATAACCCATGTTTACATAATCGTATATATTTGCCCGGAAAATGTTTGAGTGGTTTTGTTTTAACCTTGGTTTTGAAAACGGGTTTTTACCTTGGATTTATATAATAATCTTCCGTTCAAATTTAGCGTATGAGCTAAATTTGATTAGTTTTGTTTTAGGCTCGGGAGCGCCCCAAAGAAGGCCCAACGAATCCATACTCGACATCCATTGACCGTTTTCCGCCATTGATCTTGTGTGAGTACCTTTATCGATCTAGTTATGTTTAGTAGTAGTATCATGTTAGGATGTATCTAGCATAACTTAGAGTTAATGCCAAGTAGTGGCTTTGAACTTTAAGTGAGGATTTTGAGGATTTGAACGTTCTAAGGATTGAGGTGTGCATGTTATCACGTGAACTTTGTTGAGGTTGTGAGTATGTGTTTGTTGAGATGGTGGAGTTAGGATGGAAGTATCCTAGCAAGTGGTTATAGTTGAGATCTTGTGAGTTTATGAGGGCTAGGAGTGTATCCTAGATTATGAGAGTGTACGACTAATAAGATCATATAGGACTAATAGTCTAAGGACTCCTAGCATGTGTGGGTGGTTGTTGATTAGCGTGCCTTGTCTTGAACAAGCTTTGGTTATATTCCTTCGGAGAGTGTTATCGGTTTTAGTTAGCTTTGAGACGAGGTAAGTCTACGGACTTACTTAGCTCGCTTTTATGCATTATTTGGATATGTGATGGTGGTGTGTGCTTTATCTTTGTTTATAATCATGAAACCGGATTATGAAAACTTGGTTATATATATTTGGCCCATTGTTATTATTATCGGGCGGTGACATCACTCCCAGCTCCCGAGGGAGACTGGGAGGTTCTCTGCGACCAGACCATACATGGTATACGGGCGGGCTTCTTCGCCACTCCACATGGTATACGGTTGAGCTCCACCACACTCATGTTGGTTACACGGGGACAAAGGCGAGAGTTATAGGACTCTCGTGTCACACTTAAAACAAATGAAACTAGTAATGGAATGACTTAAAAAGAGAAGATAAGAATCGGATTGTATGTGTATGAGCATGATGTGTGTTTTGTGTACTTATGTGTGTGTTTGTGCCCTTGCTATCTTTATAATGCCCAGAATGTGAGCTAACGGTTTTATACCGATTGTTGTAGTTGATGTGCAGGTTAGGATGTGGCCGAGTGATCCGGAAGGGTAGGCAGCCGGGGTTCCGTACATCTTACGTTGAGTTGAGTTTTGGAGTCCTTGTGTTGTTGTTATTTTATATTAAGTTGATGTTGTTGTAAGGATGGCTGAAGTCTTTCCTTTGTTTTCGGGTTTCATAACATTGCATAAAAATGTATTTAGGTTTTGACCTTTATTTGTGCCTTGTTGTAAGATCCGGTGAAATTGTTGTCAGGCTAAGGGTCGGAACCCATTGTGAGGTCCAACCCGTAGCATCCTGAATCCCGCGGATTTGGCGTGTTATAGTCGTGAGGGTAATGAGAAGGTCCAGGACCTTCTTCTTTTGGATATCAAGGAAAGCTAGCTCTAGAGCTAAGCTATTAAAAAAGAAAGTCCTGAATTTATGAACATAAGTCAAAGCAGTTTGTAAAAAAAAAAAGAAAAGGTAGGTGCCATCTCTACGCTTACTTCTGCTTCAAGAGACTTCTTCAAACTATTCTCTTTTTGGGCGACGCTTTCTGCTTACTTTTACTTAGAGTTACCCTTCACATACCTATTGCAGCTAAACCACTACTTGAATGTGTATGTTGGACATGATTCCCACATCATGTCATTTGATTTCCATCATAAAAATGATCTTTTATATTTTTGCGACACCAACAATTGGATTCGCTACTGGAAAACTAATCAATTCTCACATGCCGACATATCTAGGGTTTGTGTTTGCTGTTTGCTCATTAACCCTTCAAGTTATATATTTCTCTATCTAAAAAGTATTTCTGGTTTAGGGTGATACTGCACAAGTGAGATTCCAACAGGGTTGGCCAACTACTTGTTGCTGCATCAAATAAACTTGTCTTTGTCTTTGATGTTGAAACTGACAAGGTAGTACAATCCTTCCAGGCACATTCGGGAGTTGTGAACTATATCTGTTGAATTTGGGCTATCATAATTTTTGTGGTTGGATGTTTTTTTGAATTGATTATTTGCCTTTATAGTGCATTAAGGGGTTTTGGAAAATCCCAAGATTGGTAACACAATTAGTATTTTGAAGTCTATGAATTGATTTACACTGGCTTAAGTTCTGCAAGATTGGTCGGTGAATAGAGCGAGCTTGCTTGTATGTGCATTTGAATAAAGCCATGAATGTACTCCCCCCCGTAGGAAGGTTCTGAAAGAGGAAATATGTTGTATATTCATATTGAAGTCTACAATAATATGAATGTTGTGTTAATTTGCTTTGCTTGTTGTATCAGCGTTTGATTTTGATGCTAAACATGTTTGATTGTTAATTTTGACTAGCATCTTCGAGGATCTATGCAAAATGACTGTTTCTATAAAATAAAAATAAGTTATGGTATCAATTCTGGTACGAAAATTCCGGTATGAAAATTCATACTAGAAAATTCTGGTATGAGTTTTCTGCTATGAAATTCAAACTAGAAAATTCTGGTATGAGTTTTCACGTATGAAATTTAAACCAGAAAATTCTGGTATGAATTTCATACCAAAAACTCATACCAAAAAATAAAAAAATAAAATAAATAAAGGGTAAAAAAAAGAAAATTCTTGTATGAATTTCATACTAGAAAATAAAAAAGCGCAAAAAAAAAATCTGGTATGAATATTCTTGTATGAAATACGTAACAAACAAACAACAAATTCATTTATTTAAAATAGAGGTGTTAATTATTTTTACCTACCATTAATGAAAGTTGTAAAAAATAATGCGGTAGACTTACCTAAAGGATATAGAAAATGATCTATTTTACCAAATTCTTTCTTACTTTTTACCACTTTCATTAATGGTAGGTAAAATTAATTAACACCTCTATTTTTTTTAAAAAAAAAAAGAATAAGAGATGAATTTCTTATGTAAAACTAATTATTGAATTTGTTTTTTTTTATTTTATTTTCTTATGTTTTTTTTTGTCTTTTTTATTTCTTTTTTAATTCGGGTATGAATTTCTAGTATGAAATTCATACCGGAAATTTTTATACTGGAAATTTTTCATACCAGAATTTTTTATTTTCTTTTATTTTTTTGTCCTTTTTATTTTCTGAAAATTTTCATATCAGAAATTTTTAATACCAGAAGTTTTCATACCAGAAAATTTTCTAATATAAATTTTCTAGTATGAAATTCATACTAGAAAATTTAGACCATAAATTTTCTAGTATGAGGAGTGTCGAATGTATCAATAATCCCTAGAGCATTGTCATAAGCAGATACTGTAGATAAGCATCTAGCACCAGAAAATTCCACATCATTCATGGTTATATTGTCATACGACTTTTAACAGCTCTCCATTTCCTCTACAAACTTCCTTTGTTTGGAGAAATTTTAACAAGTCACCTTGTATAAGAGTTTCATGATGTTGCCAGGATTATTGGTTCTGTGCTAGCTATGTTGAATATGCAATCTGCTAAAATCATCTCATCTTCTTCATTCTCGAAACCATCCATCTTTACCGTCTTCAAATGTCGCAGTTGCTTACTGCTTCTCGGCGGCGCATTCCTTTGCCTTTTGCCTTTTCTCTGAAGGCTATAACATGTAGGATCAATCTAGAAACAATTCAAATCATTTTGGTAAGTGTATTATTGGATTAAACATAATTAGAACTCAAAAAGTTCTCTTCAAGAACTCAGTCACAAAAATGTTCTCTATCTTCGGACAAGCTTCCAAGAAGAGATCAAACTATTAACGTTCTCTTCTTCCAAGGAACTATCAAATTATGTCCAACAAATTCAGAAGAATAAGAAATCATCATATATTCAAAATACAACGACTTCATACCAGAAATCATCATATCCAAAGAATCAATCCCGAAATCCTCAAGACGAATGAGCACAAAGGTGGCTCTCTCCAATTTGTTTTTCGACTTTGACTCAAGACGAATGTAGAAGAGGCTCGGCGGCAGCAGGCTGAACCCGGCATTGACGAGGCGACCATCCGGCGAACACGGTGGCGGCGATTGCAAGTTCCACTCTAGCAGGTGCAACGAATGACGGCACAACGAGGATGACATAGTGTAGGCAAGCAGTTCCGGGTTTGTTGGCTTGATGTCGCAACCACTAATTCGACAAAGAGGGACGACTCAGTTCCTGGCTCAGGAGGCGAAGGGAGGTTGGTGTGACGGATAAGAAGGCGGAGACGGTGGAAGCACAACTTGCTTGTAGTTTGGAGGAGTTGTAGAGGGACGAGTTAGGTTGCAAATCTAGGGCTAAGACATAGAAAGGGAGAGCAGTAATACAAGTTCGAGAAACTTTAAACGGTAAAAATAATCACAGGGGTACATTTAATGACAAAGATATATAATTTTTAAAATTTATATAAAAATATGACATAATATAATTTTTTTAATCAATTAACCCAAATAGTAATTAAAAATTTATTATTAAATTTATTATAATTTTATCTAAACAAAAATAGACTAATATATACAATATTATATATTTTAGTTAAAACTTATGTTAGGAGACTAATTATGAAGATGATAAAGGTGAAACAAATTTTAAAAAAAATTCAAAAATTAAAATATAAATGTTAAAATAGAGAAAAATAAAAAAGATCAATTACAAAATTATCTTAAATAATTTTAAATAATATTCTTAAAAAACAAAGAAGATGTAATAACTATATTATAATAATTTATACATTTGTTAAGTTAGTGAATATTTCCTAATTATTATAAGACTATATATGTATATAGCAAAGTTAGAATAATAAACTATTAGTGTTTTTTATAATTAAAAGTGGAAAAATTTTCAAAAGATAATAAGAAGAATATCTTAAGAGTATATTGAAGATTGTAGTAATACTAATCATTTTATAATTAAAAATAGAAACGATATATCTATCATCTATATTAATAATTTTTATTTATTTATAAATTGATATAATTATAAAATTAAAATGCACAATAAAATGACATGGGGTATGAAGTTCATGAGAATATGACACGTAGGATGAAGTGCTTGTGCTTTAATTTATGTATATAGATAGATTGATATAGATGGGATGAACCTAGTTAGTAAATTGAAAACTGAGAAATGCCCATTTACCAAATTCACCCATTATTATTTTCAATAATCTCTCCATAAAATCGGTAATCCAATTGTATTTCATTATATTTTTTGTTCAAGATAATCCCTTCAATGATCTCATATAATGAATAAATAATTTATGAATTTTCATATAATGAATAAATATTAAAATATTTTACGAATTTTCATAAAATGAATAAACATTAAAATTTAACAAGAGAAAAATCTTATATAAATTAAATCTTCGGCATACATTACGTACTATGATAAGTATACCAAAATTAATTCTTATATATATAATTTTGAATTTTTATATACCCAAATCTTTCAAATTTAATTATCCAATCTAAGTTAAATATCTAACGACCAAAAACATATTTTAAATATCTTAAATTCACTAACAAACCAAATCTCTACAACAGCTAATCAAAATATTAATCTAAACGAATTTTTCATAAAGTTATTTAATAATGGACAATTTTGATAACTAGACATTTTTTTTTAGGAATTAAACTAGTAACTAGGCTTTTTAATGTTTCAATTAAGTAAATATACTCCAACCTTTTGTATTTATTCTCGAACCCTACACATTCTTCTCTCAAGGGTACATTTACTAAACACAAAACTAAAAAAAACATAGTAAATCAAACTATTTCATTATAATTATAATATTTTGAAAAATATCATATTTATGAAAAATTACCATTCATAATAAGTTGATTCAATTATCATGCTTGTTTGTTTTGTTTTTAAACATAATAATTAACTTAATAAAAATTTCAACTTACAGATATACAACTTTATGTGAATTTAAAACAAGACGCGTTAATTTACCGAACAAGCAATCTTTAAAGATATATTTTTTCCCTATATTATTTAAATTAGGAAACAAAATCAAAGGATAAAACTTAGAAACAGATATGACCCATTGTGATATCTACTTTCTTCTCGGTGTCAACTGTATATACTGTCTTTTCCCTGCAACTCTTAATTTGCTCCTTCGTTCTCCGCCATCAAATTGAACCATTGTGATATCTACTTCATTGCTACCGGAGAACATACGATGTCAAACTTATACTCTACTGAGGCCGACATCGATTGCACCATTACTGTGTCAGCACGACGGCAGTTGGCAAGATCGGAGTTGTGCAGGCTGGTGATGATCGACTTATGCGGCGAGACGGTGATGGAGATCCCTGGCTTTGACTGCGATGACCCGCCGGGCTTCCCCAATATGGATCTCTACTTAGAGTACTATAAGTGCAGACTCGGAGCCCATCTTAATATCAAATTCCCTGACCTGCCGATTTTATCCGCCCGAGAGATTGCTAATGCCCTAATTATTACCCTCCGGTTAGCCAACGACTTCCACCGCGACGCTTGCCAGGATCAAGAACTATCCAACCCCACCGATTACGTCACTGGATACGTCATCGACATTCACGTAGATATATGGGAGGGCGATGATGACGAAGACGATGAGGATATGGCATTCGCAGAGTCCTTCGACGAGGCCCGGTCCAGGCCCAAACCTGCAACTGTCGAGTCGGTGAAAGATTTGTTGTCGTCTATGAAGTACGACGACGGCGACATGTTTGAGATTGGGTGGAGTTGTACCGATCATCAATGCGTGATTTGCATGGACGAGATTCAGACGCGGAAGAGCTCGCTTAACATGCCCTGCTCACATGTGTTTCATCAGGATTGCCTTGTTCAGTGGCTCGGAACGAGCCATGTCTGTCCACTTTGCCGCTACCGGATGCCCACCGACCATTGATCAAGATCAAAAATTTTTTTTTGGGAAATTCCGGTTGGTACCCCTGTGGTATGGGGTATTCCGGAATTTGCCCAACAGTTTTTTCAAGTTCAGATTTTGCCCTTCAGTTTTGAAAATTTCCGGATTTTGCCCACTACAGATAAATTTACTAACCATGGTTAAATATCTTAGTTAAGGGTTAAAAAAAATAAGGGGAAAAAATTTCACGTGTCTTAGACTACCTTCTTCTTCGATCGATTTTTCTGAGCTTGCTAGCATGAAGATAGGTTCTCCTCTTCCATGAAGACTTGAAGTTAGGTTTGCAGCTCGTTTACGCTTTCAATTGAAGACTTGAAGCCGTTCTCTTCGTCCATCCAGGTTTGAAACCCTAATCTCTCAATTTCGGAACCCTAATCCCTAATTTCCCTAAACGTGCAAATGCCAACTTTCTCGAAAGATGAAGTTGAGGCTGCCAATGTTGAAAGATGAAATTGAGGCTGCCAATGTTGAAAGATGAAGTTGCTTCAAATAAAACCACGCTGTAAAACATGGAAACTAAATCCAAGTTCGGTTGCTTGATGAATGTTTTTTGGGTTTTTGCTTCAATTGCTGTTTTTTTTTTTGGGTTATGCTTGCTGATTTTTAGGTGTTGTTCTTTCTGAAATAAGCTTGTGATATTGTATCCAAGTTCTAGGTGTTGTTCTTTCTAAAATAAGCACGTGATAATGTTTAAGGTTTTTTAGTGCAGATTTTTTGAAATCAGCAAGCAAAAACGTTGGTAACTTGCTGACTTTTTGAAATTTTAGTGTTGTTCAGTTTGCCCCGAATGAAACACGATCAAGTAAGGTCCAACGAGAGCAACAAGTTCAAGGGCAACAAGGAGTCCGTGTTGAACAAAGGAAGAAAACCTATCGTAAAGGAAAGTACAATCACCTGACGAAGCCGCATCTGATGTGTTCGGATCGGCTCCTGGAACCTTGAAAGTCAACAAGATGCTTAATTTCTAGACTGTCTAATTATGTTTATGTTTTTTGAGAACCTTATGTTTATGTTTTTAAGAATCTTATGTTTCTGTTTTTGAGAACCTTATGTTTCTCTTTCGAAGAGAACTTTATGTTTATGAGAACCTTGTCATATTAAATGTCAGTAATTGCAACCATCACTGTTGTATTTTCTAAGCTGTTTACTTGACTCTTGTGCCACAATGCCACTCAATTATCTTCTCAGATTAAATTTCACAGTTGTTCAGGATTTGACTTGTTTACAGTATAAATTATGTAGATTCAGTTGACTCTTGTGCCACAATGTCACTCAATAATCTTTGTTTAGCGGCATACAATGACTTGTTTTCAGATCCTCTTAGTAGTGTTTGCTGTTTGTTGGTCTGTCAACACTTTTGTGGAAGATACTTACACTAGCTGCTAAAACTGAATTTGGAAACCTTTTTTTTTCTTCTGGGCTAGCATCACAGTAGCTGCTAAAACTGAATTTGGAAGCCTTTTTGTCTGGGCTAGAATTACAGTAGTTGCTAAGACAATGGTTTTCTGGGCTAGAATTACAGTATATATCTCTCATCTCTGCAACTAAAACTGAATTTGGAAGCTTGTGAAATCTTGAACTTAGTTGCAATAATCAGTAGCTGCTAATTTCATTGCTCAAACTGAATTTCGAAACATGTACAAAATAGTAACATGTACAAAACAAGAGATACTTTAAATACGCATTGAAAATATTCTTTTAAATCCATCACTAGATTCTTCAAGTCTTGAATGTCATTTCCGGACGTTGTTGGTGAATCATATCCTTTATCATTTCTCGATTTATGCTTGCCTTGAACATAAGTTTTCTTTGCCGCATCCGCCCATTGGAAGAAATTCCAACCATCACATTTGTAATATGGCCTATGCGGATTTTTGTCAGACCCGGAAATTCTAACATGAGTTTTTTTTGGTTGACACCTACAATATGGGCTCATCGATCTCAATGTTGAAGACGAAGTGATTGACTCCATTATATCTCGAGAAACCTAAATAAGAAAAGAAAGAATTAGCAACTAAACTATTTGTAAAAAAAATCAGCAAATTAACCAAAAAAATCAGCAAGCAAGCAAAACCAGCAAGCAAAACTCATTACAACTTTATGAATGGCAAAATAAAAAAAAAATCAGCAAGCAAAATCAGCTAGCCAAAACTCATTACAAAAATCAGCAAGTAGAACTCATTAAAGGTCCAATAAGAAGCTTGTGATACTGTTTAAGGTTTTGAAATTATGAATGGGGATTTCTTATAAATTTTGGGCAAAGTCTATAATATATAGCATAGTGATTTTACAAATAGTTCAATCTTGAAATTGTGAACGTGGATTTCTTATAAATTTTGGGCATATCTTTAAATTCTCTGTACTTGAGTAAGCTGTCCTGAATCCATAATTCCATACTACTTCTAACAACACTAAAATTTTAAACACCACTAAAAATTCAGCACCTAAATATTAGCAAGTTACCCATGTGTACCATTTCTTTGAAATTATGAATGCGGTCTTTGTGTACCATTTCTTATAAATTTTGAATAGCACTGAAAAACTAAAATGGATTGGAGATTTGGAGATTTGGAGCATTGGAGTATTGGACCTTTACTTGATCGTGTTTCATTCAGGGCAAACTGAACAGCACTAAAATTTCAAAAAGTCATCAAGTTACCAACGTTTTTGCTTGCTGATTTCAAAAAATCAGCACTAAAAAACCTTAAACATTATCACATGCTTATTTCAGAAAGAACAACACCTAGAAATCAGCAACCAAAACCCAAAAAAAAATCAACAATTGAAGCAAAACCCAAAAAAAAAATTATCAATCAACTGAACTTGGATTCAGTTTCCATGTTTTACAGTGTGGTTTGTTTGAATCAGCTTCATCTTTCGACATTGGCAGCCTCAACTTCATCTTTCGTCAAAGCTGGCATTTGCACGTTTAGGGAAATAAGAGATTAGGGTTCCGAAATTGAGAGATTAGGGTTTCAAACCTGGATGGAAGAAAAGAACGGCTTCAAGTCTCCGATTGAAGGCGCAAACGAGCTCCAAGCCTAGCTTCAAGTCTTCGATGGAAGAGGAGAACCTATCTTTATGTGAGCAAGTTCAGGAAAATCGATCGAGAAGAAGAAGGCAAGGCACGTGAAATATTTTTTCCCTTATTTTTTTAAACCTTAACTAAGGTTAGTAAATTTAACTGCAGTGGGCAAAATCCGGAAAATTTTAAAACTGAAGGGCAAAATCCGAACTTGAAAAAACTGTTGGGTGAATTCCGGAATACCCCATACCACAGGGGTACCAACCGGAATTTCCCTTTTTTTTTTAAAGCCTTGTTTAGTACGTTACATAGGTAGTTGTAATTATGGGTGCGGTTGTGGTTAGAGTCGTGGTCTCTTTGAATGAAAAGAGATTATAAAATAAACCCCTATCTTGTAAATGGAGATTCTCCAAAACAATAATAACAATTTCATACTTTTAGGTTCCGATTCTGTTTAGATATTCATAATATATTTGCTTTATAATTTAAATATTTCATTTTGTTATCTGGATTGGTACATATTTTGTTTATTGTTTACAAAATCAAAGTAACATATTCATTTTTTATATAAATATCGTCATTTATAGATTGTTTTTTTAATTTACAAATTTTGATATTATGATTTTTTAAATCTAAATAATTTATTTCTGTTTTTTTTTAAATAAAAATATTACTTTACGGGTATTCTTTTATCTAAGTACTAGAACGAGGAAAAAAGTATAGCTAACCTTTCAATTTGACGCAGTGCGATAATCTGCATACAAGAACAACAAAAACATACATAACATTTAGTTAGAATAGAATCCAAAATTTAAAAAAGATAAACATAAAATCTTGTTAATTTAGTAATTAATTGATAGAGTATATAGATTAGTTTTAAAAAATGGTGGTTGTTAGATTACGATAGGTTAGAATTGTTAATTTATTTTTAAAACTTATTAATTTAGTAATTAATTTGTTAACTAAATCTCTTTTATTTTGAATACTTATCAAAGAAGTTAGAGTTTACGTAATATCTTGAAATTATTTTATAATTTATTATTTTAAAATTTACTAAATTAGCAGTTAGTTAGTAAGAAAAAAAATAGAATGGTAGTTTAGGGGTAAAAAAATTATTTATTTGTTTGGATTCCGCAAGATACGTTTAAAGAGAGATGTTTATCAATTTTATAGTAGATTTATTTAAAGAAAAAATAGAATAGCAGTTTAGTAAATATTTTAGAAAAAAAGCTGAGGTGGCATCCCCTCGTTGCTTGACACGTGGCGTTAGTGTCCTTAGTTTTAGTAAGTAATATAAATTTCATTTTTTAAAATTTTTAATCATAAAATACGGATTAACTATTTATTTAAGTATTTTGTTTCCTACTACGTGGGTCGTTACAAGAATGAAATTTCAAATTTCGTTCATCTAATAATTTCTTTTATGTTTTTGTTTGTATTTTTAAACTTCATTTAATTTATGTGTTTCTTTTTAAAAAATTAAACTTTTAATTACCAATTTATTATTTAGTACACATTCCATTTCAATTTTTTTACAAAACTAAATTTTCAGGTTCTATTTAGATGACCACAATATATTAAAGTAGTTTATTTATAAATCTATAACGAAGTTGTGCATTGTATAAAAATTAAATTTATGAAGTATTGTAGTTATAAGAAATTCTTTATTCGTAACTATTTTATCGTTTTGTGAATAATTAAAGTTTAATTAATATTATAATATTCATTAATGTCTTTAGTTCGCACAACTCATGACATATTTATCAAAAAATTCAATATATAAATATGCCCGCACAAGGTGCGGGCTATACACCAGTGCTTCTCTAAATTATTCTACAAGATTATTATTGAAATAATTTGGCTAAATAGGCAATAATCTATTTATTTTTTGTTTCTATACACCATTAATTATTGGGTGAGTTTGGTAAGTGGGTTGTTTTGAGTTTCTTATCTACTAAAGAGGTCCATAGTGTTTTTCATTTATATCTGATGCATGTGTAGATAGATTGACCTTAGTTACCGTAGAAGGTAAACCCTTCTTTATAGGATTACCCGATGGGGGTAAGATTAGAGGCACACGAGAGGTTCGCGATTGCCCTGTTAGATTGGGAGGTCTTGATTGGTTAGCTGACTTCTTCGTCATGTACTTAGTACATAAAGAAGTTATTCTGGGCATGGATTGGATGGATCGACACTGAGCAGTTCTGGGCATCGGCAAGAGGACAATGACGGTAACTACAGATGCAGGGCATGTGGAGATTTTCCGAGGATGGGATCTTGGAAAGACTAGTACAACTAATTATCAATGCAGTGCGAGCTGCGAGACTTATCAATCAGGGCTGTGAGGCTTTTTGGTGCTATGCCATGAAGGATAGTACGAGTCCGGCTTTGGAGGAGATTCTAGTAGCTTGCGAGTTTTCCAACGTTTTTGGAAAGCCATCATGTTTACCTCTACAAAGAAGTGTAGACTTCGGCATTGAGCTAGAGCCCGGTACGAGACCGATCTCTAAGGCTCCTTATCGTATGACGGATATCGAGATGCTTGAGTTCAAGAGGCAGCTCGAGGAGTTAGCAGAGAAAGGCTTCATCCGCCCTAGTGTATCTCCTTGGGGCACCAGTTCTCTTCGTCAGGAAGAAAGACGGGTTAATGAGGTTATGTATCGACTACCGAGAGCTTAACAAGGTGACGATCAAGAATAAGTACCCATTGCCCCGCATTGATGATCTTTTGGATCAACTGAAGTTCCATGTTGTTTTGAGGATCGATATGAGGTTAGAACATCACCGGCTGAGGGTGAGAGCAAGACATAGCCAAGATGGCATTTCTGACGAGGTATGGCCACTACGAGTTTGTAGTGATGTCATTTGGGCTTACGAATGCTTCCGTCGTCTTCATGGAGTTGATGAACAACATCTTCATCGACTTCCTAGACAAGTTTGTAGTTGTCTTCATAGATGACATTCTAGTTTACTCTCGAAGCAGAGAGAAGCATGCAAGACACTTAAGGATCGTTCTTCAGGTCTTACAGGATAGGGAGCTTTATGCTAAGCTCTCTAAGTGCGAGTTTTGGATGTCCGAGGTAGCATTCCTTGATCACATCGTTTCAGCTGAAGGGATCAAGGTAGATCCAGTGAAGATAGAGTCAGTAGCATCTTGGCTGCCTCCTAAGACGTCAAGGAGGTACGCAGTTTCTTAGGATGTGTGAGCCACTACCGGCGTTTTGTTAAAGGCTTTTCAGTTATTGCCCGACCACTCACTTCCTTGTTGAAGAAGTCTATGAGGTTCGTATGGTCCGAGCCGTGCCTGTAGAGCTTTGAAGAGCTGAAGAAGAGGTTGACCTCTGCTCCTATCTTAGCTCAGCCAGAGGGCATTGAGGACTTCGTGGTTTACAACGACGCATCCAAGCTGGGCTTGGGATGTGTTCTGATGCAGAGGGGTAAGGTGATTGTTACGCGTCTCGACAGTTGAAGACGTACGAGGAAAATTAATCTACCCATGATCTTGAGTTGGCTGATGTTATTCATGCTTTGAAGATTTGGAGGCATTATCTGTACGGAGCTACGTGTCAGATTTTCACCGATCATAAGAGTCTGAAGTATATATTCACTCAGTGGGAGTTGAATAACCGCCAGTGGAGATGGCTGGAGTTGATCAAGGACTTTAATCTTGAGATCTTATACCACCCGGGGAAGGCGAATGTGGTAGCAGATGCCCTTAGTAGGAAGACTCCCCAGGAGATAGCGATCGCTAGGCTGACAACTCAGCCACAGTTACAGCGAGATCTTGCATGGCCAGAGATGGATATCCACTTTCCGGATTCCGACAACCAGTTGTCCACCTTGGAGATCTTACCTGATCTATTGGTCAAAATCTGACAGAAGAAGGAGAGTTGCCCAGCTTTGACACAGATTCAAGACCGGATGTCTCGAGGAGAGGCGCCACAGTTTACAGTCCGTGCTGATGGAATCTTGAGACGCCAAGAGCGTGTATGTGTGCCTTCGGACTGAGAGTTGAGATAGAGGATCCTTCAGGAGGCTCAGTCTTGACCTTACTCAGTGCACCCCGGTGCGAGTAAGATGTATTTGGATATCAGACGCTCTTTTTGGTGGGGAGATCTGAAGCTAGATGCCACGAAATATGTAGCTCAGTGTACGACTTGTCAACAGGTCAAGGTTGAGCATCACAGACCAGGTGGAGAGCTACACCCACTTCTTGTTCCTCAATGGAAGTGGGAGGACATCTCTATGAATTTTAGTGACCTGGTTGAGACCGAGTCGAGGCTTTGATGCTATCTGGGTGATAGTAGATCGACTGATGAAGACCGCACGTTTAATTCTGATCAAGGAAACGTGGCCGGTAAGTCGATTAGTAGAGGAATTCACTAGACAGATAGTGAGACTTCACGGAGTACCAAGGACTATAGTCTCTAACAAAGACGAATAGTTCACATCGAGGTTTTGGCAGCAAGTGCATGCCGCCCTAGGTACGAGTTTGCAGTTCATGATTGCCTATCATCCTCAGACCGATGGTCAGTCCGAGCGGACCATCCAGACTCGGGAGGACATGTTGAGAGCCTGCGTGTTAGACTAGGGACAAGTGTAGCCATATCACCTTCCCTTAGTGGAGTTTTCGTACAACAACAGTTGGCATGCATCGATCAGGATGGCTCCTTATGAGACTTTGTCCGGGCAGAGATCCCGTACACCGCTATGTTGGGACGAGCCGAGTAGTGCTAGCGGAATAGCACCTTAGAAGATTCAGGATGACATGACTCGAGTAATAGTGATCCACGAGCGGATGTTAGCAGCACAGAGTCGATTGAAGTCTTATGCTGATAAGAGGCGCAGACCTCTAGAGTTCAGAGTTGGAGCTCAGGTTTGGTTGAGAGTGTCTCCGACACGAGGTGCCAGGCGTTTCGGTGTCAAGGGGAGGCTGAGTCCCAGATACGTCGGACCGTTTGAGATTTTGAAGCGAGTTGGATAGGCAGCATATAGACTTGCTTTGCCACCGAGGCTTGAGGGTGTTCACCCCGTCTTCCATGCGTCTCAGTTACGAGAGTACATACTGAACCCGAGACACATCGTCGGTCATGAGGATCTAGTGATCGAGCCAGACCACACGTTCGTTGAGCACCCGGTAGCTATCTTAGAGCGTAGCACGAGACGCTTGCGTTCGAAGGACATACCGATGATGAAGATTCAATGGTCGATGCGAGGAGCTGATGAGGCGACTTGAGAGACAAAGGATAGTATCCAAAGGAACTATCCGGAGTTTTACTCTGAGCTTGATGCACCTTTAGCATAGTCGTTGTGTATTTTGGTTTTTCTTTTGTTGAGTGGCGTACGCTTTTGTGACGTTTTTAGTTACATGCCCCGAGTTGGAATATATGAGTTGTGTTCAGCTTCCGTGTTGTTGTTATGTGATCGTTCGTGTTGTTGTAAGTTTTGGGATGAAACTTTTTTTTTTGGGGGATCTGATGTAAGACCCTAATCTTTCGCCTTCACCGCCCGCGGTGAAGTGTACCGCCCCTGCGGCAAGCCGCACCCGCGACAGGGTCAGCCACCCTGCGGCCGACTACAGATCGCGCACGATCTTTCTTTCGTTTGTTTTATCTTCTTTCCATAGATAGAAGATCCAACCTTCTATCTTATGGGACGGCTTCCTTATCTTCTTCTAACCCTAGAACGTCCTTTCCATCTATCTTTCCCGCCTCCTCTATATATTCCCGTCTTCTCTTCTTTTTCCCGTTTCTTGCTTACACTTTTCTCCAACCTTGAAGTTGCAGCCGTTTCCCTTGCTTCCTATGATTTTACTGAACGTGTAAGTCTTCTCCTATGAGTTCTTCATCACGTTCTTGTAGTTGTTGCATGCCTTTTCCTTCTATTTCGTTTTCTTCTTTCGTTCTTCCTTTTCTTCTTCTCCAAGAATCAAGTTTGAACCTTGATTCTTGTTTACATCCCCGTTGTTGATGTGTTGATGTTCTCAGGCTCTTTTGGTTGAGTCTTGACGTGATTGGATCAAAGGTTCGAGCTTTGGATCCCTGCCACCCTTGTGCCTTTACCCAACCGCCCCGCAGTTTCTTCTGTAGTAACTCCCGTTCTTGTGAGTTGCTTCCTTCCTTGCTTTCCTTGTTCCTTTCCTTGTTCCTTCTGGATGTTCCTTGACCCATGAGTATGCTATAAGACTAAGGTTGAGACCTTAGCTGGTGAAGATCTCTTAGAGATTAATGAGACTAGAAGTTATAGACTTCTAGCAACCATTTTGTTCCTGATTCGTGATGCTTGTATGAACAGGCTTTCCTTGCTCCTTTCCTGAGGGAAACTGAGTTGTTCTCTGAGTCATTGTTGAGATTTTAGATCAACTTTGAGTGAGGTAAGTCCCTTGGACTTACTTAGCTTCATTCCGTATATTGGTTTGAGTGTTTTGAGTTGTTTGTGTTGATTATCTTGTTACAACGGATAACCGGAATACGATTCACCCTTTATAACCTTAACTGACCCAAGTGTATGATAACCGGGCGTTGACCACTTGTCTTGTTCTTCAAGAGACTAAAATGTGCTCTTGCAACCCAGACCCGTAGCTAACGGATAGTAATGATCTACTCCTATTGGTAGACGGAAGCGGAGGCGAGTTTCGGGAGATTCTCGTGTGACAAAAGAAGTTGAATTAGTAATTGATAACTTAATGAAAGATAATAACCGGTTGTGTGAGATCATGCTATATGTTTACTTTTTGTTATGTGTGTTTGTGCCTTTACGTTCTATCCGATATCTAGAATGTTAGCTAACGGTTTATGCCGATATTGTAGATGTTCCACAGGTTCAGGATGCTACTGAGTGATCCGGACGGTGCGGTAAGCTGGGGTCCCCGTACATTATAGGACGAGATCGGGTTTATGTTTATGTTGTTGTTTTCCCTTTTGTTTCGAGATTGGCTGCGAGTCTTTTACATTTTTATTTTGTTTAAACCTTTGGTTTTATATTGAGTTTTGGTTTTCATGCGTCTGTGCCTTGTTGTAAGATCCGTTGTGTTATTGCTACTCTGAGGGTCGGGACCCATTGTAAGGTCCTATCTCGTAACGCTTCGAGTTCCCAAAACTTGGGGTGTTATAATAAAAGACCCTAGTCTACAGCCGGACACAACTGCCGAAAGAGGAAAGCGAGGCCATGGTGACGACGGTTGGTACACAACAAAGCTAAGGTTGAGACCTTAGCTTGTGGAGATCTCTTAGAGATCATTGAGGCTAGAAGTTATAGACTTCTAGAAAACGTTTCGTTCCTGATTTGTTATGCCTTGAAGAGCAGGCTTCCGTTCTTCTTCCCTGAGGGAAACTGAGTTGTTTGCTGACCCTTTGAGTTACCTTTGAGTGAGGTAAGTCCCTTGGACTTACTTAGCTGCATTCCGTAGATTAATTTGACTGCATTGGCTTGTTTGTGTTGTTGTTTATTGTTATAACTAACAACTGGAATATGATTGACCTTGTTATACCGTATTGACCCAAGTGTATTATAACCGGGCGGTTACCGCTTGTTTAGTTCAGAATGGGTAAATTGGGAGGTGCTCTTGCGACCAGTCCAACAGGTTACAAAAGGATGCATACGTTGTATTCCTGTTGGTAAAAGGGGACAAAGGCGAGATCGTAGCGATTCTCGTGTGACAACATAAGTTGAACTAGTAAAGGGATTAATCTTAATGAAAGATAATAACTGGATGAGTGCGAGCATGCTATATGTTTATCTTACCTTATGTGTGTTTGTGCCTTTATTGTCTTTCTGATATCTAGAATGTTAGCTAACGGTTTATCCTGATGTTGTATATCTTCTGCAGGTTAGGATGCTGCTGAGTGATCCGGATGGTGTGGTCAGCCGGGGTTCCCGTACGTTATAGGACGTGATCGGGCTTACATTTCTGTTGTTGCATTTCAGTTTGTTTTGAACTTGGTTGCGAGTCTTTTATGCTTCCCTTTGTTATAACCTTTGGTTTTATATTGAGTTTTGGATTTCATTTATTTGTGCCTTGTTGTAAGATCATTTGTATCGTTGCTACTTTGAGGGTCGGGACCTATTGTGAGGTCCTAGCCCGTAAAGCTTCGAGTTCCCAGAATTGGGGTGTTGTAGGGGATACTTGGTTTTTCAAGTCACGGGTTAGTCAATCGACTCCCTTAGCTCGTAAGTTTGGTAACTTATGTGTTTATTTTAACTTCTCTACATTATTTTGTGTCTGCATGCGTGCTTGTTCACTTATAGGTACTCATGATGTTTAGGATAGTTTGTCCCTTAACTTGCTTATATGTATGGTAAATTCTGGTTGGGGTCGAAAGATGTTAATGTGGAAGAAGGATATCTAGTCCATAGGCGTGATTGGCCACCTTGACAAGCTTGCAACTCTTGTTCAAAACGCCAACGCCGGTCATTTTAGGAAGGATAAATTGTGAGATTTGTTGTTCGTCGGTAGCTCTAACACCCCAAGTTCTGGGAACTCGAAGCGCTACGGGTTAGGACCGCACAATGGGTCCCGACCTTCAGAGTAGCAACAGCACAACGGATCTTACAATAAGACACAGATGAATGAAAACCAAAACTCAATATAAAACCAAAGGTTTGAACAAAAGAAAACATAAAAGACTTGCAACCGAGTTCAAAATAAAAAGGGAAACAACAACGTAAACATAAATCCGATCCCGTCCTATAATATACGGGAACCCCGGCTGACCACACCATCCGGATCACTCAGCAGCATCCTGAACCTGCGGAACATCTACAACGACGGTATAAACCGTCAACTAACATTCTAGATATCAAAAAGAGCGTAAAGGCACAAACACACATAAGGTAAAGTAAACATATAGCATGCTCACACTCAACTGATTATTATCATTCATTAAGTTATCTATTACTAATTCAACTTCTTTTGTCACACGAGAATCTCCCGAAACTCACCTCCGCTTCCGTCTTCCAATAGGAATAGATCAGTACTATCTGTTATCTACGGGCCTGGGTTGCAAGAGCACATTCTAGTCTCCTGAAGAACTAGGCAAGTGGTCACCTCCCGGTTATCATACACTTGGGCCAGTTAAGGTTATAAAGGGTGGGTCCTATTCCGGTTATCCGTTATAAACATGGTAAACAACACAAACAAGCCAAAACACTCAAAACAATATACAAAATGAAGCTAAGTAAGTCCAAGGGACTTACCTCACTCGAAGGAACACTCAACACACTGCACACACTCAGGTAACGGCTCAGTTTCCCTCAGGAAAGAAGCAAGGAGAGCCTGTTCACACAAACATCACGAATCAGGAACGAAACGGTTGCTAGAAATCTATAACTTCTAGTCTCAATGATCTCTAAGAGAATAAGCTAAGGCTCAACCTTAGTCTTACAGCATACTTAGGGAACGAGGAACATCCATAAGAAACAAGGAAAGGAACGAGGAAAGGAAGGAAGGATGCAACTCACAAGAACGGGAGTTACTACAGAGGAAACCGCAGGGGCGGCTGGGCAGACGCAGGGGCAACACTACAGAGGCGCGGGGGCGGTTTTTTGTGCAGAAGCATTGTCGACTCCTTCGATAGCAAGGAACGCAGCAAGGCCAAAGCTTGCTCTTCTCAACACACAACCACGTCACAACTCAACCAAGGGAGCCTGTGAACATCAAAGGATCATCAACGGAACGCTCCACAAGAATCAAGGATCAAACTTGATTCTTGGAGAAGAAGAAAAGAGAAAACGAAGAGGGAAACGAAACAAAAGAGAAGCAAGCTGCAGCAACACATGAACGTGATGAAGAAGAAGAAGGGAGAAAGAACTTACACATTCAGCCAGAACACAGGGGCGGCAAGGATGCAACACTCTAGCGTTGGAGAAGACGTAAGCAAAAAACCGGAAAAAGAAGAAAAGACCGAAAATATATGGGAGATGCGGGAAAGATAGAAGGAAGGACGTCTAGGGTTAGAAAGAAGATAAAGAAACCGGCCCATAAGATAGAAGATCGGATTTTCTATCTATGGAAGGAAGGTAAAACAAACGAAAACAAATCGGGTACTACAGGGGCGGATTGCCTCAGCCACAAAGGTGGTCCATTGTCACCGCGGGGCGGTGACATACCTCAAGGCCGCTGGGGCGGCCTTCGTCACTGCGGGGGCGGTGAAGGTCAAAACTGGGATCTTACAGTAGCCATGTGTTGAATGGGAGGTTATCCCAAAAGTTAGGTTTTGCTACAGTCGAGAACATTTTTCAGCTCTCACGGAATCTTTTATATTTTATTTTATTGTATGTCGTATTCAGACTACTTGTTGTTTAGTTAGAAAACATGGTTGAGAAATTTGAGAAATCGATTGCTAAGGGGAAGAAAAAAGTCTTTTCCATGGACGAAAGTTTTTATTAAAGTACTTTCAAAATTATCAAAAGTAAATGGGAAGAATGAGTCCGGTTGGATTCACTTGACATAGTCGTTTGAGCAAAGAACGAACTTGAAGTGCAAAAAAAATGTTAAAGAACAAGTATAACAACGAGAGGGGTTTGAAAATTATGGATTGAATTAAAGCATGGGATGAGATTGTGCAGAATTATTATTTTTAATAATCTCTCAAATAATCGACAATCTAAATGTATTTGATTATTTTTCCAGTTATCTCTCGATTCTCGATGAATGTGAAGAAATATTTTACGAAATTTCATATAATGAATAAATATTAAAATTTATAAAAAGTAGAGAAAACTCTTATCTAAATTGAATTTTCGTCATACATTACCTAATATGTCAAGTATACCAAAATTATATATATGTTTGAATTTTTAACAATAATTTTAAAAATAAATCATATAGAACGCCCTGCTAAACTAGTTAGAATTAAAATTTAATCTCCATCAAAGTTAAATATCTAATGACAAAAAACATATTTTAAAGTTCTTAAATTCACTAACAAACAAAATCTCAACAACAGCTAATTAAAATATAATTCTAAACAAATTTTTCATAACATATTTTTCTCTTCAACTCCTTTTTTCTCTTTATAAATCAATAATATAATATATCGATTAATGAAATATTTATATGATTAAATATCTTATTAATAAATATTAAAACTTAAAAAAAAGTGGAAGAGCATAAATTTTTTGTACATTAAGTTATTTAATATTTTGAAAAAAATATCATATTTATAACTTATCAAAAAATTACCCTTTATAATAAGTTCATTCAATTATCATGTTTGTTTTGTTTTTAAACATAATAATTAACTTAATAAAATTTTCTACTTAAATGATTAGAAATCAAAATATAAGAAGTTGTTAATTAATTTTTTAATTTTATAATTATATAAGAATAGTTTTAAAAATAAATCATATAGGACAACTTGCTAAACTAGTTAGAATTAAAATTTTACTATCCTATCTAAGTTAAATATCTAAGGTGGTTTTTGTGGAATGTACCTAATCCAATAATACACTTTACAAACTAACCACCTGTTTAAATCTTTAGCAAAATATACCCTATTACATCATATCCCCTTTCTTGCAGTCTTTTAATAATATTGTTTCTTGCGTACACATAGAAGCAAAGGAAAGGTTTGAAAAAGAAGAAAGTACATTGTTGTCTTATCAGCCGGGGATGTGACATGCTTGCAGAAATCAACTATCCTACAAACTCCCTTTTTGTTTCCCTCCAAAACTCCATCTTCCTGCAATATTACACGAAAACAACACCCATATCATCCATTTTGAAATCATCCTTTCCATAAAATTTGGACATTATTGCTTTCGTACATAATAAAACAAAGTCTTCCTGATTCATTCAAATAGTTGAATTCGAAGCTAACCCGAGTCATCGAGTACTATTGGGTAAGGTCACTGTTTATCCTGTTTTAACTAAGTATTCAGTTTTATTCTTATGTCCGTGTGCATGAATATTGAAATCGTTTTACGCAACATTAACAACACCGATTTGAAGATTTGAAGATTAATGCGTCGTATTTGGTATACTGGAAATCCTTGGAAGCATTTAAGGAATTACTTAGAGGGACATGTGAAGAGAATTATAGTGGAGTTCCGGTGTATATGCTCAAACTGCGTGAAGCTAACCTCGGTAGCGTTGTTGCTCTTGACGTCGATGAAGACTCCAAATTCCATTATGTATTCTTCGCATTTGGGCAATCACTGAGGGGGTACACTGCTATACGCAAGGTTGGTTCTTCAATACTTAAAAAATGTGAGTATTATACAATACTAAATAAGTTATCATATTGTTTATAGGTGATTTCAGTTGATGACACGTTTCTTAAAGGCAAATATGGAGGTGTTCTTTTGATAGCAACCGCTCAAGACGCAAATCAACAGATTTATCCTCTAGCATTTGCAATAGTTGATAGACAAAACGATGAATCATGGGATTTCTTCATTCAAAACTTGAGAAAGTGTGTTGAAGATGCGCATGAACAAGTATTTGTATCTGACAAACACATGTCCATTAAGAAAGCTATTGATACAAACTTCCCACAATCACACCACGGGTTTGCATGTACCACTTGAAATAAAATATAAAGAAAAGATCAAGAATGAAAAGGATTCAAGATATGTTTCAAGACGCCGCACAAAGTTACAAGAAAGAAGACTGCATGAAGTTTTTTGAAGTTATTGAGGGGGTGAGATTTAACCATGTTGTTGCTAGTATTTTACAATTCTGTTGCGGTATTGCTACCATTGATATTTGGGTATTGGTACCTAACAAAGTTACTGCATTTTGTAGGAGAAACCGGCGGTTGGGAACGTGCTTATTCCCCAGTAACAAGATACAACATCATGGCAAACAACAATGCAGAGACTTTTAACAAAGTGATGCTTGATGCAAGAGAATATCCGGTCCTTGCCTTAGTTGATGAGATACGTCAAGTTATGAGTCGGTGGTTTGCTATGAGGAGAGAAAAGTCAGAAAGATGGGAGGATTTGGCGGCCCCAAACATTGAACAAAGCATCCAACTAAAGTATGTTGATGCTAGTAAGTACGGTTGCTACATACTTGATACCGGACGATTGTTGTATAAAATTAAATGAGGGGAAGAAAGGAAGGTCGTGAGCCTGGTAGAACACACGTGTACATGCATGGAATTTGATCTCGAACAGATACCTTGTGTGCATGCCATAGTTTCAGCGAAGAAACCTAAAATAAACCCCGCTACGTTAGTAAGTTCGTACTATAGTGTTGTAGCTTGGAGGAAGGCATATGAAGACATTATATACCCACTGCTTGAAAGTGGCGAAAGCAGCATACCAAACATTGAAGGTATTGTATGCAATCCTCCTATAAAGAAAAAAAGGAGTGATAGATTACCCAAAGCTAGGATACGTGCGCATGGTGAGGGGAAGAAAAGAAAATGCACGTACTGTGGAGTCATCAGACATAACAAGAAAACGTGTAGCAACCAACCAATTGTGAAACTGTAGGAATAAATCTGTATAGCCTTGTTGGGTATGATCGTGGTGACGCAAAATGAAGGTTGGTGTTTATTTTGAGTAACATATTTGTAAGTGTTGATCTTTTGGGCAAGTGTATGAACGATTGAATTTTGTAAGTGTGGATATTTTTGTGTGGCTGTGAAATATGGGATGAAGATTGCAATTGTGGTTGTGAAGTGAGATTTTTTGGGTATTGAATATTGAAATGACGTATGGAACATATTACGATCCGTTAAGGCTTGTGTTTATTGAATTTTGTAGGCGTGGCTATTTTGTTTGGGTATGGAATCTTGGATAAAGTTTGCAGTTGTGTGTAACATGTGAGATGAACTTTCGTACATAGACATACGCAATAAACCTATTACATAACATTCTTAATAACCAAGGGTACATACACACAAATGTCCACCTAAAATCCAAATTTACATGAAAGTATTAAACACACAATTTTGCAATGTATTATTTGACACGGCACTTTATCTATACAATATCAAACGGCTTCTTCCAAATGCCTTGAAACAGAACATAAGACAAATGTTCCCTTATAGCAGCTACATTGCTCTCACATATTGTCGAAAAATTGGTTGAACTTGCTGCCATGTATTGGATGTGCTTGAAGGTATAAATACCGCAGCTACGCTGTAAAATAAGTAGTCAATTTAATGTAAGATAATGAAGCTGCAATGTTAATATAGGAGTGTTTGTGTAGGGTGGAAGTTACCTTTCATCATTTTGAGGAACATTTTCCTCCGACATCCTTGACAGAAGAAATTTTTGTGTCATCATGGCCTCATGCCTTAAGTAATGAGTGTGTTTGTACAGGCTCAGTAGAGAAGGTAGCGTTTGCAGTAGCGGTTAAACATGGTGGATGAAAGTATCCTCGGACATGAAATTAATAATGGAGTCAAAAACAGTTACACTCCAAGAACTCAACTCAATCTTCAGCGCTACCCAGTGCTTACTGTCCACGATAAAAGGAACATATATAACATCCATGGTAGACATGTCCTTATGAAACATAGCAGGTTCATCACCATTAGCAAATGACAACAGCTCTTGGGAAAAACATAGCTTGTAGGCGCTGCCATGTACTTGTCATACTCGACCGAGTTGAACTTTGCAAAGAAGGACGCCGGCAAGATTGCAACATGACCCAACGTAGAACGAGCCTTCGAAAGACCTTTCCTTAAATGCATGACAATCTCATCGATCAACTACAATAGAAAAATAATTAAAAAATACATCATCAATCCGGAAGACATTTATTGTGTATGATTCGTCTGCCCTTATTGGGTATGCTTTTGGGTAAGAATATGAGTGTGATTGTTACAAAATACTTACATCGCTGGACAACCAAGCAATCCTGTTGAGCAGTTGTTTGAAATGGTCCCGACCCTAATACATCGTCAATCCAGTTACACAATCATTCATTCCACTCTGCAGGTACCAAGCATATAAGTCATTTCTCTCTTTCTTAGTAAGACACCCATTCTTTGGCGCATTGGGTATTGTGATCGTGGGTCTATATGGCGAAATAACGGCTTGAGATGGTTTGCGCTGCCGTCTACCCACTCTACGTGTTGTTTCAACCACTTTAGCTGGCTGTGGAGAATTAAAAAAAAATGCTTACACTATTTGAGGAGAAAAATAAGAATAGTTTGAGCGACATCAAACCATTTTTCTTTTCCATACCCAAAATCTAAATTAAGCCACCATACCCAATATATTCATGAGAATTACCTTGTCGTGTTGTCCATCACGTTGCTCATGTAAAGGTCCTTCTGCCACAACATCATCGTCCAGGATATGAGCAACGTCATGTCCATATGTTTGGGTTGTTGTATTTTGCTCATCATCGGTATTTCTTTCGGCAAGTAACTTCCTCAACCTTGTTTGTACCCTATTGATATCACCTTCAAAACGATCATGCATAATTTCGCCCTCTCTTGCACACACTAGAAGTTCTTCTATTACCTCATTCTGTTGTACAATCTTTTTTTCAAGCTCCGTAACCTTATCCAATAACATTGTTACCCACAATGCTGTTCATCAGACACATTACCCATATATTTATCTCCTTCTTTAATTTGTCAGTTTGGGTAAGCTTGGTTTTCTTGGAATCCCTCATTACACAATCATCTAAACCCCTCGGCCTCTTAGAACCGGGAAATTTGTTAACCTCCGGTACAACACTAGTAATACACAAACAAATGAGTTATGAAAATAGTGTTGTACATGTAGTTACCCAAATAAATCCCGGTATCAAGTAAGAAAGTATCCATACCTAATTGGACATTGAGCAATCTTGTAAAGTCTTTCAGTTGTTCCATCACCAACTTCTTCTACCCCGACACCCTCCTTCTTCCCACCAAGCACTTCATCCACCATTTTTTCATCAAGCATTTCTTCTGTATTACTTAACCCCCCTACGAGATCTCAAAACCAAGACTTCAACATCAATTAAAAACCAATACTCAACTTTGTACAAGTATGTAACTTCATTAAACTCCATCATACCCAGTACCAGCATCCTGTTTTGTAGCATCTACTTCACCTTTAATGTTCTCGGTTGCACTAAATAAAATAACAACACCTATTACAAATACGTAAGCTAACTTAAGCTATAAAACCATCCCAATAAAATGCATCTAACAAACATAAGCTAACATACTCAGTAGATCCATCCTATTTGCTTTCGGATTACTGTTCCATATGTCCAGGTTCTCATACTCTCTCTTCGCTCATTTCACTTGCATTGATTCCACAATCCTCCTCAAAATTACCTTCATCTCCAACTTTCTCTTCACTGTTGTCACTTGCATTCATTC
The DNA here is from genome assembly GCA_033239125.1 of Fagopyrum homotropicum. Classification (NCBI taxonomy): domain Eukaryota; kingdom Viridiplantae; phylum Streptophyta; class Magnoliopsida; order Caryophyllales; family Polygonaceae; genus Fagopyrum; species Fagopyrum homotropicum. Next base: position 150,423,736 of record BSWB01000002.1, read on the forward strand.
CACAATCCTCCTCATGATTACTTTCATCTCCAACTTTCTCTTCAATGTTGTCACTTGCATTGATACCACAATCCTCCTCAAGATAACCTTCGTCTCCAACTTTCTCTTCAAACTTTTCACTTGCACTGATTCCACAATCCTCCTCAGGATTAGTTTGATCTCCAACTTTATCTTCACACTTTTCAGTTGCACTGATTAGAGAAACACAAAACCAAAAGTCAATATTCAAGCACTAAGTATGAACCAACTTGTGCCAACATGCATACCTACTGGACATTCCAACCTCTTTTAGAACCCCTTGTACCAGTTTTTCATCATACAAGACTAAAGGTCCAAAAATGCATGGTTCCCTTGATAAAATACAAAAATAAATATCAAACGCAACTACCGAATATGAACATCGAAAAATAAATACCACATGCATACACAATACTTACTTCTCCGCTGTGTGTTTCCCCTTTGAAGAAGTATACAAGTGACGTTTACTAGCATAGTACTTGATGGAGCATTTTCTTTTCATTACCCATTTTTTTGGGGGCCTGTCCTCGGATTTAGTCCTAACTTTTTTTGTCTTTTCCGGAGCAGACCGCCCAGAATGAGAACGCAAGGTTCGTACCCGATCAGACTTCATGAAATCATCAGAAGAATCTTGCTCAGGAACCACCTTATCTGCTACTTTGTTGGTCGGGGTTTTCACAGAACCACTATCCTTCTTCTTCTTACTTGTTTTTGACACCTTTGTTTGTTTCTTGGTGTCAGGTTCTTCAGCTTCCTCTGACTCAGGAGCCACAACTTTCATATTCTTGAATCCAATACTAAATAACATTTGTAAACAATCATAATCATTTTAAAACTCCCACCAGCTGCTATCATCAAAAAATAAGCCCTCCTCATCTGATGCAGGCAAAGTCTGTATCTCAGAATCCTTGAGATCAGAAACTATTGCCTTTATCTTCTGGTAACTGATAACCTCTCTACCATGTACCAAAGACAAAAATCTACGACAGAATGAAGTAGCCTCTCCATCAACTTCTTTGAGCATACCCTGTTGTAATTTTGTAACGCCCCAGTTTTTAAGCGCGTATGCGATATTTATTTTTTCCAGCCCTTATTGATAATTAATATCTTGAGTATGCTTTATGAGTATTTTACGTCGAAAAATTTACTTTTACGGATATATATTTATAGTAATATATTATCGGTATTTTAAGTATTATTGGAATCTCATAATTTTAATTACTAGATCAAATAATACGTCGCAAAGTATATTTTGTGAGTTTAAGTTATGTACTCGATCTACATATATTTCCGTATTTAGTTTCTCGAAAAAGTTTGCAAATATTTTCCGATCCGAAAGTCCCGTTCAGATCGAGTTTAGTTTACCTTCTTTAAATCTTATTTTATCTCATATTAATTTTTTCTTTTCTCCCCTTTCTTTATTTCTTTACCCCTTCTTGGCATGACCTTCGCCATCTTTGTCCTTATTTACAAAATAAATTAAACCAGAAGGTCACTCTGCTGCCCTCTACCTGTCCTAGCCCCTGTAGCAGCGCTAGTCTACCTGACCCTTCACCCTCCCTTTCAACACCAGCCTCACAAGCTCCCTTCTTCAACACTCCTTTCCCCTTAGCCTTGCTCACATCTGCACTCATCCATCTCACCCTCAATCTCTTTTTTCTTTGCTTACACCACAAGACTGCTCTTCTCCAGTTTCTTGAGCCAATCTCGTCTCACCCTTCACCACGACCTACTTTCGTCTTCTGTCACCTCCCCTCATCGAACCACCGGAGCCTCGCGTCTTCCTCCCTCTCCGTTGACGGCCACACAAGACCTGAAACTAATGACCTCTCCCTCTATTCACCTCTGTTATGCTCCTCTTCATTGTTTTCTAGATCAAGAAACCTCAGCACAACACTCCCTCTACAGCAGCAGGTTAGACGCCGAAGAAGCCGGAACCAACGCCAGCGTGTCGCTCCACGCCTGCAGCCAAGAAGGAGCCGCTGGAACCAACGCTAGCGTGTAGCCGGACCTGCGCAACCTGCCTTGCCTCGTCCTTGCCGAATCGTCTTCCCTCTTTTTGTTTTCCTGTTGAAACGCCACAAGACTTGGGCAACATGATAACCGCCGCCGCCGGGAAAGGACGCCAACGCTCCTCACTGCCGTCTGGAGCCTTGCCGGATCCATGGCTGCCGCCGCTGCCCTCTTCCTCAACACTCTCCCCCTGCGTGTTGTTACCAGTGAAAAGAAATCCTTTTAACCAATTTAAAATCGCCCCCTGTTTTGGTCCGGAAGCGCCCCGATAAAGGCCCGAGTCCAAGTTCGACATCCATCTTTTGACGTTGTGTGTTGAATGTCTTCCTGCGGGAAGCTGAAAGCGGGATATAGTGGGATGATCTTTGGGACAAGTAAGTCTCCGGACTTACTTAGCTCGTATTCTTTGTATTAGTTTCGATGCGTGTTGGTGGTGTGTGTTTATTGTTTATGTGTGTGTTTATTGTTTATGTTATAACATCTAAACCGGTAATAGGACCACCGACTTTAGATGTTTATATTTTACCCAAGTGTATGATAACGGACGGTGATCGCTTGTCCAATCCAAAATGGGGATGATTGGGAGGTGCCTTGCGACCAGTCCAACGGGTGATGCTGATCCGCATCAAGTACAAACCCGTATGGTGAAAGGGGACAAGGGCGAGATCCTTAAGATTTTCGTGCCACAAAAGAAGTGGAATTAGAACGGGATATGATCTAATATTAAAAAGATAATAAACTGGATTGTGTGTTTTGGAGCATGTTGTGTGTTTATGATGCCTTATGTGTGTGTGTGTGCCAATACCATGATTCTAATGCCTTGATTGCTAGCTAACGGTTTTATATCGATATTGTTGTAGTTGCTTTGCAGGTTATGGAGGCGGCCGAGAGATCCGGAAGAGTGGGCAGCCGGGGTTCGTACATTTTAGGATGGGTTTTGGGGGTTATATTTATGTATTGTTTATGGTATTATGTATGTCGCGTGTATGGCGGTTGCTTTTGGAGTTGTATCTCGGCTGGAGTCTTTCGTTGTTTTCTTTTGGGGTTCATATCATTGCATTAAAATGAATTTTGGTTTTGCCTTTATTTGTGTCTTGTTGTAAGATCCGGTGAAATTGTTGTCAGGCTAAGGGTCGGGACCCATTGTGAGCTCTCAACCCGTAGCGCCCCGAGTCCCGCGGATTCGGGGTGTTACAAAAGTGGTATCAGAGCCCTAGGTTGACAACAATGACACTCGCAATCTTCTAAAGGCCGAATGAAGAATAAACAGAACCCGCAAGGGTTCTGACTTTTCGTTTTCAAAATCACAAGCATAGTTAGTCGGGGTAGAATGTACGGACCACCACTCCTTCCGCAGATTCGGTAGCATAGTTTATTAGATTTTTAGTATATATAGATATGTGTATAGATGTAGATATGTATTGTGGACCTAGGATGTTTTTGGACTATTATTATATGTTGATTATAATTATGCATGATGGACTTGTTATGTTGTTATGGTGGCATGACCTTTATATTGATATGAGTTGTACATCTGGCATGATTATACTATATTAGTGCTTGGAACTCGTTTTATGAGAATGGTTTCCTTGGATGTGTTATGCTGATAGCATGCGGCATGATTATCCTAGTATATACATATATATATATATATATATATATATATATATATATATATATATGTGTGGATGGATGCTAGACCTTATAGTTGAGAGGATAGAAAGATATCATCGCCTCTTGGATGACGCCTTTTGGTTTAGGATAGTGGGCATATGAGGATATATACGCTCCCGTACCGAGTTGAGTAGCATGTTCTGACAAACACCTTGGTATTTCTCGGGCTTCTTTAAGAGGGCGTCGAAGCGGAGGATTAGAGATGACGTAAACGAAGGACAAATAAGTGGAAGAGAACCTCAAGATATTTTAAGCAAAACGGAGAAGGAAGTCGTACAAGTAAGCGGCAAGAAGAGACAAGTGGTGGTTCCCAAAGGAAGCGACGATTGAACAACAATGAAACAACTAGAGACAACGAACGTAAGATTTTTTCAAGTCCGGTGTCGATGGACTAAAGATGCGAATCAAGTAAGGAGGACTACATTCTTGCTCAAGAATAAAAGTGACGTTCTAAGTAAGACGAGTTCTCAGTAGGCGCTCCTAAGTATGAAAGTCAAGATGAGAAGAGTGGTCAAACAATTGCGAAAGCTTGACGAGAACATTAACTTAAGCTTACAGAGGAACTAGAAAGTAAAGTGACGGTTTTTGCGAGAGCCTAAGCGGGAGACTTCTTCAGAAATACGAGAATTGCGAAGAGGACTGCATGGTGGAAGTTCATATGGTAGAATTACCGGGTGAGTCAATCATTTTCAGTCATTGTGATGAGACTGAGCAACGCTAAGAAGGAGGAAGTGTATGCGGATGATGATCTTCAGAAGATGAGAGATAAAACAAGGAGCTTGGATCGAAAGACTTAAGATACCAACAAGAGGAACCCGAGTGGGTGTTGTTTAATGTCAGAATGTTTGAGAAATTTTGCAAAACATCATAAAGAGCGGTTAAGCCTGTGAAGGTGGGCCATATGACACGAAAGAGTTGGGAGGTATAGTTATCTTACAGAAGCAGAAGGAAGAGTAGATCGTAATAGGAGCTAACGAAGTCGGAAGTAGAGTAAAGTGAGCTAGTGAAGTTAAGGCGGAATACCCTGAGAGGGAATCCTTCAGGAGTATGGTAACATGAGAAGTGTAGTAGAGTAATAAGTCGTTGGCATCGTAGAAGGTCAATTATAAGCTAATTGGTGACAACTGAGAACGCATAGGTGCGGGTTATTTATTGATGGGTGTAGGTGGGGAGAGTAACCCAAGAGGTGGGATCATGAAGAGGGGTAACCAGAAATTGGAACATTCGTGATGACTGAATGTCAGTAATAAGGAGGTGTATTAACGGAAGCATAAACGTCTTAATCAAGTAGCATCTTATCGATTCTAACAAGTGATGGTAACGCATCTTGTGGAGGGATGATAACGATGTGGTATGACCTTCTTAGGTCATGGGGGGTGTTATATGGAGAAATGACACGGATCAAGGTAAAGCAAATTGAAAGGACGAAAAGGAAGGTGAGTCTTCTATAGTTGTTGTGCGGAAAGGGGGTATATATAAGGGGAGGTATGATATGTTTGTTCTAAGGTTATGGATGTCATGTTTTCACGAGCCAAGCTAAGTCAAGGTTTTTGTGACTCGTGTGGCGAAGACAGAGTGACTATGACGTTAAACGATGAATCTGGATTGGGGCAACGCTGCAAGCTTAGAGTTTAAGATGTTAGTGCTTGGTGAAGTAATGAGTGGATCTTTCAGTGATTGTAGTTGGAGAAGTTTCGCCTAGCATTCTCCATGGGGCATACTAGTACGGTTGTGAAGATTATTCATGGAATACCAAGAGATACTTTAGGTGACCAACAAGAGTAAGAGAAGACCGAAGTTTTGAAGTTCGATGTTGACATGAGATGTACGAGAAGTATGTGAAAGCTTATGTAGAAGACGAAGAGATCCTCCCATATATTGGGATGTCATGGAAAGCGAAGAAGGTAAGTTTAGTTGTTTTGAAGCACATGTAAGTCCTGCAATTTGGACCCTTATGGTTCCATGAGAAACCTTAGAAGAGTTTTACAATCATGTCATCAAAGAAGAAGAATGTGATTAAGTTAAAGGAATACTTAAATAAGGCTACAAGAGTCAGAAGACTCGATCCATTCTCTCGAGTTCAAGAGATGAAGGATCTTTGAAAGAGGGCGGTAAACATTGTAGCTAAAGATGGAGCAATACACGTGTTTGAGGGACGTCACCCCAAAAGATCGGGGTATATCAATTGTGTCATGACCACTTGTAATGTAATAAGACAAGATTGTGTCGATTATTATGATATGTGACGGGAAGAGAAAACACGTAACCTGAGATATCACGGATTCCAATACATCGGAATGCGGATTTTTCTACTCATGTCGAGCTTGATTCAATTCTGATATCTAAGGCGACGTATGGAATGACACTTGTGTAGAGACATGGGTTGTGGAAGCAAGTGAAGGAGCAACTGCAAGAACTTGTTGATAAGATTTCATTAGAATTAGTGAAAGGCTATGAGGAACTCCGAATGTTATCTTGAGCTCTTGATTTGAATCTCATAATTAATTATATCTTGAACTCTTGATGTGAAGTTGTTATGGAGAACACCAGTTTGCAAAAAGATAGATGATTATCTCCGTTTGTACATCACCTTGAGCCAAACAAGATAGCAATGAAGAATAAGTATCCCTCACCATGGATAAAGGATCTACTCAATCGGTTACAAGGGTCGGTAGTCTCTTCTAGAATGGTTTAAGGATGAATGTCACCGATTGAGAATTCAAAACTGGGATATTGTAAATACGGCATTCCGGACAAACCATGGTCACTAAAGAGTTGTAGTGATTCCATATGGGCTTACTAATGCCCCGGATAATTTGGTCTTCTCTCGAAGAAGAGAGAAGTTGTATGACAAGTTGTCTCGGGATGATGGCCCCCAAAGGATGTCAAAGAAGCTACAAGTCTTCTCGTACGTGCTGGTCACTACCGGATTTGTGGAGAGATTCTCCAAGTATCACCATATATGGTTAACATACTCCGGATGACAATGAAGTATTGAGTGAGACGAGAATGGACTATGGTGATGTTGAGAGTTGAGAGGAGATTCATTGGTGAAACTGTTTTGAAATTGCCTCGAGGTATGATCGGTTTGAAGTGTATAAGTGATGCTGCAAGAAATTGTCTTGATTGAGTATTGAGAAACAATGTAAAAGTTATAGCATGTATGTCTCGTTAGTAGAAGCAGTGTGAAGCAAATTATTTCCTTCACTACTTGGAACTTGCAGCAAGAATTGAAGAAACATAAATGGAAATGTTGTATTGAGAAAGACCCGAGAAGGAAGTTGAGTTTCCGATATAACGAACCTTTTTGAGATCTTAGCGCGAGTTGAGATAGTGGGTTACCGGTTGGCGGGGCCGCCAAGAGTAGAGGGTGTTCACCGGTGTTTTAGGAGTATCAGTCGATAGAGTATACATGACTCGAGGCATGTTGTCAGTCATGATGGTCTAGTGGCAGACGAGGAACCGATGAGGCTAATTGGAAGACGGTGGGTAGTATCTTTAGTTAAGTTATACGCGGAGTTAGTAGCATCGATAGAATCGACGGGTTAGACCTAGTTTTCCCTTTGATTGAGTTGTGCATGTGTGATGTAATGTGTAGTTATGTCTTGTGCAGGAATGTGTTATGTGATCTGATATATCTTGTGGTGGTAGTTTGAGTAGTTTGTGTATATAGATTAGAAGGTTTCAACCTTCTTAGAGTGAGAGTTCATACCTCGGCCTTAAGGGACCGAGAAGTTCGGCGTGTGGCAAATTTCGGGACGAAACTTGTTTTTAGGGGGATCTGATGTAACGCCCCAGTTTTTAAGCGCGTATGCGATATTTATTTTTTCCGGCCCTTATTGATATTTTAATATCTTGAGTATGCTTTATGAGTATTTTACGTCGAAAAATTTACTTTTACGGATATATATTTATAGTGATATATTATCGGTATTTTAAGTATTATTGGAATCTCATAATTTTAATTACTAGATCAAATAATACGTCGCAAAGTATATTTTGTGGGTTTAAGTTATGTACTCGATCAACATATATTTTCGTATTTAGTTTCTCAAAAAAGTTCGGAAATATTTTCCGATCCGAAAGTCCCGTTCAGATCGAGTTTAGTTTACCTTCTTTAAATCTTATTTTATCTCATATTTATTTTGTCTTTTCTTTTCTCCCCTTTCTTTATTTCTTTACCCCTTCCTGGCATGACGTTTGCCACTTTGTCCTGATTTACAAAATAAATTAAACCAGAAGGTGACTCTGCTGCCCTCTATCTATCCTAGCCCCTATAGCAGTGCTAGTCTACGTGACCCTTCACCATCCCTTTCAACACCAGCCTCACAAGCTCCTCTCTTCAACAATCCTTTCCCCTCAGCCTTGCCCACATCTGCACTCATCCATCTCACCCTCAATCTCTTTGTTCTATCCCTACACCACAAGACTACTCTTCTCCGGTTTCCTGAGCCAATCTCGTCTCACCCTTCACCACGACCTGCTTTCGTCTTCTGCCACCTCCCATCATCGAACCACCGGAGCCTCGCGTCTTCCTCCTTCTCCGTTGACGGCCACACTAGACCTGGAACTGATAACCTCTCCCTCTGTTCACCTTCTCTGTTATGCTCCTCTTCATTGTTTTTTGGATCGAGAAACCTCAGCACAACACTCCCTCTGCAGCAACAGGCCAGACGCCGAAGAAGCCGGAATCAATGCCAGCGTGTTGCTCCACGCCTACAGCCAAGAAGGAGCCGCCGGAACCAACGCCAGCGTGTAGCCGGACCTGCGCAGCCTGCCCTACCTCGTCCTTGCTGAATCCTCTTCCCTCTTTTTGTTTTCCTGTTGAAACGCCACAAGGCTTGGGCAACATGATAACCGCCGCCGGGAGAGGACGTCAACGCTCCTCACTGCCGTTTGGAGCCTTGCCGGATCAATGGCTGCTGCCACCGCCCTCTTCCTCAACACTCCCCCCCTACGTGTTGTTACCAGTGAAAAGAAACCCTTTTAACCTATTTAAAATCGCCCCCTGTTTTGGTCCGGAAGCGCCCCGATAAAGGTCCGAGTCCAAGTTCGACATCCATCTTTTTGACGTTGTGCGTTGAGTATCTTCCTGCGGGAAGCTGAGAGCGGGATATAGCGGGATTATCTTTGGGACAAGTAAGTCTCCGGACTTACTTAGCTCGTATTCTCTGTATTAGTTTCGATACGTGTTGGTGGTGTGTGTTTACTGTTTATGTCTGTGTTTATCGTTTATGTTATAACATCTAAACCGGTAATAGGACCACCGACTTTATATGTTTATATTTGGCCCAAGTGTATGATAACGGGTGGTGATCGCTTGTCCAGTCCAAAATGGGGATGATTGGGAGGTGCCTTGTAATCAGTCCAACGGGTGATGCTGATCCGCATCAAATACAAACCCGTATGGTGAAAGGGGACAAGGGCGAGATCGTTAAGATTTTCGTGCCACAAAAGAAGTTGAATTAGAACGGGATATGACCTAATAATAAAAAGATAATAAACCGGATTGTGTGTTTTGGAGCATGTTGTGTGTTTATTATGCCTTATGTGTGTGTGTGCCAATACCATGATTCTAATGCCTTGATTGCTAGCTAACGGTTTTATAACGATATTGTTGTAGTTGTTTTGCAGGTTAGGGACGCGGCTGAGAGATCCAGAAGAGTGGGCAGCCGGGGTTCGTACATTTTAGGATGGGTTTTGGGGGTTGTATTTATGTATTGTTTATGGTATTATGTATGTCGCGTGTATGGCGGTTGCCTTTGGAGTTGTATCTCGGTTGGAGTCTTTCGTTGTTTTCTTTTGGGGTTCATATCATTGCATTAAAATGAATTTCGGTTTTGCCTTTATTTGTGTCTTGTTGTAAGATCCGGTGAAATTGTTGTCAGGCTAAGGGTCGGGACCCATTGTGAGGTCTCAACCCGTAGCGCTCCTAGTCCCGCGGATTCGGGGTGTTACAATTTTGGGTATGGCCATTCAAACATGAATCTGCAACAACTTATTAACAACACGTGTAAGCATACACAAAATTTGACTACCAAGCACCACAAAATGACATACTGAAACGGACGTACCTGCAAGGCCAACGGCCACCCACCAATGTTGTAACTTCTAGTAGATCTGAACTTGGCTGGTTTGCATGAACAAAGTGAGAGCAACGTTTGCTTAAATACTCGACGACCCAACAGGATGTGTTGAATTTTGTCATGTCATTCACCAAACCCAATGTATGTTGAGCTTCCTTTTCGACTTTTTCGGTTCTTTCATGTATAATTCCTCAAGTCCTTAATTGAACACCACTTGGTCCCTGGAAACACCTCTTTAAAGTCCACAAAAGGAATTTCTTTCGTCTCTTTGGAGCAATCCAAACCGGTAATGTCACTAAATTCTTGCAACGAAAATCTCAAGAGGCACTTGTTAACGCCAAACCACATTGACTACTTGCGCTTCGTCACAACTTCTTGAAGCAACATATAGTGAATCAGTTGGTTGGACAAAATCATCTTCTGACCCATGGCAACAATGTGTTTAAAGGGACCTTGCTCAAACTTTTCTCTATCATCTGCATTCAAAACCTGTATTAATATTGGAATCAACTTCATCCTAGAGTTGTTATTTATCCTTGCGTTCTCAAATGATGGATCTTGTCCGTATCTGTACTTAAACTGTTACAAAGAAGAAACAACAACATGAGAAATAGACAGATGAATTCGTAGTTTATGTGTAACAAGAATTGGGTAAGAATTCACCGAAATTTCCTGCGTAAGTGGTGGATTGTATGCCTGGGATACTCTTCCAATTACATTGTAACGCCCATAATTTTGGCGCGTTAGTGAGATATATATATATATATATATATATATATATATATATATATATATATATATATATATATATATATATATATATATATATATTCGCATTTTTCCGTATGTTAGTAGCTTAAATATTTTATGAGTATTTTTAGGTCGTAATTTAAATTATTTTATCTTTATCAAGAATATATTTACGAGAATGATTTGTATATCATAAATTATATATTTCTTTCGGATATAGTGATGTGTTGACGTATATTCATACGTTCCGTATTTTAGTTTATGAAAAATATTCCCGATTTAAAAATCATTCCAGAGTGTTATGATCAAGTTTATTTTAAATTCAAATTCCTTTTTATGTTTTTTTTTCAACTTCTCTTTCCTCTATTCCTTGACTGGTGCACCGTCTCCTCGTCTACCACGTAACCCAGACCCCAGCCTGTACATCTGCACAGCTACTCGACTTTTGCTGCAACCCGACCCATTGTTGCACTTATCCCAGATTCAATCTCTCCCTCACGCTCAGGACCTCACCTCTCCCCTCACCTTCTACTCTCCCTCTTTCACTCATTACAAACTCCATTATCTGCACCACCGGATTTGAACTCCGCCAAGAAGGCAGCTCGCTGGGCCTTCCTCCCGCCTCCACCACCAACCAACGGTGATGCCAACCATCTACCTTCGTTTGCTAGATCGAGAAACTTCGGCCCCACTTCTCCTCGCCGGACCATCTCGCCAGCCTCCCGGAGCACTAGCACAACCTAACCGCCGCATCTCCCTTCTCTTCTTCTCTGTTCGCCTCTGTCGCCGGGAGCGCCGGAGTTGCAGGCAATCTCTTGGCAGCATCCTCGCCTGCGTCGCCTTCAAAGACCATCACTTGAGAGCTTGCCCTGCCTCGCCTTTTCGCCGCCACCGGAGCTGTCGAAGCCAGATAGCGCGTCGAACGGATCTGTGCCCTAATCCAGGGCCGTGCTGAAGGAAGCGTTCGAACCAGGCCGCCGGAGACCGAGGCAGTTGTCGCCCTCTGCCTTCGCCCTCGCCAGTGCCTCGCCGCCGCTAGGGTTGCCTCCTGCCGCCGCTAGGGAGGCCTCCTGCCGCCGCTTTTGCTCTTCCCTTTCCCCAGCAAAGCGAGCCTTCAATTCAATCGGGTTTCAAAACCCTTAGGGTTAATTAAATCGCCCCCCCATTATTTGGTATAATTACCGAATGTACCCAACTTTATATATTTACATATTTTACCCACATTTTGGAATCATGCATTTATATCCTTTGCTGGAAAATTACAGATTTTGGCCCTTATTTACATTTTCAAAATATGACCGAAGTTTATGAATTTGTTCATCTTTGCCGTAAAAATGTAATTGTCGATTTTTAAACTCGGGTTTCAATTAGGGGGATATTCTTATATTTGTATATACTACATATTATGCCTTTGTTGGATTAATCTCGTTTTATGGCAAAGATTTTATTGTGGGTATTAACCTTGGCTTTGAAAACGAGTTTTACCTTGAGTTTATGAGGTTATACAATTTGCCCGGAATATTATATTTACGATTTTAATTTGGGGTTTAGAAGAGGGGTTTTCCTTAGATTATATATGTTCATTATTCCGTTCAAATTTAGCTTATAAGCTAAATTTGTTTAGTTTGGTCCTAGGTTCGGAAGCGCCCCGATAAAGGCCTAACGAGTCCAAGTCGACATCCGTTGAACGACTTCCGTCTTTTGACGTCTTGTGAGTATACTTTCCCCTCGATCTAGTTATGTTAAGTTTTAGTATCATGTTAGGATGGATCTAGCATAACTTAGAGTTAATGCCAAGTAGTGGTTTTGAACCTTAGGTGAGTTTTGAGGATTTGATATTGTTTGATGGATTGATGTGGATTCTAAGTTTGAGGTGGTATTGCGGTCTAGTGAGGTTGTTATAAGGATTCGAGTATATGGTTTTACCTTGTGAGAATCATTAGGCCTGAGGTGTTGATATTATCTTGCGATGTTGTTTATGGCTTTAAGTTGTATGTTGAGCTTGTGAGAATTTAGGGGTTGAGGTTGAATGATTGATGAGGTTGAGATTATGGGCTAGGATATGCCTATCCTAGCATAGTGTTGTTAGCATTGCAATCATGAGGACTAGGCATGTTAGCCTAGTGGTGTTGTGAGTTATGATCTTGCGAGATCCGAGGGTTTAGAAGTCTTAGGACTTCTAGCTTTTGTTGAGTGTGATGTGAGCACGAGGGATTCTAGGATGCGGTCCTAGAATTGAGAGTCAAATGGTCTTGCGTAGATCATTTGTATAGAAGTCTAAGACTTCTATTGTGAGTGGGTTGTTGTTGATATAGTTATCTTCTTGTGAGCAGGTTATGGGCTTCTTTCCTAAGGAAGCGAGAGTGTTGTGAGTTGAGTGTGGTGACGAGGTAAGTCTCCGGACTTACTTAGCTCGTATTCCTTGTATTAGCATTTATGTGTGTTTGGTGGTGTGTGTTTATTGTTTATAACAACTAAAACCGGAATTAGGATTACCGACCTTTATATTATTTTGGCCCAAGTGTATGATAACGGGCGGTGACAACTTGCCTAGCTCCCGCGAGAGCTAGGAGGTTCTTGGCGACTATCCCGTGTTGGTAGACGGTCAGATGCATCAGTACTATTCCATGCCGGTAAGTAGGAACCGAGGCGAGTTTCGGTGACTCTTGTGTCACAATCTAAGTTGAATTAGAACGGGATACGACCTAATAATAACAAAGATAATAAACCGGATTGGTGTGCTTTTATGTATGTTGTATGCTTGTGATGAGATTACTTGTGTATGTGCCTTTCCCATTGATTCTAATGCCTCGAATATTAGCTAACGGTTTTATACCGCTTGTTGTAGATTGTCTTGCAGGTTAGGAATGCGGCCGAGAGATCCGGAAGAGTGGGCAGCCGGGGTCCGTACATTTTAGGATTGGGTTTTGGGGTGGAGTCGAGTTTGAGTCTTGTATTCATTATATATTGTATGCCGCGTGTATGACATTTGGTCTTTCGGTTGTATCTCGGCTGAAGTCTTTGGTTTGTTTGGTTTTGGGTTTCTTTGTATTGCATAAAATGTATTTGGTTTTGACCTTTATTTATGCCTTGTTGCAAGATCCGGTGAAATTGTTGTCAAGCTAAGGGTCGGGACCCATTGTGAGGTCCCAACCCGTAGCGTCCCGAGTCCCGCGGATTCGGGGTGTTACATACATCATCCTGACATTTGGGTGGTGTAATGGGAAAATAAATGACAAGTACTTCACATTAGTTTACATACAAAGTCGGAAAAAAAAATATATTGCCTTATTCAACACACAAGATATCAATACTCAAAATAGAAACACTGGACTGCAGATCATATGCATACACAATATATGCATACTCAACCTACCATAGACCCATACTTTAGAACTTAAAATACACACAATTGGATCCAACATTCATATGCATACTTAACACACCGATTTTAATACTCAGTTATCCTTATTCAAAAAATACATTCGAACACATATTCATAGGCATACACAATAAAAATGCCCAATTACCGATTTCTTCATCCCTAAACAACAATTTCCATTTTAAAGAAGCAATTTCAATACAAATTAATACTCAAAACAGGGATTCATAAGCATAAGCAATTATAAATGCTCAATTCATTTCATACTCAAAGTAATTTGATACTCAAACAACGAATTTAGTGTCTTCTTCATAAAAAATAGAATTTCGCACTTAAAATACACACATTTGGATCCAAATTTCATAGGCATACTTAACAGAAGCGATTTTTCAATACTCACTTATCGATTTCTGAAACTCTTAAAAATGAAATCCATACTCAATTTATACACACGGTCAATGGTTATTCTACAACATAACCACATACCAATATCATCAAAATCCGAAAACCAAACATTGCATACAAGAGTTGTAAGCATAGACAACACACGCTATTCCCAACGCAGTTATCTATTTATCAATCTCTAACAATCCAAAATACAAACATAACTTATACACAAAGGTCAATGCTTTTTCGAAACCCTAACCACATTAGAACATTAATAACCAATAAAATACTAAACATTCATCAAATACCCTAAAAAACGTACCAATTTGTCTTCGTCTTTTCCTGAAACATCCTCATGCGTTTCGGGAATCAACCCGAACGAAGGCGGTGGGATTTCTGTAGGCAACGACTTTCGTTTTCCGAGTTTTTTATTGTCATCTTCACTCTTGTTTGGTTGATTGTTGTTTGGAGTCGCCATGCATACGGTTAAGAAAGTCTTTGAAGAATTGAGGGCGATGAGATTTTGCTAAAAAGGTATTCAGGAGTGAAAATTTGTGACTTTTGTTCCTGGATCTTTTTCCTCTAGAGAGACGGTGAGAGATGAGAAATGGTGGAGTTGAAATGACATTGACGTGATTGACGGCTCTTTTTGCTTCTTTAATAAACCTTGTAAGAAATTTATGGCATGGGAACGGTTACAAACCCTATAACAGGCGCATAAGCATACTCAAAACAAGCGATTTAAACATACTGAATATATTATATAACTCATACAAAACCAAATTTAGTCATTACCAAACAATCAACCGCGTAAACATGCTCAACACAGTATTTCAAGCATAACCAAACAAGCGCGTAAACATACTCAACACAATATTTCAAGCATAACCAAACAATCGCGTAAACATACTCATAACATTATATCAATAATACAAAACCAAATTTTGTCATAACACGAACCGTAAGTGATACCTAAACGTTTACTTCCGCAACTTCCTACAAACAATAGCACCTAAAAGTGATCCAACAAAAGCTACCACAAGTAGTCGAATCTCTAGGGACAAGTCATTACACAAGTGGGCATTCTCGTTATCTAACTTCTCATTCCGCATATTCTACACTTGCCTCCTTAAGATATAAATTTCTTCATCTTTGGCTCTAATTGTAGACTGCAATTGCGAAATCTCATCATCCAAACTTCTATTCTCGTCCTTCAACTCTTTGAAGAAATCATTAATCATCAACCTCGTTACGGGGCTAGTATCGGCAACCATAAGAGCAAGTCTTTCTTCATCAACTTCATCCCTAGTTAAGGCAAATTGTTGACTAAAATGCCAATCGTAATAGTTTGGATCATTGTTATCCAGGCTTGATTCATCATCACTATACTCAGTCATCTGCATAGTACCACACTTAATAAGAAAAAAATTTGACACAACACTACAAATTAAAAAATGTTATGCGACCGAATATATTCATACCCAGTAACTTTCAAACAATAATATATATACCCAATCGCATGAAAATACTATATCATCATATCCATGGCTACATAAGAAAAAATGATAAGTCAATGTCTCTGAAATGACAACATATATAGCCAATAAACATGACGTTAAAAAAAATCATACCCAATTACTACGAAATCACAAATGATATTTCACAATATATATTGACACCAAGAAACAATCATATAACAATATACATATTCTCTTCTCTTTAAAAAAAATACTCATCATATCAATTAATCCATTTAATATATCATCAGTTACCTAGGGAGAACCAGCAACATACACAATAATCGATCATCCATTTAATTTGAAAAATGACAAGTACCATGTTGAAAATACCAATTTTCAAACGATTTTGAACAATAATATACTGAAGTTTAATGAATACATAAATAACAACTTACGAATTTTTCCTCTTAAGGTTGATAGTTAAATGATTATAAAAGATATAATGAGGAATGAAGCAAATATCTGCATAAATGAGAGGAGAAATTTTTCTACATAAATGGGAGGAGAAAATTTGTGCATAAATGAGAGGACAATAAATGGAAATGCAAGTATATATATTGACCACCCCACAAAATTTGAATCGCCCGCTCATTACTTCTCCATACCAACTATTCCTCTGATTTGAGTATGAATGTGACAACTTTGTAAGCTGTTTATTCAACAACACAGTTGAGCCTCGAAAATGGGGGAAATGTTTTTAATTACCTTTTTCTTTCCTATATTATAGTTGAAGGGGTCAATACACAAAAAAGAATAAAGTAATGGTACTTTCTTGTCAATTCGTTCAATATCTAACTATCAAAAACATATTTTAAATATGTTAAATTCACTAACAAATAAAATCTCTACACCAGTTAATCAAAATATTATTGTAAACAAATTTTCCATAACATATTTTTCTCTTAACTCCTTTTTACTCTTTTAAATCAATAAAATAATATATTGATAAATAAAATATTTGTAGAAAAAATTAAAGCTTAACGAAAAGTGGAAGAAAATAATTTTTGTACATTAAGATGTTTAATAGTTTGGAAAATATCATATTTAAAACTTACCGAAAAATTACCCTATATTGTAAGTTCATTTGTTTTGTTTTTAAACATAATATTTAATTTAAGAAAATTTTAACTTACATAAATACTACTGTATGTGAATTTTAAAATCAGACGCGTAATTTACTTTACCAACAAGCAACTTTAATAATATATTTTTTCTATAATATTTAAATTAGGAAACAAAATCAAAGGATAAAACTTAGAAACATATATGAAATCCAATCTCTGAAACCCTAAAATATTTTAGGAAAGCTTTCTTCTCTGTGTCAACTATATATACTCTGCCTTTTCCCCTGCAACTCTGTAATTTGCTCCTTCCTTCTCCGTTACCAAATTGAACCATTGTGATATCTACTTCATTGCTACCGGAGAACATACGATGTCAAACTTATACTCTACTGAGGACGACATCGATTGCACCGTTACTGTGTCACCACGGCAGTTGGCAAGATCGGAGTTGTGCAGGCTGGTGATGGTCGACTTATGCGGCGAGACGGTGATGGAGATCCCTGGCTTTGAGTGCGATCACCTGCCGGGCTTCCCCAATATGGATCGCTACTTAGAGTTCCATAAGTGCAGACTCAGAGCCCATGTTAATATGAAATTCCCTGAGCTGCCGATTTCATCCGCCGGAGAAATTGCTAAAGCCCTAATTACTCCCCTCCGGTTAGCCAACGAGTTCCATCTCGACGCTTGCCAGGATCAAGAACTATCGAACCCCACCGATTACGTCACTGGCTACGTCATCGACATTCACGTACATATATGGGAGGACGATGAGGACGATGAGGATGTGGCATTCGCAGAGTCCTTCGACGAGGCCCGGTCCAGGCCCAAACCTGCAACTATCGAGTCGGTGCAAGAATTGTTGTCGTCTATGAAGTACGACGAGGGCGACATGTTTGAGATTGGATGGAGTTGTACCGATCATTAATGCGTGATTTGCATGGATGAGATTCAGACGCGGAAGAGCTCGCTTAACATGCCATGCTCACATGTGTTTCATCAGGATTGTCTTGTTCAGTGGCTCGGAACGAGCCATGTCTGCCCGCTTTGCCGCTACCGGATGCCCACCGACCATTGATCAAGATCCAAAAAATACATGTACTATTACGAACTCGTACAATTTTTGCTTAAAATTTGAGATTTGGGGTGACAAAATTTTACAAATATATGTACCTACGGACCGGGGTTGCTATTCGATCAGACAAGCGTCTGCGCCAGAAGCACACTTTGCCTGCGTCCCTTTGACAGATTTTTACTGCGCCCAACTTTTTAATGGGCCGAGCGTCGAGTTTAACCTAGTTCGTTGCAACTCTATATATATTTTACGTGAAACCCGAATTAGAGTTCATGTCTCAATCCAAAAAACCTCGTAGAGTATGTCGACATTTTCCGAAGAGATTGAAGTTGAATCCGATGGTGAAATCATTAATCTTCCTTTCGATGAAAAGAAGTATAGCGATCCAAATGAACTTCTTACACATATGGAAGTAAGTATATTATATCTTTTTTTTCATTTATTTCCTAGTTTTAGGCATAATAGAATTGAGAATTGGAATCATAGAATTAATACTTTATGTATTTTTACTCTTGGTGTTCATCATCAAGTTTTGACTTTTCCTCTTGGTGCCATCATCAAGTTTTGATTTTTCCTCTTGATATGCACAAGTTTTCAAATTTTCTATTGACATTCTCATTGTTTAAATCGTTTCCCCCTTTTATCCATTCTTTAGATTGAAAATTCAATTATAAATTATAAATTATAAAAAAAATAAAAAAATATATTTAAATATATTTATGCCCTCATTAAATTTAAACTAATTAATAGTTTAATAAAAGTATTATATATTATATAAATTAAAAAAATCTAGAAGAGTTAACTTAAATCTACTTCTTATTTTTTGGATAAAAATAAATGTTATAATGTTTTATTTATTTTCGAATTAAAGTAAAATATAGAAATTACGTTAAAATTAATTTATAAAATAATGGTTATATAAGTATTTTTATGTTTTAAATTTTAAAATTTTTTAATTTTAAAAGTCTAGAAAAGTTTCTTTAAAACTTATTATGTAGCTTTGCTTACAATAGAAGCATAGTAAAATTTTCATTTATTTTCGAATTAGGTTTAAATTTTACTTTCTATATTTGTTTATTTTGAAAATATAAAAAATTACTATAGTATTTATTTTAGTTTAATAAAAACACTTTAGATTTACTCTTCTTTTTTTAGATTTTTAAAATTAAAAAAATGGAATATTAGAATTAATGCTTTATTTTGTTTTTTCATTAGATTTAGACATGTTAGAATACAAAACCTTGATTTTATAATTAATAGTTTATTTCCTTTTTATTAGTTTTAGACATGTTAAAATAGAGAGCCGAAATTTTAAAAATAATATTTTATTTCGTTTATGATAGGATCTTTTGGAATATTCTCGTGTGATCGGTACCGATATTTTGTCAAAGTTTGAGCTTCATGGATATTTTTTGGATAGAGATAACTTAGTGGGTTGGACTCGGTTTGTGGGGTACTCGATGAATATGGTATTGGTCATAAACAAATCATGGTTGGATAGACGGAGGTTCCGTATCTTTCATTTAGCATGCGATAGACACGGAGAACCTAGAAAGGAGAAAGATGTTGATCCCGATCACGTGCCAAGTACTAGCCGGAAAAAGAACTCGAAGAAGTGTATGTGCATGTTTGAACTTGAGGTGACACAAGTTGAAGAACAAAAATGGACATTGAGAGTTATATGTGGAGTCCACAACCACGTAATTCCATCGGTTTTAAGAGGTCATGCATATGTTGGACGTTTGTGTAATACCCGAAAAATTTAAACTCCGTTTAATACAGGATCAAACCGGATTCCGAACCGCCAACCTTAATTGTTTTAAATAAAAGAAAACGATATTAATTTCTATCATTTTATGTGACCTTGATTCACATAAAATGATAAGTTATGTAACCGTAAATAATTCCGTACATTTAATTCAAAACCGAGGAGCGGTTCCAGGCGAATAACGACTATTCCTTCGGCCCATTTATTTTATTTGAGGAGCAGGCCTAATTCTGGCCCAAAAGCCTTCAGCCGGCCCAAATACACCCTAAACCCTAAATTACCTTTTAACCTAATCTAACCAGCTTCTTAATACTAATTAACGCTAACCTAATGTTCTCCCTACCGCTCGACTGCCCACACCGATCTGTTCCGTCCTCGCACTGATCAACCGCCTCGTCTGCACCGGAGTCAGAGAGACACATTGCGGCTCTCCAACGAACTACACTGGCCGCCAGAACCCCTGTTGCTCGCCAATGATCTGCATAGGCCGCCGGATCCACTTCTTCTGCTCCAATATTCAGCACAGGTGGACCTGTACCAAGCACGCGACTGTGTTGTCGTCTGGACTGCAACCGGCTGCACTCCTCTGCTACGGATCTGGATCAGGGTAAGTCGCCGTCTGGTTCACTTCACTCCCCTTATGCGCCTAACCTAACCAACCGCCCTAATCTGTGCAACAGTCTTCTGCGTAGAGTTGCGGTGTTCCGGTTGAGTCTTTTTCAGGAGGGTAATTGCAGGTCGAGCTCCGTGTTGTAGGTGAGTGCACATCTTCTCCCTGTCTTGCCCATAACACTGTATAGAGGGTGTTGTTGATTACCGAGTGGAGTAGAGATAGATAGGCGAGAAACGAAGAGGAGTAAAGACAGTAGAGAGAGAGAATGTTTAATATCTTTAAAGTTAATAAAATTAGAAACTTTAGGGGCTCTGTAGGATTCGAACTGGGGACCTACTGATCATGGTGATTTTGAGGGGCTGCTGGAGGAGAGACTCGAACCTAGGACTTTTTGCACACCTAATAATTCAGCTTCGACCTGCTGACTTTAGGACCTAATTTCTATAGCTTAAATCAAGAATTCACCGTTGATTTTTTTATATTTCGTAGATGAATACATATAGTTTAATGTGTTAAAATTTGGGAGAAAGTTAACGGTCGGATTAGGTTTTATAAGGTCCCGAAGTAGAGCACTTGAGCTGTTTTTGAAGTAGGAAAATATTTGACTAAGTATAGAATTTTAGCTTCTAGTCCAACCTTATAGTTTATATAAGAGTTATGGTTGGGTTTTTGAGAGACCTTTGCCCTATGTTTAGTATACATATTTTAGAGGGTCTAGAGAGTGTTTCCGGAATTTTTATCTTTTAATCTAAGTCTTTGATCTTAACTCAAATCGGACCTTAATGACCATTTAATGAAAATCTAGAATTTTGTATAACTCTTGTATTTTTGTACTAAACTTTTCTGTAAGTACTAGAGTATGGAAATAGGCTCCAAAAAAGAGTTGGAAATAAGTATAGGAAAATCTTAGGATTTTCGGAACCAGGGTAAAATAGTCTTTTCACATTACGAGAGATTTTTTCGTAATTGCTCTTCATGAGATTGTACAACTTAGAAGTTTATAACTTCTACGAGTTTAAGGATGTGATTTTGATCCACATGCCTTGTTTGGCAGGCGTTGACTTACCACGAGTACGGACCGAGTTGAGATTTGATAGAGTGATATTTGATTCAGGTAAGTCCTTGTGACTTACTTAGCTAGTTTCTGAATGTTAGTTGAATGATAATAGTGGTGTGTGCGATGTGTGTTTATAATAATAACTTGATAGGATGACTGTTATTATTATATTTTAAGGCCCAAGTGTATGTATAACGGGCCGTGACATCACTGCCCAGCTCTGCCAGGAGACTGGGAGGTTCTCTATACCCAGACCATACAGGTACAAGGTGAGATGCATCGGATCCATTCCTGATGGTTACACGGGGCGGAGGCGAGGTTTGGGAATTCCTCGTGTCACAAAATAAGTATCATTAGTAAGGGTGAATGACCTAAGTAAAGATAATAAATGGATTGTTTGAAAGCATGATGAGTGTTTACTTTTGTTATGATGTGTATGTGTGCTATTATTATTCATCTAATGTTTAGAAAGCTAGCTAATTGTTGTTCCCTTGTGTTTTTAGATTTACCACAGGTTAGAGCAGCAACTGAGAGATCCGGAAGTAGTGGTCAGCCGGGACTCCGTACTCCTTAGAGTGGGGTTGGGTGTTATCTTGTTGTTTCTTTCTTCTTGTTAAAGACAGTTAGACTTTTCCGTTGTTTAAGGACTATAGGCAGTTAGACGTTGTTGCATTCATCCCTTTAAAATTATATTTTTATGAATTTCGGTTTTTCTTATTTGTGTCTTGTTGCAAGATCCTAGTAATATTGTTGTCAAACTGAGGTCGGAACCCATTGTGAGGTCCTAACAAGTAATGGTCTAAGTTTTGAGAATTCGGGTGTTACGACTCCAACCCAATATCGAAAGGTGGAGCGTGAATTGGGGTCAGGGTTGAAACTGAGACATATATTGAAATCCGTGCAATTAGACGATCCTGGAAATGTCACAACCATCCGGAAAATTTACAATACCAGTTTGAAGATGAGGATGGAACAAGCTGAAGGAAGAGGGTCATTACAACAAGCACTTCATACGTTGAAGGAACACGGATACTATGTGAGTGCAAGAAGATGTACAAACTCCGATGAAGTGGCTGATTTTTTTATCTCACATCCCGATTCTAGGCATTTGCTCCACATGTTCCCTTATGTTATTGTGATGGACTCGACGTATAAGACCAATGAGTAAGTATTCTTGTTCTAACTTTGTTTGATAGAAGTCTATCTTATTGCACAACACTTTTACTTAATCCTTTTTTTTTGTATTGTTTCTAGATATAATATGCCGTTGTTGGAGATTGTCGGCATCACAAGCTCAAAAAAAACTTTCGCAATTTCATTCGTATTCATGACACACGAGATCAGAGATCACTACAAGTGGGCTTTAAGGAGACTTCGTCATTTGTGCTACGACAAAATACCGAAAGTGATTGTCACCGATCGAGAGTTAGGTCTTATAGGTGCCTTGGGTGAAGTCTTTCCGGAGGTGAAGCATATTTTGTGCATGTTCCATGTAAAGAGCAATATTGGAAATAGAGCGGGTGTCGTTTTGCGTTGTAAGGAAGTAAAAACCGTTTTTGCATCACAATGCCATGCCTTGTTCGAGTCGAGATCGAATGAAAGCTACAAACATGCGATTATTTTGTTTGAAGTTACAAATATGAATTTTTTATATTTAAAATATATTTTAATTTTTAAATTTATAATTTATTTTAATTTTTAAACTTACAAATATACGATTTTTATTATTTGAATGAAAAATTAAGTGATGTTATTTACCTCCTAACTTCATTTGAAAATTTTAAAGTTACAAATATGCGATTATTTTTAATGTTACATTTTTTGAGATTTTTATTTTTAAAAATACAAAAATTCAACTATTTTATTTAAATTTACTTATATACGATTTTTGATTATTTAAATAAACAATTAAATGATGTTAAAACAACTTCTAACTTTATTTGAGACAACTACAATGACACTTCGGTCAACTCTAATGATATGGTCTAACTTTCAGCAGCCATCAACCTCATAAGTTCCCTCTAGTAAGCTAAACCTTCTAATTCTTAAGAATATTTTTACACTTTTTTTTATTATATATCCCTTTTATAAACTTTAGGTATATATCTTTTCAGTCCCTTCTGCTTATGGTATGTATAGGTGTCATACCATTCTATGCGTCGTGACACCATTGTATATGAGTTCCTATTAGTGTAACGTATCCATAGCCAGGTGAGTTATCTATTTTCAAATTATAGGCTTTATTTCATTTGTCCCTAAAAACTTTATTCAAAATTTTCAAAGTTCACCCCGTCAACAATGGCGGTTCCAAATCCGGAAAACGCACAAAAAATCTAATCTAATGTAGCGCCTAAATTTCGCAACTTCCAATTCCGATTCTTCTTAATCTAACCAATTCCTAATCTACTAAGTATGAATTACATAACGAGAAAAAATAATGGCTGAATTTGCAATGTAGCCCTTTTACGATGTAAAGTTTGGATTTAGGGCCTCCCAATTATTCATTTAAAAAATGGGCTCCTATTGTAGATAAAATCAGAAAAGTAAGGGACATAGGTATTTATCTGATTTGATGAGTGACATGTTGAATAAAAGAAACAGTCCAATCAATTCAGCTCATCTTCTTCCCTCCTTTCAAACGTAAATGTATTTCTGGGTATCCATATGCAGGCCCCTTCTTTTTCCCTTCAAACGCAGGTCCACTCTTGTTGAGCTTCTTATTCACCGGAATCTGGACTGCTTACATATCCCTGTTCTATTTCTGGGTAAGTAGTGTTTGGTTCTATTTCTGGGTAATCTCAAACTTCCTGGGTAATGTATTTCTGGGTAATCTAAAACTTCTCATCTCTTGTTTTTGTGAATCTAAAACTTCTCATCTCTTGTTTTTGTGAATCTAAAACACTCAAATTTCTTGTTCTATTTGTGGGTAAGCAGTGTTTGTTTACATTTCCTTGGGTAATGTATTTCTGGGTAATCTGAAATTTTTCATCTCTTATTTTTGTGAATCTAAAACACTCAAACTTCATGTTCTATTTGTGGGTAAGTAGTGTTTATTTACATTTCCATGTTATATTTGTGGGTAAGTAGTGTTTGCTTACATTTTCCTGTTCTATTTGTGGGTAAGCAGTGTGTTTGCATGAGTAATCTCAAACTTCCTGAGTAATGTATTTTGGGTAATCTGAAACTTCTCATCTTTTGTTTTTGTGAATTTAAAACACTCAAACTTTCTGGATAATGTCAAACTTTCTGGCTAATCTATTTCTGGGTAAGCAACGGTAAGAGTTGTGTTTGTTTCTATTTCCTTGTTCTATTTGTGGGTAAGTAGTGCTTTTTTCTATTTCTGGGTAATCTCAAACTTTCTGGGTAATGTATTTCTGGGTAATCTGAAACTTCTCATCTCTTATTTTTGTGAATCTAAAACACTCAAACTTCCTGGGTAATGTCAAACTTCCTGCGTAATCTATTTCTGGGTAAGCAACGGTAAGAGTTGTGTTTGTGGGTAAGCAGTGTTTTTTTTTTTGTTTTTTTTCCCAAAAAGTGAACATCAAATCATTTGAAAAAAAAACCTACAGCACCATTATTTCAATTCTATCAAACAGTGTCCTCTTTCTCTAATTATTTCAAAAATAATCTCGATTGCCGATAATCGACGTTTCCGGCTAGGGTTTACATCCCGTTTTGTGGATCTACAATATTTGAGGGCCGATCCCGATCCATGTCTACTTGGCAAAAACGGTAATCTAAGAAATTTGGCATTAGAAATCATCAATTGTTTTGTAAAAAGATAAGTTTCATTGAAGCGCGCACAAGCAAGAAGCTAACACATTACCTTCAATGAAACTCACTATAACCGTCAAACACAAAATCAAGAACATGAAGTTGGGGAAATCAATCACATATCAAGGAACCCACTGTTTATAATCAAGAAATTTAAACTCAATTTATTAATTAAGAATCACAACTCTTTTCAATTAAGTATGTTCCATTGAAGCAGCAACAACAGTACACTACCTTCAACAAACGAAGACTGACAGAAGAATGGGATGATGAAGCAGACTGGAATTCAAAGAACCCACTGGTTGGAAAAAATCAACCACAAATTGCACAATCCAATTTAATTGCTATGTTGGACGAAGAAGGAGATTGGAAGTTGGGTTCCACTACAAGAGCAAAGTCTGCGTCAAACACAAATCAATGAAGAAGAAGACTCACAACGGAAGAGAAGACTCACGACGACGAGACTGGGTCGTTGGGAGAGAGGGAAGAAGACTCACGACGAGACTGAGAGAGAGGGAAGAAGACCGACGGCGGAAGAACGAGCGAAGTTGAGAGAGAGTGGCGGAGACGAAACGGCAAAAGAGTGGAAGCGAAAACAATGAAGGAGCACTAGGCGAGGGTTATAACCCTGAACTGGGGCGCAGGAGCAATGCGCCCCAGTAGCGGGCCTGTGTTTTGCCTGCGCCCCGGTTCCGAATATTGTGTCCGCCTGAAATGTAGATTTTTGGCCCGCTACATTGTCAAAATTTGCCTCCGACCCGTAACCCCGATCCGATTACACTGCCTCGTAAGTAAATTTCCGTCTGACCGGATAAAATCGCTCCTTCGGAATTGCGAAAGACCCGACATCAAATTGAATGTCCAGTATGAATATTAACAATTTTTCGGTCTTTACTCTATCTAAATCTATATAAGGATGCTGACGGTTTTTTCCATTTGAAGTTTTTTTTTACGGGTTGCATTGTTCTTTTTGTTCCTTCTACAAGTTTAGAGTCAATACGATAACTACTGGACCATGATTAGAGTCAATATGACACGTGTATCAAATATCTACCGGATTGTCGCAAGATTAGATAAATCTTAAAGCCTTATTTAGTATATTAGATAGGTGATTGTAATTATGGATGTGGTTGTGGTTAGAGTTGTGGGTGTGGCTTTGAATGAAAGGAAAATATAAAGTAAACTGCTATTTTGTGAGAGGAAATTCTCCAAAACAATAACAACAATTTCATACTTTCAGGTTCCGTTTAGATAATCACAATATATTTGTTTCATAATTTATTTATTCCGTTTTGTTATTTGTATATTTTGGTACATATTTTGTTTATTTGTTTACAAAATTAAAGTAACATATTCATTTTTTATATAAATATCGTCATTTATATATTGTTTTTTTTAATTTACAAAGTTTCGTATTATGATTTTTTAAATCTAAATAATTTACTTAAAGTGTCTGTTTTTTAAAATAAAAATATTACTTTACGGGTATTCTTTTTATCTAAATATTTTGTTTTTTTAATTTTTTAATCATAAAATACGGATATTCTATTTATTTAAGTATTTTTTTTTTGAAGAGTTAATTAGAACACCCGGTTCGATCGGCTTTGCCGATCTACGTCCGGATTGGTTATTTATTTATTTAAGTATTTTGTTTCCTACTACGTGGGTCGTTACAAGAATGAAATTTCAAGCTTTGTTCATCTAATAATTTCTTGTATGTTTTTGTTTGTAATTTTAAACTTCATTCAATTTATGTGTTTCTTTTTAAAAAAAATTAAACTTTTGATTACCAATTTAATATTTAGTACACATTCCATTTCAAATTTTTACAAAACTAAATTTTCAGGTTCTATTTAGATGACCACAATATATTAAAGTAGTTTATTTATAAATCTATAACGAAGTTGTGCATTGTATAATTTTTAAAAACAATTGTGCGTTGTATAAAAATTAAAACTTTGAAGTATTGTAGTTATAAGAAATTCTTTATTCGTGATTATTTTATCGTTTTGTGAATAATTAAAGGTTAATTAATATTATAATGTTCATAAATATGTCTTTAGTTCGCACGACTCATGGCATATTTATCATAAAATTTAATATATAAATATACCCGCACCTTTACACCAGTTCTTCTCTAAATTATTCTACAAGATCATTATTGAAATAATTTGGCTAAATAGGCAATAATCTATTTATTTTTGGGATCTGTACACCATTAATTTTTGGGTGAGTTTGGTAAGTGGGTTGTTTTGAGTTTCCTATCTACTAAATAGGCCCATAGTGTTTTTCATTTATATATGATGCATGTGTAGATAGATTGACCTTAGTTACCGTAGAAGGTAAACCCTTTTTTTATAGGATTACCCGATGGGGATAAGATTAGAGGCACACGAGAGGTTCACGATTGCCCTATTAGATTGGGAGGTCATGATTGGATGGATCGACATCGAGCAGTTCTGAACATCGGCAGGAGGACAGTGACGGTAACTACAGATGTAGGCCATGTGGAGATTTTCCGAGGATGAGATATCGGAAAGACTCGTACAGTTACACTACAACATTTAGAAGCATTCATAGCGTTTGAAAAACGCTATGATATACATTAATAGAGTTTTTATAAACGCTATGACAAAGCCCGCTATAATAGAGTCACAACTTTTCATAGCGTTTGCACAAACGCTATGGAAAAGTAGGCCTATTATAACGTTTGCGGAAATGCTATGAAAAAGTAACCTATAACAGCGTTTGTGCAAACGCTATGAAAAAGTGAGTCTATTATAGCGTTCGATAAACGCTATGAAAACATGGGCCTATTATAGCGTTTGATAAAACGCTAAGAAAACGTGGACCTATTATAGCGTTTGTACGAACGCTATGAAAAGGTGCACCTATTATAGCGTTTAAGGAAACGCAATGGAAAAGTGGACCTATTAATAGCGTTTCTTCAAATGCTATGGAAATAATAAGTATATTTATAGTGTTTTATATACGCTATAGAACCCAATAATGATGTTTTTGATAAACGCTATAAAACCTAACAATAGCGTTTTCTATAAATGGTATAGAAACTCAATAACGACATCAGATAAAAACCACATTGTTTCATTTTAAAAATTCAAAAGGATACAAAACATGAGTTGCATAAAACAATTGTTTACCAAGAGAATATAGTTTGACAATGCAAATCTAAAATGGATAACCATCTAATATCATTTCAAATTATAACAACTTTGTCTACTGTCTATGCAATTGTTGTACCAACAACATCTTCAATACACTCTAACTCGGATTGCCTCCAAAGTGTTGCATCAAGAATCTTCGGTATGTCAACCCAAATTCGTACAACAGTAGGACCTAAAGGAACAAAATTCAAAGTTTGAAGCACCTCACTTGAGCACAACATGTTAACTTTAAAACATAAAACTACACTCTAATTTACCTGATTATTTGCAATTAAATTTTGGACTACGCTTTCTAAATCTTGTATCCTATTTCAAAATTCAGAGTTTTCTTCTTTCAGTTGAACCACATGCTTGTCCCTAGATTGTAAGAAGGTCACTTTGCTTATAGTTACTCTCCTTCCCATTCCTCTTAAGCGTCTAGGTCTATCTTTTCCTAATACTTGAGAAAGAGCATCTTCTCTCACATTAGTTGAAGATGCGCAAGGTGTCACACTTTCAACTTTATTTATCTGACTCTATGAAAAGC
This sequence comes from Fagopyrum homotropicum, assembly GCA_033239125.1. NCBI lineage: Eukaryota > Viridiplantae > Streptophyta > Magnoliopsida > Caryophyllales > Polygonaceae > Fagopyrum > Fagopyrum homotropicum. Next base: position 150,452,628 of record BSWB01000002.1, read on the forward strand.
AACAAGCAAATATAAATTTCAAATCAATTGTTCTTAAAAATTTATTAATAAATATACAATAGTATATTAAAGTTATGCTCCACGTGAAATCATATGGTATATATACCTAATAAATTCAAAACTGTGTGTAGTAAAAGATGCCCGTGGTTAGCCATTTGCTAAAGAAGTTGTGTGGTGACCTCGTAACTAAGATGGTCCAGTTTCACAATAAATTACATGAAGACTATCATTGACTAGCTTATCAAAGGAGGCTGGTGATATCTTTGGTAGAGATGATACTACATCAGTTATGAATCAACCAATGCTATTATTAGCAGGAATACGATTTTCCTGGAAAAGAAAATTAGAAGGCATCAATGATTTATAGTCCAAATTTGTAAAATAAATTATGATTCTCTCATTGATTATTCTAATACAATGACTTACCACAACATCATCTACATATTTATAAGCATCATCGATAAGGGTCAGCAATCTCTCCATTGTAGCTTTCATCCCTTCAACATCACCTAGAATCTTGTCAGCCATCGTTGATTTTAACAACTTATCTACATCAAAAAGATTTTATATGTTAGCCAAAACATAAAACTTTGTTGATTACAATAAACCATAGTCCGAGGCTGGCGGGTGGCGGGTGGCCAACATGCAAATAAGAGAGGATATTATTAAAAATACTATAACATAATACATACACCCAACCCGTTCTACCTCTGCCATCTGAAGATTCACAAGGATTTTATGAAACTGAGCAACAAGTTGTGTTTCTCCGTTAGAAGAAACAAAAGCCTTAACTGCAGCTTCTCCATTTGTAAATGTAGTGCCGATCGTTAGATGAACAAGATTGTGCACTTCTCCAGAAAAGAAGTCATGGATCAATATAGAACCGTCAGAAACACCAAACCCTGTGGAATACCTACAACATAAATCATCCCCCAAGCAATTGATGTTAGCTAACTTTACTTCATTTCATTTGATAAATAACTACTATAAGCAATTATGCATCAAATCAGAATTTATCTGTACTCTGTAGCCATATAGTATAGCACATTCAACAAAATATGTCCAGTTTGCGAGTACTCTGTAGTCAGATAGTATATCAAATCAGAATTGTCTTTTGGAAAGAGTTGGTTCAATTATTTTTCTCACAAGGTATTTTGCTCGCACCTTTCCTTTTTTCTTCTATGCTCTTTTATCATACATTTTCACTCTATGAATAAGGGCAGTTTGCGAGTTTATGTCAATAGATTGAGTTTTGGTAATATAAAATTGCACATTTAACTAACAACACTTAATTAATTTCCATCCAAAATACAAGGCATTATGCCAATGAATTGGAACTTCTACAATTAGCAAGTGCATAACACATGAACCATATCAGATTATATGTATCCTTGAGGAGTTAGGCCCGCCCAAAAAAAAATCAGCAAGTGCATAAACATGAACCATATCATATTATATGCATCCTTGTGGAATTAGGCATGTCCTAAAAAAATCAGCAATTGCATAAACATGAACCATATCAGATATTAGAGATGGAACATTACAATTGTCGCTCAGTTTCATAATAAAACTTTTCCACTAATTAAGGAGATAAAAACTTATTCAACTTCGAGTTAACAATGACATTGAGTAATGACAACAAACTAACAAATTTATGTTCTACATTAATGAAAAAATGCCCTCAACAAAAACATGGAACAAATTCAACATATAAAATTAGTAGTTTAGTAGCAAATACCTTGTCATTGGCCAGCAAAGGAAGTGAAGGATATGAAGTGGTTCGGCATCAACATCCAAGACAAACTCAAAAACCCTAGTACCAAGCTTTCCACACCTTCATTGGAATCCATTTTGAGTTGCTTATAAATAGCAAAAATTAATAATTTCTACAGGATCTTAAAATTTTGTTACAAAATTATATTAGTAGGAACAGTAGAATCACGTAATCATGAGATTATTAAAATACTTTTATCAGGGTAGCAACTATAGAGTTCATTAACTCATTTTCATTTTGTCCCAATGATGAACGAGCTTCAATCAAAAATCATTAGCAAATAAAGCATGTTTCTCGTTACCCGGAAATCTTACCCACAACAATATAATAATACAAAAGAATCATAGATATAACACCATATAGTCATCAAATTATTTAATTCACTCAAATGCTACAAAAGACTAGTCAATTGAACAATTTTTTCATGAACAACAATCCATTAACAGATCAAATAAGAAACAAGGTAGAAGACAAACCATCAATAGTGTATCTGGAGCTCGACAAATACATTCTTCAATGTCATTGGCAATTACTCTCTATAAAGCAGTATACCTTGTATCAATTATAACTTGCACAGAAAATAATGAAATATGGCAAAATGGAAAACCCCTACATGGCAGTACAACTTGTAATTCTCCATTGTATTTACATCAATTAACAGTGAGTCTAAACATTCAATGAAATAAAAATAAAGTAGGGTGCTACAAATGTATGACGCAAATTGTATTTCCCGGAGTGCTTATGGTGTAGTTTTCTATGGTGATTAGAACTAGAAGTTTCTATTGTACGCCGATAGAATTCCTACTCAAGAATGATGGCACTATGTTTTCGTAGAGTATTTCCCGGAGTTCGCACGACTCATGGCATATTCCCGGAGTTCTTATGGTGTAATTCTCCATTCTGGTTTGTATCAAATTTAGTGAACCACTAATCTTTATTGAATCACTGCAAGCTGAAAATGTTGGTGGTAGTGGTGTTATTTCACCACTGCAAGCTCAAAAGTTCCTCCTCTAAATCTCATTACTTTCTTTTTCTCAGCAATTTTCTCAACAAAGACAGCATTTTCTGTCACCTCCACCAGTATCCTCACCCGATTGAATAGAAGGAAATTTACAAGTTACTCAAATCAAAACATAAAGCAAACTCAAAACTGAACATAGTAATTGAATCCCTAACCCTAGAAAGTACAGGTTATGCTCACAAGAACATAGCTAAAAAGCAAACTCAGATAAAAACTAAACACAAAATCAGAGAATTTGGGAGAAATCAAACATACTTAAATCAAAACGCAAGAAAGGGAAAATCAAGAAAATCTGACAAGGCTCAGAACTATTGAAGGGTTGTTCTCCTCCGCTACACGTACATAAAAACGATATTGAGCCAGAATTCCGTTTATACAACCAGAATTCCGTTTACACAACCAGAATTCCAATGATTCAACCCCTAGTTGTTTTAATAACAGCCGTTATTGCATATATATTCGACTGAAGGGGACGGGGAACTATTCGATGATAGCTAGCGATAGGAGCCTCGCCGATTAATAGAGGATGAAGACAAGCCTTAGAGGTGAAGAGTTGTGTTGTGTAAGTTTAGACGGGAATTAGAGATACGGGGTCGGTAGATCTGACTTTTCCTTCCCTTAGTTATTTCCATTGCGTTTATTCATTGGAGGTAAGGCAAAAAAAAAACGATCCGCTTATTTTTAATAACATTTATATAATATGAAACGCTATAATAAAACTAGATCCTGAATCTATAGCATTTACACTATAAACGCTATCAATTAATGCTATAAAAACCCAGTTTTATTGTAGTGTTTAAGTGCAGTGCAAAGACTTATCAATCAGGGTTGCGAGGCTTTTTGGTGCTATGCCATGAAGGATAGTACGAGTCCAACTTTGGAGGAGATTCCAGTAGCTTGCGAGTTTTCTGACGTTTTCGGAGAGCCATCGGGTTTACCTCCATAGAGGAGTATAGAATTTGGCATTGATCTAGAGCCTGGTACGAAACCGATCTCTAAGGCTCCCTACCGTAAGGCGACTATCGAGATGCTTGAGCTTAAGAAGCAGCTCGAGGAGTTAGTTGAGAAGGGCTTCATCCGCCCTAGTGTATCTCCTTGGGGCGCACCAGTACTCTTCATCAAGAAGAAAGACGGGTCAATGAGGTTATGTATTGATTAGCGAGAGCTTAACAAGCTGACGATCAAGAATAATTACCCATTTTCCCGTATCGACGATCTTTTGGATCAGCTGCATAAGGCTTCAGGGTTTTCACAAATCGATATGAGATTTGGATATCACCAACTGAGGGTGAGAGAGCAGGACATAACCAAGACGGCATTTCAGACCTAGTATGGCCACTACGAGTTTGTAGTGATGCCATTCGGGCTTACGAATGCGCCCGCAGTTTTTATGGAGTTGATGATAGCATATTCATCGACTTCCTAGATCAGTTTGTAGTTGTCTTCATAGATGAAATTCTAGAATACTCTCGCAGTAGAGAGGAGCACGCATGACACTTGAGGATCGTTCTTCAGGTTTTACAAGATAGAGAGTTTTACGCCAAGCTCTCTAAGTGTGATTTTTGGATGTCCGAGGTAGCATTCCTTGGTCACATCATGCCAGCTGAAGGGATCAAGGTAGATCCGGCGAAGATCGAGTCAGTAGCATCTTGGCCGCCTCCTAAGAACGTCAAGGAAGTCTGTAGCTTCTTAGGATTGGCGGACTGCTACTAGCGTTTCGTTGATGGCTTTTCAGTTATCGCCCGACTGCTCACTTCCTTGCTGAGGAAGTCTACGAGATTTGTATGGTCCGAGCCGTGCCTGCAGAGCTTTGAGGAGCTGAAGAAGAGGTTGACCTCTGCTCCTATCTTAGCTCAGCTAGATAGCATTGATGACTTTGTGGTTTACAACGATGCATCCAAGTTAGGCTTGTGATGTGTTCTGATGCAGAGGGGTAAGGTGATAGCTTACGTGTCTAGATAGTTGAAGACGTACGAGAAGAATTACCCTACCCATGATCTTGAGTTGACTGTTGTTGTTCACGCTTTGAAGATTTGGAGGCATTATCTGTACGGAGCTACGTGCCATATTTTCACAGATCATAAGAGTATGAAGTACATATTCACTCAACGAGAGTTGAATAGCCGCCAAAGGAGATGGATGGAGTTGATCAAGGATTTTGATCTTGAGATCTTATACCACCTAGGAAGACAAATGTGGTAACTAACACCCTCAGTAAGAAGACTCCTTGGGAGATGGCAATGGCGAGGCTGACAGCTCAACCACAGTTACAGAGAGATTTTGCATGGCTAGAGATGGATATCCACTTTCCTGATTCCGACAGCCACCTATCCACCTTGGAGATAGTACCTTATTTGTTGGATGAGATCCGACAGAAGTAGGGGGGTTGTCTAGCTTTGACACAGATCCGAGACCGGATGTCTCGAGGAGAGGCGCCAAAGTTTGCAGTCGATGCCGATGGGATCATGAGACGTCAAGAGCGTGTATGTGTGCCTTCAGATCGAGAGTTGAGACAAAGGTTCCTTCAAGAGGCTCATTCTTCACCTTAATCAGTGCACCCCGGTGCGAGTAAGATGTATTAGGATATCAAATGCTCTTTCTGGTGGGGAGGTTTGAAGTCAAACGTGATGAGATATGTAGTTCAGTGTGCAACCTGTCAACAGGTCAAGATCGAGCATCACCGACCAAGAGGCAAGCTACACCGACTTCCCGTTCCTCAATGGAAGTGGGAAGACATCTCGATGGACTATGTTACCAGTTTGAGACCGAGTCGAGGTTTTGATGCTATCTAGATCATAGAGGATCGATTAACGAAGACGACACGTTTCATTCCGATCAAGGAAACGTGGCCGGCAAGTCGATTAACAAAGGAGTTCACTAGACAGATAGTGAGACTTCATGGAGTACGTACCTAGGACCATAGTCTCCGATAGAGACGGACGGTTCACTTTGAGGTTCTGGCAGCAAGTGCATGCCGCCCTAGGTACGAGCTTGCAGTTCACGACTGCTTACCATCCTCAGACCGATGATCAGTCCGAGCGGACCATCCAAACTCTAGAGGACATGTTGAGTGTCTGCGTGTTAGACTGGGGACAGGTGTGGGCAAATCACCTTCCCTTAGTCGAGTTTTCGTATAACAATAATTGGCATGCGTCGATCAAGATGGCTCCTTATGAGACTTTATACGGACAGAGATGTCGTACACCATTGTACTGGGATGAGCCGAGTAGTTCTAGTGGAGTAGCACATGAGCAGATTCAGGATGACATGACTCGAGTAGTAGTGATCCAGGAGCGGATGTTAGCAGCGCAGAGTCGATATAAGTCTTATGTAGATAAGAGGAGCAGACCTTTGGAGTTCAGAGTTGGAACTCAGGTTTGGTTGATGTAAGATCTTAGGTTTTTGCCTTCACCGCCCCTACGGTGAAGAGGGCCGCCCCCGCGGCCAGCCGCCCCTACGGCTGTGAGATTCGCCCCAGCAGATTTACGGCAGATCGTGCCGATCTTTTCTTCCGTTCTTTTATCTTCCTTCCATAAATAGAATATCCGATATTTTATCTTATGGGCCGGTTTCCTTATCTTCTTTCTAAACCCTAGATGCCCTTCCTTCTATTCTTTCCAGCCTATCCCTAATATTCTCTTCTTTCTCCCCTTTTTCCCGTTCCTTGCTATCATCTTCAACCCTAGAGAGCTACAGCCGTCATTTGCTTCCTGCAACTTCGTTGAACGTGTAAGTGCATCTTTTATGATTCCTTCTCACGTTCCTTTAGCGCTGCATGCCTTCTCCTTCTGTTTTGGTTTTTTCCTTTCGTTCTTCTCTTTTCTTTTTCTCCAAGGATCAAGCATGAGCCTTGATTCTTGTGGAGTGTTCCGTTGTTGACCCTTCGTTGTTCTCAGGCTCTTTGGAGTTGAGCCTTGACGTGTTGGAGCCAAAGGTTCGAGCTTTGGTTGCCTTGCTACGAGTTCCGTCGAAGAAGAAAGCCGACAGGTCTTTCTGTCACGCCGCCGCCCCTGCGCCTGCACAGAGATGCACTTGCGCCTCTGTTCAGCCGCCCCTGTGCATCTATTTAGCCGCTTCTGCGGTTTCCCTACAATAGCTCCCGTCTTTGGTGAGTTGCTTCCTTCCTTCCTTTCCTCGCTCCTTCCTTGGTTCCTTGTGGTTGTTCGTTGTCCCCTGAGTTATTGTAAGACTAAGGTTGAGCCCTTAGCATGTCCAAATCTCTTAAAGATCGTTGAGACTAGAAGTTATTGACTTCTAGCAGCCGTTTCGTTCCTGATCCGTGTTGTTTGTTCGCACAGGCTTTCCTTGCTCCTTTCCTAAGGGAAACTGAGCTTCCTCTTGAGTTGTTGTTGATCTTTTGGTTTACCTTCTTGTCAGGTAAGTCCCTTGGACTTACTTAGCTTCATTCCGCGTATTAGTTGGATTGTATTGGCTTGTTTGTGTTGTTTATCATGTTATAACGAATAATTAGAAATAGGATTCACCCTTATTACCCTTAACTGGCCCAAGTGTATTATAACCGGGCGGTGACCACTTGTCTAGTTCTACAGGAGACTAGATTGTGCTCTTGCGACCCAGACCCGTAGGTAACGGATAGTATTGATCTATTCCTATTGGCAGACGGAAGCGGAAGTGAGTTTCGGGAGATTCTCGTGTGACAAAAGAAGTTGAATTAGTAATAGATAACCTTAATGAAAGATAATAACCGGTTGTGTGCAAGCATGCTATGTGTTTACATTACCTTATGTGTGTTTGTGCTCTTACACTCTTGCTTATACCTAGAATGTTAGCTAACGGTTTATACCGTCTTGTAGATGCTCCGCAGGTACAGGATGCTGCTGAGTGATCCGGATGGTGTGGTCAGCCGAGGTTCCCGTACATTATAGGACAGGATCGGGTTTATGTTTCTTTTGTTGTTTCCCTTTTGTTTTGAACTCGGCTGCGAGTCTTTTCCGTTTTGTTTGGTTTAAACCTTTGGTTTTATATCGAGTTTTGGTTTTCATTCGGCTGTGCCTTGTTGTAAGATTCGTTTGTTATTGCTACTCTGAGGGTCGGGACCCATTGTGCGGTCCTAGCCCGTAGCGCTTCGAGTTTCCAGAATTTGGGGTGTTAGAATATGGTATCAGAGCTCTAGGTTGGCAACAATGACACTCGAAATCTTCTACAGGTCGGATGGATAAATAAAATAGAACCCACAAGGGATCTAACGTTTTCAAAAGGGGAGTTTTGTTTCAAACTGTTGGTCTGGGATAGATGCATGGGCGACCACCACTACCTCCACGGATCTCAGCAGTGTAGTTTCTTTATATTGGCCTTTATATGTGCTTTTCTTGGATTTGTGCTTTAGATGTTGCGTGACTTTATACCTATATATATAGTCTTATATATCTATCCTTATAGCAAATGGCACGCACTAGGGCTACCGCTGCTATAGGGCAAGGAAGGGGTCGACCACCACTTCCACCTGCCGTCCGTGGACGAGGACGTGCAGGAAGACCTCCACTAGCTAGAGGTTGGGGCCAAACCCCAGCTGCCGATCCACCTATCGTTGAGGCATTTGCTGAAGAGGTTGCTGAGAGCATCGTTCCTGAGGCTGAAAATGGGACCGTTGCTAGGTCCGGAGCACATAGGGCACCATCGACGGTGTCCACACGAGTGTCTATCGGAGCTTTTGTATATCGCGACTATGTGCAGAGAGTTGAGGAAGCTATCAAGACTGGAGGACCAGCACCAGTGCCGCCAGTTCCTGCGAGATCATCTGAGGTATCGCAGAGAGTTACACAAGCTGTTGCCCCGCCTGTTGGAGTTGTTGATGTTGTTAGAGCGCCGGCTGAGGCAAAGGAGCCAAAGCCCGACAGTTGGTTGAAGGCTTTCGATCAGCTGAAAGTTCCCGTCTTCGTGGGAAGGACTGGCTTGGAGGTGGAGCAGTGGTTAGGACAGGTTGATTCTACTATGGAGGCTATCGGTTGCCCGGAGGGACGTCGAGTCAACATAGAACAAACGCTGCTGAAGGATCAGGCTCATTCTTGGTGGAGGACCATTCGCAGTAAGGTCACCAGTTATGAGCAGATGAAGACAATGATCAGGGATCGCTACTGTCCTGCAACTATGAGGATAGACCGTCTTCAGGATTTCCTTGAGGTTGGATTCGAGGATTTGCCTATTGCTGAGATCATCCTCAAGTTTCAAGATGAGTTGGCATTGCTAGGTCCATCTGCACCACCGGAGGATCAGCATGTTTACATTTTCTCTCGGAGGTTGAGAGAGTCGACACGCTCTTATCTTACTGGTTTCCGTTGTGAGTCTTTGACGGATTCTCAGGATAGAGCTTCTGCTTATGAGAGAGACCGACCGGGTCAGAGGAGAGCTTCTCAGACTAGAGGTCTTGAGAAGAGACAGAAGACTGGATCAGCTAGTGTTGGAGCTAGAGCAGCTGGTTTTGGGCGTAGTCAGACGCCTGGTTGTTCTGGTTTTCAGCAAAGTTCTGACAAAGCACGGTATTGTCATAACTGCGGAGTAGTTGGACACATCCGAGCTGATTGCAAGAAGCCAGCAGTGACCTGCTTTACTTGCGGCAAGCCCGGACATAGAGCTGCATTTTGTTGTCAAGGCAAGGCGCTATCCCAGTAGGGTTCTTCACCTGCTAGTGTTGTTGGAGGAGGACAGAGATCGCAGTATCAGCAGCAACAACAGCAAAGAGTTTCTGGTTCTACCGTTCCTCAAGGTTCCACTTCGGGACAAGGGAGAGGTAGAGGACGTGTTGGTGGATCTGCAGACACCAGAGATGCTTCAGCTAGGGTGTATGAGTTGAGGAGTGCTGTAGAACCGACAGCGTCAACAGCTACAGGTACCATTCATATTAATGGTTTTCCTATCCGAGTCCTTTTCGATACCGGTGCTACGCATTCTTTTATATCTGATGCTTGCGTAGATAGATTGGCCTTAGTTACTGTAGAAGGTAGACCCATCTTTATAGGATTACCCGATGGGGGTAAGATTCGAGGTACTCGAGAGGTTCGCGATTGCCCTATTCGCTTGGGAGGTCGCGATTGGCCAAATAACTTCTTCGTCATGTATTTAGTACATGAAGAAGTTATTTTGGGCATGGATTGGATGGACCGACATCGAGCAGTTCTGGACATCGGCAGAAGGACTGTGACAGTAACTACGGAGGCAGGTCATGTTGAGATCTTCCGAGGATGGGATCTCGGAAAGACTGGTACTGTCATCAATGCAGTGAGAGTTGCGAGACTTATCAGTCAGGGTTGTGAGGCTTTTTGGTGCTATGCCATGAATGATAGTACGAGTCCGGCTTTGGAGGAGATTTCAGTAGCTTGCGAGTTTGCGGACGTCTTTGGAGAGCCATCAGGTTTACCCCTACAAAGGAGTGTAGACTTTGGCATCGAGCTAGAGCCCGGTACAAGACCGATCTCTAAAGCTCCTTATCGTATGGCGCCTATAGAGATGCTTGAGTTGAAGAAGCAGCTCGAGGAGTTAGCAGAGAAAGGCTTCATCCGCCCTACACTACAAAAAATAATTAAATTAGTCACGCTTGTTGGCGACGGCAGACCCTAACCGTCGCCATTGGTCTTTGTTTGGCGACGGCAAAGCGACGGCAACAACAACATGGCAAGAAAATACCAATGATTTGCGTCGATGGATTTAGCGACGGCAATTGCCGCCGCCAATGGTCATAGTATTGCGACCGTATTGCCATGCCGACGCTAATTTTTATTTAAAATAAAATAAAATAAATTCCAATACCCTATTCTCTTTAGCCCAAATTATACGCCGCGTTTGAGAGAAGGAAATGGCAATGCCAAAATCGCACTCCATCAAGCTCTCTTATTCTTCATCTTAGATCTACTAGGTCACGAGACTCACGACACCGTTTCTCCTCTTTCTTTAATCTCTTCGATGGTAGTGAGACAATACGACTTCTTCTTGCTCCCTTGGCTCGGGATGACAAGGAAACAGCGCGACTTTGAGTATCGATAGTGGTGGCAGAAATCAATTGGATACAAATCAAGGGTAAAAGGAAGTGAGGAACCAATTTCAATTTCTTCACAGATCCTTCTTCAGTTATGTAAGTTCTTAATTTTTTGCTTTCGTCACCTTTACCGGTCCTTCTTTAGTTCACAAAGCCCTCGGCTAGCACCACGAAATTGCAGGCAAAACGGTTCATGTTTTCGATCCTTTCCAAAACCCTAACCTTTCTTTTTCTTTCTATACGTTATGTAATTTTTTAGTTTATATCCTTATTTATTTTGGGAATGGTTGTATAGGTAGATGTCAAAAAAGCAAAATCCAGAAGTGTACATCAAGAATATCATCAGAGCCACAAAGAAAGTAGTATTAGAAGTGATATTACCAACATCGATGGTCAGTTCAGGGTTATGAAGATTTTTGTAGGAGGTTTATCTGCTAATCTAACTCAAGAGGAGTTCAAGAACTACTTTGACAAGTTCGGTGAGATTACTGATGTAGTTCTAATGCATGATAACTCATTGTATATCCACTTCTGACATAATATAATGTTTTTGTATCTGAAATAGGAATTCTGGGCTTTATTCCACTTCTGTTATCCAAATGTACTAAGGGATAAGAAAATATAAGTATCATCATGCTTAGTCATACATGCTATAATGTTGAAAATGGTTAATTTACTCCTAATTGTATAATTTCTTTGAGAACAGGTTTAAGAAAAAGTATGAAAATCCTATTCTTCGGGGTATTGATAGAAGGGCTACTGAAAGGGACATGTGAGTTGGTTCTACGGTTGCAAAGGTAACAATTTAACTGTATCCTTCAATCCTCCTTGTAGTCTCTATCCTTGAATGTCTAATTATCATTGAAGGTTCAACAACACATGTTTTTATCATGACTTGAAGAAGTAGGATCACAGTTTTGACTTTTGAGTAATGAAAGAGGCTTCTTTCATAGTTTGATTTTAGCAAGGATATGGATAATATTTCCTAGAAATATAATAATTTGTGAGATTGGAGGTCATAATGTTCTCACTGAATATTGTTGCTATCGTGAATTGTAATTTATACACACAAATATTGTTTTTCTCTACATAAACGTGGAGAACGTATCCAGCCATATTTTCTTCGTTGCCTGAAAAGTGAGGTTTTCAATGAAGAAAGTGAAACAGAAAATGTCAAACTTTCGAAGAAGAATGTTATTGTCTGGTTAAGAGACCGGTCTCCAGGTGCAGTTGCTATTTTATGATATCTATTTACTTTTCAATTTGTAAGTTTTATATAATCTGAAAAAGCTTATCTATTCATATTTTCCCATGTAGTGACGCCTCTATGAAGCTAGTCTGAACAATGAGCTTGTTTTATCATCTTTTGATGGCTCCCCTCTAGTTGCAATCACAGTACTGCTCACTCTACTCACCATCTGGAACCATCATATACCATCATCTTACTCTCCTTATATTTCTTTCTTGGGAATATTTAATAAGTGCTTAGATATGATTCATTGGTTCTTTAAACTACTGTCTGAAATTATAAATAGTAGTATTTTGAACTTATCCTTGTTGGAATTTCATATGGGGGTACGGAAAGAAGGAATTAATCACATGATATATATGATGATGGTTTATTTCATAATCTAGTATATTATATTTACAAATCATCAATATCGATTCATACATCCTCTCATATTTTGTCACCTACCTAGTTGCTTGCTCTTTTGAAAAATATTATTATATTTACTATCATCAATGTCGATTCATACTATTCTAAAACAAACATACTAGAATCAAATGTGTAATAGATATTGAAAAAGATATGTGAACATCCATATCTCTTGACAAAAAGAGCAGCTGAGGACCTGCCGGAAGGGATGGATTCAACACTAAATGGAGAAGATCGTAGCTTAGCTGCAAAGTTGGCCAAGCATGTTGCTGAATTCTCAGAGGAAAATTTTCAAGAGGAGCATGACAATGTTTCAGGCAAGATATCATTTATCATGTCTATATTGGTTAGTGCTCTTGCATGAATATCCGAACTAGAATTTCTTCTGATGCTCTTATAATGTACAATGATGTACTTTATGTGTGTTTTGTAGGCAAATCTAATTCCACAATGCCATAACGTGCTTATATTTTCTTAGATTTGAAAGATGTTGAATCATATCCTGGTGAGTGATTGTTTTCAATAATATTGGAGGTGTCACCTTTCTCTTATTTTAATTTTTAACTTTGATAAAATGGAATGATCAACAATACTACCTTTTAGCTTTGGTATTTGTCTTCTCTTAGATGTACATTACATTTTATTGATCGCTTGTTCAACGCTAGGAATCACTGTTATCCAAAGGTTATAAGTATCAACATTGATGGCACAATTAAAGCTTGTGGAAGGTTGTCAGTTGTAAATGTTAGTAATCTGGTCCATTGATCAATTCACTCTAGAATGGCTATATACTTGCTTTATGTCAGTGACCCTCTAATTTACTTGATATTAGAATTTTCAAGAAGGACGTGGGGCACATATATTTCCCTTGACATCACAAGTTGAGGGTGTTGGCCCAACTCTTACCAAGCAGATCATGTGGTTGTTGTTGATCCTGCTTGAAATCCAAGGTTTTAATATACTCTTTTCATGTGTGGTTTGAACTTTGAACTAATGTTGCATATGATTAGAGATTTTGGTTAAGAGTATCATGTTCAGGACTTCTTATGTTGTTCTTGAACATTAGTTTTAGTTTTCTCGTTGCCTGATTCATGCTTCTTGTTTCATGTTTCTTGGATTTGATAAAAGTGTAAAGAGAGTAATGACGAAACAAATCCACATTGGGCCCAACTCTTGCAGTCGGTGATGAATTGGCTTGATGGAGATAGGCACGCTTAGGATGTGCGATGAAGGTCTTTTTGTCTTTGCTCCAGTTTGTTTATTATACTTCGTCCTAATTAGAAGAGTTACACATGTTTTGTTTATCATAAACTTGTTTTATATATTTACTTGTAGGGCTTGATAATCCCTGTTATTCTAAAAATTATATTCTTCAATTTGTATTTCATCTATGAATTGCTGGAAGTTTTTATGAGATACTTGCAATGTCAATATAGATGAAAGTATGTAGTAGTCAAATCTTTAGGATTAAGAAATAGTTATAAATGATCTGGTCTGGCAGTGAGAACTGGGAAAGCAATAATTTTTTTTTAAAAAAATTCATACTTTATAACCCGAACTTTATATGTCCGCGTTATAAACCCCTTCTTTTTTAAAAAAAACACAGATTTTTCGCGACGGCTACTACCGTCGCCAACATCCGACGCGAAACATTAGCGACGGCAAAAGGCCATCACAAAAGATATAGCGTCGCTTGTTCTGGCTTCGCCCCTTTTTCCGTCGCCATGCCGACGCCGTTGATGGTTGGCGACGGCAAATAGCTTTTTTGCCGTCGTCAACATCCGTGGCTAATTGAATTATTTTTTGTAGTGCTAGTGTATCTCCTTGGAGCGCACCAGTTCTCTTCGTCAGGAAGAAAGACGGGTCAATGAGGTTATGTATCGACTAACGAGAGTTGAACAAGGTGACAATCAAGAACAAGTATCCTTTGCCCCGTATCGACGATCTTTTGGATCAGTTGCATAGAGCTTCAGTGTTTTCAAGGATCGATGATAGAAAAAGGGGTGATCTAGATCGAGGAGAAACTTCAACTACTGCTTCTTGATTGTTCGAGTTGGATCAAACTTTGAGTTTTGGATGCGGAAGCATACGGTTGATCCTTTAAAAGGATCCTCGAATGTGGAGGCTTGGATCAAAGACTATATCCAAGCAAGAACTTTAAGAGGATGGAGGAAGAGATGATGTCTAAACTAAGTAAGAGGGTTTTCCTTCTCAATACTTAGTATTCAAATTAGACATGTCAAATAAGTGAGGTAAGATATCTCTTATATAGAGAGTCTTGCCTACCTATGGGCCAACGGGCCAAACAACAATACATGAAGAAAAGTCCAAAAGGGAAAACCTAAAAGGATAAGATCAAAACCTAAAAGGATAAGATCAAAACCTAAAAGGATAAGATCAAAAGGGAATATTCTCATACGGGATATCCCTTTATTACATGAAAATATAGTTTGAAAATAAGCTAACCTCATGCCATGGAGTCGGAAAGACGAGACATGCCGCTAGTGGAACCGGTAGCCCATCCATGGGCGTATCAATCGATCTGAGATCTGGATATTACCAGCTAAGGGTGAGAGAGCAGGATGTAGCTAAGACAGCTTTTCGGACCAGATATGGACATTACGAGTTTGTAGTGATGTCATTCGGGCTTACGAACGCGCCCGCAGTCTTCATGGAGTTGATGAACAGCATGTTCATCGACTTCCTAGACCAGTTTGTAGTTATCTTCATCGACGACATTCTGGTTTACTCTCACAGTAAAGAGCAGCATGTTGGACACTTGAGGATTGTTCTTCGGGTCTTACAGGATAGAGAGTTGTACGCCAAGCTCTCTAAGTGCGAGTTTTGGATGTCCGAAGTAGCATTCCTTTGTCACATTGTTTCAGCTGAAGGGATCAAGGTAGATCCAGCGAAGATTGATTCAGTAGCCTCTTGGTCTCCACCTAAGAACGTCAAGGAAGTTCGCAAATTCTTAGGATTGGCATGCTACTACCGGCGTTTTGTTGAGCGCTTTTCTGTTATCGCCCGACCGCTCACTTCCTTGCTAAGGAAGTCTACGAGGTTCTTATGGTCCGATTTGTGCCTGTAGAGCTTCGAGGAGCTGAAGAAGAGGTTGACCTCTGCTCCTATCCTAGCTCAGCCAGAGGGCATTGAGGATTTTGTGGTGTACAGTGACGCATCCAAGCTGGGCTTGGGATGTGTTCTAATGCAGGGGGGAAGGTGATTGCTTACACGTCTAGACAACTAAAGACGTACGAGGAGAATTACTCTACCCATGACCTGGAGTTGGCTGTTGTGGTTCATGCTTTGAAGATTTGGAGGCATTATTTGTACGGAGCTACGTGTTAGATATTCACAGACCATAAGAGTCTGAAGTACATATTCACTCAGCGGGAGTTGAATAACCGTCAGCGCAGAATGTTGGAGTTGATCAAGGATTTTGATCTTGAGATTTTATACCACTCAGGGAAAGCTAATGTGGTAGCAGATGCCCTTAGTAGGAAGACTCCCTGAGAAATGGCGATTTGTAGGCTGACAACTCAGCCACAGTTACACCGAGACCTTGCGTGGCTAGAGATGGATATCCACTTCTCGGATTCTGACAACCAGTTGTCCACCTTGCAGATAGTACCTGATCTGTTGGCCGAAATCCGACAGAAGCAGGAGAGTTGCCTAGCTTTAACACAGATTCGGGACCGGATGTCTTGAGGAGAGGCGCCGCAGTTTGTAGTTGGTGCTGACGGAGTTCAGAAACGCTAGGAGCGTGTTTGTGTGCCTTCAGATCGGGATTTGAGACAGAGGATCCTTCAAGAGGCTCACTCTTCACATTATTCGGTACACCCTGGTGCGAGCAAGATGTATCAGGATATCAGACGCTCTTTTTGGTGGGGAGGTATGAAGCCAGATGTGACGAGATATGTAGCTCAGTGTGCGACCTGTCAGCAGGTCAAGATCGAGCATTATAGACCAGGAGGCAAGCTACACCCACGTCTTATTCCTCAGTGGAAGTAGGAAGACATCTCTATGGATTTTGTTACCAGTTTGAGACCGAGTCGAGGCTTTGATGCTATCTGGGTGATAGTGGATCGACTGACGAAGACCGCATGTTTCATTCCGATCAAGGAAACGTGGCCGGTGAGTCGGTTAGCAGAGGAGTTCACCAGATAGATAGTGAGACTTCATGGAGTACCTAGGACTATTGTCTCTAACAGAGACGGACGGTTCACTTCTAGGTTCTGGCAGGAGGTTCATGCCGCCCTAGGTACGAGTCTACAATTCACGACCGCTTATCGTCCTCAGACCGATGGTCAGTCTGAGCGGACCATCCAAACTCTGGAGGACATGTTAAGAGCCTGCGTGTTAGACTAGGGGCAGGTATGGCCATATCACCTACCCTTAGTGGAGTTTTCGTACAACAACAATTGGCATGCATCGATCAGGATGACTCCTTATGAGGTTTTACACGGACAGAGATGTCGTACACCGTTGTGTTAGGATGAGCCGAGTAGTGCTAGCGGAGTAGCACCTGAGTAGATACAGGATGACATGGCTCGAGTAGCAGTGATCCGAGAGCGGATGTTAGCAGCACAGAGTCGACAGAAGTCCTATGCAGATAAGAGGCGCAGACCTCTAGAGTTCAGAGTTGGAGCTCAAGTTTGGTTGAGAGTATCCCCGACACGAGGCGTCAGACGTTTCAGTGTCAAGGGAAAGTTGAGCCCCATATATGTTGGACCGTTCGAGATCCTTGATCGAGTGGGAGAGGCAGCATACAGACTTGCGTTGCCACCGAGACTCAAGGGTGTTCACCCAGTCTTCAATGTGTCTCAGCTACGGGAGTACATACCGAACCCGAGGCACATTTTCAGTCATGAGGATCTAGTGATCGAGCCAGACCACACGTTCGTAGAGCACTCGATGGCTCTCTTAGAGCGTAGTATGAGACACTTGCATTCGAAGGACATCCCAATGTTGAAGATTCAGTGGTCGATGCGAGGAGCTGATGAGGCGAGTTGGGAGACAGTGGATTGTATCCAAAGGAACTATCCGGAGTTTTACGCTGGGCTGGTTGCACCTTTAGCATATTCAGTTGTTTGGTTTTCTCTTGTTGCGTTGCTTACGCTTTTGTGTGACGTTTTGAGTTACGTGCCCCGAGTGGGAATATATGAGTTCAGTTTTGTTTTTGTTTGTGTTGTGCTTGTGAACTTTTGCAAGTTTCGGGACGAAACTTCTTTTTAGGAGGATTTGATGTAAGATCCTAGGTTTTTGCCTTCACCGCCCCTGCGGTGAAGAGGGCCGCCCCCACGGCCAGCCGCCCCTGCGGCTGTGAGATCCGCCCCTGCGGATTTACGGCAGATCGTGCCGATATTTTCTTCCGTTCTTTTATCTTCCTTCCATAGATAGAATATCCGATATTTTATCTTATGGGCCGGTTTCCTTATCTTCTTTCTAAACCCTAGACGCCCTTCCTTCTATTCTTTCCAGCTTGTCCCTATATATCCTCTTCTTTCTCCCCTTTTCCCCATTCCTTGCTATCATCTTCAACCCTAGAGAGTTGCAGCCGTCCTTTGCTTCCCACGACTTCGTTTAACGTATAAGTGCATCTTTTATGATTCCTCCTCATGTTCCTTTAGCGTTGCATGCCTTCTCCTTCTGTTTTGGTTTCTTCCTTTCGTTCTTCTCTTTTCTTTTTCTCCAAGGATCAAGCATGAGCCTTGATTCTTGTGGAGTGTTCCGTTGTTGACCCTTTGTTGTTCTCAGGCTCTTTGGAGTTGAGCCTTGACGTGTTTGAGCCAAAGGTTCGAGCTTTGGTTGCCTTGCTACGAGTTCTGTCGAAGAAGAAAGCCGACAGCACTTTCTGTCACGCCGCCGCCCCTGCGCCTGCATAGAGACGCCCTTGCGCCTCTATTCAGCCGCCCCTGCGCATCTGTTCAGCCGCCCCTGCGGTTTCCCTACAGTAGCTCCCGTCTTTGGTGAGTTGCTTCCTTCCTTCCTTTCCTCCCTCCTTCCTTGGTTCCTTGTGGTTGTTCGTTGTCCCCTGAGTTGTTGTAAGACTAAGGTTGAGCCCTTAGCATGTGTAGATCTCTTAGAGATCGTTGAGACTAGAAGTTATAGACTTCTAGCAGCCGTTTCGTTCTTGATCCGTGTTGTTTGTTTGCACAGGCTTTCTTTGCTCCTTTCCTAAGGGAAACTGAGCTTCCTCCTGAGTTGTTGTTGATTTTTTGGTTTACCTTCGTGTGAGGTAAGTCCCTTGGACTTACTTAGCTTCATTCCGCGTATTAGTTGGATTGTATTGGCTTGTTTGTGTTGTTTATCATGTTATAACAAATAATCGGAAATAGGATTCACCCTTATTACCCTTAACTGGCCCAAGTGTATTATAACCGGGCGGTGACCACTTGTCTAGTTCTATAGGAGACTAGAATGTGCTCTTGCGACCCAGACCCGTAGGTAACGGATGGTACTGATCTATTCCTATTGGCAGACGGAAGCGGAGGCGAGTTTCGGGAGATTCTCGTGTGACAAAATAAGTTGAATTAGTAATAGATAACCTTAATGAAAGATAACAACCGGTTGTGTGCACATGCTATGTGTTTACATTACCTTATGTGTGTTTGTGCCCTTATACTCTTGCTAATACCTAGACTATTAGCTAACGGTTTATACCGTCGTTGTAGATGCTCCGCAGATACAGGATGCTACTGAGTGATCCGGATGGTGTGGTCAGTCGGGGTTCCCGTACATTATAGGACGGGATCGGGTTTATGTTTATTTTGTTGTTTCCCTTTTGTTTTGAACTCGGCTGTGAGTCTTTTCCATTTTGTTTGGTTTAAACCTTTGGTTTTATATCGAGTTTTGGTTTTCATTCGTCTGTGCCTTGTTGTAAGATCCGTTTGCTGTTGATACTCTAAGGGTCGGGACCCATTGTGCGGTCCTAGCCCATAGCGCTTCGAGTTCCCAAAACTTGGGGTGTTAGAGTTGAGAGTATCTCCGACACGAGACGTTTGACGTTTCGGTGTCAAGGGGAAGTTGAGTCCTAGATATGTCGGACCTTTCGAGATTCTTGAGCGAGTTGGAGAGGCATCAAATAAACTTGCTTTGCCATTGAGACTTGTAGGAGTTCACCCCGTCTTTCATGCGTCTCAATTACGAGAGTACATACCGGACCCGAGACACATCGTCAGTCATGGGGACCTAGTGGTTGAGCCAGACCACACGTTCGTAGAGCACCCGGTAGCTGTCTTAGAGCGCAGTACGAGATGTTTGCGTTCGAAGGGCATACCGATGATGAAGATTCAGTGGTCGATGAGAGGAGCTGATGAGGCGACTTGTGAGACAGAGGATAGTATTCAGAGGAACTATCTGGAGTTTTACGCTGAGCTTGTCAGCTTGATGCACCTTTATCATAGTTGTGTTTTCGGTTTTTCCTTTTGTTGAGTTGAGTACGCTTTTGTGACGTTTTGAGTTACGTGCCCCGAGTGGGAATATATGAGTTGTGTCAGCGTTTTTGTGTTGTTGTTTGTGATCATTCGGGTCGTAGCAAGTTTTGGGACGAAAATTCTTTTTAGGGGATCTAATGTAAGACCCCCGTTTCTACCTTCACCGCCCCAGCGGCAAAGGTGTTTGTCACCGCCCCCACGGTGACAAGGGGTTGCCCCTGCGGTTGAGCGATCCACCCCTGCGGATTCGCTGCAGATCTTGTCCGATCTGTTTTCGTTCGTTTTATCTTCCTTTCATAGATAGAAGATCGGATATTCTATCTTATGGGTCGGCTTCCTTATCTTCTTCCTAACCGTAGAACACCTTTCCTTCTATCTTTCCATACTCTTCTATATATTCCCATCTTTTCTTCTTTTTTCGTTTCTTGCTTACGCTTTCTTCAACCCTCGAGTGTTGCAGCCTTACTTCTTGTGATATTGTTGAAAAATGCCCACTTGCCAAATTCACCCATTATTATTTTCAATAGTCACTCCATAAAATCGATAATCCAATTGTATTTTATTATATTTTTTTGTCAAGATAATCCCAAAATACTCCGAGTACAATAATCTCTCCAATAATCTCATATAATGAACAAATAATTTACGAATTTTCATATATGAATAAATATTAAAATATTTTATGAATTTTAATAAAATGAATAAACATTAAAATTTAACAAAAGGTGAGAAAGATATTATATAAATTCAATCTTCGGCATACATTACTTCCTATGTTAAGTAGTCCAAAATTAATTATTATATATATATATATATATATATATATATATATATATATATATATATATATATATGTTTTTTTGAATTTGTATCCACCAAATCTTTCAAATTTAATTATCCAATCTAAGTTAAATATCTAACGACCAATAACATATTTTAAATTTGTTAAATTCACTAACAAACAAGATCTCTACAACAGCTAATCAAAATATTATTCTAAACAAATTTTTCATAACATATTTTTCTCCTTAACTCCTTTTTACTCTTTTAACTCAATAAAATAATATATTAATTAATAAAATATTTGTAGAAATATTAAAGCTTAACAAAAGTGGAAGAGAATAAGTTGTTCTGCATTAAGTTATTTAATATTTTGAAAATATCATATTTATAACTTATCAAAAAATTACCCTTTATAGTAAGCTCATTCAATTATCATGTTTGTTTTGTTTTTAAATATAATTATTAACATAATAAAAATTTCAACTTACAGAAATACTACCTTATGTGAATTTTAAAATCAGACGCGTAATTTACTTTACCAACAAGCAACTTTAAAGATTAATTTTTTCTATATTATTTAAATTAGGAAACAAAATCAAAGGATTAAACTTATAAACAGATATGAAATCCAATCTCTGCAACCCTAAAATATTTTAGGAAAGCTTTCTTCCCGGTTCTTCCCCTGCAACTCTGTAATTTGCTCCTTCCTTCTCCGCCACCAAATTGAACCATTGTGATATCTACTTCATTGCTACCGGAGAACATACGATGTCAATCTCATACTCTACTGAGGACGGCATCGATTACACCGTTACTGTGTATCCACGGCAGTTGGCAAGATCGGAGTTGTGCAGGCTGGTGATGGTCGACTTATGCGGCGAGACGGTGATGACGATCTCTGGCTTTGAGTGCGATCACCCGCCGGGCTTCCCCAATATGGATCGCTACTTAGAGTACTATAAGTGCAGACTCGGAGCCCATATTAATATCAAATTCCCTGACCTGCCGATTTCATCCGCCGGAGAAATTGCTAAGGCCCTAATTTCTCCCCTCCTGTTAGCCAACGAGTTCCCCAATATGGATCAAGAACTATCGAACCCCACCGACTACGTCACTGGCTACGTCATCGACATTCACGTACATATATGGGAGGACGATGATGACGAAGACGATGAGGATATGGCATTCGCAGAGTCCTTCGACGAGGCCCGGTCCAGGCCCAAACCTGCAACTGTCGAGTCGGTGAAAAATTTGTTGTCGTCTATGAAGTACGACGACGGCGACATGTTTGAGATTGGGTGGAGTTGTACCGATCATCAGTGCGTGATTTGCATGGACGAGATTCAGACGCGGAAAAGCTCGCTTAACATGCCCTGCTCACATGTGTTTCACCGAGATTGCCTTGTTCAGTGGCTCGGAGCGAGCCATGTTTGTCCACTTTGTCGCTACCGGATGCCCACCGACCGTTGATCAAGATCCAAAAAATACATGTACTATTACGAACTTGTACAATTTTTTTTTTTTCTTAAAATTGGATTTTACTATTCACTAAATTGCCATAGGGAGATATATAAAAAAGATGAAATTAGTTTTTAAAAAATCTTAAAAAAATCTTATCTGAAATAATGTTTTTTTTTTCATAAATTATACCATATTTTTGATATAGTATTAATTTTGTATTTGAATTATTCAATAAATTGCTTTCAAGTAGGAATCCATAAGAAGAAAAAACAACAGAAGTGAATAACTTTTATACTTAGAGTTTGGACAAATAAAAACAAAATATATTGTGAAATATGTAATTTAAATCCGAAATAATAAGGTCTTTTGAAAGTAAGGAAAAAAAATAAGAAGAAGGTGGAAAAATAACTCAAGGGGTCCCATTTTTTTATTAAATCCTCACATCACTATCCATGGTTTTAGTAATACTTATTCATTTTTAGTTTTATTAATCTGTGCCGGAGGGTGGGGCAGCTGCCCCACCAAAAGGCCGCCACTGGTTGCGGTTGTGATTGCGATTGTGGTTATATGCGAGCGTTTTCGAGATTTGTGGTTTATAGGAAAACTATTGGATACATGTTTAGTTAAATTGTTCGAAACTAGTTTCGATTTGTGGTTTATAGATTAAAGACCAAAATAGCCTTTCAGATCTGTAGTATCGGCAAATCTACGCAGAATAGGACTGATTCGTTTTGCATTATTGGCACTTGATGGTCCAAAAGTTTCACTTGCAAATCTACGTAGAATAGGACTGATTCATTTTGCTCCCTGTTCGAATCAATTTTGCTCTCTATTCTTCGATTATCTTCTTCGTCGATTTTAGGGTTCGATTCTCTTCTTCGTCGATTTTAGGGTTCGATTATGTTCTTCGTCGATTTTAGGGTCAGCGTTCCGTGAAGCTTCAGGCTAGCCAGAGGGTTACCTGGAGAGCCGACTCTGGATTGAATGACGGCTCATCTTCGCCTGGTTAATCATCTTCGGGTTCATCTTCTCCATTCTGCGTAGATTTGCTTCTCTTCCATTGCTTCTGTATTGTGTATTGAGAGAAGAATGAGGAGAGGAGAGGGCTACAGGGGCATCCTTGGTATACTGATTTGAGAAACCATCTTCAATCTTCAAAAACCTTGAAAAACAAGGTTTTCAAAATCGTGGTTATGGAGCTCAAAAACCATCTCAGAGAAACTTGCAGAAAACCACAAACCTTATCTAAACACCACAAATTTCTAACCATTTATAACGCTAAACTAAAAAAAAACCCACAAACCCCACAACTAAACATAGCCTTAGGGAAGATGAAGAGGCACTAAAAAAATAAATGAGTATACTTACCTAATAACAAAATGGTATAAGCCTATTTTCTTTAATAAAAACTGAAAAGGGGCTAGTTTTTCCTACACGCTTGACCCATTGACCCATTTGAGAACTTCGACCCCCAATACATCCTTTTCTGACAATCCCAAACTTCGTGTTCACATCCGAAAGGATGTTTACGATGAACTACCTCTAGAAGATAGTTTTTTATAACCGTTTTCCGTTTTCAAAAAAAAAAATTGAAAAAAAGGGGCTAGTTACCAAATCTACCCTATAAATTTCAACGCAATCGAAATACGATGCACAATACACCAAGTAAATTTTTACCGGTACTTTTAACATACTAGCCGTGTACGCATAAGCGGATTTGTTAAGTATACTAGAGTTCGCTATTTTATATATATATATGATTTAATTAAAAATCTAAGGTAGAATATAAAAAATCAAAAAAAAGTTTTAACTTAATTATGACCTCATTTATTTCAAACTAATTAGTTTTATAGTAGAAGTTTTTTTTTAATTTATTTTTTAATTTAAATCTAGAAAAGTAAATTTAAAGCTAATTTTTTAATTTTAAAGTAAAGTACTATTTTTAATTTTCGAAATAAAATTAAAATTAAAAAATTAAATATAAAACTAATTCAATAATAAATAAAATTTTCATACATTTTTATTTTAAGGTATATAATTAGTTTTAAAACTTATTAGGAGTACATTTAATTTTAAACTTATTAGTTTTATAAAATACTAGGTAATGGTATAGGAGCAATTTTTTATGTTTTAAATTTAATTTTTTAATTTTAAAAGTCTAGTAAAGCAAATTTAAATTAACTGTATGCCTTATTTAAAATAAAAATATAGAAAATTTTTATTTATTTTTGAGTTATTTTAAATTTAATTTTCTATATTTTCATTTAAATACAAAAATAAACAAATTATTAATATATTTATTATTTTAATTCAAAAAATAAAATTTAACATTTTATTTTTAAAAAAATTAACATAAAAATATTTGTTACATTACTTAGTATTTATAAAATTAGTATTTACTCTGATCATAATATTTTTTAAATATATTTTTAGATTTATTTTTTACAATTAAATTTTTAATAAATATATTAAAAAAAATATAATGGAAAACAAATCATACGAGAGTAAGAGGAAATTTGAAAGTTTGTGAATAAGAGGTACCAAGAAAAATAAAATTCGTAAATTGTTTTAAAATTAAATTACATTTGGACGACACGCTAAACTAAGTTAGAATTAAAATTTTAATTATCCAATCTAAGTTAAATATCTAATGACAAAAAACATATTTTAAAAAATAATTAAAAAAATAAATAATAATAAAAATAGGAACAATTTGATTTACTAGGCTTTTTCAAGTTTTGTGTTTAGTAAATGTACTCAAGAAGTATGTAGAGTTTGAAAATAAATACAAAAGATTGGGGTACATTTATTTAATTGAAACATTAAAAAGCCTAATTACTACTCTAATTTTTCAAAAAGACCTAGTTATCAAAATTGCCCTTTTAAATTTCTTAAATTTACTAACACACAAAATCTCTACAAAGCTAATCAAAATATTTTTCTAAACAAATTTTCCATAACATATTTTTCTCCTTAACTCCTTTTTACTCTTTTAAATCAATAAAATAATATATTGATTAATAAAATATTTGTATAAATATATATATATATATATATATATATATATATATATATATATATATTTGGTAGGAAGGAGGGTCAGTGGCCTCCGCGCATCTAATCGCGCTTCATATAAATAAAAAGGCTAATTGTTCATCACACGGGGGATAGCCGTACCCCTAACATCATCAGAAAGCAAACTTAAACACCCTCAGGCGGGTCACACAAAACATAAAAACCGCGTTCAAAAGAAAAAGCTACACTAGCTAGAAAATCTGCAACCCGATTACCTTGACGGTAAATGTTACGAACTTGGATGATCCAAGCTTTTTGCAAAAAGTCTTGGCACAAATGTACCAGGCTAGACAATGGATGGCAACGAGGAAGATACTTCCCAATAAGAATAGTAGCTAGTTGCGAATCCGTTTCAATGATAACCTTACGATATCCGGATTCCCAAGCCAGCTTCAATCCATAAAAAAAACCCCACAATTCCGCAACTAGAACTGTGCATGTTCCTATATTGTGAACTCCTCCTCGTATCCATCCACCATCTTGCGGAGCTCGTAAGAGTGGGTTCCGGCGTGCTATTCGATATTTGTGCAAGCATAATAATATTGGTGTTTTAGCTATTTTTGAACCGAAGATATCCGGCATTGATGCTCAAAGAGTATGTGATCGTTTGGCTTTTACGGGATGCATAAGAGTTGAAGCAGTGGGTTTAAAGGTGGTATATGGTTATTGTGGTATGATAACCAAATACCACTCTCCATTATCACTGTCGATGATAACTTTGTGCATGTTACTATCAAGCGGGGATTACATATGTTTCATTTGATTGTTGTTTATGATCCGCCTACGGTCGATCGTTGGAGGGACTTTTGGATAAGACTTGATATGGAAATTACTGGAGTGGATGGTCCTTGCTTGTTAGGTGGAGACTTTAACTACATTCTCAATATGGATGAAAGAGATGGCGGGATTAGTGGTCTTCACAAGGACTCTCATATATTTCAAAATCTTATATATACCCGTGGTCTTGTGGACATTGGATTTATTGGATCACCATACACCTGGAGTAGAGGGTCTTTACCGAATAAGATTGTTTCTAAAAGATTAGATCGGGTTTTGATGAATAACAAGGCTAGGTTCGAATGGCCATATGCTTCAGTCCGACACTTACCTCGGTATTCCCCTAACCATTCACCTTTGCTTCTTTGTTTTTCTTCACAAAAACGGGTGCGCAATAAACGGAGACCTTTTCGTATGGAAGCGGCTTGGTTAACACATCCTGACTTTGTGCCGATGATAGACATTGTTTGGTCTAACCATGATGAGGTATGTACTTCTCTTGCTAATTTAAAATTTAAACTAATACGTCCTCGATTAGAATAGAGTGTCTTTGGATCAACAACAATCGGGATGCCAATTCCGGATGTCATACGCCATAGCACTGTCTCCTCATAATATTGAATCGGTAAGTCCATAGTTCTAACCCAAACTGGGGCTGAAGATATCTCCATTGATGGCCTAAAAGAAGGGCTCCATCGTTTAAGCGTCAAACACCTACCAAAGATCGACCAAGGCCCTCCAGTCAAGAATGTTATCAGATCTGATTCATTGTCAAATCTAGCCATAAAATATTCATTAGATAAATCAACCACTTGCATAGAACTACCAAACTTCCACAGCTCACATATCTTTCTCTCCATCACCGGAAATGCGATTGGGAAGCCAATATATAGGCTTGAAGACAATGGACTTTTTCCATACCTTGTTGAGAGCAGACTCAACTTCATCATCAAGGGAGACATAAGGATCACCGTCCTCACCATCAGGAAATGTAAGGTTAATCTTTCCGGTCATAAATTCTTTTTCCAGAATAGCGCGCTGTTGTCCTATGCCGCCTCCGTAAACAACCACCTCCTTCCATGTTTGCTTATTGCGAATCGGATCAGAAGCAGGGATCGTAGTTGGACCCGTAGATGGTGCGGCAGTAGTAGTCTGGTCCAGTGTGATTCCAGGAACCGATATCCTCCCATCACAATTTCAATTGGCTGTGTAACACTTACCTCCATTCCAACCTCTGGTGGTTGAGGGGGTGGCTGAACCTGAACCGGCGGCTGAGAGCCTCCAGTCCCGACCTCCATGAGCAGTTATCAGAGCAGTTGCGTGCAGTTTGTTATAGTAAAGCGAAGCTTTTCAAAGAGAGCTTTGTATAAATATTAAAGCTTAACAAAAGGGAAGAGAATAAATTGTGGTGCATTAATTTATTTAATATATGGAGAAATATTTTATTTATAACTTATCGGAAAATTACACTTAATAGTATGTTTATTTTGTTTTTAAACATAATAATTAACTTAATAAAAAATTCAATTTTAAAATCAGACGCGTTATTTACTTTACCGAAGAAACAGTCTTTAGAGATATATTTTTCTATATTATTTAAATTAGGTAACAAAATCAAAGGATAAAACTTAGAAACAGATATGCAATCCAATCTCTGCAACCCTTAAATATTTTGGTAAAGCTTTCTTCCCGGTGTCAACTATATATTCTGTAATTTGATCCTTCGTTCTGCGACACCAAATTGAACCACTCTGATATCTACTTCATGGCCGCCCAAGGACATACGTTGTCAAACTTATACTCTACTGCGGACGGCGTCGATTACAGTGTCACTTATTTTCGACGACAATTCGTAAGATCGGAGTTGTGCAGAATGGTGACGGTCAGCTCATGCGGCGCGACGGTGATGGCGATCTCTGGCTTTGACTGTGATCACCCGGCGCGCTTCCCCAATATGGATGGCTACTTAGAGTACTATAAGTGCAGACTCGGAGACCATCTTAATATCAAATTCCCTGATATACCGATTTCATCCGCCGGGGAAATTGCTGAAAAACTAATTATTTTCCTCCGGAGAGCAAACGTCTCCCACCTCCCTTGCCACGAACAAGAAGCATCGATCACCACCGGCTACGTCATCGACGTTCAGGTACATGCATGGGACGACGATGAGGAGGATATCGCATTGGCAGCCTCCTTCGACGAGGCCCAGTCCAGGCCCAAACCTGCAACTGCCCAGTCGGTGCAAGAATTGTTGTCGTCTATGAAGTACGACGACGGTGACATGTTCGAGATTGGATGGAGTTGTACCGATCATCAATGCGTGATTTGCATGGACGAGATTGAGACGCGGAAGAGCTCGCTTAACATGCCCTGTTCACATGTGTTTCACCGGGATTGCCTTGTTCAGTGGTTCAAAGCGAGCCATGTCTGTCCGCTTTGCCGGTACTGCATGCCCACCGACTCTTGATCAAGAATCACGATTATTTCCTTGTACAATTTTTTGCTTAAATTTTGAGTTTTGGGTTCAGAATTTTACAAACAGGCTATATGAATCTTAACAATTGCAGCTTTTAAAACATTTGCTTCGATGTGATTGCAATGTGCCCGAGTTCATAAAAATAACTGGTGGTGCGTCAATATGAATCTTAACAATTTTTAAGTTTGAATCTTTCATTCTGGATATCCACAAAGTTTGTTTTCACCAAGGTAACCACGTGATTTCATTGGATTTTTGGAATTTGCAAAACTACTGGAAAATCTACCAAAAAACTGAGCGTCCGTCTTCACAATTATGGGTCTCAACAAGATACGAGTTATGAAAAGGCCCAATTTCAGAAACATACCCAACATTAACAAAATACTATGACTATATACGAACACCGACTTGTACAATTTTGGCTTAAATCTTGAGATTTGAGGGCGACAAAATTTTACAATAAAACAATGTATGATAGAGTTTCTAACAGATTACACACTCATGTAACTACAACAAAGGCTAAAGCAAATTTTACAAAGGTAATACAGTTTGTATGGATAATAATCTACAAACGACGGACAAGACATCAAGAAGACTAAAGCCTTGTACTAATTGGAATTAAGCTCAATTTTGCACATATGATCATCATTGTGTCAAGATTCGTTTTGCATCTCAAGGTTTCGAGCAACCGAATTGAAACCGACGAACCTTCATTCTTCCATTCAAAGCTAGGGCCAACACATCAAACTCCTCCACATACCAGAGCTCTGATACCACTGCCTGAATCAGTACCAAAAACGAGATGGCATGTGAATATCACATTTCAATCACCATATGATTTACCTTAGCCTTCCCAGAGAAAAACAAGTAAAAGAGTAAACCACGATACCTCAAATCCACGGATTTTATCATTCAGACGAGCAACCAGTTCGTGAAAGAATTGTATTTCGTTTGGAACTCTTTTTGAATCCTAAACAGATAGTTATAAGCTTTGAGATAAAAATTAACAAGATAGTCCAATGGCCAATCAAGATTACCACTAAACTGTTTCATTGTTCATAATATACATCAATGACATTTCACTGTATGATTGAGGCCTATGAATTCTACCAGAATATCCAGGTCATAGACAAGGGAGTATTTGCAGACCAAAATCACAAATGTATGTTGCTCGAGCTAGGAAGATGTATCAATAGAAGAGTGCAACCTTCCATATAAAGTGGCATACTAACCTCAGGAGGAATTGTTGGAGAACCGAGAAGCCTTGCAAGTGATGTATGAAGAATAGCAGCATCATACTGCAACACAATTGAAGGATAAGTACAAGAGTCAAAGTCCAAGGTCCTATTCTACCTCATCTCATCAATATCCAAAAGATACTTCAGGCTCTTACAAGTTGTTTTTCAGGGGCGTGTGGAAGAGCAGATCTCAATTTAACTCGCAAGTTCAGGGGATCTATACCAGACACCACCTAGCGAGGATTCAAGTACGAAAATCAACTAAGAAAGCCATACAAAACCCTCAACTAACTGTTTGCAAGAGCGCGTGTAAATGAGAAGGATGCATTTTGTTAACTCTTTTACTTGCAGAATTTGTTTTTTTTTTTCAACTGTGACTCACAGATAAAAATAAATTTTACTTTGGATGTTCATCCATGATCCATCCATTCAAATGAGGGTACTTTTAGAATTAATATGAGAAGGAAGCTACGTACGTGTATTTCAATAGGCTATATGGGTTTCATAGCCTTCATGTGAAACAACATGATATGCTTAGGGAAAAGTTACCTGCCAGCAACCAAGAAGAACCCCAGTAGAAGTCAAGACCACCCTGTCTAATACAATTTTCATTGGACAGATGGCCGTAGCAACATTCCGGACTGCATTTGCTTCAGCTTCAATCTTATGAAATATAATACGTCAATTCAGAGGAAAGACCAGAAATTTAGCCATTTTCAATTTCCATAGGTGACAGAGCATTAGTTTTTCTTGGAAGAACTTACTTCAACTTCTGTAGCAGGAACAGGTGAAAGATGGTGCGAGGCGTGGAACAAGCTACAATGGTACATGCTTGAGTTCTGAAACCAGATAGCTAAGCAGAACAAGTTTAAGCAAGAAAAATATGAAAATAAGCTGTGAATGAGACCTTCTGCTACTATGCTTTAAAAGTGGGTTCACATGTTTTTGTAGGTAAATTACATAACACGTAAATGAAGACTAGGATATAATTTACTAAATTACATGGACAATCCTAGAAGTTTGAAATTCTTGTGCTCGTAATCTGGTCATCAGACAAGTTCTAGGACAGCATCAAGTAAAATATTAGAGACACGGCCATTTTAGGGTCAGGAATCAGGATAGTTTAGAACACTCCCATCAACGAAGTTGCAGATAAACTAAACCCTGGCTATTTATTCATTTATGCAACTTATCATGCATAATCAATTTCCTCTGTGAAAGAGACCAGATTTTACCTCCGGGAAAATAAAGAGAGAATACATTCTTTACTGCGTCCCTGTAGCAAGGTAAACAAGTATGAATTCTTAAAACTACAGAGCGTAAAATTAAGCACAAAGTCAATAAATGCTTACGAAATCAAGATAGAATAATCTGTACTCAGATACAATACATTAGCTCGTACAGGCGGAGTTGCTGCCTGTAACAAAATGATCAACAATTGTTTAACATGTTCATATTAGAATAAAACATTTTAGATGGTCGTTACACTAGATACAAATAGACTAGACCATCCACACGTTACCTTGAGCTTAGGTGTAACCTCACCATCCTTTATAATAAAAATATCTGAAAGAGACAATGACTGAGAAGTTCCACCGTGTTTAAGGAAAGCTGCCCCATGTTCGTCCAAGTCCTTTTCCATTTTATCATATAGTCTCAATCTTTGCTCCTGACTTGAATCTGGATCGTATGGCATGTCACTTCATAGAGTTAATTCATTTTCCTTTTATAGAATTGTACGATTACAAATGAGGGTATAATTCCAGGGCATTGACAGTAATATAAGAATAGAATAGCAGAACAAGACTACATTAGATACACCCTAGCATCCCCAATGTACAAGGAAACAAATTGTGCAACAGAAATTAGTCTCAACCACTAGAAGTTTAGAGCTGAAGTAGCCCCCCATAAATGTTGAAAGACTTGTCCAATCCAACAAATGGAAGAACTATAGAAGAGAAAGCTAAAACAAGATCAGAGAATTGTATCCTTCATTTAATTTGAATGGAGCAAAATGGCATCTTAAACTGTCCTAACAAAATGCAGCAAGAAATCGAAAACTTTTAAGAAGTTTCTTCTTTCTACCACTTTCCATGTTTTGGAGTGCTTAAACAGTAATCAGCAAAGAAACAAATTATTGGATTTAACAGTATCAATGTATCATACACAATTAACCAAAATAAATTTCGACACTTCATCCCCTTAATTGCCACGCTATCAAGTCGCCAACCTAAAATGGATTAAACTTCTGTTCTTCAAGCTTATTGAGGCTCTTGGCATTTATCCACAATTACTTTAATTTTCCTGTAGTGTAAACTGTAAAGTTTCATATGACTAAATATTAAATAATAAGCTACAATCATATGAATTCGCAGCTTAGAGCATTGATATCCACACAGCTTTCCATTTACAATGCTCTAACCTATTTTTAGTGACTGCGAACCATATCATTTCACAGCTAGACAATTTTATCACAAAGTCATTTTCATTAGTTACTAGGGAACTTTGAGATACCCTTACCAGATAAAATAATGTATAAAAAAGTGACGTAGTTGTCAGTTCAGGGAATAAGAGGGTTCAATGTAAAATAACCCTTCTATAACAACAAAATGTACATTCTTCTGCTCATTTCTTAAGTGCCTTTCCTAATAGCAAAGATCTCATAGTAACAATTGGTTCAAGAAATAATCCGCTTTGGCCCCCCCAGTTTCTATGTACGCAGCGTTACCATACATAGACCAAACAACACCATTCATTCTGTGCAAATTTAGAACTAATATGATTTGTAGAATCTGCAATCACAGCACCCACAGACTATAGAGCTAAATATCAATTGATCGATCCGCAATTACACAAAGAAGAAACACATAAAGCGTAAATCAAGCATGCCATATCCTACAAAATTCTGCATCTGTTTACCTGAGTTAGAAGAGGAAGAATTGGTATGCGAGGAATTGTGCAGCGCCATCTGAAAAGCGTAGTAGAAGATGATAACAGAGATAGCCCAGATCACAACTGCGGATTTCATATGAATCCAACAACTTCTGATCCTTGCCATTATCATCTAATTGAAATTTGGGGACACCGCCTTGTTCAGTAAGGCGGGTATTCGAAACTATCCTCCGGGTTCACTTGGCAGCAACTCGACGGGTTGGTCACTTGTTCTAGTAAAACGGGTCAGAGAATAACCCGGTTCAGGGATGCTGTCTGTCCTTTCCAGGGTTTTATTTTTAATAAAAAGAAAGTTGTTTGAAGTCATGGTAAGCAACAATCTTGTTTGTTTTTTTTTTTATTATTTTTTTTCAGATATAATGTTGAAAATAAAGTAGATATGTAAAGCGGACAGAACTAACACAAATGGTGGTTACTAATGGAATAACATGTTGACTAGAAATCAAATAATTTTTAACAAGATATAAATTCACATGATCTAAATCATCTAATCCAATAACAAAATAACGGGGTGAGGATCCAAGCAACCATGTCAGCCCCCAAAACAAAGAAGAAGAAAATAAAATAGTAGCGACCTGTTTAAACTTTGTCAAAATAAACTTCGATGCTTCGAAAATCGAAGAACAATGTGCATTTGGTTATATCATTCGTGATCATAACGCCAAAACAATCGTTATGGGAATGAGACGTTGTGGAGCAGAAACTATGCAACAAGAGGATGCTTATGCTCTACGAAAGAGACTACAAAAGGCCATAAGTCTAATTTTCGACATCATTGAATTTCAAGAGATAATATTGTCCTTATAAACCCAATCAATTAAATTTGGAAATCATCATAGGAAGCAAATATGATAAGTTCTGTCATCACCATCTTGTTGCCAAGGTGTGCAAAAGTAAGTATACAACATGTCTTTAGGAAAATCAACATCGTTGCAACCAAACTCGCATATCTTGACCATGACACCTATCTTGACCATGACACATCTCGTTGCAAACAAACTCGCATATCCTTCCACGGGACGTTAAAGACCTCATCCAAAGGATGCTATAGAGCGGACAACTTCTAAATGTTGACCTTCCCGACTGTTTCGTAATACAGTTTATAAATCAAAACAAAATCAGGCAGAAAGTTTGGATCTTTGAAGCGTTCGAAAACTGGTTTTTAAGAGAGAATAGTCAAGCAACAAGTATCAATAAGGGATAAAGCGTTCCAGAATCCATATCACCACAATATGCATATAATAGATCTCAATTGGAAATTCCACAATGTTGAAAGTAAGCTATATTTATGTAAAGATAACTTCGTTGATTGTCACACGTGGTTAGGATTTAATGTGTAGTAGCTAGGATTTCTTAATCCTAATTAATGATGATTAACTTAATCATCGACATTAATTGACCCATAACTCGCAAACAGTGCGTAAATGACGAGTATAATTCCACCGTTATGTTCTGGCGTAATTTTGGACTTATTAGGAGATTTTGACTTTTTCCTCTGGGAAATAATTTTTACCCTCTAGTGCTATTTGTAACAATTGGGTGCTCCAACTAATAAAATTACAATTAAGAGAAATGATGAGGACATCGGATATGTCCTAGATGTGAAATAAGATAAAAAGGCAAAACGGTCAAAAGAGTCGTTATTTTGTTTCTTAGAGGCTAAGAAAGACGACTTAAGAATACGCGTTTTCGAGGAAGTTGCAGAATATATGTCCATACAATATTCTAAATTTATTATTCCAATTTCGAAAAGTTTGGGGTAGGGGCTCAAACCGCCTTCGGATCGGTAAAATGGTATATATCGACTTCGTTAAAGATGATTATCGTGTTCACTATAAATAGCGGAAATTCATTTATTAATTCATTTTTTTTCACATTTCCTAGTAAAAGCTCTGATTTCTCTCAACCTTCAAATTCAGATCTACTCTTCGTTTGTAATCCGATGTCAATTCCGTTTGAGTTTTCGGATTCCTCTTGTAAGATCCCAATTTTGACCTACATCGCCCCTGCGGTGATGAAGGCCGCCCCAGCGGCCTTGAGGTCTGTCACCGCCCCCGCGGTACAATGGGCCGCCCTTGCGGCCGGCTGCCCTTGCGGCTGAGGCGATCCGCCCCTGCGGATGCGCTGCAGATCGCGCCCGATCTGTTTTCGTTCATTTTATCTTCCTTTCATAGATAGAATATCCGATCTTCTATCTTATGGGTCGGTTTCCTTATCTTCTTTTGAACCCTAGATGCCCTTTCCATCTATCTTTCCCGCCTTCCTATATATTCCCGTCTTTTCTTCTTTTTCCCGTTTCTTGCTTACGTCTTCTTCAACCCTAGAGTGTTGCAACCTTGCTCCTTGTGTTCTTGTTGAACGTGTAAGTTCTTCCTCCCTTGTTCTTCATCACGTTCATGTGTTGATGCACCTTGCTTCTGTTCTGTTTCGTTTCCCTCTTCGTTTTCTCTTTTCTTCTTCTCCAAGAATCAAGTTTGATCCTTGATTCTTTTGGAGCATTCCGTTGATGATCCTTTGATGTTCACAGACTCCCTTGATTGAGTTGTGACGTGGTTGTGTGTTGAGAAGAGCAAGCTTTGGCCTTTGATGCGTTCCTTGCTGTCAAAGGAGTCGACAACGCTTCTGCACTGAAAAACCGCCCTCGCGCCTCTGTTGTGCCGTCCCTGCGTGTTTCCGCCCCTGCGTTTGTCCAGCCGCCCCTGTGGTTTCCTTTGCAGTAACTCTCGTTCTTGTGAGTTGCTTCCTTCCTCCCTTTCCTCGTTCCTTCCTTGTTCCTTCTGGTTATTCCTTGACCCATGTGTATGCTGTAAGACTAAAGTTGAGCCCTTAGCTTGTGGAGATCTCTTAGAGATCATTGAGACTAGAAGTTATAGATTTCTAACAGCCGTTTCGTTCCTGATTTGTGATGCTTGTGTGAACAGGCTTCCCTTGCTCCTTTCTTGAGGGAAACTGAGTTGTTCTTGAGTTGTTGTTGGGTTTTGATTACCTTCGATTGAGGTAAGTCCCTTGGACTTACTTAGCTTCATTCCGTATACTGGTTTGAGTGTTTTGGCTTATTTGTGTTGTTTATCATGTTTATAATGGATAAGCGGAATAGGATTCACCCTTTATAACCTTAACTGGCCCAAGTGTATGATAATCGGGCGGTGACCACTTGTCTAGTTCTTCAGGAGACTAGAATGTGTTCTTGCAACCCAGGCCCGTAGGTAACGGATAGTATTGATCTATTCCTATTGGTAGACGGAAGCGGAGGCGAGTTTCGGGAGATTCTCGTGTGACAAAAGAAGTTGAATTAGTAATGGATAAATTTAATAAAGATAATAACCGGTTGTGTGCAAGCAAGCTATGTGTTTTCTTTACCTTATGTGTGTTTGTGCCTTTACGCTTTTGCTAGTATCTAGAATATTAGCTAACGGTTTATACCGTTGTTGTACATGTTCCGCGGGTTCAGGATACTGCTGAGTGATCCGGATGGTGTGGTCAGTCGAGGTTCCCGTACATTAAAGGACGGGATCGGGTTTATGTTTTTTTTGTTGCTTTTTCTTTTTGATTTGAACTCGGTTGCAAGTCTTTTACGCTTTCCTTTATTTAAACCTTTGGTTTTATATTGAGTTTTGGTTTTGATTCATTTTTGCCTTGTTGTAAAATATGTTGTGTTATTGCTACTCTGAGGGTCGGGACGCATTGTGTGGTCCTAGCCCGTAGCGGTTCGAGTTCCCAAAACTTGGGGTGTTATGCCTCTCTTCGATCTCTTCATTTTGGTACTAAGTTTCCATATTTTCGACAAAGTTAAGGCCATGTCAAGCATATATCTTACTTGGATGGTTCTTTTGCTCAGATTCCAGTAAATTTGGTGGTGTGCGAGCGTAGCTTTCATCGTTGTGTGTCCAAATCTTCTTTCGGTTCGTCAATTAGGTTAGTAACGAACAAGTTATGAATTTATTCGTTTTCCGTATTGCGATTTGACCTAAATTGACTTTAGTCTTGCCAAAAAGGATAAATGGAAGTTTCATTATGTTCGTTTATTATTTTAATGATCTTAGGCGATTTGAATGACAAGATATGATAATAGTGGTTTTGAAACTGCCTTCGGGTAAAACATTACGCTGCTGAAATTTAATCAATTAATTAATATTCGGGAAATGTCGTAAAGCTAATTAAATTTAAAAGAATGATTTAATTAATGTTTGAAGAGAGAAGTTTTATACGAGGAATATGATATTCCTAACCTGTGTTGTTGAAGGTTTTGGTTGAACTATTGCTTAGTTGCTTTGTGGGCGTATCTAGGTAAGTCTTCGGACTTACTTAGCTTCAATGGCAAGAAACCCGTACCTGAGAGATTTATATCTTGTTGTGTGGAATTGTGAATGATGTTATGTATTGTGAGGTGATATGTGTGAAGCATGCTTCTTGTGTTTTATAAAGAACCCTATGATATGTGTAAAACATGTTTAATGTTATTGTTGTGTATACCATGTCATGATTATGAGAAATGATTAAATTGACATGTGTTAACCCATTGAGGCATGGTAAGGTATGGCATGATAAGCTTGTTGATATGTGTGATATGATGGTGACTTGTAAAGGTCAAGAGTATGCAAAGATGGTAAATGATGCTCAGCTTAACCATTATCTAGGTCGGTAGCAGCAAAAATTATGTTGTGCCGGTATGTCGCCCAGGTCGCTAGCGTAAGTCAAGGCACCGAGGTTAA
Source organism: Fagopyrum homotropicum (assembly GCA_033239125.1). NCBI lineage: Eukaryota > Viridiplantae > Streptophyta > Magnoliopsida > Caryophyllales > Polygonaceae > Fagopyrum > Fagopyrum homotropicum. The sequence continues at coordinate 150,489,983 of BSWB01000002.1, forward strand.
CCATTACCCAGGTCGCTAGTTATCACAGTGAGTATATGAGTTTGGTCAAGCCCGGATCACTTGCGCTTGTATAAGAAATGACACCGAGTTTGATGCCTTTCCAGGCTCGGGTCATACACTTAATTAAAATGGTAAATGGTTTCATTAACATGAATGGGAACAAGTTGCATGGGGTTAGTAGTTTAGATTATAGCCCGCCACAAGATATCCTGGCCCATAGGCTTGATAAGTTTGGCTCTGACCTAAGAGCAAAATGTTTGAATCAACCTAATATGTGCTATGGTGATGCTCACACTAAAGCTAGAATTGTATTAGCAATGATTCCGCATTTGATTTGGGTTGCCAATTGTAAATTTCATATTCCGTGTATGTGCATCATTCATAAAAGCATGATATCATCTCATCAACATGTTATATGGTATCTGAGTACATGTGTTGTGTTGTGATGTGTTGATATGATCTTTTGTGGATAGATTATGTTCCGTAGCTAATGGTTTCAAACCGATTCTTTTTAGGTAATGTCGATCATAGGAACATTGTAGGGACATCAACTATAGGATGTGGACAACTGAGTAGTGTTAACCCAAGGGTTGGTTGAACTTATTTTGAAACTAATCGTTTGCAAATGAGTCGTTTATTGAATGTGCACAACTGTGTAAATGTGTTGACTGATGTTTCAGAATAGGTGTTCGGATGTCATGCTTTGAAGTGTAGTTTTGGGGTATGTACTAACTGCATGCATGGTGGTTTTATATAAATGTTTCTAAATGACAGGTTAGACGTTTTCTTTATTTTGTCATATTTCTTGTTGCAAGGTCCTATTTTTGAAGTTGATGTCAGGTTAACTGACGTGACCCATTATGTGTTCTTTAGCCTAGTGACGTCTTGGGTTATTAAAAACTCGGGACGTTATATGTTGCTTGTGATACCTTGATGTTGTCACCACTAAATTTCACATACTCAATTATTTGCCGATCATCACATCAAACGAAGCATGGAAGTGTGAGGACTATATTGTTAACTAAAGTCAGGTAACCCCTTGCGGAACATATAGTATATCTAATACTACCATAAATCAAATACATGCAATCAATAGATGGAATCAGTCCGTTACTCACATATAACTTAGAATAGGAAAATCGACTTTATAAATGATCTAGGGAGGGGGGGAGCTCGTTGTCCAACAAGGGAGTTATCGTCCGACATCCATGGAGAAGTCGGCGAAAACTAAAAGTAAAACGTAGAAAAAGAGATATGTAACATAATGACTGAAAAGTCTTATTTAAAGGGTCAAGAGATGGTCACCCTAAATCTCCTTGATCTTATCTTCTAATTACATAAGATTGAATCTACATAATTCTATCTTCTATAAAGATAGAATCAAACTAAAAGATAGAGAGCAAAACAAATGGGCCAACAGGCCAATCAAACTAAAAGGGAAACAAAATATGACGTGAGAGCAAGAAGGTCGAGCGAGCCGTCGGACAACCTCTTGGGCCAAAGTCATGAGTTTGGGCCGAAATTTTTCTAGGATCTTCCTTGGAACAATGAGAGGTCATTTTGAGGTCTAATGCAAAATATGGGAATGCGTATCGGTTGACCTCTCTACTGGGTCCGGGTTTGTTGGGCCTTACCCATAAAATCAACATCTTGTCAACATTGCGATACTTCAGTAAAACTGGATTTTCCATTGTTGTGGTTGGAACTAAAAAACCCACGAGTACTAATTTCGAAGGTAATTCGAACCTCTAAAACTTTGAAGTTAACACGAAAGTCCAGTTTGGTCGTCTTCTTTGATTAAATCAACCTTCTACCTTCTTTGTATGTAATGCTTAAGTTGTCTTCATCTCCACTCTCAGATCTCAATCATTTTCATCTTGCCCTTGATTTCTTTGACCGTAGGGAGATTTTTAGTCTATATGAGGTCATTCGCTTCATGTATATCATTTGTACACCACAAATGTCTGGAATGCACCAATCGGTATATCTCCAAAACATGAATATTACAAAAATGGACAAAAAAAGATATGTCAATTAACCCAAAAGAGATAAGGAGTTGGATAGAATGGCGATGATACAAGATGCTAAATAGAATGCTATCAGTGTTTTATCTTATTCTATTATTAAGATGACTTGAGCCAAAAACAATAGAACTTAAAGAGCATCACAGAGTATCGGCTTCACACTCTGAAGGTGCATCCGATGGACAAAAGACTGTAAATCTATGTAGATCTTTAGTAAAGATTGTGATCATTTGATTTGAGTCATATATGGGCACACATAACAAGATCAAGAGGATCAACCTAACCATAAATTAATATCTGTTATCTGAAAGACAGGATGTTGATTATCTCATGATTTTCACCCTCATTCTTATCCATCAATTGAGCATATAGTGTAGTTTTGCATTAATATTGCATTATGGTATATTTCCTCCCCTTTTGTGTTTTGGAGATGACTTTTACGTTCATGATATTTTAGACATACTAGACCTTCTAGGAGCTAAAATGGAGTTATTAGCGGAAGAATGCCTACAACGCAATAAAGTTCTTCACACGATCAACAAAGTCGAAGTCAAGACGAAATTAGTTGAGATCCGAGAGTGAAGAAATGAAGATCGCTCAAGGTGAAAGTAGTGCTCGGTCGACCATGACACGTCAATTGGCCGAACGGTCTACATTTTCTAGCAACTGGCCATATCTTTTGGAACGATGCATTCTGCAGCAAATTGGCGAACAAGTCCATACAAAGTTGGTTGTCCAATCCCACTTGCGTCAGATTCCAAACGATCTTTTCATTCCTTATATGAAAATTTTCCTTCCTCAAAAGATTTTGTTTGTTTGAAGATCAGATTGACGGTTTTAGATTTTAATCTTTTGAGATAGGTTTTAATAGGATTAACCTCAAACCCTAGGAGGACAATGTTAGAAATCCTCCCTATAAATTAGGTATTTTTGTCATTAGTTTAATTATCCAATTTTCATTTGAGAATTCTACTGATAAGTTGTAGAAGTCGCCTGACATACCCTAGCCAATCGGTTGACCTCCTTTTTCCTTTAATTAATAATAGTGAAGTTTTGTAAGTTATGTATTCTTAATTTCTCTCGTTCAAGGGCTTGAAGAGTCCAAGTTGCATGGATAATCTATGATATTGATAATGATTCTTATCTCTATGATTATATGTCTTTATTCATGTGTTATGATAGTTTAGGGGCTCTCTATGTAAGATGCACGAGATGTGTATAAATTTACTTTTAACCTATTTGTGCTTTCAAGGTGTTAATTGCAAATGTGCGAGTTGTGTGATTAAAACTTTTAATATAACGCAAGATGCAAGAGTTATGCGAGATTGTTCTCTTCGTTGCATGATATATATGATGGTTGGATTTGATAATTTTCAATTGAGATATGATGTGTATTGTTGTGATGATTTAGATTTTGGATCAAGTAGTGCAAACCCTTTATTTCTCCCTTATTGCCACATATTACATTGTTAACAACTTTATGCCCAATCGACTTACTTGCTTGGGTCAATCGGCCGGCTTGAGTTTGTTTCTCCCTTACGTGATTTTTATTATTCATTTACATTGATTGTCTCATCTTCTTCCTTGATCGGTTGATTTTCCTGTTTTTTGTTGGTGGATCCTTGTCTTCTATATTTCGTCTTAGTGTGTTTGTTGTTTGGTTTTGTGGTTAATCATTACTCCATTTTTCTAGTGTTTGATTTGACCATTTGCAACAATCAGATCTTATGTTACTTGCAAAACTTGATGCTCACGTTTCGGCACTCATCGCTTATCTCATAAGTGATTTCACTAATATTATGAAGACAACAAGACTGTCAACACTTGGTGCTAAGTTTTGAATACTTCTCCTACAATCATTTGCAAACCATTAAAAAATATTCTGATACCAAGACACCTCTTCTCTTATGTCATTCTTTGTATGGTTTAGGTTTTCTATCTTGTGACAACTTCCAACTCGAAGCTGACCGGCTAACTCGATGGCCAGTCCAACTCGAAGTTGACTAGTTCCTCCTCTTTATATATACTTTGTAAGAGTTAGGGTTTTCGAATCCTAATTAATGATGATTAATGTTGATTAACTTAATCATCGATAGTAATTGACACATAACTCGCGAAGAGTGTGTAAGTGATGAGTATGGGTCTCGCCGTTATGTTCCTGACGTAATTTTGAACTTATGAGGAATTTTTCACTTTTTCCCCGGGTAATTATTTTTACCCTCCAGTGTTATTTGGAGCATTTGTTAGCTTCAATTATAAAAAGGCAGTTGAGAGAAATGATCAGGACAGCGGACATGTCCTAGATATGAAATAACATGGTTATTATGATTATGTGATTTGATATGTGTTATTATTGTCGTGCTAGATTGTCATGTGTGATCTTAGTAGATCTTGTTGTGCTAGAACGAATTGTGATTATAGCGGGAGATGGTTGTACATCCATGCTATTGAGATGTGAATGCAGTCTAGCTGGAGATGGTTTTACCTCCATGCTATAGAGCGAGATTAGGATAGTTGGAGATAATTTTACCTCCATGATTCGAGTTGTGATATTGTGATTTTTCCGGAGATGTTCTTCCTCCATTCTATCTTGTGATTATAGTTGTTAGAGATGTTCTTCTTCCATGCTTTTGAGTTATGTTTATGGTTTGCCGGAGATGTTTTACCTTCGTGTCTTTATGATGGGTTTAGATTTGCCGGAGATGTTCTACCTCCGTGCCTTTGGGATGAGTTTAGGATTATTGGAGATGCTATGCCTCCGCATGAGTGAGTGTTTATACATCGGCATATGGGACCGAGAGGATTTGGGTTTGTCTTAAGTTTCGGGACAAAACTTTTTCTTAAGGGGTGTGTGATGCAAGAGCTAGGATTTTCGAATACTAATTAATGATAATTAATGTTGATTAACTTAATTATCGATAGTAATTGACACATAACTCGCGAGAGTGTGTAAGTGATGAGTATGAGTCCCACAGTTATATTCCTGGCATAGTTTTGGACTTATGTGGAGTTTTTCACTTTTTTCCCAGGTAATTATTTTTACCATCCGGTGTTATTTGGAGCATTTGGGAGCTTCAATTAATAAAAAGGCAGTTGATAGAAATGATCAAGACATCGGACATGTCCTAAATATGAAAAACATGGAAAGACAAAACGGCCAAAAGAGTCGTTATTTCGTGTCTTAGCGGCTAAGAAAGACGGCTTAGGAATACGCGTTTTCCGAGGCAGTTGCGGAATAATTATCCACGCTATATTCTAGATTTATTATTCCAATTTTGAGAAGTTTGGAGAAGGGGGTTCAACCCGCCTTCGGATCAGTAAATGATAATTATCGACTTCGCTAAAGGATAATTATCGTCTTCGCTATAAATAGCGGAAAATTGTTTATTAATTCATTTCCTTTCGTAAAAGCTTTGATCTCTCAACCTTCAAACTCAGATCTACTCTCCGTTTCTAATCCGATTTCAAATCCGTTTAAAATTTTCGATTCCTCTCTTCATTCTATTCATATCGGTACCGAGTTTTCGTAATTCCGAGCAATTGAAGGCATGGTCGTTCATATATGTTACCAGGCCGGTTTCGTCGCTCCGACTCCGGTGAATTTGATGTTGTCCGAGCGTAGCGTGCGTCGTTGTGATTCTGAAATCTTCTTTCAGATCGTCAATCAGGTTAGTAACGAATAAGTTATGAATTTATTCATTTTCCGTATTGCAATTTGGCCTAAATTGACCTTATGTTTGACAAAATGGATGATTGGAAATTTCATTATGCTTGTTATATTATTCTGGTGATTATGGGTTGTTTGGTTGATGAAATTTGATGACAGGTGGGTTCAAAAATTGCCTACGGACAAAACGTTATTCTGGCGAAAGTTAATTAATTAATTGAAGGTTGATTATTTAAATTAGGGTTAGAATTGAGATTGAGGAATGTTAATTAGATGATACCTTGAGAGGTTTGAGGAATTGTGAGATGTTGAGTTTGTGGATTGATAGTTATGATCTTTGAGGATATTGATATTGTGGATTGTGTTATGGTTATGATCTTGCGAGATTTTGAAGACTAGGAGTTGGAACTTCCTAGTCTTTGATAGTGATTGATGTTGTGTACCTTGTTTATACAAGTACTGATCATTTCCTCGAGGGGAAACCTTGACCACTGTTTAGGACTACCTTGTGACAGGTAAGTCCTTTGGGCTTACTTTGTTGACGTTTATGGATTGGAGTGAGTGTGATAGTGGTGTGTGTGCATATGTATGTTGCATTGATAATCTAACCGGACTAGGACGACCATATATGTATTAATTGAGCCAAGTGTATGATAACGGACGGCGATAACTTGTTTAGCTCAAAATGGGGCAGTTAGGGGGTTATTTGCGACCATTCCACCAGGTGGTGATGATTGACACCAATTCCAAACTTGTGTGGTGAAAGGGGACAGAGACGAGGTTGTTTTACTCCTCGTATCACACCGAATGAATTAGTAATGTTATAACGTAATGAAGATAATAAACGGATGTTGTGTGAGCATGTGCATGTTATGATGTGACTACGTGATTATGTGTGCTATTACCGTTATTTTTATTGATGAATTGTTAGCTAACGGGTTTATACCGTATTGTACATGCTCTGCAGGATAGAAAGACTGCAGAGTGATCAGCTGGGGTGATCAGCCGAGGACTTCCGTACATTTAAGTGGTGTATGAGTTTTTGCCTGTTTGGATGTACACATGTATACGATGTTATTGTTTTGATACTCGGCTGTAGTTTTATGTTTATGTTGTTGATAATTCAGTTTATAAAGGTTTGATTTTATATTTATTTGTGTCTTATTGTAAGATCTAGTGAACTTGTTGTCAGGATAGAGTTAGGATCCACGATGAGATCATAACCTAGTAACATTCCGAGTCCCGCAGATTCGAGATGTTGGATACTTAACTCCTAACATTATATCAAAACCTACATTACATGATTTGTTCCTTAGGATTACAAGCCATACTAGACGGATTAATTAACCTAATGAAAATGAAACCTTGTATTACTTGCGAACATATTATATATTGGATATGTACACCTTCGTATTATAATGGATTATGAACCGAAACAATATATATAACTAATTTTAAATTTTTATGTAAACTTTATATATTTATATAGTTGATACAAGACATCTTAGGATGCCCATTTCACATTTATGATGATCCAACCTCGATCGATAAATTCATCAAATGTGTATCGCCTTACATGGTTCAAACGAATTCATCTTTCTCTATCGCATTTACAATCTTACTTTACGTACATTCAATGTGAAGATAATCATAGGCTGGATAGCTCAAATGGTCCGCCACCTTAGTAATTTTACAACCCAACATAAACCGGATTTTATGTTATAAAAGGTAAGTTGTCAACATCTTTGTATAACTCTCTATATACATATTTACATAATGCTAATGTTTCAATTTTAATTGCGACCCTATCTTGTTTTTAGATGATTGTTGTCTGAATTGGTCAAAGTATTTTGACTTGTTATTCATTCTAATTTATAAATCATTACTCTCTCCAATTCTTAATATTTGGAATTACAAAAAACCCTATATATATATATATATATATATATATATATATATATATATATATATATATATATATATATATATATATATATATATATATATATATTAAAAAATAAAAATAGAAAAGTATAATATTTATTGATGGAATATAATTTAAATATTTGTATGAAAATAGTGATAGAATGTAAAAATTATATAATAATAGAGAAAATAGTATTTACATACAATAATAAAAAAAAAAAAAAATCTATCTTTAAAAGCTTTAGGTATTAGTAACACTTATAATGTCGTCTATTATGTCAAAATATTATGAACATTAAAAGATAATGTATCTTAGATATGATCATTTAATCATTTTTTTTAGGAAAAATAACTCAAAATAATACCAACTATCAACATTCAACCCAAAATAATACCAACTTTGAAAATTACTAGGAGCGATACAAACTATCAACGTATTTACCAAAAAATAATATGTCTTACTTTTCCGGCAAAAATACTAACTCAGGCGATGATGTGGCAACCGGAATTTGACATGTCATCAAAAAATGGATTAATTGTGTGATGTGGATTATTTTTTTTAAAATTAAGTTAATAACACATAAATTTAAAAAAAAATTAAGTTCTTTTATTTAATTATTATATTTAAATATAATTTCTGTAGCTATTTTTTTGATAAATTTTTACAAATTTTTTGTAAAAAATATTTTTTTAAATAAAGAAAAAAATTATAATATCTATATTAAAAATTAATCGTTTTCTTGTGAAAATTTTAAACCTTTTTTGGAAATTTTTTTATTTTGTATATATTTAATTAATTTTAATATAATTTTTTTTTTAAATCTATTTTTTATTTAAAAATCGATTTTTTATTTAAAAACTAGTTAAAATATATAAAATTTTAAAAAAAAAATTTTAAATTAGAAAAAAAGTTCTTAAAAAAATTACAAAAAAGTTTTGAAAAAATTACAAGAGTTTTTTTTTTAAATTACAAAAAATTATTTAAAGAAATTTTTTTTTACAATTTTATTTTATTTTAAAAAAAATTTTATAATTTTTTTTAATAAATAAAATAATTACGAATTTATTATTTTAAAAATATTAATTTATATTTTTAACATATTAAATATTATTAAAATGATTTAAAAAAATAAAATCCACATCACATAATTATTTCTTGATGACATGTCAAATTTCGGTTGCCACGTCATCGTCGGAGTTAGTATTTTCGCCGGAAAAATAAGGCATATTATTTTTGATAAATACGTTGATAGTTTGTATCGTTCCTAGTAATTTTCAAAGTTGGTATTATTTTGGGTTGAATATTGATAGTTGGTATTATTTTGGGTTATTTTTTCTTTTTTTTTATCAAGGCCCGTTTATCAAAGACAAGTCCATGTGATTTGCAATTTTGAAGCTAATAGAGTTTTTGTTAGATATGACATACTCTTTGTTCATATTTAGATAATATATATTCTTCTTGTCATGTATCGACCTTATACTATGCACCATATCCAATCTAGCATAAAATCTTATATGCTTTAGGGTAGTTTCTCATTCCTTAGTTTGTATACGTTGGTTTCTTGACTAGGTGAGCGAACACAATTTTCAATTTTACCTAATTTTACATGGTTTCAAGTTAAAATTCTCGATCCATCTGCACAAAATTTTCCAACCTCTGTATCTCTAGAGACACTTTGGCATCCTCTTCTCTACAAGACATGGCTCTTGACTTCTATCTCTTGCCTCCTACTATTCTCTAAAAGACATGGCTCTTGGGTGGAACAGATTTTTTTATGAACTTTTATTTTGTATACCGTTCTAATTTTTACCCACTCTAATTGATTTTAGATTAAAAAAATTGGGCGGATTTTAACCCACTCTATAACGCGCCTCTATTAGGTCCCTTTGTGTTTCAAAAACGACCTTTCAAATACCCAATTTCTCTCTCGCACCTCTCGCTTCTCTATGCAATTTCTTTCTCCCTCCCATTTGATTCTCTCGGCGACTGACTCTCTCTCCCATTTCGATTGTCTTTGTCGGCGATAATTCTCATCAATATCATGCTTGGACTCTTCAACTTCCCCAATCGATCTCCTAATTTTGTTTTTTGAGATCAACATCCGTAGGTTGGGTAGGATAACAAGCTCTCTCATAATAACGGGTTCGCTCGCTAACTTAACCCCATATATCTCCATACACCTTCCACAAAATTTCATTCTCCTCCACAATAAACGACGAATTGGATAGGAGGCATGCCTAACAAGTACTATGAACACCAGAAAAACATAATACTAGAAAAATGATTATATTCAAAGATTATGCACAATACCAAAAATAGAGCACGTTTCATACCAGAAATGAGCATACTAGAAACACACGACATAAATAATACCAGAAACATAACACATATGCATACAAAAAAAACTAGAATCATGATTATTCGAAGATAATGAGGAATACTAGAAACATAGCACATATACATAATACATACCAGAAATGAGCATACTAGAAACACACCACATAAACAAATCAGAAACATAACACGCATGCTTTGACAATCATGAAGGCAGAGAAACCTTATGAGAATCATGATTATTCATGTGTAAGCACTACACACACATACATGAAGGCAGAGAGAGCTTGTGGATAAAATGGGTTCATCACAGGTACTTAATGGTGACTGAGCCAGAGGAGTGGGAGCCTCAGCATACGAACTCACCTCTTATCAAAGCGATTTTACTTGGGAGGGACCTTATGAGAAGTATGATAGTGGATGATAAAAGTATGGACGACATTCTGAATGAGGTTTTGCAAGGTGGGAATCTAAGTCGACTCCAAGACACGCATGCTTTGCTTGGATGGCGACTCTGAAGAGACTCCCAACGAAGGATATGATGGGTTTTATGGACATCAATCGTACCTGCCACCTTTGCCAAATGGAAGAGGAGACGCATGAGCATTTGTTTTTCCGGTGTAGGTACACAGGGGCTATTTGGAGGGAAGTTAGGAGTTTCTTTGGTATGATTGCAGACATTGGTACCATTAATTTAGCAGTGAGATGGTTGAGAAGTAGAGCTCGCAAGAAGGATAGGAAGGCAACTGCAATGAAGGTGTCCTTCATAACTTCTATTCATTATGTGTGGCAGGCGCGTAATAGCCTTGTATTTGAGGGCAAGCGATTGCCAAAGGACACATTGTGTTGGAGATTTGGGCTAAGTCTTCATTGTAACCGTTGAGCTTGTCTTGAGACAAGGTGCAATGAGTTATTCACATGCCTGTCACTATGGTCCGGGTTGCGGGAGGCAACCCAAGTGACCGACATTAAGAACAACTAGTATTATTAGGGGAGTCGAATCAAAGCAAGGTGATTCACGACAAGGTCAACTTGTGCTAGCTTTTAGAAGGCTGATGTTTGGGGCTTTCTAGCCACATTTTATCGGCACACATTTGGTTCTTAGGCCTTATATTTGCTAAAGAATATGTGGTTAAAAATTGGGAGCAATTCAAGCTCAAATGATTAGTGAATGTCAATGAAGTAGCTAGTGAGCTTCTTAAGGAGCTACACTAGCTTGAGTTAAGATATTGAGTATTTGTGGATCTTGGAGCTTACCCTAGCTATATTAAAGTGAATGAAGCCCATTGGAAGTGTTTGGACCAAGAAAAATAAGCTAGCTCTAAGCTAGCTCCGAGGAGCGGTATTGGGCTCCCTATGTGGGCCTCGGGCCTCGGGGTTTATAGGGCTTCAAGGCCCATCTTCCAAGTAACTTCCACGTAACTTCCATAACCGATTTTAACCGCTTTAAACTCCCCAAAACCGTGGCCCCCTATGCCTATAAAAGGGAGAGTCATTTGCACTTGATTTCACATTCGTTTTTGCAACAATAAAGCTTTTAGTTCCATTGTATTGACATTGGATAGGCCTTCTTATAAGCTTGTTTGCAAAACTCGAAAGACCAGTATAGTTCCTTTGTATTGACAAAGGATAGGCATCCATCTTAGTTTGGTTTTGTATTGACAAAATCTAGGAATAACCTTTCTACAAAGTAAGACAAGTAAGTCTCTTACTTAGTATTTGTAACGTGTAACGTTTTATCCCACTAAGGTATTTGGATATTCCCGGTGTAGGGGAGAATACACTTAGAATGAAAATTCATTTATGAATGACTCGTTACATTATCCAAGTCAATGGTTTTGACATATAACAACCGGTTTATAAGACGTGCAATTGAACTTAACTTCTATTAGAGTTTTGTCTACTCCTTTTCGGAGATTATAAACTCTTGGTTGAGTTTTGTCTACTCCTTTGGAGATTACAAACTCTTTTTGGTTGAGTTTTGTCTACTCCTTTGGAGACTACAAACTCTTGGTTGAGTTTTGTCTACTCCTTTAGAGACTACAAACTCTTGATTGGGTTTTGTCTACTCCTTTGTGGAGATTACAAACTCTTGGTTAATAACTTGTTTGTAGTTCAAGATAATTATATTAGTTTGATTGGCAATTCGGAGAATCGTCTACTCACATAAGTGAGACTGCGACCCTTTGGTCTAAAACCGGACACCGAAAATCCAACACAGTGGTGCGGCTTATCAAGACTCATGTTTTTCGACTTTAACATGATTCCTTCCTTGGTTTTATAGGAGATCCAGTTTCTGGGTTATAACTTTGTTCCTTTTTTTTTTAAGGCTTTGCGTAGCCTATCTATTGTTTATGTGGGTCTTCCGATACGGAGTTTGTTGTAAGGGAGTTGTGTAGCTCCTTAGAGTTGTGATTTGGCTGTTTGGCTTTGGTCTGTAGCTAAAATCATGTGATTACATGAGAGTAGACATAACCTTTTTCAATGAATTAAGAAGCAACTTAGAAACACAACACGCATGCATATTAGGAAAAAATAATACCAGAATTAGTATTATTGCGCAATACCAGAAAAGGACCATATATGCTTATCAGAAATGAGCATACTAGAAACATGTTGAATCAAACATATTGCTTAATACCAGAATCACATCAAAACAGTGATGGCGATTTCCTAGTATGACGGATCTTAATAGAGAAGATGTCGAATTAGCGTTGAAAAATTAGCGTTTTTCAAATCTGTTTGGGAGGATTGTGTGTGAAAGATTATAGGAAGAGAGAGTACACATTAGCGTTTTCAAGGTATCTTGTTGCTATTTTTGATCCTAACTGTCATGAGAGAGAATATATAGGCACATGGAGATAGAGAGTAGAAATTTGAAACCACGGTAATTTTGGCATAAAATAGTGCGTGGGTTAATTTTCCTCTCACTGTTTTAACATTAAAAAATTTAGGGATATATTTACTTAATGGATTTATGCTAACTATTTATAATAATTGATAAAAGAATTCTCAAAACTATCTAAACATTGAATATAACTATTTATAATAATTGATAAAAGAATTCTCAAAATATTAACTTATAGATAGATGGTCGAAGAGTATACTCCCTAATTTTTTTTTAATAAAAGTAATTCATCCAAAAAGATATCTTAACATAATCTGAAAGACATCAACAAATTTTTTTAATTTTTTTTGATAATATAAATATGTACAAATATCTAAAAAATAATATCATCCCAAATACACAAACTTAAGGACGGACCACCCCTGAATTAATCTTACTAAATAAAATATCGGAGCCTTCAAAGTTTTGGGTCGAAAGGGGGATTATAATTACTTTTTTAACTTCAATATTGGTATCTTTTTCTGCCTTTTTGTATTGTGATTAGGCCCATTACTCCATTAGTGTATGTTCGGATGAATCTGTACAAGGAAGTGTTTCACGCACACCCAAATATGTTACTCTTTTAAAAAAAAATATTCATATTTACTCTTTATTAAATTTTATGTGTATGTTTGATGAAGAAAACGTGTTTTTAACCCTATATCTTGTTCAATTCATAGTCGACAACTACACATTAAAAAGATCTCATATAAAAATAATTTTAAATTGTGATTTTTAGCTTGTTTCTAAGTACATAAATTTCACATTAATAACACCATCATATATCGAAAAGTGTACGTGTATACAAGAGATTATTGTTAAGATGGTAGGATTGTCTCACATCGATAAGATATAATATCACGAGACTAATTAGCATATAATCTTTTCTTCTTCTCTCATCCTTCATTTATCTCGTCTTCTCCCACACTTACACCTCCTTCTTTCTCCAGATTATGTTAAACTTAGACCTGTTCAAGTCCGGGCCAGCCCGCCCGGCCCGGACCACCCGTCCGCGAAAACGGGCGGGTATGAACATCGACAGAGGCCCGACCGAGCCGCTAGGCCCGGCGGCTCGGGTACGAACAAGGTACCAGGCCCGGTCGGGCCGCTCGGCCCTGCACGGAGCCCGGCAAATATATATATATATATATATATATACATTTCGTTACTTTCAACAAATCAATACATCTCATGAACACAAATCACAGTTTAAAAAAAAAAAAAACGGGTACCCGCCGGGCAGCTCGGCCCGGCCCGGGTCCGCCAAAACGGGCCTTTTTTTTTGAAAATGCCCGGCCCAAGTCCGGCCCAAGCCCGGATATGAGCAAGTCTAGTTGGACTTCTTTATTGAAATTCCGCTTTCTCAAACATAGTAAAAATTTCTGAAATCCCGTGAAACTTTCTCAAATTTGATATCTGACAGGATATCAGATATCATTCTGATGATATCCTATCTTAATACAACATATCATTACCAAACGACCCGTAAATGTTAACGATCAAAATATTCGAGTTTGAGTTCTTGTAATGAAATTTATTGAGAAATAAATTGTGAAAATGTGTTTGAAGGTAAGATAATCGAATAAGACGAATCAAAGAAAACAAATTGATATAAAGTTGGGGAATGTAATTGAATGAAGGGTGGTGGAGATATATAAACCCAAAGTTTATGGCTACTAAATGTTAGCACGTCATTTTAAGAGACATTCCTTGGCATATTTATTATATCTTCCTACTTTACTACTATTCTATATCTTCATCTACCCTACCATGCATTATCGTTCTTCTTCATTGCTCGTATCCACATAACATTCAAATATCTTTTTCTCTTTATTTATTCCTGATAATGAAAACAATTTAATGTTCATCACTTCAAACTTTACATACCTAATTTGTAATGAATCTATTTAACTCAATTTTGGGCATCTCAAGGGTCGTTTCATCTTACATTACCTTTACTACAAAGAAGTAACATTTTTATACTTCTTCAACGTTACTTAATCATGCTATTGTCGTCGGATTTTTATGATGAGATGAACCTCACACGCTTCATGAAATTTCAAAGGATATGATATCAAAGTTGTTTGACCTCATGCCTCGTTAATCGGGTTTATCGGCCTTAAGGCATTGATCGTAGACCTTGGACTATGATTGGACTACCCAACTTAGGACATGTCGTCAAGGCTAAATTAAATTAAACGGTTGCACTTTTATACTATTGTTCTTTCGGAGTATAATATGCACTTTCCCCCGGCCGGATGCGTGTTCAAACCTTTTTTTTCGTTTTTAACTTCCTTCATTTCACTCTTGTGCTTATCTCGGATCGGTTTTGTTTGCCCTTATACGCCCTCTCGACCAACTAGTAGGGCTGATACATGAGACAAGCTAATTGGGCTAGGCTCGCGTGCGGCTCGTCAAAAGTTCGGCTTGGGCTAGGCTCGCATGTGGCTCGTCAAAAGTTCGGCTTGGACTCGGCTCGTTTATAAACAAACTGAGTTTGAGCATGTTAAGGCTCAGCTCGTCAATAACTCGGCTCGGGCTCGACTCATTTATAAACGAGCCAAGCTTGAGCATGCTAAGACTCGTCTCGTTCGGCTCGTATACCACCCCTACCAACTAGTCTTGTCTAGAGTATCGAATCTCACCCCATTATTTTTATATAAAAAAAAAAAAGGCTCACTTTGATGTGATCCTAAGCATGTGACCCAGTCGACAATAGCCATACATCACACAACCTAGCTTACAATATTTCCGAATAAACAGTATTAGAATGGAATATCTATGATCAACTAACTCTTGATGGTGTTAATAAAAGGTTGGCATATCAAATAGAGTTCAAAGCTCGAGAGCTTAGCCAAAAGTAAAACATGGAACCCTAGATTCGTAAGATGTACGCATACCAATACATGATGCAGCAGACAAAGATGGCCTTACCCTCCAAAAAAAGCAGCTTTGTTTATAAGCTGAAAGAATGATTACCCGACAGCCATAGCTGACCCGACCCTCTTCTACGTCAATAAGATTTTAATTATTTTTTTTACTTTTTATAGGCATAATGTGCAGAACCATTTTCATTTTGAGCCATCAGAAGTATATATAGAATACTGGTCCACACGAGTGAACAATATCCTGATTTTCATCTGTGTCTTAACTTTGGCTGACACAGAAAGGGGAAACCGTGAAAGATGATTTCTCCCTTTCATCATTTACAAGAGTTTCTTAATCAGCAATCCATGGAATATTCAATATTATAATAAAAAATATGTTACAATCACCAATTACTGCAACACAAAAATCAAAAAACATATTTCATATGACAAACGTACAATGAAAATCTTTGTTTTTTTATTTTAGTACATATAGATAGCGCGTGGGGCACGTGCAGATGAGGATGGTGAGGAGGAGGAGAAAGGAGTAAACGTTGCAGTCTTCTTTGGAGGGAGCGGAGGATATGAACTTTTCATTCTTGAATTTGAAGGAGCAATAACTTTGACTGCCTTGTCACTCTTACAACCAAGGATTGATCCTGTGTTTGTCTTTGGTTTAGTTTTGTTCTTGATGATTTCCATGGGAGTTTGTCTGTCCTCGTCGAGATCAGAAATTGCGGAAAACCCGGCTGCACTTGCAGTGACGACGCTCCACTCTATACTGGCCTCGCTTGGCTCGTATGGTGCAGTTACAGGAGACATCTCTGCAGGGAAGACCTGGATGTCGAATAAGTCTGAGCTGGCATCGCTGTCCATGTCATCGAATCTGCAGCTTCCGCTGTTTCTTCTATTGTGTTGAGATGATAGTGGGATTGCATCCCAGCTTTGCATGGATTGTTTCCTCTCCTTGGTGAAGGACATGTCCCCAGTGTCTTCTTCTTCATCTGTGTTTTGGGTTTTTCTGTGTGATCCGAAAACCTCAATTGACTTCCTTGGAGCTTCTTCTTGATTTTCTTTAATGTTTGGGAAGGCGAAGCTTGGAAGAATTCTTTCTGTCTGCTTATTATGTTTTGGTTTTTGTGAATTGATCTGAATAACTTGATCCTCCCAGAAGCCTTTGGTTGGATTACTTGGAGCTTGTTCTTGAGTTTCTTTGACATCGTAGCAGGAGCCTCTGCATTGGAGCCGGGTAAGGAACCATGGAGCAGCAAGAGACTTCTTTGGCTTGATTTGATCCGTGTTTCGGGTTGTTCCACTTCTGGTGCTCCAGGTTGATTCTGATCTGATGCTGTGAGTCTTAAGCTTGGACTTGTGTTCTTCCACTCCATTCCTATGACTATCTACGCTCCTAAAACTCGGTGTTCTTTCATGGTGATCACCGAAATAACTCTCAGCTCCAAAAACATTGAGTTCACCTTGTGGGCCGCGGGTTCTTCGTTTGCTCATAGAAGTATGGGAAGGAGAAGAAGAAGAAGACTGTCTAGAAGGGGTGAAAACCGGAGAGGCTCCATGCATGGAGGCAGCAAGACTACGGACAAAGTCCGTGTCATCTGTGTCAAGGTAAGAAGAGAAGGAAGCGTCGCGTAAATGGTTTCCTCCCTTGCTTACGGCTGCCATTGCCATGGAGAAAAGAGGTTTATTCTAGTGGGTGTGGAAGAATAAGCGGCAAGCAAATGAGTTAGATCGTGAAGCAAATAAGCACTTGTATTTGTAGGGAAGTGGGGTGAAAAAGAGTGGGGTTGTGGGGACAAGATGCTTCCTTGAATGACAGTTCGATTATATACTTTCCCATATCAGCAGATGAAAAGCCATTTTCTGGAGCTTTTATCATTCACAGACACAGAAACACACAACAAAAGCAAGATGGTAAAAAGAAAAGATACAAATACAATCTTTGGCAGCTTATACAATGGCCTTATAAACCGGAATATATATTCTGTTGATATTAAGCATATGAGGAACAAGTAAGACGACGTATCAGAATAATGAGATCAAAGTAGTGTTATTAGCAGCAAGGGACAGGTAAAAACAAGTGGCCAGCACCCATAGCAACGTATCAGCCATACATTTCAATTGGGGGACCCCGGGATTTTAGGTCACCGAGTTGTCACCACATTAAATATGAATGGGATTATCCGAACTGTGACGAAGAGGACGTTGCTAATACATCGTCATGAATGCTTAAGCAATAACCATTCTTGATGATAAACATACATGGGGATGATTTAAACTTTCATGAATATGACATTGTTACTAGATTAGTAGATAAGTATGGAAATTTTAAGATCTTCCCTATCCTTAATCTCGTACATGAGTAGTCTACATCTGTCTAGGACAATTTCAAGAAGGTACAATATATGTTTGGATAGACTGGGATACTGAAGGAAGTATCCTAATTCTCTAGGACTATACTATGCCAGGGAGCTCCTTATACTTTTGTATTCGATAACTTCATATGTCCAATAGAACTTTCGATGCTATCAGAAAGTATAAAT
This sequence comes from Fagopyrum homotropicum, assembly GCA_033239125.1. Classification (NCBI taxonomy): domain Eukaryota; kingdom Viridiplantae; phylum Streptophyta; class Magnoliopsida; order Caryophyllales; family Polygonaceae; genus Fagopyrum; species Fagopyrum homotropicum. Next base: position 150,508,244 of record BSWB01000002.1, read on the forward strand.
TTCCAGAATATGATAATCAAGACACAATTGGAAGCACGTTAATCATGCTTCAAAGGCAGCCTATGATGTATATCACAAAGATGAAGGTTTTTAAGAAATGGAACTTGACAGTACAAGGAAATCAGAAACGAATGTGTACGGTGCATATTGAGGTTTACGATGTATGTCAGTCACTGCAGATAGCGACATGGTCAGGTTGTGTTTAGCACAGCACCATGCCTGTGGTGTTTGTTGGTTTCTATCATGGCATACATTTCTGATATTTTCTCTCTTAGTTGACAACAGAGGGATTTAGTAGGATTTTGGTAAATTAGCCTTTTGTTTGCCTGTTGTCTTTTCAGAATTCTATTCACAAGAATGCCATGTTTGTAGCTCTCTCTTTTTCAGAATCTCATTATGGCGCACCACCAGCACAATAAACCAACAGCTATCAATCAGGTTGACAAGCTTAACTGATAAAAATGTATTGACATGATGAATTCTTAGTGTATATGAATGTTCTGTATAAATAGGTACCTCCTGCTGCCATGCACCTATAGTCACTATTTAGAACCCAGATTCAGATTAAGCACCAACAGTATGTACGTGTATTTTTCATGGATTATCTACCTAATCAGTAAAGCAGTAATAGAAATGCATCTTTTGAAGAATTTTGACTTTATAATTTAAAAAAATGACCATCATTCTAGTTCTGGCTAAAATACAGACTTTCATCCATAAGGCCAAGTCAAACATCGCATACCATGGAATAAATGCAAAATTTGACTATATAAATCTAGAGTAGATAAGAACAAATGAAGCAAAAGGTGTTATTCAGAGAACTTACACGCGTGCAAGCGTCGCCAAGTATTCTTGTAAGATAATCCATCACTTGTTTCTCCCATCAATACAGTGAAAGGGAATATCTGAAAACGCTCTGGCTTGAAAATCCTTTGAAGTTGTATATCCGTGACACTACAGGCTGCCTATTCATCTCTTGACTGTATTGGAGTTGAATTTTTATCAGAGTGTTCCAACAAGAGACATTTGGGTGGGTAATATCGTCGAACAGGTGGACTGCTTCCCTGGTGGCAGAAACTTTACAGTACCAATATATTAGAGAATTGGCAACCAACACTTGAGATTGTAAATTGAATGTTGTAAAATACAGACTTTCAATTAAGCCAAGTCGCAAATTTGCGAGTAAAAGCAGAGGCTCTTTGGTGAATCTTTTGACGGTGATTTTGTGCTAACACAAAGCATGAGAATCTGATAGAGTAAATATCAGAGTTTAGACTTCAGATATGGGCGGAAAATCTTGTAATATATATAGTTTTGTCATAAAAAGAAGCATCTAGTCAAGATGGCCGAGTTGGTCTAAGGCGCCAGTTTCAGGTACTGGTCCGAAAGGGCATGGGTTCGAATCCCATTCTTGACATAAATTAGTTTTTAAATTTAAGTGTAAATTATCCCATGAACCCTAACCTTTTACACTTTTATAAAATTGGTCCCGAACCTTTCATCTCTTCTATTCAAACCCTTTACATATTAAACTATGTGCACCCGTTAACATTCCGTTAAATGTCTTATGTGGCTTGTCCACATGTAATGACTAACCTTTTACACTTTTTTAAAATTTGTCCCGAACCTTTCATCTCTTCTATTCAAACCCCTTACTGTTGAACTATGTGCACCATTAACATTCCGTTATATGTCTTAGGTCATCTTCAGCCTAAAAATCCAATTTTAGTTTTTTTACTGATTTTTTTTGCTTTATTGTTAGAACCCAAAATATGTGTCAGATTTAGTTTGTCTGTAGAGAAACTTCCCTTTATTCATCACCTTGATTCTCTCCTCAAATCTGACATTTCAATAATTAAATTGTTTCTTATATAAGTAAAGAAACTCAGAATATCTGGCATAAAGATGTCCTTATATGGCTTTGTCCACGTGTAATGACTATCGATGACTAAACAACCTATAATTTTTTAAGTGTAATGACTATTGATGACTAAGCAACCTATAATTTTTAAAAATATTATATTAAGATTAATAAAAAACACAAAATAATTTATAAGGCATTAAGCCTCCCCATATTTATATTTAATTGTATTTGATCACCCGTATATGTGTTTTTACACAAAATCACCTTTAATTAAGAACATTTAACAAAACAACTCGATGGTTAGAGTAGTTTGAGTAATTATATTTTTTTTAGTAATTTTATTGAATTCACAATTTGGCAAAACAAATTGCGTTTTTACACGAAAGTACCCGTAATGTTTTTAACATATAATATTTTTTTTTTGAGTAATTATATTTTTTAAATATTTTATAGGTTGCTTGAGTTTGTATATTATATTTTAAACAATTTGTTAAGCCTCCGCTTATTTATATTTAATTTTTTTGACCACCCTTATATGTGTTATATTAATCTTAATATTTTAAACAAATTGTGAATTTCAAATGAGTCCTCTATTTCTTGTATTTGTTGGTTACATAGATTTATTTTCAGCTTGCTCTTTCCGCTCCCTATGACATTTGTCATTGATGCTTAAGTAGGTATATTATTTAAAATAGAAAGAGTGACACTTTGACCTGTATCCTATGAAGCACATAAAATATTTCAAACTATACTATTATACGTACATTATTAATTTGATGTAAAAAAAATAATAAAATGAATAATATACATTTATATCCAACTAAGAATAGTTTCTTAGGATACATGGGTGTATCCTAAGAATTCAAGCAAGTCCTCTTGTAATTAAAGTAAAAGGATCTTCTTTGTCATCCTCACTTTCTTCATCTTCTGATGAATCTTCTGTCCTTTTGGATTTTAGAGCCAAGTTTTTCACATTTGAGAATAGTTTTTCATCTTCTTCATTAAGAACCATTTCTTGAGTGATAAGCTGTTCTAGTAAATCATCCAAGGTTAAAGTCCTCAGATCTTGAGCTTCCTCAATAGCAGCCACCTTTGGCCCCCATTTCGACTTAGGTAGACTTCTCAAAAATTTTCTGACTTTCTCTTCATTTGTGAAAACTTTTCCGAGAGAATCTTGATTATTCACAATTTGAGTGAATCGTGTGAATATTTTATTTACCGTCTCATTAGGTGTCATCTTGAACAACTCATACTGTATTAGGAAACAGTTGATCTTGATTTGCTTTATTTGACTTGCTCCTTCGTATGTTACCACCAATTTATCCCATATCTCTTTTGTACTTTTGCATGATGAGACATGGTTGAACTCGCTAGTATCCAATCCGCAATAAAGTAAGTTCATGGCTTTGGAGTTCCTAGCCACCTTTTCCAAATCAGCTTGGTTGAAATCATCTTCTTTTTTAGGCACAGTAGTTCTAGTAGCATTGGTCTTAGTGGGAACTTTTGGACCAGTTTTGATGATGCTCCATAGTTCCAAATCCTGATCAATGACAAACATTTGCACTAGAGATTTCCAATGTATAAAATTATTACCACATAAAATGGGTGGTCGAATGGTGGATATTCCTTGTGCGAATCCTCCATCACCTACAATACTCATGATCGAAACTCATAGATGGTTTAATCAAATATATGTGAGTCTAGCTCTGATACCAATTGAAGAACCGAGTAGGGGATTAATAAGAATATAAATACTCTAGAAGGGGGTTGAATAGAGTATGGGAACTTTTCGCAATATCGGATATCAAGGTTTTGAAACTAATCTCAAGGCCTTGAAGTCGATCTCTGCGTTTAGTGACAAAACTGTTTCTCAAGGCTTTGAAGTGGATCTCAAGGCCTTGACTTTAAAACCTGCAGAAAGATGTTAGTCACAATATAAGTGATCTAAGGTGCGGAAAAAAGAAGACCGGCACACGATATGTTTATGAAGTTCGGTCCTAATAGCCTACTCTCTGTCTAGGGTTTCCGACCCTAGGATTCCAACTATATATTATCTCACTTTCTTTGAGTCTTAGATACAACCTAGAAGAACTTAGCTTCTTCTCTCACTTGTAGCCTCACCGCTACTACCTAGTCAACTCAAAACTCACGAATAATAGTCTAGTCACTTCGTAGAGTAACATTGTGTATAACACTCTCAAGATATGTCAATATAGCTCTTGTGTTTATCTAACTCTCTCTAAACTAAAACAAAGGTGATAGAATACGTGTGATCTAGATCGAAGAGAAACTTCAACTACTTCTTCTTGTTCGTTTGAGTTGGATCAAACGTAGAACATGGGTGGCGGAAGCTTAGAAATGGATGCAGAAGCGTTCGGTCGATCCTTCAAAAGGATCCTCGAATATGAAAGATTTGGATCAAAGACTAGATCCAAGACAGAACTTTAAGAGGATTGAAGGAGAAGTGATGCCTAAACCAAGTAAGAGGATTTTCCCTTCACAACACTTGGATTTCAACTTAGACATGCCTTTACAAATGAGCCAAGCCATTCTTATATAGTGGATGGGGGCTAACCAAAGATTCAAACATAAATGACAAAATTAAAGTCGGAATTAAGTTCCGAAAATAAAAAGCCTAAAATATGAAAGGTCGGAATTTAAGTCACGGAATTAAGTTCCGAATATAAAAAGTCTATTATTAAATAGCCGCATAATAATAAATCTTCAAAATTTATGTCGGGTCCTTCAAGCTGGAAACACGGATGGCGATGCCATCCGGGGGCGTATCAAAAGGTCACTCTTGATAATAGACAAACGTGGTTGATGAAGAAAGCTTGAAAATCTCCGTGTAACCGCTGCTCTTTTCTTCACCATGGCAGGATTCTTTTATAAGCTTATGTGGAGGCTATTCTTCTCAACCGTTGAAACGTGCTGATCCTCTCCATAAAATCTTCATCAGAATCCTTTGAACGTTGACTTTTTGCCACCAAAGCTTTTACATAATCTTTGTTGTTTTGAAGGTGTCGTTTGAAGATCTTGGTTGTTAGTTGGAAGATCTTATTTTATCTTCTGTTGGATGTGAAGATCTTCTCTCTCATAGCCGTTTGAAGTTCTAACAACCTGCACAAATCTTGTAACAAACATATCCAATCATATCTACATATATAATAAAGATTTATTAAGTTCTCTAATTATTTTGTCTTCCATTATTCCTGCAAAACAATTTAACGATCATTAATGTGAAGTTATCAATATAGCCTCTAGAATCATGCATTTTCATATCCATATAGCTTGTGTATGCTTCGTTTTAGTGTAGAAAGCTATCTTTTCCATATTTCGTTGTCTACTTCGGTTTATTTCGTGTTCCAGGCATTCACGTCATTTATGAAACATAATGGTATTAAAATACCAAAGAACGAGGATTCATTCTTCCCTGGAGTCGGAGAATACATGGAAACATCAAGATCGACTAAAGATTGAAGAAGACAAGTGGAAACCATTGGAGTTGGATGCCATTTTATGAAGACCTATAAGAGATTACTGATTTCGACCATCTTCCTTTTGGATTTGGACAATCATGTCAACTGCAAAGTTGTATATATTCGAAATAGATTTGAAAGTAGTACTCATGGGTCACGTAGTTCCAACCAGAGTAGTAGAAAAGTCAGTTTTTTTAAGGAAATATATTATGTTGTTATTCTAGTCAAAGTTGTTAGAGTAATTATGTCAACTAGTAGCACTATTCTCTTTACCAATATGGTAGTGATTGCGTAGTTTAAATATCTGTTTATGTTAATGAGGATGTGTATCAATTCCTAATTTGTCAAACATTCTACATGGTATCAGAGGCTTGATCCAAACCTTCTTCTTCTCCTCTCTTCTTCTTCAATGGCGACTACATCAATATCCTGGCCAACATTGTCGAACCAACGAAACCTTTCATTCTCATTCACTTTCCCGATGCTAAAAAACTTACTGACACCAATTATCTCACCTAGTTTAAGCAAATCTGATCTAGTTTGTTGGGTCTTGGTCTTCTTTCTTTTGTTGATGGCAACACATCACCTCCACTGGTGCCTCTTCCCGGCGTTGAACTGTCTCTTACCTACACCATTTGGGTTCGCCAGGATCAACTTATCCTTGGTGCCATTGTTGGCACTCTCACATCTGATGTTGCTCCTCTCGTGACAATGGTTGACACCTCTGGGCAGACCTGAACTACTCTTGAACAAACTTTTGCCACACCGTCTAGGGCACGAGTTCATCAGTTGAAAGAATAACTTCAATTTCTCAAGAAGGACTCTTGATCTGTCTCAACCTATATTCAGGAGGTCATTGGGGTCGCTAACCTCCTCGCTTCCTTGGGTAAACCTCAGGACCAGGAAGACATTATGGGCGTTATTCTTTAAGGACTTGATTTCTCGTTTCAAGTAGTGGTTGATGGGGTTTACACTCGAGAAACACTCATAACCATTACAGAATTATATGAACGCTTGTTAACCAAGGAGAATCATCTTTGTCATGCAATTGTTACCAACTTCAGTCCCTTTCCAAATTGATATGACTATGTAAACCAGGCCTACAAAACCTAAAGTCAAGTATGCTGGTTCAAACACTCCCTTACTTCCTCTACCCTCCACCTCTCCGTTGGACTAGACCTCCTCTCGCCCACCATACAAACCATTTCAAGGTAAGTGTCAGTGGTGTCGAGAGCAAGGTCATGTGGTTGCCTATTTTGCTATCTTCTATAGTCAAGTCCCCTCAATATGTCCACCCGCCTATAATCGTCCTTCTCAACCTCAGGCTCATACAATCACTCGCCAATCTCAATCCGAGCCCTGGTTAGTTGACAGTGGTGCTTTGCACCATGTCACTATTGAACTTCACAATCTCAACCTCCATTATCCTTATGATGGACCAGACGAACTTATTGTTTGTAATGGTCATTGTCTCCTTATTTTCGACATTGGTCAAACATTTTTAAACTCGACAACCAAACATTTTATTGTTGATAATATTTTATGTGTTCCTCAAATTGCTAAAAATATTCTTTCCTTCTCTCAATTCAATACTCAAAATAATGTTTCTATCACATTCTTACCTGGCTGTTTCTTTGTTAAGGATCTTCTCACGGACAAAGTTCTTCTTAGAGAGTCGTTAACCAATGGGGTCTACTCTTGGCCGGTCTCGTCTCCGCGTATTATTTTCTCTACTCGCTCATCTTCAAGAACGGAGATGTATCATCACCTCGGGCATCCTTCGGCACCTATTTTATCCATTTTGTAAGAAATATTTCCTATTCACTCTGTTAATGCTAGTTTTGATCATTGTAATGCATGTTCCACCCACAAGGCTCATAAATTGTCGTTTCCTCAATCTAGCATTAACTCACTTACACCCTTAGATGTTGTGCTTTTGGATGTTTGGACTTGCCCTACTATATCTTTTGATGTAAGTAGTATGTCATATTTTTTGATCAATTCACCAAATATATATGGCTCTTTCCTTTCAAACGTAAATCAGACACGAAGTCTACGTTCATTACCTCCAAATCATTAGTTGAAAATTGTTTCCAAACTACAACTAAAACTTTTTTTCTCTAAAAATGGTGGCGAGTTTATTTCTCTAAAGCAATTTGTTGCCTCCAACGACATTACTCATCTAACATCTCCACACACTCCCCAACACAACAGTTTTGTTGAACGTCGGCATCGTCACATTGTTGAAACAGGTCTCTCTCTAATATCCCATTCGGAATGCAACATATACTTTGGCTTCTCACTTTTCAAACTTCGGTGTATCTCATTAATCGTATGCCCACTCCCACTCCCACTCTCAAAAATGATCTCCGTTTTTAGATCTTTTTAAACTACACCCAACTATCACAAATTAAAATATTTTGGTTGTCTTTGTTTTCATTGGCTTAAACCGTACACTAATAACAAAATGGATCCTAAATCGTTGTGTTGTGTCTTTTTATTGGCTACTCTCTTAATCAAAGTGCCTACTTGTGTCTTGACCCACAAGCCGTCAAGATCTACAGTTCACGTCACGTGAAATTTGTGGAGTCCAACTTTCCGTTTCATCATGTTAAGGAAATATATTATGTTGTTCTTCTAGTCAAAGTTGTTAGAGTAATTGTCTCAACTAGTAGCACTATTCTCTCTACCAATATGGTAGTGATTGTGTACTTTAAATATTTGTTTATGTTAATAAGAATGTGTATCAATTTCCATCTGTCAAACATTCCACAAGTTTTACTGAATTATCGAAAAAGTTGTCAAATAGCGTTGCCAAACGACATGCAAATTTCGCTAAATTAATTCCCAAACGGGATGGTCAAACGGTTCTAGGTCGTTTGATGGCCGTTTTGCCTGCGTAGATGATCCAATTCATATATTTTAATCCTATCTTTGGAAAAATTATATTTTTTAGGATCCGTTCTAGACCCTATATAAATACATGTATCAACCCTAGTTTTGCACGCTGCTACCATCGATCCACTATCCTCTCATCCTGTAGTCGCCAAGTAGTTTTATAGTAGATTTCAATTTCTCACTTGATGGTTTGCCTCATTGTGTTGGAACCAAACATTGTGAGTTTGTTTATGTAGTTTCTATATTCAATAAATATTGTTTAGCATTCAATCATGTCCGGCTAATCTATCTCTTGATTTAAGGATTGGATGATTCTTATAATGGTTTGATGTATTGTTGCATATATATTTGTGAATTGAGATTGTGATATTACTTCTTTTCAAAGTACTTCATTCCCACATTTTATTTACCTTAGAAAGAAGTGGTGTTAATAATTGGTTTAGATAAAACAACTAAAGAGACAAAATCGAAGAACGTTTTAATGGATATATTGAAAAGCACTTGGTTTAAGGGATTGAATCCTACCTTTTACTTCGAGTATTTCTAACTATCGTAGAAATTTCTAGTATTTATACCCTTTTTCTAACTTAAGAGCCCCAAGTGAAGGTTTCTCTTGGTCTTTTCCGAAATTCTAAGTTCTTAAAGGGTTTTCCTATACTTGTTGAACCGCTGGATTGAGGGCTACGCGAGTTGGAAAGCACGGTCTTTGTTTGTCTATGTCAAATGCTAATTTAGATAGTTACTTGCAATATTCATATATCAATGTTCATGAGTCTCATATATACAATACTATTTTAATTCAGTATAATGGAGATTCTTGTTTCCTTAGATCATCTCCCTCCATTATTTGCCTACAACAATAATTGATTTTCCTTATTTTTCCTATTATCATTGTTTCACCAAAAGACATTGATTTCTCTCTTATTTCTTTTATTTAGCATACTTATCTATTAATTACATTCATAACAGTGACGGTCCCTATGAATTCGATACCCGAATATGCAACATCCGATCCCGTAATACTTGTGGAGGAGGTTGTTATTACCATTCGGTAAAACTTCCACGATCAATTACATGTTACCTTTTGTTTATCCGACACAAAAGTCCATTTGTGACTGTTTTGAATTCCCACTTCCTCGCTAAGTGGTTGAAGAAACCATGCCCATGACTCTCGACACTCAAACGATTGCATATGTTATAGGCAATATACAATCATTTGGATCAATCCCGAAAGCCGCAAGCAATTGACCATCATATCTACCTTCAAATGACATCCAGCGGTTGAAATTATAGGTCTACAACCAGCATTAACTCCATTTGAAGAGTATTAACTCCATTCTTCCCCATGTACCAATGTGCTACCGTGGTTCGTGCGTCTTAATTTTGTTAGATAATATATTCAGTTTACGTTTATTAATGTTAGTCTCTTTTGTAATTAGCTAAGTTAGGTCATCTGTTATTGTTTTAGAATGTGTCAAAGATAGGTGAGAAATATTCTCCTTATCTTTCTCCATTATCTTCTCCTTTAATTTTTCTGTAATTTAAATATGGATGTTTATCATTAATAAAGATCAATCAGTTTAGAGAACAACGCTTGCTCTACATGGTATTAGAGCCTTGATAAAAAGTTTTTCTCTCTTTACGCTCCACTTCCAAAAAGCCTCAATGGCAATTGTTCCCCATCAAATCCCCAATCCTAATGACCCACAAAAACCCTTAACAATAATCAATTTTTCCAATTGTACCAAGCTCTCTCCCACCAATTATATAACCTGAAAAACTCAGGTTGAATATTTGCTGATTGACCATGACTAAATCAGTTACGTTGATGGCTTTCTAACCCCTACCTCTTCTACTCCGGCCGACGACGCCACCACCAATCCCGCCCACACAACCTGGCGATGCCAGGATTATCTTCTCAAGGGAGGCCTTATCGGCACTCTCTCCTCCTCGGTGGCTTCGCTTGTCACAAGATCCACCTCTCGAGAAATATGGACCATCTTGGAGTCCCAATATGCCAGGCCCTCAAGGGCTCACATAGGCCTTCTCAAGGAACGCCTAAATGCAGTCAAAAAAGATGGAAAGTCGATTACTGAGTACTTGCATGAAATCTCTGGTATGGCCGATCACCTTGCTCTTCTTGGCAAAGCCAAGACCCGAGGACATAACCGAGGCGGTTCTCAAGGGTCTTGACATCAACTACCAGGCAGTCGTCGATGAGATCCGAGCACGAGACTCACCCATCCCCTTTGCCGATCTCCATAAGAAACTTTTTACAAGGGAAACCAAACTCCTCTTCAATAACTCCTCTTCCTCTACTCCCACACCTGCTTCCGCCATGTCCTTAAACACTCGCCCTTCAAAACCCAAATAATACCCTATCCCACCCTCTCATCCGCCGACCAGACCTCCTCACTGGACCCCTCCACTGCCGCCAAACAATTTCTCAGACCCCTCTCGTCCTTCACCACGACCCTTCCTTAGGAAATGTCAATGGTGCCGTACCCCGGGCCATGTCCTAGCCCATTGTCCAAACTTCCTTTAAGCAACCCCTAACCTACGCCAACCCGCCACTTACCGCCCTCCGAACCCTTATCGCCCTCCGCATGCTAACACAGCCACTGCTCAATCCAATTCCGCCCAATGGTTGGTTGATAGTGGTGTTACGCATCACGTCACCAACGACCTCTCCAACCTTGCCATACACTACCCCTATGATGGTACCGACGAGCTACAAGTCGGAAACGGCCATGGTTTGTCTATTTCTAATGTTGAAAAAATTATTTTACATTATGCATCCAAAATGTTCAATCATGATAAAATTCTCCATGTCCCTTCAGTTGCAAAAAATATCTTGTCTGTTTCTAAATTCACTAAACAAAATGATGTTGAAATTGCCTTCTCACCCACTTGCTTTGTTGTGAAGGATCTATTCTCGGGCACCCCCTTGCTTAGAGGACCTCTTAAAGATGATGTCTACTGCTGGCCTTCCACCACCTTTCCGAAGGCGTTCACAAATCTTCTTTCTCTTGGATCGCCGTGGCATCACAAGCTCGGTCATCCCTCTATTTCTACTTTCCGCATTTTTCAGTCATTGTTTTCTGTTGGACAATTAAACTCTGTTATTGATTTTGCAATGCTTGTTCTACCTCCAAAGCTCATAGATTGTCATTTCATGATTCATCTCTTTCATCTACTTCTCCTCTTGATATTATATTTTCTAATATTTGGACTTGTCCAGTTTTGTCGTTTGATGGTTTTAAATACTATGTGATTTTTGTTGACCACTATATTAAATACATATGGTTTTATCCCCTCAAACACAAATATGACACCATCAACGTTTTCACCACATTTAAGTCCTTAGTCGAAAATAAATTCAACACAAAAGTAAAAACCTTCTTCTTCGACAACGGTGGAGAATTCATTGCCTTAAAATCATTCTTCGCGTCCAATGGAATTTCTCATCTCACATCATCTCCCCACACCCCACAACATAATGGTTATGCCGAGCGTAGGCATCGTCACATAGTAGAAACAGGCCTAGCCCTACTTTCCCATTCGAGTGTTCCGCATAAGTTTTGGTCTCTCGCCTTCTCCACTGCGGTTTACTTGATAAATAGAATGCCCACTCCGTCTCTTGAAAATAAATCCCCGTTTCAATCTCTTTTTGGCACATTGCCCAACTATCACAAATTGCCTATCTCTGTTTAGACCCTGCGTGTTCGTCGGTTACTCACTTAACCAAAGTGCCTATCTCTGTTTAGACCCTAAAACTAACCGGATTTATTCGTCTAGACATGTTTCCTTCATTGAAACTCAATACCCTTTCTCCTCTGAATTAAGTCAAACCCAACCTGCTCCTTCCCCGGACCCACCTGCCCATATTGGCCCCATTCTACCCACTACTTCCGGGGCAGGCCCCACTCTCCTTCCCCCCCTCAAACCCTATCCCCCCTAACATCTCTCCTCAATCAATGACCCCTCCGTCTAATTCGGGCCCCACTCCCCCTCTTTCGCAAATCCCTACCCAAAACCCTAATCTCACTAACCTATCCTCAACTGCATGCCCCTTCCCCGGTCCCACCCCAGCCCCTGTTACACATTCTCATCCTTCACTTTCCCCATCATCTTCAAGCCCATTAAACACTCACCCCTCCCAGACGGCCCACTCCGCCTCTCGGCCCATTAACCGCCCTGCTACACCACTTCATTCCCAACCACCGTCTCCCTTAACCCACCCTCCCACCAGATGATAACCCGATCTAAAAATAATATCTCTAAACCCGTCTCCTAACTTAACCTAATGGCTCAAATCCCCATTCCCTAGGAACCCCAATCCACCACCCAAGCACTAAAAGACCTTGATTGGCGAGAAGTCATGACCATGGAATACAACGCTCTCACCGTCAATGCCATTTGGTCCCTTATCCCTCGACTACCCACCCATCACATTATAGGTTGCAAGTGGGTATTTAGGGTCAAAACCAACCCTGATGGGTCCTTGGATCGCTACAAAGCGAGACTAGTTGTCAAAGGGTTCCATCAAAGACCGGGATGTGACTTCACCGAAACATTCAGTCCCGTCATCAAACCAGTTACAGTCAGAACTGTTCTATCCTTGGTAGTTCAGTCCGGATGGCCACTACGCCAAATCGACATCAACAATGCCTTCTTAAAGGGCACCCTAACAGATGATGTTTTTATGGCACAACCCCCAGGCTTTACAGACAAAGCTCATCCCGACTATGTCTACAAACTTCACAAGGCCATCTATGACCTCAAACAAGCTTCCCGTGCTTGGTACACCGAACTCAGGTTATTCCTCCTCTCTTCTAGATTCGTCAATTCCACCTCTGATTCATCTCTGTTCATCTTTCGCCAAAACACAACCACCCTATATCTCCTAGTCTATGTTGATGACATTATTGTCACCGGCAACGATCCCTCCACCGTTCAATCCTTCATCACATCCCTATCTAACCGTTTCTCCCTCAAAGACCTTGGCCCTCTCTCCTTCTTCTTAGGCGTTGAAGTTCATACTCACCTTAATGGCCTCTTCCTCAACCAACGCAAGTACATCCTTGACTTGCTCACAAAAACTAAAATGGATTCTTGTAACCTTATTGCAACCCCCATGGACTCCACCTCCTCTCTCACCAAATCATCAGGAACTCCAATCCCTAACCCTACTGATTATCGCATGATAGTCGGTACCCTCCAGTATGTATCCCTAACCCGCCCAGATGTGACATATCTCGTTAACAAGCTCTCTCAGTATATGCAAAATCCCTTCACAGAACACTGGTTAGCCTTGAAACGAATCTTGTGCTACCTTAAAGGGACGATTGATCATGGGATTACATTACATACGACCGATGTCTCTTCCCTTCATGGTTTCTTTGACTCCGATTGGGCCGGCGACAAAGAGGATTACAGATCAACGTTTGGGTATGTGTTCTTCCTTGGTCGATCTCCGATCTCCTGGAGTTCTAGAAAACAAAAGACAATCACCCGCTCGTCCACTGAAGCCGAGTACAAGGCCTTGGCTAAGGCCTGCTCGGAATTGGTTTGGATCACCTCTCTCCTTCAAGAACTTGGTGTCTCCATCACCTCGCAGTCAGTGGTTAACTACGATAATTTAGGTGCTAAAAGTCTGAGCTTCAATCCAGTGTTCCACTCCCGGATGAAGCATGTTGCACTTGCCTTTTTCTTTGTTCGAGAACTGGTTTAACAAAGTGTTCTTCGAGTCTCTTATGTTCCTGTAGATGACCAGCTTGTTGATTGCCTAACCAAGCCAATGCCTCGCTCCCGTCATACAGCCATGGTTTCCAAGATTGGCCTAACTTCGCCCTAGTCCATCTTGCGGGGGCATATTAGATAATATATTCAGTTTACATTTATTAATGTTAGTCTCTTTTGTAATTAGCTAAACTAGGTCAGCCGTTATTGTTTTAGAATGTGTCAAAGATAGGTGAAAAATATTCTCCTTATCTTTCTCCATCATCTTTTCCACTTTAATTCTTCTATAATTTAAATATGGATGTTTATCATTAATGAAGATCAATCCGTTCAGAAAACAACGCTTGCTCTACAAATTCTTCCCCATAATCTGCAAGCTTTAAGAATTGTTTTGTCTCATCTCCCCACAAGATCTCCAAGGCATGGTCTTTTGCTCTCCACATCTTATTTGTAGGAACCATGATTTCAAATTCATCTTGTCTAGCAAGAATTGTTACAGAAGAACCAACTTAATATCAAGATCTTTTCTAATGATGTCTAGATATTTATGAGCAATCTAAACATAAGTAGCATACTTGTTCTTGAACCCTTTGCAACACGTGTGTTGATCTATGAAAGTTCTAATTTGAATTGTCTCACCATGTATTGGAGCAGCATACATATGGATGGGTTTCTTTAATATTTCAAATTAAGGGAAAGCCATACCCACTCTTAATGGTGGGTTTTTCATATCAACTTTAACATTAAACTTGGGAAACCTCTTCCTTCCTCTCCTCACCACTTTCCTCATCTAAACTTTGAAGCTCATCTTAGTCTTCATAATCAGTATTTACAAGAAGTGAATATCCCATCACTTGTTGCTCATTTTTGATGCCTAATGGTCTTTGCCTCTCATCAACCATGTCAAGCATAGTTGGTGGGATTGACATATTGATATCAAGCTTTGTATCCTCTAAATGTGCATCACAACTGGATACATCTAGCCCACCTTCTTCACAATGATTATCATTTGTAAAGAAGCTATACATCGTATTCGTTTCATGTTGGAACAACTCTTCATCAATAGATCCAGTATCATCATGGACAAGTCCAATTTCGTTAGCAATAACATGTTCCTCATTCTATAAACCATGATTACAACTTACATCTGCATTACTTTTATCACCATATTGGCCATCACTAACAACCCATCAAACTCTAATGTTGTCATTATCAATAATAATCATATAGAACTTTAATTAATTATTATTTTGTAAATTTGTAAGTATGTTGTTCACCTTCTATTTCTTAGCTTAGTGGAGAATCCTTAGGAACTGTTAGCTGAGATTCTTCAAATCAGTTTAGTTAAGTTGTATATATATGTTGCCGTTAAGTCAATACAAACAAGGCAATTAATCACAATCATATTTCTCTATATGGTATCAGATAGGAACGATCCTACCCCCTTTCTCTAAATTGTGGACGTCGCTTCCAACATTTCCCCTACGCTTGCCTCCAATATCCACCAAAAGCAGCTACTTCCTTCCCAATTCCTTTGAGCCTTCAAAACCCTTCATCTGTATCACTTTTGTCAACATTGATAAACTTTCCCCTACCATTTATCTAAATTGGAAGCAAACAATCAAAGCCCTACTCGATGGATATGATCTTCTTAAGTATCCGGATGGATCTTTCCCCGCGCAGTCGGAATCGATCTTCACCGCTGCGTCGCCCCCGGTAACGACCCCCAATCCTGCTTATCAAACCTGGGGCCGCCAAGACCGCTTCATCTATGGTGCCCTCCTGACCACTCTCTCCCCTGAAGTGGCGTCTCTGGTTTCTCAAACCAAGACCACTCATACGCTTTCGACTCTCCTGCAAAGCATCTATGCCAAACCATCTCGCAGCCACCTCCGCCAATTGAAGGAGTGGCTTAGTACTGCTTCTAAAGGTACACAGTCCATCACCTCGTATATGCATTCCCTGAAGATGACAACCAATCTCCTTGTTTCGCTTGGCTCTCCTGTCTTTGTTGAAGTCATGACATACCATGTGTTGCGTGGCCTCGATGATAGCTACAAGGTTGTGATTGACGGCGTGAATGCCCGGGATACACCCATTACGTTTGATGATCTTCTTGAGAGGCTTCTTATCCAGGAATTCTCTATTGCTGATGCTCAACGGCAAAATCCTGCTCCGGTTACTGCTCTGAATGTTCAGACCCGACCCACCTCCACCTACAGGCCCAGGTCCACGCCCTCGCCTGCACCCCCGGCTCAGCGCACTGACTCTCCAACATCTCCAAAACCGTTTTTGGGTCGGTGCCAGTGGTGCAATAATAGAGGGCATTCTCTATCTCAGTGTCGTACTTTCCAACGGCCACGCCCTAACGTTGTGCCCCCCGTTCCTCGGAAATCTTCGGGTTCCCTTGGACAAGCTCGGTCAATACTGTTGTTGTTGGCTCATCTTTGTCTGGTTTCCTCGTCGACAGT
The DNA here is from genome assembly GCA_033239125.1 of Fagopyrum homotropicum. NCBI lineage: Eukaryota > Viridiplantae > Streptophyta > Magnoliopsida > Caryophyllales > Polygonaceae > Fagopyrum > Fagopyrum homotropicum. The sequence continues at coordinate 150,524,698 of BSWB01000002.1, forward strand.
GGAGCGACGCATCATGTCACAAATGATCTTGTGAACCTGGCTCTTCATCATCCATACACCGGTCCAAACTCGTTGTTTATGGGTAACGGTTCAGGTTTAAACATCTCTCAGTCTAGAACACTTTTGCTTAATGATTTATCCTTGGCAAATACACTTTGCGTTCCTACCATGCAACAAAACATTCTTTCCATCTCTCAACTTGCTCAACAAACTAACTCTGTTGTGGCTTTCTTGCCAAACTCCTATTATGTGAAGAACTTGCAGACGGACAAGACAACTCATGAAGGTCCATGTATTGATGGTCTTTATCTTTGGCCGACCACTCCTCCATCGGTCAGCGCAACTCGCCTAGTTTCTTCTGCATCCTGACATCATAAGCTTGGGCATCCTTCTTCTTCAATTTTCAAGTTTCTTCAACAGCGTTTTTCCTTGGGCACAAATAAGTTTCTTCAATCATATTGCAACTCCTGCCAAATTAGCAAAAGTCATAAACTTTCTTTTCATGAATCCTCTCTAAAATTTTGTTATCCATTGAAAATAATTTTTTCAGATGTTTGGACTTCTCCTATTTTATCGATTAATGGTCTTCGTTAATATTGCATGTTTGTTGATCATTTTACCCGCTATATTTGGCTTTATCCTATGAAACGCAAATTTGATGTACAAGTGCTTTTCCCCAAATTTAAATTGCTTGTTGAAAATTTTTACAACCACAAAATCAAAATCTTATACACAAATAATGGAGGCGGATATTTAGGTTGTCGCTAGTTTTTAAGCACTCACGGTATAAGCCATCACACCACCCCGCCTCATACACCCGCACACAATGGCATCTCCGAACGTCAGAATCGCCACATTGCTGAAACTGGCCTCTCTCTCCTCCATCACTCGGGGCTACCTCTTACCTATTGGCCTCATGCAATGACTACCGCCGCTTATCTCATCAATCGTCTTCCCACTACAATCCTTGGGTACGACTCGCCGCATTCCAAATTGCTCAACACTAGCCCGGATTATCATAAGTTAAAGTGTTTTGAATGCATGTGTTTTCCTTGGATTAAACCGTATTCTAATCATAAACTTGCTCCAAAGTCTGCCATGTGTGTCTTTGTAGGTTCTCGGCCGATCAGCATGCCTATTTATGTCTCGATCCCAAAACAAGACGGGTCTACACTTCTCGTCATGTCAGATTTGTCGAAATAGAATTTCCGTGGTGGCCAAACCCAGTTTACAAAACGACCAAAAAGTCGGCCCCCTACAACTCTCAATCTTACAGCCCACTTTGCAGCCCGTTGAGAGCGCCACTTTCAACCCAATTGATGACTTGTTTGCTACCACGACCAGCCCAACTCAGGCACACTCATCTTCCTCAATTGAACCCACTCCCACTATCCAAACTCAAGACCCACCCCCAATCTCACGTCCCTTCATCCGCCCTCACAAACGACAAAAGACGACCGCCGGCGGTATCATCACTCGCTCACAAAATAACATCACCAAACCCATCGATAAGCTGAATCTCCATGTCTGCCGCCCCTTTCCCGTTGAACCCATGATTGGCGCTTGGCAATGCAATCCGAATTTGATGCCTTACACCGCAACGATACTTGGGATCTAGTAAGTCGGTCTCCTTCTTAGAATTTAGTCGGCTGTAAATGGGTGTTCCGAATCAAGAGGAATCCGGATGGCTCGATTAATCGTTACAAGGCTCGATTAGTCGCCAAGGGCTTTCACCAACGCCCTGGTTGGAACTACACAAATACATTTAGCCCTGTTGTCAAACCGGTAACCATTCGAGTTGTCCTAACCCTTGCAGTTCGTCAGGGATGGTCCCCCTGTCAGCTTGATATCAACAATGCGTTTCTTCAAGGCACGATTCAAGAAGAAGTCTTCATGATACAACTGCATGGGTTCATCAACAAAGCTCTTCTGGATCTTGTCTGTCGTCTTAAAAAGGCGCTCTATGGGCTAAATCAAGTGCCCCGAGCATGGTATACGGAGCTTCGAGTTTTTTTGCTCTCACTTGGCTTCATCAATTCCACAACCGATACCTCTCTTTTCATCTACAAGAAGAATGGGGTCACGATGTACTTACTTGTGTATGTTGACGGTATTATTGTCACTGGTAGTTCCCCTGTTGCTTTATTCAACCTCATTGCCACTTTAGCTGCTCGGTTCTCATTAAAGGATCTCGGTTGTCTCAGCTATTTCTTGGGGTTGAAGTAATCCCTTCCGCCAAAGGTATGTTTCTTTCACAACGGAAGTATATCACTAATTTGTTACAAAAGTCAGGAATGTCCGAGACCAAACCAGCATCTACTCCCCTCTCTGCCAGTGCTCCTTTACTCCAGGTTCAAGCGACCCCCTACCTTTGCCAACTGAGTATCGAGTACTTGTCGGAAGTCTTCAATATTTAAGTCTGACTCGTCCTGATATTGCTTTCAGTACAAATAAACTTGCACAGTTCATGCAAAATCCACGAATAGCGCACTGGTCTGCCCTCAAACGGGTACTCAGGTATTTAGCGGGCTCTTGTGACAAGGGGATCTTCATCTCGGCAACTGCCCCACTCACCATTCATGCCTTTTCGGATGCCGATTGGGCAGGCGACAAGGATGATTATATCTCCACTACTGGCTATTTGTTGTATCTCGATGACATTCTCATCTCTTGGAACTCTTGGAAACAGCGTTATGTTGCTCGTTCGTCTACGGAGGCGGAATATAAAGCCTTAGCCGACACAGCCAGTGAGCTAATGTGGATCCTCTCCCTGTTCATTGAACTTGGTCATACGCCCAATTCTAAACCCGTGATTTACTGTGACAATCTTGGTGCTACACATCTCAGTGCTAACCTTGTTTTTTACTCTCGAATGAAACACATTGCTCTCGCCTATCATTTTGTCCGGGAGCTTGTGCAGCTTGGGAAGTTTCGGGTGTCCTTTGTGCCCACTGATGATCAGCTTGCTGATATTTTAACCAAGTCCCTGGTTCGTCCTCGGTTCGAGTCTTTGCTGTCCAAGTTGCAACTCTCCTCCAGATTATACAACTTGTGGGAGGATATCAATAATAATTAGATAGAACTTTAATTAATCATTATTTTGTAAATTTGTAAGTCTGTTGTTCACCTTCTATTTCTTAGCTTAGTGGATAATCCTTAGGAATTGTTAGCTGAGATTACTCCAAATCAGTTTAGTTAAGTTGTATATATGTTGTCGTTAAGTCAATACAAACAAGACAAATTAATCACAATCATATTTCTCTAAAGTCATTTGTTCAGCATGCCTTCTAGTCATGTACATCTCAAACAACCTATGCTTTGGAAGTTGAATGATTAATCATTAAAATCCAATAACAAATCATCTAACCAAAGTTGCAGTCATGCATCTAATGCCATCAGTTATCGGCAATGTCTATGCGTATGCTTGCTATACATTATTTGATTTTCTTAAATGATTCTTTTAACACTTTTGGGCATTGATGTAAATGAAACTTTATAGCATCATAAACAAAAAATTAATAAAATTGATTGTGAAGAGGCAAGATTTTCTGACTACACAGAAGTAACTATTATGCATCAGTGCTGATAAGCTGCAACTTTTCTATTATACAGAGTTGTTGCTCAGCCATATGGAGAAATTGATTGCTTGTCTACAATTCTCTCATCATAACAAAGCCCATATTGCATTTTAGTTTTTATAATTTCTTTCTTCCAATTTTTGCAGGCATATCTAGCCTACGGAATCCCGACCTCTTCTCTAAGACGACTGGAGGTGGAGATTGAACAAATCGGGTTGGTCGGAAATTCGGATAAGATCTGTCGGGCAGTTATTTTGGATTTGGTATACTACAAGGAACCTGGAGATTATTGTTAAGAAACTAACAAAGTGCACTGATAAATGTGTTTGTAAGCTAGAATATTGTTTATTTTGATGTTGTTATGATTGTTTGCTGCTTAATAAGAGTTGCTTCTAAATTCCAAAAGGCTAACAATGAAGTGACTCAGATCATAGAATGGTTGCCATACAACTCCAAGTTCAGGTATAGGCTAATTTATCAACCTGTCACGTCAAACAAATCTTCAAAGATACTTAACAATCTAAAATTCATTGTTGTTTACAAGTGTTTGTCACAAACTAAGAACCTTAAATAGTAGTCTTTCTTTTCCTAAATTCATACCTTCAACAAAAAGTCACCAAGGATTCAATGCTTCAAGACTATAATTTGAAGTTTTAGGAATCAAAACCTACCAAAAGACGAGAATAAGGTCATGGTACAGTCTAAGTTACATAAATACTTCATACCTCAAACCTGCTATGAATAATCCTCATTCATCTCTTGTGTAAGGACGAGGTTTGGAGATTTAACGGCACCGTGACAAAAATGACACAATGATCTTTTAGTATATATTATGTATATATTATTTTCCTTAGTTAGCGTTTCTTTTTATCGTATTTCCTTAGTTAACGTTACCGTTATATGTAATTTAGTATATATGTTATTCTCTTGTCTGTAATAAACAAGTTGAAGAATTCATTTTCTGGAATTCACATTCCTTCATGGTATCAGCCATATTTCGATCCTACAACCTCAAACGCTAAACGCTTCATTCGAACCAAACACCGAGCATGGCACCAATTGCCGCTCTTGAAACCACCAATCCTTACTACTTGCATCCTTCGGATCACCCCGGAATTTCTCTCATCTCGGTGGTCCTCAAAGGAGAAAATAATTTTTCCGAGTGGAAAAGAAATATGCATAACTCCTTTCGAGCCAAGCGAAAGCTTGGGTTCATCGATGACACCATCAAAGCACCAGAAGAGACGTCGTCGGACTTTCAACATTGGGGTCCGGTTAACTCGATGTTGGTCGGATGGATCTTGCAAACGACTGATTCGTCCATTCGAGCTATGGTATCTAATCTTGACACCGCTCGAGATCTTTGGATAGAAATCGAACAACGATATTCTGTTGGAAATGGACCTCGTATACTCAAACTTCGTGCGGATATCGGTCAATGTCGCCAACAAGGACAAAGTATTTCTGTATACTTTGGCCGACTCCGACGTTTGTGGGATGAACTAAACTCGGCGCTTCCCTCCGCAACAGAGATCTGTGCTCCATGCTCCAAAATTTTGATTTCCGAGAGGGACGATGAACGTGTTCATCAGTTCCTCATCGGTCTCGACGATAATTTTCAAACCCTCAAATCCAACGTGATTTCTAAAGAAACATTGCCTTCTTTGAATAAAGTGTATTCATTAGCAATCCAAGAAGAGTGCTCACATACTGCTGCCAAGGACTCCGATACCCGCATAGATTCGTTGGCCATGGCTGTTCGTTACTCCACTCGATCCAACCAAGGTAAAACTGATAAGCCACATTTGTTTTGCTCTCACTATAATAAAACAGGACATGACAAAGAACACTGCTTCAAAATTGTGGGCTATCCGGAGTGGTGGAATAATGGAAGAGGTGCATCCGATTCATCTTCGGCATCCAATTCGCGTTCCAAGCCATCGCCTGCAGAAGCCAATATTCGCAATCGACCTTCGGTGGGAAGTAGCAACGTCATCCAGCATGCTCATGCTGCTGCAATGTCCCAGTCGGTTCCGCTAAACGCTCAGGACCGATCTAATCTCGCCAACAATCTAACCGATGCTCAATGGAACGATCTTCTCGAGAAATTTAAAACTTTTCATGCCGCGTCTAATGAAACAATGACAGGTAATGTCTCTAATTTTTGGATCTTAGATAGCGGCGCTTCGTTCCATATGACGGGTAATTTAAAACTCTTCTCTATATTGAACACTGTTAAATCATATGTAATTAAGTTGCCAAATGGATCTCTGCAAACTGCAAATCAAGCTGGAAAAATTGACTTAAGCTCTTATTTTTGTCTTTCCAATGTTCTATACGTCCCTGGTTTGAAATGTAATTTGATTTCCTTGGCTTGTCTGACACAAGATTTTAATTGTACTATTACGTTAACATCAAATTTATGTGTTATTCAGGACCCAGTTTCGCGGATGCTGATTGGAGCGGGTGAACCTAAAGATGGAGTGTATTGGTTGCGTTTTTACAATTTTCCCTTTTCAATTTCCGCCGCTGCCCGTGTTGATCCGTCGCATTCACCATCGGCGCTTTGGCACAAGCGTTTAGGCCATCCTGCTTTCAATTTTTCAACATCTTCGGATGTCAATAATGTTAATTTTAATTCCAACAAAACTATTCCGTGCGATATTTGTCATCGCGCGAAACAAACCAGATCTACTTTTCCAAAGAGTATTTCTCATTCGGATAATATATTTGATCTTTTACATTGCGATCTTTGGGGTCCTTACCGTATACCTGCTATTTGTGGGGCTTCATATTTTCTAACCCTTATCGATGATCATTCTCGTATAACATGGGTTTTCTTATTAAAATCAAAAACTGAAGTTTTCTCTATTTTTCAAAATTTTTTAACTATGAGTCAAACACAATTTAATAAAGTCATAAAACGTGTTAGAAGTGATAACGGGTCGGAATTTTTTTCTTTAAAACGTTTGTTTTCGGATATGGGTATTATCCATGAAACATCGTGCGCTTATACCCCTCAACAAAATGGTAGGGTAGAACGCAAACATCGTCATATTCTTAATGTGGCGCGTGCTTTACTCTTTCAATCTCAATTACCGATACATTTTTGGGGTCATGCCGTTCTTACGGCTTGTTATCTTATTAATAGAACTCCTACCCAAATTCTTAAAAATAAATCTCCTTTTGAAACATTTTTTAGCAAAAAACCTAATTATGATCATTTAAGAATTTTCGGTTGTTTGTCGTATGCTTCAAAATTGCCGAAAGATCATAATAAATTTAATTCCCGATCTCGAAAATGTATTTTTATTGGGTACCCTTTTAATCAAAAAGGATGGAGATTATATGATTTGGAAACTCATACTATTTTTATTTCTAGAGATGTTTGTTTTTATGAAAATCATTTTCCTTTTTCAAATAGTGAAGAACAAATAAATTTAAATACTTCCAATTTTAAATCTTCATCTCCTCAATCAGAAGTATGTCCTAATCCTAACCCTATTTTTGATCACCCAATTACAATTAGGGGAGGCCCACCTTCCTTGAATCCCTCGCCTGATATAAATCCAAATTCAAATTCTCTTCCTATTCTACCTTTTCCCACATCTTCCGCTGCAACTAATATATTGCCTATTCCACCTCCTACAAATCAGGCCATACAACCCAATTTACCAAATATAACATCTCTTCCGTCCAATCTTCATATATCGCCGGATTCTATTCCTAATTCATCTTCCGATATACACTGTCCTATTTTACCCGATTCACCTAATCCCATAATTTCCATCAACCATGATTCCATTAATCATACGGATTCCCCTTCCAATCTTACTCAATCTTCCAATACTAACTCAAACCAAAATTCTGCTCCCGATTCTTTCCCTTCCTCAGATGATTATATACCCTCTGAGTCTTCATCATCCAATCAATCAAGACCTTCCTCGAATGGGCATTCGATCGAATCGGGTCCTTCCTTACGACGGAGCACTCGATCCATCATTCCTAACACCAAGTACTCTGACTATCATTGTGGTTTCCTAACTACTAAACACTTCAGTCTTCCTTCACCCGCCCCAGATCCGTCGACAGGTAAGTCAATCTATCCTATGAGTAATTATTTAGATTATACTCACTTATCTCCTTCTTACTTGTGTTATGTCAAGGCTTCAAGCAAAATAAATGAACCCACATCATACAAAAAGGCTGTTGAAGTTCCGGAATGGCGCTCAACAATGCGTCTTGAGATCGATGCTCTCCAAAAGAACAACACATGAACTCTAGTTCATCTTCCACCAGGAAAGAAGACCATCGGTTGTCGATGGGTGTTCAAGACTAAACTCAAAGCCGATGGATCAGTTGAACGTCACAAGGCTCGTTTAGTGGCTTTGGGCAACCGACAACGACAAGGTATAGACTACACAGACACATTTGCACCAGTTGCTAAACTAGTGTCAGTCAAAATTTTTCTTGCAGTCGCGTCTACTCTTCGATGGGATCTACACCAGATGGACGTCCACAACGCATTCTTGCACGGAGACTTACAAGAGGACGTTTATATGAGCTTACCTCCAGGGTTCTCAACTCCAGACCCAACAAAAGTGTGCAAACTTCGCAAGTCAATTTACGGTCTTAAACAATCACCCCGTAATTGGTTCCGTAAGTTGAGTACAGCTCTTACCCAGGTTGGTTTCTTATAGTCTCGTGCAGACTATTCATTATTCACGTACTCTCGTCCAGGTATTGTTTTATATATTCTTATATATGTGGATGACTTGATTATAACTGGAAATGATTCTAATACTATTGCTCGTTTTAAGTCGTATCTCAACTCTTGTTTCAATATGAAAGATCTTGGCCAATTACGTTTCTTTCTCGGTATAGAGGTCGCTCATACTCCTCAAGGTATTTTTCTATCCCAACGCAAATACGTTTTAGATATTCTCACCGAGACAAGTACTATTGGCTCCCGCCCGACTACGTTTCCAATGGACCCAAGTCATTCTCTATCTAAAGACAAGTCGGCGCCATACTCCAATCCAGATCGGTACCGGCGTTTAGTGGGTCGTCTTATTTATCTCACCATTACTCGCCCTGATCTTAACTATTCGGTTCACATCCTATCTCAATTTTTACAAAAACCAACTATTCAACATTGGCTTGCCGGAATGCGCGTTCTTCGCTATCTCAAACATAATCCTGGCCAAGGTATTTTATTGTCTCACTCAAGTTCTTTTCAAATAAACGCTTATTGTGATTCCGATTATGCTTCATGTCCATTAACTCGTCGGTCTATAACGGGATTCTTTGTTTTTCTTGGCGAGTCACCCATCTCTTGGAAAACCAAAAAGCAAACCACGGTGTCTCGGTCTTCCGCTGAAGCTGAATATCGCGCCATGGCCACCACGACTTGTGAAGTCAAATGGATCAAATCTTTACTCTTCTCACTCGGCATTTCGCATAATCAACCGATCAACTTGTGGTGTGACAATCAAGCCGCGTTACACATTGCTTCCAATCCGGTATTTCACGAACGGACAAAACATATCGAAGTTGATTGTCATGTCATCAGAGATGAAGTCCAAAAACGCACCATTCGCACGCTACATGTTCTTTCCGTCAATCAATTAGCGGATATTCTCACAAAAGCTCTTGGTCACAACCAATTTCATTATTTACTACGCAAGTTGGGCATTCGAAATATACACGCTCCAACTTGAGGGGGAGTGACAAAAATGACACAATGATCTTTTAGTATATATTATGTATATATTATTTTCCTTAGTTAGCGTTTCTTTTTATCGTATTTCCTTAGTTAACGTTACCGTTATATGTAATTTAGTATATATGTTATTCTCTTGTCTGTAATAAACAAGTTGAAGAATTCATTTTCTGGAATTCACATTCCTTCACACCGACATCAATTGGGAGGTTTACTCTGAAAACTGCATAATGATGGTTCAAGCTCTTCTCTCCCTGCAATATGTGTACATGCGCCTAATTTGCTGATATACAACAGACAAAGAGAAAATTGGTATAGGAAAATCTTTTTTGTATCGTAGATACAATCTAGGCCCTTCCATTTTTTAGCCAAAAAATAAAAGTAAATAAAATTAAAAATGAGAAGATTTAGCTATTAGGACATATTTTGTATCAATAATACAAATTAGGCCCCTATATTTATCTAATAAATTTTAATTCTAAATAAAAGGGGTAAAAACGGAATTTGATACGAAAGTTAAATAAAAACTCTATAAATTATAATTGATTTACGTCCCTAATCGATCCTCAAACCCTAGCCGTCCTCCGGAACTGCTCTTAACTCCTCAAAAACCTCCTGCAACTGTTGCACCAGTAGGATCGCAGTCGCAGCCCTTCCTCTTCTTCCCCCAATTTCCCCGAACCGTCCTTTCCCGGCCACCACTCCACGACAACCCGCACAACCGAATACATATTTCGTGCTTTTGTTCGTCGTCCTTGTTGCGAACCGCGACTAAAGAAACCGACTCCACCAGCCTCGTTCCGGCGACAATCCATCACCAGGGAGCAACTCGCCGCCAGGACTTTCGATGTTGTCCTCTTCCTATGGCTCCCACCGTCCGCCGCCACCATCCTCTGTTCGTTGATTAGGGTTTTTTTTCAATTTAATTTATGGTAATTTACAATTGCTAGTGAAATTTGTCTGGACGAGGTGCCTATGTGGACTCTGCTTCTAGTGACGAGGCAAAGCAGCCTGAAATTAACGAGGTTAATGGTAGTTTAGTAAGTAAAGCTCTCCAAATTTTCATTGTAGAGTACATGTACGGGGACCAACTTCCTGAAAATTATCAAATATTGTTTATGAACCACATAGATGATCTGTATATTATGGGAGTACTTATGGCTTTATTTTCTTTTAACGATGTAGTCAATTTTTTTATATAGGAAAAATGCATTTTAAATTGGTGTTGATTGTTGTGAAAGAAGTTGTCTCAAACTTTGCTAGATCTTATTCTGAATTATAATAATCTTACATGGATGTTGCTATTTCTGCTATTTGTATTTCATAGAATATAGTTCACATGTTCAAGATTTATACTGTGATATTCTTGTAAGGTTTGCTGTCAAATAATATTTATAGAATTGTCCATATTTTCAGAAGTGCATAAAATTACTTGGTTGAATAATTATAAGATTGGATTTGTGTAACTCGATTGGATTTGTGTAACTTATTGGGTTTGTGAATCGATTGAGATTGTGTTGTGTAACTCGATTGGGTTTGTGAATGTGTAAATCAATTAATTGAGTTTGTGTAACTCGATTGTGTTTGTGTAAATCGATTGAGTTTGTGTAACTCTATTGGGTTTGTGTAAATCGGTTTGAGGTTGTGTAACTCAACCTTGTGTAAATAATGGACCGGACTTGTGTAAATGACGGACTTTTGGATATATACAACTCATCTGAGCTTGTGTAACAAAACTTTATGTAAACAAATGATCATGTGTAAACAACGGACCGGATTTGTGTAAATGACGACTTTTGGTTATGCGCAATTCATTTGAGCTTGGCTAACTCAACCTTATGTAAACAAATTATCGGACTTGTGTAATGGAAAAATGACGGAATTGTGTAAATGAAGGACTATTTGTGTATTAATATTATGTATCGACTAGACAATACACAACGACACAATACATAAATTATGGGGTCGAAATTTAGCTTAATATTGTGTAATTAGAAATTATGTATGCACATTATGTAATGAAATTGTGTATCAATATTGTGTAACGGAAAATTGTGTATCAATATTGTGTAACTGAAAATTGTGTATTAATACTATGTATCGACTAAACAATACACAAGTTCAATTAGTTCAGCTGGTAGGGAGGGCCAGTTGTCCAAAGTTCGATACTCACCAGATACAACATTTGTGTGGGCCTATTGGGCCTTAACTAAATTTGGGCTTGGACTCAATTAAAATTACCAATTAACCCTTTCAATTAATTTTTATCAATAAATAATAGGGGCCTAGTTTGTTAAATAAAAACACAAAAGTGCCTACTTTATACACAATAATACAAAAACTGCCTACTTAACCATTTTACCCATTAAAAATTGTGGGGGACCACTCTCATTAAAAGGATAAACTAAATTAAAAAGATAAGTAAATATTAATTGTGAGGACCACTCTCATTAAAAAAGTTCTCTCCCATAATTAAATAATTTCAAAAGTTCCTTAATTAACATGGCTGTTTTTTAATTAAATAAGGAAAATGAGAGTGATTCCCCACCAATTTTGTACATAATTTCGCACGCAAATTATGTAAAAAATTTCGCACGCAAATTATGTACAAAATTTCGCACGCAAATTATGTAGATAATTTTCACAAACAGCACAAATTTTGTACATAATTTGCGTGTGAAATTATGTACAGAATTTGTGGGGGACCACTCTCATTTTCCTTATTTAATTAAAAAACAGTCATACTAATTAAGGGAGAGAATCTTTTTAATGTTAAAACTAATTCCTTAATTGTAAGGGACCACTCGCATTTTCCTTTTTTATTTTAAAAAATTAAGGGAGAAAAAATTTTGAATAATTGTAGGGGACCACTCTCATTTTCCTTTTTTATTTTAAAAATTTAAGGGACAATATCTTTTTATTTTTGAAAGTATCTTAAATTATTTTAGATTTGATCTTTTTCTCAAAATTACAAGGGTCTAGTTAATACAAATTGAAACATTAAAGCCTACTCAATCTACATTTATACAATAAAAGTCTATTTACCCCTTTTACTCACATACAAATTATAAGGTTCGACTCTTTAGTGAATAATGCAACAGATGTCTCCTATTGCAACATGATATTATTTCATAAGCAAGTGGTAGCGTGAAATGCCATAATTTGGATAACTGGCTCGGGAATTCAGCAACTCTACATAGTATAGAGTTGAGTAATTACAGATGGAATACTGTACGAGAAAAGTTTTGAAATGCTATAAAAACCTGCGATTTTTAGCTTATTACGGAAGAATCTACACTAAATATGTGATGGATGGAGGTATGGTCATATTTGGGGTTAAAAATTAGGGGAGAACTGCATCAGAAATATGTACTACTATAATGAACTTACATGGCACGTGGCTCCCAAATGAGGTAGATCTCAAAACCGGTACAAAGATAAGGTGCGCCAAATCAGACTGAGCAGCACCATTTGGGAGCTTTGCAACATCTGCACCCTAAATTTAGATGCAAGGTAATTTCAACCATACTGAATTAAATACTACAGATAATAATAAAGCGAATACAGTGTCTCATTCATGCATAAAGGGCAAAACACACTATAATAAAAAGAAAAGAAAAGAGAAAGCAAATCTAGCTTACATTACAGGCGACTCACATTCTTTTAGCGGGTGAGCATGTTGCAAGAGGATACTCTTGAATCAAGTTGTCATCAATGCAGTCCGTATCCGGGATATGGGTCCTATCTCTAGCAGCTGAATTTTCAATAGCAATCAAGGCAGCATGTCGTAAAGGGTGCCAATAACAAGAATTAACTGTAGATAAGCTCTGTTGGGACCACTGCCAAGGGTTTAAGCACTGCACATCTGTGTGTAAATGAATTTTACCATAACTTGATCGTAGCTTGTTTGACAGGCATACATTAGCAGAAAAATCTGCATTGAGGTGATCAAGGCTAAAAGTATCTTCTCCTGTGCCGTTTTCTTTAGGAGAAGTATGCCATGAACAGATACCAACACAAGCGGTGGCAATTACTTGATTAATGGATGGATCTACGATAACTGCAGCATTGACAACCTGATAATTATAACAAACACCATACAACTCCTTTGTGAAACTTCTCAAAGAAGCACCAATTTTAGAGATTCATTGGTCGGGCTGAGAGTTTCAACTCACAGGTTCCTTATAAAATGACCAGCTTCTGAGACTAAAAAGCATTGCCTTTTTCCTGTCTGTGGCCAAATTAATTACATGCTCCATGAAATTGAAAACTGTCTGCGAACCTTTTTTCACTAAAGCCAGCTATGCACTCAATATTGCTGAAAGGGAAGTGATCAGATTGTCAAGCTAAGGCTTTCACGTCCCCCTTAGGGGAAAGAATTACATGCCAGTTGCGCGTGCATAAAATTGAAATTGAATTAGGGGGGACTTCTTAGGGAAAATGTTAAATAAATTACACAATGTTACTTCAAGATACTGACTGTAGATAGAATCAGCAAGATTGTGTTCCAGTAATTGATTTAGATCTTTTTTTACCACATGAATGAAATACTTCGTAAAACTATATCTTGAAATTCAAGTTTCGGATTATAAACTTCACATGGTTTTATATATTAAGAAAAGAAAAACAAAAGATTACGTTGAGAATTTCAGATACGACCGATTCTATCCATTCTCTACCATTTTACACAGGCGGCTGCATACACTTATCTGAGACTTCTTTTATAGTGCTGTTTTTCAAATGATATTGAATCTGCTACCAAGCAAATTATGATAACAAATCCAGTGGCTATGCATAGAAAATATCCAAACAACAATATGCATAAACACTTCAGAAAACATGGTCAAATAAGAAAATATCAGATTATGCTAGCTCAAAACCAAGCACGACTTACTAGGTTGGTGGATGTAATGACGTAGGCCAAAGTTTGTATTGTTCTTCCCACTCTTCTTTCGTTGCTTCTGCATATTTACACACCTAAAATTTCAGAAAGATTAGAAGACATTGCTAAATGTAGGAAATCAAGTTACTACATGGTCAGGTTATAAGTATTGGACCTCAATAAAAAATATAGCAACCCATTGTCATCTCAAAATGTGGGTGCTACAAGGAGCAATGATATTATTAAAACCAAGTTTGCAATTAATTGTCAAAGTGCTTTTTAAAATTCAGGTTAAAAAAAAACTTTTCAGTTCGCACTTCACATACAAGATTTCACAATATTTTACTGAATCTAGTCAAATCACTAGAGCATGTTTTCCATGATAATTATCTCAGTTGCATAATGAGGCAACACTTGCAAGATTAAACGTAGAAGTAAATGCTATAAATCACACAAGAAATACTGCCAACCCAATTTCAATCAAGGAATAGAAAATCCAGATGACGATCAAGGAATGCACTTTGTCTTATCCAAGAGACATCATTTCAGCAAAGCCTGAGCTTGAAAGTTGCTTGTGAGATTTCTCTTTTTTGGTACGAGTAGATATTTGATAAATCACATAAACGCAATAGCACAAGGAACATAGGAATGAGTGAAAGGAACAGATTCAAGAAGCTGCAGAACAAGCAATGACCTACTTGTGTAACAAATGTACTCGATTGGTAGGAACTGATTAGTTCAGCAACGTCATTTGGTATGCCACTTAAATCACTGGCATTATCACTAGCAAGACATAGTAATAGCGTCAACTGTATCTTCCCTGTCATATAAGCTGACAAACATCAAGAACGTATAATTGCTAGTAGCAGCAAATATGTCATTTGCAAATGCTTCTTACAAAGAAAAATGTTGATGTCAACAGATAGTTGTTAAAGTGGGAAGCTTCATATTTGAAAAGGTGACTTTTGTCCCTCTATGTATATTAATAACCGTTATCCCTATCCTCAATTCTTGATAACTAAAAAACTAAGAAAAACAAGGGTCGTCTCAAATTATCTATTATACTGATATTCCACAGAGGATCACAATTACTGATCATGGAGTTCATTTCATTTTGTAACACATAATAATTAATTGGAAATTTGGAGGAAGAATAGAAGATTATAATATGTCAAACCTGATCATAATATTGGCAAATTTTGGGTTAATCAGTGAAGCAACAACATTTAGTGCATATCAAAGCACCACAAGTGTACAGTCTTGACAAAACAAGCATTTGTCCTCCTAAAACGCCTCACAGATGACTCCAGCCAGGTTCCTTGTTCAGCCCAGCTGTCTTCATTAAACTTCTTATATGCAAGACCTCATCCCATTTTCCAACATCTGCATGGATGTTCGACAATGATATATAAGCTCCTGTTTCTGAAGGCTTCAGATCCAATACCTTTTTGGCTGCTCGACTTGCAAGCTCAATATTTCCATGAACTTGGCAAGCAGCCACCAGTGTGCCCCATATCAGAGCATCGGATTGAATAGGCATGTTGTTGATAAACCTCTCTGCTTCTTCCAGTTTCCCCGAGCGACCAAGAAGATCAACCATGCAGGCATAGTGCCTGAGACCAGGTTCAAGTCCATAATCTTTGGACATCGATTTTAGGTAAAAATATCCGTCTTCTACTAGACCAGCATGGCTGCAGGCAAGTAGAACTCCAACGAAAGTCACGGAATCAGGTCTAATTCCCTCCATTTTCATGAGCTCGTAAAGTTTCAAAGCTTCTGTTCCTTTCCCATTTTGTGCATAGCTCATTATCATGGTAGTCCAGCCAATCACGTCAGGCTTTAAGATCTGATCAAAAGCTTTACGGCAACCATCTACATTTCCAGATTTTGAGTGCATCATAATCAGCGAGCTTCCCACAGAAACTTCAGAAAATAATCCAAATTTCATTGTCAATCCATGTAGTTGATTTCCTACATCGGCTTCCTCCTGACCAGCAACAACCCCTAGAATAGACGAAATTGTGTAAGGGTCAATTTCAAGATTGGCTCTCATCATGTCAAGGAAGAGGAGCAATGCTTCCCTCTTATACCCCATTTGTGCATATCCTGAAACCAATGCAGAGCATGATATCTTATCTTTATGTACTATCATAGCGAAAGTCCTCCTTGCTAATGCCAACTCACCACATTTTGCATACATATTCACAAGTGCACCCCCTATAGGGGTCTCTGTTCCTAATCCCATCCGGATAGCGTAAGCATGAACTTCCTTGCCTCTCAATAAGGAAGCAAGAGACGAGACAGCAGTCAAAACTGCGATCAAAGTCATTTGATCAGGTCTAATACCCTCATAGAGCATCTGTCGAAACAATTGGATAGAGTTACCTGCACAACCATGTTCAGCAAAACCAGAGATCATCGAACCCAATGAAATGATATCCTTGTCGGGGATCTCCACGAAGACTTTGTAAGATTCCTCTAAGCTCCGACATTTTGAATACATTGTAAACAAAGCACTTCCGGTAGAAACATCATAAATGAGTCCGGTTTTAAGCATGTATGAGTGGACTTGTCTTCCAAGACCTAGGCAATCAATGATGCTCAATAAACTAGAAGTAGAAAATCTGTCAGGCTTAAAACCCTCCCTCAACATCCTTCGAAATAATTCCGTTGCCTTATCTGATCTTTGATTCTGAGAGAAAGCAGCCATCATCGAAGCCCATAAACCTGAATCCTCAACATTTTCAATTTCCAAAAACAACTGTTCTGATTGACAAATTCTTCCAAGTTTCGAGTACATATTGATCAAAGCAGCTCTGACCGCAGAAATTGTTGAGAACCCTGCCTTTACAATACAAGAATGTATTTGAGTAGCTACTTCAAGATCAGATAACTTGACACAAGCAGTGACAATGCTAGTAAGAGTGTATGCATTTGCTTCTTCTCCAGATCTCTTCATTTCCCTAAAAAACTGGAGAGCAGAAATAGAATCATCCATCTGTACGAACCCAGAAACTAATGCAGTCCAAGAAACTACATTGCGAAAGGAAATCCTCCAGAACTCCTTAACAGCATCACCCATACGGCCACATTTTGCATACAAATCAACCAAAGCAGTCCCTATAAAGACATCTTTATTTGCTGCATACTTAATTATCAACCCATGAATCTCTCTTCCGAAATCAAGATTTTCAATTGCAGTGCATGCACTCAAAGCACCAGAAAATGTAAAACTATTAGGAACATGAGACTCATGACACATCCGAGAAAACATTTCCAGAGCAGTCCGACTATCCCCACACTTTACCGCCCCCGATATTATGCTATTCCAACAGACAACATTCTGATCATCCGGGCAATCACTGAACACCTTTAAAGCATCACCGAGATTCTTCCCCGAAACCTTTGAGAACAAATCAATCAATCCAGCCCTGACATAACCATTGGAAAAGAAACCATTTTTTATTGACATGGAATAAACCATCTTGGCATAGGAAATACACCCCAGGGCATTACAAGCTGATAGAACGCTACCAAAAGTATACTCATTCGGCTCAAACCCTGCCGAATGCATACGACAAAAATACTTCCATGAATCATTAAACATTAAATTTTGATTGTGACCTGCAAGCAGAATGTTCCAAGAAGGGACGTTTGGGTGGGCAATATCGTCGAACAGGTGGACTGCTTCACTGATGGCAGAAACTTTACAGTACCAATATATTAGAGAATTGGCAACAAACACTTCAGATTGTAAATTGGATGTTTTTAAATAATGGGCATGGGATGAGCAGATCTCCGTAGCTTCGAAAGTTTTTGACTTTGAGCAATTAGTGAAAATACTAAGAGGATCCAATTGGAAACCAGTATCAGGTTTTTCAATTAAGCCTGCAGAAGTGGCAAATTTGCGAGTAAAAGCATAGGCTCTTTGGTGAATCTTTTGACGGATGTGAGCACTCATTGCGATTTTGTGCCAACACAAATCACGAGAATCAGAGAGTAAAATCAGAGTTTATACTTCATATATGGGCGGGAAAAACAAGCTGTGATGCACTGACGCGGGTGATGAGGTATAGCGTAAACAAGCCAGACAACGCTCCAGATGCATTATTGTAACTTATTTTCTTACAACTACTTAGCATAAACCAAGCCAGTAAGTGATGCACTGATGCATTACCTCGTATTTTGAACAATGCAGTTGCTGCAGACAACCTGCGGATCTGCAAAAACCTAAAAATATAGCAAAAACATTGGATTAGCTTCAACATATTACAGATATATAATTTGAGGATAACAGATAAAAAACATGTAGAAAGATAAAGAGGTTTATGGGTTAGACTATACATTCAGTTACCTTATTGCGTGGTTGTCAGATAATAACAATGGACAGACAGGTGAATTTGGGCCGCGTTGAGCTCCGTCGACGATCTCGTCCACGTCGATCGACTAGAAACTCCGGTCCTGCTCCTTGGTCTTCTTATAAGTTGAGTCGAAACAGGAACTGAAGATAATCGTGATCAATTTTAGTTGAAAATAGCTGCGAGGAAGATGTGAGAGAAGAATAGATTTGTCGGGCCTGAGCCCCGAAGTACGCTAGGTAGGTCAAAGGCTAAAAAGGTAATTACATAAATTAAAAGTCTTGGTTTTTTTGTTCATGGTACTTGTATAATAATAGAACATATAATGATATAAATTAAATTTTTTGTATGATAAATGCCTCAATTAATTGGATTCACAATTATACTTATATAATAAATATTTATAAAATTATTTACATATAGATTAAGGTATGTAATAATCCTAATAACTTACCGATTACATGTTTAATAACAATATTTTGTACACATACGTTTTATTTTGTTGATTGGTAAATATTTATTTTTTTGATATGTAAATTATACAAAGATATTAAAAGAAAACTAAATTCAAATAAAAGAAAACTAAATTTAAATCTGTAAAAATAATAAATATATTTTTTATGACATACATAAATGATTTTTTGTATAAGTAAAGCATATTTTACAATCCAATTTTTATGTTTAATAACCACGAAAATAAATTAATTAAATCAATAAAAATTAAAGTATAAAACTAAATAATAATAATAATAATAATAATAATAATAATAATTATTATTATTATTATTATTATTATTATTATTATTATCTACGTGTAAATTTGTTTTTTTTCATAACTAGATTTTTTTTTTTCTAAAATATTTCAAGTTAAGGAATCATCAAATCACAAGGCCACAAGAATTGCTATTATAACTTTTCGCTTTCATTATTACTAACAAAATTTTAACTTGCTCAATAAAAGGCACGATTAACTTTTGTAAACTTTGGTGGTAATACAAATTTTGTACCTTAAATCATAAATTAATTTGACATATATTTTTTTAATTATTAGCATTCCCAAACAAATCACTTTTAAGTTTTTTTTTTTGAATTGTACCAATTGGATCAATAATAATTTTTTTTAAATTCTTAAAATCTCGTACGAGTTTAAAACATCTCAATATAAACGAATCATATTAAAGAGTTCTTAAAAGTATGTAGTTATTTTACTTTATCAACAAATTAGGATGAATAATTTAATTATAAACATAGTAAATGATAATCGGCTTTAAAATTTACACAACTCTCTCTCTCTCTATATATATATATATATACACACACAAGAGCGTTGTGTGAAATATTTACGTTTCGTTGTAGTATCACTGTTGGAAAACGAAGAAATAATGAAAACAAAAAGAAATCAATAAAAATGAAGAGACATTCCATTTATTCAATGACTATATTTAGAAATATATTTATTTTTTTCTCTAAACTTTTTTAAAAATTTAGCTAAAATTCAAAGCAACTATAGTAAGTCCCCCTCTTGTTATCCACAAGTTTTAAGATCTTATGTTTGTGTCCTCAAACTTTAAACCTATTTTTTAGTACCCATTTGAGCATTTCAATAATAAAACTGTAATTCCGTTAATAAAACTTAAATAAGAGAGATTTCTATTCTTTTTTACTTATTTATTAAAAAAAACAAGAAGTTTTTTCCCCCTTTGTTAGTCATTTTTCCTCTCTCTCAACTTGAGGAGAACACCATTGTATCGCTAGTGTAGTTGTTCACCGCCGGATTGTTTCTTGCTCCTTGCCATTGAACCAAAATCTCCCTGCTTTGATTCACCATGGCGAATGAAGCTTCTTGTGGAAAATATAGTACGAATCATGTGGGCTTAGTGTCTAGCCAATTGAATGGAAGTAATCGTATGGGAATCGGAATCATAGAAGTAGGGTTAATGGGCCAATTGTGAGGACGGTGGTTGAAGGTGAGAATTTTGTTTTGAGAGCTTCAATGACGGTTCTCACTATAAGTACCGATGCAAAATAGAGTCTAACAACCGCCTCCATCAAAATCAGCGTCAAAAGCATACCTCTAATAGCAGCTTCTAACAACAACAACGATGTAATTTCCATCACAACTTTCCTCTCGAACCAGTTTGCGCGTAACTCACCGAAAAATTATAAGGATAAAAAACGCTCTGATTCGAAACCATAGAAAAGCAATCTTGCCCGTAACTACTATCGATAACTGCTCATGGAAGTTGGGTCTGGAGGCTCACAACAGCAGGCACAGATGCAGCCACCACCACAACCACCGGATGCGATGGAAGTTGGTGTTCTACAGACACAATCATCTCAAGGCCAACAGGTGCAATCACAAGAGGTTGTGATGGAAAGATAAGTTACGCTGTTACAGACGTCGGGTGTTGAGACTTCAATGCATCAGACTGCAAGTGGTGCCCATTCTGAAATTCAACAGGCTGAAACCGTTGATGTAGTACCTGCAATTGTTCCAATGTGCCCTAAACAAACATGGAAGGAGGTTTCCATGTTCGGTGGGAGCATAGGACAACAACGTACTATACTCGATCGAGAATTCGTGTTTGGAAAGATAAACCTCGCTTTCCCTGATGGTGAGGATGGTGATCCATTTGTCTCCCTGGATGAGGAAGTAGAGATTGCTTTGAACAAGGTTTGGGAGAAGTCCATTGTTTTTAAAGTTATTGGATTTCCAATAGTTTCCCTGTTATGGAGAGGAAGATAAGGGAGCTATGGAAGTTTGTTTGTTGTATGCAAGTTGTGAATAGGGAACGATGGAAGTTTGGTTCTTGTATGCAAGTTGTGGATCTATCGAATGGATACTTCATGACTCGCTT
Organism: Fagopyrum homotropicum; assembly: GCA_033239125.1. Lineage (NCBI taxonomy): Eukaryota > Viridiplantae > Streptophyta > Magnoliopsida > Caryophyllales > Polygonaceae > Fagopyrum > Fagopyrum homotropicum. The sequence goes on from BSWB01000002.1 coordinate 150,546,096, forward strand.
TGATAATGAAACGGACCTGCTGAATGTGCTCACAGGAGGACCATGGTCGATCTTTGGTAGATGCTTGTCACTCAAAAGATGGTGTCCTTCCTTTCGACCATCGATGGAGATAACTTCGGCACCAGTTTGGATTAGGATTATGGATCTACCAATTCAATATTATGAGGAGACGGTGTTATGGCGTATGGCTTTGGGAATTGGAGTACCGATTGTGGTGGATCCGAAGACTCTATATTCTAATCGAGGACGATTTGATGAGTTTGTGTCGAGATTGATTTGGGAAAGCCATTGAAGAAAGCGATTCTTATTAGTGGGAATAAGTGTGTGTTGGAGTACGAAGGATTCCAAACTATTTGTTTTAGATGTGGTAGGTATGGGCACTTGGCACCTCATTGTACCTACTGTCCAACAGTTGGTCCGGTTACTTCTCCTACAATTGCAGCTGTAACAAGTATAGTAAAAGATGGGTCTAAAATTACAGAACTGCCAATAGTAGTGAATGAGGTAGGTTCACAAGGATATGGCCCATGGACCATGGATGTTGGTGACTGAGAAAAATAATAGCTGGAAAAGTAAAGGTAAAAGTTATCATGGTCCTCAAATTGGTATTAGAATTGCTGAAAAGACTTCAGTGGTGCCTTCCACTCCTTTAGTAGTATCACAAAAGGGTAAGGAAAAGGTGGGTTGTGATAGCATAGTGCCACAAGAGAGTGGAATAGTCAAAGGTCCAAGTGTAAGTACAAGCAAGGGTGCGAGTACATTAGGGAAGTCTCTTGTTGGAGCATCTTCGTCGGTAGCGAGGGTTGTAGTGATTAGAGGTAAAGACAAGGTCGAAGAATCAGTAACCGATGTCATGTTTACAGCTACTACGTCCCAGCAAGGGACTAATTAAAGGTAAAGTTCATCAACGAGGTTCCACTCATGGGTCGAGTAAGGAGGTTAAAGGAAGTGAAGCTTACAATAAGAAGAGGAATAAGATGAGAGCTTTAGCCCGGAAGAAGATTTTTGCGGCACAAGCTTCTGTTGATATTGGGATTGACTCTACAATAGTGGAGAAACGACAACGTCAGGAGGAGAAGCAACCTATTCCAAGCACACAAGAGGTTAGGGATTCTAATCCCTTGGATAAGCAGAAAGAGTTTGCTGATGTGGAAGTCATGGATAGCCAAGGTGATACTGATGTTGTTGATCATAGCTCCTCCAACACGGATGTGGAGATGGGGCTTGTGGTCAAACAATCAAATTAAGTATCAATGAATTGCTTATTTTGGAATGTTTACGGAGCTCGTAAGAATGGGTTCTGCCGCGCAATTAAGTACTTGTGTAAGCATAATAGTATTGATGTCTTGGCTGATTTGGAACCTAAGATTTCTGGGATCGATGCTCAGCGGGTATGTGATCGGATGTTATTTACGGGATGTGTTCGGGTTGAAGTTGTGGGTTTCAAATTAAAGGTGGTATATGGTCATTGTGGTACGATAACCAAATATCTCTTACTATTATTACTGTTGATGATAACTTTGTGCATGTGAGTATCAAGCAGGGGTTATAGTTGTTCCATCTATTTGTTATCTATGCCCTACCAACGGTTGCTCGCAGGAAAGATTTTTGGAACAAACTTGACTTGGATATTGCAGGAGTGGATGGCCCTTGTTTGTTGGGTGGTGATTTTAATTGTATCCTTAATTTGGATGAAAGGGACGGAGGAATTAGTGGTCTTCACAAGGATTCTTCTATTTTTCAGAATTTTATACATACCCATGGGCTTATTGATATTGGAATTACAGGTTCTCCTTATACATGGAGTCGAGGTACTTAACCGAATAGAGTTATTTCTAACAGATTGGATCGGGTGTTGATAAATAAGGAGGATAGGGTGGAATGGCCACATGCTACAGTCCGTCATTTACCTCGTTATTCTTCCGACCACTCGCCTTTGCTCCTGTGTTTTTTCGTCACAAAAATATGTGAGTGGTAAACGCTGTCCTTTTCGTATGGAAGCCGCTTGGTTAACTCATGAGGATTTTGTCCCTATGGTTGAAGGTGTTAGGTCTAATTATGAAGAGGTAAGTATTACTCTTTCTCATTTGAAATCTAAACTTATTGCCTTGAATAGGCGTATGTTTGGTAATGTTTTTCACAGGAAACAAGAAATTATGGAGCAAATGAGTGTCACACAAGGTCATCCTTTGTTTGCTTCCTCTCAACATCTTATTGATTTAAATAATAAATTAGCATTGGAATTTGAGCTTATTTTGGAAAGAGAAGAACTCACATGGCTTCAAAAGTCGCAGGAGGAATGGTTGACGGATGGGGAGCGGAATACTTGTTCTATCATTTATCTACAATCATTAGGCGTTGACGTAACAAGGTGGAGGGTCTTATCCTGGATGATGGTATTTGGGAGACAGATGATACTAAACTGGAAACACATGCCACTACTTGGTTTCGAATTATGTATCGTAGATCAGAAATTGAAGGAGTTGATTGGAGTAGTGTGGATTTTACCTATCCAGTTTTAGATGGGGAAGATTGACGTAAGATGCAAGTTGAGCCGACGGGTATGGAAGTTTGGAGGGTTGTTAAGTCTATGGGCAAGTATAAAGCACCGGGATTGGATGGGTTTCAACCGGTGTTCTACCAAACTTGTTGGCATATTGTGGGGAGTTCCGTTGTTGCTGAAGTCCGTAAGTTCTTTAATACTAAAGTGTTACCAATCGGTCTTACTAATACTTTGTTGTGTCTTATTGCTAAAGTGGGGGTTCCGGAGAGGATAAACCAGTTTGACATATTGCTTTGTGTAACGTTCTTTATAAGATTATTTTGAAGGTCATGGTGCAAAGGATGCAAGTTGTTATTGGTGATCTTGTTGGACCTACACAAGGTAGTTTCATTCCGGGACGTCTTATTCATGATAATATTATTCTTATGCAAGAAATTATCCATTCGGTTCAACGCAAAAGATCTGGGCGGAAGTGGATGATCATTAAGCTGGATTTGGAGAAAGCTTATGACCGTCTCAATTGGTGTTTCGTCATTGATTCACTTAGATGGGCGGGGTTTCCGGAGGATTGGGTTATGCTGGTTAAGGAATGTATTTCTACACCTCGTATGCATGTTCAATGAAATGGAGAGGTGGCAGAACGCTTTATTCCCGAGAAAGGGTTGAGACAGGGAGACCCGCTTTCTCCATACCTTTTCGTTATTTGTCTTGAGAGGTTAAGTCATGTTATTACTCAAGCTGTTGATTGTGGGGATTAGGTTCCTATTCGTCTTTCTAGGAATGGACCGTTGTTATCGCATATGGTTTTTGCTGATGATATTACTTTTTTTGCTGAGGCATATATCGTGCGCTTAAATTTGTGTAGTTAAGCATATTATTGAGAAGTTTTTGAATGGCTTCAGGTGAGAAAGTTAACATTGAGAAGTCGCGTATTTATATTCCCCGAATGTTAATAGCGACCTAAAATAACGTATTCAATGTTTGAGTGGAGTGGTTGCTATTAACAATTTTGGGAGATATTTGGGCATGCCGGTTCTACAAACAAGGGCTCGGAATTGTGACTTCCAATTCATTCTGGATAAAATGGATAGTAAGTTAAGTGGATGGAAGCGTCGTTCGTTGAGTTTTGTCGGTAGAGTTACATTGGCGCGGTCGGTGTTACAAACTATATCTCAGTATACCATGTCGACACTTATTATTCCGGCCGGGCTAGCTCAGAAGATTGATAGGGTTTGCCGGGACTTCATTTGGGGAAGCTCGACGGAGAAGAGGAAATTACACTTGGTTAAGTGGAGTCAGGTATGTAAGCCTCGGGAATATGGTGGCATAGGGCTAATTCAGTCTGAAATATCGAATAAAGCCTTTGCTGCAAAATTGGCTTGGAGATTCATCACTGATTCAAGTCTTCTTTGGACTGAGGTTTTGAAAGCTAAGTATTATGGTAATAATGGTATTAGAAATAGGGTTCAATCCTATGGTTGGAAGGCTATTGCCATGAGGTTAAATACTGTTCTTAAAAGTAATTGTAAGTTTGTCGTGGGTAATGGTCTTCACACAAGTTTCTGGTCAGATAAATGGCTTGATTTATTACCCCTTAAAGATGTAGTTGTTCGGTCAATCACGCCAGCTGAGGAGTCAAGAACAGTTCGCTCTTTCTAGGATGATGAAGGACATTGGAGATGGAGCGATATTTGTCACCTTCTTCTGCCGGAATTTATGTCTGCCATTGCTACTGTTGTTATTGATGACACAAAACAGGATGTTTTGTCTTGGCCATATACCATTTTGGGAATCTACTCGGTTGCATATGGTAGTCTGCTGCTTAGTAATCATATGAATGCTCAATCTGCTGATAATCAATTATTTTTGAAGTTATGGAAGCTAAAGGTGCAAGAAAGAGGAAGGTTGTTTATGTGGAAGCTTTTGAATGGCGATTATCTCACTTATTATGAGCGTTTTCGTCGGCATTTAACTATTGATTACTCATGTAAATCTTGTCCAGGGGTTGTTGAAGAATTGATTCATCTCTCTAGGGATTGCGTATGTACGAAGCGGTTATGGCTTGATTTAAATGCGACGACAATGACATCGGGAATCTTTGACTTGCAATTCAATGCATAGATTAGAGGTAATCTCTTAAGTAATAAAGTTTATAATTCGTGTTATGCTTGGTGTGATGTTTTTGCAGAAACTATTTGGAATATTTGAAAATGGAGGAACCGATTGGTTTTCGATGACATTGTTATGCCAAATAAGTTGGATTTCAATATCCAAAAGACGAAGGACTACTACGATGCATGTAAAAAGAGATCAACATAGGAGAACTTTCGATACCCGTCAACATTCTTCATTGCATGGACAACGCCTTCGCATGGGTGGGTGAAGGTCAATACAGATGGCTCAGTTTGAAGTAGTGGTGTTGCGGCGGCTGGTTGTTTTATTAGGGATCATGAAGGTAGATGGCAACGAGGAGGAGTTCACAATATAGGTACATGCACAGTTCCGATTGCGGAGTTGTGGGGTGTTTACAATGGGTTAAAACTAGCTTGGGATACCGGATATCGCAAAGTTATACTTGAAACGGATTCTCAAATAACTACCATTCTTATTGGGAAAAATCTTCCTTGGTGCCATCCACTCTCTAGCCTGGTACATTTGTGCCAAGGCTTTTTGCAAAGAACTTGACTTATCCAAGTTCGTAACATTTACCGGGAAGGTAATTGTGTTGCTGATTTTTTAGCTGGTTTAGCTTTCTCTTTCGGACATGGTTTCCATGTATTGTGTGACCCTCCAGAGGGTGTTTTATGTTTGCTTTCTGATGATGTTAGGGGTAGGGTTATCCCCCGTGTGATGGACACTTAGACTATTTTTATTTATAAGAAGCGCGATTAGATGCGCGGAGACCACTGACTTTCTTTCTTATAAAAAAAACAAAAAACAAACCAACAACAACGATGTGAATGGCTTTACTTCATCAAATTGTGGAATCATCGATGAGTTCATGGCCAAGAGAACAAGAGAAGATATAACTATCTCTCTATTCTGTATAGATTACAATTAAAAAGAGGAGATAACTTTTTTTAAATCCCCGAATAATATAGAATTACATCCTTAATAAGTTTTTTTAAAATTAAAAGCAATATTAATCGAGTAGAAACCTAGTGTGTATATCATATATAAAAAAATGTCCTATCACACCAATTTTCTCAAATATTATTAAATAATTATCATTGTTTTTTTTCCCTTCCATTGTATGTGTTTGAGATTTATGATTAATTGATTAACCATATTGAAATCTTGGTCAACTGAAGACTAGTTAATCGAGCTTGATGATATTATTTTTTCTATGAATTTGTTTTTTTTTTTATAAAAAAAAACTTTGTATAGTTATTATAGAATTATAGTATTTGATAAAAGAGACTTTGATCAATTTTTTTTTGAAAGAAATTTATAAGTAAGGTCATTTTTCATAATAGCGAAAGCCCTTGCTATATAAGGTCATTTTGCAGGAATGTTATAAATTAGGGCATGAACAAACATTTTGGAGGAAAACTATAAACTAGATTAATTTATGTTTTTAAAATTGAAACCAAACGGGGACTTAGTGTAGTTCCACAACAGTGTATAAAACACTTATTTTGCATTTTTTCGGTGTCTACATAGATCTATTTTGTGTTTAAGACGTTCGAGGAAAATAATACATTTTGGGGCCTAATCGAAAAATATTGACAAAGCACAAGGATTCATATTTCTATGAAGTCGAGAGCGTAATAGAATCAAGATCAACCGATGAGCAAAGAGATCACATTAAAAGAAGTAAAAAAGAAAGAAGTCGTCAAGAAGTTCTCTATTGTTGTCATTATTACACAAACAAGATAACAAAATTCAGGGGCTATGGCAAGAAATTCCACGGCCGTGGGAGAAAGTACACGTAAACCTCGCACGACCGTGGGAGAAAGTACACGTAAACCATGGGCAAGTACACGTAAACCTCGCACGACCGTGGGAGAAAGTACACGTAAACCATGGGCACAACTCGCACATACACGGGCGTGGAAATTACTTCCGAGTTGTGGATCGCTGACATTTATCATATATTGTTGATTTTGGTTTTGATTTTGAACGGACTTTTAATCTAATATTTGGGCCAATTTATGAGACATAAATAAATAACTTTACCGTTGTTTTAGGGTTTAGCTCGTTGGAAAAAAAAACCCCTAAAATTGAGACATAAATCACCGACATTTATCATATATTGTTGACAGGAGACGATTGTGGAGTATTTGAACAAAATCTACCATACAGCTTCATCATTATCATTGAGAGAAGCTCATTGAAGATTTTAGTTTCTTTTCTGTATCTGTGCGGTGCTGCTCCCCTGGAGTATATATCTTATATATAGATTCAATAAAACCCAAAGTGAACAAATTATACAAATTTATATTGAGGTATTTAAATTATCAAAACCCAGCTCAAAATTCCAAAAGAAAAATGCTCATTGAAATAAGAAACAACCACCTTAGCACACTAGTAACGTGCAACAAACATTAACCATTACCGAAGTCATTCTTGTATCTTCCAAACAAAAATCAAACAAAACTCGAATCTAGGATGGCAGAAAATGGGCAAGGCAATGCAAATTACAAGATATTTCGGGCATCTAGTTCTTTGCAGCTTGCTTTTCTTTTGTCTTCTGGATCTTCAAAACCTTCTTCACAATCTTCTGCTCTTCTATCAAAAAGGCCCTAATGATCCTGCACAAGAACAAAAATAACTCAATTTTCGGTTTCAGAAAGAAAATTGAGTGTACACAAGTTGATTATACTACTGAACAAACCTTTCACGAACAGCACTGCCGGAAAGCACACCGCCATAAGGACGGTTGACCGTTCGCCTGTTCCTGGCTAACCTAGACCTCTTGTATTCGGTAGGCCTCAAGTGAGGAATCTGTTAGACCAACATAAACAATGACATTTTTCACTCATCAGAACTGTACTACATCATCCAAAGAAGATAGACTGATCTATAATGGACATAAAAACTAGGAAAACATGAAATAGTCCAATACACAGGTTTGAAAACATTGATCAAAAGCTGCATAACTGGCTTTTATAATTATATAAGAAATCAGCAAATGTGGCTGTAAATGTATCTTTGTAACTAAATCCCAACCTGATTACGCCACACACTCTATCATAGCAAAGGCATTCACAAATATCATGATCAAGAACATAAGCAGCACAATCTTTCTTCTATGCTCAAAACCATGACATATCATCATTGAAAATATAACAGACACCCTCTTACACTAAGTGATTAAATGATACTATGGGATATATATAAAAAAATCTATAAGTGTGAAATGTTGAATCTTAAGTCAAAGAAACTAAGGGCTCGAAGCGCTAAGAATCATTGCTTGAATTATTCAAAAATTATGTTTGTTCGGAGGTCTTTTAACATACACCAATCAATCATTTAACCAATTCCATTCGGTTTACATTCCAAACCTCCAAACAAATGGGCACTAAAAGCTTACTCATCCCCTTTTCAGTAAACAAACGATGAACATATGAATGAGTTGCACAATTACAACAGATTATTCAAAATTTATGAGTGTCAAGGAAAGCTTACCCCTTGAATTCTCTTTCCAGTAACGGGGCACTTAGGTCCACTGGCTCTCTTCTTGGTGGTCTGGTACACAAGCTTTCCACCTACATTCATCCAAGCAAGTACAAACGACATCAAATAACATTTCATTTGATGAAAAATAGTGTCACGGGATAGAAACAAATCAAAATCATAGACTCAGAAATGCAAAGTCCACCGCCATGAATAAAGCTCCAACACCAAACCAATTATCAAGTAACAATATACCAGACGGAGACCAAACAAAAACAACAAATGAATGAATTATTCCATACAGATCTTAAAACGAACTAGACAAATCGCAAGAGAGGTTCTGAAAAGGATAAATACCAGGGGTTTTCACAATCCTGTGCTGGTTGGATTTGGTGGCATAGCTGTGGCGCTTTCGGTAGGTAAGACGCTGCACCATTTTTGCACCCCCGATTAAGCTCCTCTCTCAAGCAAGCGCAGGGTTGAATTGGAAGACGATCCAGGCGATATGAAGAGGCGAAGATATAAAACCCTAAATATTTCCAGAAACCCTAATACTTTACGTTTTTCTTAACGGGCTTTTATTTACGGCCCTCTTCACTGACGCTAATATGGGTCAAACCCAAATTCCCAAGGTCAGGCCCATGATTCTGTAAAAGGGTACGTTTGCATAATATTTATTTTATGTGAGCCTAGGTGTAAAAATAGTTATTTTAGTGGTTCTTTTGTGATATTTACCTTGACATTTTTGTACGGAGGAGGCGAGAACTAGAAACGTGTAACGGTGTAAGCCTGGCCTGTCAAGTGTGAACAGAAATGTTGAAGAAAAATCACTCGAAACAGGGCGAACAGAAAAATCAACGGTTCCACTTGCAATTCCTGCTACACTTTGATCATTTATGGGACTAAATAAACCCTAGTAGGTAGGTTCTTGTTCTTCCCTTCCTCCCTACCTGCAATATTCATCTCCAATTGCTTCAGTAATGACGATTACAGCAAATTCCCAGTGCTACCCTTCCACTTTATCACCTATTTTAATTTCTTCCAAAGCTAATCGACCCTTTCCCTCTCAGGCCAGGATTTCTATCAAACCCCTAAATTTCCGGGCTTCCGCTTCAGTTGGTTACTCCAATGTCTCTGTTGTCGATAAACAATCTGTCCCGACGCAAGTAAGCTCCGAATTTCATATTGTTTTTTTTTTCTTTTTTCCAAATTTTCTACTTTGAATTGTTGTTTCCTTGCTGTTTGGTTGATTTATTATTAAGGGGTTTGGTCTATATGACTTGAATTTTTGTAGGCGTTTGCGCTGATGTTGCATTGATTAATTTTGCTTCAGAATTCGTATCTGCTGAGATATGATGATTTGATATAGTTGACTAGCTGAATGTGTGTTTGTGTTGATTTATACAAGAGTTATTGATCTATGTGATGTGTACCTGATGGATTATGTAAAAATGTGTATGTCATTTCAGAGTAGCAGCTGGCAATGGAAATTCAAAGAAAACAGTGTAAATATATATTATGAAGAACACAAGAAAGAGGGCTACCAACCCGAAAAGAATGTTCTCATGGTACCCACTATTTCAGATGTTAGCACTGTGGAAGAATGGAGAGCAGTTGCAAAGAATCTGATTGAGCGTGATGGCGCATCGAATTGGAGTGCCACGGTCATTGACTGGCCTGGTTTGGGTTATTCAGAAAAACCAAAGCTTGAATACAATGCAGATGTGATGGAGAAGTTCTTGGTTGACTTGGTCAAGTCATCTGATGGCCCTGTATCTACCTCAGGTGACCAAATTTCTCATAACCCTTTCTTGCTCTATTCCTGCAAATAAGAGATGTATTGTAGTATAATTTGTTGGTTTGGTTTGGTTTGGTTTATTCTCTTAGTACTTTAAAGTGAGAGAAGAGAGAGTATTCTTTTATAGATAATAGGCAAATCAATACAGATGAAGCCTTATTTTATAATTATAAATGATCCTAGGTTTTCTGCGATTAGGTGGATTCTGGGCTTAAGAAATATTTTGTTGCTTCATTACGTTCTAACTTAATGTGCCTATTTTGTGTTAAATCATTAACTCGGAGTAAAAACTTGAAGTTTTAGATCTCGGTTATGAACCATGCGTGGAAAACTGCAAGCTTTTATGGGGAAGAAAGTTGCTACTGTATTTCTTCAGTGCGATTTCTCTTATATTTATAAGTGTTCAGGTCTGTTGAGATTCGAGTTTGCTTCATACTTTTTCTTAAAACCAGTTCACATCAATTGATTTATTTCAGCACATTTATGGACCCGAGCTCTTATCTCTTTAATTTTATCAAAGTTAGAAAGCACCGTCGTCAAAAGCTAGGTGTTTGTATAGTTAAATGGACAGTCTGAAGAGATTTCAAGGTTCACGTATAATTTCATTGAGCATAAAAAATATCTTTGTAACTTCCTTGTAAATTTTTGTTCAGGTCTGATATATTTAAGTTGTTGCTGCATCAAATTTGATCACAATCCAAATTCTCTATAGAAATCCCAACCTCCCCTCATCTTTTGAAAGTGATTTATAACTTTTTTTAGTTGGCACAAAGCTTTGTACTGACTTAAGCATTAAAGCTTTTTCATCAGGCAAGAACTGTAGGGCAGTGAACATGTTACGATTTCACCAATGTTGTCTATACTAGCTATCCTTCTGAAACTCTCTGCTCAGCAAAAAAAAAATGTGCAAGGAAGAGGGGATAATACAACATGCTTCTCTATTTGATCATTACCTCATTGTTATATTTTGTCAGGTACCTGTGAATCTTGCTTGCTATTTCTGTGTCTGAAATAACTTGTAAAATGGTATTGTGTTGAATCAGAAAAGGATTTGGTCATTGTTGGAGGTGGTCATGCTGCAACAATACTCATTAGAGCTGCAAAGAAGGGTCTACTGAAGCCATCGGCAATTGCAGCTGTTGCACCAACCTGGGCAGGTCCCTTACCCATTGTTTTTGGACGAGATTCCAACATGGAAACGAGGTAATGTTCAACTATATTAATTAGTTAATGCTCTTGAAATGGTTCTCATCCTTATGAGCACAAAATATGGGTAAGAACATTCATGGGAATCATGACATACCCAATTGGTGCTCACACTATGAAATACATTATGATGGAATATTGGATTAAAGCTTGCATTGTCTCTATTGTGGATTTACTTTCATTGTGGGCTTTGAGAAGTTTGGGGTAAATAAAAATAATCCGATAATATATTCAAAGATAAAATGAATAAAGACTCGTAGACTCGCTTGAGTAATCAACCTGCACCCTATTGTATTGCATGGTGCTTCTCCTCGCTCGAGCATACCCAGTAAGTTCAAAAGAAAATGGCCATGATCAAACAACAATATACAAAAGCAACATTGGATTCACAAACACAATTCAACAGGCCTCAAAAAGGACAAGATGCATTGTATACTCATTCATGTCAATTATTTTGCAGTCTGCACATCTCTAGCCTTAAGCCTATCCTTCTGATTTTTGTTTCAAAACATTGTTTTGGATATGCACTCACTATCCTTCTTGCAACTAACAAAGTCATGAACATTTTTGGGTGGAAATGGATCATAAAATCCATGATCCCGCCGTAGTTTGTAAATATTCTAGTTAGTACTCTTCTGTTGTTCCTGTCCCGTACTCAGAAGCTTCCTGTTGCTCATTACTTTCTCTCTTTTAAAACTAGTCCTCACCGCAAGAAGACAAACAGCCCAAATGTTCTGACAATGTCAAAAGAAATATGAATCACGAAAAGTGCCCTGTTCAAAACCAGGAGCTATTTGAAGTAAAATCCACCTTCAGAAAAAGGTCTCTTCATCTCCTTCTCCCACAGCTGCTCCATAAAAATCTTCTACACATACCTTGATGACTCTTAGCACTTTAGTAGGTAAGTGGAGAGCTCTTATCCAAAATATGAGGATTCCTGACTACACACTACCATATTTTACTAAACAATGTAATTTATTTATTTTCTCTAGTTTAAACTGTGCACTGCAGCAAGTATGAGAAAGTAAGGTCTTAGGTTGTTAGACTTGTCATTTGAAAGGTAATTTGATCTTGAAGACAAGTTTACAGCAATGTAACCATAATAGAAATTTCTTGGATGACACTGAACATGTAGCGGATTGTGTTGTTTGCGAGTCATCACTGTGCAGTGAACATCTTTAACCTGTATTAAGGAACCACTTGCTCTATTCTTAAACACTGTTATACTAATCATGTAGTGTCCACGAGAAAGAAAAGTAGTGTTGTATTGTTTTCAGAGTTATGGCTTTGCAGCACCTGGTCCTGCATGTATATCAATGAACTGAGAGAATTCTCGTGTTTGGTATATGTCATATTTCCATCGTCTTAAATTCTTAATTCTTCATGCCATTAACTTTTGAAAATTTGACATCTTGTCAATCGCCAGGTATGGGCTACTCAGGGGCACCCTTAGGGCACCAGCTGTAGGGTGGATGATGTACAATGTCCTAGTCAGCAACGAGAAGGCCATCGAATCTCAGTATAAGTCCCATGTGTATGCCGACCCTACAAATGTGACGCCCGAAATAGTCCAGAGCCGATACAATCTGACCAAAACCAAAGGGGCCCGTTATGTTCCCGCTGCCTTCCTTACAGGTCTCCTGGACCCTGTGGGGTCCCGGGATGAGTTTCTGGAAGCTTTCTCCGCTATGGAAGGGAGAGAAATACCCGTTATGGTTATGTCAACTCCCGGCGCCCCAAAGAGATCAAAGGCCGAGATGGAAGCCCTGAGAGACGCCAAGGGTGTCTCCAAGTTTGTCGAGGTCCCAGGCGCTCTTTTGCCACAGGAAGAGTACCCTGTAGCTGTTACTGATGAGCTCTTTAGTTTCCTTCACGAAATTGGGTTTTGAGAAACTCAAATGGTGTGTGTATAATGTAATCCTTCAACTTACATCCAGGACTGAAATATTGGACTAGGAATCATATGAGTATATGCTGTTGTAATTGTTTTTGTTGTTCAACAATATCATGATCATGATAATACAAAACTGAGAGCTGTTCGAATTCAGTACAGAATGACGCTGGGAAAGATTGAATTTTTACAATTTCTTCTGATTTGGAAAACTTTCAAAAGAATAATATTCTTCTAGTACATACTATCGAGCACAGTCGTATTCAGTTCATACTCCATAGTATAACTGTATAAATTATTAGGCGATGAATATTGCCACGTCTTTGTTGGACTAATTAATAACGTCATTATTTCTCTAATCAATTTATTATACTTAGTCAATGATTTTTGTCTTGTTACTGGAAAGTAGACAGCAAGTGGAATTATTATGAAATTGTCAATAAGCAACAACGATTTTGCAAACATTTTCAATTGCAGTATTATGTGACGCATTTTCATTTTCTTAATTTTTAAAATTAACTTTAGGATTGTAGGCTTGTTATATTGTCGAACGAGCCGAATATTAACATGCTCTGCTCAATTTGGATAATTTATAAACCAATTGAGTTCAAGTTGAGCTTAAAATGTATTTATATTTAGAAAATGAACGTGCTCGAGTCAAACTTTGAGGTGAATCTGAGTATAAGTAGTTCATCGCTAACATCGAGTTTGTACCGAATAAAGTTTGATACGGAATGAACTTTATATAAGATTAAAAACTCAACTAATGTGTTGTATATTCAGTTATTCACACGTCGGCCGTCGGCCATGTGAGTTCTTACGTTATGGATGAGCTAGTTAAGGCCTTATAGGTACGTGGCTAGTGGCTACGTACACATATGTCAAACATATATCAATCATATTGAAGTTTAACTACGTATGATTTGTCCATTGAGTAACTCTGAGACTCATATTTTCCTGCATGTTACTTAATGAGCCTGCTTGTCGTGATTGACTTACGCATCCTGCTCCCTCTTTAATTTCTATTTGTTTTACTCTACTATTGATTCCGTACGACGTGACCTTTTGTATCATACAGAGATTACACATGTAAGACTATACTGAACTTTAGGATACGCACAATAGTCACGGACAGAAAGTTCGAAGCTTTTATTCAATGATATTTAAATGTCTTCATACTTATCTATACCTCATACATTATTCAATTAGATTGCATGCATGGATTCCCCCATTGGATGATACGTGTACATTAACATTTGTGTTTTTAAATCAAAAGGGGATGAGTTAATGAATGATGGTACGTAGTAACTTGCAAGTTACAATGTGCAACCAACGAAGGGAAAGATGGATGGGGTCTCCTGTGTACGTAGTGGGTGGATCTCCTGTCCATTTTAAACCATCGTTTTCGTTATAAATGATATAGGATGGCCGATAACACAATATGATCTAGATAAATAAACGTTTAAGATTATATTATATATACGATAAATATTAACTAATTTTATATAAAATATTGTATTTTTATTTATAACAAGCGTCATTAATAATAAAAGTCGTATATTCGATCTTGATATGTATAATTATATATTAATGTAACTCCCTCGATTTGAAACTTGAGGTGTCACTATGATGTGGACCACACAATGAGTCTACTAAAATTAGTTGAAACAATTTGGTTTATTAGGCTATTTTTAGTTTTGTGTTTAGTAAATGTATCCCTTTAAGAGAAGAGTGTGTAGAGTTTGAGAATAAATACAAAAGGTTGGGTATATTTACTTAATTGAAACATTAAAAAGCCTAATTACTAGGCTAGTTCTGAAAAAGGCCTAGTTACCAAAATTGTCAAAATTAGTTTGACAACAAGTTTACAATTGAACCTTCCAACAAGAACACAACAAAATATAAAATAAAACATATGACCTCTTTTTTATAAAATAGTTTAAATAATGCTAACTTGAAACATGCAAAAGCGATATGACAAAGACCGAACCAACTTCAACGACATAAATCCATCAACAAAAGCTAAAGACCAAGACCCAACAACCTTCCCAAAATCCTAAGGCACACGTAAGTCCAGTTGTACATCATCTCTAGAAAATATAGTCTCCATGACAAGTCCAATACCTGAATCAATTCCTAAAACAACAACAGATGAACCATTAGCTAGGTTCCAAGAATGGAGTCTAAGCCCCATAATCAGATTAATTAAACCCGTACGTATCATGTAAGGGACACGATAATCAAACTATCAATAATAATATTTAAATATAAGTATATACTCACAAGTGTAAACCAACTAGTCAAATACATCAAGAAAATGAATAAGCAAACTAAGCAAGAACGTAAATGATATAAATATTAGGGGTGGGAATAAATCCCGGTTAACCCCGTCCCGTCCCGATTAGGGATGACAATAGATCGGGTGGTGGGTGGATGACCCTGTCCGCCACCCGATCCGCGAGAAAATTCCATCCATCCCACTCGACCCGCCACCCGCCAAACCCACCACCCGCATCCGATCCACCCGCATCCAACAGATGAATCGGGTGATATTCAGGTGTGCTACGCATTTCCTTCAAATCGATATTAAACTCGGATTCGAATGCGGAAAATTAAATAATAAAAATAAATTCAATCGGAAAAAGTCTTATCCATAAAAAACATGATAAATATAAAGTCAACACAAATCATCCAAGTGAAAATATTACAAAAAGTGTTATAAGTTTAAGTTCTTGAAAAATAGAGAAATTTAGCAATACATAACATAGAATAAGATCATAATAGGAAGTGAACAAAAGTACAAATTTTGCTAAACAATCAGTAGAGCACCAATTTATAAATCAAAAGGGAACTAAAGATCACTAAACAAATAAACAATCAATAAACTTTAACTTTGATGGATCAAAACTCGATTCAGGGATAACATCCATTGGTTTTGTTATAAGAAATCATTACGGTGATGTTATTAGCTTGGGCGCTAAGAAAAATAACTTTAACTCGGTAGTTAAAGCAGAAGCTTTTGCGCTGAAAGCTGGACTAAAAGAAGCAATAAGACTAAATATTAAAAAGATCGAAATTGATGGTGATAACCTTTGTGTTATCAAGGCACTCCAAGGTCTTTGGAGTTGTCCATGGGAGATCGAGATGATCATATCCGACTCCATACTGGATCTTCGCTTCTTTGAGGAAGTCCAGGTCAGGCATGTGTTCAGAGAAATCAATTGTGTTGCTGACCGATTGACCCATTTGGGAATTTCGAACCCCAACACACCATTTTCTGACGACCCCGAACTTAATGTTCTCATCCGCAAGGATGCTTTAGGATGGACTACCTCAAGAAGATAGTTCACTCCTAACCGCTTTCCGTTTTCAAAAAAAAATAAATAAATTTATAACGGGTGTAAGTAGGTGAAATGGGTCGGATGGGTGGATGGATGATGAATTGGGTGATGGGTGGATGAAAGGTCCATCCGAATTCGACCCGATCCATCACCCGCTTCATCCGACATCCGCTTTCACCCGCTTCATGTCGGGTTTTTACCCTTTTATTATGGATCGGGTTATCGGGTGTCCGTCAGATTCGGATGAAATTGTCATCCCTAGTCCCGATCCCGGCGGGATTTGGAAAAAAAAAGTGTATCCCGTCCCGTGAAAATTTTGCGGGACGGAACGCGAAACTGGTTAATCCCGTCCTGTCCCGCATATATATATATATATATATATATATATATATATATATATATATATATATATATATATATAATATTTTTATATTTTTATAAATATTATATAGATAAATAATATACATAAATTATAATTTTAAAAAAATATGTTTATATTTTCAAAATTATTAGATCGATAATTTTTCATCAGTCATTCGCTCATTCTTTACGACTCATCTGGTTAGATAT
Organism: Fagopyrum homotropicum; assembly: GCA_033239125.1. Classification (NCBI taxonomy): domain Eukaryota; kingdom Viridiplantae; phylum Streptophyta; class Magnoliopsida; order Caryophyllales; family Polygonaceae; genus Fagopyrum; species Fagopyrum homotropicum. Next base: position 150,563,024 of record BSWB01000002.1, read on the forward strand.
AAAATACTAGAGTTTTTGCTCTCCCTTGATTTAGTCTGTTCTCCGACTTGCTCTAGTCCGTTCCATCGCTGCCCTTGCTCTAGTCCGTTCCATCGCCCTTATATTTGTGGATTCCCAATTGTAATCGATAGTTATATACATGTAAATTTTTGTAAATTTCTAGTTGTTATTTTTTGAATGTGAATCGGTAAGACACTGTGATATGATGCAACTTGAATTTGCTTTCAATGTATTAACTATTAATGTAGACGTCATGAATCGATAATTAGGTATCAATTTTTTTCCGATTATTTGTGTCATTAAACATGAGAGAAAACAGGTATGCATATTGAATATAATCGGTGCATAATTTTAGCGGGATTCGTCCCGTCTCGTCCCGTCCCACATGGGACAAGGCCCGCGCGAGACGAAGAAAAAAAGTCATAAATCTCGTCCCGTCCCGTCCCATGCCCACCCCTAATAAATATATAGTAACTAAAATCCATAACAACAAAGTAACACAAGGTAAGGTAACATTGATCCTAACCCTATCTATATCCCTCAACAACTTTCATAATCCCTAACTATACATATCTTTGCTCATATATTACAACTGACATCTTTGTAATCATCACGGTGATTCCTTTATGTCCATATTATACAACATATCTCATTCATAACAATCAGTCACCATTTGGTATCTTGAGGTGTATTTGTCAGTGCGTAACATAACCAATTACCCTCTAAGCTTAATTGTTAGTGCGTAACATAACCAATTAGCCTCGTCCAGTTTATCATATAACCCGTCTATCACAATTGAGTCTCTTGAGGCATAATTATCAGTGCGTAACATAACAATTACCCTCTAGGGTTATGTCAGTGCGTAACATAACCAATTAGCCTAATCCAAAATATCATATAATCATCTAACGCAATCCGGCATTATGAGGTGTAATTGTTAGTGTGTAACATAACCAATTACCCTCTAGACATAACTGTCAGTGCGTAACATAACCAATTACCCTATTCTCAACACAACATACAAAATCAGTCATAACTCGGTCTGCCACAATCTCAATCACAGTTGCGTATGTCATAATCTCTATCACAACTCTATATACCACAGTCTCAACCATAACTCTATCTGTCACAATCTCAATCCATGCAAACTAGTATAACACAACTCTCGACTACTAACATTAACCACAAGTACTATCTAAAACACCAAAAGGTAATAAGATCAACTCACAATTTAACTTAAAACAATTATAGAAAAATAAAGAGATACAATATAATTAAAAAAAAGTCCTACTCACAATCAACGACAAAGGCATGCCGACCGTAGGTATATGACCATTACGAAGTCTCTCTCATACAACACGAAGTCCACTAAAGTCATCTCTAACATCAATTGTTTTTCAGTCATGAAGGTTAATTAAATAATTTGATGAATGTCATAGGTTCCTACTAACTACCTTGGAGGGGTCCGTTTATTCTCTTTGTTTGAGCTTTCAAAGATATACCGACTGTATCACGAAGGTTCTCACTTGAACTTGAGCGATAAGGACTTGCCAATATTTGTACAATCATCCTAATACTAAGGTGGGAGATAATCGAGTATATGCAGCGGTGAGTGGATGGCTTAATTTCATCGTTGAAGTATGTAAGTGTGGTAACTGGCAAAGCTTGATGAAGAGATTGATAGCAAACTTGGAAGAGTATGTCCATTACATGTGAGCAGTGCTTCTTCAATGACTAAGAGTCAATTGGGAGTTGGAAATTATAAAAATTGCCAATAAAAAGTTATGTGCATTAAATTGAAACTTGACATAAAACAAGTGGTCGACAATATAGACGAAAAAGTCATCAATTGAATATGGTAAAAGTATGTTATTTAAGTATTAAAATTTTATTAAAATTATTATTCTTTTATAGACATATCAGTTAAGTATAGATAATTTCAGGTATTATAACTATTTAATCTCCCAAATAATTAATAATTCAAGTAAATTTTTAAAAAAATTTCTCTAAATAATCCCAAAATAATCTACCTCCAAATAATCCTCCTAATAATTTTGTAATCTTGACATGTCGAGCGTGCTCATAGTTACTTGAACTAACCCAACGATTCTCAGGAAAAGAAAACCCAGTAAAAGATCGTTTGATAAATGTGTAGAAATCGGATTGGAATCAAGAATCGAAATAATATGAGAAGTGATCTAATCCGATTGTTGTTTAAGGTTATAAATAAAATTTTAGGGTATAAAATACATTGATCTTATAAAATAGTGATTCATGCCCTAATTTACGTACGATAAATCAATGACATAAACACTATATAGGGGAAATATAAGTTGAATGGACCAAATCCATGAAAACCTTGGATTAAAGATTGAGAAACACCGAAATCACTCATTCACTGGATCATTCATTCCGATATTTTGTTGCTACCGAAGACAAAAATCATTTGAGTAATTCTAAAACTGATTTTTGAATATTTTGAAATCGTATCAAACGGATCATAATTGATGCTTCCCGAACATATATGTATATATGCCATTAGTAGTGATATGTTGTTTTGTAAAGCAAGCCCCATATATGTAGTTAAAGTTAACTTGTTAAGTAAGATGAAGTAATTACCACAAAGGGTTAATCTTCGAAGCGTTTTTCATTTGATTACTTAGTACGTACCCAATTTTCTTGGTTGGGATATGTGACAAAAGTTATCTAATAGGGTTTACTTTTTGGCATCTACACTAAGCAATGATCTCTCCCATACAATTTAAATTTCTTTGTAGCTATTTATGCAACTATCCTTGTGAGCAATTAGTTGGTGAAACTGAGATATCATAATTCTAAGTGATCGATGAAGATATTGGTTCATATGCAAATATAGCAAACATGTGACAATATTGATAGGATTGTCTAACAACAAATATAGCAAGAAGAATCTACGTACAACTTCATATCTCTCTCTTCTTATGACATATAATGATGTATAATGGGGATTATCAATAGATTTTTAGTCACATCTTGTTATTAATTAGAAAAAAAGTTAAGTAGTTATCGCATAGGGAATGTCCAGAACTTACACCATCACATAAATATACCTTTAAGCGGGTCTTTAACAAGTCGGCGCTTATCTCCAGTCTTCTCCATGTTATTGAATGTTCACCAGAGGCTTCCGGCAAATAACTCATTCCATATACAATTACAATTAAAAGTACGAGGGATATAATATTACCTCGAATCCAAATCAAATGGTATAAGAATAAACCATTGACACAAACATCTCTACATGGAGCTCATTACACATCTTCCTCCAACTACCTCTACAATCACGAAATAAATGATTCAGGGACTCTGCATCTTTTTAGTAACCTGCACACGTGTCGGTTGAGTGAGATATTTTCGGTTTCTCTTAATTTGTATGGGAAAGGATGCCTCCTCTCAAGAGTTTCCAAATGAAGAAGTGAATTCTCTCATTGAATCTAAGCCACCAAACTACCATGTATAAATTGACATCAACATGTTGCAACACACTCGTGTCATGTAGCATTTTATATGATGATATGTCATTCATTCACTTATCATATTAGATGGTAGATTCATGAATTTCGTACCCTTTTAGTGTAGTTTTACATTCATTTAGTGTAAAGATAAAGCAACTAAAGAGCCACAAGAGAAGGGCGTTTTATTGGATCTATTGAAAAAAACTTGGTTTTGAGAGTACCGGTGTATCATTGACTCGGAGATTTCTAACTATTGTAGAAAGTTCCGGGCTTTGTATCTTTTTCTAACACAAGTTGGAAAGCACGGTCTTTGTTTCTCTACGCCAAAAAGCTATTTTAGAAGGCTACTTGCAATGTTCATAAGTTTTATATATGTAATCTTACTTTAGTTCATTATAGTGGGGATTCTTGTTTCATTAGATCATCTCTTTCTTTATTCTTATCAACTATAACCATTGCTTTCTTTCTTGTTTTCTTAACCTTTCAAAGACAGATTTTTCCTCTTGTATTTTCTCTTTCTTTTCTTCCTTTTACTTGACATATTCCCTATCATATATATCCAAACAGACGTGGGCCTTGTGAATTTGATAGCCAAATATGCTACATTTGATCCCGTTATCCTTGAGGGTGATATTGTTGTAAACTATTTGGTTTAAAGTTTCCATGGTCATTGTTGTAGCAATGAGTAACACACTGTGAAGAGGGATAGAGTCACAGAAGACTCCAACTAGTGTAACCCAAATGCATGTGAATCATGATGTAGAACACGAGGGACAACAAATGAGTTTAGAGAAGTGTTTAAAAGCAATGCGAAGAAGGACAATCCCCAACTTCAAAGGAAGATATGACATGGAAGTAGATTGGTGATTGAGCCACGTAGAAATGGTCTTTGATGAGGTCAAAGTACCTAAGTATTACAAAGTCAGCTTGGCAGGGACCTTTATGCAAGAGGTAGCTATGAGTTGGTGGACCAGGAACCGCAAAAACAACTCTGACTTGACACATTCAGGCAATGGATTAAAACAAACTTTTTTCCAACAACACCTCAATCGAGATTGTTGAGTGTCTTTCTTGAAGCTCCCAAAGAAGATGCTCCATAATGGAGGTAATCGTAAGTTCCACAAAGAATGCACTTTGTTGGGAGATAAAACTCTACCAGAAGATCCGTTGGCTCATTTGTTTATGATTCGGATGGAGTGACACCTTTGTCAGATGCTCGCACCTTTTGAGGATATGACAATACTAGAGTACCAAGAAAATGCTTTAAGGCTTGAAGCTAGACGACCTCATAAAAGGGAAGTAGACTCGGATTATATATCATTTAAGGTATAATGTACTCGGTAAAATTACCTAATAGTAGTATGGACCAAGGATTCAAGGAAATTCTTCAATACCCTTAGGTTAGGTTAAATCCTCCTCTAGATATAGTGTAATGTCATCAACAAAAAAAAGACATGTTTGATAGGTTGGATCCTACTCTAGATAGCCGGATCGATTTCCACTCCCCTTTATTCATTAACTTAAGGATGAGGTGATCGACTTAATCATTCTACCGCCAAAACAACAAGGTACGTAGATAATGAGTCTCTTAATGGATCTCTCTCTCAAGGTAAAAGTGCTTTGTGATCTCCCCATTCCAAATTAGTTACATCTTGGTAGTTTTTAACCATTCTTGCACCATGTTTCTCGATTTAAGAGAAAAGTTTGTCACTTCAATATCTGGAGTCCTCTATAAAATCTCATCAGATTTTATCAAAAGCTTTCTCTAAGTGAAGTTTTAGCAACATCCATTCCCGTCCAGTCTTATTTTTTTCCATCGAATGAACAACATCTTGCATCAACACTATGTTGTCTTGAATGAGTCTTTGTTGAGTGAGACTTCCCAATGTCGGAACCACCAAGTCCCCAATAATGCTTTGTATATGTTGCAACATTACTTTGAAGATGATCTTGTAGTTGACATTATATAGGGTGATAGGTTTTAATTTTCTTATAACTTCCGTTTTTTCAGTAATCAGGAAATTAAGTGTAGTATTGCTCTAATTTGAAAGGATTTAGCATCATTTCTTTAAGTCTAGCTTTAGCAACACCCATTTCCGTCAAGTTATTTTTCCCTTGCATCAACACTATGTTGTCTTGAGCGAGTCTTTCCGGAATGAAACTTCCTAGTGTTGGTCCCACCAAGTCCCCCATAATGCTTTGTATTCGTTGCACCTTCACTTTGGAGATGATCTTGTAGTTGATTACATAGGTGATAGGTTTGAATTGGCTTATAACTTATGGTTTCCCCACTTTAACAATCACGGAAATAAGGGTGTCATTGCTCTCATTTGGAAGGACTTGACAAGAAATAACAAAATCACCTTAGCTTTAACAAAATTTCCTACTATATTCCAACACTTTTTGTAAAAAAAAAAGGGTTAAAATCCATCTATTTTCAGGGAATTGTAGACACGTACCTATGTCTTTGGTCGCATTCTAGATATCCTCTATACTAATTGACACCGGGATTTTGTCCCATCTAACTTCATCCATTTGAGGATTTACCACGGTTTCTATGTGGTAGAATATGAGCAAATGTTCATCATCCAAGTTGTAAATAAATTTATAGTAGGTCACTACATGATCCTCAAGAGTTTTAGTATCTCCGATCCAATTATCATCACCTATCATCAGCCCCGTCACTCAATTTCTTTGTCTTCTAATAATAGTGAAAGTGTGAAAGAAAGACATATGCATTACGATTACAATAGGTGCGTCACTGTTCCAGAGATTTCTAAAACCAAACAAGTTCTAAATAAGGATAATTTCAAGTTTTGCCTTCAATTTTTTACTCCTTATGCTTAAACATACGGGAAAAACCAATACTAGGCCAACTTTAGACAGCCAATAACTTTCTCGAAATATCGTTTTCTATGCCAAAAACAAATTTTTTTTAAGTTTTGTAAGAGCCTCATTTACCTCTAGCTGGCTAGATGGTTCTTCTCCTTAAAGATTTTCACTTAACTTTGGCGGTTCCTCCAACATAGGTTTTGTTTCGATAGAAATTAAAAAGTGAAATTAAGTTAGAGATTATTTCATTTGAGTTCACTACATCTTAGTGTTTGGTCAATTGTATTACCCGTCAGGATCATCTCCTTTACACCAACACAACTTTTTTTAACTACCTATTTTTACTTTGCATACGAGTTCTAATCCAACTTGTAAAACCTTATATTTGATCCATCGTTCACTCGCAACTTTAGTCACTTTAACCCATAGTTATTACCATTAAACCGTTGATAACATGACCTGAATTAAAATTAGAATAAACATTGTTTAAAAATACCAAGGTTTATTGATTAAATCCACCGTAACGTTATACATAATTGTGTTATTTCTTGAAATCGTTATAATAGGTTCATAATACTTCTCTTAAAATGCGATCTAATCAAAACTAAAAAGAAAAAATTTATAATATTTTGAAGTAAGTTCATTATTCTTATATATTAGACCATTTATTTGTTTACTAGGTATCAACACTATGATATAGTGATAAATTAAACAAATGAACGAATACAGAATAGTAGTGTACGATGCAGTTGTAAGTTGCAGGCAATTCCGTTGGTTTAATGTGCAGAACTCGTGAACGGTGTAATTTGAATGAATGCATATTGATTGTTCTAGAACACAGACCAATACCATACACAGAGTATACAGTAGCACCTCAATATTTAAAATCCATTGATGATTGGCTGTGGCTTGCTTCCAAAGGTAATGAAATGAAGGAGAATCATTCGACCAATTATTATTGTTTATGACACATCGATGCATTATAGTGGCACACGTTCTTCTATCTACAACACTGCCTACGGCGACACTTTGCATCACAACGGCCACACAATGTACGTGCAGATACTCTTTCAGTACAATGGATTATGTATATGTGTGTATAGTATCGGGATCCGGTAGTTAGGGCCGCGGAAATGCTCTTATATATTATACATATTTTGTAGTCGTATCTTTGTTGGAGATAATAAGTTCCCACATATGAAAATTGGACATTCTGAACCAAGTATGTAAGGTCGGTGGATTACTCAAACTATTGTCAAATATTTTTTATGATAAAATCTCGTCGGATTTTTGCGTTGAGCTTAAGCCTAACGCACAGATGCACTTGTATGCACTGACCTCCGCTCTACGGTGCTTGACAGTTTTTTGCATGGGTCATCTTTTCAGTTGAGATTACAATTCGGAGAACTATGTCCATATATTGGAGCGACTTGGATCTCGATTCTAGCACCCGTAAATATAACACAATTTTTTTTGATTTGATGTGTTTTTTTTAATAAGGAATGGAGTTTGAGATATCATATAATCTTGATGATTCAAGAGACCAATAATACGGTAAATGAAATAACCGTTAAGTAGTAAACCGATAAAAAAAACAAAATAAAACAAAACAAGATTAGGAGTGAAGACAACGAAGAAACTCAAATGACTAAAACACGAATATAAATGTCCCTTTTCATCGAAAGCACATAAATTTCAAAAAATCAAGTTGCAATACTCTCAGCCCCGTTTGGTTATAACTCCAGAAACGGAAACGGAATGGAAATGAATCTACTCCATACATGTGCATTGTTCATGAAATTTTTGGGAATCATTCCTGTGATTTCATCTAAAATGCACTTGATTCTCCCATTTTGTTACCCTATAGGGTATCAAAAGTAATCTAATTCTTCACACCAAAAAAAAAAAGTAATCTAATTCTACTCCAATTACTTCCGACCATAAGAAATAATTCCAAAAACTTTCATGAACAATCGTATACGTATGAACTAGATTCGTTTACATTTCGTTTCCGTTTTTGGAGTTATAACCAAACGGGCCCTCAGTCTCAAACCATATTAGTATTTCAATCTTTATATTATACTCGTTTTAATAGTTTTAGTCATTGGTGAAAAACAATTCCAACTTGACAATATCCATCCACACATGTACACACAATTTCATAGAATAGGATTATTAATTATCGTCTTCATTTTCTTTCATTGATTGTAATAGAATTCTCAGATGCATATTTTGATTGCTTGATTGTAAAACTTTGTTTTGTGACAGATAATCATTTATGAATCATTAGATTATACTCCATTTTAAATCATTCTTCAAATCCTGCGTATAAAATAATATATATTGGTTGACAATAAAATCTCCATTATTGTATAGAGTTGCTTATGTGTCTCCTAAGTGGTCGTTGCATTAAATACATAGATGCCAACATGTACACAAAATGATACGAAAACTTAATTTTTAATTTTTAAAATATATTTGGTAGTATTTTATACGTGGTGGTTCCACTCATCGTCCAATATTGATCCCTACCCATTAAATTTTGCCTATCTATGGTGTAGACAGCAATGTGTATGATACGTGTCCTAATACCAACACATGAACACATAACAGCTTTAGTGTGTAAAACAAAGAAAATATGAATCAATAATAACGCAACTTTTTGTGTATTTAAGGTCTGAATTCGTAATAAAATTGAAAGTGGGTTGCAAATGTGGAAGTGTCATCGTAAGTCATCTTCTTGGCGGCTTGCTAATCGACAATATGTGACTGCTCATGGCTTACATAGACAACTCAAATGAGTCAATGACTGACTCGTAAGTTCGTAACACAAAAGTCAGCAACTTCAAATTGGTTAGACGATCATCATCCAAAACTTGGTCTTATAATTGACTTAATTAAAATAATATGCAAGTGGGCCCTTCTTCGGCCCGAGCCAACGATGTTGCAAATAGCATTGGACCAGTTTGGTAACGTAAGATTACGTAGATGAATATAAGGATGAAGAAAATTATTTGAATGAAGAATTAAGGTGATGAAGTTGTTTAAGATAGTGGGTATGAAAAAAGTGAAATGAATTTTTAGTAAAATGGTCATATGATTGTGGGTAAAATTAGGAAAAAAAAGTAAGTGTCAAATTTTTTAGAGTGAATTTGCTATGTAGCATTAGCTCACTAATATTGTTTAGTAATTGTGCACCTCACTAATTTTATTAGAATATGATATCATTTAAAATTTTTAGACTAAATTGCCCTCATATAATCAATTACAAGATTTTGTATATATTATTGCCTTTTAAATCATATCACACACTAATTGTAGAAGGTGAATCATTACTGGTTAATAATTTAAATTAACGTAATAAATTTTCAAAACAAAAGTTATAAACAAATGTAGTCACGGAGACTTGATCTCTTGTTGATACTCCCTCTCTCCCACCCTAATGTCAACCGGACAAGTTGGATCTCACAATTTAATCTTCTTTTTGAAAATTATACATTGACAGTTCAGTGTAAATCTTGTAGTTGCAATCATGTACATTTCTTGTGCATATACTAGTTTCCTGTAACATTGAAGATCCCTATTATTATCTTATACTAATCTATTTAGTTCATGTAACATGGTAGATTTATGAATTCATGTAAGTCATACATCATCAATTTTTTTTGCAAATAACGTGTGATATTCTTATATATGGCTCGTATATGCTTGTACAGTTCAATGCAAATCATGTATATTCAATTCTTGTATCTTTCTTGTATACATACTAGTTTCATGTAAGTCATACATCATCAATTTTTTTTTTGTAAATAACGTGTGATATTCTAGGAATTATGTACCTTCTTAAATTAGATTATTGTATTAATAATTTTCAACTAAAATGGATAGAATTGAGATATGTTAATAAGGACAAATCTGGTATTATTGATTAAAAGATGCTATTTAGTTAATAAATTATAGGCCTATGCTATTTAGTTAAGGAATTTTATGTTGAGGTGCATTTTATCTAATTATCTCAATTTTTTAATAGATGAAAGAGTTAAAAAAAAAAAAGAGGGGTAAAAATGAGATTTTTATCTCAATAACTTTTATAGTCCCTATAATCGAAGTTTTAAAGCATTACAATTTTTTTTTCATAATTTAATTCTCTTAATCTCCATAATTAACCCCTTTAATCTACTTAATTCTCTTACCAAACAAGATTACGAGAATTATTTATCTCTTTTAATTCTCATAATCTTAATCTCCTTAATTTATCCTCTTACAAAAAAAGTCATCGTCCTACTTAAGATATGAAATATGATGATACTTAAATGATATTTATCACCTTTTTTTAACCTATGTTTTAGGTGTATGTGTTAAAACGTAATTTATAAAGATATAATTTAAAAAAAATATTTTACTTTAATACCGTTCGTAAAATTTATATATTTTTCTTCATATTCAAATAATATTGACAAATAAACCATACTATAAATAATTGATTATTTTTATTTTCAAGTAAAGTAAATAATGTTATACACTATATAATGTTGATTTTTTTACATCGTTAAAATAAAGGATATTTAAGATGTTTTTAAAAAGGTGGATTCTTAATTCTTACATAAGCATCCCTTCAATCATCGCCGCCTGACCCTCTCATCTTTTTCTGACCAACAAATCACCCCACCACTTCTGACTAAACGCCCTAATCTTCTCATAAAACCCTAACCCTAATTCTTTTTCAGTTTACAAAAATCCCACGAATTTTTGTCTCCACACTGCATCATGGATGACTTGGGGTTCTCAAACCTCAGGCTGACTGACGATGAACAATTAGCTATTCCGGTGGAGGGTATGGAGGAGGATCTCAATCGCCTTCGACTCTGCTTAGTTGGGAAATTATTAGCCCCTCGCCAGTTCAACTCCCAAGCTTTAATGGCCACCTTGAAGACGGCATGGGCGCCCAAAAACAGTCTTGTCTCTAGAGCCATTGAAGACAATCTTTTTGTCTTCCAATTCTTTGACGAGGGTGACCTTCGACATGTCCTTAACAACGATCTTGGTGTTTTGACAACTCTTTGCTTCTCCTAGAAGAGGTCCCCACGGCACCAGACCCACATCAATCACCCTAACTCACGCAAACTTCTGGGTGGTTGTCCGTGATCTCCCGTTGGGATGTGCGGTCCGCCTACTCGCCAAAACTGTTGGAAATAGAATTGGTACGTTCATCTCTTGGGACGAATCTGACTTTCTAGGGCTTAGTGGAGTGCTAAGAGTCCGAGTCTGAATTGACACTACCAAACCCAACTGGAAACAAGTCAGGGTCCTTCTACATGGGATCGAGACTACCGTCAAGCTACAATATGAGAGGCTCCCGCGTTTTTGCTTTGGGTGTGGTTTGATAGGGCACCTGTTGAACTCATGCCCCACACACCCAACACCTGAGTCCCATGACACCCACCAATATGGTACGTGGCTCCTCACGTCTCCACCTAAAACTCGCGGCAAGCAATGACAAGATGCTATCGATAAAGAGAAGATTTGGTTCGGGAAATTCAAGCTCCGCTATGAGCAAGCCCCCGCACAGTCATCCTCAAGCCAACAGGTTGTCCACAATGCACCACTTGTTCTTGAACGCCCCCAAGGTAGCATCCAGAGTAAAGCGTTTGAATTTACTACCACTAGTGTCGTCCCAAAAGGCCACAAAAAAATAAACATCAAAAAGCAGGCAAGGAAAAAGTTGGTTCCAACTGTATCAGGCCCTAGTAAACGTAAGAGCCTGGCCACACCAGCATTGGAAAATGTAACGGCAAGCTCCTCCAAAAAACAGAAACACATCTCCGATGACACCTTGATGATTGTTGACAATCAAGTAGCGCACATGGACTCCCATGCCCGCGAACAGCAATGAAATTCTTTAGTTGGAACTGTTTAGGGTTGGGCAATACCCCGACAGTTAGAGCCCTCGGAGACTGGTCTTGGAAACTTTGCCCGAACTTGGTTTTCTTGATGGAAACTAAGATTACGAGTCACAATTTGAAAATTGTCAAACGCAAGTGTGGATTTACGCAAGGACTTTGCCTTAGTTCTACGGGACTTTCAAGGGGTCTTGGTTTATGGTGGAAGGATATCAACATCTCGATCGTCACTTACTCGGATCATCACATTCTGGCAACAGTTACGAATTCTGATGGGGTTGCCTGGGCACTAGCATGCATTTATGACTGGCCAGAGTCCACCAATAAGCATCTCACGTGGACGCTTATGCGCGACCTTCGGGCACTGAGCAACTTGCCTATCATTTTCTGCGGGGACTTTAATGAGATACTCCTTTCGACGGAAAAGGAAAGGGGTGTACCGCGCTCACAACGTGCCATGGACGACTATTGATGATTGTGGGCTTGTTGACCTTGGATGTAGTTGTGGACCTCGTTTGACTTGGGAGAGGGTTCGTGCGAACTCTTGTCTCCGGGAGAGACTTGACTGGTTTCTCGCTTCAACTGATTGAAGCCAGATTTTCCCGCATATTATGGTCACCCATTTCCCCCGGTATCATCTGATCACTCTCTCATCATGTTGCAAACTTTCTCTACCCCTATGACACGCTCTGGTAGGAAACAAAGGCCTTTTTTGTTTGAGCCACTGTGGATATCCCACCCTGAGTGCAAAGATGTTGTTGATACCGCATGGTCCTTCACAGCAGGGCGAGTGCCATCTAAAATCAGTGCTTGTGCTTCGGCTCTCTATGCTTGGTCTAGCTGCGTTTTTCGTGAACGGAACGCCAATATTGACCGTCTTGAGACTAAATTGAGATCTCTTCAGACCGGACACCCATCATATATCGCTATTCAGAGGGGTAATGCTATTACAAAAGAGCTTGATGAACTTCATAATCAAGAGGAAAAGTACTGGTATGCTAGGGCTCGAGCCACTGAGCTACAAGAAGGTGATCGTAACACCAAGTATTTCCACCATAAGACCTATCACGGCAGTCAACAAATACCATCTTGGAGCTGACCACGTCGCAAGGCGTCAAATGTACATCACACAAATCTATTACGGGCGTTATTACTGACTTCTTCAGCGACCTGTTCTCGTCGTCAAACCAGCAAGCTTCAGATATTGACGAGCTCATCTCTGGGATCCCACAACGTGTACCAACAAGGACAAATGATGTCTTGGCTGCAATGCCCTCAGCGGATGAGATACTACTTGCTCTTAACCAGATGAATCCTAATAAAGCACTTGGGAAAGATGGTATGCATGCTCGCTTCTTTCAAACTTTCTAGCCTATTGTCGAGGTAGATAGAATTGCTTTTATTCAAGAATGGTGGAGTACTGGTTTCCCGCTAGATGAGATTAACTCTATTTTTGTTGCCCTTATTCCCAAGATTAAGAAGCCCACACATATCTCTGAATTCCGCCCTATCAGTTTATGCAACGTGCTTTACAAGCTTATCACGAAAGTTATGGTTAATCGTCTTAAGCCTCACCTTGACTCCATTATCTCTAAGTCGCAAAGTGCGTTTATTGTTGGCCGTTCTATTACCGATAACACTCTCATTGCGATGGAAATATTTCACGCCTTGAAAATTGGAACTGGGGGGCGCTAAAGGCTCTATGGCTCTCAAGCTTGACATGAGCAAAGCCTTTGACAGAATGGAGTGGGACTATTTGGAACGTATTATGACTTGCCTGGGGTTTTCTCAAGGGTGGATTGCTCGTGTGATGTCTTGTGTCAGGGGGGCGAGATACTCATTTAAAATCAATGGTTTTATAGAAGGAAGCGTTCTTCTCTCTCGCAGTCTACGCTGGGGGATCCCCTCTCGCCTATTCTTTTTATTCTGGGGGCCGAAGGATTATCCCATATTATCAGCCGAGTTGTCGCCTCCTCTTCACTGCAAGGTATATCAGTAGGTCGGGGTTCCCCCGCCACCTCCCACCTTTTCTTTGCTGATGATAGTCTTTTGTTTGCTCGTGCAAACCCGATTGAATGCTCTATGATTATTGAGTTGCTCAGTCAGTACGAGAGAGCTTTAGGGAATAAAATTAATTTACAAAAATCGGAAGTTGCTTTCAGCAAGGATATTGATGTTTACCAATAGACGCTTCTTTCTCATTGTTTAGGTGTTAATAAGGTGGATCGCCATGTGAAATACCTAGGCTTACCCTCCGTGATCGGGCGTTCTAAGAAAGAGGTCTTCGCGTTCATTAAAGAACGAATCTAGAAAAAGGCACAAGGATGGAAAGAACGCTTATTGTATTCGGCCGGGAAAGAGATTCTCATTAAGTCCGTGCTTCAGAGTATCCCAACCAATATTATGTATGTCTACCGGCTCCCCGATGGTCTTATTGATGAGATTCATGGTCATATTGCTAAATTATGGTGGGGCTCGTCGGATGCTCGTAGGAGGGTCCACTAGAGGATGTGGAATGAGTTGTGTGTCCCGAAGAGCCACGGTGGGATGGGCTTTAGGGATCTTCGGGTTTTCAACGAAGCTTTACTGGCGAGACAAGCATATCGTCTCTTCTCCTCCACTGACACACCCGTTCACAATGTCCTTAAGGCAAGGTATTTCTGACGTAGTTCTTTCCTAGATTCGGCTAGAGGGTGGCAGCCAAGCTACTCTTGGAGAAGTATTTGGGGCTCCAAGGCCCTTCTTCATCAGGGTATGGCCTGGCTAGTGGGAAACGGGTCCTTCATTAACGTTGCGTCTGAAAGGTGGGTTCCGACGGCTCATGGTTTTGCCCGACCTTCTCTTACACTAGGCACGGAAAATGATATTATGGTCTCTGAGCTCATTGACCCCGTTTCACAAGACTATGATTCAGGTGCCCTTCATGCTGTGTTTGTTCCATCCAATGTCAACAAGATCCTCGTGATCCCCTTGGTGGATATTCAGTCCCCTAACCAACCCATTGGGGAGCACACCCTTCTGGAATTTTCACTATTAAGACGGCCTATTGGCTTGGTAAAATGGGTGACCGTCCGGTTGCATCTCACTCGGTGTGGTCACTTATTTGGGATTGTGTGCTCCCACCCAAGGTCCTTCACTTTGCATGGAGACTCTGTCATGGTTTTCTCAGCGTTGGTACGGTCCTCCACATCCGGCATGTGCTCTACTCTCCCTTGTGCTCACGATGTTGCTTGCATGACAAAAGTATTTGGCATGCACTCGTGCTATGTCCATCCGCAGGAACTACCTGGGCCTCTTCTGTCTCGCACGAAGCCTTCCTCAGTTCCTCTATGTCAGACCCGTTGACGGTTCTCAAGGAAATTAGGGAGGTGCTTGGAAACTCCGGAATTGCAGATTTTCTCACAAACTCTTGGATTGCTTGGACCATTCGCAACAAAGCCATGTTTGATGACTCAAGCTTCTCCCCTGACTTGCTTCGAGATGGCTTTCGGAAGCTGACCTCTGACTTCATCCGCTACCCACCGATCGTCTCCTACTAGACAGCCCAGCAGCTTCCCAACAGCTCTTGGACGCCAACCCCCGAGGGCTCCTTGAAACTTAATAGTGATGCAGTTGTCTCTGGTTCAACCATTAGTCTGGGTGCTATTCTGCGGGACTCTACAAGTAACATCCTCATGGTAGCATCAAAGCACTCGACTGGATATGCACGCCGGCGATTGCTATTCGCTGTGGAATCTGCCCATAACTTTCTTCACTGACCGCTGATCGTGGAGTCGGACGCCTCAACTCCAATCTCTCAGATCAAGGCTTTGTCTCGAAGCGGTGCCCATAGCGGATCATCTAATATTTATGTCATTTGTTCTTGTATCTTAACGCATTTTACCTCTTTAGATTCGGTTTCTTTTCGGCATGTTCGCCGGACTTCAAATTGCGCAGCCCATCTAGCTGCCCGACTTCTATGTACGGACGATGTTTCGGTGTTGTTCGATCACTTCCCGCAAGGTATCGTGGATCTTGCGGGATTTGATCTCCTTTAATACAGTTTCTCTGATTTTCCTCCAAAAAAAACATAATAGGACAAATTTTATGTTATTTTAATATAAGGCGTTGTTTTATGAAAATGGTAACAAATTCAAAAATGGTTTTGTATAATTTGTAAAAATAACATTGCTTTTGAAATTTACCTCTTGAAAAATTTGGATAATCTTAAGTGAAAACTTAGGGCCCGTTTGGTTCCTACTCCGGAAACAGAAACGGAATGGAAACGAATTTAGTCAATATTTATATCCTTATTCATGAAATTTTATGGAATCATTCCTTGTGGTTTAATGTAAAATGCGCTTGTTTCCCGCAATTTTGTTTCCCTATAGAGTATCAAAAGTAATCAAACTCTACTCCAATTACTTCAAATCACAAGAAATGATTCCAAAAACTTTTAAGAATAAGGGTATACGTATGGAATAGATTCATTTTCATTTCGTTTTCGATTTCGAAGTTAAAACCCCTAAAAGTATATATAGTAGACTTTGTTTATTTTAATAATCAAAGTGGGATCCATTCTCTAAGACTTGGTTAGAAGAGTAGTAGAAAAATAAATGCCATCAAGTGATTAATAGTAGTCAAGTGATTGGTTTAGGTTTGATGTATATATCTAACGTCATTGTTTCTCCCCTGCTTGCGACTCGTTCGTCTTTTTTCCTATTTACAAATTATCCTAATCTACCGGGTAGGAAAGAAACTATCCTACAAATCGACCCCACCGATTAAAGAGGTATCCGGTTGACTGATTATTGTGAGGTTGTAAAAAATCTAGTAAATCAAATTGTTTCAAAAAATCTATCCGGATAGTTGTGATGATTAATCTCTCTAAAGTAATTGTAAAAAGAATATGAGCAAACGAACTAAAGTAATTGTAAAAAAACCCATTAATTGGATAAGTGGGTTTTATTGGAAAAGTTGTTTTTTTTTTATAAAAAATAATTCAAAAATAAATTTTATATGTGAATCATAATGCTTAAAATCCATTTTTCAATATCTAATATTTAATATACAAATCCTGAAAAGAAGACTTGTTTGTTACTCCGTATAATGATAAACAATTTTCCCCTCAATTTCTTCACATAAAAATTATGACATTAACTTAATTGGGTTTTGGCCAATCCACTTAGGTAAAATAACTGGAAGTTAAAAAAACACTATGGTAAATATAAAAGTTTAAAATAGTTGTTAATATTTTTAATAAGGATTTACCTCATAAATTATTGTTAAATTTTTTATTTTGAGTTGTCTTATAAAAAAAATAAAAAATAATAAAAAGTAATAATTTAAATTTGTAAAATCCCGTTACATGTATAGTAAAATTATCTTACTCTATTAATCGCTATTTATTTTCTGAATGACGTCCCATTTATTGTTTATTATATTGTTTTTTAATACGTTACACTTATAATGTAATTAAATTGTACTAAAAGTGTTTACAAATGTACACAACTTGTTGTTAGATAGAAAATGAACAATGGAAAATAATTGTTTTTGACGGAAAATATATATTCACAATTTAAGGGTAGTTGAAAATTGAAGTACCAATTGGCGATGTTTTACATTAATTGTAAATTGCAGCTAATGCGATTACTTTAACATAAAAATGATAATAAATATGGTGATGGGCATCCTTTATTAATCTTATTGGATGCATCCAAATATTAATTTATCTTTGCCGGATGTTCGAATGGTTCTATTTAGGTGTAGGATAGATGTATTCATCCATAGAAATTGATCCACCCGAGTTATTTTGTGAGAATAGTTTTTGAAAATTATTTTTATTAAATATTTTTTTATAATAAAATATTCACTCATTGGTTTAAAAGAGTGGTGAACATTTAATAAGTGATAAAATTGAGAAATTTTTTTATAAAATTAAGGTTGTTTAGGAGTTTTCTTAATAATTGTGTCAGTGACTAAAAAGTAATTTATTTATGATCGGAGGAAGTATTGTATAGCTGACGTAAAAAAACATTAGCTGGTTAAGTGGGTTTATTGTAAGTTATACTTATATACTCCCTCCGATAAAAAATAACTGTCATTTTAGCGTTTGACACAATTTTTAAGAAAAATATTAAATAGCATAGATTTTGTAAAGTTTTTCTAAATCTTATCACTTATTTAATGTTCAAAATTCTTTTAAACCAATAAGAAAGATTTTAGAACTAAAATTAATCATTTACACCAATTTTTAAGAAAATTTTTTATAATTATTGTTTATTTATTGGCCTAGAAAACTTAAAACGACAGATAATTTTGATCAAATTTCTAATGCTAAAACGACACTTATTTTTTATCGGAGGGAGTATAAATTATAATATTTACCATTTATTTTTCAAAATATAATATTTAATGAGTGATGTTATCGGGACGGACATCCCACCAACACAAACGGACTCTGCCTGCGCGCCAACAAAAGAGAGGTGGAAGCACGAAAGAAGAAGAATGGGAAGCACGGAAAAATAAGAATGGAAAGCAGGAGCAGTTCACCCCATGCGCAAGCGCAGTGCACCTGCGCCTCAGGCTGGCGCGGAGGCGCAGTGCACCTACGCCTGATTTGACGCGGAGGCGGACTCAGCGTATGTTGCCGAATGTCCGCCCCAAGAGTAACTCTGTATTCAATATTTGAATCTGGAAAAGAAGATTTGTTTTTGGTGATAAACAAAAAATTATGAAATTGTCCTAATTGGGTTTTGATCAATCAACTTAAATCCGGAGTTAAAAATACTTGGATTTAAAGCTCTTTTATCTCTTTATCATCTAATTTATTTAAAAAATTAACTCCAATGTAAAGATTTTGTCTAATAAATATTCTATTTTAATATAGTTTTATTTCTAATTCAATTTTATTATGGATAAAGGAAATTTTATAAAATTAATTATTTAAAACTACAAAGTCTTATTTATTATTTAAATAAGAATTTCGTCTCATAAGTATCTCATAATATCGAAAATTTTTAGTTAAGTTTTATCATAAAACTTAAAACCCAAGCTTGTTATTTACATGACCCAATTCTAATCCAAACATAAAATATATAAAAAAAAAAAATTAAAACCAAAGTCACATGACATAATATACATAAAAGTGAAAAATAAAAAACGTATAGATGATAAATAAAAATTGCACATATATATGCATATGCAAATTTCAATATATTTTATATAACTTATTTTTCATTCATCAGAGTTAAATAATTTTAACTTAATTAACAAATTCAAAGTTCATATACATTTGGTCCAATGTTTATCATAAAAGAGAATTCTATTTGTTTGAAATATCGTTTCTTATAAATCTCACGTTAATCTCTCGAGCCTAAAAGTATGCATGTCCACGGGTCACGGGTCACCCGTGACCCGGCAGGTTTTGACCCGGCGGGAACCCGGCGGGTCACGGGTACGGGTAAGGGTCGAGGTGATTCTTACCCGTGACCCGGCGGGTCAACCCGCCAAACCTCAATTTTGAAAAAAAAAAATAAAAAAAAATGTAACCCAATGCCTAAAAGGGTTGACCCGTCGGGTCGACCCGGCGGGTCATCTTTTTTTTTTTTTTTTTAAATGGGTTTTCAAATAAAAGGGCCGACCCGCCGGGTCTGACCCGTAACCCGACGGGTCGCCAACCCGGCAGGTCGGCCATTTATACGGGTCCGGGTCACCCTTCCCGGACCCTTGACCCTGCGGGTCGGACCCGTCGACCCGGCAGGTCCGACCCGTGGACATGCTTACCTAAAAGCCATAACTCAACATATTGATTGTTTCAAAATCATCCTAAAAAATCTTATTTTAATTACAACATTCATTAATTACCAAAAAAAAAAATTACAACATTCATTTAGTAATATTTTTATTAATCACCAACTTATTTGCTAATTCTGAATTATGAACTTATCTCTAGAACAACAATATGTCTCCATTTTTCAACATATTAACATCATTTAACGATTGTTCAATTTTTTATAGTAACCAATAGATAATTACTTTTAATACATTTATATATTAGAAAAAATAGTAAAATAAGAATAATAATAACATGGTAGTACATATAATCATGGATTATAGAAAACTCACACAAAAAGTACGTATTACACTAGTACCAAAAGAAAATTAAACATTTTAATCTTTATAAAATTTTAAATTTTTGTGTATTAAAAATATAAAATGGTAATAAATATTTTCAAAATTATTTAACTTGTTTTAAGTAAAACTAATTAACTGTATTTTTATTTAAAACTATATTATAAATGAGAATTATACAAGATAAATGTATCCAAAAAAAAAAAGATTACTTTATAATTGACTTATAGTATGTAATATGTATATTTGTATGGTAAACCAAAAATTAAAGTCAGAGATATTTTTAATATCTTTACGAACAATTAAATAGAAAACCAAAAAAAAAAGACCGATCTTCGTGCATAGCTCCAGCGGGATGATGCTCACGCTGGCTCCTAGATCACAAAGGGCTTCACAAGTTACATCCCCAACTTGAATGGGAATGCAAAATGAGGCGGGATCTCTCAACTTAGGCGGCATCTTTTCCTTCATGATCTTGATAAGCTCCGAAGATTTAGATGTCATCCTAACTTCACCAACATCCTCCAGCTTCCTCTTCCTTGATAAGATCTCTTTTAAGAACTTCTCATAGGCGGGCATACCTAAAATAGCATCAAGGAAAGGAGTATTAATATGTAGCTTATTCATCAAGTCAAGAAACTTACCAAAGTGCTTGTCAAGATGTGCTCTGGCTCTGGATTGAGGGAATGGAAGTGGTGGCTTATATGCAGGGGGTGGAACATAAGTTTCTGTCGTTCCTCCCGCTTTCTGTTGCTCCGCCTCGGTTGGCATCTCGGTCGAGGTGTTCTTCGACTGGATCTGGACCGAGGTGGTCTGCGTCGAGCGAGGTACTGGATCTGCAGTTTTAAGTCCACTCCTCGTCGTTATGGCCATGCACTGGCCCTTAGGGTTAGCTTCCGTCTTTGCTGGAAGTTTCCCTGGATCTCTTGGCGCTTCATTCGCCCTATTAGCAAGTTGTTGTTCGAAGGACTTTTGGGCCCTCGAAAATGAAGTCATAGAATTCTCCATAGCGTTAAGCTTGATCAAGATTGCCTCCAGAACTGCGTCTTTCTTTTCTGACTGAGACGAACTTGATCCTTGCCCTTGGCTTTTCAATGGAGTAGAAGAAGAAGAAGAAGAAGGGGGAGAGAGGAAAGGGTTAGAGGAATCATTAGAATTGGAGTTTGAATGATTGTTACCGTGATTTTGGTTATTCGCCCTCCAGTTGTTGCTATTGGATCCTCCATTGTTGTTGTTGTAGTTGTTGTTTCGGGAACCGTTGTTGTTGTTGTTACGGTACCCGTTATTGTTGTTGTTCCTTTGCACTTGCTCTTCCTTCTTAGTTTGAGCCATCAAGAGCTCCTTTAATTGCTTCACGTCGTTCTTCAATGACGTGAGTTGATTGTTGTCGGATTGAGTCTCTTGAAAGTTGACTCTTTTAACTCCACCTTCAGCTCCTTGGTGGGTATATTTCTCCATGTGCAAGGCTTGCTTCTCAATGAAGTCCCAAGCCTCATCAATCGCCATGTCCATGAAGGTACCGGCGGAGAGTAGTTGGAGATTGAATTGGGTGCTTCCGTCCAGCCCTTTGAAGTAGATCTCCAACAACTCGATCTTTGGAATCCCATGATGTGGGTAATCCAAAAGGATATCCTTGAACCGCTCCCAAGACTTGGACAAGCTCTCCTTATCCTTCATGATGAAAGCATTGATCTTCCCTCTCATTTCAGCGGTCTTTGAGGGGGGAAAGAATTTGGTTAAGAATTCCGTGGTCATCTCCTCCCATGTGCTGATTTTTCCTGGAGGAAGAGATTGATACCAAGTAAGAGCTCTATCTTTTAAAGAAAAGTAAAAAGGTCTTAGCTTGTAGTTGTTATTCTCAATTCTGGGAGGTCGCAAGGTTTCCATCAAGATCTCGTAGTTTTGAAGATGTTGATGCGGCGACTCTTTCTCTAGCCTTCCGAATTGGCATTGGCGGATCATGGCTAAAACTTGCGGTCGAAGTTCGTAGTCATGATCTGTTGGATCTCCTAGGTTCACTCCTGGACGCCTCAGTTGTTGATTAGGGTCCATCCTTTGACCTAGGGTTTGTGGAATTCCTGCAAGAAGAACATCTCGGACTGGCATCCGAGGTGGAAGTACATCGGCCGGGGCATCTGGTACTGGAATCTGCCTCGGTCGAGGGTCAACAGGAGGATCTTCCCTCGGTCAAAGTAGAATCTGGTTCCGAATGACAGCGATCTCAGCTTCGATTGCTGCAGTCCTGGTGCGATTCTCCTCTTTCTCTTGCATGAGTTCTTCCTTGCTGAGGCGCAGCAGCTCTTGCGTCTCTCTCAATTGGGCCGCAAGATCGCGATCGTCTTGTTGGGCCATCTTTGCTTCTCTTAAGCGTCGCTTGTATGTCTTTTCTGGTTCGGGATCGTAAGGAACGATTTCCTTCCCAGTGTGGGTTCTTCGCATGTACCTAAGAAAGAACCTGCAAAAGTCACTCAAGTAGAGTGGTTAGACAAAACGGGGCAAATGCCCCAAGAGTAAACCGTACCGGCTCGGTCTAGACCAAGTCCCCGGCAACGGCGCCAAAAACTTGTTCGCTCCAAACGGTGTGTGCAAGCTTTAAATTTATAACCCTAGACTTAAGCTTAAAACAAGGATGCGAACCCGCAGTGTACGGGTCAATCGTAGTAAAAGCAAGAAAATTCCAGGGGTCGATCACAGGGACTCGGTGAAACAAAGTCAATACGGTGTGCTTATGTCAATGCTAACCACAAGAGCAATTAACACAATCAAAGATGAATAAGAAGTCAATAAAGCAAACATGCAATTCTAGGGATTAAAGCATCTAGTTGTGGTTCCAACTCAAGATCTATAGATAAGCGGACAAAGCTGAGATTTTTGCGTGGGGAAGGTGTTTCTAAAGTGGAGTAGATCACCGGGTAAGTCTCACTACACACTAATCCTAAACCGTAACTCCTATTACCGGGTAAGTCTCAAGGAATCAAGATAAAGAACTATAACCTCAAACTAACACACCATCTGAGGGAATAGAATCAACCTTTACCGGGTAAGTCTCAGGCTAACTCACAAAGATGGGATGGAAGCACACTCAAACCCCAATAAAGGATAAACCTTTATTACCTACACTTATGATCGTTGGTACACAAACTAAGGAATTACCGGGTAAGTCTCATCCTAAGCTTGCTTTGGACCAGGAAAGGTGTAATAAGAATAGGATTTGGCAAACTCTAACACTTAACTCTCAGTTTAGGATCAGATAAGTCACCTCGGTCAGCCAGTTTCCACCCCGGCCGAGGTGTTCATCGACTGAACGAGATGCTTAGGGTTAAGGTTAAAGACTCGAACTTTCAGGATCCTACTGGAATCTAAGATTATTCTATCATTGTTTTTCCCACAACCTTCAGCCAATCACCCTAGAATCACACAAGGAAATTAGCCACTCATCATCATTATGAAAGTATTAAATATAAGGGAAGAAGGTGAATATTTGAACAAAGAAGAATTTAATGAAAAGACTTCGATAACTGAATCAAATATCACAACAAAGCGTTCCTTGGATAACAATCCAAAAAGACAAGACAACAATTGAGGGAATTGAAGACAATCTTACAAAACCCTTCAATAAAGCTATAAAAGCTATGGACTTCAATCTTCCTTCAACCTTCAAAAAGGTTCTTCAAATCTTCCAACTTGGGGAAGGCTGCTGCTGCTGCGTGATTTCCGACTGTATGCGGGATCTAAGCATGATCGGATTTGTGGAAAATCCAACCCTTTTTATAGGAAAATAACCCTCCAAAGATAATAAATCTTAGAAAGATATTCTCCCATAAATATAGGTAAAATATATGATTCTGCATATCTCCTTCCTTCCAGGAGCCAAGCCCAAAAATATAAGATCACTTTCCAAGTTTAAAAGATCTCTTCCAAGAATAAAATATTCTCGCCGCGTCCTAGGTGTTCGCCTCGGTCGAGTCGGCGTCTCTGGATCACCTCGGTCGAGGTGAATCTGTGGTCAACCGAGGTGACACACAACTGAATGTGAAATCTCTCAAAACTGGTCCAAAGTAAATCTTTAATCCATGACTATGCTCTCTGGATGTAGCTCCAAATGACTCATGACTCCTTTTGCTCCTTTTTGATGCAAAACGTACCATATTACCTGCAATTACAACGAAACTAGGTGTAGACCTCGATTCTCGCAAAGGTAGATGAAATGGTAGTAAAATCACATAATGTACATACAAACATGCAGATTATGAAAGATAAAACGTCCAAACAAGCCCCAAAATATAGACTATAATTCATGCTATCAAAATACCCCATACTTAGCCCTTGCTTGTCCCCAAGCAAGTTCCGCATATAGAAGACAAGATAGAATGGATTATAAGTCAAGAAAATCAATGAAAAAGTCTTTCAAAAACATTTTATGGTGTGCAACTATCATAGATCACTCTAAGAGAGTACTTCCTGGAAATTAAAAACTCAATATGCTCAAAACATTTTATAAATATAGAAAAGTTGTTCATCTTTGCATAAAATCATAGAATGCATAATAAATCATAATTATCAAAATTAATCATGTATAATCCGATTTAAACCGCTAAGTCAATCAACAAGCTCAAGGTCTCAAGGGCTTCCCAAAAGAAAAGGTCAAGAAACGTGTAGGGTAGGGATGTATGTAAGGTAATGTGATGATAGAATCCGGGAAAAGGATGAACTTCACTTCCACTTTGACTTGCAACATCTTCCACCAATAAGCTTTGCTTATTCCACTTTTTTTTCTTTTTACTTTACTTTTTGGGATGCATGGACAGAGGTGCACAATAACCGAAGCCTAGGAAATCTGCAATCATCAATTTCTCGAGATGCATCAAACCCTTGATGCACATACCATGACCCGTTAGGAATATCGCTCAATCCGACTTTGGCAAGACACAAACACCCGGCTATGTGAATGGTGCCGAGTTACTCATCTTCATGATTGACTTCCCCAAACCTATTATTACTTTCTAGCACTTTCACTTCCAGCCAACTTCTCAACTTGCTTCACTTGCTTTCACCACTTCGCTTGCTTCCAAATTCCCGGATAGGTAAAGGGAGGCAAAATGTATATGAGGGGCTAAGCATGATCAAGAAGAAGAAGAGAGAAGAATGAATTGCCTTGGTCTTTCCAGGAAGAAAGTGAGAGAACTTATCTTGTGGTGTCAACCTTCAAATTCAACATAATTTGGATAAAAACAAAGTATTAAACATGCCAATAATTTCAAACAAAGCATTTAGCAACTTAAACATATTATAAAACCTTTCAAACACATAAAGAATTTAAAACCAGTCAGTAAACAAGGTCTTCACTGAGGTCATATCCAGATAAGTAACAAAAATTCGTTTTCGAAAACTCTCAGTTAACACACCTCGGTCGAGGTGTTCTTGGTTCAACCGAGGTGGAACGCCTCGTTTGGCCAAGACTGACTCGGTCGAGGTCGAAAAAAATTTTTTAAAACCAAATTTTTTTTCAGTTTCGACGTTTTTCTCAATCAAATAACCTGTAGGTATGCATGTAATATCAGATAATCATATAAAGGCAATGAAGCATAAATACGAAAATATCCGATAAATATAATACATCAAAGGTGTCAAATACATCACGTAGTCACGTAGTCAAATAACACAAACACCCCATACTTGAGACACACTGTCCCAGTGGGTATAATAAAAGTCTAAACAAGAGAGAACTCACCGGATAGAAGCCGAACTGCATAAAAAATATAATAATAAAATCCTGCAGCTCCTTAGTAGTCTCGATCCGGTGGTGGTGGTGGTATGTAGGGATACTGAGTCGGATCATAAGGATGTCCCATGATATGCTCAAACTGCAGCTGAGCCATCATGTGCTGATGATGTTGCCGCTCCTGCATCTCGCGGATATCCAGCGAAAGTGCAGCATATGAGTCGATAACCTGATCCGTCAGGTCATCGATCCGTCGGTGAGCGGCTCTATCCCTCACTCCATGCCTCCTGCGTCTAGCAGGTCTGACTGGAGAAGTCTCAGCTGGCGCCGGCTCAGTGTCCTCCTCGTCGTCCAGATCTATAATAGGTGGCGCGCTCGTCCCAGCTGTATCTGTCCCTGTGTCCATCGGGACGCCACCTCCTCTCTCATCTACTGTGTCCTCATCGTCGTCCTCATCCTCAGCCTCCTCCTCTGCAGCAGGGGCAGCTGCTGCCTCTCTGTAATCCTCCATCAGTGGAGCCCATGCTGTCTGCCAGTAGTGTGGATCAAAAACTGAGAACTGTGCAGACCACCTGATGCCCTGAGGTGCAGTCAGCTCCCATGGCATAGCGACGTAAGGTGTAGTCAAACCACGGGGAACTAGAATCCTCCGTGTGATCATCTCCTGAAGTCCGAGCGGCTTGGCAGCCGCCACCATAGTACACCTACTCAGATCCATATCCTGATACCTAGCGATATGGGTCACTATCCCTCCGCAGCATATATCTCCCTTCCCCTTGGCCTTGATCCTGTGCAGATCCTCTGCCAGCATCAATCCAAAGTCAGGGTATCCACCTGTGACCATGCAGTATAAAGCAAAGAGCTCCCCCTGTCGGACCTTCTGTGGCGTCTCAGTACGCGCCAGAAGCGTCTCGTTGAAGATCCTGTGTACCAATCGAAAGGCTAGATGAAAAATAAGCTTCGCCCTGGAATCACCAGGGCGCCACCTATCTGCATGCTCTGTAATGTGGGCGATCTGACCCCAGAACTCTCTAGCTACAGCTCGGGTCGGGAAGTCTACAGCAGTGGGGGCAGGGAAGCCAAAGATGTCTCTCCAATGGTCTAGAGGTACTAAGTAGTTCCGGTTCATCAACCGGTACTTCACCGCCCTCTCTGTGGGGAGGTAAGTGAAGGAGCTGACAAACTCGAGGGTCGGTTCTAAGTAGGCTGGGGCTCGGATCTCAGTAAACTGATCCAGCCCGACGGTGGTGATCATCCTCCTAAGATCTCCATCTACGTGGAGACAGTCAAAGGCAGAAATGTCCAGGAATCTAGGTGCTATCACTGGACGGCTAGCAATGCGCTCGTAATCTACAAGGTGTCTCTCGTGGATCACCGGTATAGAAGGTCGGGATGAGGAAGAGGAAGGGGAAGGAGAGGATCTATCTCTAAGGGCTAACAATCTGTCAGAACTCATCTTCAATTAATACTGTCAGACTACCTCGGTCGACTGACAAGCTCCAAGAACCACCTCGACCGAGGTGCAGGTCGACTGGACCGAGGCGAAGACAGTCGCGATTTCACTCTCAGAAATTCAGTTCTTTTCCCCCTAAAATCACTACAATTGCTTCCTAAGGGGTACTTAAATCTTTCCTCAACAGATTCAAGGGCAACCAAAGCCCAAATCGCAGTAAACGAACGAGTTTAGGGTTTCGATCGTTTTTACCTCGTTCCGGCCGAGTTGCTCGAATTTCTTGCAGATCTGTAGTTGCAATCGATTCCTCTATCCTTCAATCTCGGTTTGGAAGCAGAAAATGTCGAAAACGAGCAAGAATCGAGAGTGAGTGAAATGGATCTGTCGCCGCGGTCGAGGTAGGTAAAAAATGTGAAAAAGTAATTTTTCCCCCTTTTATACTGTTACTGGATCTGCTGTCACCTCGGTCGAGATGGTCTCGACTGGACCGAGGTGGTACGGACCGAGGCGGTTTTGCAGAAACCCTAGTCGCCTCGGTTGCTCAAGAATCAACTCGGTCGAGGTGCTCTGACAGTGACCGAGGTCCTTCTGTCTTCTCAGAATCTCGAACTTCTGTCCTTCCAGTTGTGCTCCTCCTTAGGTATTCCCTGTTGTCTGTCCAGAACGCCAAAAACAAAGCAAAGCAAAGCAAAAACAAGAACTATCTAACCTAGACTAGAAAACGGGAAAAGGAAGCAATACCTTGGGTTGCCTCCCAAGAAGCGCTTGATTTAAGGTCGCTAGCTGGACCATGATGCGTCTCAAACGAGGTATGAGGTTCCCTCACCCCATACTTCACCTCCATCATGGGGTGAAGTGAGTAGATCCATCAAACGCTCCAAGACGTGCAAGTGCTCATCGGGGAATGAATCGTCTATGGGTGGGTTATCCGCCTCGCGGGAGGATTCCGGTAGCCGGCTGAGGTGATCCGCAACGGAGTTCTCGGATCCCTTCTTATCGCGGATTTCTAGGTCAAACTCTTGAAGCAAGAGAATCCATCGAATAAGGCGCGGCTTTGCATCTTTCTTAGCCAACAAGTAACGAATGACTGCATGGTCGGTGTAGACAATGACTTTCGCCCCTACTAGATAGGAACGAAACTTCTCGAAAGCATATACAACCGCCAATAACTCTTTCTCGGTGGTAGCGTAGTTGCGTTGTGCTTCATCTAGCGTCTTGCTAGCATAATAAATGGCGGTGGTCCGTCCATCTTTCTTCTGTCCGAGCACCGCTCCTACGGCTACATCACTAGCGTCACTCATGACCTCAAAGGGCAAGGTCCAATCAGGAGGCTGGATAATGGGAGCGGAGATCAACGCTTCCTTAATCCTGTGAAAAGCATCAAGACACTCCTACGAAAACTCAAAAACAACATCTTTATTCAAGAGGTTAGTTAGAGGTTTAGAAATCTTAGAGAAGTCCTTGATGAATCTCCTGTAGAAACCTGCATGCCCGAGAAAACTCCTCACACCTTTAACAGAACAAGGAGGAGGGAGTTTCTCAATAGTCTCGATCTTAGCTCGATCAACCTCAATACCTCGATTAGAAACGAGGTGTCCTAGCACAATGCCTTCATTAACCATAAAATGACACTTCTCCCAATTCAAAACAAGGTTAGTGTCTTCACATCTTTTAAGTACTAGAGAAAGGTTAGATAGGCAATCATCAAAAGAGGAACCATATACAGAAAAATCATCCATAAATACCTCCATGATCTCCTCTATGTACTCGGAAAAGATAGCCATCATGCATCGCTGGAAGGTAGCGGGTGCATTGCACAATCCGAATGGCATCCTCCGATAGGCAAACGTCCCCCAAGGACAAGTGAAAGTGGTCTTCTCCTGATCATCCGGATGGATAGGAATCTGGAAGAACCCACTATAGCCGTCCAAGTAACAAAAGTGTGAATGCTGGGCCAACCGTTCGAGCATTTGATCAATGAAAGGAAGCGGAAAATGATCCTTCCGAGTCGCCGTGTTCAGCTTCCTATAATCGATGCAAACTCTCCAACCCGTAACGGTCCTTGTTGGGATCAACTCGTTGTTCTTATTCGTCACAACGGTCATCCCTCCTTTCTTCGGAACGACATGCACCGGGCTAACCCACTTGCTGTCCGAGATAGGATAAATAATACCTGCATCCAACAACTTAAGAACTTCCTTCTTCACAACCTCTTTCATGATCGGATTTAACCGTCTTTGAGGTTCCCGTGAAGTCTTATGATTATCTTCCATTAGAATTCTATGCATGCAGAAAGAAGGTTTAATGCCTATAAGATCATCCGTGGTGTAACCTATGGCTTTTCGATGCTTTCTCAGGACATGCATTAACTTAGATAGTTCAGAATCGGAAAGGGAAGCACTAGCAATGACGGGATAAGTAGAATCCGGTCCGAGAAAGATATACCTCAAGTGACTAGGGAGTTGTTTAAGCTCCACAACTGGGGGCGCTTTCTGGGAGGGATCTTTGCTTCCTCTTTCCAGTGGAGTGGTGTCAGAAACTGGACTCGATGCAGTCTCAGTTAGAGTCGTCTCACTGTCGACCTCGGTCGAGGCGCATAGGCGTTGACCGAGGTGTTCTTCGTTCGCATCGCTCTGTCCAGAAGGTGCCTCGGTCGAGATACTGCTACTGGATCCGAGGCTGGAAATCTTCGTTTCCTGGATCAGCTTCTCAGTTATAGCTCCTGGATCTTCTTCCAGTGCTTTTAAGCTCCGTATATCTACATCACAAGAAGCATCTATACCTTCCTCCATTAAACTGAAACTTATAACTCTTTCGAGTGGATCGTCAATAAGGATAGAGCTCACCAATTCTCTTGATTCTTCTTCATCGTAGATGTTGAAGATATCATCAGTTAGTTGCTCCCCTTTCATGGCTGCAAGTAGAGCGAACTCCACCTCATCGCCACCAACGTTGAATTTCAACTTGGCGTTCTTGCAATCCACGTTGCAACCCGAAGTTGCTAGAAATGGCCTCCCGAGAATAATAGGAACAGGATAATCTGCGGGAATGTCAAGTACGACAAAATCTATGGGTAGATAGAAGTTACCTAACTTGACCGGAACGTCCTCCAAGATGCCCACGGGATAGGTAATGGAGCGATCTGCCATGTAGAGTCGAATCTTGACCGGCTTGGGCTCTCCAAGACCGATCTTCGTGCATAGCTCCAGCGGGATGATGCTCACGCTGGCTCCTAGATCACAAAGGGCTTCACAAGTTACATCCCCAACTTGAATGGGAATGCAAAATGAGCCGGGATCTCTCAACTTAGGCGGCATCTTTTCCTTCATGATCTTGATAAGCTCCGAAGATTTAGATGTCATCCTAACTTCACCAACATCCTCCAGCTTCCTCTTCCTTGATAAGATCTCTTTTAAGAACTTCCCATAGGCGGGCATACCTAAAATAGCATCAAGGAAAGGAGTATTAATATGTAGCTTATTCATCAAGTCAAGAAACTTACCAAAGTGCTTGTCAAGATGTGCTCTGGCTCTGGATTGAGGGAATGGAAGTGGTGGCTTATATGCAGGGGGTGGAACATAAGTTTCTGTCGTTCCTCCCGCTTTCTGTTGCTCCGCCTCGGTTGGCATCTCGGTCGAGGTGTTCTTCGACTGGATCTGGACCGAGGTGGTCTGCGTCGAGCGAGGTACTGGATCTGCAGTTTTGAGTCCACTCCTCGTCGTTATGGCCATGCACTGGCCCTTAGGGTTAGCTTCCGTCTTTACTGGAAGTTTCCCTGGATCTCTTGGCGCTTCATTCGCCCTATTAGCAAGTTGTTGTTCGAAGGACTTTTGGGCCCTCGAAAATGAAGTCATAGAATTCTCCATAGCGTTAAGCTTGATCAAGATTGCCTCCAGAACTGCGTCTTTCTTTTCTGGCTGAGACGAACTTGATCCTTGCCCTTGGCTTTTCAATGGAGTAGAAGAAGAAGAAGAAGAAGAAGGGGGAGAGAGGAAAGGGTTAGAGGAATCATTAGAATTGGAGTTTGAATGATTGTTACCGTGATTTTGGTTATTCGCCCTCCAGTTGTTGCTATTGGATCCTCCATTGTTGTTGTTGTAGTTGTTGTTTCGGGAACCGTTGTTGTTGTTGTTACGGTACCCGTTATTGTTGTTGTTCCTTTGCCCTTGCTCTTCCTTCTTAGTTTGAGCCATCAAGAGCTCCTTTAATTGCTTCACGTCGTTCTTCAATGACGTGAGTTGATTGTTGTCGGATTGAGTCTCTTGAAAGTTGACTCTTTTAACTCCACCTTCAGCTCCTTGGTGGGTATATTTCTCCATGTGCAAGGCTTGCTTCTCAATGAAGTCCCAAGCCTCATCAATCGCCATGTCCATGAAGGTACCGGCGGAGAGTAGTTGGAGATTGAACTGGGTGCTTCCGTCCAGCCCTTTGAAGTAGATCTCCAACAACTCGATCTTTGGAATCCCATGATGTGGGCAATCCAAAAGGATATCCTTGAACCGCTCCCAAGACTTGGACAAGCTCTCCTTATCCTTCATGATGAAAGCATTGATCTTCCCTCTCATTTCAGCGGTCTTTGAGGGGGGAAAGAATTTGGTTAAGAATTCCGTGGTCATCTCCTCCCATGTGCTGATTTTTCCTGGAGGAAGAGATTGATACCAAGTAAGAGCTCTATCTTTTAAAGAAAAGTAAAAAGGTCTTAGCTTGTAGTTGTTATTCTCAATTCTGGGAGGTCGCAAGGTTTCCATCAAGATCTCGTAGTTTTGAAGATGTTGATGCGGCGACTCTTTCTCTAGCCCTCCGAATTGGCATTGGCGGATCATGGCTAAAACTTGCGGTCGAAGTTCGTAGTCATGATCTGCTGGATCTCCTAGGTTCACTCCTGGACGCCTCAGTTGTTGATTAGGGTCCATCCTTTGACCTAGGGTTTGTGGAATTCCTGCAAGAAGAACATCTCGGACTGGCATCCGAGGTGGAAGTACATCGGCCGGGGCATCTGGTACTGGAATCTGCCTCGGTCGAGGGTCAACAGGAGGATCTTCCCTCGGTCGAAGTAGAATCTGGTTCCGAATGACAGCGATCTCAGCTTCGATTGCTGCAGTCCTGGTGCGATTCTCCTCTTTCTCTTGCATGAGTTCTTCCTTGCTGAGGCGCAGCAGCTCTTGCGTCTCTCTCAATTGGGCCGCAAGATCGCGATCGTCTTGTTGGGCCATCTTTGCTTCTCTTAAGCGTCGCTTGTATGTCTTTTCTGGTTCGGGATCGTAAGGAACGATTTCCTTCCCAGTGCGGGTTCTTCGCATGTACCTAAGAAAGAACCTGCAAAAGTCACTCAAGTAGAGTGGTTAGACAAAACGGGGCAAATTCCCCAAGAGTAAACCGTACCGGCTCGGTCTAGACCAAGTCCCCGGAAACGGCGCCAAAAACTTGTTCTCTCCAAACGGTGTGTGCAAGCTTTAAATTTATAACCCTAGACTTAAGCTTAAAACAAGGATGCGAACCCGCAGTGTACGGGTCAATCGTAGTAAAAGCAAGAAAATTCCAGGGGTCGATCACAGGGACTCGGTGAAACAAAGTCAATACGGTGTGCTTATGTCAATACTAACCACAAGAGCAATTAACACAATCAAAGATGAATAAGAAGTCAATAAAGCAAACATGCAATTCTAGGGATTAAAGCATCTAGTTGTGGTTCCAACTCAAGATCTATAGATAAGCGGACAAAGCTGAGATTTTTGCGTGGGGAAGGTGTTTCTAAAGTGGAGTAGATCACCGGGTAAGTCTCACTACACACTAATCCTAAACCGTAACTCCTATTACCGGGTAAGTCTCAAGGAATCAAGATAAAGAACTATAACCTCAAACTAACACACCATCTAAGGGAATAGAATCAACCTTTACCGGGTAAGTCTCAGGCTAACTCACAAAGATGGGATGGAAGCACACTCAAACCCCAATAAAGGATAAACCTTTATTAACTACACTTATGATCGTTGGTACACAAACTAAGGAATTACCGGGTAAGTCTCATCCTAAGCTTGCTTTGGACCAGGAAAGGTGTAATAAGAATAGGATTTGGCAAACTCTAACACTTAACTCTCAGTTTAGGATCAGATAAGTCACCTCGGTCAGCCAGTTTCCACCCCGGCCGAGGTGTTCATCGACTGAACGAGATGCTTAGGGTTAAGGTTAAAGACTCGAACTTTCAGGATCCTACTGGAATCTAAGATTATTCTATCATTGTTTTTCCCACAACCTTCAGCCAATCACCCTAGAATCACACAAGGAAATTAGCCACTCATCATCATTATGAAAGTATTAAATATAAGGGAAGAAGGTGAATATTTGAACAAAGAAGAATTTAATGAAAAGACTTCAATAACTGAATCAAATATCACAACAAAGTGTTCCTTGGATAACAATCCAAAAAGACAAGACAACAATTGAGGGAATTGAAGACAATCTTACAAAACCCTTCAATAAAGCTATAAAAGCTATGGACTTCAATCTTCCTTCAACCTTCAAAAAGGTTCTTCAAATCTTCCAACTTGGGGAAGGCTGCTGCTGCTGCGTGATTTCCGACTGTATACGGGATCTAAGCATGATCGGATTTGTGAAAAATCCAACCCTTTTTATAGGAAAATAACCCTCCAAAGATAATAAATTTTAGAAAGATATTCTCCCATAAATATAGGTAAAATATATGATTCTGCATATCTCCTTCCTTCCAGGAGCCAAGCTCAAAAATATAAGATCACTTTCCAAGTTTAAAAGATCTCTTCCAAGAATAAAATATTCTCGCCGCGTCCTAGGTGTTCGCCTCGGTCGAGTCGGCGTCTCTGGATCACCTCGGTCGAGGTGAATCTGTGGTCAACCGAGGTGACACACAACTGAATGTGAAATCTCTCAAAACTGGTCCAAAGTAAATCTTTAATCCATGACTATGCTCTCTGGATGTAGCTCCAAATGACTCATGACTCCTTTTGCTCCTTTTTGATGCAAAACGTACCATATTACCTGCAATTACAACGAAACTAGGTGTAGACCTCGATTCTCGCAAAGGTAGATGAAATGGTAGTAAAATCACATAATGTACATACAAACATGCAGATTATGAAAGATAAAACGTCCAAACAAGCCCCAAAATATAGACTATAATTCATGCTATCATGTAACATAACCAATTAGCCTAGTCGAATACATCATAAAATTATCTGTCGTAATCCGGCATCATGAGGTGAACTGTTAGTGTGTAACATAACCAATTACCCTATTCCTAACCCAACTCATAAAATCAATCGTAACTCGGTCTGCCACAATGTCAATCACAATTGTTTGTCATAATCTCAATCACAACTCTATATACCGTAGTCTCTAGCATAACTCTACCTATCACAATCTCAATCCTTGCAAATACAACACAACTCTCAACTACTCACACTAACAACAAGTACTATCTAAAATCCCTAACGGTAATAAGTCAATACACAATTTAACTTAAAAATTTGCAGACAAATAAAGAGAGAGTATAATAAAAAATTTTAAATCCTACTAACAATCAACGACAAACTTTAACCTGAAACAAAACGGCAGTTAAGTAAGTCAGTATTACCTCAAAAAGACGAACTCAATAATCACCTATGCAATCCAAGCAACCAATCACGTCTCGAAGTCAAACCATGTAGAATCTTGTGTATCGGAGTCGAAAAAGACTATCTTTTCATCCAAACGTCATTACTAAGTGTGAGAATCCCTCTCAAAATCCCAAACTCGAAAACATCATCAATGGTGAATCGATGTGTTATATAGTTTGCCAATGAGGGTCATGTCGAGTCCTTCGATTGCTCTTCTCTTTTAAAAGGAGGAGAAAGAAAAACCCACATGAATTTGTATTTATGCCAGTGACGAGGAAGATAGGGATTTAATTATGGATCGTGGTGGAGATCCTTGTTCTACTCTATGGTTTCTCTAAAACGGCGTCCTACACCGAGAAATGGATGTCCTATTGATGCGTTTCACCCCAACCCGAGGCTTATGTCCACAATCTGAACCACTATTTTAACCAATGTTGAAAGTCTGAACAAAGATCTTTGGCAATCTGATGGAACTTGCCTATTGATTATGATGCGGGGTTGATGCAGTAGTTCCCGATCTAGACTTGAAGTTTACAAATTGGACAACAGAAAAGAAATCTCGGTGTACAGAGTTAAATCTCGGGTGAATTTATAAGAACATGCCGAGATTCTATAAAATCAAAATGCGGAAGTTTGACTAGTGGCACCAATCTTCAATAAGATTGACACACACAAGAACAACCTAACAAGGACTCACAATAATTCAATCAAAGGCTCTCTCTTTTGATTAAATATGAATGAATAAAACACAAACCTCATAAGTGAAGCAACGAGTATCTCACAACATTGTGGAAATAAAATAAAATAACATATATATATCTATGAATCTCAACTTCTATGGCTATTTATAGGTAAGATTTCTCTAGAAAATAAAATCAACGATATTCCTAAGAGAGAGGATCAAAAACCAAAGAGATACCTTCAGATAGAGGAGAGATTTAAAGGTATTAAAAATAACCCAAAGATAACTATATCTAATAAGATCTCGATGAGATCTTTATTGATCTCGACACACAACAAATCTCGGTCTAAAAAAGGCTTGAATGAAGTCTCTTTAGACGTACATGTTACAAATAAGCTAACAACCTCTTATTGGATGGCCTTTGAAGATGACAACTCCTTCCCCTTCAATGACTTTGTTCTAGCTTTAGTGATAAGTCCTTTAGGAGGTGTTGGAAATGGTCGCACATCCGATTATCTACCCCCAACATACTATGAACCCTACCCCCTTTCCTTTCGATTATCTACCCTCAAAATATTTTGAACAAAGATCTTTGACAATCTATTTCTTGGTGAAGACTAATTGCTAACTTATGGTGCTCGAGAACCAACTTCTTAAGAAGAAGAGGAATCAAAACAATGAATCCTAAGAAAAAACACTTGATACAAATAATTGAGCCCATGAATTACCGACAATCGCACCTTTTTGAGGTGGAGATTGCTTTGGATCATGTGCCGAGTCTTGTGCAAGCACCACAAACAATTAAACAATAACTATAATTCAAGTGTTGTACTTCCTTTTTCTAGTTTATATGATTGATAATCTAAATGATCAAATATTACATCACTTGAATGATACATCTGATTTTTTTTATCTATATTGTTTGTTTGTCTGTTTAAACTTCTTGCAAGAGGGTCTCGTCATTGCTTGAACAAATCGGTTAAGAACCATATCCTCTGAAATCTACACAACTAGTTTAAATTACTAATCATCCAAACTGAACTCTAAGTTTCTAACCTACTATTTTATGACCGAATCACCACATAGTGTTTGGTGAGGGTTGCTCACGAAATTATGTCTCGCTCGGTTTCGAAAAATTGAGAAATGAAGTCTATAGCCGTTCTTAGTTGAGATGACTTTCCTCTTGAAAATGTTTATCGAGTATGTCTAAACGAATGTTTCGGAAGACGCCGTAGTTACATGCCCCTGTTGATCGTGGTTATGTTCGAGGTATCCGAATATACTCCATCTTGGTGGGGGTGTGGGATCCACATATCCATAGGAGGTATGACATCCCTTTGAAAAGGGTTTCTACAATCCTTCTTTCCGGCGACGAGACACCTCGCTAGTTCATCTATCCCGTGTCCTCTCCATGTTTTTTCAACCTCGAGTGTTCCTCTCATTCTCCCGTGGTTTATTCATTCCAACTTGTTGGAATCTTTTTTACCTTTTCGGTCATTTGCTTATGGTGTTTTTTATGTCTTTCTCTTAATTTTTTGCAATCTGCATGACATTTTATCCGTTTGACGATTTTCGGTCTTTCGATACTCCTAATCCTAGTATGTTTGATACTCGAACATCTTATCTTCTTATTAAAAAAACAACAACACCACAATCTAGTTTTAAATCGTAAAATTAGCGTATTCTATTAATCTCTTTTATTTGTTAATGGCATCTCATTTCTTATTCATTTTTAATACGTTAAGGGCCCGTTTGGTTCCAACTCCGGAAACGGAAACGGAATGGAAACGAATTTAGTCCATATTTATATCCTTATTCGTGAAATTATATGAAATCATTTCTTGTATTTACATGCAAAATACAATTGTCTTCCCATATTTTGTTACCCTATAGGGTATCAAAAGCAATCAAATTCAACTTCAATTACTTCAAATCACAAGGAATGATTCCAAAAACTATCTTGAACATGGTATACATATGGACTAGATTCGTTTCCATTCCATTTCCGATTTCGGAGTTCTAACCAAACGGGCCCTAAATTTGTAAGGTAACTAATATAATGTTCTGTTTGATGGGAAATATTCACAAATTTAAGGGTAGTTGAAAGTTGGAGTACGGAATTGGCGAGGCTTTACATTAATTGCAGCTGATGTGATTACTCTAATGTTGTTGTACAAACAAAGATACATAGTATTCGACTACCATAAAATTAGCCTATTCCAAAAAAAGAATAGAAAATAAAAAAGAATTTTGCTAGTTGGAGGTAGACTTGGTCTCACGACAAGTTGAAAACTCAATTTGACTTGTTGTGTCTAACATTAGATTTTTTGGTCAAGTGGTGTTTCATCTTTGGCTACGTCTAAAGCAATGTACTGCATTGTTAACAATTTTTTTTTTTTTTACATATAATCGTAAAATATTTTCATTAAATTGTGTTATTATTATTTTTTATCTTGAGTGTTTGGAGGATTCGATATAATGATGGCAATAACTAAGGAGAATTGTTAAAGACTGATGAATAGTGATCATGGGAAGTGAAATAAATAGCGATAAGAGTGTGAGATGTACTTCTTATGAGTATCTAGATATGATGACATGAATGATAGTATAGACGACGACACACATGAATGTATGTAAGAATGATAGGATATGATGATGGTTACGAGGGGGTATAAGTTGATGGTTGCATGTAAGGGTAATGTATAGGATATGATGAGGATTGTGATAAGCTATGTGATTAAATAGTTTCTTGTTAATAGTGAGAATTGAAGGAATTAAGCATACGTATGATATGTCCTCAATGGTTAGATATGGTTGATAGTTGTGTTATCCTAGCTAGGTAGGTATTGGTGTAGAATTGTAGAAAGTGTCTTAAGGAGATTCGTTTAATTTAAGAGTTTGGTTTGAGTTGAGTTAGTGTTTAGTATTTTGTCCTCTAAGATATTACATAGATGGGTGTGTAAGGGGTGAAAATGTTATGGGTGTTATGAGTTCAAGGATGAGTAGTTGAGTAGATGAATGTGTTGTGTGATGTGAATGTGATGGTTGACTCGAAGCTTGAAGTGAGGATGTGTTGGAATCGGATATTTAGATGAATGTTGTTGAGAAAAACTTGTAAGTTCAGGCGTGTTGTATTTAAGAATAGTTGAACTAGTCGCTTTTTCAAATATAATATATAGGTTATTACTTTTATATATATATATATATATATATATATATATATATATATATATATATATATATATATATATGACTAAAGTATTTTACAATTGGTAACCAACGGTACGGTCATAGGCATGGTGACCTCGATGAGGGATTTATGTCTCACGTATGATCGTGTGACGTGGTAGGAGCCCCTTCCATATATAAAACTTGCATACATGTTTTGCACAGTGCTAGTGGAGACTAGACCGGCGAAAGAAGGTGGATATATAAAATGAGAGACGTGATTATAAATCTTATAACCATGAGTACGCCGGGGGGGGCACATGCGGAATTGAGAGAGAGTGTTGCGTTACCTTGCGTTGCCGAGAGTTGAGAGATGTCACATTCATTTCATCGCATTGCATTATTTGCGGGTCATCATAATCATTGTCATCATGAGCATTGTCAGCATGATCATGATCATCGTTTTTGTCGATTAAAATATTTAGTATGATATATGTTTACCACTATAGTGTTACTCGTACGTTTTGAGGAAATTTTATTATCTGTTTGCACTACCTCTATAAAGTTAATGTGTTTATAAATTCATTAGATTAGTGTATATACTCTTGCTTATCGTTTCTTATGCTTAGACTATCTATTGGCGATTTCGGTGGTTATGTCTTAGTATGCTAAAGTTAAGAGGTTATATAGTTTGACTTGATGAATTGTGACCTACGCATTTCTTGGTTGGGTAGGTTTAAATGTGATAGCTTTACGAGGAGAAATTGAGTGTATAATTAATTTTAGTATTTTTGTTTTGATGTTCCTCATATGAAGGGCACAAGTTTGATATGATTCTTGAGCTTTGACTCTAATTTTAGGACGCTAACTAATAGTTTTATACCTTGTTGTTTTTAAGATAAGCTTCAGGTCTAGGTATGTTCGCGATAAATTTTCTAAGTCGGTGATCAGCCGGACCCGTGTGTGCCTTAGGTTTTGGGAAGGTCGTTACTTGTTGGTCTTTATCTTTTATTGCTTTTGAGTGGCTATTAATGTCATATCGGACCTTGTCTTAATCTCTTTACATGATTTAAAATGCACGTTACTACAATTATATTATGAACTAAAGGTCCAATATGTTATCTTGTTTTGTCGTGCCCTTGTTGGAAGGTCTGATAGTGAAATTGTTATCTAGCGAGCTCTAGTGAACTCAATGTGTAGTTCATATTCTAGTTACACTACGGGTTTCCAATCCGGGACGTTACATCATGGTATTTGAGCGTAGGTTGACAACGAGAGCACTTGTAACCTGAATACGTGACGTGACAATCCAATTTAAACAAAACTCAGATCGAGTTTTGACGTTTTAAGAACAAAATTTTTTTACTTAATCTCTTGGATTTTAAAGGACATCATGCATTGTCGGGTGGTTGGGTTAGTAAGGCATGTGGGTCATCACCATACTCAGTAGAAGAACTTCGAATATTAGATTTTGGTTGTGTGTTATGCAATTAGTTGTAATCTTGTGGGATTGATGAAGACTAGTAATGCAACCACGGGAACGACAAGACATGTATAACAAAATGGTTGTCGATGAACTATACAGGAAGGATGAATCAACTCACATAACTCGGAAATGGTTCCGTGTTGGTCATAAAAATGTAATGTGAAGATATTTTAACTTGTAACATATGGAGTCCGAGTAACTATAAATGAAGATTAGTTACGAGATTGTTGGTGCTTCAAGACATAATTAGGAAGCTTTGAAATTGGTCGTCACACCACTACGAGATTAAGCAAAAAGTTTTCGAGAGGAAGGAATCATGGAAAAAGAAGAGTCTCCTACACTTGAGTTGATTTTGACATGAGAAGAGACGTCAATATAATGGTAAGATTACCGGTTGATGAAGGCTTATAAAAGTGAAGGTTACCTCAAAGGCTCAAAGTACCGACATGTCATCTGACAACCTAAGAATTGTTATAGTTGAAATAAAGATTGACAATAAAAGGACAACATGACTGGAGTAACCTCAAGAATATTTTGGACGCGAGGACAAGTTTTAGTGACGAGTTTCCTTCATATGTCGAAGCTATGTCAAGGAACTAAATGACAAGTTTCAGGATGAGTATTCTATCGAATGACAAACATACTTGAGAACAAAGTAGATAAACAAGGACCGAGTTCTCTCGTAACTTGGTTGACAATTGATCTATGTTTAGCAAGTAATA
Organism: Fagopyrum homotropicum; assembly: GCA_033239125.1. Taxonomy (NCBI): domain Eukaryota; kingdom Viridiplantae; phylum Streptophyta; class Magnoliopsida; order Caryophyllales; family Polygonaceae; genus Fagopyrum; species Fagopyrum homotropicum. Next base: position 150,604,223 of record BSWB01000002.1, read on the forward strand.
AGAACTAACATGTCTATTTTGATTAATTTTTTCTAGGACTAGGAATTTAAGATAACCCGGGGAAGATCTTTTATGAATGATTTTTCGAAGAGCTTTTCGAATCACCTTGGCGAAGGAATTTGATACAGTGTTGGCCTAAATCCAAAATTAAAGTTAGCCGATATCGAGGGATCCTCGAGAGCGCCATGACATATACCAAATAAGTGGTTGAAGGTTTTATCAGATTAAGATTTCACCCTTCATCGAAGCACATGAGATAGAGGTCGAGCTCTAAGTTGTTACCATTGACTCGTTGAGAGCAACCACAACACGGAGATTGGAGTTAGTACATACTCTATTGGAAGGAGACACATTCTTTTGGTGATTCTCCGTACATCATCAAAAATAACGAGCTCCGAGGAGTTTAGGGTGTTGATGAGGAAATTTTTTCCCCTCCATTGCTATTAGAGAGGTCCATGCATGTGCATTTCAAAAAGTCTAGCCAAAGGACATACCCGTAGTTGAGATTGTTTGGAAGTTCCAAAGGGAGTTGATATTTGTGACCGAGGAGTGTCCGAGTGTGAGCTATCAGATCCATGCCTTCGCTACGCGTTTAAGGCCAAATATCCGTGTACATGTTTCGGATTTAAGTGCATGACGTTGGACCAGTACCAAGACATTTCAATGACTTATGAAATGGCTCGCCCGATGCATAAGAGGTTGAAAACTTGTATAGTTCAAGAAGTCATACACCGTGTTTGGTGCTAGTGTGTAGGGTAGATTGAGACCCACTTCTCGAGGTACTTTCACTCAATATAAAGCGAATCAGTTAGACTAGCTAGAAGAAGATGAAGATCGAAGATGCTATGATTGTGGGAGTACTAGACACAAGAGGAACGATTGTCCGAGGTAGATAGTCACCTACTTCACTAGTAGTCAGAGTGGACATCAAGCTACATATTGATATATCTGACGGAGGTAGGGTAAAAATAAATTGGGAGAAGCGGAAATTCGTCAACATCAAGAGTTGGAGATGAAGAGGGAAAATGAGCCAATAGATTTATTGTATCAAGTATGATTTGAATTCAACTTATGATGTTATAGTTGTATTAACACTTGAATGTGTTAACAACTTGAGATCTTCTAACCTTGGAGCGCTAGCTAATGACTTTATACCTTGTTGTTTTTAGGATAAGTTTAAGTTCTAGGTATGTTCGCGAGAAATTCTCATAGTTGGTGATCAGTTGAACCCGCGTCTGCCTTAGGTTTTCGGAAGGTCGTTACTTGTTTGTCTTTATCTTTTATTGCTTTTGAGTGGGCTATTAAGGTTGTATCGGTCCTTGTCTTATTTTCTTTACATGATTTAAGTGCACATTACTACAATTATTTGTAAATTAAAAGTCGGATATGTTATATTGTTTTGTCTTGCTCTTGTTGGATGATCTGATAGTGAAGTTGTTGTGAGGCTAAATCTAGTGAACTCAATGTGTGATTCATATCCTAGTGACACTCCGGATTTTCCAATGCGGAGCGTTGTAGAAAAACTCAATGTTTTTGTTGAAACATAGCACAAATCTCTAATATTGAGTTGAGCATGAGATGCGATGTGTGTTCCAAAGATATAAATATTTGTAAAATAAATTTTTAAAAATTATTTTCTTTAACATGTTTTCCTCGAATAACTTGTTATATCTTTATCTAGTATGATAAATAACAAAAACCGAATTAGGATTACAAGAGCACCTCATACACAAATATTTAATCTCACACATAGATATAAACTATGTAATTTTTTTTTTTTTTTTTTGAAAACGGAAAGCGGTTAGGAGTGAACTATCTTCTCGAGGTAGTCCATCCTAAAGCATCCTTGCGGATGAGAATATTAAGTTCGTAGTCGTCAGAAAATGGTGTGTTGGGGTTCGAAATTCCCAAATGGGTCAATCGATCAGCTACACAATTGATTTCTCTGAACACATGCCTGACCTGGACTTCCTCAAAGAAGCGAAGATCCAGTATGGAGTCGGATATGATCATCTCGATCTCCCATGGACAACTCCAAAGACCTTGGAGTGCCTTGATAACACAAAGGTTATCACCCTCTATTTCGATCTTTTTAATATTTAGTCTTATTGCTTCTTTTAGTCCAGCTTTCAGCGCAAAAGCTTCTGCTTTAACTACCGATTTAAAGTTATTTTTCTTAGCGCCCAAGCTAATAACATCACCGTAATGATTTCTTATAACAAAGCCAATGGATGTTATCCCTGAATCGAGTTTTGATCCATCAAAGTTGAGTTTGTGGAACCCGGGTTTTGGTTTATCCCATTTAATATTATTTTTCTTTCTTGTGTTCGGTGGGTTGTTCTTTTGAATATGTTTAAAGTCATAGTCATCATCATCGGCCTTATGATTTTTCCAATTCTAAACTAGGTTTTTAATGAAATTTAGGATTTTATGATCCGATCCGATTGCATCATTTTTAAATATGATTTTATTTCTAAAGAACCAAATACTCCACCATATGGTTGCAAGTCGGGAGAAATTAGAAAGCCCGATCTTATTTTTTATTTCCAGCAAAAATTCGTGAGGTCTTTTGTTTTCCGTGTCAATGGTATTGAGAATGGTGATGATATTTGAGTCAAATTTTGTGATTATATTTTTGCTATAGGGGCAATCCATAAGAAGATGTACAAGATCCTCGAGATGATAATTACAAAATTCGCAGTTTATAGGAACTGCGATTCTTCTTTCGTTAAGTTTTGTTTTAGTTGGGATACCGTTTCTAGAGATTTTCCATATGAAGTTTTTAATTTTGGGTTGAGTGTCTAATTTCCAAATCCAATCACACGAATAGTCAGGAAGCCATCCTGACTCCTTTTCTATCATTTCCGAGGCTGATTTGGTGGAGAACCAGCCGTTCGAGCTGCTTCTCCAGTAAAGTCTATCTTGTATTTCATTTGTTGGGATGATTGTTTCTATAATTTGTTTTCTAATTGTTGGGTTGATAATGTTTTGTAACTCATTTTCAATTTTAGTGGTGTTCCATTCATTTGAATTGATGAAGTGACTGACTTTAATTTGAGTATTGATTAAATTGGTGTTTTGTACTAATTTAATTAGGGGGGTCGTTGAGACCCAACTATCTTGCCAGAAGTTGATGGATTTACCATTGCCTATCTGCCAAATAATTCCGTTTTTAAACTCAAATTTGAGTTTTATAAGGTTTTTCCATTGCCGGGATGCTGATCCTTTTAGATGATATTGTAGAATATTAGTATTTCTCAAATACTTTTCATTAACAATTTGCACGCAAATGTTTTCTGGTTCGGCAAGAATTTTCCACAGAAGTTTCATTTGGAGGGCTTTGTTAGTGGTAAGAGACTTTCTTAATCCGAGTCCTCCGTTTCTTTTTGGTTTACAAATTGAATCCCAACTAATCAATGGTCTATGATTGTCATCTTTGTTCCAAAAGAATTTTTTATACGTTTTATCGAGCTCGTCCAAATTATACTTTGGGAGCATAAATCCTTGCATAACAAATGATGGTTTTGTTGCTAAGTTGTGCTTTATGAGGATGTTTCGTCCTTCTTGTGAAAGGGAATTTGCCTTCCATTTGCGGAGTTGTTGCTTTGTTCTATTATTGATGGCACTGAATGTTTCTTTGTTAACTCTTTCATTAATGATAGGGCATCCAAGATAGGTATCAAGGGAGGTCGTGTGCTCCATATTAAGTATATTTTTTATTTCATATATGCAGCTTATGGTTGTGTTTTTAGTAGTTTGGAAAGCAGATTTAAGGTAGTTTATTTTTTGTCCAGATATGGAACAATAAGTTTCAAGTATTTCTTTCGTTCTCAAACATGAGTTTGAGTTTGCTTTAGTAAAAATGATCATATCATCGGCAAATGATAGGAAAGGGATTGGTGTTGCATTCCTACAAACGGAAAAACCAATATGATTATCATAATTATTACAGTCATTTTGGATCATTTGTGTAAGGATTTCAGCTCCTAAAATGAAAAGGTATGGTGATAACGGGTCTCCTTGTCTAAGTCCTTTTCTTGGAAAGAATTGGTCTGTCAGTCCATTGTTAACAAGAACCGAGAAAGAAACTGTGGAGATGCATTCCTCGATCCATCCCACAAATTTTTTATTGAATCCAAACTTTTGTAGAATGTGAATGATAAATTTCCAACTAACTTGGTCGTATGCCTTTTCCATATCAAGTTTAATGGCTGTCCAACCTTCCTTGCCTTTTCTACTACGAAAAGAGTGAAAAATCTCGTGTGCAATTAGAATGTTATAATGTATTGATCTTTTAGTAACAAAAGCTCCTTGGAGAGGGTGAATGAGTTTTGGCATGATGGGTTCCATTCTATTCGTAATGATTTTAGCAATTATTTTGTAAATCGTTTAGCAGAGACTAATAGGTCTAAATTGGTTGATATTAGTAGGATTGTCTACTTTTGGAATTAAAGTAATAAACGTGTGATTTATTTGTTTGAGTAGTTTTCCACTTCTGAAAAAAATTTTAATTGCTTTTGAAACGTCCGTTCCCACAATGTGGCAGTATTTCTAGTAGAATCTGGCTGGCATACCGTCAGGTCCTGGGGATTTATTACATCCGATATCAAATATCGCATTTTTGATTTCCTCATTTGTTGGTGGATTTGTTAGTCTTTCATTGTCTTCGTTACTGACTTTGTTCTTTATCAGTTGAAGTTTTTCTTCCAATAGGTTTCTATCTAGTGGGGAGTAAGAGAATTTGCTTACAAATTCTTTTTTAACTTCCATTCGGATTTCATTTTCACTTGAAATAATAGTCCCATTTGAATCAATTAATTCCTTTAGATGTTTCTTATTTCTTCTACCGGTAGTTATCCGGTGAAAGTATTTAGAATTTGTGTCGATGTTTCTCAAGTTTTTATTCTTTATTCTTTGTCTCCAATATCTTTGGTGGAAGTTGATAAGGCGATTTTGTTTTATAAGAAGATTTCGTTGAAGATTTTCAACTCTTTGGTTTAGGCTAGGCGGTGATAGACCTTGAATGTCCAAGAGTTGGGTTTCAACTTCTTTTAATTGCTTAAAAATATTTCCAAAGTTTAATTTGCTCCATTCTTTAGCTTTTAATTTTAAAAGTTGTGTCTTCCTAATGAGGTTAAACATCTCATTCCCCCGGTAGTTAGCACGCCAAGTTTGTTTAACGATGTTCTCAAACGCTTTACGTTGAGTCCACATCATTTCAAATTTAAATGGTTGTGGTGTGAATGGTATTGAGTCCGCTAGTTCCAGTGAGATTTGACAGTGATCCGATATTGTAAATGCATGATTTTTTGTTTTTAATAGGGGATACCATTGAAAATTTTGATTGTGGACTAGGACACGGTCAAGTTTTTCAAATATATTGTTTGGGCCGTCACGTTTTTTCCTCAAAGTAAATTGATTACCTGTTGTTTGAACGTCATCGAGATTACAAACGTTTTTAAAGTTATTGAGTCGATTAAATCTGTTAGAATTGATTGTGGCTCCTCCTTGTTTTTCTGAATAATGTTGGATTTCGTTTAGATCTCCCATTATTATGCATGGTATTGAGGATGCTTTGATTAAGTTGGTTATCGAATCCCAAAATGAGTTTTTAGATATTTCCTGAGGTGGTGCATAAGCGAAAATGATGTGCATTTTGCGGTTCAGATTGTTACATACCAATTCAATACAAATGAATCGGTCACTTTTTGCGGCCAAACGAATCGATTGATTCTTAAGTTGGTAGGATTTCCAGAGTAAGCATAAGCCCCCGCCCTCCCGGTAGCGGGACAGTAAATGATGTTATCAAAGCCCGCCGATCTCCAAAGACGGTCTTCCGGCGGATTTTCAGATTTAGTCTCTGCTAGAGCTAGGATATTAATATTGTGTATTTTGCAGACGGCTTCGAGGTTTGTCCAGAGGTTGCTCCGGCCCATACCTCTAATGTTCCAGAAGCTTATAATCATATTGGTTTTATGACGCTAATTTCAATTTGGAGGGTATCGCATGCCTTAGGACGTAATTCTTGTATGATAGGGTTGTATGTACGTAGCGTAACTTTAATTGGTAAGCACCGATTTGTATTGATTGGTAAACACCGATTTGTATGATTAGATTGGTTTAGGTTAGTATTTTGCGGAAAAGTGATTAAAAGAAAATCCCTTTTATCAGCTTTACCATAATTCCAGATGGTCTCAATGCTAACATCGAGCATCAAACAGAGAAGGTGATTTTATTCACTTTTGGTTCAATGCTAACATCAAGCATCAAGCTGAAAAGGTAATTTTTAGTAACTTTTGGTTTTTGTTCAGACTTCCTGTATGAATTACAAGTTGAGTGTGTAGGTTGTGAGCCAACTTTCTCATTTTTAAGATCAAATACACTGAGTACTTTGGGTTGTAGCCCAGAACAAATATTGTAAACAACTAAACATGGATTGGGTCGCAATCATCAACACCATTATCTAGTTTAAAGAGAAACTGAGATTTGGCATCCAAGGGCATAACCCAAAGCAAGATATTATTGCAATAGATCATAGTAATGTAATGGGTAAAAGCAAAACAAAACATGAACCATCTATGGAACTCAGACAGGTATTCCGAACAAACCCAAGCACGGGGTTTTCCCATATAAAACTAGTTCCAACTTAGACTTGAAGGCAAGCTTAGACTTGAAGGCAAGCTTATAAGATAAAAAGTTGCAATCTGGGTACCTAGTTCCAACTTAGACTTGAAGGCAAGCGTTTTGGCTTCTAGTGTGATATAGAAGTCCAATTTTACATATATAGTCAGATTTAGTTTAAGGGGGTAATAGCCCCGGTGACAGAGCCATAAAAACAGGTAGTCATTTTGAACAAGCACGGGGTTTTCCCATATAAAACTGGATTGGTCTAATCCATACACGATCGTCCGACTGAGGCCATCAACTCCCCATGCTTTTTGGTGTGTGATCACCACTAGAGTTGTTCTTTGTATCCATTCCTGAAACATAACACAAACTGAGTGAATTAGCTTATTAAATCGAATAAGATTGGATTGATCGAATCCATAAAGGCCATTTTTAACAAAGAGGGGACATGAGTGTATCAACAACGGTTTTAGGCGCCAGACAGTTACGTTATCCCTCAATATAAATTATGTAATTGCAAATAACTAGCGTCCTTCTTAAATAAACCTATATATTTCTTTTATTTATCTCCAAAATTTTGCATCCGAAATGTAAAATGAAAAAATTGGTGAAATGATGCATTTTTGGTAACTTGTAAACTAACTAGACCCCTAATTTTCTCAATTAAAAAATATAGGTAAAATTGATTGGATTTGACCGAAAATAAGAAAATAATTTATGGTAGTTATGTTATATTATTAATTAATAACTACCCAATTAATGGTATCCATTTGAAAAAAAAAGCCGTATATGCAAATAAAAAAAAGTTTAAAACTTATTTTTACTAACTATTTCAAGATTAAAATTTACACTCGTTGATTTACAAGATTGGTAAAAAATTTCAGAAGTTGTAAACTAGAAAAGAATTTAACAACCTAAATATTTTTTCTAAAAATTATATAAATGATTAAAAGCATATTTATGTGCATAGGTGGGAGTAACATATTGACTAATCTTCTTTAAAATGAGCATCTCTTAATTGTACAGTCAATAGTTAATTACTCTTCACTTAACCTTCTTCCTATGTTCGGAAAATTGTACCTAATTTATCAACAATTCAATTCACACCCTTCACAAAAAAGCACGCAAGTAAAAAATAAATATCATGTTCAGACTTTTCTTTAGATGAGAGATTGCGACATTTATTTTTATTTTTATTTTTTTACGCAAATGTAATTTAAGACTTATATCTTAATCACTTATTAGTTTAATAATATTCTGGTTTTTATAAAATTCATGATTATTAATTTCAAAAAAAATGATTTAAACTAAATCACAAATTTTTTAATCAAATAAAATATAAAAATTTATTACATTTTTTTTGTTGACGTAGTTTTGAAAAAAATGCTATTTTAGCGAGTTAATAATTATATTTTGTTTTGTTAGTTGTTAAATATAAAATTTATTTTTATTGATAATTTTAAATTATATAGATTGCGATAAGAAATTACACTATTTCAATAAAAAACGAAGAAATTGGTCTGAGAGGGCTTTTTTTTTTATCATGTAAATCAACTAGCTAGTCGTTCTACTTTTACAAACAGTTACATATTTTAGTTTAAAGTAGCTTAGTGTTCGGTACCTTTAAATAAAAATATTATATATTTACTTTTATGTATTATTTAATGAATATTAAAATATATAAAAAAAATTATTTATTAACTAATATGTCTAGTATATGTGATGATTAAATTAAAAATTTTTTAATAAATAAAAAGATATACTTAAAAATATATTACAAATATTACTGTTAGAGTGTTATATTTATGCCTCACTATATTTATACCTCAATATTCTATTATATTATCACTTTTATTTATATAAAGTTAGACGAGAAAAGTTTGATTTAGTTTTGAATTTAAAAAATGTGCAAAATTTTATTAGAAGATTTGCATGAGAGTTTCTCAACAAAATCGAAATATAGTAAATCAGTTTGTTAAATTTGATTGATAGATAAATAAATTTATTTTTTTAACAAAACTGGTGTGACATGATAATTGTGTTACTAATTCTAATAGAAATATTTCTTGTAAAATAATTAGTGATAGATCTGTAAATATAATGTGGCAAATACGTAAATAAATTAAAAAAATTGTTGATGTGGATGGCTTTAGAGGTTGATAGTAGGTAAAATGGGAGTTGTTTTAGTAATATATTATGGATCCGTTTGTTTTCAACTCCGGAAACAGAAACGGAATGGAAACGAATTTAGTCCAAATCTATATCCTTATTCATGAAATTGCATGGAATCATTCCTTGTGGTTTAAGGCAAAATGCACTTGATTCCCCTCATTTTGTTACCCTATAGGGTATCAAAAGTATTCAAACTATACTCCAATTACTTCAAACCATAAGGAATGATTCCAAAAACTTTCATGAACAAGGGCATACGTATGGACTAGATTCGTTTCCATTCCGTTTCCGATTCCGAAGTTAAAACCAAACGGGCCCATAGATTGATTTAGGGGCCTATTTTAACAAATAGATTAAAAAAAAACTTTTCTAAATGGTAAGGGAATACCATAAGAAACTACACATTTTGGATCTCTTTATCAAGCTTAAATAAGATTATGACAAAAACATAAGTTAGGGGTTGGATGTACGGGAGCTCAAGTTTAATCAACCTTTATATTTGGTCAAATTATTCCCGTTTTGTAAGGGTACATAGATGAGGCTTATAAATTTAGGGTAACTTAGTAAGTATATATTATAAATATAAATAATTTTAAATAAAAAGTAAAATGTTTTGGTAATTTTACATAATTTTTAATAAACTTTGTTCATTCAAACATCCCTCAAACTTATAAATTAACATTTGAATGATTAGTTATATGGTTGAACAATTTCGAATATAGTTTAACAATTATAAATATATTTGAATAATTTTTAATTGACAAATACATGTTATATTAGAACAATTGTTACTTGTCCAATGGTTGTGGATAAAATTGTGCAAATTTGGACCGGACTAGACCGAAAAATATGTTTCAGTCCGGTCCTAAACCGTATATGTTGGGTCGGTCCGATCAGGTATTGGACTGGAATATTATGGTTCGTCCGGTCCTAAACCGTATATGTTGGGTCGGTCCGATCCGGTATTGAACCGGAATATTATGGTTCGTCCGGCCTTGGACCGTAATATTCCGGCCCGAACCAAACCGTTTTCCCCCTTTTATATTTTTTTTGAAAAATGCATATATAAGTCCGGTCCGGGTTTGGACTGGATCGGACCATATTGAACGATATAAAAATATATTGTTTTTAAATAAATGAAAATTTGGGAAAATACGGTCCGGCCCATGGACCGTTTGCATGTAGGAATGCTAACAATCCGGTCCGGTCCATTGCATTAGGGTCTGATTCGGACTGTTTGCACACCCTTAGTAGTGGATTCTTCGTACTTTTGACCCTAAGACCCATTTCACTTGAACTCAACAAAACACACACACACACACACACACATATATATATATATATATATATATATATATATATATATATATATATATATATATGAGAACATTGCATTAGAGAGAGAGAGAGAGTATAGATCCTATGAGAACACCCCCTAACGTGAGAACATGAGAACATATTCGTAATTATTATTAGTTTTGTTACGAATGTGCCATATCGTTTAATGTATTATTCGTAGTTATTGTTGGATTCCTAATTATTATTATTCGTAGTTATTATTATTTTTGATATCTACTCTAAATCTCAACCCTTAATACTCACATCCAACGGTGTACGATTGTTCTCATGTTCTCACGTTAGGGGTGTTCTCATGGGAACCACACCCTATATATATATATATATATATATATATATATATATATATATATATATATATATATATATATATATATATATATATATATATATATATATATATATATATATATATATATATATATATATATATACTTACAAAGATACAATATCATGAACGTTTAATAATGTGATGGTTTATCAGGTTCTTACTCCCTACTGTAAGAAAGGTTTCCACTATAAATATATAAATTGGTTCGGGTAAAAATCATTTATAACACACCGGATTTGAAAAATCAAAGTGTCACTAGGATATGAACCACATAATAAGTTCACTCGATTTAGCCTGATGGCAACTTCATTATCGGACTTTTTAACAAGAACACAACAACACAATCAAAGGGCTAGTAAATTCTTTCCACTTTCAACTATAACGTCTCTTTGATCCAAATCTTGTACATATATAACACTAAGAACCTGTATTTTATTTGTTGTATTTGTTTCTTATGTGATGATTTTGTTTATCCTTTGACCTTGAGTTCCAAGGTTCTTTTCTCCCGTTTGTTTAGGCCTTGACCCTGGGCTCCAACTCCAAGCCTCCAATGGTAATTGTTCTCTGCGGTCTGAACATCACGTCGCAACCTTCAAGATTTTACATTTTCCAAAAACTGATCTCATATAAATATATCATAAAACAAGTAACTTGAAGCAATACACTAATCAATATACAAATATTTATACGTGATTACAATAACTTAATACTCAAATAATTATTATAATATGTAAACACATACTGTACAATAACACTTATAACGAAAAATGTCCTTATAACTTTATGTATAATAAAATAAAAAATTGTGTCAAATATTATAATATTTTGTATAATTGGACGGAGAGTATGTATTTAAACACACAATCGGGCAAAATGAGTAACTATTATTATTGTCTGCAAATTGATAAGAATATTAAACAAAAAAAAAATGGCATTGAATGTAGTGATTTAAAGATGCGAGTATTCATTTCTTTTTCTTTCTACATAGAGTTGACCCTTGCTCCAATGGTGAGTAAATGAATACTTACAATAATTAAGGTTAATTACCTCTACAATAAGAATAGCAATGACATTGAATGCACCACGCGGTTCGGCGAAAGCCTGCAAATCATTCTGACTTTTGTATATTTGCATATTTTCACCCAAATAAACCCGAAACCCATCTCCACTCTCGTGGCCATGCGAACCCCATTTGCACTTAATGCACCTCTGCTGTCTTCCTTTGACCTCTTCACCATTTCCTTCTTTGCAAGATAAATTATAATATTAATGCATTTTAACGATTCAAAGTACTCTTTTTTGTATAAATAGATAGAGGGGGCCTCCTCTCTTTAGACATTAGTCGTCTTCTCCAAATATATATCCTTTCAGGTTTTAGTTTCTCCTCTCTTTGGACTTGTTCTTCCACTACTGTGACCAATCGAGCTGTAACAACAACAAAAACAACAACCCACTTCAGGGTTTGGTCGGAATTTGAGATCCATGGGAAGACCACCTTGCTGTGATAAATTAGGGTTGAAGAAAGGTCCATGGACGCCTGAAGAAGATATCCTTCTGGTTTCTTATATTCAAGAACATGGCCCTGGAAATTGGCGAGCTGTTCCTACTAACACTGGTTAGTTAGTTACTTAAATCGTTCTTCTTTGATCCTTTTACTGTTTTCTGAAACTAATTAGGGTTTTGATTTGATTTTCGAATTTTGATACGCAGGACTGATGAGATGCAGTAAGAGTTGCAGGCTGAGATGGACTAATTACCTCAGGCCAGGAATTAAACGTGGTAATTTCACTGAGCAAGAAGAGAAGATGATCATTCATCTGCAAGCCCTTCTCGGCAACCGGTATGCGTATATATATATATTATTTTATTTCAGGGTTAGGTTAACTGGTTAAGGGTGTATGATGATCTGTGATTAATTTTTGTTTTTTTTGAAATGGATAGATGGGCAGCCATAGCTTCATATCTCCCACAACGCACCGACAACGACATCAAGAACTACTGGAACACTCACTTGAAGAAGAAGCTGAGCAAATTACAAGGAAATGGAGACGAGGGGCATATTGGTAATTTCCAAGAAGATGACTTTTCATCTGCATCTTCTTCTCAATCTAACCATCAGTCAAGCAGCAAAGGACAGTGGGAAAGACGGCTTCAAACTGATATCCACACCGCCAAACAAGCCTTATGTGAAGCCCTTTCTCTAGACAAACCTCCGGCCACCGCCGAATTTCCAGCAAAACCATCATACCAAACAAGCCCTTATGCCTTAAGCGCCGACAACATCGCTAAGCTACTGGAGAATTGGAGCACCGTCAAGAAACCGGTCGGAACCGGATCCGGTTCAAGCTCGAGTGAAGGCGAGTATTCGAGATTTAGAAGCTTCAATTCGGCATCAGCTGCCACGTCAGACGAGCAATCAGATGACACGTTGTACACTACCGCTAAGCAAGAAGAGGGTGGCCCACTATTCTTGCTAGAGAAATGGTTGTTTGAAGATCAGACTGGCCTGCTTGTCGATATGCCTTACGCCGCCGCCGCCGCCGCCGATGATATGTTCTAAAGAAAAGGCCCACTTCCGTTTTTCTTTCTCTCTTCGAATTTGGTTTGTCTTATTAGCTTTTGGTCTTTTGTTTCTGCTAGATCCAATCCAACAATTTGGAGTTATTATAACGTCATATATATATTTTGGATAGAAGGTTTTTGAGTTTTGAGATTAGGTTAATGAAGCTGTACTATGGCTGTACTGTAATCATCATAGTGGGGAGAGAGAAGGGAAAACAGAAGATGAAGATTGAACAGAAGAAAAATTGTAAATTACTATGAGAGTCCACTGTTACTTTGGTACTGTACTACTGTTACTGTGGAGTAACATATTATAATATACTATGGAGTATATCATAAATATACAATAGTTGTTTTGGATGTAAAGGCAAAAGAAAAGATAAACTTTTCATCAATCAATTGCCTCTTTATCTTGTTATGGTAATGGCTACTTAATTGTTCTACCTAATGCTTAACTAAAGTCTAGTATGAAGATACTAATTGGTGAAGAGTGAAAGTGTGAAATTCTAAATAACACAACCCAAAATAATATTAATGTTTTTATTGTTGCTTTAAATTATGAGTAACCTTTTTGTGCTAAATAGTAAATGCTCTTATGAAAATTCATCCCTATTTTATTCTATTTGTAGATACTTTTCATGTCCTATTACTGACATCTGCATCGTCTCTCGTAGGGGATGTAAATGGGTTGGAGATTCCCCAAAGTTCGTGGGTTTTATCAGATTTCAAACGGGGCGGGATGGGGTAAAAAACAATTACCCGCTTAGAGATGGGGATTGGGATGAAGATAGGGGTATTCGTCCCGTTCCCCGCTCCCAGCCCGTTAGGAAACTTGACGGAGAATCCAAAGGGAACAAATTTACTGTCATTTTCCTAAGCTCAAATTTGCTGCTTTTTTTCCTAAAGAGACAACATGATTGACATTTGAAACTAGGTGTAGTTAGATGGAGATATGAATATGTAAGCCATGGAATTGAATTTACCGAACACAACAATGAAAAATAGATTCATTTGTATAAATTCATGTAAACTGCACTATATAACAATATAGGAATTTTTGTTATATATATTCATATGAACTTTTGTTATATATATTGATATAGGAATTTTTGTTAACCCGGTTCGTTTGGAAAATCAAACACAAAATTATCTATAAAATTGCTTAAGTTTAGCTTACATTTTAGTTATAAAAAATCAAATCCATTTTAGGATGTATATTTTGCGGGGATAATATGATGACGGGATAGTTGTTAGTCGTGACAAGTATGGGGACGAAGAATATTCGGATGAGAATGAATATTTGACGGGGACAAATATCCGAGGGGAACGGGGATGAAGACGGAGGCATTATACTAAACGGGCATGGGGATGAATAGGGTACTTCCCGCCCCCAAATTTGACTCATTGACACCCCTAGTCCCTCACTCTCTTTGCCGTTCAAATCCGAATCTCGGATCCGGGTTCTCTACCTAACTCCACTCCTCTGTTCATACGATGATCACTGACATTTTGTATATTTTTCATTTTATTAGTTTGTTGAAGTTGACCGATATGTCCAGTCTAAGGTAGTTTGAATTTTAATTCATGTTGATTCACATACATTGTCTTGTTTGTAAATCCATGTTGTTTTGTTGTAAAATTTTGAAGTATTGGGCTTGCTTGCATCGTTTTAGTATTGAATCTATTTTTGATGTTATGTAAGCTTGAAAAATGGAAAGTACCCATAAGTGTTACAAACCTCGTTAACCAATATGAACCAATACAAATCGTAAGTAGATTAGATGATTGATAGAATCGGTTCACCCATAGGACTCATTTCCCTCCCTACAAATCAGTAATTCGATAAAAAAAAAATAAAACCTGTATTTTGATAAAAATGCAGGGTTGACTTTTGCCTTGGACTTGTAGGCATATAATATATAATTCATTCGCTTTTCCAATCCTCAATTTCATGCCCTTTTATTTTGGTCGGAGTTTCTACATACGGTAAAGATTGGATAAGCTTAAATTGTTGGAGATAATAAGTCCCATATCGAAAGTTGTGGACACTTCGAGTCTAGTATATAAGGTCGGCGAGTTACTCCGAGTCTAGTATATAAGCTCGGTGAGCTACTCCTCCTATTACCAATTGGTTTTAGGATGGAACCTCGCCGGGATTATGGGTTGGGCTTGAGCCTAATGCGCATGTACGCTCGTATGGACACGACCCCGCTCTAGCGATCCGTCTATATCGGACTTTGACATAAATCGATTATCAATCTATACTCTATTACTCTTGATTAAGTACCTTATTTACATAGCTTTTTCGTCATTGTTTTTAGTTTTATTCACTCTCTGCCGCGACTTATTATACAATTTTTTTTTATTTCATCTAATCTCTCGACCACTTACCTCCCTCAAAGTCTATTTGTAAGTACACAAAAAAAAGGAAAGTAAATAAAAGTAATTAAAAAAAAGTAAATAATAACAAATAGATATTATCTATTTAATAAGATCTCGATCTTATCACGCCTCCTCAAGCCGGTGATGAGTGATGCATAACACCGACCATGAACATGAGAAACTAAAAGGGACTCGGACCTAAATTATCTTTCAATACGTTTGTGCAGTCGAAGTGTGTGCGCACACACAAACAAATGCTGAAGACTAGTGTATCTTTATTGGCAACAAGCAACAACCATCTTCGTAAATACGAGCAAATGAGATCAAATTGGTGACACTATATGTAGATTGATGAAACCACTAGCAGATCGATGACACATCAGATCTATAAGATTAGACGCCGGCATCTATTGGTAGGTTGATGTCCCGAATCGAACCCGTTCTAATCTGTAATAAATTTATGGCAAAAAAAAAAAACCACAAATGATGAGAGTAGAACCAAAATTATAACATTTATTACTACCCTTTATATAGAATTATAAAAGAAATTATAAAATAAGTATAAAATAAAATATAAACTAACTTAAAACACATTATTCTAAACATTATATTCGAATATTTAATCTCACTAATCTTTCAATAACATTTATGACAAAACTTTTAAAAAATTATTATTTAAAGAGGAAAAAAATGGAGTTGTACAGGTGGCTTGGTACTAGAAGATGTATTTGACTTTAAATGATATTGGGACTTTAAAGCATGATATGCCATACCTTCGTATATACGTCTACGTGTTCATACGCTCCCAGACCGGTCGGTCTATTTCCTATCCAATTTACGTATGCCGACCTCTTACAAAAATTAAGGAAGATGCTTCTCTCTTTAAATTTATATGTTTTTTTTTAATACTTTTAAGAGCAAAGCTAGTTAGCTAGGGTTTTCATATGTTGTGCATTACAGGCTTGGTTCGGTTCAGTTTATTTTTCTTGGTTTTTACTCATTTAACATGAATTAAAACTAATTCAATCAAATTGAATTAACTTTCGGCAAAAAAAATAAATAAAAAGAAGGGTTAAATGAGCTAAGGGACTCCTACCGCATATGAGAGCAACATTTCATTTGTTTATTAGGCGACAAATTAAATCCCTCGTATTTTTCTAAAAAATACTAAATTTGATAGCATTAATGAGTTGTATTCATATTACTATATCTCCCCTAATTTGCGCTTTAATCTAACAAATATTTTTTTTATTGTCAACCAGATCTAAACTTCTTCATAACGGAATTTCATCTTCTTCAAAACGGAGCATGTCCTTCTTAAAGATCGGACTAATCATTCTGCGAAAATTCGTTACAGGTATTGGGCGATATAAAATTACTTTGTGTATATGTTGCTTCTATAACTGAACTTTTAAAATTGTTCTATACTGCCTTGTGTATCTTTTGATTTGTGTAATGTTAGGATTTAGTGATAAACCCGGTTCGAGTCAACCATATAGGGAGGGCTAGATTTCTGTAAGTGTCAGGCCGGGTTTGGTGAAGCTTGGACATGGTGCTTGGGTTGAGTTGTTGATGGGCTGAATGCAGAGCGTTTGGGCCCAATTGATCGGGGTCCAACATTAGCTCCAGTCCATCTCCTATGCATGTGTAGAGCACGCGATCTCTTAAGTGTTGAAACACTGCATTGGTGATGAAATGTTGTGTTGCTTGAGGGTTGCTTCTGGTCACAGAGTACTTAAGCTTACCTTGTCTTCTCTGAGCCCGATAACGCCGAAACACTTCAGCTCCTTGAAACCCTAGATCCGGAGAGAAAAGAGAGAAACCAACGAGTGCATCCTGGAGATAGAGAGAGATCCGAGCCGAGTGCTTCACACACGAGTGTTCTTTGTTGTCTTGATCTTACTTTGCCTCAAAGCACAGATCGATTACCTGAAGGGTTTTACATATCTCCCCCCTATTCTTCGTTTTCTTGTCTTTTACTTTGATTAGGTTTGTACTGGTTTTGATTGTTGTTTTTGCCTATCTTGTAACTGGTTTCATATTGTAAATTTGCCT
The DNA here is from genome assembly GCA_033239125.1 of Fagopyrum homotropicum. NCBI lineage: Eukaryota > Viridiplantae > Streptophyta > Magnoliopsida > Caryophyllales > Polygonaceae > Fagopyrum > Fagopyrum homotropicum. The sequence goes on from BSWB01000002.1 coordinate 150,621,708, forward strand.
AGTGGATTGGGCTGGCTCCCCCTCCTGAAATCCCGCAAAGTAGAGCTTAACTCGAATTGCGTCACCAAATGTTTGCGCTCAAAGTGTTTTTGATTGGTTGGATCGATCTAGATCCATTCGGGTTTAATTCAAATCTTCAGTAGAGTTTTATCAAATTGGTATCAGAGCCTCGTTTTTTGGATATGTTTTTGTAGATCTTGTTTTTACTTCTCGATCTTTAAAACCCTAAAAGTCTCTTTGATTTCTCTTGCTTCCGCTATTCTCTATTGATTTGCTTTCTTTAACTCCTTTCAAAAACTCTTCTGTTTTTACTTTTCGTTCTTGAGTTCAAAACCCAGAAAAGAGGATTATCCTTCAAGTATCCTTACTTAAGGGATTCTACACCTGGGAAAAATCAAAAGATTGAAAACTTGCAGTGTTTTAAGATCTTTGAATTTCCACAGACCAACGAGTACCTTGGTACAAGACTCGTCTTATATTGACTCCAAGTACGACATCTGGGATCGTGCCTCTTTAGACACGAGACTATGTCGGAAAACACAACGAGGATTAAGCCTTTCGATGGCACCTCTGACTTTGTCATTTGGCAACTAAAGTTGAAAGCAATCCTAATCAAAGAAAAATGTTGGAGCACGGTACAAGGAAAGTTTCCTCCAGACACCTCACTTGATAGGAGACATATAAGCTTGAGGAACAAGCTTATTTTGAGATCTTTATACGGTTAGCTGACGACGTGGCTCATCAAGTTGTAAGTCTCACTAATTTTGCTTTACTTTGGAAAAATTTTGAAGATTTGTATCTTAAAAAATCTTTGCCTAGTCGTATATCTCTGCTATGTAGACTGTTTAATTTTCGTATGAATGTCAACCTATCCCTACATGATAATCTTGATGTTTTTCTTAAATTGACACAAGACTTGGAAAGATGTAATGATAATATTTCTGATGATCACTCTGCTATTCTTCTGTTGAATGCCTTGCCTAGCTAGTTTGACAATTTTAAAGATGTTATCCAGTTTAGTCATGATGAAATTTCTAAGGACAAATTCTGAAACAAATCATACAGAAAAATGAAAGTATGAAAGTCTTTAAAAATTGGCTTAAAACTGATGATAAATATGAGGCTCTCATGATGAAAGGAAAAAAAAAAGAATAGAAATAAGTATAAGTAGAAAACGAGTCAGATAAGGACAATTCTAAATACTCAAAGAAATAAAAAAATTCTTCTATTTTAGTAAATTAGGACATTACCAAGAAGAATATAGAAAAAAAGAAAAGAAAGATGAGGCTAATAAAAATAAATCTTCTCGTTCTGCATCTATGTGTGAATCTAAATATCCTGATGAATTGCTTGTTTGCTCATCTGAACATGAATATGCTAAGTATCATATGCCTATATCTTGACTCTAGATATACTATGCATGCTACTTCAAATAAATGTGTTTAGTAGTATAAAATTGTACAATGCTGGAGAAGTTATGCTAGGAGATAATACTAGTTTAGCTATAAAAGGGATTGGAAATGTACCTCTATGCATGCATGATGGTGTTACTAGAATATTGCAAAATGTTAGATGAGTTCCCAAACTTAAAAGAAACTTGTTATTAGAATTTGTCTTTGATGATTTAAATTGTACCATTGTCACTAGAAATGGTGTTGGAGATGTGATTAAGAATAATGTAGTTCTGATTAGAAGTATTAATAAAGGAGGGTTATATCATGTAGTTACTTCATCTCAAATTAATCTCACTAAGTCCTCTAATCACATGACTCTAGCTCAAACCACCCTTCTTCATAGTAGACTATGACACATGGGTAATAAGGGAATGCTTAGTTTATTCCAACAAGGTGTGATAGATAAAAAAAACCCTGCTAATCTAGATATATGTGAAACTTGTGTCATAGGAAAGAAATCCAAACATAATTTCACACTCTCTAGTTATGTAGCCAAACAACCTCTAGAATATATACATTTTGATCTCTGGGGACCTGCACAGGTTGACACCATAGGAGGAAGGAGATATTTTATCTCCTTCATAGATCATTTCTCTAAAAACATTTGGGTCTATCTTCTTTAAACCAAAGATGAAGACTTTGAAACCTTTAGGAATTGGAAGACCCTTGTGGAAACTCAAACTAATAAAAAAGTTAAATGTCTAAAAACCGATAATAGCCTTGAATTTTGTAATAAAAAATTTGATGAATTCTGCAAAGAAAAAGGAATTAAAAGACATCTAACTATCCCTGGAACACCTCAGCAGAATGGAACTACTGAAGGAATGAATTGAACCTTGCTTGAAAAAGCAAGATGCATGCTAGTTAGTGTTAGTCTCAAACCTTTCCTATGGGGAGAAGCTGTTACAACAACTTCTTACCTCATTAATAGATCCCCTTCCTCAACTATAGATTTCAAAACTCATCCTGAGTTATGGTCTAACAAGAAACCTAATCTAACATACTTTAAGCCCTTTTGATGCACGGCCTACACTCATGTGATTGAAGGAAAGCTGCAACCAAGAACTAAAAAGGGTATCATGTTAGGTTATGCTGAGGGTGTCAAAGGTTATACGCTTCTCCTTATTCAACCTGGTGGTATAAGATAGTTGTGTCTAGGAATGTTAGCTTTAATGAAACTGATTTTCACTTTAAAAACAAACATTCCAGTGAGACCAATAACACTGTTGGTGAGTCTGAGGAGAATTCCAGTAATGGAACCTCCTTTTACATGCCCCGTGCAAGTCACAACAATGTTGAAGAAGAATTTGACATTGGTGACTATTCTGAAGGCAGTGTTCTACCTAATGATGATACTACTGCTTGTGAAAGCAGTATCCTTCCTTCACAACCTCTAAATGACAACAATAATTCACATATTCAACAATTAAGGGGGGAAGATAACCCTGATCCTAATATTTCTCAAGATCCTAGTAATACCTCCCTCTCCTCCAGTGATGGAACAGGTCGTGGAACTCAAAATGACGTGAGTTCCATCATGAAAACTCAGTTCATTTTGATTTTCATGATCTGTACCAGCTAACTAAGGACATGGCTCCGAGAACAAAAATCCCTAATAAGAAATATGCTAATATTGTTGAATATGCTTTAATTACTGCTTCGGTTGTGAAAAATCCCTACACTCCTGCAACCTATGAACAAGCTCTTAACTGTAAAGATTCAAAACTATAGATAGTTGCTATAAAAGATGAGATTGAGTCTATGCATGCTAATGATACCTAGACCTTAGTTAGCAAACCTAATAGTTCTAAGCTAGTTCAGTGTAGGTGGGTTTATAAAATCAAAGAAGGCTTATCTCTAAATGAACCTAATAAATACAAGGCTAGACTTGTAGCTAAAGAGTTTACTCAAAGAGAAAGAATAGACTATAATTACATTTTTGCTCCAGTGGTTAAGTATAAAACTTTGAGACTTTGTTGTTTGTTTAAAAAATCTATCAATGGACTAAAACAGTCTCCTAGACAATGAAATATAAAATTGGACTCATGTATGATCAAACCGAGTTTTGTCAGAAGTAAATATGATACTTGTTTATATTTTAAGAATGTGAAGAAGCATGATCCCTTGTATGTGTTACTTTATGTTGATGACATATTACTTATATCTTCTTCTAAAGTTCTGATTGCTAGTATAAAACATGATCTGAAAAATCATTTTGACATGAAAGACCTTGGTCATGCTAAAAAGATTTTAAGGATATCCATTATTAGAGATAGATCTAAGAAAACCATGTTATTGTCCCAAACTGACTATGTGCATAAGGTGCTCCAAAAGTTTAACATGTTTAATTGTGAACTTGCACTTATACCTTTAGGAGGGCACCTATAATTGTCTAAAAAGGATTGTCCTGCCACTGAAGAAGGTAAAAATAAAATGTCTAAAGTGCCTTATGATGTTGTTGTCGGTTCAGTCATGTATGCTATGATTTGTACTAGACCCGACCTTGTCTTTGGTATGTCTGTGCTGAGTAGATATATGTCTAATCATAGGTTACTTCACTGGGATGCCATAAAATACTTACTGAGATATTTGTATGGTACTAAAGAAAAATGTCTTGTACATAAAAAACATATCTCTCGTACTAATTTGATTGGCTTTGTAGATTATGATTATGCTAATAACAAAGATAACAAGAAGTCTACTACTGCTATTTACTTCACTTGGGCTGGAAATTGCATCTCTTGGAAGTCCCAGCAACAATCTGTGGTAGCAATGTCTTCAATTGAAGCTGAGTACATGGTTGCTACTGAAGCTGCTAAAGAAGCAACTTGGCTCCAAGGATTGTTAGAAGAAATAGAAAACAAGACTTATGTTCCCATTGTGTATACTGATAGTCAGAGTGCATTGTATTTATGTAAAGATCCAACATATCATAAAAGAACAAAGCATATAGATATCAGGTACCACTACATAGGGAAGAAGGTCAAGCACAAGCAATTGATGATCTAGAAGATCAAAGGAGATCTAAATCCAACAGACTTTGACACCAAGATTGTCACTGCTAATAAATTCTCTTATTGCAGAGATTCTCTACATATTGAGAATGGTACATGAAGACAACATTCTTGAATCGACGACGGACAACTACTGGTAGTATGCAGTTTTAGAACCAGGTTTAGGAGGGCATCTGTTAGGATTTAGTGTTAAACTTGGTTCGAGTCAACCATATAGGTCGGGCTAGAGTTCTGTAAGTGTCAGGCCAGGTTTGGTGAAGCTTGGACATGGTACTTGGGTTGAGTTGTTGATGGGCTGAATGTAGAGCGTTTGGGCCGAGTTGATCGGGGTCCAACATTAGATTCAGTCCATCTCCTATGCATATGCAGAGCACGTGATCTCTTAAGTATTGAAACGTTGCGTTGGTGATGAAACGCTGCGTTCCTTGAGGGTTGCTTATGGTCACAGAGTACTTAAGCTTACCTTGTCTTCTCTGAGCCCGATAACGCCGAAACACTTTAGCTCCCCGAAACCTTATATCTAGAGAGAAAAGAGAGAAACCAACGAGTGCATCCTTGAGAGAGAGAGAGATCCGAGCCAAGTGCTTCGTACAAGAGTGTTCTTGAGTGTTCTTTGTTGTCTTGATCTTGCTTTGCCTCAAAGAACAGATCGATAACTTGAAGGGTTTTACAGACTGTAAAATCCGGAATTTTTATTCCGTCTATTTCCGTTATAAATTAGATCTCGATCCATCAATTCATATCCGTCTACTTAGTTAGACATACTAAGATAAAAATTATCATTTTATGTAGACCTCCTTCACATAAAATGATAGAACTTTTTATAAGTTTATCATTTTATGTGACTTACCTTCACATAAAATGATAGAGTTTTGTAACCAATCCTAAACTGTAAAATAATCCGTATCCGGTTATTCCATACATTAATTTCGGGTTCTCGATTCCGAACTACAATTAGTACCGGGCTACGATTCCCTTCATTCCAACAGCCCAGCATTTGCCAGCCCAGTCCGTGAGCTGCTCCAGCTGCTTGTCCAGCCGCTGCCCTGTCCGCCCCAGTCCTATGCGCTGCTCCAGCCGCTGCCTTGTCCGCTCCAGCCCAGAAGCCGCCCAGCTGCTTCACGAGTCCAGCGCCAGGCGCCCAGCTCGCCAGTCTTCAGCCCAACCCTTCTGCAGCCTTCAGCAGTAGCACTCCAGCCCAGCAGCAGCGTTGCCTCGCCAGCCCAGAAGAGTTCCGCCTTCTCCCGCTCCAGCCCAGCAGCAGCACAAATCCAGCCCGTACTCCAGCCATTCGGATGTGCAGAGAGCAGCCCAACCAACTGTGAGAAGGAAACCGTTCAGCACTTACAGAATTAATTAGAGCAGATCTTCTTACCTTAACCGTTTCCTAAAATCAAGGGATACAGCTGCTCACCTTCCTTCTCCTTTGTGTCCAGATTCATCAGCAACTCTCTCCCTCCTATCTTCATACGTTCGGTTTAGACTAGGAAAACAGAAGCACAACCGACGACTGCATACACAGCCTCCGCCTGTACACGTCCAGCGATTTCAAACGCATACGATCACCCTCTGATCCTTCCACCGAATCAAGGTTAGTACAATAATCATATTTTTTTTCCCGTCTTCACTGTAATCTCTTGATCGACCCATCTGCGTACAACACTCACTATCCTCCTCTCCTTGTCTCTTCGACCGGCGCTGCTGTGCCTCAACTGCAGCCATCTACGGAATCAAAGGGCTGAGTCCATCGAATTACAGCCACCATAGCCAGCCGCAAGTTGCTTAAGACGGAACAGAACCTTGCGAGATTTTCTGTGTATACCTACGGTAGGCCCTTCGTCATTCTTCTTACCTCACCCTTACCAATTCAGAATAATGATTCCCTCCTGTTTAAGCCTCAGTGACGCCGGCCAGCCTTCCCTGTTACGAATCAGGAACTCAGGGACGCAGAGCCACTCTACTGCAGCGAGTAAGTCATTGCTGTATGTTGTTTTGTTGCTCCCTTTACAACTAGGTTGTAATGTCTCTAGCTATATTGATTCATAATATTGTTTAGGTTGCTGTTGTTCGGCCTTAATCATAGTTAATATAGTAATAGGTAGCTGCTGGAATTTATAAATAAAATGATAGATATAAGGGCTGCTGTATTTTTCAATTTTATTTCCTTCAGCTTTTAGGTTATAAACAGCCTATCTTGTCGATCAATTATTAAACGTTTGGATAAAGATCCACCGTTGAATTTTGGATATGTTGTAGATGGATATATGTAGTTTAGCATATTAAAATTTGGGAAGGAATGAACGGTCGGATTGAAAGTTATGAGCTCCCGAAGTTAGGTAGTTGAGCAGTTTTGGTAAACTTAAGTTTTTGGCTAAGTATAGGAAATTAGAGTGAAGGAACCGACTTTATGAATTCTTATAGGAACTTTGGCTGAACAGTTTGGAAAAATTCTTTCTCCTAAGGTTAGATAGAACCTCATAGATGATCTAGAGATTTAATTCGGAATTTTTTTAAACTGTTAAGAATTTTATATTTAGAACCGAAGTTAGACTTTACAATTCTTCCGGAAAATAGAAATATAGGAAAAATGTCAGTTTGGAGCCAAATAAAATTTTAGGAGTTGGAATATATTTTTAGAACTTCAAATAGGAGTTTAGACATGAATTTTAGGGTTTTCGAGAAAATCGGAACCAAGGGTAAAATGGTCATTTTACCCTAAACTAATACTGTAACTAGTTATGTCTTAATACATCATTCGATCTTAGAAGTTTTAGACTTCTAACTACGTGAGAGTGTGCTAATACACTTATCGCCTTTGACAGGCAACTGAGTGGTTACAGTTTACGGAGCGAGTGGTTTATAAAGAGTCGAGCGTTATAACAGGTAAGTCCTTTGGGCTTACTTAGCTGACTTCTAAATATGAGTATAAATGATGATGGTGGTGTGTGATTGAAATGTTAGAGAGATAGGTTGTGATATATAATTACCGACCTATATTTTGGCCTAAGAGTAACGGGCGGTGGCATTCTGCTCAGTAGCTCGCGGGGCACTGGGGGTTTCTTTCGGGACTAGTCCATACATGGTTTGTAGTGATGCTACCAGTGGAAGTCAGCTAGACCTACACCAGTTGGATAAGGAACGGAGGCGAGAACTAATAAAAATTCTCGTGCCACAACTTAAATTGAATAATGTGAATCATTTAAATCATAGATAATAAACGGTTGAGTGCCAGCATGATGTTTGTTTATTTTTGTTTCTACGTGTGCTTGTGCTGTTATCATTTTGCTTATATTTGGATAGTTAGCTAACTGTTGATATGTTTTTTAGACTTGACACAGGTTAGAGCAGATGCCGAGTGATCCAGATGGTAGTGGTCAGCCGGGGTGTCGTACTTTAGGACGTTTTACAGTTTCTGCATTTGTGGGTTTTACAGTTGAACATTGTTTCCTTTCGTACTTTGTTATATTCCGTTTTCCGGCTGTAGTCGATCTGGTCACATTCATGCATTATTAAGAACTATTTTATGATTTCTGATTTTCCTTATCTGTGCCTTATTGTAAGATCTCGTTAAGTTGTTGTCAAACTAAGGTCGGGACCCACTGTGCGGTCCTAACCAGTAACTCCCTAAGTTGTAAAATTTGGGGTGTTACACAAACCTCTCCCATATCCTTCGTTTTCATGTCTTTTACTTTGATTAGGTCTGTTCTGTTTTTGATTATTGTTTTTGCCTATCTTGTAACCGGTTTCATACTGTAAATATGCCTAGTGGATTGGGTTGACTCTCCCCTCCTTAGATCCCACAAAGTAGAGCTTAACTTGAACTGCGTCACCAAATCTTTGTGTTCAAAGTGTTTTTGATTGATTGGATCGCTCTGGATCCAATCGGGTTTAATTCGAATCTTCAATAGAGTTTTATCATGTAACTATTACTTCAATAACTAAACTTCCAAAATGATTTTATTAATGCTATTGGTTTTTAAACGAAACTCAGTTGTGTAATTGCTTTGTGTATTTGTTGCTTTTGTAACTAGACTTTAGAAACTTTCGAAATTACTTTGTGTATTTCTTGCTTCTGTAACTAAAATTTTAAAATAATTTGTGTAATTATTATGGAGTTTAAACAAATCTATTTTGTGTAATTTGTTGTGTATCTATTTCTTTTGTAACTAAACTTGTGAAACTTTCGAAACTCGTTTGTGTATCTATTGCTTTGGGTATTTGTTGATTTGGTAACTAAACTTTTAAAACAACTCGAAAATGTTTTGTGTATTTGTTGTTTTGTGTTAATATCGCTTTTGTAACTAAACTTCCGAAATAACTTATGTAGTTGTTTTTTGTATCTGTTTCTTGTGTGTGTTGTTTGTGTATCTATTGCTTAGTATATATGTTGCATGTGTATCAATTGCTTTGTGTATATGTTGCTTCTATATCGACTTTAGAAACTATCAAACTTGTTTTGTGTTGTTGCCTTATATATTTGTTGCTTTGTGTATATGTTGCTTGTTTATTTGTTTCTTTGTGTATCGGTTTGGAATGTTTTGATAACGATAGAAAATATTTCTTGTGAGCCTCCAAAGAAGTGTAGATGGCGTGGAAGATTTCTGAAAGCTAGAATACACGCTTATAGGGAACAAAGGAGTAAGAGAATATGTGGTTGTGTTATAAGTGGACACACCAAAAAGACTTGTTTCAATCAACCAAAGTAGAAACCATGAACTTGTTTTGGTTTTTATAATTGAAATATTTATAACATAAATTATTTGATATGCGTTTGGAAATTTCCTACAAAAGTTTATTTTGTTTTAAAATTGCTTGTGTAATTTCGATATTAGTTTGAGTTTTTACAAAATTGCTGATGTAATTAGTTACATATAGCAATATATATTACACAATTTATATGTTATTACACAAGTTAGTTACACGCCCAATGCGATATATGAAAAGTTGACACACAAGTTAAATATTATTACACAAAACCAGTTAAACAACAAAACAGATACACAATATGCGTATTAGTGATAGCATGAATTATAGTCTATATTTTGGGACCTGCTTAGACGTTTTATCTTCAATAATCTGCATGTTTGGATATATATTTTATGATTATATCGTCGTTTCATCTACCTTTGCGGGAATCGAGGTCTACACCAAGTTTCGTTGTAATCGTAGGTAAAATGGCACGTTTTGCATCAAAATGGAGCTAAAGGAGCTAAGGAGTCATTGGAGCTACATTCAGGAGCTTAAGGAAAGATCCAGGAAGCATGAAAATGGATTAAAGATTTACTTTGGACCATATTTGAGAGATTTCACTTTCAGTTAAGAGTCATCTCGGTCAGCTACAGTACCATCATTACTGACATTCAGCACATAAAAATCAACGCCACATAAATTTAACAACTACATAATATTAGCAGATACATAAAATACGCAGGCATATCACAGTATCTTCTCAACGACAGTGGTTTAAACTTAAACATATACAAACTTATGTACACATACATACATAAAATTATGTTCGTCCCCTTCATCATTACCAACACTCAGCACATAAAAAATCACCGACATATAAATATACGAAATACATAATATTAACAATATACATAAATTACGCAGAGCAAATTGAAGAAACAGATCATCAAAACAAAATAAATCGGCAGTAATCGCAAAAAAAATAGAGAAAATGTTTATGACAGTAAACAAATAACTCTGTAGAAATGGTGGTTATGGCTTCAGAAATGGGGAATTTTGTGATTCTGGGATCACGTTTACAAGGAGAGTATGTTTGCTATCCTAACAGCATCCTGATTTGTAGGGGACCATATTAAATAAGCATATTTATTTAAAAAAGAATTAATTAGGGAAATAGGACCCCTTTAAATTATATTTTGTAAACTAGGCTTCTATATAAAAGAAAGAAAAAGTAGGTGTGAGAACTAGAATATAGTGCCAATAATTTATTTAATTGAAATGATGGTGATTAGATGTTTACTTTTGGTTTAAATATCATTTTCACATGTTTACCTTTTATTTTTGTTTAATGTAGCTAGTTTGATAAAATTTTTCAAGTTCATGAATGTTTATTTTTTTTTGGGTGACATTGTTTTCGTTACTCAAATATGAATTGTATTATTTTTTTCATTATTGGGTATATGTTTATTGTTTTTGTGGTATGTTTTTTTTATTGTTGAGAATGCTTAAAGTGATATTTTTGGGTATGTTTTATGGTTATCCAAACTGTGTATTGACTTTGTAGTATATTTCTTATTATTAAGTATATTTAAAGTGATATCGTGGGTATGTTTTATGGTTACCCAAAATGTGTTATAATGATCAAATGTCAAGCGAATTTTTGGGTAATGACCAAATGTCATTTGATATTGATGTTTGTGTACAATATCGAGTTTTGAAAATTTTGGGTATGACAAATTTAAATTGGGTATGGATTTTGTATTAAGTGATGTTTAAATTGAGTATAAATATAAAATATTATCCAATTTATGGATATTGTTTTATTTTGATATTTGATTTATTGGGTATGTTGTTTTCGAGTATGTTTAAGTACTTTGAAAAATTTATTTTTCGGTATGATTGTGACATTATTTGGGTAAGCGGATTTTTGGGTAAGCGTATTTTTGGGTAAGCGAGTTTTTTCTGGGCAAAGGGCTTCGTTTTTTTTGGCTCAAATTCCCTCTAAACATCAATCAAAAGTGTCACACTCAGCACTCACATCAGCCATCACTCATTAGTCATCACTTTTGTCAACTTTTTGTCCTATTTATGAATTAGTCTAGTAAAGCAGGAGCTCTATTTTTCAATTTGTAATTGGTAGGCCCTAAATTTCAACTCTATAGTGTAAAAGACCCTAAATGTCAGTTCAGCCTTTAAAAAACTGCCACATCAGCATTTTTTATTTCTAACAGGGGTATCAATTTATTTGGGAATTAATCTTTATCATAAAATTACTAGGGGCCTACTTTATCTACATTTTTACAAAAGAGACTAGTTAATCTACATTAATACATAATTAGCCTACTTCCCCTTTTCTCTCATGAATATTTGTCTTTTTGATTTTATTTATTGCATGATCTTTTTGATCAAATAAGTTTTTAAGTGTGCACAACCCGTAAAACCCCGGTCCAGGATAGGTTATCGATAGCGAGTTTTGAAGATAATACAACATGTGGATGATAAGGTAAACCCATTAATCGACCATTGTGCGATGACCACTTCAATTAAATATAACAAAATATAAAAATAAAAATTATAAGTATGTGATCTTATATCTATTAAAACAGGAGCCTCTATTGTAACGTGTCAAGCCACAGTTCTCTCAAGCCCCAATTTTTTTTAAAAAAATAGTTTTTAAAGGTTAAAATCTATATAAAAAAAATATTTAAGCAATATCTCTTTAATGATTCAAATTAAGAATTTTTTGCTTTAAATTGGTGAGAAGATATTGCGAATTTTTTTAATTAAACACTTTTATTATTTGTTGGTGTTAATGTTAAAAAAATTCAATTGGGTTATTTTTAATCCTTTTAATTACATAATTTAAATAAGGAATTCTAATTAAAAATTAAAAAATGGTCAATCTTATCTTATCTTATATCTATTAAAACAGAAGTCTATTTTGTCACGTGCCAACGCCACGTTTCTCGAAGCTACAAAATTTATTTTTAAAAAGTAATTTATAATTGCTAATATAAATTAAAAAATTTTTAAAAAAAAATACAAATAAAAATTAACTTAGATATTCTTTTCAGTTGCAACAAATCATTAAAAAAAAATAATTACGTAACAACTTTACAAATTGAAATCTGTAATTACAAAAAAAAATTGTTAATTTGAATCTTATCTCTACGAATCTTTTTAAAATCAATAATTTTAATTTTTTTAAATATTTTATTTTTCTACTGAATTGCGTATCTTAAAAAATTATATTTTATCTAAAATTTTGTTAGATAATAATATTTAAATAAAAATATAAACATATTTTTTTTTATTGTTAATTACATAACAACTTTGAATATATATATATATATATATAGATAGTATAGATCCTATGAGAACACCCACTAAAGTGAGAACATGAGAACAAATTCGTAATTATTATTAGTTTTGTTACGAAAGTGCCATATCGTTTAATGTATTATTCGTAGTTATTGTTGGTTGAGTGGATTATTCGTAGTTATTGTTGGATTCCTAATTATTATTATTCGTAGTTATTATTAATTATTATATCTACTCTAAATCTCAACCCTTAATACTCACCATCCAACGGTGTACGATTGTTCTCATATTCTCACGTTAGGGTGTTCTCATGGGAACCACACCCCCTCTCTCTCTATATATATATATATATATATATATATATATATATATATATATATATATATTACACACTAATGTGGTAATAAATCTAACCCGTATTTTTCAAAATCCGCACAAAGCGCGAGTATTACACTAGTTGTAGAATGGGTTAGAGTTTCTATCGCATCCTAGTGACCCTTGTAACTGTTCTTGCTCTTTAAAATAAATAATTACTCTACATCTGTCCAAAAGTAATATAACATTTAATATCGTTAAAAGCTATATAAACCTTTTTCATACTTTGTTTTATTTTTTTTGAGAAATTATTTATTCGATCAATAATTTTTGAATACCCAATTTGACATGTTCAATGTTGGTTTCTTTAAATTAGGTAAGATGGAAAATTGAGAAAGAATAGGTGGCGGAACCAATAGGCTTGTTGGGATATTGCCTAGGGAACGTGCAAGTGAACCTACGAGCCTTTAATGGACATGTATTGACTTTTGTGATTCATGTAAACGACAAATTTTGAACTTAAAAATATATATGAAATTGCTTAAATACACTATGGACAATAATGTAATACAAACAAAAATATAGTCCTTGCATTCGAACGCATTCCGACGGCAACGTGGAAGAACATAGTCGACAACGCATCCTAGGGTTGTTTTGTGTTCCGACGGCGTTCAAGTTCAAAATCAATGAATATGATGTCAGTAATTAAGTCAGCATGGTTAAACACAATTAGATTATGTACGTTTCATTTAACATGCGAACGTTATGATCAACATAAGAATAAGAAAGACGATCCTGATATTGTGTCATCGGGTAGCCGAGTTACTTGGTTGAGAAATATTTGTTGTCCGTTTGAACTAGAGGGTCTGCGCAACGATCACGAGAATTGGACAATGAGGGTGATATCTAGAGTTCAAAACCACAACCTTCCTAAGAACCTTAAAAGACATGTATTTGTTGGTTGTTTGAAAACTACACAATAACATAAGGTTGACCGAGAACTCGAGTCAGGTATCAAACCGAGAAATATCTTACAAACCTTGAAGTTGGATGACCATACACAATGTCACATACATCCATGAGAAAATAGTTTGCTGACGGACGATAGTCAATTAAACAAATACTCCATTTTTGGCCGAAGGATGCTAATCAATTTTATAGGAAATGTCTTGATACATATGAATTCTTTGATTTATTTCCCCTACATTCGGATTCAAGACATTTCTTGATCTTATTTCCGTATGTCATCGTAATGAATATGACATATGTACAAGACAAACAAGTAGAAGGTACATGTGTATGAGTAAACTACACCTACATATAGTAGAATGCAAGTTTTTGGTGATCGTGGAGTGGACCTATGTATGTTACAGAAGAGAAAACATGTGTTTTAGAGTGAAGTGAAAATGTATGTAGGAGTAAACTACACCTACACATAGTACAATGCACATTTGTGTGTTTATGGAGCACACCTATCTATGTTATAGTAAAGTACTCATGTGTGAGATTAGAGTGCACGTGCATAAGAGTAGAATGAACATGTATGTGATAGTGACACGAGCTGAGTATTCTCGAACTCACAAATGTGCGGCTCTTAGTCGTTGACCTTGTCAAATTACTAAGTCAAGCCTTAACTCGAGGTGCTTGTTGCGAAAGGGCTTGCTAGCGATGACTAAGGAACTTAGAGCTTTTGTGGACAAAGAACTTGTATTGCTTCGAGAGAACTTTACAAGAGAGCTTTGCTTGGATGGTTTACAAATGAGGGGTGACCTCCCTATTAATAGCATTGACCACCTCCTTAGTTCGGAAGGATCCGGAATTACATAATACTAGAGGGATACTAAACCTTCTTGATGTGGGGCATCCTCGACACCAAACATACAAGGATCAATCACAAGATCAAGGGCTAAAAGGATCCGAGAGTAAATGCTAACGAAGAAGATCAAGGAACCTTGGAAGTAAAGAATCTCGGCCGAGATATGGTTCGAGATTTTTCGGATGTCGAGAACAATTAGATCTGTTAAGATCTATCTATCTTTATTATTTTTAATATCTTTTTTATCTCTCAAATAATCGGAAGGTATTTGTTAGTTTTCTTCTAAGATTATTTTTTGATTATCTTCAGATCAATCTCTCCTATAAATAGCTAAAGAGGACGAGATTCATAGAACATTTAGATTTGAATTTGATTTCCACATATTTGTGAGACACTTGTGACTTCGTTCACAGAGTTTGCATTTTATCATTTCTATTCAATCAAAAGGAAGTTTTTTGGTTGAATCGGTGTTAATCCTTGCTAGGTTGTTCTTGTGTGTGTTAATCTTGTTCAAGATTGGTGCTACTAGTCAAACTAGTTAGTCCCTCCTTGTACTTGTCTTATTTAGAAGGTTTGTGTAAGGTTAAAGAATGAAGGGTGAAAGATAATTCATTGTTTAAGGTTTTGACACATAATTGGTCAAGGTTCTTTGCAAGTCTTATAATAGTCCGATCTTCCTATACATATCATATTACATTCTATTAATCATCTTCTTATTTTCCATTATCATCCATTATCCCACATTTTGAGTTCTAAAAATCTCGGCCTGTTCAGACAGAAATCTCGCCCGAGATTTCCTTTATTTTGACCGAGATCTGCTTTAGTTGTTCGATTAGAGGACTTTCAGTCTAGATCGGGAACTGCGACATCAATCTCGCATCCAAGTGGTATCAGAGCTAACCGACTGAAGTCCGACCACACCAAAGGTTTGATATTTTATTTGAGTCTTCTTTGAGTCACATAAAAATCGAGTCTTTTGTGTTGCCATCTTTTTTGAGATTATTTAAGCTTAACATGTATTGTCTTGTGTTTATTGGAGATGAGAGAAAAACCTTAGCCAGACACAAGCCATCCATAACCTTGAAACAATGAAACCTTGACCGAGATTCACTGCAGAAACCAAAATCTCGGCCTTGTGCCCCAAAATCTGGCCAGAGATTTACAAAGATAGACCGAGAATTTGTTATAACCGAAAGATTGTGATTTTCTCTCCAAATCTAATTGGTTCCGGATTTATATTTGGATCATATCTTCATAGAGACATCATATTAAGCTGCAGAAAGTAAGGAAAGAGATATACGAAGGTCCTCTATTGACTTCACCTTTACATTCATATCATCGATTATAAGCTAAAGTTTTGGTGAAACCTTTCGGACAAGAGTTACCGCGATCCAAGCGTATATATACCAAGGAGGCAAAAAAAAGAAGCTTAACCCGAGCCCCAACCGGTTTGTATCACAAAAACCTTGCCTTTTGACAAATCTCGCCCCCTTGAACCCAAATCTCGCCCGAGATTTCCCTCTTGTAACCTGAGATTTGCTACTATCGAGACTTAACCCTAGCCGGCTAACTCTCTCTCCAGTTTCTCAAGTGCGAGGCACACAAAGCTCTCTTCTTAATCTCTTGTGTACTTATTTCTTGCCTCTATTCACTCCAAACACATTGAGTCGAATTCTTTGGGTGTGTTAGTTAGTATCTATACTTTCTATCATACTAGTTGTGTCATATTTTCAATATTCTTTCTACTTTGCGCCATTGTGTGAAGAGACCTACTGTAGAAGTGCCTTCACTAACTCCCAACACAAGAACCTTTCTCCAAACTAAGTTGACTATTTGAGGCATCCGAGGAGTTCTAGTTGAAGCTAACTTATTGATTGGTAAAGAAGCATTAATCCATCAAAGGCAATTACATCAAATTATCTTTAGATTCATAACAGAGTGTGAGCGCGAGAGAAAACAAGGAACCCTCGTTTTCACTAACCTCACGCGTTTGTTGTTACTTTGTGTGATTGTGCCGGATGTCTAACATGAGGTTCACAACTAGGTGACCTCACGAGTCCCAAAACCAGTGACGTAATAAAGCAAATCATGGCCACCGTCTCAACGTTGACTTGACAAGTGGCAAGTTTGGAAACACGCCTCAGAGAAAAAATCTCGGGCCAAAATCTCGACCCCCACCCGAGATTTCATCCGAGATTTGCCTCTGAGATGGGCGAAAGCTCATTTTATCCATAACCACCCTCATCCCTTGATCTGCCTCCAAGGCCCCGTCACGGGATAGGTATGAGACTTCCGAATCCTAACCTCCATACACCTAATATGCCGGATTTTGTTAATAAATTTCAGGAATATGAGGAAAAGGATAACGAGGGCATGTGGAGAGACTATCCTAGACGTAATCAATGTAATACCCCAAATTTTACAACTTAGGGAGTTACTGGTTAGGACCGCACAGTGGGTCCCGACCTTAGTTTGACAACAACTTAACAAGATCTTACAACAAGGCACAGATAAGGAAAAACTAGAAATCATAAAATAGTTCTTAATAATGCATGAATGTGACCAGATCAACTACAGCCGGAAAACGTAATATAACAAAGTATGAAAGGGAACAAGGTTCAACTGTAAAACCCACAAATGCAGAAACTGTAAAACGTCCTAAAGTACGACACCCCGACTGACCACTACCGTCTGGATCACTCGGCATCTGCTCTAACCTGTGTCAAATCTAAACAACATATCAACAGTTAGCTAACTATCCAAATATAAGCAAAATGATAACAGCACAAACACACGCAGAAACAAAAATAAACAAACATCATGCTGACACTCAACCGTTTATTATCTATTATTTAAATGATTCACATTATTCAATTTAAGTTGTGGCACGAGAATTATTATTAGTTCTCGCCTCCATTCCTTATCCAACTGGTGTAGGTCTAGCTGACTTCCACTGGTAGCATCACTACAAACCATGTATGGACTAGTCCCGAAAGAAACCCCCAGCGCCCGCAAGCTACTGAGCAGAATGCCACCGCCCGTTACTCTTAGGCCAAAATATAGGTCGGTAATTATATATCACAACCTATCTCTCTAAACATTTCAATCACACACTACCATCATCATTTATACTCATATTTAGAAGTCAGCTAAGTAAGCCCAAAGGACTTACCTGTTATAACGCTCGACTCTTTGTAAACCACTCGCTCTGTAAACTGTAGCAACTCAGTTGCCTGCCCAAGGCGATAAGTGTATTAGCACACTCTCACGTAGTTAGAAGTCTAAAACTTCTAAGATCGAATAAGGTATTAAGACATACTAGTTACAGTATTAGTTTAGGGTAAAATGACCATTTTACCCTTGGTTCCGATTTTCTCGAAAACCCTAAATTTCATGTCTAAACTCCTATTTGAGGTTCTAAAAACATATTCTAATTCCTAAAATTTTGCTTGGTTCCAAACTTACATTTTTCCTATGTTTCTATTTTTCCAGAAGAATCGTAAAGGTCTAACTTCGGTTCTAAATATAAAATTCTTAACAGCTTATAATAATTCCGAATTAAATCTCTAGATCATCTATGAGGTTCTATCTAACCTTAGGAGAAAGAATCCCTCCCAACTGTTCAGCCATTAATCCTATAAAAATTCACAAAGTTGGCTACTTCACTCAAAATTCCTATACTTAGCCAAAAACTTAAGTTTACCAAAACTGCTCAACTACCTAACTTCGGGAGCTTATAACTTCTAATCCGACCGTTCATTTCTTCCCAAATTTTAATATGTTAAACTACATATATCCATCTACAACATATTCAAAATTCAACGGTGGATCTTTATCCAAACGTTCAATAATTGGCCGACAAGATAGGCAGTTTATCACCTAAAAGCTGAAGGAATTTACTGGATTTTACAGCAGCCCCTTATGTCTATCATTTTATTTATAACTTTCAGCAGCTACCTATTAGTATATTAACTATGCTCAAGGTCGACTACAACACCTAAACAATACTATGAATCAAGAGAACTAGAGACACTACAACCTAGTTGTAAAGGAAGCAACAAAACTCGACCGCATATGGCTTACCTTGCTGCAGTGGGTTAGGAGTGCTATTATGCTCACAAACTTCCCAGACCTTGCTACCCGGATCTCAGAAGGTGATCTAAGATACTTGCAGTTTGTTTAGGACAAGTCAAACTCGATTGTTTAGTTATGGACTTGGGAGGATGATGGTTCGTCTACACTTACTTGGCACTGCAGTAGGGAAGTCGAAGAAGGAGGCTGTACGTACCCTCACTTAAGCCAGCACGCTGATGACGGAAGGTGGAGGGAGAAGGAGAAGTGACGTTGGCCTGTGTTGCTTGCTGTTGCGTTGAAGCCCTCGATCGAGATGGACAGATTTGCTGTAGAAGAAGATCGAGGCTTGCAGAATCGTGGACAGAAGGAGAGGAAACAAACGGATCTGGCTGTGGGCAAGGAATGAAAGCGTGCTTCTGTAGATGAATCTGGACGCAAAGGAGAAGGAAGGTGAGCAGCTGTATCCCTTGATTTTAGGAAGCGTTTAAGGCAAGAAGATCTGCTCTCTAATTAATTCTGTATAGGTGCTGAACGGTTTCTTTCTTACAGCTTGTTGGGCTTCTCTCTGCACATCCGAATGGCTGGAGGGACGGCTGATGTCCTGCTGCTGCTGGGCTGCACGCACACTGGGCTGGACTAGCTGGCAACGCTGGAGTTATACTGCTGGGCTGGAGCTGAAGAAGACCAGGCGCTTCTGGACTGGCCAGACGACGCTGCTGGGCTGAGCTGGAGAATGCAGGGCCGAACTGGCTGAAAGTGGGCTATAGGACTGGGTTCCTTAATTTAGCGAGTTTTTGGCTGGACAAGATCCCGATATATAAATAAACGGACTAGGCGGATAGGGAGTTTATTATAGATTAAGATCGGTTAAGGATTCTATCATTTTATGCGGAAGTAAGCTACATAAAATGATAAACTATTTAAAAGATTCTATCATTTTATGTGAATGAATCTACATAAAATGATAAATCCTATAATAATATGTCTAACTAAGTAGACAGATAAGGGTCGACTGATCGAAATCTATTTTATAACGGAAATAGACGGAATAAAAATTCCGGATTTTACATCAGTACCCCCTTAAAATAAGTTTCGTCCCGAAACTTAGAATAAGGTACCTACCCCATACATTTCCCTTCAAGATTTATATTCTAGCATGCAACTACTCACGTCATCAAGCACATAGACATAAACAATTATGTAAACATATAATCACAGAAGTCATATAAGGTATCGTCTCGGTACTAACCCGTCGGTACGGAGGTAGCGGCTAACTCCGCAAGGAACTCAGGGTAATTACGTCTAATACTCTCCTCTGTCTCCCAGGTAGCCTCATCAACTCCTCGTCTAGACCACTGAATCCTCAGCATCGGTATCTCCTTAGAACGCAGGCACCTAATGCTACGCTCTAGGACGGCTACTGGATACTCCACAAAAGTGTGGTCTGGCTCAACTATTAGATCCTCATGACTGATGATGTGTCTAGGATCCGGTATGTACTCTCACAACTGAGATACATGAAAAACTGGGTGTACTCCCTCTAATCTCGGTGGCAGTGCTAGTCGGTAAGCAACCTCTCCGACTCTCTCTACGATCTCAAATGGGCCGACATACCGGGGACTCAGCTTCCCCTTAATGCCGAAACGTCTAACTCCTCTCGTAGGTGACACTCTCAACCACACCTGTGCACCTACTCTGAATTCCAAAGGTCAACGCCTTTTGTCGGCGTAGGACTTCTGACGACTCTGAGCTGCTAACATCCTCTCCCGGACTAAGGCAATCCGGGCGATGTCGTCCTGTATCTGATCTGGTACTACTCCATCAGCCTTGCTAGGCTCATCCCAACATAGCGGTGTACGACATCTCCGCCCGTACAAAGCCTCGTAAGGCGCCATCCCAATAGACGCATGCCAGCTGTTATTATATGAAAACTCTACTAGTGGGAGGTGATCTGGCCATACCTGTCCCCAATCTAGCACACATGCCCGCAACATATCCTCTAAAGTCTGAATGGTCCTCTCGGACTGACCGTCCGTATGTGGGTGGTAGGCAGTGGTAAAGTGGAGACTCGTCCCTAGATCAGTATGTACCTGCTGCCAAAACCTCGAGGTAAAACGTCCATCCCTGTCGGAGACGATAGTCCTCGGTACTCCATGGAGTCTCACAATATGCCTGGTGAACTCCTCTGCTAGACGACTTACCGGCCACGTTTCCTTAATCGGAATGAAACGTGCGGTCTTCGTCAGACGGTCTACCACTACCCAAATGGCATCAAAACCTCTGCTGAGCCTCAATCCGGTAACAAAATCCATAGATATATCTTCCCACTTCCAATGTGGTACTGGAAGTGGGTGGAGCTCTCCTCCAGATCTACGATGCTCAATCTTGACCTGCTGACAGGTCGCACACTGGGCTACGTATCGGGCCACATCGGGCTTCAAACCGCCCCACCAGAAGGAACGTCTCACGTCCTTATACATCTTACTCGCTCCTGGATGTACGGAGTAAGGGGTAGCATGAGCCTCACCTAATATCCTCTGTCTCAACTCAATGTCTGATGGCACACATATACGATCCTGCCGTCTCATCACTCCATCGGCACCAATAGTGAACTGAGGTGCCTCATCTCGTGACATCCGGTCTCGGATCTGGGTCAACATCGGACAGGTCTCCTGCTTCTGTCGGATCTCACCCAACAGGTCAGGAAGTAACTCTAAGGTGGCTAACTGATGAGCTGTATCGGGGAACTGGATCTCTACCTCCAACCAAGCTAAGTCTCTCTGTAACTGTGGCTGTACTGTCAACCGAGCTATCGCCTTCTCCCGAGGCGTCTTCCGACTCAAAGCGTCAGCAACTACATTCGCCTTTCCGGGGTGGTAGAGAATCTCAAGGTCAAAATCCTTGATCAACTCTAGCCACCGCCTCTGGCGGTTATTCAACTCCCGCTGAGTGAATATGTACTTCAGACTCTTATGGTCTGTGAAGATCTGACAGGTCGCTCCATAGAGATAATGACGCCAGATCTTCAGAGCATGAACTACAGCAGCTAACTCTAGGTCGTGAGTGGGGTAGTTCTCCTCATACGTCTTCAGCTGTCGAGACGCATACGCTATGACCTTACCCCTCTGCATCAAGACACACCCCAAGCCCAGCTTGGATGCGTCACTGTACACTACGAAGTCCTCTGTACCCTCAGGCTGTGCTAAGATCGGAGCAGACGTCAATCTCCTTTTCAGCTCCTCAAAACTCTGCCGACACGGCTCAGACCAGACGAACCGAGTAGTCTTCCTTAGGAGAGAAGTAAGTGGTCGGGCGATCAGAGAAAACCCTTCCACAAACCGACGGTAATACCCTGCCAATCCAAGGAAGCTGCGAACCTCCTTAACATTCTTCGGAGGTTGCCAAGAGGACACTGACTCAATCTTCGCCGGGTCGACCTTAATCCCCTCAGCAGTCACTACATGGCCTAGGAAAGCCACCTCTGACATCCAGAACTCACACTTGGATAGCTTAGCATATAGCTGGCTATCCTGTAGAATCTGTAACACTGTCCTCAAGTGTCCGGCATGCTCCTCTCGACTTCTAGAGTAAACTAGAATGTCGTCAATGAAGACCACTATAAACTGGTCTAGGAAGTCGATGAAAATCCCATTCATCAACTCCATAAATACTGCCGGCGCATTAGTGAGCCCGAATGGCATCACTACTAACTCATAGTGACCATACCTAGTCCGGAATGCCGTCTTAGGTATGTCCTGATGTCTCACCCTCAGCTGGTGATAACCCGATCTCAAATCTATCCTCGAGAATACTGACGCTCCATGCAGCTGGTCCAGCAGATCATCTATGCGAGGCAGTGGGTACTTATTCTTGATGGTGACCTTGTTCAGCTCCTTGTAGTCGATACACAGCCTCATCGATCCATCTTTCTTCCTCACAAATAACACTGGTGCGCCCCAGGGAGAAACACTAGGGCGTATGAAGCCCTTCTCTGCTAACTCCTCTAACTGCTTCTTCAGCTCAAGCAGCTCTATCGGGGCCATGCGGTACGGGGCCTTCGAGATCGGTCTCGTGCCCGGCTCTAACTCGATGCTAAAGTCAACACTCCTCTGTGGAGGTAGCCCTGGTAAGTCGTCACTGAATACCTCTACAAACTCGCAGGCAACTGGTATCTCCTCTACTGTCAGGCTCTTGCGCTCCTTCATGGCATAACACCAGAAGGCCTCGCAACCCTGTGCTATCAATCTGGCTGCTCTCATTGCGTTGATAACTGTGCCAGACTTTCCGAGGTCCCAACCTCGGAATATCACTCTGTGACCCTCCTCCGTGGCGACAGTCACAGTCCTCCTACCAATATCCAAGACGGCTCCATGTCTAGTCATCCAATCTATCCCTAATATCACGTCCTCATGTGCTAAGGGCATGACTAAAAAATTTACTAACCAAATCCGGCCTGCCAGGTGAATAGGGCAGTGATAAATCTCTCGAGATCCTCTAACCTTACCCCCATCTGGTAACCCAACCACAAAAGGTACACCCTCTACTGTAGCTAAGGACAACCTATCTACACATGCATCTGATATAAATGAGTGCGTAGCACCCGTATCAAATAAAACTCTCACAGGTAAGTCATGGATCCAAATAGTACCTGTGGTCGCAGGTGCTGCAGGCTGCTCAGTGTTCCTCAGCTCGAACACTCTCGATGGTCCTCCTCTAGTGTCAGTGGTGCTACCACGTCCCCTGCCACGACCTGATCCCTGTGCAGTACTGTATGAAGCAGGATGCCCTGGAGCCCGGTACTGCTGCTGCTGACTCGGAGCTCGGTACTGAGGGGGTCTCTGTACACTCTTCTCAGCACCTGCAGGAGAAGATCCCTGCTGAGAAGGAGCCTTGCCCTGACGGCAGAAAGTAGCTCTGTGTCCCGGCTTCCCACAAGTGAAGCAAGTGATAGGTGGTTTCGGGCAATCCGTCTTAATGTGATCACGGCCACCACAGTTAAAGCACTGTCGATCTCCACCGGGAGTCCGAACTGTAGAGTGGTAGCTGGACCTCCCCTGAGTCTGTCCTCGACCATAACCTGCTACTGCTGCACTGCTACCAGCATGTCCTGTCCTCTGCCGCTTATCCGGCCCACTAGACTGAGCTGCTTTCCTAGAAGCTGGCCTGTCTCTCTCATAAGCAGAGGCCCTATCCTGATAATCAGACAAGGTCTCACAGCGGAATCCAGCCAGATAGGATCGGGTACTCTCTCTCAACCTCCTGGAGAAAAGGTAAACATGCTGCTCTTCTGGAGGTGCAGATGGTCCAAGCAAAGTCAACTCTTTCTGAAACTTCTTTATGACTGCAGCAATCGGGATATCTTCAAATCCCGCCTCAATGAAATCCTGGAATCTCTCTCTCCTCAGCGAAACTGGACAGTACCTGTCTCTAACAATGTTCCTCATCTGCTCCCAGCTGGTGACTCGGCCACGAATGGTACGCCACCATGAATGAGCATCATCTGTGAAACAGGTCTGTATCAAATCTACCTGTCGATCCTCAGGGCAACGTATTGCCTCCAAAGCAGTCTCAATCTTCCCTATCCAGTGCTCCACCTCTAGCCCTATCTCTCCGCTGAATGAGGGGACCTTCTGAGAGTTGAAAGCCTTCAACCACTCATCCGGTCTCGGTGCTCTGGACCCAGTAGGTGCTCTATCAGCATCAGCCCTCCTCTCAGATACAGCCAGCACCTGAGACACTCCCTGTGTCACTTGAGCTGACCTAGCCGGTACCACCGGTGGTACCTGAGTAAGCCTCTCAACTCTGGCAGCTTCCTCCCTGCGCTCAACATAGGCTCTGAACTCCCTATACTCAGATGCTCCAATGGAAACACGTCCTGACTCAGTAGAACGTGCTCCTTGCGCTCCAGACCTAGCAGCGGTCTCCGGCCTAACCTCGGGGCCTACACTCTCGGCTACCTCTTCCACAGCAGCCTCTGGTATGCTGGCTGTAGGTGGGTCCTCTCGAGGAACTCGTCCTCGACCTCTTCCTAGTGGAGGTCTACCCCCACGACCACGCCCTCTAACAGCAGGGGTGCTATCAGCTCGATCCTGTCTGACTGGGGGAAGGGGGGGGACGACCCCTACCTCGGCCAGTCACTTGGGCAGCCCTAGTACGTGCCATCTGCACGAATAGTAATAACTACAGTTATAAACTAGCTAATCTATCATAACAGTACAAGTCTATAATTATTCTAAGAATACCGAGATCCGCAGAGGTAGTGGTGGTCATCCGTACTTTCTATCCCAACCCGACTCTGTATGCATTTTAAAACCAAAATTCTCTTTGGAAAACTCAGACCCTTTTCGGGTTCTGTTTATTTACTTATATGACCTTTTTAGAAGATTCAAGTGCCATTGTTGCTAACCTAGAGCTCTGATACCATGTTGTAACACCCCAAATTTTACAACTTAGGGAGTTACTGGTTAGGACCGCACAGTGGGTCCCGACCTTAGTTTGACAACAACTTAACAAGATCTTACAACAAGGCACAGATAAGGAAAAACCAGAAATCATAAAATAGTTCTTAATAATGCATGAATGTGACCAGATCAACTACAGCCGGAAAACGTAATATAACAAAGTACGAAAGGGAACAAGGTTCAACTGTAAAACCCACAAATGCAGAAACTGTAAAACGTCCTAAAGTACGACACCCCGGCTGACCACTACCGTCTGGATCACTCGGCATCTGCTCTAACCTGTGTCAAATCTAAACAACATATCAACAGTTAGCTAACTATCCAAATATAAGCAAAATGATAACAGCACAAACACACGCAGAAACAAAAATAAACAAACATCATGCTGGCACTCAACCGTTTATTATCTATTATTTAAATGATTCACATTATTCAATTTAAGTTGTGGCACGAGAATTATTATTAGTTCTCGCCTCCGTTCCTTATCCAACTGGTGTAGGTCTAGCTGACTTCCACTGGTAGCATCACTACAAACCATGTATGGACTAGTCCCGAAAGAAACCCCCAGCGCCCGCAAGCTACTGAGCAGAATGCCACCGCCCGTTACTCTTAGGACAAAATATAGGTCGGTAATTATATATCACAACCTATCTCTCTAAACATTTCAATCACACACCACCATCATCATTTATACTCATATTTAGAAGTCAGCTAAGTAAGCCCAAAGGACTTACCTGTTATAACGCTCGACTCTTTGTAAACCACTCGCTCTGTAAACTGTAGCAACTCAGTTGCCTGCCCAAGGCGATAAGTGTATTAGCACACTCTCACGTAGTTAGAAGTCTAAAACTTCTAAGATCGAATAAGGTATTAAGACATACTAGTTACAGTATTAGTTTAGGGTAAAATGACCATTTTACCCTTGGTTCCGATTTTCTCGAAAACCCTAAATTTCATGTCTAAACTCCTATTTGAGGTTCTAAAAACATATTCTAATTCCTAAAATTTTGTTTGGTTCCAAACTTACATTTTTCCTATGTTTCTATTTTTCCGGAAGAATCGTAAAGGTCTAACTTCGGTTCTAAATATAAAATTCTTAACAGCTTATAATAATTCCGAATTAAATCTCTAGATCATCTATGAGGTTCTATCTAACCTTAGGAGAAAGAATCCCTCCCAACTGTTCAGCCATTAATCCTATAAAAATTCACAAAGTTGGCTACTTCACTCAAAATTCCTATACTTAGCCAAAAACTTAAGTTTACCAAAACTGCTCAACTACCTAACTTCGGGAGCTCATAACTTCTAATCCGACCGTTCATTTCTTCCCACATTTTAATATGTTAAACTACATATATCCATCTACAACATATCCAAAATTCAACGGTGGATCTTTATCCAAACGTTCAATAATTGGCCGACAAGATAGGCAGTTTATCACCTAAAAGCTGAAGGAATTAACTGAATTTTACAGCAGCCCCTTATGTCTATCATTTTATTTATAACTTTCAGCAGCTACCTATTAGTATATTAACTATGCTCAAGGTCGACTACAGCACCTAAACAATACTATGAATCAAGAGAACTAGAGACACTACAACCTAGTTGTAAAGGAAGCAACAAAACTCGACCGCACATGGCTTACCTTGCTGCAGTGGGTTAGGAGTGCTATTATGCTCACAAACTTCCCAGACCTTGCTACCCGGATCTCAGAAGGTGATCTAAGATACCTGCAGTTTGTTTAGGACAAGTCAAACTCGATTGTTTAGGTATGGACTTGGGAGGATGATGGTTCGTCTACACTTACTTGGCACTGCAGTAGGGAAGTCGAAGAAGGAGGCTGTACGTACCCTCACTTAAGCCAGCACGCTGATGACGGAAGGTGGAGGGAGAAGGAGAAGTGACGTTGGCCTGTGTTGCTTGCTGTTGCGTTGAAGCCCTCGATCGAGATGGACAGATTTGCTGTAGAAGAAGATCGAGGCTTGCAGAATCGTGGACAGAAGGAGAGGAAACAAACGGATCTGGCTGTGGGCAAGGAATGAAAGCGTGCTTCTGTAGATGAATCTGGACGCAAAGGAGAAGGAAGGTGAGCAGCTGTATCCCTTGATTTTAGGAAGCCTTTAAGGCAAGAAGATCTGCTCTCTAATTAATTCTGTATAGGTGCTGAACGGTTTCTTTCTTACAGCTTGTTGGGCTTCTCTCTGCACATCCGAATGGCTGGAGGGACGGCTGATGTCCTGCTGCTGCTGGGCTGCTGGGCTGCACGCACACTGGGCTGGACTAGCTGGCAACGCTGGAGTTATACTGCTGGGCTGGAGCTGAAGAAGACCAGGCGCTTCTAGACTGGCCAGACGACGCTGCTGGGCTGAGCTGGAGAATGCAGGGCCGAACTGGCTGAAAGTGGGCTGTAGGACTGTGTTCCTTAATTTAGCGAGTTTCTGGCTGGACAAGATCCCGATATATAAATATACGGACTAGGCGGATAGGGAGTTTATTATAGATTAAGATCGGTTAAGGATTCTATCATTTTATGCGGAAGTAAGCTACATAAAATGATAATCTATTTAAAAGATTCTATCATTTTATGTGAATGAATCTACATAAAATGATAAATCCTATAATAATATGTCTAACTAAGTAGACAGATAAGGGTCGACTGATCGAAATCTATTTTATAACGGAAATAGACGGAATAAAAATTCCGGATTTTACAATCAACGTCCTATGAGAGATCGAGACTTGGAACCTTATCGGCCTCATCAAGAGTATGATGGAATTAACAAAGTAATGGTCAAGATTTTGAGATTTAAGGGCAAATGCGATCCAGACGTTTACATGGAATGGGAGACTAAAATTGAACAAACTTGGTATGCCATAACTTTAGTGAGAAAAGGAAGGTCGAACTTGTTGCATTGGAATTCCAAGGATACGCCTTGGTGTGGTGAGATAATCTCATCAAAGAAAGGAGGTGAATGTTAGATCTGAACATCAACTCTTGGGAGCAAATGAAAGCATTAATGAGAGCAAGGTTTATTCCCCCTTATTATGCTAGGGAAGCAAGGCAAAGGCTTGAGAATTTCAAGCAAGGAATCCGGATGTGGAAGAGTTCTACACCACCATGCAAATGGTGATGGTTAAGGTCAACGTCAAAGAGGATGAGGAATCCATCATTAGCCAGTGAGATTGACTTATATCCTTATGATAATATAACAAACTTACTACATTTGGCTATTAAGGATGAAAAGAAGTTTAAAGGATGAGACCAAGTGACGGGTTTGTGGAAACAACAAAGATCTCGGATAAATCGAGAGAATCTCAGCCGAGATTCTGAATGAGATACCTCTAGAGAAGAGTCTCGAAGCAAGAATCAAAGTCAAGCTTCACCCCAGCGGACACCTTCCTTTGAATGACAATTCAAAGGATTCGAAATGGAGCACTTGTAACTCTACTTTACATTCAAGAGTTATTGTATAGTTTAGATGTCAAGGTAGAAGTCATTATAAAAAGGATTGTCCTAACAAAAGGTGTTGTTCAATAATCAACAAGGTGATTATGAAAGTGAAGAAGACCATAAAAGTCTAGTGAAAATAATGAAAGCTGTGAATATGAACATGGAGAATCATGATTGCTAGAAGAACTTTGAATGTAATATATCTCCTTGTGAAGATAATCAAAGGGAAAATCTCTTTCATACTAGATGTCTTGTTAAAGGAAAAGTTTGTAACATGATCATTGATGGAGATAGTTGTTACAATATTGCTAGTGTTGAATTGATTACTAAATTACAACTTCCTACGTTTTATCACCCTAAACCTTATAAGTTGAAATGAATGAATGATTGTGGTACTTTTAAAGTCAACAAGAAAGCTAGAGTGACTATCACATTAGGACATTATATTGATGAGATTTTATGTGATGTAGTATCTATGCAAGCTTGTCATATTTTGCTAGGTTGCCCTTGGCAATTTGATCGGAAAGTGGAGCATGATGGTCATACCAACAAATATATGTTTACATTTAATGGTAAAAAGGTAAAACTAAAACGTATAACTCCTTTATAGATCATTGAGACCTATGAGAAGCAGAAGACGGAAAGCAATGATCGAGCACGGGACAAAGAAACGGACGAAAGACAC
Source organism: Fagopyrum homotropicum (assembly GCA_033239125.1). Classification (NCBI taxonomy): domain Eukaryota; kingdom Viridiplantae; phylum Streptophyta; class Magnoliopsida; order Caryophyllales; family Polygonaceae; genus Fagopyrum; species Fagopyrum homotropicum. Next base: position 150,650,988 of record BSWB01000002.1, read on the forward strand.
TCCAGTGGAGAATCTCGGCCAACCAGTGAAATATCGACCAAACTTACCGAGCCTCGCCCGAAATTTTTTGAATCACGACCCTCTTCAACCACCGATGTTCTATCTTCAAGAGCACTTCTAGTTGCCAAAGTAAAATTGCAGATAGAGCATCCCTCCATGGATCGTCAAGTGATATCATTTATGTCCTTAAGTGATTTCATTAAGAATGTGTGCTTAAGGAATCTCAAATTTACCAATCCTATCTAGCTTTTAGTTGTCAAGACTATATAGTTAGGTTATTTTCCTTAACTTCTTTTGATTTTATACCGTTATCTTTCGGAAAGCGAGTAAGTTTCATTGCAAGAAAGTTAGTGGCGGACAAGGTAGATCAAATGAACATGGAATTGCAACTTGATCCCGGAAATCTCAAGGAATTGCCACGAGAAAAGGATGAAATTACAATCTATTTTCAGTTGCATAATCAACAATGGCTTATGGACGTTCACCAGACATCTCGGCCATTCCAAAAGCAAAATCTCGCAAGAAATTTATGTATTTCGACCGAGATTCCTTAATGTTGAGTGTTGCACAACTCGTCTTCAAAGCACGAGTGTTACAAACTTTAAGGGGTCCTCCTGGAGAGTTGTAACGGCCAAAAATAAAAAAAAAATGGCCTAATAAGGAATTTTAAGGAATTAAACGGGTTTAACGAAAATAAACCCTAGCGAAAATAAAATAAATGGAAAATGGATAAACTCCCGAAAGTCAAGTGATGGAAAATCGTTATTTTATGTTATGAAGGATTCGCAAAAGTTTCGTAAAATTATATCGACTTTGGTATGTCGGTGTAATTTCTTATAAGGAATTTTGGGTAAAAAGTGTAAAGATGGAAATAAGAAGGTAAAATGTGTAAAACTGATATAAGATAAGTTTGAAATTGCAGCTATGTAGGTGGAGGTATAGGAGTGATCACGAGAGCTGATTAAGCTCAATTTCATCATTATCCATGTATAATCTTGTAAGGTAAGCTAGCAAAGAAAGTTATAAAGTATATATATATATATACACACACGTAGACCACAATGCTTGTGGCCTTCCGATGTAAATTGAAGGAGAGCTTTAGCAGCTGAGAAACCAAGCAACCAACACCACCACCTTGTAGCCACCACTTCCACCATCATTCACCACCAGTAGTTGGCCGGAGAAGTCGCCGGAGAAGCTGTAGAAAACGGGAACAAAGGAAGAAGATAGACATCGAGATAGGCTGAATGAGAAGAAGCATTTTGGGGATCAAATTTCGTTCAAACCTCACCAAATTTTAACTTAAGGTACCTTTCGAGGTAAGGAACACAATCATATTTTTGGATTTTCGTTTCGTCACCGGAGTAAAAAGTTATGGCCCGCGCAAGAAAGTTGTTTTACGGAATTTTTCGATATGCGCTATTACCTTACGGTGTAATTTAAAATACCTTCCCATGATCCGATCTTGCTGAATTTTTTATATGTTTTAGGACTAACATTATCCTATATCATATTAAAGTTTTGGATTGATCCAACGGTTGGATCAAAAGATACAAGGGTATATATGTACGTTTTTTCTAGGTTAATTTGCCCAGAAAATTTCTTTGGGTAAATTGTGGTATGTTAAGGGGCTGTTTCGGTATAATGTCTTGAAAAGGATATATTTTGGAATATTTTGAAGGTACGAGAAAAGGAATATAGTCCGGAGAGAGAAACGGACTTAGGTTGGATCGAGAGCGGATTAGGGTTATATTACTTGTAAGGTAAGTGTATATGGACTACACTTGCTTAATATATGTTATGTATTTAATATGTCATGATTTTATGCATGCTTGTATGTATATATCTATTTGTTATGATTGTATGCATGCTTATATATATATATGAGTGAGATGATGAGGATGATGATGACTTTGATATTGTTTATGAAAGCATGCATGAGGTATATGATATGATAATGAAAAGGATGTGATGAAAGAATATAATGAAAACATGAAAATGAGTTATGTTATGAAAGTGATAATATAGAATGGTAATTGATTAATTAGCCGAACTAGGTCCTGCACGGGTTTCCGGGAGACGAGGTTGCTACCTGATCTACAGGGGGCCTTAGAGGTCGCTACCTGATCTACAGGGGGCCTCAAGATGAGATAGATAGTCCAAGATCGCAGCCTGATCTACAGGGGGTCTTAGGACAAGATGGCCGAGGTCGCTACCTGATCTACAAGGGGCCTAGGACGCTATCGGGTTGACCAACCTAAAGAGAAAAGAAAAAAAAAAGAAAGAAAGAAAAGAAATTACGAAAGCATATCGTACGATCAATTGGGGCTAGTTAGTTAATTATCACATATGCATCGATGAGATCGAGTCTAGCATGCTATATGTTATGTTATGATTATTTATATGTGATGGTATGATATGAGATGCTTATATGAGATGATATGTTTATATGTGGTGTGATAACATGCTTGAATGCTTATATGTTATGTGTTATGGATGATTGTGGAAGTAATGTGAATGTGAATACGTATGTGTGTGCTTTGGAATGTGAGAAAAGGGTATAGAGTGTCCTTTGGGGACGGGATATTAGATACTTGTTTATATTGGGACAGTGCGATTTGTATACCCTTACTGAGCGTGTGGCTCATTGTTGTTATATCCACATTTTTTCCAGCTACTCAGACTCATCCTAATCAAGGCAAGGACGTCTGACCCAACACCTGGATTTGAGATCATATCAGGTGGGCTGTTATGGATGCTACCGCCTTGGATATTTTCTGTGGTTTTAAATAGTTGTGTTTGTTAAATAGGGTTTTATGACATATGTTAGTATGTATATATGTTGTAAACATGGTTGTAAGATAAAGTTTTAAAATTTTACGTTTTTCGCTTTTCCGCTTATTGCTTTAAACAGGGTTAATCAACTAGTAATCAACTAGAAATGAAATAGGTGTCACAAGAGTGGATAATGCAGTCTCTACAACAACGAGACTTGAATCCTATGTGATTAGTAACGAGCACGGTGAATATTTGAGGACAGATCCTTTTTAAGAAGGGGAGTATGATGTGGGACCATCCTCGACACCAAACATACAAGGACCAATCACAAGATCAAGGGTCAAAAGGATTGAGAGGGAATGCTAATGAAGAAGATCAAGGAACCTTGGAAGTGAAGAATCTCGACCCTGAGATAAGAATCTCGGCCGAGATAAATTCCGAGATTTCTCAGATGTCGAGAAAAATAAGATCCGTTGAGATCTTATCTATCTTTGTTATTTTTAGTACCCTTTTATCTCTCAAACATTCACAAGGTATTTGTTAGTTTTGATCCTATCTTTTAGGATTATTTTTAGATTATCTTTTAAAAGAATCACTCCTATAAATAACTTTAGAGGACGATATTCATTGGACAGTTAGATTTGAACGTGATTTCCACATATTTATAAGACACTTGTGACTTCGTTCACGGAGTTTGCATTTTATCGTTTCTATTCAAGCAAGAGGAGAGTTTTTGGTTGAATCGTTGTGAATCCTTGTTAGGTTGTTCTTTATGTGTGTTAATCTTGTTGAAGATTAGTGCTACTAGTCAAATTAGTCCCTCCTTGTGCTTGTCTTATTTAGAAGGTTTGTGTAAGGTTAAAGAAGCAATGGTGAAAGGTAATTCTTTGTTTAGGGTTTTGACACATAATTGGTCAAGGTTCTTTGCAAGTCTTATAATAGTCCGATCTTCTTATACATATCATATTATATTCCATTAATCATCTTCTTATCTTCCATTATCATCCCATTATTTCACATTTTGAGTTCTACATAATCTCGGTCTGTTCATACATAAATCTCGCCCGAGATTTTCTTTATTTCAACCAAAATTTGCTTTTGTTGTTCGATTAGAGGACTTTCAATATAGATTGGGAACTGCGGCATCAACCTCGCATCACTTCTTGTTGGGAAGGATTCTAGCTTTCTATACAAATCTGGAACATTCTCTACGAGTCTAGGCAAGCGGAGAGAATTCCCAAGAGATCTAAAATATTCCGGCATTGTCAAAACAATGCTAGAGTGGGGCCTTTGAGGGTTGGATATAGCCGGCTTCTAGAAACTCTTTGATTTGTCTCCGAAACTCTTCTATCTCCGATGGAAACATGTGGTATGTGCCCGAGCGGATGGCCGAGCATCGGACATAAGCTCGATTCATGACCGACTTCCCTCTTTGGTAGCAACTTCTAAGGTAACTCGGGCGGCATGACGTCTTTGAACTTGTCCAACACTTGGCTTACTTTTGGGGGTGTTGGATCTCCTTCCTCGGGCTCTTGTTCTAGCTTAAGATCCACTACAAACGTTGTTTCTTCGCATTTTATCCCCTTTGAGAGTTGGATTGCCGAGTTATCTTGGTATTGGGCCCTTTTTATTGGTCGACCGGCACGATGCAACGCTGTTGGGAGTCTTAGATACATATTTAGTTGACGAATGAAACAACTAGAGAATTTATACGACCGAGGAAAACTAAGCCCATAACCAAGTCATAGTCATCCAACAAGATTACCTCGATCATGGTCTTCCTAGATTTTTCTCCCAACGTCATGTCTACTCCTCGTGTTATCCCCGCAATCGGGACTTCCTTTGAGTTCATCGTCTTGATCCATCCATTATTCTTGGTGACCTCGATCCCTAACTTTTTGCCTGCCCCTTCTGACATAAACGCCCACAATGGCGTCAATATATATCAGTCCCTTTTGGTTGGTGAACCGTTTAGTCTTGACCGAACTAAGCATCATAGCCCCAAGCTTTAAACTTTCTTCCTCAAGCGGGTCCTCATGTGCCATCATAGTTTTAAGCTTTCTCTTGATGGGACATTCTCTCATTTGATTCTTTACTGTTCGTTCCAAAACGTGTGCAAATAAGCTTTAAATTTATACCAAGAATAATAGCAAATAAGCGAACCCGGAGTGTACGGATCAATTGCAGTAAAAGCAAGTATTCCAGGGTTGATCACAAGGATTTGGTGAAAGCAAATTCAGCAAAGTAGCCTAACTTTGAAAGCATGCAATAACAATGATCAAAAAGCAATGATAAGAATATGTAATATAATGGGGAAACGCAGATTCTAGAGATCAAGGCATCCAATTGTGGTTTTCGATTCAAGATGTTTAAGGATGTGTACGGACAAAGTTGGATAGCAAGGTATATTTTCTTCGGTAGGCAGTCGTCCGGTGAAGATCCGACTTCCTTTTGTCCCAACCAAAGGATTCTACTTAACGGATGTTGAATCTCGTCAAGAAGAGGTCATAAGGATAGGATTCAACTCTCATATCAACCAAAACCCAAGGAAAAGAAAGATAAAGGCAAAGGCTTTGACACTCCTCACCTTAATAGAGGGTTTGAATCCCCTATTACCTAAAACTCGTAAACACTGACACCCAGAAAATGCTAAGGGTTAGAAAGGGTTAACAAAGGTAGGATTTAAGCAATCTTGAACTTTGGATAAAGGTAAAAGCTAAACGTGCACGACAAAAGAAACCACGGCAGGATCTTGGGAAATTACGACCGTGGAAATCAAGAACAACCCGTGGAAACTCTTCTGCGGCAGTTAAAACACAACTCTCAGGGTCCAATCTGTTTTTAAGGGTCAATTTATCATCATCTAAACCACAACCTTCAACCAATCACCCTAGAATCGCAAGGATTTTAGCCAACAATCATCATATTCAAATCAACAATCATATATGAAATCAAGAATGGAATGTAACGAACAAAACTCAAAGAAACACAATAATTTCCAAGTAATGAATCTCCAAATATCATAAACTCAATCAATCAAATAACAAATATCCAATCCTTAATTAAAAGGGAAAATAAATCAAGAACATAAACTTCTTCGAGAATCCTTCTTCCAATCTTCCTCCAAGTGTTCATGTCGTACGGGTTTTCAATCCATGTCAATGGCGTAGAAAGCCAACTTCACTGGGGTGTCAATCCACGTCGGAGGTTGTCTTCTATGGTTGTGGGAGATATTGTGGTGGGAGATATTGGTTGTCTCCTCAATGCTGAAGGCAATAGGACATTTATAGGGATAAATCCAGTGTTTACAAGCATGGGTCAAAGATAGATTGCATCTAAAAGATAAACCCTACCTTAAAGATAAAAGCCTAAATATTTGGGCCGAAAAGAAATTGAGCCCGCTGGTATCAGAGATTACTTTGGCGCACGGTAACAGAGAATACTTTGGCGCGGTATCAGAAAATAGTATGCGTGGTATCAGAGTTCACTCCACATCTTTCCTAGCTTCCTTTTTATGCTTCTTTTTGTTCCGCATCAAGGCTTAATCCTTAAATGTGTCATTTTGCTCTATGATTTGCCAATTTACCTACAAACTAGTATATTTTCCGTGTCCTGCACGGGTTTGTTTAATTTTTCCTGAAATGATCAATATAAACAATATTAAAAAATTATAATTATTATTCTATAGTTATTGTTAATAGTAATTTTAAAGTTGTAAATAATTTTTTTGAATAAATAACTTGTATTTTCGTCCCTTTGAAATGTTAACAAATATTAATTTATAAATGTTAGAAGAGCACATTTTCGAAAATTATAAAGCAAGGTTAACATCAAAAACTGAAAACTTTTTGGCATAATTCAAAGTAAAAAAATATAGGGGCATTATCTAGAATTTTCTAAATTTTATAAGTTCCGAAATTTGAAGGGGAAAACTAAAATTAGGAGTACAATCCATTGATTTTCATGATAAATTAATCACATCACCTGAAAAGAAAAAAAAGTATAAATTTATAAAGTCACTTATGATAAATAACTTGATAAAAAAAGATGAAAGAGAATAGTTTGACAAAAAGTATTTTTTAAATTCATAAACAAATTTGTTATTAAAACTGAAATGAATAAAATAAGATTTATATTGTTTGTTACTAAAAAGATGTAAATTTTTTAGAAGAGGTGGTAGAGAATTGATTTTAATTATGTGAATTGTTTAAAAAAGGTTATATAAATTACTTTTAATCGTAAAAGATTATTTAAGAATGATTTGAATTCTTTTTAGTATATCTAGTTTTTATCTACAAATTCTTGTTTTGTTTGAAAATTATGTGTCAGAGTTTGTTTAACTTGATTGAGATTTAAAAAATATTTGATCATTTAAATTATTTTTTAAATATGATGTTAATATCAAACTAATTAATTTCATCGGTTGAAATAATTGTTATATTTTAATTGAAAAAAAATCAAAGTGCAAAATATTTTCAATATCTTCTAAACTAATAGCAAATATAAACCTATTTTAAAACACATATTTATAAATTTTATTAACTATAGAATTTTATAAACTTAAGAGAAATACGTAGATCAATATAAATATATACTAATAAGGATTAAATTTGATATTAGTTTTGAAAATATTGAAAATAATCACAAAATAAGAAAACAAAATATGAAATATAAAATTCAAATTTAAAATTTAATAAAATATTTAATAGAATTCGAAAATTAAAATTGGGCCTACATTATATTTTGAAAACTATAAAAACATAATATATCGTAGATATGTTTTTATTTTTTTGATATAAATTTTTTTTAATTAATCTTTGCGTAAAAATGATGTGGTCTGGTAATATATTTAATGAAGGTGACGATGTGGCATATTGATTGTCTATTAATTCTAACTTTAAAAAAGTATAAAAATAAAATGGCAAATCCGTAAATATTATTGCCTAACTTTCAAGATTTGCTAAACCCCGACAATTATTTATTACTAAGATTTGTTTACGGAAAATAATTATAAAATCTGGTTTGTTATCAATATCTTATAATTTTTATTTATAAGATTCGATTTGTAATATTGTGGTAAATTTGTAATTTGATAAAAAAAATATTCTTATGTGGCATGTTTTGGATGTGACGTGACATTGATGACTGTTTATTAATGCTTATAGAAATTATTTTGTAAAAGAAAAATGGTAAATCAGTAAATATCTTGTGGCATATTTGTAAATATATTGAAAAAAGTCCTAGGTGGCATGCCTTAGACGTTGACATGTGGACTAAGTGGGTTCTGTTTTAGTAAAATATATAGATACAATAAAATTGTGTGTAGATCTCTATTCTAACAATATAGGTAAATATAACCATAATTGCTATGAATGTATGTCTATGCATCCAAAATAAAGGAAAATTTTACATAAATACAAGCCTAAATATAGGTCATAATTCATGTTATCATTTACCGTTACACAAGTAGCATCACATCGGTTTCCTTTCCATGGACCACTTGCATTTTTCCCACTTGCTGTATCACTCCTTGGGCTTGGACGAATCTTTTGATGACTCATCGTCACCCTTTCTCTGCTATGACCGGCCTCTTCCTTGGTCTTCCCCACTTTTACCATTGTCTTGGGAGGAACCCGACAGATCTTGGCTTTTGAACTCGATCAACGAGTCCGCCACCGTCATTGCCTCGGTTAGAGTCAGAATGCCATAGTGTAGCTCTTGCTTAGCCCAATTCTTTATTCCGTCCATGAAAGTGAAAAGGGCCTCTTCTTCACCCATGTTGGAGATCAACATCATGACCTCTGAGAACTCCTTAACGTACTCACGGACGACGCCACGTTGCATGAGTTTTAGTCATAGCACAACATTTTTTTAATATGTTTAGCAACTTCTGATTTAAAACGCATGAGATATATCCAAGTTGCTCTAGAGTAATCATGTACTATAATAAACAAAAGATGCGCCACATATGCTAGAGGAACGGTAAAGTCCACATACATCACAATGAATACGATCAAATATGGCAGATGTAAGAATAATACTAATTGGAAAAAACAGATCCAAATTGCTTTGCCCAATGGCAAATGTCACAAGGATGATTGTGATAATTGTATAAATGAAAACTAGAAATAGTATCAAAATATTTTATACATTGAAAATAAGGATGAGTGAGGTGAATGTGCCACAACCGAACTAGAACAACTGATAAAGACTAACAGTGAGAAGTTAGGTTTGGAAACTTCCGATTAAGCCAGCAAAGCCAACACATTGTCTCAAGTATCACCCCATCCAATTGACATCTTCATAGTGAGGTCCTAGAGGATGCAAAATTTATTATTGAATGTAATTTGACAAGATAAATCAATAGATAGATTATTAATAAATTAAAAATTACAATGTAATACTGGAACAAACATTAAATTGTTAATAATAAAATTAGCCAATAATTTAATATATCCAGATTGGTTAGCAGATATAGTAGATCCATTTGGAAGCTTAATTCTACATGAAGAAACAATAGATAAAAAAAAGTAGAGATCAAGAACCAGGCATATGAAATGATGCTCCGCTATCCAAAATCCATTAGTTAGAGACAATACCTGTTTCAGTATCGGACACATTAGGAGGTGGAAAAGCTTGGAACATTTGATATAGTGAGGACCACTGATCGTTGGCTATACTGGAACCAAAGTTTCTATTGCCGACTAGATCTAGAGAAGTAGATGTGCCGAGTTAGCTATTGCATCATGGACTAGTCCACTCGGCACTCGTTGTTTTGCCACTACCAAATCCCGCATCAATAGTTTTTCAAGACTGGACAAGAGGTGGTGCACCAACGATTGGATCAACGACACCACTAACATTGTTCCACCATTCTAGGAACCATATAATCTTACATGTAACACCCCGAATTCTCAGAACTCGGGACATTACTGGTTAGGACCTCACAATGGGTCCCGACCTCAGTTTGACAACAATATTACTAGGATCTTGCAACAAGACACAAATAAAGAAAACCGAAATTCATAAAATAGCATTTTTAAGGTAATGAATGCAACACTGTCTAGCAGCCTAAAGTACTTAAACAAAAGAAACGAACAACTGTCTTAACCAAAAGAAAGAAAAGACAAACACAACCCCCAACCCCCACTCTAAGGAGTACGGAGACCCGGCTGACCACTACTTCCGGATCACTCAGCTGCTGGTCTAACCTGCGGTAAATCTAAAAACACAACAAGAGGAACCGTTAGCTAGTTATCTAAATATTAGCAGAATAATAGTAGCACAGACACACATAAAAATATAGACACCCATCATGCTTTCAAACAAGTCCGTTTTATTATCTTGAGTTAAGTTACTCTTTCACGCTAATGATACTTATTTTGTGACACGAGGGATTCCCAAACCTCGCCTCCGCCCCCGTGTAACCATCAGGAATGGATCCGATGCATCTCACCTTGTACCTGCCTGGTCTGGGTATAGAGAACCTCCCAGTCTCTTGTCAAAGCTAAGCAGTGATGTCACGGCCCGTTATACATACACTTGGGCCTTAAACGTAATAATAACAGTCGTCCTAGCAAGTTATTATTATTAAAACACGCACATAGCACACACAACCACTATCACTCAACTAATATCCAGAAACTAGCTAAGTAAGTCACAAGGACTTACCTGAGTCAAATACACTCTAACACTTCTCAAACAGTCCGTACTCGTGGTAACTCAAGCGCCTGTCAATTAAGGCATGTGTATCAAAATCACATCTCGATGTCCAACCTCATGCGAAGGGATTACGGAAAGAAAGATTCCCTTACGGTAAAAGACCGTCTTACCCTTAGTGTCGATAATTCTCCGAGTCACTTCTTGACTTCTAATATTTCTTTTTGAATGCTTTTCTAATATCTGATTACTCCAGAACAGTTTACTAAAGGTTATAAAATTAATCTCATCCACTCGTCACCTAGAATCACATTACTTCCTTCTCGGGTATCATCTAATCTTATATATATATCTATATATATATATATATATATACTTACGCGCATACTAATCTTCTCGGGTATTTATATATATAAATATATAGCCACATACTTTATATTTTCACCAACTCACACTCATATGTATACTTTTATTTCCTATAAAAATATATATACGTATATTTATATACTCGGCATACACAACTCTTATATAAGCTCACACCTGCTCTTACTAACCTACCGTATTGCATACCCGTACCACCTCCAATCTATGGTTTATATATGTATTCAATTTAAATTTATATATGTTTTCCATCTCAAATATATATACGTATACAATCTCTAATATATACGTATTCTAACTCACAGATATACATGTATTAAATCTTGGTTTTATACATATTTCATTCACAGTTATACACGCAGGACAGGAGGAAGAAGGACCGGAGGAGGCTCTTACCGGGCTGCAGTCCGGCGTCCTCACTGGTGATCGGTTGTCCACTGCGGAAACGACAGAGGCGACGGCTCGCGGTGGTTGGCGATGTCCTGGGTGGTCGGAAACGACGGTGCGGAGCTGCTGTAGGCCGAAGAGAGGATGCAGTGAGTAGCGATTCAAGAGTCGAGAGAAGGAAGGCGGAAAGAAAGGGAGGCCATGGTCTTACCAGTTTTACTGCGGCGGACGGCGGAAGGCACGCAGGCTCGGTGGCAGCAGCGGCGGCGGTTCAGTGGCGTGTGCCTGGTTACACAGCAACGATTAGGCTGTTGCGGATCCGGAATTAGAGAGGAAGAGGAGAGATTGGTCGAGAAGACTGCTTACCTAGGCGGAGGTTGCCGGCGAGCAGGGAAGGCGGACGAGCGCGGCGCAGGCACGGCGGCGACGTCTCCGGTTGGAGGCAGTAGCGGTGCGGGGCTGGTGGCTGTTGTTCGTCCGTTTTGCGAGAGCGAAGAAGCGGGAGGTGTGGTAGAGAGGGAGATCAGCAAGGTACGTGATTTGTGGAGTCGGGAGAGATGCGGCAGGATTTGTGAAAAAGGGTTAGGTTAGTAGTGAGATTAGATTAGGGTTAATATTTGGGCTTAGGGAGGTGGACCGATGGCTTGGGCCTAGTGTTGGACAAATTGAGCGGTTATCTCATAAAACAAAAGCGGAACTCGTAACTCGTTAATTATGTGCGGGAATTTATATAATACGGAATTAAATTCCGTATTTTTTAAATTATTATTATTCTTATTTTAAGTGCGTAATTTATTTCCGGTTACGAGGTTTCGTCATTTTATGTGAATTAATGTCACATAAAATGATGGAAACAACACTCGATCTATTTTACTTTTAATTTATGTACTTATTTATTTAAGATTGACGTTTCGGAAATCGGTTAAAATCAGGTTTAACGGGGTTTAAAAATTCCGGTTATTACATTACAGCAGTTGAAACATCGTGACCAACTCGCTCACAGTGAGTATAAATCTTGCTATTTTTTGGACGAAAAAGTGGATATGGAACCTCGTGATGCAAGAGCGAATGAATCAATAGTAGATGGTTTGGTTTTGTTAGAATACGTACTTGTTCTTCTTGGATCGTGAAAGACTACACTTTGGTTAGATTGGGAAGAGGATCAATAGCCATAATAGTTGATCGAAGAGTGGACTAGATTTCATCATCGAGACCCATGAGGAAATGATGATTCTTTAGTTTTCTTTTATAATAGCCATTTTTCACACGTACACGAGCAAACACAAGCTTGACCCGCCAGCTGTGAATCGAGATCCTCCTAGAGTTATTGCAGGCGTCCAAAATACAAGACAATGGACTCGTAATTTTGTGTTCATCGAGTCAAAGCGGATTGAATATGTAAAAGACGAGGGCCATTACCGATAGAAAAGTGTTGAAGAATGCCTTCCATAGTTCATGAACAGTTGGTGGTGGTAGGAATTGATTATCGGAGTTTGGAATTAATTGAGTTAAGAACCTATCTTTGAGCATCAAATTGACGCTCTTCCAGTACTTCGATTCAATAGTGTTAGCCTCCGGTTCTTTAAGAGTTCCATCTAGAAAACCATTTTTTTGTTTAGTAGAAAACGAATTGAGGACAACGACTTTTCATTCTGGAAGTTATTTTCATTAAGAATCAAAGAGCAAATGTTTAAACCTGGATGATCCGATGGATGAAGATAATAATAAAATGTAGGTGTAAGGAAACCAATCACCGGGAAAAAAATTGGCATGGGAAGAGAAGGAGAGTAATCGAATAGATAAGTAGAAGAGTAGAATATTAGAATCCATAGATGCTTGATACCATGTTGATGCGCCCTTGACCACCATGTCCCATGATGACGAAGACGATGCTTTCCAGGTTCACTCTGATAGCCCGTTCCCGTGCTAAGGCCATTACCAAAGCTACCGGCTCCATCATTGCCAGCACCGTTGCTTGTCACGGGCCCGTTAGTAGCATACCGTGTCTCTATGCCACAACGACATTAAGCTTGCCAAGCCGGCAACGTTCCGGCTCATTTTCCGTATTTAGCGTTTTTGTAATAATAAATCTTTTTATTTTCAAAATATTAATTTCGGAACTTTATTTTCGGAACTTAATTTTCGAATTTAAGATTCGACTTTTGGTTTCAAAATTTAATTCGAAAACTTAGTTTCGAACTTAAATTCCAAACCTTTCACATTTTTAGACTTTTCATTTTCGGAACTTTAATTATGACATTATTTCTGTCATTTAGCAACTCTTGGTTTGACGACATCCACTATATAAAGGGATGTTTGACTCATTTGTAAAGCATGTTCAATTTGATTAAGTATTTGAGAAGTATTTTCTCCTACTTACTTGAGAATTGATTCATCTTCCATCATCTCAAAGTTCTTCTTTTGGATCTTCGTTCCAAACTCATCCACATTCGAGGATTCTTCAAAGAATCAACTCAATCGATGCACTTCGAGGTTTGATCGATCAATCTAGATCGATTCAACCCCTCAACTTCCACCTCCATCTCTAAGCTTCCGCAACCCACATTGAAACCTTCAAACGCATCCGTAATCCAACTAAAGAGTAGTTAAAGCTTCACTTTAATCTAGATTTGGGAATCTTCCTTGACACGTCAAGGACGCATCACATGTATAATTAGTTAGGATTATAAATTTGTGTTTATTAATAAAAGGAAAAAGGAATATATAGATGAAAATAGTATACTTTTGTTTGATCATATATATATATATATATATATATATATATATATATATATATATATATATATATATATATATATATATATATATATATATATATATATATATATATATATATATATATAGTTTGGCTCACATGTAAACAGCCCTTATAGTGTTCAATGAGAACACACGTTAACCATAGGATTGCTTTGATCTAATGGTCTTAATTAAACCAAATTTTAGGGAATATTTTACTCCACTCTCCAATTAAAGAGGGTGCATTACACTCTCCATAATAATTATAGTCAAATATGGTAGTTAGAGATTCTCTCCCTAATTGTTATTATCCTAATCTCCACATTTAAATCCAAATCTGGTTTTCAACGTGAATTCATATTGCACTTTTTTTCATTTCTCAATTCATCATTCACCATAATTGATATCAACAACATTCCTAAATCAATTCAATTATCATCCCCATTCTTCTAGTTAATATTGTACAAAAGTATTCGTCCGTGTTCATGAAAATATTCGTCAATATACTATTAAGAATTCATTCATGATATCAATATTACTCGTTCATGTCCAACAAATTTTAGTCGATTATTGATAACTGAAATTAATAGTCAGTGGTACATAAATTATTTATTTATATAGTGAAAAATATACGATCATAATTTGAAGAGACCAATGTTTCAATCTTCGGACAATTCGCGAACATATACGTATACGAAGATATTCGACCATATTACTTAAAATATTCGTTAGTGTACTATTAAATATTCGTTAGTGTTACTAAATATATTCGTACATATGATATAATATATTCGTTGCAAAATTTAGTTATTCAATTGTTTCCAATAAGTTGCCGCACATACACGGACAAACGACCACAAATCGCCGGATAAAAGACATATAACCACCGAATATTTACAACATTTTGTGTCGAATAAAAACTAAAGTACGATAATTCATATATATGACAATGAAATAACAAATTTTGTTCATCAAATCAAAGAAGGTTTCAAGCACCACAAAAACATATTGAATCTTAATCTAAGCAAAATCAACGTCCTTCTCATTTTGCTAAATACATTAACATACATCAACGAATAAAAACTCAATAAACATTGAATACAAATCCAATAGCACATGCTTCTCTTGTACTGTTGAGGATGAGGACAACCATGGATTCCGGTTGGTCTGCAATGATGACAAATTTGGAGTCGTACAAGAAGATTGTTGATGGTAATGATGTAATATCGACACGAGACTACGATGATGAAGGAAAACGCGGCTTTTGAATAGCCTCGAGCGAAATTGGTCTCATAGACGGTTGAGTCGCGATGCACGAGACTGAAGGAATGTTGGAAGGGTACCTGAGGCATTCGAGGGAGAGCCGTGGCGAGTTCAAGTCCGGATCTCCGAAGAAAACCGGCTGGCCAAATCTGGTATGGAGACGACGGTAGTGCCTTCATTGGACGAACGACAGCAACCCTAATCATCGTTGAATTGCCCTTGCTCACCATTGGAGTCGTTTCACAAATAATCGGTTATTGAACGATGATGAAAGATGGAAGATTTGAATGAGAGATTCTAGGGCAATATAAGGTAACAAATCTTTTTATATATAATAATATAGCAAATTAAGTGAAAATTGATTTTCACGTGAAGTCAATTCCCCACTCTCATTCTAATTTGTTTTATTTTTATTTTTTTCCTATTTATTACGGTTAATCTTGACCATCTATTACTCTAATCTTAGAGATTATATTTGTTTTCATTGTACACTATAAGAGTTGTTTACATGAGAGTATGATTCTATATATATATATATATATATATGATTGCAACGTATCATTATTATAAGGATTTTTCCTCTTGGTACCCTCAAGGTTTGGACTTTTCCTCTTGGTATCCACCATGTTTCAAAATTCCTCTTGGTGCCCTCAAGGTTCCATTTGTTTCCTCTTTATACCCATTCTTAATATATTACAATAAAATTCATTATAAAATAATTAAAAAATCAGAAAAATAAATTTAAAATAGATTATGACTTAATTACATTTTAAACTAATAAATTTATAATGATAGTATTTTTTTAAAAATATTTTTCTAATTAAAAAAAAGTAAAGTAAAATAAAGATAATTTTTTTTTTGAATTAAAATAAATCAAAAATAAATTTTTTAAATTTTTTTAAGAATCCAGAAAATTAAACATACAGTTTTTTTTTAAAGTTAATTTTCTATAATTTATTTTAATTAGAAAATAACAGTATTATTTTTTATGTGTTAATTTATTATTTTTTATAATATACTTTTCCATAATCTTAAAATTTTAAAAAGTATAATTTTTTTTTAAATTTTCGATTTGATATAAATTATGTAAAATTTAAATTCAAAATAAATAAATTTATTATATTTTAATTCTCTAGACTCTCAATAAATTTCAAAAAAAAAAAATTTTATTTAATTATATATATAAATATATTTATTTATTTATTTGTCGAAATAAATATATTTTTAATTAAATAATTTGATTTTACTTTTTACTTTCGATTTAAATAAAAAAAATAATTTATATTAATTCGTAAATATAATAAATTTATTTATTTTGAATTTAAATTTTATATAATTTATATTAATTCAAAAAATTTTAAAAATTATGTTTTTTAAAATTTTAAGATTATGAAAAAGTATATTATAAAAAATAATAAATTAACTCATAAAAAATAATATTGTTATTTTCTAATTAAAATAAATTATAGAAAATTAACTTTTAAAAAAACTATATTTTTAGGACTCTTAAAAAAATTTAAAAAATTTATTTTTGATTTATTTTAGTTCAAAAATAAAAATTATCTTTAATTTACTTTCATTTTTTTTTAATAAGAAAAATATTTTAAAAAAATACTATCAATATAAATTTATTAGTTTCAAACTTAATGAAATTATAATCTATTTTAAATTTATTATTCTGATTTTTTAATTATTTTATAATGAATTTTAATGTAATATATTAAGAATGGGTATAAAGAGGAAACAAATGGAACCTTGAGGGCACCAAGAGGTATTTTGAAACTTGGTGGATACCAAGAGGAAAAGTCCAAACCTTAAGGGTACCAAGAGGAAAAATCCTTATTATAAGTTGTGAAAAAAATCTTATTTAGGTAACGGGTTTAGTTCCGTCCACACCAGTACACCACAATCGCCGTACTTTAAAACTTAAACTAGAATTGATTTTTTATGATAATGAAGCCAACTTTGACAAGTAGCAAACTAGATTTTAAAGGAGGGTCCAAAAATGTTATTCATTGAGGACGACCTAAATACCTCGTGATAGACAAAAACATGTGAAATTAATTGCTTATTTCACCAAAAATCTTATTCATTTTCACGTCATATTTACAGGCACACAATGTTCAATCAACCATATATATATATATATATATATATATATATATATATATATATATTCGTTGCAACTTAGCTATTTATACAGAGAATATTATATGCGTTGGGTTTTGATAGTTGTAATTTTATATATCTTAATGGTAGCTTAATCACGGCCTTCGGGTTTGTTGGGAAATTGATGCTTTTGGTTCCAAGGTTGCCTGTTTAGTGTTTAGAGGAGTTACATTCCTCCATGGTGGTGTTGGCGGAAAAGCTATCGGGTAACCAAACAACCGATTAATTGATCCGACCAAAAGTTCGTCGACAATTAAAAATGACTTAATTAATGGTAGTTAGTCTTTTTTTTTTTGAACGTGTACATCATTATTTGATATTTGTGAATATGTAAGCATTCAACCTCACTTACTGCTTATAGTATTCAAAAAATCAGTCTTGATTAGTTCACTTTTAGGTCTCTCGTTCATTTTTCATATATACCATGTTCATTTTATACAATAGTTTTGAACTCACAATTTCATTGGGATATTTTATCGAGCATGTATCGTACACTACCAGTTATGAAGAACTCAAAAGCATTATATAATTATAGGGTGTGCCATTATGAGAAGCGCAATTTTTGACGCAATAACCATTTTTATAGTCCTAGGCTCCTAGCAACATTGAGATGCATGCGTGATCTCGTGTGAGAATGATATAATCTTTTTCTTCGTCGATTTGAGTCAGGGTGTTCTTTGATAGCATTATGACTTTTTTACTTGATGATAAGTTGAAAAGTGAAGTTTCATCCATGGTGATCTCCTCAAGGTGATATCAACAATTCAACTTCACGTGGAAACCAAAATCAACCACAATAATGTTACAAAATATAAATCTAGAAATGAAGAGTCAATAGAAAGTTGAAGTTTCATCCATGGTGATATCAACAATTTAAGCCATGATGATCTCACTGAGATTGGTCAAAGAGGGATCAATATCAGTGAAGGTCAGTAAGGAAAGAAGAAGCAAAAGAGGAGGAGAATAACAATCTCAACAGTTTAGTCATGTGATCTCCTCAAGATTTCTTGGATAACGTTAATTCTGTAAAATTTGTCTGAACAACAATTTGATCGAATTTTTATATTTGAGCCTAAACGATGGAAGTAGATATCATGACTTTTTTTTTGGGTGGGCAATAACCACTATTATATCTAATCTAATCCTATGACTCGTAACTCTCCTCACTCATCTCTACAAGGAGTCTCTTATCTCACTTGAACACCCCGTGTATATAGATTAAATTCACTCTCCAAAATAACCATAAATGAATTAATTAATGGTAATTAGTTACCATATATAAAAATATTATTTTTATTTTTTTTTTGGTAAAAAGGAGAATATCTCCTGCGTCAGTCGCTAAAATAAATCAATCCGGAACTGTCCGAGGCAAAGCGAGGCCCCTAAAATCGTTAGACAAACAGCCCAAGGCTCCTAAAGGTGGATTAACAAGGAAATGAATACCAATAGGAAAATCAAATGCATAACTAGCTAGGAAGTCCGCAACGGTATTAGCCTCGCGGTAGACGTGTCGGAGACGGATAGACCACCTCCTACGAATGAAGCCTTGGCAGCGGGCTACCAGACTGGACAAAGGGTGAGAATGATCAACCCCCTTCTCAATAAACCTCAAAATAAGCTCCGAGTCAGTTTCGAACTCTATCTTGCGATGGCCCAGATTCCAGCAGGTCTCAAGGCCCAGCAACATCCCCCAGAGTTCTGCACATGGAACTGAGCATATACCAATATTATGGACTGCCCCATATAGCCATTGTCCGTCCTCTGATCGAAGAACTCCGCCGGCAGTAGCTTCACCATTCACCTGATGTACAGCTCCATCCGAATTCCACTTCACCCACCCAGATTGAGGACGAAGCCATTTGACACAAATATCCCTCCTGTTCGATATTCTCCCCAGCCTCTTGTGTGTCATCTCGATGCGGGTATACTCCTTAGCTTGGGCGAGTATAAACTGGAACGGATGATGAGGAGTTCCAGTATTTCGAAAGACTCTGTTGCACCTCCATTTCCATAGCCACCAAACCACATAGGCAAAAATAGTACTCCAAGGTATGTCTTCTCTTCGTTTCGACTTATCCGAGATATTTGTAATGAACCAATCGACCTCATTCGAGGTGAAGAAATTGTCAGGCAGTTCCGTTTGATCAAATTGCATCCAAATGCTTCTAGTTCCCGACCAATCTCGACAGATATGAATAAGGGTTTCTGGGCAAACATGGCAAAGACAGCAGTTTGGTGAGTTGGCAAGGTATCTGCGATGTCTTTCAGCATTTGTGAAGATCTTCCCCAACGCCCCCATCCACAGAAATGTCTTAATTTTTTCCGGGATAGAGAGCTTCCAAATGGTGGTGTATATCGAGCTTTTAGGTAACGTCTCTTTTCCAAATCGGATGAAATGGTATCCCGAACCCATGGAGTAAACTCCATTATGACTGTATGGCCAAAGTGGTCTATCTTCTGAGTAATTATCTTCGAAAATCCTCACTGCAGCAAGTCTCAAGAGGATCGAAGTAGGAAGAAGGTGTTGGATGTTGGCCCAGTTCCATCCTTATCCTTCTATCCAAAAGTCTCTCACCTTTACATTCATTATATTCTCACTTACTGGGCTGACTGCGAGAGTAAGTAGAGGTTCATTAACAACCCATCTGTCCTTCCAAAAGTTGACTCTTCTTCCATCTCCAATTTGCCACGTAATTCCCGGGCAAATAACGGATCGAATGCTCTCTACAATACTCTTGAAGATCACAGATCCTTTTTTTGATCTACCCATACTGAGAATATCTACTGTTTCTCGTAATCTGTACTTTGCTCGTAGAATAGACACCCAGAGCGATTCGTTTTCGGTCAGCAATCGCCACCCCAACTTTCCTAGAGCAGCGATGTTACTAGATTGTACAGATCTCAATCCCCCACCTCCCAGAACTTTCGGAGTACACATTGTTTCCCATGCTACCATACTCATTTTTCGCCCATAGTTATTCCCATTCCAAATAAAGTTTCGACAAATGCTATCGAACCGTTTTGTAAAAGCAGTTGGCAATTTCACCATTCTCATGACATAGCTTGGGATAGTTGTGAGGACAGTTCTCGTGAGGGTTATACGTCCTGCAAGACTTAGCGAACGACCCTTCCAGTTTGCCAATTTCGCTTTAGTGCGCTCAAGAATGAACTCAAAATCAGCAGGGACCACTTTCCTGCTTAATATTGGCAGTCCTAGATATTTGCCAAAGTCCTCCCTGAATGTTAACCCACTGATTTTGAGGAGTCTGTGCCGTAGTTGAGGATCAACGTTTGGGGACACAAACAGACTTGACTTTGTGATGCTCACCTTTTGTCCAGAATTTTTGCAAAATCTGTCAATACATTTCATCATGACCTTCATTTGAGTGGTTGAAGCCTCTGCGAAGAGTACAATATCATCCGCGAAGAAAATATGGGAGAGGGGTGGAGCCTCACTGTTAAGTCTAATGGGTTTCCAAGAACCCTCTTCCAATGCCTTAGAGATACAATGATTAAGACGTTCCAGACAAAGCACAAATAAATATGGAGAGAGAGGGTCACCTTGCCGGATGCCCCTTGTGGGCTGGAATTCGGGAAGCATTTCTCCATTCCATAACAGTTTCATCCTCGGAGAAGTGACACACTTCATAATACGATCGATCCATACCGCAGGAATACCCGTATGGTGAAGCGAATCCTCAATAAAGTTCCAGCTAAGTCTGTCATAGGCTTTCTCTAGGTCAAGTTTCACTGCCATCCATCTTTTACCGGATTTCTTTTTCTTCATAGAATCGATGATCTCTTGGACAATGATAACGTTATCCTCAATGTAGCGTCCGGGAATAAAGCTGCTTTGAGTTGGACCTACAATGGATTTAATGACAGGTTTTAGCCTCTGCACCATGATTTTTGTGATTATTTTGTAGGCAACGTTGCATAGGCTAATTGGGCAAAACTGAAACAAAGTCTCAGGCTTCTGAATTTTTGGAATCAGCACTATCAAAGTGTCGTTTAAACTTTCCTGCATATGACCTGAATTCTAGAAATCCCTTACACATTTACTAACTGAGCCACCCACCTGTTTCCAGCTATGTTGAAAGAAACCCGGTTGATAACCGTCAGGCCCTGGGGATTTCCAAGATCCCATTGATTTGCAAGCATTCGAGATTTCCTCTTCTGTAAGATTTTTCATGAGGGAGGAAATATGTACCGGTTCAATTGTAGGAAAGTGAGCTTCAATCAGTTCCTCATCCTGTGTTGGAATGTTGGTCGGGGCATAGAGCTTCTTAAAAAAATCTTGGGCCTGTTGTTCAATTAATCCTGCGTCAGAAATCCAAGTGTCTTCCTCATTCTTAATGACCTCAATGCAATTCCTGCGTCTCCTGATGATTGTGGATGTGTGGAAAAAACTTGTGTTCCTGTCTCCGTGAATGATCCAATTCTCTCTTGATTTCTGAAACCATAGCATCTCTTCTTGTGTTAAGACTGATTCGAATTCAGCATGCAATTTGTGAAGTTCATCCATTAGGGTTTGAGAAGCATTCACATCCAGTCTACGTTGGGCTTCTTCCATTCGTCTGATCAACTCCTCCTTTTTAGCTGGGATCAGACCAAAAGTCTTTTTGTTCCATTTCAGGAGGTTGTGTTTAAGGAACGAGAGAGCCTGGATGAGTGTTGAAGAATTGTTCCACTTTTCCTTTAATAGGTTCTCGAAACCCGAATGTGAGAGCCAGGCCGCTTCAAATCTGAATGGTCGTCTATCTTTTTGGAAGCGACGTTGTGGGTATAGGGTACATAAGATAGGGTTATGATCAGATGACAGAGCTGGAAGATGTCTAATGCAAGCTTCAGGCCAATTCAGTCTGCCTTCTCTATTTGTGAAGAATCTGTCTAACCTTTTAGCAATTCTGTGATTTACCTCTCTGCCCCTATTCCATGTAAATTTCGGTCCTGAGAAGTCCATATCAATGAGTTCCGCATTTTCCACCCAGGAAAGAAATCTGTGAGAATCCGACGACATAATGCCTTTGGAATGGTCTTCAGTTTTCAAGGTAGAATTGAAATCACCCCCAATGAGTAGAGGCCCAGGAGTACATTGAACCGCTTCAAGAAGTGTCAGCCAAACGCTTCTGCGTCGTTCTGGAGTGGGAGGATGATAGACCATAAGGAGGGAGAAAGTTTCTAGATTGTGCTTAACCATGACCTGAAGGAAGTTGGTGGTGGATCTCTCAATTGAAATATTCACATTTGGTTCATTCCAGAAGAGCCAAATGCCTCCCACGAACCCTTCTGCTTCGACTCTGTAGTGATTCGTGAATCCTATTTTTTTGCAGGATTCCTGTGCTGCCTCCCCTGAGACCTTCGTCTCCAGTAATGCTAACATATCGATCTTGTGTTTGTTAATCATATATCGTGTCGCTTTGTGAAAGCGGCGGTTGGCTGCTCCCCTACAATTCCAAATAAGAATATTCATTGAGACAGATTGAAGGAGAGCGAGTGACTTTACGTGTTCTGGGTTGGGATGATGGGAGGCCCATCCTCTTCCATACCCACTGTGGCATTTAGCCTTGCATACTGTGGATTACTACCATAGTCCACTACCATATGTTCTGTTGCTTTCTCTCCTGAAGTATGATCATCTTCAACCATTGGGGATTTCCTTCCTACAGCCACGTTAGCTGCATGGGTTGGAGATTTTGATCGCCCTCTCTTAGTGGTCTTTGTAGATGAATTGACCTCTTGGAGTGATGAGGAATTAAATCCTGGGCTAGCTGCTGTTGTAGGGTTTGCACGTCGATTGCTATTTTTGTCCTTATGTGGTTCCTCCTAGTGAACAAGAGGGGGCATAGTGGATATAATAATAGGAGGCGCTTGAGAGTTCATCTCTGCATGCCCAGATGACGTAGGTTCTGCATGGGTCGGGTTAGTACTAGGGGTGCCCTTATTGATATTCGTCTCTTGCAAATTCTGGAAGGGGTTTACCGAATGGATGGAACCATTACCCTATTGTCGTGGTTGAGGTTGATTGCGAGGGGGTCTTCTTGGTCGAGTCACCGTCATCCATGGGCCTAGACTGGGTTCCACCTCATTGATCTGTGTCATCACATTGGCAGGGTTAATCATTGGTGGGTTATCAGTTTTCCTCACTTCTACAACTGTTTCTTGAGTGTCTGTCTGTTGGGCAACTGTAGCAGGAGGTGGGGATGAGCATCGTTCAACTGAGTGGCCATATTTACCGCATCTATAGCAGATAGACTTCAGGCCTTCATATTCAACGTGGATTCGTCTCCCTCTGATGATTATAGTACCTAGTAAAGGTTTGTCAAGATCGACTTCGACACAAACACGTGCAAATCTCCCTCTTGTAGCGTATAAGGTGTTTAGATCAACCTTCAGAGGAGTACCAATGGCTGAAGCGAGACCATAAAGAACTGATTCATCATATAGTTGCAGTGGTAAGTTGGAGAGCCTGGCCCAAACAAAGAGCGATTGAATATGGTCTGAGAACGGGTTGAAATCCGGGTTCCATGGTCTCACTGTTATGTAAAAACTGAAGATTTCCCAAGGCCCTTCCGTAAGGGCTCTCATATAGTCCGATTCAAGTTCAAATCTGATGTAGTAGTTATCATTAGGAAGATCAATAATGGTCATCCTACCTTTTGGGCCCCATAGTTGATACAACCGCCTTTCCAGTGCCAGGAAGGGAACATAACGCCCTAGAACTTTCACAATTAATGCAGAATTCCATCTCGCATTAAGTTCTTCCATTACGTCATCGTCAATTTCAACAAAAGCCAAACCTTTTTCGTTATCAGAGACCGTAACTCTCATCCTTCGGGATTCGATAAGCGTATCTTTCGCGAGGGGTGCTGTTTTCTGGTTTTTCGGCCCTGTAACGGCTGTTGCATAGGAAGAAGGGTTGTCCGTAGAAGGTGCAACCGGTTGGGTCCCAGTCGCCAAGATGGCCGGGGGGTCCTGGGTTTGTGTGCCCCCTGCAGAAGGGGACAAAGAGGGTCCAGGCGGCGGGTCCGGTGGGTGGGCCAGTGAGGACAGAGGAAATTGAGTCAGCGGCATAAACGCTCTAGGGTTCGCCATCGTTTCCACTAACAAATTTGGTGGAGGATATATAAAAATATTATTAATTGCTCCACATTCAACAAGGAACAAATTTTCAAGTCTCGAACATGAAACTACCACCACCAGTCTCAACCACAAACTGTGGGTTTTTACATGATGATTCTCATTGTCGATTTTACCAATGAATTCCGGATGCCGATAGTAAAAGTCGTTGGAAGTAGGACCAACGATTACAAGTTTCCGTCGACAATTATCAAAATCTAGTGAGAAGATTGGTGAAATAGGGCCCTTTTTGTTTAGTGCACACTAACTAGGTCCCTCTAATTATCTAAAAAAAAATAATTCTAAACTAAATCAATGGAGGGGTAAAAAGGGAACTTACAAAAAGGTTAAAAAATTTATATAAATTGTTATATTTGGGTAGATGAAACCCTAATCGATCTATAATCCCTAGCCGTACTCCATTACCGCCTGCAACCTTTCCGGCCCTAATGGAGACACGGCTTTTACTGCAACTTTTCCGGCGCTAATGGAGTTGGAGGAGGAAACCGTCACTCCACTGTAGTCGCCCGCAATTGCAGACACAAACCTGCGCGAATCGCGGTTGCAGAACAAACACAGTGCCGCCGCCGCGAATAGTATCAGAGAACTGAGATGTCGGCGCAACCGAGCCCGCAGTTGCAGATCTGCAGGCCTTCGCAACCGAGCCCAGCCCCGCCCACCTCCGCCTCTATCGATGTCGGCGCAACCGAGCCCGCAGTTGCAAATCTGCAGGCCTTCGCAACCGAGCCCAGCCCCGCCCACCTCCGCCTCTAGCGATGTCGGCGCAACCGAGCCCGCAGTTGCAGATCTGCAGGCCTTTGCAACCGAGCCCAGCCCCGCCCACCTCCGCCTCTAGCGATGTCGGCGCCATCCACCTCCGCCTCTAGCGATGTCGGCGCCCCCGAGCCCAGCCCCGCCCCACACCGCCATTGTTGCAGCCGCATGCGTGGACCTTTATTGTCGAAGGTTGCGAAGGATATCCTCCCGCCTCGCGCCAGCGCTGCCTCCAACGAAATGCCATCCAGATCCGCCTCTGACGATGTCGGCGCCACCGAGCCCAGCCCCGCCCCGCCTCAGACCTCCCCAGTTCTCCATTGTTGCAGCTTGTCTCCATTACGGCTGCGGGAATGGCTGGAAGATTAGGTTTTTACAATTTTTTTTTGTTAATTTACGAAAACCACCCCAAATTTTGTATTACATTTTTTACCCAAAATTTTGAAATTTACATATTTTATAAATACGGGATATTGACACATATTTTATAAATACGGGATATTTACTACATATTTTATATATATAATTAGGCTTGTGTAACTCGAATGAGCTTGAAACAAAGACGGACTTGTGTAAACGACAAGCTTGTGTAAATGACAAGCTTGTGTAAACGACAAACTTGTGTAAACGACGGATTTGTGTAAATGAAAATTATGTATTAACATTGTGTAATTGAACTTGTGTATTAAGCATTATGTACTAATACCGTGTATGAACAAGAGAATACACGAATTTTAATTAGTCCTGCTGGTATAAGGGTGGAAGGGAGGGACAATCGTCCAGAGTTCGATACTCACTAGCAACAATTTATGTAACTCGAATTGGACACGGGCTCTAGAAGAACTGAACTTGTGTTGAATAAAAATGGACAAAAGTATTGTCTAGAAGAACTGAACTTGTGTTGGTTTGAAAGATGAAATGCAAATGTCATAGTGGGTAACACTGGTTTAACTAAGTTAATGCAAATTTATTTTATAATATTTATTATGCATCAATTAGTTATAATATACTAGATGCAATTTATTTACATGCTATAAATATTTAATTTAACAACAATTTAATTTAAATAATTTTTTCAAGTTTTTAAATAATAAAAATTAAAATGTTAAATGAGCATATTTATTCTGACATCAAATTAATTATCACTTATTTGTATATGTATATATTGTGTGAATTCCAACGAGGACCACTTAGTTATAATGTGTAGCGTGGATACTTTCATAAACCATGCAAATTGCTACAAAATAATATATATTTTGTAGTCTTTTGTGGTGTAAAATGACCTGCAAATTAAATAAACTGTCCAAAACATCTCATGTATATAAAATATCTTGTAATATGCAGACGTACAGAAATAAAATACACAATATACTATTTGTTTTTTTTCAGACATGATACAAAATAATATATATTATGTAGAGACGAATATCAATGCTAATAAATATTGTCCAATGCGTTTGTATCAACATGAATATTTTTGTTCAGTTGATCTAAAATACATTGTGTGATAAAATAAGATATTCGTTGCAAAATAAGGTGAATATTAGGTTACACTACGCTACAAACGTTTTTTTTTAATAAGGGAGACGGGTAATAATTCAAATATTATAAAAAGGTTAACAAGTGGTAAACCTTTGGGTCATCACACCTCTAGTATCATAGTTCATCAAAGGTAAAATAGATGCAGGAGGAATAATGAATTTGTAAAATACTATAGGATAATTAGAAACAATGGATGTCATGATCTGCACGAACATTTTATCCGGGGGTGAAAGACGTTTATGGTAGCTTCTCAAATAATACGTTACAAATACAATCCTATAAAATATTAATTTTATATAAAAAGGTAAATCAATGTTGATATATTTACATACGCTGAATTCAATAAACTTTTCGGGTGTGAACCTCTTTTTAATAATGTACAAAGTAAGCGCTTTTAAAACTTCACATTTCAACGATGTTCATGAAATCGGACGTTGGGACCCAAAAATTTACCCTTCTTAAGAGACTATCATGCACGATTAAAAAATATATATATTTTGGACACGAGTGGCTTCCCCATTTCTTCTCTGTCTAAGGGCATGTGCTACAGATTCTTCAAAAAAAACTCTAAAATGGAGAATTTTTTTTTAATTTTCTCTAAAAATTTTTTGTATAAAACCCAATAGCTTCTTCAAAATAGGGAGTAATGAATTTATTTATTTATAAAAACTGTCAAAATTTGTTCATGGGTTTGGAGAAGCCCCTTCTTGCTGCAAATATAGGGAATTGAAGACATAATTTTTCCAAATCCCCCATTTTAGAGTTTAGGATAAAGAATTTGTTGGACAAAAAAACCCTCAAAATTCCTCAAAATCTCAACATTCTTAAAAATAGAGCATCTGTTGCACATGCTCTAAGACCGGCCTCAAAATTCCTCAAAATCTTAACATTCTCTAAAATAGAGCATCTGTTACACATGCTTTAAGGCCGGTTTCTCCATTAACCCAATAACATTATGTTTTTGTTCTCATAATTTTATTAGAAAGTGTTCTATTTTATTTAATAAAAATAGAAAGGTTTTATCAACTCCAATAACTATTGGTTATCATATGATCAACGGATCCATATACGTACAAGAAAAAGGGCTGGACTGCTTGAGCTGATAATTGGGCTTGATAGGCCCAACTCCATTCTTTTGTTAATTTGTGGTGGTAAGTTCATTCTTGTATATATGTAACGACTTTATAAACTTACGTGCTTTTATTTTATATTCCATAACATTTTTATGAATGACTTGGACAAAAAAATTGATCTGGACGTAAAACGATACTTATTCATGGAACCGGGGAAACACACAAATATGCTGCTGCAAGTGGAAGACAAACTATTTACGTAGCCGTAGGGGCCTTTCCAGACTTTCACATGGAATGATGGCGAGGAGCGTCCATTGCTTTTGGTCGCAATAATAATTGGGCCTTCTATTGGGCCGGCCAGTGGCCCAAATTGAGCCCCCCAAATGGCCGCTGTCTCCATCAACACAAGATGGAGTATTTGAGAGTGGGGCCCGATATCATTGCTGCTTTTTAAGTTATTATTATCCATTTCTTTTGGAGACTACAATAAGAATGTGGCCCGAGATCATATATATGTAATAATGTAAATGTATGATTACATTTTTTTTTGTAAAGGAACTTTATATGCATGACTAAAAGAAAAAAGAAATTGACAGGTGTAATTTAGGATCCCACATGTATTTTGGGGGAAAAAAGAGATACAAAAAAAATAAAATATGGACCAAAAAAACATTTTCAAAATATTAAATTTAGCTAAATTTGGATTTTGACTAGAAAAAAACATAAAAATATACAACAATCTAACAAAGATATTGTAGTCAAAGAGATAAAATAAAACACGTATTCTAACTTGTATAAATTTTAACTCCGAAAATAGAAACGGAATGAAAACGAATCTAGTCCATACGTATACCATTGTTCATGAAAATTTTTAGAATCATCCCTTATGATTTGAAGTAATTGGAGTAGAATTGATTATTTTTGATACTATATAGGGTAACAAAATGGAGGGAATCAAGTGCATTTTGTACGAAACCCCAATGAATGATTCCCAAAAAATTCATAAACAAAGTACATATACAGATTAGATTCGTTTCATTTCCGTTTTCGTTTTCAGAGTTATAACCAAACGGGGGCTAAATATCATCATAAAATGACGGGGAGTAATAGAAAGAACGGAAATTATAGCATGGTGGACGGAGCAATTACGAATGACTAACGATGTAGATATTAAATGAAATTTATGAAGCAAACAAAATGAGAACCATACACAGCAACTTCAATATAAACTTATTAGTCTTATGTTCAATAACATATCAAATTATTGTGAAAACAATTGCAAATAGATTATAATACATACTGCTCAGCCTCAGAGCCTCACTTCTCCCATCTGCTTCAAAGAGCTTTTGTTAAATAGAATCGCAAGAAATTTTCAACTCTGTTGAAACGAAAAAGGTAAATAAGAGTATATACCGATTAATCGTGCTTGTTAAGAGATGTGGGCTTTAAAAAAAGGAAATTCCGGTTGGTATCCCTGTGTGGTATGAGGTATTTCGGATTTTGCCCATAATTTTTTCATAGTTCGGTTGGTACCCTTCAGTTTTTACATTTTTTCGGAATTTGCCCAACCATTAAAAAACCGGTTAAACTTGACGTTTTGATCGACTAGAAAATGTGGGAGGTGTGATTCAATTTTTTTAATTTCATTTCAATTTCCTTTTGTTTCATTTTTTTTATTTATTTCTTTTCAATTTTCTTTTTATTTTTTGATAGCAAAACGTGAAGTTTAACCGGTTTTTTAACATGTGGGCAAATTCCGGAAAAATGTGAAAATTGAGGGGTACCAACCGAACTCTTAAAAAGTCATGGGCATAATTCGGAATACCCCATATCACAGGGGTACCAACTGGAATTTCCCTTAAAAAAATTTATCTAGATAGATTATAAGAGATTAATTTTTAATAAATATGGGTGAGATCCGAGAGGAATTACTTTTTAAAATTATAATATATTATTTTCACTCATATAAGTCATTTAACAATTTCATCTGAAATAAAAAGAATTGAGTTAAGTAAGCTCTTTTTTATGGCACTTTGTTTTGTAGACCTCTGTAATTTTCACACTCTAATTGATATGAGTTTATGATATGAGCCTACTTAATAGAACAATATTTGTAAAAAGCCTATTTAGTGAATTTGGCCAGTACAATATACATCTATTAATAAAACAGCCTCTAAAATATAATTCTTCAATATAATCTAAAATAACCCCAATAATCTCTTACCAAACATATACAGAAGAAAACAAAAGGTTTATGCATGGATATTATGAGTCAAGCTTAGAGTTGTCAAAAGTTGACCCGACTTGTGAAACCGACCTAGCCCCGAAAATTTTGAAAAAAACAAAATACCCGGAACCGACCCGCTTAAAACCGATTTAACCAGAAGTAATAAATGACTGGAAGTAATCCAACACAAATGACCCGATTGTCCGAATAACCAGACCAGAAGTAACCCGTAGCCCGAAGTAACCCAACCCTAGTGACCCGATAGCCAAAGTAACCTAACCCAAAGTAATTAACCTGACTCAAAGTAACCCGACCCGAAGTAACCCGATAAATCTATAATGTCATAACCCATACTATAGGTTTGTATTATAAGTTTACAATGACACATTGCATAATACATATTACATGATCCATATTATAAGTCGGATATCCAGATCCGGTTAAAGATCATTTCGATCACCCAATATTCGCAGATAATTATCCAATCCGACTGAAGTTCTTTTCACATAAATACATAATTCATACTAATTTTTAAGACAGACATTTTAAAGATAAGTTTTTGATTTACTATATTGTCTATACGTAAATACATACACGATAAATGTAAGGTAACGTTAATTTGAACTCATTAAAATAATTTTTGATTTTAACTTATGGTTTACTAATTATGTTTTAAAAATATTTTTCAACTTTAACTTCCGATTTCTTATATAAGTATTAAAGTATTATATCCACAATGCGCCACGCAACATCAACATTACTACTTTAGTAGATTATATATACAGCAACCCAAATAAGTGGAGGTCAACGACCCACGTATCATTTGGTCAACGACCCACGTAATCCACGTGATGTCAGGTCAACGACCCATATAGCAAATATTAATCTGATATAAGTAATAATTATACTTGAACTTAGCCAAAAGGCCAAAAGGCCAAAAAATGTATGATTTATTTAATCTTCAAACCCTATATTCATACAAGTTCTCAAACTAAAAACCTTACTTATAATTGGTGCGGGATAGCAAAAAAAATTATTTTTACATATAAAAAAAATAAAAATTATGGAAACTCCTTCAAAAAATAAAAGTTTAGGTGCATAATTACGTAGAAGATAATATATATATATATATAGAGGGTGTGGTTCCCATGAGAACAACCTTATCGTGAGTACATGAGAACAATTATAGACCGTCAGATGATTAGTATTAAGGGTCGAGATTTAGGGTATATATCGTAATTATTGTGAAATTTTTTACTCCTTCACGCGCCTCCCATTACTCCAATACTCGTAACTCTCTTTTCATTTAACACCGTAACTGTTCACATTCCGAAAGAGGGGCGATTTTTGTGGCAGCGATTTTGGGAAATCGGATTCGCGCAACCAGAAGGAAGGGCTCCGGCGTCGGCGGCGCTAGGTTTACGGCGTGCTCCAGTCTCAATTCCTCCGTTGTCGGTGCAAGGACGACGGCACGCACCAACCCAAGTTTCTTTGTAGGCATCACAAGGTCGATGGTGCTCACAGTCACCTTCCTTCGTATTGGGCTCAAAGTCGACGGCGGGAACCAGACTAGCTTTCTTCGCCTGCTGCCCAACCCAACCTGGTTCGAAAGTGCAAAATTGGTGCGGCTCCAGGAATCCAGTCGACATCAGGTACGGTTCATATTAAACCCTAATTTTTTGGTTAATGATTTTGACGATTCTTGCCCTACTCATTTGATTGTTGTCGGCAATAGTTAGCCACCGTCTAGTGTTGTATTAGATTTATGAACATATAAGTGCAATTGGTAGACTTTAGGTATGTTTGTTGAACTTATAAGAAACAATATTATTGTCATCATTCGTAATTAATTAGTGACTTTAGGTATGATTGTTGCCGGCAATTGACGATCCATTAATTAGTCCAGATTAGGTTGGGTTTATTTCCTCATAAGAAAC
This sequence comes from Fagopyrum homotropicum, assembly GCA_033239125.1. Taxonomy (NCBI): domain Eukaryota; kingdom Viridiplantae; phylum Streptophyta; class Magnoliopsida; order Caryophyllales; family Polygonaceae; genus Fagopyrum; species Fagopyrum homotropicum. Next base: position 150,683,054 of record BSWB01000002.1, read on the forward strand.
AAGGTAATATTAGTCTGAAGATGGTTTTATTCTTACAAGTGTAGTTCATGCATGTTCAAGTATGGTTTGGATATTATATTGTACTTACTTAATACCATAAACAGTATTTGTCCCTATTTTCTCATTTATATATGACAAGCCAAGTATACAGAAGTTTAAGTGTGTGTACAAAGTTTGTTCTGTTGCAGCTGGTTGCGTGACATCAGTCATCTTTTGTAAAATTTTCTTGATTGAAAGAGGACAGTATAGGGAGTAATTGCAGAATCTTCTGTAGGTATATATTGATTGATTGTTTTGGTTGAATATTGGTGGTTGTTTTTTTATTAGTGTGGTGAAATTTATCCCCTTATTGTTAAGTTATCCCTAACATAGTTGTAGAAAGGTTTGTGAGAATAAATGAATACAAGGTTATGGTCTGATATAGTATATCATGTTCAACATCTTGCAATTTGTGGTTGCTTTGCCCTTGTTTCAGGTACAGTTTTTGCTTTAATAATTATGAATAAAAAGTGTAACCTTAAACTAATGTTGTTGGTATTTGTTGAGAAAGTATATTTTATAATTACGAATAATGTTGATGCTGCGATTGTTTTCAATTTGGTTCGGATAACAATATTTGATGTTGTAGTTGTTATTATTGTTGATGAAATATATGTTTTGGTATGACGATAAATATGAATAATGTGTATATATGGTGCATATTATCTTTGAAAATCCGGAACTAACTATGAATAATTATGGAAATTACCAATCATGTATGTTAATACAGTATGTATATAAATCCGGAACTAACTATGAATAATTATGGCTGAGATACTTGATAATCGTAGAGATTCCAAAATTGATTACAATTACTTCGTCACTCGGCTGGTACGGTTTAGTTTTAAGCATCAATTTAATCGTTGGATTCATAAGTATTTATTGTTTGTTACATTAATTTTAGGCGTTGCTCTTTGGTCTATACCTTTGTGAGGTTGGATTAGACTTGATTGGTGGTAGGATACGAGGGGTAGATGAAGCCAAGGTTTTGAAGATGACGTGGAAAGATAACGGCGTATCTGACGACTATGGAATATATGCTATGAGGCATATGGAAACCTACAAAGGTGATGCTAAGTGGGAATGTTGCTTCAAGTATCAGAGAGTATAGAGTCTAAGGACATTAAGGGTTCAATATCTGCACCGAATCCTTATCAGTGAGATTAATGAGGTTAAAGAGAACCTTTTGACAACTTTGGAGATGGGTACTAAACAGATTGACGAGTGGACATCGAAAATGGATGATAGTGATGATTGTTTAGATAAACTTCCTTGACTTAATGTCCTCCACTAGTAGCAATCTGAAATCTTCAAATTTAGCTGTGTTTATGTTTTTTTAGGAATATTGTTGGATTTATTTTGTTTATGTCTACTTTGATTTGACTAGATATTAATCGATGTGTCGTGGATGTTTGATGAATGCTTATTCGTAGTTAATATTAGTTTTGTTATAAAGTTGTTATATCGATTAATATATTAATCGTAGTTATTATAAGTGATTGTAATTTGGTCAATTCTATGTATGATTTGTGTAATTTTTACTATGTAGTTGAAAAACTAAAATGCCAATAACATATTATTTATTTACTTGTGTTTGACATAATAGCGGTTATTTGTAATTACAAACGTTTTTTAAGTGAGATATAACATTGTAGATGGTAAATGTTCAAGTACGGTTCATATATTGCGGTACGGTCGTACGGCCGATCGTACGGGCGACACGTGTCCCGAAATTTTTTTTTTTTTTTTCTGAAACGATTTTTTTTTTTCAAAAGCGAATGAAAATTTGTTTGAACTACCATGTTATAATTTATGCACTATTCTCCTATAAACTTTGAACTATTCTCATATAATCCATGAACTATTACTTTTTAATATAATCCATGAACTATTCTATGATAATTCATGAACTATCCCATAATAAGTTTTGAACTATTACTTTCACTCCTTTATAAATTTTTGCATTTTGAACTATTCCATTATAATTCATGAACTATTCTATTATAATTCATGAACTATCCCATAATAAGTTTTGAACTATTACTTTCACTCCTTTATAAATTTTGCACTTTGAACTATTCTATTATAATTCATGAACTATTCTATTATAATTCATGAACTATCCCATAATAAGTTTTGAACTACTAACTTTAACTCCTTTATAAATTTTGCACTCTGAACTATTCTATTATAATTCATGAACTATCCTTTTAGAAGTTATGAACTATTCCTTAATAAGTTTTGAACTATTACTTTCATTCCTTTATAAATTTTGCACTATGAATTATCCTATTATAGTTCATGAACTATCCTTTTATAAGTTATGAATTATTCCATAATAAATTTTAAACTATTACTTTTACTCGTTTAAAAAAAAAAAAAATTCGGGACACGTGTCGGCCGTACGGCGGTACCGGAATAATGTGCCTTACTTGAACAACACCCCATTGTAGATAGGTATTAATTTCGTAATTACAAATATTTTTTAATTGAAATATAACATTGTTGATAAACGTTAATTTTTAAAGATAAAACAACAGTTATTAGTCAAAATCCTTAACTCTTAAATGGACCGAAAGGTTTGAATAATTACGAATTCAAATAATGTCAAATAACACTAACTATATTCTACATAACTTCCTTGCAGTTCCGTTTGTCATGATCTGCAAGCTTCTTACACCGAGCACACTTCCTTAAAGGTTTTACAACCTTGCTTGTTACATTTTCCAAGGAACCCTTCATACGAGTACCAACATTTTATCGCACGTTGGTATTCAATACACTGATCCGTCTAGCGTTTTTATCTTGGCAAAACCAACCGGTATATCCTCTTCACATTCTAAATTTTGAAAAATAAAATCCATATCTTTGGCTTCTTGAACTACATTAGACTTATAAACCTCCCAATGTTTGGTTGTGCCTGAACAAACCAATACAATATTAGGCGTCAATGTACTTTATTTGTAATTATATTGATCTTTTCAACTAAAACTAAAATGATACAAATTTGTTATTCGTAGTTAATCTGTTTAATTCATTTATTATCAACATCGAATTTTTTGATTCTATCGGTTCTTCATACGAGTTACAACAATGCAACACTATCATTCTATCTGTAAGCTTCTTGAAATACATTAGACTTATAAACCTCTCATTGTTTGGTTGTGCGTGAAAAAACCAATGCACTATTAGGCATCAATGTATTTTATTCGTAATTATAATGATCTTTTCAACTGAAACTAAAATGATACAAATTTGTTATTCGTAGTTAATCTGTTTATTTCATTTATAATCAACATCAAATTTTTTTATTCTATCGGTTCTTCATACGAGTTACAACAATGCAACACTATCATTCTATCTATAAGCTTCTTGAACTGCATTAGACTTATAAACCTTCCATTGTTTGGTTGTGCGTGAAAAAACCAATACACTATTAGGCGTCAATGTATTTTATTTGTAATTATAATGATCTTTTCAATTGAAACTAAAATGATACAAATTTGTTATTCGTAGTTAATCTGTTTATTTCATTTAGTATCAACATCGAATTTTTTGATTATATCGGTTCTTCATACGAGTTACAACAATGCAACACTACCATTTTATCGGTTCTTCACACGAGTTATGCCAAAACGATTTAAAAAATAAAGAGTACATTTGAATACATACTCTTGCTCAGATTTGCAGATGGACAATCAAACTGATTTTCTTGACGGAATATGAAAGCTTGTTGAATTCAGTTGTAGTCGACTTGAACAGATGTTGTAGAGAGAACGAATTGAATAAATTTGCAAATGGACAATCAATCTGATTTTCCCTTTGTTTCGTTTTTCATTGGATCGAATGGGGAAGATCTATTAATGGAGTTGAACGAATAATAGAGAGGAGGAAGGAGATATCTAGTGAATCTTTTTTAACGGACGGTTTCCTATAATACAATACTCCATGAATATTTTTAAAAAACAATTAATAGAGAGTGTGTGCACTCTCCTTTAATGAGAGTGAGTAAGTATTATTCATTAATTGATTTTTTAATTATCATTTTCAATCATTAATCTAGTCCATTGGATTTTAAAATTTGGATGGTTACAATTTGTTCTCAAGTATACACGATAGAGGTTGTTCTCATATGATCTATCCTCTCTCTCTCTCTATATATATATATATATATATATATATATATATATATTTATATATAGAGAGAGAGTTTGACTCACATGTAAGCAGCCCTTATAGTGTTCAATGAGAACACACATCAACCATATGATTGTTTTGATCTAATGATCTTAATTAAACCAAATTTAAGGGAATATTTTACTCCACTCTCCAATTAAAGAGAGTGCATTACACTCTCTATAGTAATTATAGTCAAATATGTTAGTTAGAGATTCTCTCCCTAATTGTTATTATTCTAATCTCCACATTTACATCCAAATCCGGTTTTCAACGTGAATTCATATTGCCTTTTTTTCATTTCTCAATTCATCATTCACCATAGTTGATATCAACAACATTTCTAAATCAATTCAATTATCATCTCCATTCTTCTAGTTAATATTGTACAAAAGTATTCGTCTGTGTTCATGAAAATATTCGTCAATATACTATTAAAAATTCATTCATTATACCGATATTATTCGTTCATGTCCAACAAATTTTAGTAGATTATTGATAACTGAAATAAATAGTCAGTGGTACATAAATTATTCATTTACATAGTGAAAAATATTCGCTCATAATCTGAAGATACCAATGTTTCAATCTTCGGACAATTCGCGAACATATACGTATATGAATATATTCGTCCATGTTACTTCAAATATTCGTTAGTGTACTATTAAATATTCGTTAGTGTTACTAAATATATTCGTACATATGACATAATATATTCGTTGCAAAATTTAGTTATTCAATTGTTTCCAATAACTTGTCGCACATACACGGACAAACCACCACAAATTGCCGGATAAAAGACATATAACCACCGAATATTTACAACATTTAGTGTCGAATAAAAACTAAAGTACAATAATTCATGTATATGACAATGGAATAACAAATTTTGTTCATCAGATCAAAGAAGGTTTCAAGCACCACAAAAACATATTGAATCTTAATCTAAGCAAAATCAATGTCTTTCTCATTTTGCTAAATACATTAACATACATCAACGAATAAAAAATCAATAAACAGTGAATACAAATTAAATAGCATATGCTTCTCTTGTACTGTTGAGGATGGGGACAACCATGGATTCCGGTTGGTCTACAATGATGACAAATTTGGAGTCGTACAACAAGATTGTTGATGGGTAATGATGTAATATCGACATGAGACTACAAGGATGAAGGAAAACAAGGCTTTTGAATAGTCTCGAGCGAAATTGATGGTGAGCGAGACGAAATTGGTCTCATAGACGGTTGAGTCGCGATGCACGAGACTGAAGGAATGTTGGAAGGGCACCTGAGGCATTCGAGGGAGAGCCATGACGAGTTCAAGTCCGGATCTGTGAAGAAAACCGGCCGGCCAAATCTGGTATGGAGACGACGGTGGTGGCTTCATTGGACGAACGACAGCAACCCTAATCATCGTTGAATCGCCCTTGCTCACCATTGGAGTCGTTTCACAAATAATCGGTTATTGAGCGATGATGGAAGATTTGAATGAGAGATTTTAGGGTCATATAAGGTAACAAATCTTTTTATATACAATAATGGAGCAAATTGGGTGAAAATTGATTTTTACGTGCAACCAATTCCCCACTCTCATTCTAATTTATTTTATTTTTATTTTTTCCCCCTATTTATTATGGTTAATCTTGACCATCTATTATTCTAATCTTACGGATTAGATTTGTTCTCATTGTACACTATAGGGGTTGTTTCCATGGGAGTATGATTATATATATATATATATATATATATATATATATATATATATATATGGAAAAATATTATATTGTGTTTTTAAACAAACTTAAATAAAAATTAGATTAAAATAAGGATTCGTTTTAACTAAAAATCGTTACACAAATTTTTTTTTTGGTAATAAAGGAGTAAAACTCCTATACACGGAACTATATTAAAACAGACTACCCAGGGACTGCTCGGGATAAAGCAAGTCCCTTTACATCATTTGACAGTAAAGTAATTGCCTCAATCGGGGGTGCTTCCAACACATGAATACCCACCGGAAAGAAAAAAAGCAAAATTTGCCATAAAATCCGCAACGGCATTAGCCTCATGGTACACATGACGGAACCTTACTAACCAGTTCCTACTAATAAAGCCTTGGCAGCGGGCTACCAGACTAATAAGTAACTTTAAAAATCGTTACACAATTAATAAGTAACTTTAAAAAAGATTTCATAGCGTTGATTGTGAGATTTCCATTTCAAAATATTGCTTCTACAGCGTCTCACTGTCACATCTATACCGCTTTAGTAAATTATATAAATATAGATTATGTAGATATAGATTATACAAATTATAGGTCAACGACCCATATAACTGTAAGTCAACAACTCACATAACAATTAGTCAATGACTCACATAATATTTGGTCAACGACTGACTAGAGGTATTTCGATGGTCGTCTATACCCTATCAAAAATATAATCCCGACTTAGCACTAAAACAAGTATAGTGGTTAAGTAAGCGTCGAACCCAAGAGAGTTAAGGTATTTATTAAATGCGATTATTGATTATAAGAACAAGTAACAAAGGGGGGGGGGTGTTTGGTTGAATTGATGCACACAAAAACTTATGAAAACAATTAACGCAACAAATGAGATAATAATGGATGAATCTACACTAGGTTGATTATTAGCATGCAATTGCTACTTTGGTGAGTTCCTTTTACAAGTTTTCAAGTAATCTCCTGTCTCGATCATATATATATGTGTTGAGCCAACCGGCATCAACATATCTTAACATGTTAGTGTTCCGTAAACCTACAAGAACAAATAACAAGTTAGCTTTCAAACAAAGACTAAGGGATATAAAGAAAAGATTAAAATTGTTAAACTTATCTTTATATTTGTGTTCCTTTTCTTTAAGCAATTACAACCCGTTATTACTCAAAGTTTACTACTAGATTAAAGACCCGAACCCGGAATCTATTAATCCTAGTTCTTTGCATGTACTTTAGAACCTAAGGTGATCAATCTTAAGTGTTAATCAAACATGCAATTAGACAATAAAGATCAAGGAAACACAAAGCATTACTGAATGAAAACTTATATTAAAGAAAACTTACAACCAAAGTAACAACGCAGCTTCAAACCAACCCAATGTAGCAAGGGAGTTAGCAACTCATTACATTGAAAATGATGAGAAAATTGGATTCTAAGTGGATAATGATGGGTGATAAGTCGATTCATTCTAGCAATAAACCAAGGACTATTTATACTACAAAAGACACTAAATAGGAGTAAATGACCGGCCCAAAACAACCACTTTTAATGCCATAAAGGTGATGTAAACAGCCGGAGTAAAGCTTCTGTCGTTGAACCGCAGGGGCGGCCTTCAGCTCCGTAGGGGCGGTGAAGGCAAAAACGCTTGATCTTCTTCATGGCCGTAGGGGCGGCTAGGCAATTCCGCAGGGGCGGATCTTTAATGCTCTTCAAACGCCTGACTCTTCAACTTCCTGCCGTTTCTGATGCCAAGCCGCCGGGGCGTCCTAGTGTCAACGCAGGGGCGGTGACACAAACTCTTCATCTTCCAGCTCCTAGGTTGAGGCGCAGGCAGAGGCGCAGGGGCACTGGTCTTCGCTTCTTCAGGGCAAGTCACCGTTGGGGCGTCAGGGGTTGACGCAGGTGCGGTGACAGCCTTCGTGGCTGGCGCTGGCGAAGGCGCAGGGAGCGCTCCGGAGTAAGGTGTCACCCGTAGGGGCGGTGACAAGGCTCCGCGGGGCGGTGAAGCAACAGAACCTTTGCTTCGTGAACGAACTTCACTCCTAAGTGCTTATAACTCCTTCCTTAGCTTCTTTTAGTCTTCTTCTTCTAGACCAAGGAGTTAGTAGCATAAATCGACACAAATGCAATAAAAAGACTCTAAAAACTATCCTAAATGATAGTGATTCCATAACTTATCAACGACCCACATAATTGTAGGTCAACGACCCGCATAACACTTGGTCAATGACCCACGTAACATTAGGTCAACGGCCCACGTAATGTTAGGTCAACTACTCACGCAACGTTAGGTCAACGACCAACATACGTTAGGTCAAACATACAGATATTAATGCGATATGAATAATAATTATACTTAAATTTTACCAAAATATCAAGAAATGTATGATTTGTTTAATCTTCAAACCCTTTATTTCTGCTTCACAATCTATCAGTCTTACTTACAACCGATTTGTTATAGCAAAAAATTAAGGAAACTCTTTAAGAAAGTAAAATCCATGTGCATAAAAAAGATAATATATATTTTACGGAAAAATAATTATTTAATTTTGTTAAACTGAAAAAAGATTAAAATAAGGATTTATTTTAACAAAAAAATCATTACAAAATCACTAAATAATTTAAATAAAATATTTTATGATATTAATCGTAAGAGTTTCATTTGAAAATACTCCTTCTACAGCGAGTCACATCAACGTTTTAGTAGATTAGATAAATCTTCGTCCAAGTAATCACATTTTTCAAGAATCATTGTTATAATATCCCATTTTTTACTATGTTAATAATATCATTAACTAGAATCTATTGGTGTTTTAATATTCAAACTTTAAATGATGTTAAGATAATATTACCAATTTCAATATATCTATTGATAATTCAATCGTCCAATCTTATCAATGATAAATTTGTAATTGTTATCTCCGTCGGAGAATGTTTTCGATTGAGGGTGTTCCTTCGTCACCACCTTGATCTATTGTCGGGAGGATCGAAATTTATCATCTCAAACAATACCATTTTCGATCAGTTTTTCGATTAATTAAGAATGATAATAAAATTTTTTTCTCATAAAATTTAGATCTAAAAGTCAAAGAGTTGTTAAACATGGCTACAAAAAATTCAAACAAGTTGCAAGGAATCATTGACACTATAATAATAGTAACAAGTCATCATAAATGATCAACGAAGTATACAATTCTCTCATTAATTATCAACTCTTCAAGTTTTTAAGTATAAATTTCGATCGAAAAAATGTTACTATATTTTAATAGAAAGACAAATGTTATAAATACTAGATAGCCCCATTGCCATAGTAAACTTTTTGATTACTAGCTATATTATCAATTTTTACCGGAATATGAGTGTGGAGTATCATCGGTTCAAGTTGGTGATATTATTTTAATATCGTAAGAGTCAAATATAAGAATTATCAATTGGGTTAAGTTGGTGTTTTTTTAACATTGGAAAAATTGGAAATTAAAATGAGGGATTTTTAAAACAGAAACCGTAAAATTAATTAGTTTATATATCAAATTATATATATATATATATATATATATATATATATATATATATATATATATATATATATATATATATATATATATATATATATATATATATATATATATATATATATATATATATATATATATATATATATATATATATATATGGGGTTGTTCAGGTAAGACCCATTATTTCAGTAACGCTGTGCGGTTGACACGTGTCAAATTTATTTTTTTTTAAGAAAATATATTATGGATAACTTTAATTATAATGAACTACCATGTTATAAGTTCTCCACTATTCTCTTATAAATTTTGAACTATTACTTTTTAATATATTATATCAAATTATTTATAAATTAATCGGTTATATGTTATGAACTATTCTATTATAATTCATGAACTATCATTTTATAAGTTATGCACTATCCTTTATAAGTTTTGAACCATCATTTTCATTCGTTTTTGAAAAAAAAAAATTTTTGGTCACGTATCAACTACACAGCCGGCCGCACAGCCTTATCGGAAATTAAGGGTTACCTGAACAATCTCATATATATATATATATATATATATATATATATATATATATATATATATATATATGAAAACAACGATGAAAGGGATGAAGGGTCGGTTCATGGAACCAAAGTTTAGACCCACATAGACGATAGACCTACCTATGTCATATATGTCTTTAAGCTAAGCCATCGCAATCAACTTTATTTGTGGCTGCATATAACTACTTTACAAAATAGAAATTGAAATGTACACAAACTTGTGATAAGGATCGATCATCTTTCATTCGTTTGATGATGGACGTCAACACCCACCATTGAAGGTACGGTTGTTGAGATACAACATGACCTAATCTTGCATTATTTTTTGGCATACTCCACGTCCAACAACTATTTTCACACGTGAAACTGATTTTGAAGCTTCAAATTTCCGTTATTTTATGCATGAAGGATGTACAATTATAATCATATACAATATCTACTAACCGGATATAATAAATCGAAGGAAAATTAGATGTATATATCGGACTTCTGAACCGTTTAGCCCCAATAATTACGGTTGACTTCTAACAAAATACTACGAGCATAACCACATTTAGTCAACGTTAAATTAAAAGACATGATTACTTCAATCTCTCGATTGTCTGTAAACAAGTGTGTAATATAAGATACATTCGTCTCTTAATGTCTCATTTGATGACATTCATGTGTTATTAAATATATGTTTTTTGAACTCTAAGTTTGAACGGTCAATTAAAAGACTGATTACAAGTAATTCTTCCGAGTATGACCATGCATTTCTAGTTCTCGCTCTTGAAAGTGACCTAATAACCAATCACATTCAATGCATCGCAATATGCATGAAGATGGAGGACTTCTCCAGGCTTGTATAACTATGCATGGTTTTTATTTATTTGTGCCTTATTGTAAGATCCGATGTTGTAACACCCCAAATTCTCAAAACTCGGGACATTACTGGTTAGGACCTCACAATGGGTCCCGACCTCAATTTGACAACAATATTACTAGGATCTTGCAACAAGACACAAATAAGAAAAACCGAAATTCATAAAAATGTATTTTTAAAGGAATGAACGCAACAAAGTCTAGCAGCCTATAGTTCTTAAACAAAGGAAAAAGACCAACTGTCTTAACAAAAGGAAAGAACGACAAGATAACAACCCAAACCCCCACTCTAAGGAGTACGGAGACCCGGCTGACCACTACTTCCGGATCACTCAGCTGCTGTTCTAACCTGCGGTAAAACTAAAAACACAACAATACAACCTTTAGCTAGTTATCTAAACATTAGGAGAATAATAATAGCACACACACACATAAAATAATAAACACTCATCATGCTTTCAAACAATCCATTTATTATCTTTCATTTAAGTCATTCACTCTAATGATACTTATTTTGTGACACAAGGGATTCCCAAACCTCGCCTCCGCCCCCGTGTACCCATCAGGAGTGGATCCGATGCATCTCACCGTGTACCTGTATGGTCTGGGTATAGAGAACCTCCCAGTCTCCTGGCAGAGATGGGCAGTGATGTCACGGCCCGTTATACATACACTTGGGCCTTAACACATAATAACAACGGTCGTCCTAACAAGTTGTTATTATAAACACACAACACACACACCACTATCGTCATCCAACCAACATCCAGAAACCAGCTAAGTAAGTCGCAAGAACTTACCTTGATCAAAATCGCTTTCTCAAATCTCAACTCAGTCCGAACCCGTGGTAACTCAAACGCCTGTCAAATAAGGCATATGGATCAAAATCACATCAAGATGTCCAACCTTATGCGAAGGAATTACGGAAAAATCTCTCTTACGGTAAAAGACCATTTTACCTTTAGTGCCGAAAATCTATAACAAAGTTCCAAACTATTCTTTGGAACTCAAAACCACACTCAAAACCCTCCGAAGAACTTTACCAAAGATTTAAAAGAGTTAAACACATTCTCGACTTTCATACAAAGTCACTAAGGTCCAACTTTGGCTTAAGATACGGGGCTCGAATAAAAATATAAAAAGTCCGAAATAACTCTCTAGGTCATCTATGATATGTATGCTACTCATAGGAGCAAAGATCTCTCAAAATTACCCAGCCACAACTCTTACATAAATTTTTAAAGTTGGTTAAAACATCCAGAAATTCTATACTTAGCCAATTTCTGGGTTCTTTCAAAAACAGCACGGTCAGCCTACTTTGGGCTCCTATAAACCCAGATCCGACCGTTGGATCGTTCCGATATTTTAATACATCATACTATGCATATCCCTCTATATCATAGTAAAAATTGAACGGTGAAAGTTTAGTGTAAAGCATCGAAAACAGTCCCTAAAGATGGCTTCTCAACACTGAAAACTGGAATTTAAAACAAGAGTGAAGGCGGTCTGAATTCGAGATTCACATGCACAAATGTTGCCCCTTTAACTTGGAATTCAGAAGGTTCAAGTTCGAGCCCTCTAGGACTCACTTTCTCGTTCCCTCGAGGTGCCTCCCAGCTACTATCTCGAGACCTACAGATACCTAGTTAAGTGTTGCTCCTCCCACTGGATATGTATGAAAAGAAAGGGTTAAGGTTTTGCTTACTACTGTTGGGATGAAGCTGTGCAGAAAAAGGACTACTACCCCAGTCGGTTTGGAAGAGTAGTGTAGATCCAGGCTGCTGCTTCTGCTGCGTGGAAATAAACCGAAGGTAAGCCGCTGCTCCAGGTTACTTGGCTAACGATGGATCTGTGCTTCGCACAAGCAGAGTTGTCTTCTGTTGGAAACCTACGACAGATTCACCCCAATGTATCACAGTTAAGGTGGTGCAGTGACTAGCTATCGGGTGTCTAGGCAGCAAGAGATGGTCTGTGCATAGATTCAAGTCAGGTTGTTGCAGCCATTAAAGGTCTACAAGACAGGAGGAAACTTACCCAACACCTGCTGTGGGTATACCCAGGCTAATAGCGAGCCGGCGAGAGGTAAAGACATGGACCGCCACTGTCTACGACTCCCTGCGGTTGATGTGAAGCCGGTGGCACGAGGAGGCTGGCTGGTACTGCGTGGCTTGGAGTCGTCTGTGCAGAAGAGGGAGAAGGGGGTGAAGAGGGGAAACGACTGCGTGCCTTGGCTTACTTGGTTGTCGACGGAGAAGATCAAGGAGGAGCCGGTGGTGGACTGCTAGCGATGTTGCGAGGCCCTCCGTCTGCTGCGATGCGACCTAGATCGGGGCGGAAGTCGAAGAAGCTTCAGCGGCTGGCTGGTATCTGCTGGTGTGCGAGAGGTTTAGCAGCGGCGCGAGGAGGAGCGTTGTTAGGTTAGGGTTAATTTTAATTAATCAGATTAAGGTCTTAATCAGGCCCAAAATTAATTAGTTAGATGACCCAAATTAATTACTTAGATGGGCCCAAATTAATTACTTAGATGAGCCCAATTTGGATAGTTGTGGAAGGTATGGTTTTTAACGTGTAAAGGCCCATCATAACAACTCGATCCTGTTAAGGACCCGATAATGTAACATTCCGTCCCATAAATGTAACTTGGATGGTTATCGGAATAATATTCTCCGGGTTTGTCTAAATACATAAACATAGCTAGGATTGTAAGATTAGGGTTTGGTGTAATCTCATCATTTTATGTGAATTAAAATTCTACATAAAATGATAGTTTGTGGAAGGAAGAAAACTAGATAGAATGGGAAAAAGTCAACGGATCGAAATCCGATTTGTCTCGGAAAGGAAAAAAAAGAAACAAAAAAAAAAGGATAAAAATTTACGGGTATTACATCAGTGCCTCCTTAAAATAAGTTTCGTCCCGAAACTTAAAATAATGTATCTGATCAATCGAGTTCCAGATTTATATAACTTGGTCTCACTCTAAAACTCGTTTTCTAACATGCAAACACAATCGTCGTAGTCAGGCAACACATAAAAGAGAATACAATCACCCAATCTAAGGTAAAATCAAAAGTCAACAAAACAACATCCGAGTACTAACTCGTCGGTACAGAAGTAGCGGTAAACTCCACAAAGAACTCGGGATAACTACGTCTAATGCTCTCCTCTGTTCCCCAAGTGGCCTCATCACCTTGGACCGCAGACGTCTAGTACTGCGTTCCAAGACAGTTACTGGGTACTCTACAAATGTATGGTCGAGCTCAACTATCAGATCCTCATGGCTGATGACGTGTCTCGGGTCCGGTAGGTACTCTCTCAACAGTTGGGTTCTCTAAACTTACTTCCAGCTCTTTTGATGACTCTACCAAACCAAGAAAAACTTTTCCTTCCACTAGGCCCACTTGCTTTTTCGAAAGTTCCCGACTATCGATTATGAAATAGGGTTTTCACCTACTTCTTGTCAAGCTTTTAAATTTATATAACTCAAAACAAAACACACCCAAGTGGACCTTTTCATAAAAATATCTAACTCCGTAACTTGAAATCATAGTTACCTAACATTGATTTTCTTCATCTAGGGGTTATGGGCCTACCACGCTTCAAACAGACCCTTACCCTCTTACTCAACCGTAGTCTGTTCTTAACCAACCAGTAAGCAACATCTAACCCAATTCTTTCCATATCCTTAGATCATCCCAAAAGGTTGTCGTTACCTACCTGGGGAATCCTCCAAGGCATCGGTAAAGTTACCTCTTAAATCCGCAGTCACTAATGTCTCTTTTAACGGTACCTACTCGTCAATACCACCCAACACTTACACGTCCTCAGTTGACGTCGGTCAGTCTATAATTGACTTATTTCAATATCCCGGACTTACTCTTCTCATACCTATACTGGCGTTAAATTCTTGGTGAGCATCATCTGCTCTAATTAATCCTTTCATGCTTCGCTAATTCGTTTTATCTTCCACACTTCTGCTTTCTTAGGTTAATTCTACTTCTCGTGTCCAACTGGGTCATTCATCTTGACATAAATAATCATTCCAAGTCTTCAACGATAGTTGGTAAGTGTCTTGGTGATTTTGATGACTTTAGTTATCATCCCCTTGCAGTTCCCATTGCATGGACCGTCGGTGTTAATGACTTAGGTCCCGTGATAATTGGGGTCACCTTGGACTTTCGAGTCCACCAAGGCCGTTCTCATATATACATTCCTTCGCTGGTGTTACCGGCAACATTGCCTTCATGATACTCCGTTGTTTCCGCTACAGGGCTTCAACTCTTTGATACCGACATTGCAATTTCTTTCAAATTCCTATATCTTTGAGGAGGTCAAAATCCCTTCACACTTGTATAGTCTACATCTTGCTTCTACACTCCTTTGTAGGTATCCATTCCATATACCTTAGATCCTCATATCCGGGTCGACATTTTATCTCTTTTGGTCTCTCAAGTTCGTCTTGTGAATTCTTCTACTAGGTAACTCATCTTATACGTTTCTTCTTCTCTGCATTGGTCTCTAACTGTCTGTTGATCATTACTACCCATGATGTGTTGGAACTTCAGTTACTTTGTACTCTTGCATAGATTTCCTAAGGACATCCTCATCTCAAGACTTTATTTAAATTTAGCATAACCCGCATTTTGATACATGACTTTCCTTCTCACCGGTTAAGTTATACGCTTGGTTTACACTTATTCCATCATAGTGTCCTCAGTCCGATAGTATAATTTTTATTAAACGTCTAATGGTACCATTTGTATACGATACATCAGATGCATATGATTTTCTCACCAATCCAACTTTTCGCATGACATTTATTATGTTTTCCCTTATACTCATGTCGCTTTACCTTCTTTAAATCTTTACCCCCGTAAGATAGTTAAATCCCTTTGAGTTTCCTCGTTTACGCCTTACGGACCACGTTGGTTGGTCTTATTACTTTCCTCAACTCATTTGTGATCAGTCGGGAATGGACTTCTAGTACACCATTTGTATGCAATCTCACTACTACTCCTCCATCTACATACTATTGGTTATCAGGGTTAACTTAGATTTTTATTGGAGTACCACCATTTCACTTTAAATTCTTTCTGATGTCTGTTCCAACAAAGATGTAGGTTCTATTTACAATCACCCCAAAACTCTATAAGACTTTTCACCACGGCATTAAATTATTTTCTCTATGTTTGTGCCGCCTCTATAATTCTAATTATTATGTGTCACATCTTTAGTCATAAGGGCTCCTTTGTAAATCTCGAAAATTAACCCCAGCTTTTTCTCGGAAGTATACCATCAGTCTCATTTGAGTGGTATACTACGAGCATACCCTTTTGTCCGGACTGACATATGACTTGGTCAAAATCATCTGCTTCTTCTTACTCTTCTAATTCTTCTTACATGGATCCCTTCATACCAACCTTGATATGTATATTCCCTTAGTCAGTAGTAAGTAGCTACTCACACAATTTCCTTTACACCATTACTATCGTCAATGGTCATTACCGACCGTCAAGAGCTTCTCTTTAATTTCTTTATTAAAATTATCATATTGGACTCGTTCAATGTTACCATCAAGGCTACTAGTACTTGTATTGATTTAACTTCACCATTGTCGTCGTTGATCTCTGGAAGAAATTCACCAGCTGTCGGTAAATTTCCTTTATAACCTTGGGGTTATTCTTCTTATCTGTCGACCAACCATCACTAGTTAGCCTCTGTTATTACCAATTAGTTTGTAGTTGGTCTTCTATAAGATTGTAGACTTACTTTTCTTCTATCTCCTTTGAGGTTTACTGTACAAGGTGAAAAATATATCTCTTCCATTTATTTTCCTTTAACTCTTCTACAATTTACCCTCTTATAAGAGTACTATACTCTTACAAGTCTAGTTATTCCTTCGTCTTCCGTCAACGGACTTATCAATTCTTCTACGATAACTTGTAGGCATTTCTTCATGATTCTTTTTACCCGAGTTATTGTCCACTTGCGGTTCTCTGTTATGACCCGCTAGTGTTATTAACTTCCCTTCGTGAGTGATAAATTATTAGAGACCCTCGTGTTCACCAAGACGATTCTCCAACACTCTTCTTCCTTGGGTGTTGCTTGTAATGTTGCCTTTACAGAAGCTGATTATTGTTGTATCACGGTCTAGGTCAAAATTCTCATGTGTTCTACGAGATCACTCCACTTCCATGTTAGTGAGATCTACCTTCCCCTTTCTGGCAACGCGTAAGCTTCCAAGTTGCAGCTCTTTAATTCTTCCTATTTGGATGGATAATGTATCTCGTGTTGATTTCCATACTTTTGACTGTCTCGGTTATCAATCTGGATTGTGGTCTCAAGTAGATTGTTGAGAGTGGTCATATTCCGCCTTGCTTTTGGCATCAACTTTCACTTCCTAGCCTGTCAGTGAGCTTAAAATTTATGTCTCTTTTCTTGATCGCTACTATATCTCCCTTTTGACTTTCATGTCTATGGCAATTTTCAACGTCATCCTCTTTATTTGTGAAGTCACTTTACGCAACTTGGAAGAGCCTCTAAGTTGTCGTTCTCAAATTCCCCAGTTGGCGATCACCCCTTGCTTCTCCGGAACTACTCTCTTGTATATCCTTCATTTGATCCCGTTGAGTTGACTCAGGTTCCGCTTGCCATTTTCGTTGGTATTATCTTGTAGTCTTCTGTTCGCTCCAAACGGTGTGTGCAAGCTTTAAATTTATAACCCTAGACTTAATCTTAAAACAAGGATGCGAACCCGCAGTGTACGGGTCAATCGTAGTAAAAAGCAAGAAATTCCAGGGGTCGATCACAGGGACTCGGTGAAACAAAGTCAATAACGGTAAGATTCGCGTATACTAACCACAAGAGCAATTAACACAATCAAAGATGAATAAGAAGTCAATAAAGCAAACATGCAATTCTAGGGATTAAAGGATCTAGTTGTGGTTCCAACTCAAGATCTAAAGATAAGCGGACAAAGCTGAGGTTTTTGCATGGGGAAGGTGTTACTAAAGTGGAATAGATCACCGGGTAAGTCTCACTACTCACTAATCCTAAACCGTAACTCCTATTACCGGGTAAGTCTCAAGGAATTAAGATAAAGAACTATAACCTCAAATTAACACACCATCTAAGGGAATAGAATCAACCTTTACCGGGTAAGTCTCGGGCTAACTCACAAAGATGGGATGAAAGCACACTCAAACCCCAATAAAGGATAAACCTTTATTACCTATACTTATGATCGTTGGTACACAAACTAAGGAATCACCGGGTAAGTCTCATCCTAGGCTTGCTTTGGATCAGGAAAGGTGTAATAAGAATAGGATTTGGCAAACTCTAACACTTAACTCTCAGTTTAGGATTAGATAAGTCACCTCGGTCAGCCAAATTCCATCCCGGCTGAGATGTTCATCGACTGAGCGAGATGCTTAGGATTAAGGTTAAAGACTCGAACTTTCAGGGTCCTACTGGAATCTAAGATTATTCTATCATTGTTTTTCCCACAACCTTCAGCCAATCACCCTAGAATCACACAAGGAAATTAGCCACTCATCATCATTATGAAAGTATTAATCAAATATATGGGAAGAAGGTGAATATTTGAACAAGAAGAATTTAATGAAAAGACTTCAATAACTGAATCAAATATCACAACAAAAGCGTTCCTTAGATAGCAATCCGACAAGACAAGACAACAAGGAAGGGGATTGAAGACAATCTTACAAAAACCCTTCAAAAGCTATAAAAGCTATAATCTTCAATCTTCCTTCAACCTTCAAAAAGGTTCTTCAAATCTCCCCAACTGGAGTATGGCTGCTGCGTGCTATAAACTCTGATTGATGGTATAGCATGATGTTGGATTTGTGGAAATCCAACTCTTTTTATAGGAAAATAACCCTCCAAAGATAAAATATCTTAGAAAGATCTTCTCCCATAAAAATAGGTAAAATATAAGATCTTCTTCCTTCCAGGAGCCAAGCCCAAAAATATAAGATCACCTTCCAAAGATAAAAGATCTCAGCCAAGAATAAAATATTCTCACCGCGTCCTAGGTGTTCGCCTCAGTCGAGTCGGCGTCTCTGGATCACCTCGGTCGAGATGAATCTCTGGTTAACCGAGGTGAGTCACAACTGAATGTAAAATCTCTCAAAACTGGTCCTAAGTGAATCTTAATCCATGGCTATGCTTCCTGGATGGTTCCTTATGCTCCTCAATGTAGCTCCAATGACTCCTTAGCTCCATTTGTTCCTTTTTGATGTAAAACGTGCCATTTTACCTACAATTACAGCAAAACTAGGTGTAGACCTCGATTCTCGCAAAGGTAGATGAAATGGTAATATAATCACATAATATACATACAAACATGCAGATTATGAAAGATAAAACGTCCAAACAAACCTCAAAATATTAACTATAATTCATGCTATCAAAATACCCCATACTTAGCTCTTGCTTGTCCCCAAGCAAGTTCCGCATATAGAAGACAAGATAGAATGGATTATAAGTCATGAAAATCAATGAAAAAGTCTTTCAAAAACATTTTTATGGTGTGTTACAATCATAGATCACTCTAAGAGAATACTTCATGGAATTTAAAATCAAAATATGATCAAAACATTTTATAAATATAGGAAAGTTGTTCATCTTTGCATAAAACTATGGAATGCATAATAAGTCATAATTATCAAAATTAATCATGTATAATCCAGTTTAAACCACTAAGTCAATCAACAAGCTCAAGGTCTCAAGGGCTTCCCAAAAGAAAAGGTCAAGAAACGTGTAGGGTAGGGATGTATGTAAGGTAATGTGGTGCTAGAATCCGGGAAAAGGATGAACTTCACTTCCACTTTGACTTGCAACATCTTCCACCAATAAGCTTTGCTTATTCCACCTTTTTTTCTTTTTACTTTACTTTTTTTGGGATGCATGGACAGAGGTGCACAATAACCGAAGCCTAGGAAATCCGCAATCATCAATTTCTTGAGATGCATCAAACCATTGATGCACATACCATGATCCGTTAGGAATATCGCTCAATCCGACTTTGGCAAGACACAAACACCCAGCTATGTGAATGGTGCCGAGTTACTCATCTTCATGATTGACTTCCCCAAACCTATTATTACTTTCTAACACTTTCACTTCCAGCCAACTTCTCAACTTTAACTTCACTTGCTTTCACCACTTCGCTTGCTTCCAAATTTCCGGATAGGTAAAGGGAGGCAAAATGTATATGAGGGGTTAAGCATGATTAAGAAGAAGAAGAGAGAAGAATGAATTGCCTTGGTCTTTCCAGGAAGAAAGTGAGAGAACTCATGATGTGGTGTCAACCTTCAAATTCAACATAATTTAGATAAAACAAAGTATTAAACATGCCAATAATTTCAAACAAAGCATTTAGCAACTTAAACATATTATAAAACCTTTCAAACACATAAAGAATTTAAAACCAGTCAGTAAGCAAGATCTTCACTGAGATCATATCCAGATAAGTATCACAAAAATCGTTTTCGAAAACTCTCAGTTAATCCACCTCGGTCGAGGTGTTCTTGGGTCATCCGAGGTGGAACGCCTCGTTTGGCCAAGACTGACTCGGTCGAGGTAAAAAAATTTTTTAAAAACCATTTTTTTTTTCAGTTTCGACGTTTTTCTCAATCAAATAACCTGTAAATATGCATGCAATCTCAGATAAACATATAAATGCAGAAGTGAAGCATAAACATGAAATATCCGATAAAGAAATCATACATCAAGGTAATCAAATAAGTACATCAAGTAGTCATCATATAAGTACATCAAATACCCCATACTTGGGACACACTGTCCCAGTGGGTCAATATAAGTCTAAAAACAAGAGTACTCACCGGATAAATAGCTGAACTGCATAAAATATAATAAAGAAAATCCTGCAGCTCATCAATAGTCGCGATCTGGTGGTGGTGGTGGTGGCACGTATGGATACTGAGTCGGGTCGAATGGATGACCCATGATGCGCTCGAACTGAAGCTGGGCCATGATGTGCTGGTAATGCTGCCGCTCCTGCATCTCACGGATATCTAGTGACAATGCGGCATATGAATCAATAACCTGATCCGTCAGGTCATCGATCCGTCTGTGGGCATCTGGATCTCTCACTCCGCGTCTCCTGCGTCTAGCAGGTCTAACCGGAGAGGTAGCAGGTGCGGGCTCGGTCTCATCATCATCATCCAGATCTATGATCGGCGGCGCGCTCGTCCCTGCAGTATCTGTCCCTGTATCCATCGGGACTCCACCATCTCTCTCATCCACTGTATCCTCGTCATCAGCCTCCTCCTCCTCCTCAGCTGGGGCAGCTGCTGCCTCCCTATAATCCTCCATCAGTGGAGCCCAAGCTGTCTGCCAATAATAAGGGTCATAGACGGTGAACTGGGCAGACCATCGGATCCCTTGTGGCGCAGTCAGCTCCCACGGCATAGCCACATATGGAGTGGTCAGACCTCGGGGAACTAGAATCCGCCGAGTAATCATCTCCTGCAATCCAAGCGGCTTCGGAGCCGCCACCATCGTACAGGCACTGAGGTCCATGTCATGAAAAGCAGCTATGTGGGTGACAAGCCCTCCGCAGCAGATGTCTCCCTTCGCTTTGGCCTTGATATTGTGCAGGTCATCTGCCAAGATCAAGCCAAAGTCTGGGAAACCCCCCGTAACCATACAGTACAGACTGAAAAGCTCGCCCTGTCGGATCTTCTGGGGCGTCTCAGTACGCGCCAGAAGTGTCTCGCTGAATATCCTATGGGCTAACCTAAAGGCTAGGTGGAAGATGACCTTCTCCCTGGAATCTCCAGGGCGCCATCTATCTGCATGCTCAGTAATATGGGCTATCTGCCCCCAGAACTCCCTAGCTACAGATCGGGAAGGGAAGTCAGTGGCGGTGGGCTCAGGAAAGCCGAAGATGTCTCTCCAAACCTCGAGCGGTACTATGAAGTTCCGGTTCATCAACCGGTACTTCACAGACTGCTCTGTGGGAAGGTAGGTGAAGGAGCTAACGAACTCTAAGGTCGGCTCCAAGTAGGCTGGGGCTCGGATCTCAGTAAACTGATCCAGCCCAACTGTGGTAATCATCTTCCTAAGGTCTCCATCTACCCCTAGGCAATCAAAAGCGGACACGTCCAGGAAACGTGGTGCAATCACTGGACGTCCCGAAATACGCTCATAATCTACCCGGCATCACTCGTGGATCACCGGGCGGTAAGGTCGGGAAGAAGATGAAGGAGGGGAAGGTGAGGATCTATCTCTGAGGGCAAGGCGACGTTCGGAACTCATTTTCTCTCAGCTACTGTCAGATCACCTCGGTCACTGACAACACTCAGGAATCACCTCGGCCGAGGTGCAGTTCGACTGGACCGAGGCGTAAACAGTGCGATTCAACTCTCAGAAATCCAGTTCTTTTCCCCCAAAAATCACTATAATAGCTTCCTATGGGGTACTTAAGCCTTTTCTCAGTAGATTCAAGGGCAACCAAAGCCCAAATCGAAACGAATGAACGAGTTAGGGTTTCGACTGTTTTTACCTCGTTTCGGTCGATTCGTTCGATTTCTTCGCAGATCTGTGCTTGCAATGGGATCCTCTACCCTTCAATCGCAGTTTGGAAGCGGAAATCTTCGAAAACGAGCGAGATTCGGGGAAGCGAGGTGAGGAGGCGCCGCGGTCAAGTTGAAGAGGGTAAAAATAAGTGAAAACAGAATTTTTTTCCTTTTTATACTGTTCCTGGAACTGCTGTCACCTCGGTCGAGATGGTCTCGACTAGACCGAGGTGGTACGGACCGAGGTGGTTCTGCGGAAACCCTAGTCGCCTCGGTTGCTCAAGAATCAACTCGGTCGAGGTGGCCTCGACTGGACCGATGTGTCTCAGTCAAACTTCGTCTTCTCGAATTCTCGAACTTCTGTACTTCCAGTTATACTCCTTCCTTAGATGTCTCCTGTTATCTGTCTAGGACGCCAAAAACAAACAAAACAAAGCAAAAGCAAACTATCTAAGCTAGACTAGAAAACGGGAAAAAGAATGCAATACCTTGGGTTGCCTCCCAAGAAGCGCTTGGTTTAAGGTCGCTAGCTGGACCATAATGCGTCATCAAATGAGGTATATCGGTGCAACCTCCTCAACCGGAGTTTCCGGTTGGTACTTCTTAAGTCTATGACCGTTGACCTTGAAGCTTCCGCTAGTTTCGCCCCATATCTCAACTGCACCATGAGGAAAAACATTTTTCACAACATAAGGTCCGGTCCATCTTGATTTCAACTTACCTGAAAAAAGGCGGAGGCGGGAGTTGAAGAGTAGAACTAAGTCTCCTTCGTTAAGCTCTTTTGGGATGATACACTTGTCATGCCATCTCTTCGTCCTTTCCTTGTAGATTTTGGCATTCTCATAAGCGTTCAAACGCAGCTCTTCCAGCTCGTTGAGTTCCAATAGTCGCTTCTCGCCGGCCTCCTTAATGTCGAAATTCAACCATTTGATCGCCCAATAGGCTTTGTGTTCCAATTCGACGGGCAAATGGCAAGACTTCCCATATACCAAATTATAAGGGGTGGTACCTATGGGAGTCTTAAATGCGGTCCTGTACGCCCAAAGAGCATCGTCCAATTTCATGGACCAATCCTTCCTCGTTCTAGAGACGGTCTTCTCCAAAATTGCTTTGATTTCTCTATTCGAGATCTCGACCTGTCCACTAGTTTGAGGGTGATAAGCAGTTGATACCTTGTAGGTTACCCCATACTTCGATAGAAGTGCCTTGAACTTCCGGTTGATGAAATGTGTTCCTCCATCGCTGATGATGATGCGTGGGGTTCCAAATCATGGGAAGATGGTCCTGTTTAGGAACTTTACTACCACCTTGGCGTCATTAGTGGGAGAGGCAATGGCTTCAACCCATCTAGAGACGTAATCAACCGCAAGAAGGATATAGAGGTTTCCTCCGGAGGATGGGAAAGGTCCCATGAAGTCAATCCCCCATACATCGAAGATTTCCACCTCCTGGATGTTATTAAGTGGCATCTCGTTCCTCCTTGATAAATTTCCTGTTCTTTGGCATGCATCACAAGAGACAACAAAAGCTTGTACATCCTTAAATAATGTAGGCCAAAAGAAACCGGAACGTAATACCTTAGCGCATGTTTTATCGGTACTAGCATGTCCGCCACAAGGAAGTGAATGGACATGCCGTATGACGCTATTAACTTCATCTTCCGGAATGCATCTTCGAAGCATCCCATCCGGTCCACGCTTGAATAGCAGCTGCTCGTCCCAGTAGTAATGTCGTACTTCCTTGAAGAATCTCTTCTTTTGAGAGTACGTCAATCCGGGCGGTGTTTCCTGGCAAACAAGATAATTCACAATATCAGCATACCAAGGTCCGTTTTTATTAGAAAGTTGGTGGATGAAATGTTCCACCAACTGAGGATGAATGTCAGAGAAGTGAGTAAGAAGATTATTATTCTCAGTAGTCTCAGTTGACATCATCTCGCCATCAACCTCGGTCGAGGCGCATAGGCGTTGACCGAGATGTTCTTCAGTCGCCTCGCTCAGTCCAGAAAGTGCCTCGGTCGAGGTACTGCAACTGGAACCGAAACTGGAGATCTTCGTCTCCTGAAATAGTGTCTCAGTTTTAGCTCCTGGATCTTCTTCTAGTGCCTTCAAGCTCCGTATATCTGCATCACAAGAAGCATCTATACCTTCCTCTATTAAACTAAAACTTATAACTCTTTCGAGTGGATCGTTAATAAGGATAGAGCTCACCAATTCTCTTGATTCTTCTTCATTGTAGATGTTGAAGATATCATCGGTTAGCTGCTCCCTTTTCATGGCTGCAAGTAGTGCGAACTCCACCTCATCGCCACCAATGTTGAATTTCAACTTGGCGTTCTTGCAATCCACATTGCAACCCGAAGTTGCTAGAAATGGCCTCCCGAGAATAATAGGAACAGGATAATCTGCGGGAATGTCAAGTACAACAAAATCTATTGGTAGATAGAAGTTACCTAACTTGACCGGAACGTCCTCCAAGATGCCCACGGGATGGGTGATGGAGCGATCCGCCATATAAAGTCGAATCTTGACCGGCTTGGGCTCTCCAAGTCCGATCTTCACACATAGCTCCAGCGGTATGATGCTCACGCTGGCTCCTAGATCACAAAGGGCTTCACAAGTGACATCCCGAACTTGAATGGGAATGCTAAATGAGCCGGATCTCTCAATTTAGGTGGCATATTCTCCTTCATGATCTTAATAAGCTCCGAGGATTTAGATGTCATCCTAACTTCACCAAAGTCTTTCAATTTCCTTTTCCTTGATAGAATTTCCTTTAAGAACTTCCCATAGGCGGGCATTCCTAGAATGGCATCAAGGAAAGGAATGTTAATATGTAGCTTATTCATCAAGTCAAGGAACTTACCAAAGTGCTTGTCTAGATGTGCTCTGGCCCTCGACTGGAGGAATGGAAGTGGTGGTTTGTATGCAGGAGGTGGAACATAAACTTCAGTTTTCCCCTCCGCTTTCTGTTGCTCCGCCTCGGTTGGCATCTCGGTCGAGGTGTTCTTCGACTGGATCTGGACCGAGGTGGTCTGCGTCGAACGAGGTGCTGGATCTGCAGTTTTGAGTCCGCTCCTCGTCGTTATGGCCATGCACTGGCCCTTAGGGTTGCTTTCCGTCTTTGCTAGAAGCTTCCCTGGATCTCTTGGCGCTTCATTCGCCCTACTTGCAAGTTGTTGTTCGAAGGACTTTTGGGCCCTCGAAAATGAAGTCATAGAAGTCTCCATAGCACTAAGCTTGATCAAGATAGCATCCAAAACTGCGTCTTTCTTTTCTAGCTGAGACGAACTTGATCCTTGCCCCTGGCTTTTTAATAGAGTAGAAGAAGAGGAAGAAGGGGAAGAGAGGAAAGGGTTAGAGGAATCGTTAGAGTTGGAGTTTGAATGATTGTTACCGTTATTTTGGTTGTTCGCCCTCCAATTATTGCTATTGGATCCTCTATTGTTGTTGTTGTAGTTGTTGTTCCGGGAACCGTTGTTGTTGTTACGGTACCCGTTGTTGTTGTTCCTTTGTCCTTGCTCTTCCTTCTTGGTTTGAGCAACCAAGGGTTCCTTCAACTGCTTCACGTCATTCTTCAAGGACGTGAGTTGATTGTTGTTGGATTGAGTCTCTTGAAAGTTGACTCTTTTAACTCCACCTTTAGCTCCTTGGTGGGTGTACTTCTCCATATGCAAGGCTTGCTTCTCGATAAAGTCCCAAGCCTCGTCAATCGCCATGTCCATGAAGGTACCGGCGGAGAGTAGTTGGAGATTGAACTGGGTGCTTCCGTCCAGTCCTTTGAAGTAAATCTCTAATAACTCTAACTTTGGAATCCCATGATGTGGGCAATCCAAAAGAATGTCCTTGAACCGCTCCCATGACTTGGACAAGCTCTCCTTGTCCTTCATAATGAAAGCATTTATCTTCCCTCTCATTTCAGCTGTCTTTGAGGGGGGAAAGAATTTGGTCAAGAACTCCGTAGACATTTCCTCCCACGTGCTAATTTTACCTGGAGGAAGAGATTGATACCAAGTAAGAGCTCTATCTTTTAAAGAAAAGTAAAAAGGTCTTAGCTTGTAGTTGTTATTTTCAATTCTGGAAGGTCGCAAGGTTTCCATCAAGATCTCGTAGTTTTGAAGATGTTGATGTGGTGATTCCTTCTCCATCCCTCCGAATTGGCATTGGCGAATCATGGATAGAACTTGTGGTCGAAGTTCATAGTCATGGTCCGCTGGATCTCCTAGGTTGACTCCTGGACGCCTCAATTGTTGATTGGGGTCCATCCTTTGACCTAGGGTTTGTGGAATTCCTGCAAGAAGAACATTTCGGACTGGCATCCGAGGTGGATGTATCTCGGCCGGGGCGTCAGGTACTGGGACGTGCCTCGGTCGAGGGTCAGCAACTGGGACCTGCCTCGGTCCAGCATCGGGAACTGGGTCGTCCCTCGGTCGAAGTAGAATCTGGTCTCGTATGACGGCCATTTCTACTTCGATTGCTTCAGTTTTGGTGCGAGTTTCTTCCTTCTCTCTCCTTAGTTCTTCCTTGCTGAGGCGTAGCAGCTCTAACGCCTCTTTCAATTCGGCCTCAAGATCGCGGTTGTCTTGTTGGGCCATCTTTGCTTCTCTTAAACGTCGCTTGTACGTCTTTTCTGGTTCGGGATCGTAAGGAACGATTTCCTTCCCAGTGCGGGTTCTTCGCATAAACCTAAGAGAGAACCTGCAAAAGTCACTCAAGTAGAGTGGTTAGAAGACACGGGGGCAAGTGCCCCAAGAGCAAACCGTACCGGCTCGGTCTAGACCAAGTCCCCGGCAACGGCACCAAAAACTTGTTCGCTCCAAACGGTGTGTGCAAGCTTTAAATTTATAACCCTAGACTTAATCTTAAAACAAGGATGCGAACCCGCAGTGTACGGGTCAATCGTAGTAAAAAGCAAGAAATTCCAGGGGTCGATCACAGGGACTCGGTGAAACAAAGTCAATAACGGTAAGATTCGCGTATACTAACCACAAGAGCAATTAACACAATCAAAGATGAATAAGAAGTCAATAAAGCAAACATGCAATTCTAGGGATTAAAGGATCTAGTTGTGGTTCCAACTCAAGATCTAAAGATAAGCGGACAAAGCTGAGGTTTTTGCATGGAGAAGGTGTTACTAAAGTAGAATAGATCACCGGGTAAGTCTCACTACTCACTAATCCTAAACCGTAACTCCTATTACCGGGTAAGTCTCAAGGAATTAAGATAAAGAACTATAACCTCAAACTAACACACCATCTAAGGGAATAGAATCAACCTTTACCGGGTAAGTCTCGGGCTAACTCACAAAGATGGGATGAAAGCACACTCAAACCCCAATAAAGGATAAACCTTTATTACCTATACTTATGATCGTTGGTACACAAACTAAGGAATCACCGGGTAAGTCTCATCCTAGGCTTGCTTTGGATCAGGAAAGGTGTAATAAGAATAGGATTTGGCAAACTCTAACACTTAACTCTCAGTTTAGGATTAGATAAGTCACCTCGGTCAGCCAAATTCCATCCCGTCCGAGATGTTCATCGACTGAGCGAGATGCTTAGGGTTAAGGTTAAAGACTCGAACTTTCAGGGTCCTACTGGAATCTAAGATTATTCTATCATTGTTTTTCCCACAACCTTCAGCCAATCACCCTAGAATCACACAAGGAAATTAGCCACTCATCATCATTATGAAAGTATTAATCAAATATATGGGAAGAAGGTGAATATTTGAACAAGAAGAATTTAATGAAAAGACTTCAATAACTGAATCAAATATCACAACAAAAGCGTTCCTTAGATAGCAATCCGACAAGACAAGACAACAAGGAAGGGGATTGAAGACAATCTTACAAAAACCCTTCAAAAGCTATAAAAGCTATAATCTTCAATCTTCCTTCAACCTTCAAAAAGGTTCTTCAAATCTCCCCAACTGGAGTATGGCTGCTGCGTGCTATAAACTCAGATTGATGGTATAGCATGATGTTGGATTTGTGGAAATCCAACTCTTTTTATAGGAAAATAACCCTCCAAAGATAAAATATCTTAGAAAGATCTTCTCCCATAAAAATAGGTAAAATATAAGATCTTCTTCCTTCCAGGAGCCAAGCCCAAAAATATAAGATCACCTTCCAAAGATAAAAGATCTCAGCCAAGAATAAAATATTCTCACCGCGTCCTAGGTGTTCGCCTCAGTCGAGTCGGCGTCTCTGGATCACCTCGGTCGAGATGAATCTCTGGTTAACCGAGGTGAGTCACAACTGAATGTAAAATCTCTCAAAACTGGTCCTAAGTGAATCTTAATCCATGGCTATGCTTCCTGGATGGTTCCTTATGCTCCTCAATGTAGCTCCAATGACTCCTTAGCTCCATTTGTTCCTTTTTGATGTAAAACGTGCCATTTTACCTACAATTACAGCAAAACTAGGTGTAGACCTCGATTCTCGCAAAGGTAGATGAAATGGTAATATAATCACATAATATACATACAAACATGCAGATTATGAAAGATAAAACGTCCAAACAAACCTCAAAATATTAACTATAATTCATGCTATCATCTTCACTCTTCCGTCTCCATGTTCCTCAACGAGTGCAATAGATTGATCGGATGTTCGCCTAACTTAATGCTCATAAGCTCAGCATACTTAGGTGTGTCAACTGAATGAGGATCCCATTCTGTTATCTCCATTAAGGGCATAATATAACTATAAATTTCTACTAATCTTCTGTGTATACTTATCTATATCGCATATATTTATAATCAAGCTTATCGGTCCAACTAAAGTAAACCTAAAGTTTCTCTACTATACATACTGAGATCCGCGGTAGTAGTGGTGGTCAGCCGTACTTTCTATCCCCAACCAGACTATGCATGCATTTGAAAACCAAAAAATTCTCTTTTAAAAACTCAGACCCCTTTCGGATTCTGCTTAAAACTTATTCGGTCTTTCAGAAGATTTCAAGTGCCATTATTGCCAACCTGGAGCTCTGATACCATGTTGTAACACCCCGAATTCTCAAAACTCGGGACATTACTGGTTAGGACCTCACAATGGGTCCCAACCTCAATTTGACAACAATATTACTAGGATCTTGCAACAAGACACAAATAAGAAAAACCGAAATTCATAAAAATGTATTTTTAAAGGAATGAACGCAACAAAGTCTAGCAGCCTATAGTTCTTAAACAAAGGAAAAAGACCAACTGTCTTAACAAAAGGAAAGAACGACAAGATAACAACCCAAACCCCCACTCTAAGGAGTACGGAGACCCGGCTGACCACTACTTCCGGATCACTCAGCTGTTGTTCTAACCTGCGGTAAAACTAAAAACACAACAATACAACCATTAGCTAGTTATCTAAACATTAGGAGAATAATAATGGCACACACACACATAAAATAATAAACACTCATCATGCTTTCAAACAATCCATTTATTATCTTCATTTAAGTCATTCACTCTAATGATACTTATTTTGTGACACGAGGGATTCCCAAACCTCGCCTCCGCCCCCGTGTACCCATCAGGAGTGGATCCGATGCATCTCACCGTGTACCTGTATGGTCTGGGTATAGAGAACCTCCCAGTCTCCTGGCAGAGCTAGGCAGTGATGTCACGGCCCGTTATACATATACTTGGGCCTTAACATATAATAACCACGGTCGTCCTAACAAGTTATTTTTATTATAACTCACATTGCACACACAACCATTATCACCCAACTAATATCCAGAAACCGGCTAAGTAAGTCGCAAGGACTTACCTTGATCAAAAATCGTTTTCTCAGTTCTCAACTCGGTCCGAACCCGTGGTAACTCAAACGCCTGTCAAATAAAGCATGTGGATTAAAACCACATCCAGATGTCCAACCTCATGCGAAGGAATTACGGAAAAAAACTCTCTTACGGAAAAAAACTCTCTTATAGACCCAGATCCGACCGTTGGATCGATCTCTACTTTTAATACATCATAGTATACATATCCATCTATATCATACCAAAAACTGAACGGTGGATTATGATTCTAAGGTATCTAAATAGGAGCTTAAACATGCTTGCTCAACACTGTTTTTCTGAGGCTAAAACACAAGGTAATGTGGTCTGCAGTTCGAGTCTTACCTCCAACTACTTTCTGGATTATTGATCAACACTGAGGTTCAGAGTTCGAGTCCTGTGCTTGATGAAACAGCAAGTATGAAGTTAACATATACTCTCCCCCTTTTTTTTTTTTTTTTTTTTTTTGTATTGCACAAATAGAAAAACAGTTTACTCACTTAAGATCTCGATGGCTGCAGGAGGATGTGTACATTGGCTGGCTTGGAGGGTGGGTAGCTTCTCTGGTTAGCCGTTGTTGTGTATGAGGTTGTATGTCTAGGTCGAGTAGGTCACAGTGAAGATGTCCGATACTTATAGTCAAAGGAGGCATGGCTTGGTCGACACAGGGGCGGTACAACCTGCCCATGTGGATACAGATGTAGAAGCAACCCGTCCTCATGTTGTGGTGTAGCCGATGTCCGAGATGAGGTAGAGAGTTGCTAGGGTTTCCAGCCTGGACATCCTTCGCCAGCACGAGGGAGGTGTGTGTGCAGTACGTCGTAGCCCTGGGCAAATGGCGATCAATCCTCCACTCAAGGAAAGGCGAGAGGTCTCCGCTTGAAATGGGAACTCGATCTCCTTCTGTTAGAATGGCAATAATGGCGGATTTGTGGATTACATATACACAGAGAAGGAAAGTATCGATATGAGAGAAGATCTGTGACGTGGATGGCTACATAAGGAAGGTGTATCCTTGCGATTGAGACCGGTTGAATGTGGACGTTTTAATGGTGATGTATGAACGGTTACTACTCTGCTACCAGTTCACCGGGGAGGATACGCCTGATGTGCCCGTAGAGGTTGAAGGGCCGGCTGCTGTAATGTAGGCAGAATGAAGCCAGGTGCAGGAAGGTAGGAGGGGGAACATCGATACTCACCCGTCGAAGAAAGGGGTAGCGGAGTCCGATGCCTAGGAAGACCCTCCGGCCGAGTTGCAGTCGAGCTTGGAGAGCCGATGGTGGTTCTTGAGAATTGCTTCGGTTGTGCAGCGGCGATCGTAGATGCACGTACGCTTGATTAGGTTAGGCTTAGATTAGGTTAAGATTAGATTAGGTTAATTTGAGGGGTTAAGTTAATTGTTTAGCCATTAGGGTGAGGTAGAGGTTGGGCCGGTTGTAATTATTATTGGGCCGGGTCTTTTGGGCCTACTCATTTAACTAAGATGGATGATAAATAGATCGTTACTCGCACGGAATAAAAGTACGGAAATTATTATACGGGTTACATAATTATCATTTTATGTAATTCAGGTCACATAAAATGATACAATTTTAATATTGTTTTATTTTATTTAAAAAGAGTAGAGGTTGACGGATCGGGATCCAGTTTGATCCAGGATTAAACGGAGTTTAAAATTTTCGGGTATTACATCAGTGCCCTCTTAAAATAAGTTTCGTCCCGAAACTTAGAAAAATGTATTCACTCAAACAACTTTCTTTGTATAACTTGGTTTCATTAAGTCCCGTTTTCTAACATGCAACTACTCATTCATCATACTCAGGCACACATCACATAAAATACAATTACTCACTCCATGGTAACACATGAAAGGTCAAACAAACAGCATCCGAGTACTAACTCGTCGATACCGAAGTAGCGGCTAACTCCATAAGGTACTCAGGGTAACCATTTATAATGCTCTTAGTAATACAGACCACTTGCCCTGTATCCTCAATGGAACATAATTGGATCGTTCCTTAATTAATGGGTTTGCACCTACTTCTTGTCAAGCTTTCAAATTTATATGACTTAAAACAAAACAAACACCCAAATGGACCCTTTCATATAGATCTCTAAATCCTTAACTTGAAATCATAGTTAACCTAACATTGATTTTCTCCATCTATGGGTTATGGGCCTACCACGCTTCTGGTGTAACACCCATTAGTCACAATGGTGTCTTTCTGAGGGTCAACATAATTTACCCAACTCCCGCCTATACTCCCCTTCTAATACTAGCAAGATCCTCTTCCAACAGACTCTCACTCTCTTACTCAACCGTATTCTGTTTTTAACCAACTAGTAAGCAACATCTAACCCGATTTCTCTCCATATATTTAGATCATCCCAGAAGGTTGTCGTTGCCTACTTGGGAATCCTCCAAGGCATCGATAAGGTTACTTCTTAAATCCGCAGTCATCAATATCTCTTCTTGACGGTACCTACTCGTCAAAACCAACACTTACACGTCCTCCGCTGACGTCGGTCAGTCTATATTTGACTTATCTCAATATCCCGGATTTACTCTTCTCATACCTATACTGCGTTAAATTCTTGGTGAGCATCATCTGCCCGATTAGTCCTTTCATGCTTCGCTAATTCGTTTTATCTTCCACACTTCTATTTCCTTAGGCTAACTCTACTTCCCGAGCCCAACTGGGTCATTCCTCTTGACATAAATAGTCATTTCAAGTCTTCAACGATGGCTGGTAAGTGTCTTTGTAGTCCTGGTGACTTTAATTATCATCCCCTAGCAGTCTCCTTGCATGGACCATCGGTGTTGATGACTTAGGTCCCGTGGTAATTGGGGTTACCTCGGACTTTCGACTCCACTAAGGCCGTTCTCATATATACATTCCTTCGCTGGTGTTACCGGAAATATTGCCTTCATGAAACTCCGTTGTTTCCGCTATAGGGCTCCAACTCTTTGATACCGGCATTGTGATTTCTTTCAAATTCCTATATCTTTGAGGATGTCAAAACCTCTCCACACTTGTAAAGTCTACATTTTTCTTCTACACTCCATTGTAGGTATCCCTTCCATGCACCTTAGACCCTCATATCCGGGTCGACATTTTATCTCCTTTGGTCTCTCAAGCTTATCTTGTAAACTCTTCTACTAGGTGACTCATCTTATAACAATTTCCTCCCCTGAATCGGTCTCAACTTTTAGTTGATCGTTATTGCCCATTTCATGTTGGAACCTCAGCTACGTAATACTCTTGCATAGATTCCACAAAGGCATCCTCATCTCAACACTTTATTCCAATTTAGCAAGACCCGCCTTTTGATACATGATTTTTCTTCTTACTGGTTAAGTTATTATTTTGGTTTATGCTTTATCCATCCCAGCGTTATCGGTCCGATATGTATGACTTTTATTAAACCCCTATCGGTACCATTTGCATAAGAAACCTCAGTTGTATATGATTTTCTCAAAAATCAAAGTTCTTGACTCGCATTTATTATGTTGTCCTTATGCTCGTGTCGCTTGACCTTCTTGAAATATTTACCCCCGCAGTAGGATAGTTACCCCTTTGAGTTTTCTCGTACTCACTTTACGAACCACGTTGGTTGGTCTTATTACTTTCATCAACTCTTATGTCTTCAGTCCAGCTTGAATTTTCAATGGAGCACCTCCATTTCTCCTTAAACTTTTATATATACACCTTTCGGTAATCATCTTATTGGTGTGGTACGGATCCATATAATAGACTTTATTCATTCAACTTTACTCTTTCTCATGTCTGTTCTAGCCAACCTGTAGATTCCATCTGCAATCACCTCACAACTCGACCACACATTTCACCAAGGCTTTAAATCATACTCTCTATGTTGGTGCCGCCCCTGAATTTCCCATTATTCTGTGTCACATCTTTAATCACAAGTTTCCCTTGTCAATCTAGACAGTTTGACCCCATTTTTTTCTCGGAGGAGCACCATCAGTCCTACTTGTGTGGAAAGCTAAGACATAGGACATGTTCACGATCATCTACTTCTTCTTAGTCTTCTAGTTCTTCTTACAGGGATCCCTCCCTACTAACTTTGATAGGTATCTTTCCTTAATCAGTAGTAAGCAACCACTCATAACAATTCTCTTTACACCATTAATATCATCAATGGTCATTACCGACCGTCAAGAGCTCCTCTTTAATTACTTTATTAGAGTTGCCGTATTGGACTCATTCAATGTTACCATCAAGGCTACTAGTACTTGTATTGATTTAACTTCACCATTGTTGTCGTTGATCTCTGAAAGAAGTTCACTAGATGTCGATAAAATTCCTTTATAACCTGGTGGTTATTCTTCTTATCTAGCACCCAACCATCACTAGTTAGCCAGCACGTGCAAATTCTCCGTTGTTATCAATTAGCTTGTAGTTGACCTTCTATAAGATCGTAGACTTACTTTTCTTCTATCTCTTTTGAGGTTTGATATACCAGGTGAAAATAATTCTCTTCCATTTATATTCCTTTATCCCTTCTACAAATTACACTCCTATAAGAGCACTATACTCTTACGAGTCTAGTTGTATCTTCGTTTTTCGTCAACAGACTTATCAATTCTTCTATGATAACTTGTAGGCATTTCTCCATGATTCTTTTTACTCGAATTATTGTTCACTTGTGGTTCTCTGTTATGACCCGCTAGTGTTATTAACTTAAATCCCTTCGTGAGGGCGAAGTTATTAGAGACCCTCTTTTTCCCCAAGACTATTCTCCTACACCCTCCTTCCTCGGGGTGTTGCTTATACTTCCGTCTTTATAGAAATCCGGTCTTTGTTGTATTTCTGGTGTGTTCTAGGAGGTCACACCACTTCCATGTTAGTGAAATCGGCCTTCCCCTTCCTAGCAACCTGTAAGCTTTCTTTTTGCGGCTCCTTAATTCTTTGTATCGGGATGGACAATGTATCTTATCTTGACTCCTACGCTTATGATTGTCCCGGTTTCCCATCTTGATTGTGATGGCAAGTTGCGTGTCGAGAGTGATCATATTCCGCTCTGCTTCTAGCCTCAAACTTTCACCTTCTGGTCCGTCAGTAAGTTTAGGTTCAATGCCTCTTGTCTGGATCGCTACTATATTTCACCTTGACCTTCATGCCTATGTGTGTTTCAGAAGGCATCCCCTTTGTTTGCAACGTTGCTTTACACCACACTTGAAAGAACCTATGTGTTGTCTCTTCCACTTTGTATATTTGCCGGTCATCCAACACTTTTCCGGAACTACTCTCATGTATTTTCTTCATTTGATCCTATTGAATTGACTCGGGGTTCCCTTCTTGTCATCGTCGTTGGTGTTGTCTTTTAGTCTTCACTTTTCCGTCTCGACGTTCCTTAACAAATTCGAAGGAGTTGTCCGGACGTTCTCCTACCTTAATGCTCGTAAGTTGAGCATACTTATCCTTACAATGAAACCCTTCCAATATACTTAGGTGTGTCAACTGAATGAGGATCTCATTCTGTTATCTCCGTTAAGGGCATAATATAACTATAAATTCTACTAATCTTCGGTATATGCTTATCTATATCACCTATCATCATAATCAAGCTAATAAGTCCAAAGAGTGTAATAACCTAAAGTCCATACTAAGCATACTGAGATCCGCGGTAGTAGTGGTGGTCAGCCGTACTTTTCTATCCCCAACCAGACTATGCATGCATTTGAAAACTAAAAGTTCCCCTTTTAAAACTCAGACCCCTTTCAGGTTCTACTTAAAACTTATTCGGTCTTTCAGAAGATTTCAAGTGCCATTGTTGCCAACCTAGAGCTCTGATACCATGTTGTAACACCCCGGATTCTCAGAACCCGGAATATTACTGGTTAGGACCTCACAATGGGTCCCGACCTTAGTTTGACAACAATATTACTAGGATCTTACAATAAGACACAAATAAGAAAAACCGAAATTTCATAAAAATGTATTTTTATAAGGATGAATGCAACAACGTCTAACAGCCTAAAGTACTTAAACCACAAAAGACTAACTGTCTTTAACAGAAGAAAGAAACCACAAGGTAAACACCCAACCCCACTCTAAAGAGTACGGAGATCTGGTTAACCACTACTTCCGGATCACTCAGCTGTTGTTCTAACCTGTGGTAAATCTAAAAACACAACAAAACAACCATTAGCTAGTTATCTAAACATTAGGAGAATAATAATAGCACACACACACATAATATCATAAACACTCATCATGCTTTCAAACAATCCTTTTATTATCTTCATTTAAGTCGTTCACTCTAATGATACTTATTTTGTGACACGAGGGATTCCCAAACCTCGCCTCCGCCCCCGTGTACCCATCAGGAGTGGATCCGATGCATCTCACCGTGTACCTGTATGGTCTGGGTATAGAGAACCTCCCAGTCTCCTGGCAGAGCTGGGCAGTGATGTCACGGCCCGTTATACATACACTTGGGCCTTAACACATAATAACCACGGTCGTCCTAACAAGTTATTTTTATTATAACACACATTGCACACACACAACCATTATCACCCAACTAATATCCAAAAACCGGCTAAGTAAGTCGCACGGACTTACCTTGATCAAAAATCGTTTTCTCAGTTCTCAACTCGGTCCGAACCCGTGGTAACTTAAACGCCTGTCAAATAAGGCATGTGGATTAAAATCACATCCAGATGTCCAACCTCATGCGAAGGAATTACGGAAAAAAAATCTCTTATGGTAAAAGACCATTTTACCCTTAGTGCCGAAAATTCTCAAAGTCTATCATTTAGTTCTAATATTTTCTTTTAGAACCTATGTCCATAATCTAGTTCTCATTGAAAAGTTTGGTAAGGATTTAATAATGTTTTATAAGAGTTATCCAACATTCTTAATTTATACCATAGTCGTTAAAGGCTTGACTTTGGGTTCATATACACGGCTTGGATAAGGATATAAAAATCCCGAGATAAAATCCTAGATCCTCTATGATATACATACTAAACATAGGAGTAAAGATCTCTAAAAAATACTTAATCATCACTTCTACACAATTTCTCAAAGTCGGTTCCAAAACCAGAAAAACTAGACTTAGCCAAAATTGAGTATTTATTAACTGCTCAACCAGTCGACTTTGGACTCTTATAGACCCAGATCCGACAGTTGGATCGATCTCAACTTTTAATACATCATAGTATACATATCCATCTATATCATACCAAAAACTGAACGGTGGATTATGATTCTAAGGTATCGAAATAGGAGCTTAAACATGCTTGCTCAACACTGTTTTTCTGAGACTAAAACACAAGGTAATGTGGTCTGCAGTTCGAGTCTTACCTCCAACTACTTTCTGGATTATTGATCAACACTGAGGTTCAGAGTTCGAGTCCTGTGCTTGATGAAACAGCAAGTATGAAGTTAACATATACTCTCCCCCTTTTTTCTTTTTTTTTTGTATTGCACAAACAGAAAAACAGTTTACTCACTTAAGATCTCGATGGCTGCAGGAGGATGTGTACGTTGGCTGGCTTGGAGGGTGGGTAGCTTCTCTGGTTAGCCGTTGTTGTGTGTGAGGTTGCATGTCTGGGTCGGGTAGGTCACAGTGAAGATGTCCGATACTTATAGTCAAAGGAGGCATGGCTTGGTCGACACAGGCGCGGTACAACCTGCCCATGTGCATACAGATGCAGAAGCAACCCGTCCTCATGTTGTGGTGTAGCCGATGTCCGAGATGAGGTAGAGAGTTGCTAGGGTTTCCGGCCTGGACATCCTTCGCCAGCACGAGGGAGGTGTGTGTGCAGTACGTCGTAGCCCTGGGCAAATGGCGATCAATCCTCCACTCAAGGAAAGGCGAGAGGTCTC
The DNA here is from genome assembly GCA_033239125.1 of Fagopyrum homotropicum. NCBI lineage: Eukaryota > Viridiplantae > Streptophyta > Magnoliopsida > Caryophyllales > Polygonaceae > Fagopyrum > Fagopyrum homotropicum. The sequence continues at coordinate 150,721,137 of BSWB01000002.1, forward strand.
CGCTTGAAATGGGAACTCGATCTCCTTCTGTTAGAATGGCAATAATGGCGGATTTGTGGATCACATATACACAGAGAAGGAAAGTATCGATATGAGAGAAGATCTGTGACGTGGATGGCTACATAAGGAAGGTGTATCCTTGCGATTGAGACCGGTTGAATGTGGACGTTTTAATGGTGATGTATCAACGGTTACTACTCTACTACCAGTTCACCGGGGAGGATACGCCTGATGTGCCCGTAGAGGTTGAAGGGCCGGCTGCTGTAATGTAGGCAGAATGAAGCCAGGTGCAGGAAGGTAGGAGGGGGAACATCGATACTCACCCGTCGAAGAAAGGGGTAGCGGAGTCCGACGCCTAGGAAGACCGTCCGGCCGAGTTACAGTCGAGCTTGGAGAGCCGATGGTGGTTCTTGAGAATTGCTTCGGTTGTGCAGCGGTGATCGTAGATGCACGTACGCTTGATTAGGTTAGGCTTAGATTAGGTTAAGATTAGATTAGGTTAATTTGAGGGGTTAAGTTAATTGTTTAGCCATTAGGGTGAGGTAGAGGTTGGGCCAGTTGTAATTATTATTGGGCCGGGTCTTTTGGGCCTACTCATTTAACTAAGATGGATGATAAATAGATCGTTACTCGCACGGAATAAAAGTACGGAAATTATTATACGGGTTACATAATTATCATTTTATGTAATTCAGGTCACATAAAATGATACAATTTTAATATTGTTTTATTTTATTTAAAAAGAGTAGAGGTTGACGGATCGGGATCCAGTTTGATCCAGGATTGAACGGAGTTTAAAATTTTCGGGTATTACAAAATTTGGGGCGTTACACACATTTTGTTGCAAAAAAGAGGAGTGTTTGTGCAACATTTAATATATGACGATGCTTGCATTCTACTCCCCATTTTGTTGAGGTGTATAAATATATGAAGTCTCAAATAGATGGAAAAGAAGGGGTTTTATAAGGTCACAACTTTCAAACCATTGTCACTCTATATTTTTTTGTAGGCTTATTAAATTAGGCTTGACTCATTATACAAAAGCCTTGGATTAATTGATGTACATTTGATTTAATTTGCACAAGAAACACACAAGTATTGCGGGAATAGATGTCGATCAAAGTAAGAAAAAATTGCGGATATGTTCAATATATAGGGGCTTGTTGCCTTGATATTGTTATACTCAACAAAAGACCATAAGAAAGGAACATGAGAATTGTTCTTAGGTTTGAGACCTAACTCAATCATATACTTATTTGTACAATGTTATCATTTCTCTTGTAATTATTATGTCTACTGAAAACCTTTGATTCACCATCTCAACTATCCTTGAGAAGAATAAGTTAACCCAAATTAATTTTCTAGACAAAGAAAGGAACATGAGAATTGTTCTTAGGTTTGAGACCCAAGAGGATGTATTGGAGAAACTTGTCCTCATGCTTACTAAAACATCTTTTGAAGAGGAAAATAAGCACTTGGAAGTTAAGAAGCAAGAGATCGTCTCAACTTACGCTATCTATCTTGTTGAAATATTGTCAACTAATTTTAGTTCCCGGGTATTGGATACCGGATGTGGTTTTCATATTATTTTGAATGTACAAGGCCTAAGAAATAGAAGAAAGTTGCAGAAATGTGAAGTGAATCTTCGAGTTGGGAACGGACAAGGGTTGTTGCGCTTGTCATTGGAGATTATAGTCGAATTTTATCTTCTAGCTTAATTTTAGAACTTAATAATTGTTACGTTGGTCCTTGTACTACTAATAAATTAATTTCAGTTTTTACTTACAATTTAGAGGATTATAAATCTATCATTAATAGTTGTTTTTCAATCTATGAGAATGATGTTTTTGATGCCCAAACTAGCATGAATAGTAGTGGATTATACCTACTAGAACTCAAAACTGAAATATACGACATAAACACGAAAAAGAAAAAACCGAATGAATCAAAAGAAGTTATTCATGGCATTGTTGACTTGGTCACATTAGCAAAAATCGCATGAAAGAATTGCACAAGATTGGAATCGTAAAATCATTTGATTTAGAATCTTTTGAGACATGTGAGTCGTGTCTAATGGGAAAAATAACAAGGTTACCCTTCACTAGCTTGAGCAAGAGGTCTACTATTCCTTTAGCCCTCATACATACTAATGTATATGGTCCTATGAGTATATAAGCTAGAATGACTATCGATACTTTATTACATTTATTGATGATTTTAGTATATAATGAGTATATCTACTTAATGACGCATAAAAGCGAAACATTTAAAAAATTCAAAGAATTTCAAAATGAAGTTGGCACACAAACTGGCAAGACGAAAAAGGCACTTTGATCTAACCGAGGAGAAAAATATTTGATTCATGAATTTGATTATCACTTGAGAGGTTGTGGAATTGTTACACAACTCACTCAGGTACACCACATAAGAAATGTGTATTTAAAAGGAGAAATCTAACTCTATTAGACACAATCCGCTTAATGATGAGTTTTGTTGATCTTCCTACTTTATTTTGGGAAGACGTCCTCACTACTGCCGAATCCACACTAAACAAAACTCCGTCCCACTTAGTTGATATGACACCATATGAGTTATGGTGTGGAAATGTTCCAATCTTGTATTTTCAGAGAGTCTAGGGTTGTGAAGCTTATGTAAAATGTTCATTATTAGATAAGTTGACACCCAAATCTAACAAATGTTATTTTGTAGGTTATCCTAAAGAAACAAGGGGGTACTATTTCTATAATCCCGCTGATAACATGGTGATTGTTGCTAGGGATAATGTCTTTTTGAAAAAAGATTCTTTTTCCAAGAAACAAGTAGGAGAAATGTTTCAACTTAATGAGATTCAAGCTGAGCAACAAACTCAACAAGAAGAGGACATACATGATGTTGTTGAGGAACTTGACTATATTGATGTTACTGGACAAAGGGTAGAACCTCAAAATCAAGACATTCCTCAAGTAGATGACATCTTAGTGTGACCACATGAAGATGTGAAAATTTTTATAGTCGAAATTTCTCCTATTGTTGGACCACAATGGAGATCTAGTAGGATATGACATCAACCTACTCATTTGAATGACTAAGTATTCATTGTTGAGATCGACATTCTATTTTTAGAGAACGGCGACCCTGAAACCTACAAACAAGCTATTCCGGATGATAACTCCGAAAACAGGTTAACAACCAGGAAATTCAAAATGGAATCCATCTTTAAAAATCAAGTATGAGTCTTGATAGATTTGCTTGATGGGGTAAAACGCATTGGTTGCAAATGGGTCTTTAAGATAAAGACAAAAAAGGATAGAAATATTTCAGTGTATACAGCAAGACTTGTTGCCAAAGGATACAAATAAATTTATGGTGTTGAATATGAAGATACATTTTCCCGTGGAAAATGGATGTCATGACCGCTTTTCTAAATGAATATTTCAAAGAGGGTGTATATATGATACAACTTGAGGGTTTTAAAGATCCAAAAAATTCTATGAAGGTAAGCAAGCTTTGGAAATCTATTTATGGATTTGAGAAAACATCTGGTGATACGCCCCCGGCTAGAAGGACCCGCACCATTTTGAAGACATTTATTATTATTCGGCTATTTAATAATAGGCATTTTATATTCGGAACTTTAATTCCGGAACTTAATTCCGTGAATTAAATTCCGACCATTCAGATTTTAGGTTTTTCATTCCCGGAACTTAATTCCGGCTTTTAATTCCTTCATTTATGTTTCAACCTTTGGTTAGCCTCCATCCACTATATAAGGATGACTTGTCTCATTTGTAAGATATGTCTAATTTGAATCCAAGTGTTGAGAAGGAAAACTCTTGTAACACCCCGGATTCTCAGAACCCGGGACATTTCTGGTTAGGACCTCACAATGGGTCCCGACCTCAGTTTGACAACAATATTACTAGGATCTTGCAACAAGACACAAATAAGAAAAAGCGAAATATATAAAAGTAGTATATTTTTAAGAGATGAATGCAACAACGTCTAACAGCCTATAGTACTTAAACCACAAAAAGACTAACTGTCTTTAACCAGAAGAAAGAAACCACAAGGTAAACACCCAACCCCACTCTAAAGAGTACGGAGACCCGGCTGACCACTACTTCCGGATCACTCAGCTGTTGGTCTAACCTGCGGTAAAACTAAAAACACAACAAGAGGAACCGTTAGCTAGTTATCTAAATATTAGAAGAATAATAGTAGCACACACACATAAAAAATATAAACACCCATCATGCTTTCAAACAAGTCCATTTTATTATCTTGAGTTAAGTTACTCTTTCACGCTAATGATACTTATTTTGTGACACGAGGGATTCCCAAACCTCGCCTCCGCCCCCGTGTAACCATCAGGAATGGATCCGATGCATCTCACCTTGTACCTGCCTGATCTGGGTATAGAGAACCTCCCAGTCTCCTGTCAGAGCTGGGTAGTGATGTCACGGCCCGTTATACATACACTTGGGCCTTAAACATAATAATAACGGTCGTCCTAGCAAGTTATTATTATTAAAATCATGCACATAGCACACACAACCACTATCACTCAACTAATATCCAGAAACTGGCTAAGTAAGTCACAAGGACTTACTTGAGTAAAATCACACTCTAACAAGTCTCAAAACGATCCGTACTCGTGGTAACTCAAACGCCTGTCAAATAAGGCATGTGGATCAAAATATCATCCAGATGTCCAACCTCATGCGAAGGAATTACGAAAAAGCTCTCTTACGGTAAAAGACCATTTTACCCTTAATGTCGTAACTTCTCGAAGTTTATTCTTGAATTCTACTGATTTCTTTCATATCTTGTTTTCCATAATTTGTTTCTCACAGATAGCTTACTAGAGGTTATAAGATTAAATCTCAAACAAACTCGTCAACAAGAACAACGTCACTCCCTTCCCAGTTACTACTCTACTCTCATACGTGTATATATATATATATATATATATATATATAACTCTGTCTCACACCTCTCTATATATATATATGTTTATGTACACTATCTTACCACATATTTATTTATTTATACATCTCTTCCAACTACTACATCTCTATATACTTATATGGATCTACTGCAATCCTAATCCTACATTATTCATACCTTAACTCCTACCTTTATATATATATATCCACTTACCAGTGCGTACCCTTCTTATTCTTATATGTACACTTATACCTACTCATCCTTATGCATCTTTCTACATTTATATTTATACATTTATATTTACACGATTTCAAACTTATACTTACCAGTGCGTACCTTTCTTACCTACGTGCACTATTGTATTTGAATCCATTTACACCATTTCAAACTTATTCTGCATTTGTATTTATTTATACATTTATCTTTCTACAGCTCTACTAACCTACATGTGTAATATACGTATAAATATACAGATGAGGGATGACACACTGTCCTACAACCTCGTTACGCACTCGAAGGAGCCCAGTCCGGTTCGATTCTGCAGGATGGCTCGCAGGGGTCTCAACTGGCTCGTCGTTGCACCGCTCCTCCCGCCTTGGACTTCTGCAGTGTACTCGACGGGTTCAACGTCCTGGTTAGCACCGGAAGACCGAAGGAAACAAAACAAAGGAAAAGGGGAGGCGACTTACTCACTGCGGTGCCGGCAACCTTGGTTACGATACCGGTTCGTTCCACCGCTGCACTTCTCCGGCGTTCCGTGTCGATGCTGGGCGGTTTAGATTCGGCGATGAGAGTCGGAACCAGGAAGAAGGGCGGTGGCAAGGGTAGCGACGTACCTGGGTCGGCGAGGTCGGCGGGAAGGAGATCCGGCGGCTGTTGGTTGTGGTCGGCTCACGGTTGAATCGGAGTTGTCGCCTTCGTCGATTGTGTTGAAGATGGAGCGGCAGTATGAGGAGGGAAGATAGGATTAGAGCGTCTCCTGAGTTGGGTTAAGGTAATTAGGTTAATTAGGTTTCAATTAGGTTTCAATTAGTCTTTACTAATGGGCTGGGCCGGTAGTGCACAGTGCAATTGGGCCCACTTTTGTTTCATTAAACGAGCTGAAGCCAAACCCGTTACTCGTACGGATCGGTAGGGCATTTGCGGAAAATTTTACGGAATTATATTCCGTATTAGGTAAATTATTATTTTACTTTAAAGGTACGGAAATATCTCCAGTTACACATTTTATTATTTTATGTGAACTAAGGTCGCATAAAATAATAGAATTAAAAAAAATTCATTTTAACTTTATTTAGGTTAGAGGTTAGCGGATCGGAATCCGGTTAAATTCCGTATTAAACGGAGTTTAAAATTTTCAGTTATTACAACCCTCTTACTTGGTTTAGGCATCACTTCTTCTTCCATCCTCTTAAAAGTTCTATCTTGGATCTAGTCTTTGATCCAAGCCTTTCATATTCGAGGATCCTTTTGAAGGATCAACCGAACGCTTCCGCATCCATTTCTAAGCTTCTGCCGCCCAAATTCTACGTTTGATTCAACTCGAACGATCAAGAAGAAGTAGTTGAAGTTTCTCCTCGATCTAGATCGCCCATATTTCTATCATTGGTATCAGAGCTCGGGATCGAGGTCAAGTTTCATTATAATTTTTTTTTCTTGATCACATTTATTCAGTGTTCTTTGAAGATCTTCAAGTGTTCTTCGGTGTTCTTCGAAGATCTTCAAGTGTTCTTCGGTAATCTTCGAAGATCTTCAAGTGTTTCTTCATCATTCATTATGTTCTATGATGATCATGATTCTTATGATGAGGATGAGGAATGGTTACCTTCTCCATATCCACCAAAGGCCAAACAAACCACCCGGAGGTACCAACGAAGAGAATACTTTGAGGATGAGGAGTGGTTGCCTCGTCCGGACCCACCAAGGTCGATTTATTCCATAGATGGGCACCAACGGTATCCACACCAACAAGAATATTTTGAGGATACCTATGTTTCCCCAAGACAGAGTGTCAATTAGGAGCAAGTTGACAATGTTGCCCCCCGACGGCGTCCTAGTCCCCAAGAGGAGTATGTTGTGCTCAAGGCATCAAATGATGCTCTAAAGCGTGAGTTAGAAGCTTTGAAGGCACAAATTCTTGCTCACACAACGTCCGCCCAACAAAAAGAACCGTTATGTGATGATCCATTAGAAGAGGCCAAGGAAGATGTCGTCATTAAAACTTGTGCCCCGGTTATTCCAATTCATCTTGTCAATCCGTTATGTGTAGAATATTTTCAAGATGACAAAGATGAAATCATCATCAAGGGTGAAGAAGCCATCAACCATGAGAATGACACCATTATGTTGTTGGCCTACAAGTTCGAATCAGCTGAACCGAGGTTTGATTTTGTTTTGTCTAATAACATATTTACCGGCTTACCCTTTCTTCTTTCCGGCATGCCTCCGATGTACAATGTCACAAGCTTAGACGGCATGGTAGACAAACTCACCGGCGAGACCATCCACATGTACTACAAGTTTGAGCCTCCCGATCCGGAGTTCGTCCTATTTATGTTCGACAATCTTGGCAGTTCTACCGCTCCTAAGAAAGATTACAAGTCCAAGCCACCCGACTTCAACAATGGGCATCCAGTGTTGTATTTCAAGGGTCTTGTTCCTCAAGTGACTCCTTTCTTTTCTGACGGTGAAACTAGTCAGATATATATATATATATATATATATATATATATATATATATATATATATATATATATATATATATATATATATATATATATATATATATATATATATATATATAATCTATTTATATTCTTATTTAATTATTTCTTGAATGTCAAATAAAGTATTTAATCAATTTTATAGTTAACAAATGGGTTAATCGAAACAAATTTGATGAATGAAACCTCATTAAGTGAATTAAAATTATAAAATTGTTTAAAGTCCATAGTCCGAGTCATTAACCTACATATAAATGACATATAAAAGACTATATTGCGAGATCGATTGAAAAACACATGTTTCATGTATTATAGGGACATATAGATGTCTAATCGATTACATATATGTGTATGACGATACACATCGGGCATACCGATCTTATAACTTTACATGATCCGATTGTGGAGTCATACAGATTTTCATGATTAGTGAATTCCTTAGACATGAGCATGATATAATTACCATTAAAGTGATGATATATCTTTGACATTGTCAAAAGCTGACCTTAATAGGCAATGAAGAGTGATAACTGTGAAAATGTGTGTACGCTCAGATGGATTTCATCATGATTAACAATTTGATTTCAAGAGTTCAAGAAACATACTTGATGACAAATATGATTTCCATCATATAGTCAAGTAAAGAAATTAAGTGACAAAGGAGTTTAACATTGCACAATTATTATAAAGTACAAGTGGGAGATTGGAGGAATTATGTTCTTTAACATAAGGTGCAATTACTAATTATGTTATAGTACGATATATAAAGATATATAATTCGATGACATTAGATAGCCGTATCGTTTTGCTAGAAATCAACTATGACATGTATTTTATATGATAAAATATGTTGCTATTATTATCGGGTCATATGATGTCACACTCATTGGGTTGATAGACTAGATTGTTTAATATAAAAAAAATATAATTACGTCCGAAAGCAACATAATGGCGGGCTTTTTGAGAAATTCGAACCAAAATTAGCAACCCTAACTAGAGACCTTTCGGCTCTATTCGATCGGATTCATTTGTCATTGAATCGGGTTGATGAATTACACGTTCAAAAAGTTGGTTATCCAATTGAATTGTAAATGAATTGCATACTACATTGGGATACTGAAATTCAGAAGCAAACGCATTGTAGAATTGCAATTAAGACTTAATGGGTTATTAATTGCTAATAGGGGTGTAATACGAGCCGAACGAGCCAGAGCATCGACATGCTCAAGCTCGGCTCGTTTATAAACGAGCCGAGCCCGAGCCGAGCCTAAAATTTATACGAGCTTTAAAATGTGCTCAAGCTTGGCTCGTTTAGAAAGTGAACGAGCTCGAGCCGAGCTTTTGACGAGCCGAACCCGAGTAGCTTGTCTCATATTACAGCCCTAATTGCTAATCTAAATGCATGCAAACGGATAATAGTGATTACATGGGTCTCTAATGCATGCAAATGGCTGGCAAATATAAATGGGCAAATGGATTGCAAAGGAAAAGATTGGGTTTTCATTTTGGACGTGACTTTTGCATAAAATAGCTGATTATTTTTCACACTCTCCCTTCTATCTTTTTATGCACTTTTGATACTTGGCAATAGTATTCGAGGTGATTTAAATCTATATACAGGTAGTCCAACTAGAGGAGTCGTGTTTGAGATTCTCGAATATCTTTTTTAAAGTAGCGGTTCAAGCGTCATGATATATTTCTTTTTTTTTAAAAAAAAAGGTATATTTATTGAATGAGTTTATGTTATATGTACTCTTAATAGGTAATAGTGGTAAAAGAACTAGGAAGTCATTTTACTGTATTTTTTTTAAAAAAAATTGGTGAAGTATACTCTTTTTTATGGTTATTTGTTTTTGTAGATTTTTCTAGTTTTTACACTCTAATTGACTGACCACTATTAATCTGTAGCGGTACATTTACTAAATAGGTTTATGCTATGAGTCTACTTAATAGATTAATATTTGTAAAAGGCCTACTTGTACTTCTCCACCAAAAATCAAAAGCCTTGAAATTTCCTTGGCAACTTACACGCTTCCATCTCTCATCTCTTCTCCACCAAAAATCTACCTCGTCCGTGTAGAGCTTTCCCTTCTCCTTAATACCGCTTTCCTTAAGTAAAACTGAAGGAGCAATATAAGAGGATCCACGACCAATTTGTTGCCTTCCTTGAGTGGCATGTTGTCGACTTTTAGAGTCATGGTGAAGGGATATAACTTCCCTACAACCAATACTCTAGAAATGTATCATTTTATATTTTAAGAGTCACATTTGAATAAGCGTTTATGTTAAAGTCCGATACAGACGGACCGGTTGAGCGGGAGTCGTGTGCATACGAGCGCACATGCGCGTTAGGCCCGAGCCCAGCACATAAACCCGGCGAGATTCCATCCTAAAACCAATTGGCAATAGGAGGAGTAGCCCACCGACCTTATATACCAGGCTCGGAGTGTCCCCATCTTTCAATGTGGGACTTTATTATCTCCAACAGTTTATAATTTTCTTTGAAGAATATGTTGAGATGTAGGGAAAAGTATCACACATCGATAACACGCAATCAGGTGATACTATCATATAAGCATCCGGGCAACTCCTTCTATTGCCAATTGATTTTAGGAAGGAACTCCGTGTGCTTGTATTTGTAGTTCACCGAACATGTGCCCTCCGCGTCATTTGGTTCCGGACAGATATAAGAAAAAGTAACAAGATATCTTAGTTGATTTTTCTGAATTGTATGTATTGTTTAGATCTTATTTTGTTTAAAAGGTTTGGAATGTCCGACATTTTCATGATGAATGTGTGGTATTTGTTGTTAATTATATCTTTTGGATTATATGTCTTAGTTTTGTGTAATGGTAGCTCTATTATTGCCCAACACAAAATCCGAGAGTTGTGTGTAGAATGCTATATGGTCTTTTTATAATTCAGTGTGTTGTTTGCATGATGTGGGGGTTGTGTAAATTCATGCCTTAATTTCCTGAAAATTGAGATTTGATTATACATTGTTGTGGTGATTCGGATTTTGAAATACCTTTATTGATATACTATATTTGTTGATGAAATTCCCGATATATATTTAATTGGTTCAGAAATTATATAAAAACAAAATTTTCTTTCTCTCTTTACTACGACTGAATCAATTCAACTAACAGTGTCAATCGACTCGATCGTATTTGTTTATTTTTATTACCGACTTCCTTATTGTTATCTCGATCCATCATTTTCTTTCTTAGCCGAGTCTATTGTGTTGTTTCATCGATTTGATCCCTTTCCTTATGTTTTTGTTTTCTAGTTTACTTTTGTTTTTGGTTTAGGAAAGAACAACGAGTTTGGCTAATTTTTGATAACATGTGACACGAATCCCTTGGAGTGTTACATTCATCATGGAAACTTGATTTGTGGTTAGATGGAGTTAAAAAAAATAAATAAATAAAAAGACTTTGACGTGAGTTTTCAAGTAGACTACAATTTTATGGTGTTTTTAACATTCGCAAGCAAACAAATGTTGCCAAAGGGAAATGGCCTTTTAATGATTAACTAGTTTAGTGCCCGCACCTTGTGCGGGTTTGCCTAAATAAAAAATATTATATTTTCACTTCCATGCATCATTTATTTGATATTAGTCTATTAGAAAATTATTTTTTTATTAATTAATATGAAAACATGTGAGGATTAATTATATTTTTAATAAATAAAAGAAAAAATTAAAAATCTATTACAAATATTATTGTTCGAGTATTATATTTATATCTCAATATATTATCACTTTTGCTTTAAATTTTGATTTATTTTTTAAATTTAAAAAATGTGTCAAATCTTGTTAGAAGATTTGCGTGAAAATTTTTCAACAAAATCGAATTATAATATATAATTTTGTTAATTTTGATTGGTAGATAAGTAGAGTTGTTTTTTTTCTTCATTTTTTTCATTTTAACAAAATTGACGTAGCATGATGACTGTTTACAAATTATAATAAAATTTTTTTTTATAAAATAATTAATGGCAAATCTGTAAATACATTGTGGCAAATCTGTAAATAAATTGGAAAAATGCTGATGTGGACGACCTTAAAGGTTGACACGTGGACAAAATGGATGCTGCTTTAGTAATATATATAGATTTATTACACTTTATTTTAATAAAGAAAATATGATTACACTTCGAATCTGAAATAGGGTCGGGTCGGCCCAACGGCCCACATGCTATCTTTTCCTTCTTTAATTTCCACGCTACCTAATTCCATTTAGCTTTGTTCCTCATCTTACAAATTCCAACTCAATCATTTCTTTCGTTTTTTCCTTTCATAATATCATCCTTTCGTTCTTTCGGTTTAGGGTGTGCACAAATTCCGATCTTATTCACCTCGTTATGATTTTCTTCCGAAATTGACAAGATTTTAATCAAAATTGTAATCATGTCGCGTTAAAAGAAAACAGGACAGGATGTGGGTCTTTAACTTCTTGGTCTCGCTAAGCTCTTATCACATACAATTAGATTTTTAACTTCAAATTTAAATTACTCATAACCATAAATCAATTATCTAAACCTTAAATTTTCATTTACCCTAAAAGTAATCTTATGTCATTGTCTTATCTTATCGTTCTTCACTTATATAGTCCTACCTATTTATTTAGTTTGCAATTGAATTGTAAGTTCGTTGATTATATACTTCTTCATTGTGCTCTCGATTTAACTCTTATCGGTGACTTTTCATATTCATTACTCTCAATATCAACTCGCCTTCTAAAACAAGGTTTTAACGATTTTATAGTTTCCCCTTCAGCAATTATTCACAATTGTACTAGTCGAGATTGATCATGTCCCATCCCGGTTTGATTGCAACAAGACTAAGGCCCATGGGAATTAATCTAAAAAATATAAGACTTGTTCTTATCCATATCTATATATCTATATATCTATATATCTATATTAAAGCGAAAGCGCTTAATGTCACGAGTCATTCACTCATGGATTTAATGACACATGTCATTTTCTCACGCATTCACAAATTTGTAATTAATTATACTTTTATAATATCTCTTTTATAACTAATAATATTCATCTCTTTTCTAATTAAATTTTAAAAAATTTATCATATAATTCATAATAAAATACGACTAACAAGAAATGAAAAATATCCAATCAATTGGTATTTGATCATTCTATAATCATTTCAATTTTAATTAAAAACTCTCACCTTTATGTTTTCTAATATAACAAATTGAGTGAATGTTTTGCTTTACAAACTCACTTTTTAATTGATCGAAAATTAAAATAAATAAATTTTATGAGAAATAAATAAAATGTATTTATTTAATTAGAATTTTTTAATTTCAATATTATAATTACTATGATAGAAAAAATTAAAACCACCACCGTGTAAAGCACAGAAATTATACTAGTATGTATAAATAGTCGGAAGGAAACGTAAGATGAACTTCCCGTATTATAATAAACACTACGTTCGTTATTTCCACTTGCTATATTTTCCTTCTTTAATTTCCATTTATCTATCGATCTTCAGGCTATTTTTGAACGATCTCATTTAGAAGTACACAGACAACAACCATTTTCTTTTACTTACGGTGTATCATTAGCATTTATTCTTCGTTACATAGTTTGCATGATCCAAATATGTTTTATAACATTTTGATACTTCAAAATTAATCTTAATTTTTTTCTCCGTTTCAACCCTTAAGTTGCCCAATGTATCCACATGCAGATCATATACTTTCACGCTTAAGTTGCCCATGTAGGATAACTCACAGGGTGAATTGTTTAGGTAGTGTCACTACTAGAAAAGCGGGTATAAAGCGACACTTTTAATAGCATTTACCGACACCTTAAGGTGTCGCAAATATGATCTGCGACACTTTGAAAGGGTGTCACAATTTCCGCCGTCACAATTGGCAGATGTGTCAATTGCGACACTTTAAAATGTCATAGTAAAATGAGACACCTTAAGGTGTCACATTAGTTAATAAATTTGCGACACGTATATCTGTCATTTTTTTCCGACATTTGCGACACTTTAAGACGACTTTCTTCGATACTTGTTTTGTTTTTTTAACACTACTATTTTTGACACCTCAAGGTGTCAAAATTTACAATTAAATTACGAAAAAAATATTAATTTAACAATACAATTCTCTCTTTAACACCACCTGTAATAATATCAAAATGACATATATATATATATATATATATATATATATATATATATATATATATATATATATATATATATATATAATGTTCCAATATACAAGATTTTTATATTGATTGTTTCACATACTAGTACAAATAAAAGAAAATTTATTACATTATGAATTCTTACAAAATAGAGTGTTAATCATAAACCTCGTTCAAAGAACGTTAGATTAGTCTACTGTTTTTACAAAATATCATGCCCAAAAAATCCTACTATTCTTCAAATAAGTCCTTCCTTGAACTCTTGCTTCATGTCAAAGTCACATATCCTTACTTCTAGGCATTTGACTATTTGTAGCACTTTGGTCCATACTCTGGAAAAAACACAAATAATTAAACAGACAAAAAAATATAATTAAAGTGTACAATTTGATGTATGAAACGATTATAGCAGCAATATCTCCATCATAAATTGGAATGATTATTATACTAATGGTAAAGTATAGAATAATGAATGCCTATCACTTTAATCCAAAATTCAGCATAAAACAAACACAAAAATCTAATTAAAGTGTAATATATATCGATCCAAAATCCAAAAGGGGTTTCATTTATCCTCTTCTCACAAAATTTTTTTTTTTCCTATAGCCTACCGAGTTCCTGACAAAACCGATGAATTCTCTCTTATCGTTGAATAATGTACTTGGACTGTCCTGCATAAAGCTACGAAAGAAACTCAAAAAATAATAGTTTAACACATCTTACTTTGGATCTGCCTGCGTATATACACCAGGAACTCGGCATAGGAGAGACTCATAGGTGTCTAATCTTTAACTAAATATGAGTAGAGTAGTGCTCCTGTGAGATGCACAGAATGAAATTACTCAAATTAAGTTCATTAATCAACTTAAAGTGGTTTAACACACTGTTTGAAACACAATTGTTGTAGCACAAACTTAGTGGGCATAAAACAAAAGTCATAACAGGGACAAGTTAGCACTCAACTGACAAATCATCTAAGTCTTTAATTGGACAACTCAACCACAAGAACTGAAGAGATCCTTAAATGGATATGAGATAGTATATAGTCAGACAACAAATGGGACAAAAACACATGGTGAAGTCGCAAAATTCAGTACATCAGCATGTTTCTATAAAAGCAGAGTGAGCATAGTAAAGCATGTTGCATATTAACACTGTGTGATAGTTCTGTTGTCTGGCATATGTAAAACAATTTCTAGCTTCAAGTAGTGACCGCATAATTAAGTGAGAAATACAATTCTTTTCCTTTTCTTCTCTTTCAGTCCCTTGAATGATGTTCAAAGAAATGTTTTCAAAAAAGAGAACAGGATGACCCCATATGCATGAGTAAAAAGAATGATAAGGAAAAAGTATCACCACATTTACAGCTTGGATACAGCGAGAGAGTCAAAATCCTTTTACATAAAATTAAGTAAGCGATTAATACCTTGGAGCACCTTCAGCAACAAAAACCCGAAATGATCTTTTCTTCTCTTTAGCAGCCCAAAGAAACTCCATCACTGTCCTTGAGCGACCTAGTGTCAATATAACTTCACTGGAATGATATTTCAGTAAGGGACAAATATTTATGGTACTAAGCAATATCACATGCACATACTACATACAAGCACATATTTTCTCCACTTAATGCTCAAGAAAACTATGTTCACAATTCAGTATATAAATAACTAGAATCAATACTTACTTCTGATGAATGTGCTTCACTGCCTGTTCAGCAATTTGTTCATGACAAGTAAGTATGTCCTGAATAAGTTCATTTACTGCTTCAATAACGTCATGCTTCAGTTTCCGGCTCCTTGAACTTTTATCAAGCCGCTACAGGAGAGTCATCACACAACCTCAGTAAAGAACAAAATCAATTATATAATTTGGAAAAGATATTTTCATGAGTTCATCATCAGAGAGGTCTTTCCCAAGTATATCAAAGTATAATAACGGCAGTCCAAGCAAATCTTCACCAAAGGAACTTTTTAACATCTTTTAGAGCTTACAAGCTCTCATAATCTATAATTATCTAATAAGAGTGCTAACCGTGCATATTATAGCTAATAACTTTTAGTTTGCTTCCTTTCATAAGCACTCTCCCACATTTTGGAGTATGACAAGTTCAGAAAATGAAGAATACAAAAATTGAAGAGCATACAACCAACAAATAAAAAAAATGCAATAGCTGATGGAATCAAAACTATTCTATAGAACTAAACAGATCGCACACAAACAGCAACCCACAATTTGCACAGAAACTAAAATTTGCACATAAACAAATTACACTTCTAGACGTGCATTGCCTAAATCAAACAAATCTCAGACAGCTGTCGATTCAACTGCTTATTCGCAGTTATCTCAGAAACAAGTTCGGTGAGAGGCCTTTGTATTTGCCTTGTCTTTATGCTCCTAATTTGCAGTGATCTGATAGATTTCCTTATCAGTACTCATTATATGCCATTTTGGAACCTACGTATTGTGTACTTCTTCTACGCATTCGAATTCGCTTCTTCTGCCTAATATTGGAACAACATAGCTGACAGGCAATCCATAAAATTCGAGAAGAGAGAAAGACTAAAATTATAGAAGAGAGGAAGACTGAAGAACCTTGAAAGCGCGCAGGCACTCCTCCCTGATTTGGATTGAGAGAAGACGAAACTTTTTTCGCGAAAACAATACCTGATTTGGATGAGTTTAACCTAATATTTAGCCTAATATTTAGCTTTTGGGAATTTAGATTTTAAAATTGTGTTAAAATAAAAAAAAGAAGTGACGATTCAAGGCATCTCTGTCTGTGCTATTTGTGACACACAGGTGTGTCAATTTGTGTCATTTGCTCCACAGTGGTGTCTCTCTTTGTGCCATTTACGATAACTATCCGTGTCTGAAATTTGCGACTCATTAACGCGTCTCTTATATTGCCATTTGCGACACCTATATGTGTCAGAAAATTGCGACACCTTAATGTGTCGCAATTTAGCGAGGGTTTTGCGGATGCAAATTTTTTGCGACACGTTGGCATAGTGTCGGAAGAAAAGCGTCGCATATAGCCCGTGTTTCTAGTAGTGTGTATATAACTCACCATTGTATGTCTATGTAATAAAAAAGTTATAAGTTGTCTGATTACAAGAAGAGTATGTTAGGTTTGATCCTTATTTTAAGGTAAAGGTTGTAAGTCTTAGCAACTCGAGTTCAAATCTGGTAGCCGGTTCATCAACTCATTTAGTAAGGTTAGCCCAAGTGATGTGTATAAACTGATTGGGTCAAGCTGTATAGGCCCATATTCATGTATCCGGAAATAATGAGTTCAATTTTGACCCGTCTAACATATACATATACATATGGACAACAACTTTGAGAGAGATTCAACACAAAAAGAAAAGGAAAGAAACACGATAGCCCTAATCAACAACGGAGAGAAAAAGAGACTTCGAAGTTAGGAGATTCAAGTTCTTGCTCATACCAGACGGAGATCCTGGTTATGAGAATTGAAGCTCCTTCAACACTTTAGCAACAAGTGTTGACAATCCTAAGAGGAGGTCGAATTCCTCTCAAGCTCTTCTCTCTTATTTTTTTAATTTGTATATGTTGAATAGTTTTTATGTTTCATGAAGTATTTGTATACTCTTGTAATATGAACTTGTTCTTGTTAAAGTTGTTAATTGTAAGCATGTAAATGAATGGATTAAGGTCATGCATGATAAAATTCAATCTTTACATGCTAACAATACCTGGTCCGGCCTTGGTTCCTAAACCTAAGACTACTAGATTAGTGGATTGTAAATAGATTTATAAAGTCAAAGAAGGTGTTAATAATCTTGATCCTCCAAAATATAAAGCTAGACTTGAAGCTAAAAGTTCACACAAAAAGAAGGGATATACTATAATGACATTTTTGCACATGTTGTAAAATACAAAATCATGAGATTACTACTTGCCATGATTGTTGTGTATAACTTGGAATTAGAGCAGATGGATGTAAAAAATACTTTCTTACATGGTGACCTAAACGAAATAATCTACATGAGATAACAAAAGGGTTTCATTGACAAACTGAATCCTTAATATGCATGCTCATTAAATAAATCTCCCTATAGCATGAAGCAATCATCTAGACAATGGAACAATAAATTCAATAAATGCATGACCACTTTAGGCTTCTTAAGAAGTCAATATAATCATTCCTTATATTTTAAAAGTATAAAATCTAAAAATCCCTCGTTTGTGTTGTTGTATGTTGATGATATGCTCATTATTAGTAGTTGCAAACAATTTGTTTTTGGATGTAAAGTGGATCTTAAAATAAAGTTTGAAATGAAGGACCTTGGTCCTGTACAAAAAATTCTTAGAATTAACACCATAAGAGATAGGTCTAAGCATAAGATGTGGCTTACACAATCGGACTACCTAGTTAAAGTTCTTGACAAATTTGATATGAAAGGGACCTAGCCCTCTCTTATACCTTTAGGGGGAACTTTGACATGTCTAAGTCAGACTATCCAAAGTTTGACGAGGAACTTAAGAAAATGGTCATTGTTCTTTATGATGTAATTATTGGATCCATTATATATGTTATGCTTTAAACACGTCCTGATCTAGCTTTTTCCATTAGTGTGTTAAGTAGGTTTATGCCAAACCTTGGTGAGAAACACTGACAAGCTATGAAATACTTGCTTAAATATGTGTCTAACACTCAAAATATTGGTCTAGAGTATGCAAAACACAATTCAAACTTGACATTATGTGGATATGTAGACTCTGACCATGCAAGCTATAAGGGCAATAGAAGATCCACAACTGCTTGTTTCTATACACGGGCAAGAAATGTAGTTTCATAAAAGTCGCAATAACAATCAATTGTTATTTTGTCTTCCACCGAGGCTAACTATGTAGCCTCCACTGAGGCAGCTAAAGAAGCAACATGGTTAATAGGTATACTGCATAAAATTGAAGGAAAAGCCTATATGCCTATCATGAACATGGACAATCAAAGTGCTATCTATTTGTGCAAATATCATATGTACCATGAGAGGGCAAAACATTGGTGGTAAGATACCATTACATCAAAAAATGGTTAAGAATCAAAAATTGGTGGTAAGAAAAATACTAGGTGAGGAGAATCCAACTGATTTCAGGACTAAAAATGTTTCTTCTAACAAGATTGTTTTTTGCATGAATGCTCTTCACATACATGATGTGCCTTGACAAAACAAAGGGCACTTGATTTAATGACGGACAATGATCTCTTTCTCAGTTTGATTCCATGAAAGTTTTCAAAAGATAATCTTATTCTACTTTGGGTTATGGGGGCATTTGTAATATATGTAACCCACCATTGTGTGTCTATGTAATAAACAGGTTATAAGTGTAACACCCCAAATTCTCAGAACTCGGAGTATTACTGGTTAGGACCTCACAATGGGTCCCGACCTCAGTTTGACAACAACATTACTGTAACACCCCAAATCCACGGGACTCGGGATGTCACATTGGGCTAGGATCTCACAATGGATCCTGACCCTAGCCTGACAACAAGTTCACTGGACCTTACAACATGGCACTGACAAATATAAAACAAATGCATAAAACAGTATAAACTGTACGACCTAAATTAAACAACAACATAGCCGAGTATATAAATCGACATCCTCACATAGGATGTACAAAAGATCATCCTCACGCAGGAGGGGAAACACAAAAACCCCAAACCAACCACCTAATGTACGAGAGTCCTCGGCCTGTCACCCTGCCAGATCACTCAGCAGTGCCTAACCTGTAGGGCATCTACAACATGGTAATAACCATTAGCTATCCATACACATATATAGAGTAATGCATAAGCACAATCACACATAGGGAAAGATAAACATATCAGCATGCTTTCACTCATTTACCCATTTATTCATCTCAATATAATGGTCATTCACTCAAATCGTATAGATATAATATATATGAAACTAGGTGACACGAGGACCGATACATCCTCGCCTCTGAGCCTGCTAGCCAGCCGTACTAGTATCGGTCACACAATCCGTGTACCCTATGGGAGTGGATTGCGCCCTTCCTGTAAACCGGTCTGGCTTGACATCAGAGAACCTCCCAGATTCCACGGCGGGATGAAAGGGAAAGGTTATCACAGCCACGCAGTGGGGCAATTAATAAAACATAGGTCGGTAAATACGACATCACATGCTATCATAGCAAACATATAAGGCACACACCACTCATACAAACACCCCATATAAGGATGGTAGCTAAGTAAGTCCTACGGACTTACCTCAACCTTGTACAAACTCAACCACGATCACCTCTACACTGGAGGGACAACACGGCCTATAAACAAGGCATAAAGAGATATATCAACCTCTATTCATCAAAGGGGTCACACCTAGACCCAAAGGGATCCATAAGGATCATACTTAATCTATGAGCCTCACAACCAACTAAACCTCAATATCTCAACATAACTCACAGTTCCTCAAATCTCAAGGTAGTATCTAATAACATTCCTCAATCTTAATTTTAATCCTAATTTAATTAATTAACCTTTAATTAATTAATTAGATTTCGCCAGAATAACGTTTTGCCCGCAGGCAATTTCTAAACCCTCTGTCATCAGATTTCAACAAACAAACTATCCATAATCACCAGAATAATATAATGAGCATAATGGAAATTCCAATTATCCATTTTAACCAACTCAAGGTCAATTTATACTAACCCGCAATACGGAAAACAAATAAATTCATAACTTATTCGTTACTAACCCGATATACGAACCGGAAGAAGATCCAGACTCCTAGCGATACGGAGAGTAAGAGCGCGGTATAAAACCTTACGTTTGATGAATTGCGGTAGTCCGTCGGCGTTCCGATAGCGGTAAACGGAAGCTTTACCAAAAATCTAATAAACGGAAATTAGATTTGTACCACGATGTAGAGGACAAGATAAGGGACTCGTTGGTATAAACGGATTTGAAGTTGGATCGAAGACGATTGAGTTGTGGGAGGTTAAAGATTCGATCTATACGTTCGCTTACTCTCTCATTTCTCCGTCTGTAACTTTTGCAATTGATTTGCAAATGAAGATCCACCGTCTTCAATTCTTCTTTTAACTTATATACTTTAATGTATATATAATATATTATAAGTGAAGTGAAATGGAAGAGTACTCAGCAAGCCGCCCTTCTCACTTGTTTATCTGTACATTTTATATATATAAATATTATATAATAATATATAATATTATATAATCCTTATTCACATTATTTAATTGAAATGCGGGTATATTTTCTGATCTCCAAAATTTACCAAATTGGAATATAAAATTCGGAATATTATCGGGATAATTAATCCATAATTATTTCGTAAAATGGGCATTCCTAAGCCGCATTTCTTAACCGCTAAGAATCGGAATATCGACTCTTTTGGCCGTTTTGTCTTTCCATGTTATTTCATATCTAGGACATATCCGATGTCCTGATCATTTCTCTTAACTGCATTTTTATTAATTGGAGCTCCCAAATGCTCCAAATAACACCGGAGGGTAAAAATAATTACCCGGGGGAAAAAGTAAAAATTTCCCCAAACGTCCAAAATTACGCGAGGAACATAACGGTGGGACTCATACTCATCACTAGCGAAATCTTCGCGAGTTATATGTCAATTACTATCAACGATTAAGTTAATCAACATTAGTTAGAATTCGGAAATCCTAGCTATTACATCACACACCCCTTAAAAAAAAGTTTCGTCCCGAAACTTGAACAATTCCCAAATCCTCTCGGACCCATACGCCGAGGTATAACTCTCACTCTTTCTATCGGAGGTATCACATCTCCGTTCAAAAGATCACAACCTATAACAATCTATAACCTCAAGTATAAACATGGAGGAATCATCACTCCAGGAAACAGGGCCATAACGCTACCCACAGGCGTAGAGGAATCACGTCTCTTGCCATACCACATCACAAGGCATAGAGGAAGCACATCTCTGGCCAAAACATATCACATGCATAGAGGAAATACTTCTCTAGCCAACCCATAAACATATATATCGCATGGAGGAATCACATCTCCACTGAGCTATGTCCATCAAGGTAGCATGGAGGAAAGAACCATCTCCAGCTGAATCCTAATCCCACTCAAATAGCATGGAGGAAAGAACCATCTCCAGCTATAAATATAATCATAACGTGGAGGAAGTAATCATCTCCAGCTATAGCATACATCACGCTAGCACATCAAGATCTACTAAGATCGTAAATCACATCACAACTAGCATGAAATAACACATCAAGGCATATAAGCACATAAGCACAACATTCATCAAGATAGCACTAAGATCTACTCGTGCTCCCACAAATGGGTCTGTCCCAACATATACTCTAGATAGTTCCTCAGGATACTATCATCAGTCTCTCACATAGCCTCTTCAAGCCTTCATCTTGACCATCATATCTTCAATATGGGAATGTCTTTCGAATGCAAGCGTTTCATATCTCATTCCAAGAATGTAATCGAATGCTCAATAAAAGTGTGGTTGGACTCAACCACCAAATCACCGTAACTCACAAGGTGTCTCGAGTCTGGTATATACTTCCTCAGTTGAGACATAAGAAACACTGGGTGGATATCCTCTAATCTCAGAGGCAAAGCTAAACATCATGCTGCCTTCTCCGTACTGGTCGATCTCAAATAAACCATCATATTAGAAACTCAGTTCCCTTTCCATATTAACACGTCTAACGTCTCGCAGCTGAGATACTTACAGCCGGACATGAACTTTCGCTTGAACTTTAGAGGTTAACGCCTCTTGTCTACATATAATATCTGGTGACTCTGTACATCCAGCATTCTTCCTTCAATCAACGTTACTTGAACTATAAAATCCTGAATCTGGTATGGTGTTATTCCACTATTACTATTAGATCACTTCTAGCATAAGGATATACGACATCTATGTCTATATATATTGTCTCATAGGGCCATCCCAGAAAGATGCACGTCCTTCATTGTTATATAATAAACTCATTAATGGAAGGTAATATAACCATCCACATTTCCATTCAACTTACAACTTATAATAGATCTTTAAGACTAGATGATCCTCTCTAACTGAGCATCTGTCAGGGGGTAAAGTGTAGTCATGAGGTACATACTCGTCCCCAAAGCAGTCAGAATCTGCTGCCCAAAATCTCAAAGTAAAAGCATCCATCTCGATCAGAATGATCGTTCTCGGTATACCATGGGCTGATGAAGAGTCATGACCACTTTTGTGTACCTACTAATGCAGATGGAGACAGAGAATATTACGGTATACCCACTGTACGCCTTATTCAGTACATTCAGGTACGAGTAAGATGGACCACGAGATGAGACAATTACATTGTATGAAGCCAATATTACCAAATTTGTGATATAGTATGTGACCTGTCAACAGGTCCAGATAGAGTATTTCCGATCTAGAGATAAGCCCCACCCACTACCAGTGCAGTAGTAGAATTTGGGAGGACAGATCTATGGACTTTGTTATGGGATTGTGACCCAGTAGAAGATTGATGTTATCTGGATTGTTGGTAACAAATTAATGAAACCGGTACGTTTCATCAGAAAGACGTGGCTAGTGAATGAATTGGCTGAGGAGTACACTAGACAAATAGTGAGACTTGTACGAGGTTGAGGTAAGTCCGTAGGACTTACTTAGCTACCATCCCTATGTTGGGTGTTTGCATGAGTGGTGTGTGCTTTATATGTTTGCTATGATATCATGAGTTGTCGTTTTTATCGACCTATGTTCTATTGACTGCCCCACTGCGTGGCTGTGATAACCTTTCCCTTTCATCCCGCCGTGGAGTCTGGGAGGTTCTCTGATGTCGGGCCAGACTGGTTTACAAGAAGGGCGCAATCCACTCCCATAGGGTACACGGATTGTGTGACCGATACTCGTACAGCTGGACATTGTACTCAGAGGCGGGGATGTATCGGTCCTCGTGTCACATACTTTCATCTATCTATATATATATGGTTTTTGAGTGAATGGTTATTATATAAAGATAATAAATGGGTAAATGTGTGATAGCATGCTGATGTGTTTATCTTTCATGCTTGTGCTTGTGCTTATGCATTACCTCATATATGTATGGTTAGCTAACGGTTTCATACCGTGTTGTAGATGTTTACAGGTTAGGCGCTACTGGGTGATCTGGCAGGGTGACAGGCCAAGGACTCTCGTACATTAGGTGGTTGGTTTGGGGTTGTTGTGTTTCCCCTCCTGCGTGAGGATGATCTTTTGTACCTCCTATGTGAGGATGTCGTTTTATATACTCGGCTATGTTGTTGTTTACTTTGGGTCGTACAGTTATATTGTTTTATGCATTTGTTTTATATCTGTCAGTGTCATGTTGTAAGGTCCAGTGAACTTGTTGTCAGGCTAGGGTCAGGATCCATTGTGAGATCCTACCCCAATGTGACATCCCGAGTCCCGCGGATTCGGGGTGTTACAGACAGTATAAACTGTACGACTCAAATTAAACAACAACATAGCCGAGTATATAAATCGACATCCTCACATAGGAGGTACAAAAGATCATCCTCACGCAGAGGGAAATACAACAACCCCAAACCAACCACCTAATGTACGAGAGTCCTCGGCCTGTCACCCTGCCAGATCACCCAGTAGCGTCTAACTTGTAAACATCTACAACACGGTATGAAACCGTTAGCTAACCATACATATATGAGGTAATGCATAAGCACAAGCACAATCATGAAAGATAAACACATCAGCATGCTTTCACTCATTTACCCATTTATTATCTTTATATAATAACCATTCACTCAAAAACCGTATATATATATATAGATAGATGAAAGTATGTGACACGAGGACCGATACATCCCCGCCTCTGAGTACAATGTCCAGTTGTACGAGTATCGGTCACACAATCCGTGTACCCTATGGGAGTGGATTGCGCCCTTCCTGTAAACCAGTCTGGCCCGACATCAGAGAACCTCCCAGACTCCACGGCGGGATGAAAGGGAAAGGTTATCACAACCACGCAGTGGGGCAGTCAATAGAACATAGGTCGATAAAAACGACAACTCATGATATCATAGCAAACATATAAAGCACACACCACTCATGCAAACACCCAATATAGGGATGGTAGCTAAGTAAGTCCTACCGACTTACCTCAACCTCGTACAAACTCAACCAGGATCACCAACTCTGTAACACCCCGAATCCGCGGGACTCGGGATGTCACATTGGGCTAGGATCTCACAATGGATCCTGACCCTAGCCTGACAACAAGTTCACTGGACCTTACAACATGGCACTGACAGCTATAAAACAAATACATAAAACAGTATAAACTGTACGACCCAGAGTAAACAACAACATAGCCGAGTATATAAAACGACATCCTCACACAGGAGGTACAAAAGATCATCCTCACGCAGAGGGAAAACACAACAACCCCAAACCAACCACCTAATGTACGAGAGTCCTCGGCTTGTCACCCTGCCAGATCACCCAGTAGCGCCTAACCTGTAAACATCTACAACACGGTATGAAACCGTTAGCTAACCATACATATATGAGGTAATGCATAAGCACAATCACACATAGGGAAAAATAAACATGTCAACATGCTTTCACTCATTTACCCATTTATTCATCTCAATATAATGGTCAGTCACTCAAATCGTATAGATATAATATATATGAAACTAGGTGACACGAGGACCGATACATCCTCGCCTCTGAGCCTGCTAGCCAGCCGTACTAGTATCGGTCACACAATCCGTGTACCCTATGGGAGTGGATTGCGCCCTTCCTGTAAACCGGTCTGGCCTGACATCAGAGAACCTCCCAGACTCCACGGCGGGATGAAAGGGAAAGGTTATCACAGCCACGCAGTGGGGCAATCAATAAAACATAGGTCGGTAAATACGACATCACATGCTATCATAGCAAACATATAAGGCACACACCACTCATACAAACACCCAATATAAGGATGGTAGCTAAGTAAGTCCTACGGACTTACCTCAACCTCGTACAAAATCAACCACGATCACCTCTACACTGGAGGGACAACACGGCCTATAAAAAGGCATAAAGAGATATATCAACCTCTATTCATCAAAGGGGTCACACCTAGACCCAAAGGGATCCATAAGGATCATACTCAATCTATGAGCCTCACAACCAACTAAACCTCAATATCTCAACATAGCTCACAATTCCTCAAATCTCAAGGTAGTATTTAATCAACATTCCTCAATCTCAATTTTAATCCTAATTTAATTAATTAACCTTTAATTAATTAATTAGATTTCGCCAGAATAACGTTTTGCCCGTAGGCAATTTCTAAACCCCCTGTCATCAGATTTCATCAAACAAGAACCCATAATTACCAGAATAATATAACGACCATAATGGAATTTCTAATTGTCCTATTTGACAAGCCTAAAGTCAATTTAGGCCAAATCGCAGTACGGAAAACGAATAAATTCATAACTTATTCGTTACTAACCCGATTGACGATCTGAAAGAAGATTCGGAATCACAACGATGTAGGCTACGCATGGACAGCATCAAATTCATCGGAATCTGAGCGACGGAACCGTCCTGGTGACATATATGCTCGACCAGCCCTCCATATACTCGGAAATGCAGAAACTCGGTACCGTTATGAAGAGAATGAAGAGAGGAATCCAAAAACTCAAACGGAATTGAAATCGGATTAGAAACGGAGAGTAGATCTGAGTTTGAAGGTTGAGAGAAATCAGAGCTTTTACGAGAAAACGTGAAAGGAAATGAATTAATAAAGGATTTTCCGCTATTTATAGTGAAGACGATAATTATCCTTTAGTAAAGTCGATAATTATCCTTTAACCGATCCAAAGGCGGGTCGAACCTCTTTCTCCAAACTTCTCGAGATTGGAACATTAAATCTGGAATATTGTAGGGATAATTCTTCCACAACTGTCTCGGAAAACGTGTATTCCTAAGCCGTCTTTCTTAGCCATTAAGAAACGAAATAGCGACTCTTTTGGCCGTTTTGCCTCTCCATGTTATTTCATATCTAAGACATATCCGATGTCCTAATCATTTCTCTCAACTGCATTTTTATTAATTGGAGCTCCCAAATGCTCCAAATAACACCGGAGGGTAAAAATAATTACCCGGGGGAAAAAGTAAAAATTTCCCCAAACGTCCAAAATTACGCGAGGAACATAACGGTGGGACTCATACTCATCACTTGCGAAATCTTCGTGAGTTATATGTCAATTACTATGAACGATTAAGTTAATCAATATTAATTAGAATTCGGAAATTCTAGCTATTACATCACACACCCCTTAAAAAAAGTTTCGTCCCGAAACTTGAACAATTTCCAAATCCTCTCGGACCCATACGCCGAGGTATAACTCTCACTCTTTCTATCGGAGGTATCACATCTCCGTTCAAAAGATCACAACCTATAACAATCTATAACCTCAAGTATAAACATGGAGGAATCATCACTCCAGGAAACAGGGCCATAACGCTACCCAAAGGCGTAGAGGAATCACGTCTCTCGCCATACCACATCACAAGGCATAGAGGAAGCACATCTCTAGCCAAAACATATCACATGTATAGAGGAAATACGTCTCTAGCCAACCCATAAACATATTTATCGCGTGGAGGAATCACATCTCCACTGAACTATGTCCATCAAGGTAGCATGGAGGAAAGAACCATCTCCAGCTGAATCCTAATCCCACTCAAATAGCATGGAGGAAAGAACCATCTCCAGCTATAAATATGATCATACTCGGGTAGCGTGGAGGAAGTAATCATCTCCAGCTATAGCATACATCACACTAGCACATCAAGATCTACTAAGATCATAAATCACATCACAACTAGCATGGAATAACACATCAAGGCATATAAGCACATAAGCACAACATTCATCAAGATAGCACTAAGATCTACTCGTGCTCCCACAAATGGGTATGTCCCAACATATACTTTGGATAGTTCCTCAGGACACTATCCTCAGTCTCTCACATAGCCTCTTCAGGTCTTCATCTCGACCATAATATCCTCAATATGGGAATGTCTTTCAAATGCAAGCGTTTCATATCTTATTCCAAGAATGTAATCAGATGCTCAACAACGATGTGGTTCAACTTAACCACTAGATCATTATAACTCACAAAGTGTTTCCAACCTGGTATATACTTCCTTAGTTGAGACACATGAACCCTGGTGGAACATCCACCAACTTCAGAGTGAAAGCTAAACATCATGT
The DNA here is from genome assembly GCA_033239125.1 of Fagopyrum homotropicum. Classification (NCBI taxonomy): domain Eukaryota; kingdom Viridiplantae; phylum Streptophyta; class Magnoliopsida; order Caryophyllales; family Polygonaceae; genus Fagopyrum; species Fagopyrum homotropicum. Next base: position 150,749,294 of record BSWB01000002.1, read on the forward strand.
TGCCTTCACAAAACTGATCAAGATCTCAAGTAACCGACATATTGGAAACTCAGTTCCCCTTTCCATAATAACACAACTAACGTCTCACAACTGAGATACCTCCAGCCGGACATGAACTCTCGCTTGAACTTTAGATGTTAACGCTTCTTGTCTACATATAATATCTGGCAACTTTGTACAACCAGCATTCTTCCTTCAATCAACGTTACTTGAACTATAAAATCCTGAATCTGGTCAGGTGTTATTCCACTACTACTACTAGATCACTTCTAGCATAAAGATATACGACATCTATGTCTATATATTGCCTCATAGGGTCATCCCAAAAAGATGCACATCCTTCATTGTTATATAATAAAATCAGTAATGAAAGGTAATATAACCATCCACGTTTCCCATTCAACTTACAACTTATAATAGATCTTTAAGATCTAGATGATCCTCTCTAACTGAGCAACTGTCAGGGGGTGAAGTGTAGTCATGAGGTACATACTCGTTCCCAAAGTAGTCTGAATCTTCTACCCAAAATCTCAAAGTAAAAACATCCATCTCGATCAGAAATGATCGTTCGGTATACCATGGAGTCTCACTATCTGTCTAGTGTACTCCTCAGCTAATTCATTCACTAGCCACATCCTTCTGATAGAAATGAAACGTGTTGATTTTATTAATCTGTTACCAACAATCCAGATAACATCAAATCTTCTACTGGGTCACAATCCCATAACAAAGTCCATAGAGATGTCCTCCCAAATTCTACTACCGCACTGGTATTGGGTGGGGCTTATCTCTAGATCGGAAATACTCTATCTGGACCTGCTGACATGTCACACACTATATCACAAATCTGGTTATATCAGCTTCATACAATATAATCGTCTCATCTCGTGGTACATCTTACTCGTACCTGAATGTACTGAATAAGGCGTACAATGGGTATACCATAATATTCTCTGTCTCCATCTGCATCAGCAGGTATATAAAAGTGGTCATGACTCTTCATCAGTCCATCTACTCCCATGGAGAACTATGGTGCCTCAGTACGAGACATCCTTTCTCTAAACCTTTTCAAGGCCGGGAAGGTCTCCTGCTTCTGTTGGACCTCATCCAACAGACCAGGTAGAACCTCTGAGGTATAACTGGGTATCCTCATCAAGGAACTGATTGTCTAACTCTAGCCAAGCTAGATCTCTCTGAAGCTGAGGCTGAACTATCAGTCTCACAATCATCTTCTCTTGGAGCATTTTTCTGTTCAAGTTGTTGGCGACAACGTTCAACTTCTCTAAATAGTATGGAATCTCTGGGTTAAAGTCTTGATCAACTCGAGTCCTTAACGCTGGTGGTTATTCAACTCCGTTGCTAACTCTAAATCAGGCGTCAGATAGTTCTCCTCACACGTCTTCAACTGTAGACCCACATATCCATAACTCCACTCCTCTGTATTAATATGCGTCTTAAACTTACTTAGGATGTATCACCGTAAATCACGGGATCCCAAAAATCTTCTGACTATAACAGAATGGAAGCAGAGGTCAAATGCCTCCTCAACTCTTCAAAACTTAGACACATTGCTTTCATCACGTAGTTATGGTGGTCTTCTCAAAAGACTCGCAAATGAATACGTAATCATATAAAATCCTTCTTCAAAGCATTGGTAGCAGTCGGATGAGCCGAGAAAACTACGTATTCCTTAATGTTCATCAGTATCTCCCATGTTACAACATACTTAATTCTCGCTAGGTCAACCATGATCCCATTGGCGGAGACAACATGGCCTAAAAAGGCTACCATTGGCATCTCAACTTACACTTAGAGAGCGTAACACACAACCCTCTATCTCTCGAAATCTGCAGAACGGTCCTCAGACGATCGGTCTACTATTCTCTGCTATGAGAGTATACCGACATGTCATCAATGAAGTCCACCACCAACTAATCAAGGAAATCGATGAAGATAATGTTCATCAACTCCATCAAAACTACTAAAACATTCGTCACCCAAATGACATCACTACAAACTCGTAGTGTCCATAACGGGTATGGGATGCTATCTCATACACATGTTGCTCTCTCATCCATGACTAGGGATATCTTGAGCATAAAGGAATCCCGAAAACACAATTGCTTCTTGAAGTTAACTCGTCAGGTCGTCAATACGGAACATGGAACCCACTAGGGTAAACCCGTTTCAGTAAACTTTTCAAGTTATCAGTACAATATCTCAACAAGCACCATATAGTGTGGCTTTCCCATTCAATCTTGTATCATACTTCAACTCGATAACAATGTCCACACTCCGCTGAGGTGACAGCTAGACGGTTCAGTATCACGTCTATAAACTCATAAACAGCTGGAATAGCTTCCAATGTTGGACTATCAAGCTCCTTCATTGTATAACACTAGAAGGCGTCACATCCCTGTGCTATCAGCTCGATGCTCGTACAGTCCTGATGACAAACCCGTCTCTTCAAAGGTCTTAACCTCGGAAGACCTCTATTTAACTCAACTCAGTAAAGACTATAATAGTCTTACTATTAAAAGCTAACACCACATGATATCTATTCATCCAAACCATACACATAATGACTTCCTCATGCACCTACGACATGACAAAGAAGTCTGCAACCATACACGGGTCCCTGAAATAAGGGAACAAACACGCATCTCACGGGTATCTCAGACCCAAAAAGGTAATCCTGTAAAGGAAAATCCACCTTCTACTATATACAAAAAGTCAACCATTAACGCATGCATCGAAAGACATGAAGTGCATAACACTCACAACAAGCAAAACTCCACCAGGTAAACCATTAACGAGAATGGTACCTATAACAGCTAACACTCGTAGCTCCACTACATATCATCACTCAATGACAGATTCATGCTCCTCAGGTATCACTGAGGTCATTACTATAGCCTCCACTTCCACTCTTTCTGCACCGGAAAGAGGAAGGTCTTGATGGGAAGAAACACCACCGTGCTGACAGAAAGGGCTAGATGGCCTAGCTCACCATAAGTGAAACAAGCTATCAGTGCCAAAGGGCACACAGAACGCAAATGATCTGGATAGCCACAACTGAAACATAATCATCCCATCCTTGCAACCTGTGCAACTGAAGGGTAACTCGACCTTCGTCGTCCACCTGAAATGATCTCACTCTTGAAGGGAACCTGTAAAGGCAATGCCTTGCCCTGTCGACAAAACTTCGCTCTATGCCCTGCTTTACCACACGTAAAGCATATGATAGGAGCCTTTGGGAACACAGCTTGCCAGTGTCCCAACTTTCACGCAATTAAAACACTGTAGTTCCTTGCCAGTCATCTTCATGGCCAAAGGATCACTAGATTGTCCTGATATCGGACTTGGTTCCCCATTCATCATCTTTGCTTCTCTAGTAACTGATTCAGTCCATTGCTTCTTTCCGGATCTAGAAGCTTCAGTTGATCTCACAATTGTTGGTAAATCCGGTGTGGATCTACCCGCTATCACCGCTTCATATACTTGTTACATATATTCTTGAAACTCGGATCTACTCATGGAGACACGATCAGCCTCTTCAAATTCGTTCTCTACCATAGGGGAAACAACAGCGGAAACTGGTCCCTGACTTATCACCACTGGAGGAAGAGGGGGTGTACCCCTACCTCATCCACTACAGATACTACTCTAGTCTGAGTAATCTGTAGGATATACGCACCTAATCTTATAAGGCTATATATATGCCATATGTATCGATATGTATATAATACATCCACATAATCCATAGTACACACATATATATATATACATATCTACGCTGCAGAGATCCATGGCAGAGGTGACGACTTCTCGTACATTCTATCCCAAAACCACACTTAAAACCAAAACCTTTGAAAACGTCAGATCCCATGTGGGCTCTGTTTATTTTAGCTATCAAACCTCATTGCAGGTAGCAAGTGCCATTGTTGTCAACCTGGGCTCTGATACCAACTCTGTAACACCCCGAATCCGCGGGACTCGGGATGTCACATTGGGCTAGGATCTCACAATGGATCCTGACCCTAGCCTGACAACAAGTTCACTGGACCTTACAACATGGCACTGACAGATATAAAACAAATACATAAAACAGTATAAACTGTACGACCCAGAGTAAACAACAACATAGCCGAGTATATAAAACGACATCCTCACGCAGAGGGGAAACACAACAACCCCAAACCAACCACCTAATGTACGAGAGTCCTCGGCTTGTCACCCTGCCAGATCACCCAGTAGCGCCTAACCTGTAAACATCTACAACACGGTATGAAACCGTTAGCTAACCATACATATATGAGGTAATGCATAAGCACAATCACACATAGGGAAAAATAAACATGTCAACATGCTTTCACTCATTTACCCATTTATTCATCTCAATATAATGGTCAGTCACTCAAATCGTATAGATATAATATATATGAAACTAGGTGACACGAGGACCGATACATCCTCGCCTCTGAGCCTGCTAGCCAGCCGTACTAGTATCGGTCACACAATCCGTGTACACTATGGGAGTGGATTGCGCCCTTCCTGTAAACCGGTCTGGCCTGACATCAGAGAACCTCCCAGACTCCACGGCGGGATGAAAGGGAAAGGTTATCACAGCCACGCAGTGGGGCAATCAATAAAACATAGGTCGGTAAATACGACATCACATGCTATCATAGCAAACATATAAGGCACACACCACTCATACAAACACCCAATATAAGGATGGTAGCTAAGTAAGTCCTACGGACTTACCTCAACCTCGTACAAAATCAACCACGATCACCTCTACACTGGAGGGACAACACGGCCTATAAAAAGGCATAAAGAGATATATCAACCTCTATTCATCAAAGGGGTCACACCTAGACCCAAAGGGATCCATAAGGATCATACTCAATCTATGAGCCTCACAACCAACTAAACCTCAATATCTCAACATAGCTCACAATTCCTCAAATCTCAAGGTAGTATTTAATCAACATTCCTCAATCTCAATTTTAATCCTAATTTAATTAATTAACCTTTAATTAATTAATTAGATTTCGCCAGAATAACGTTTTGCCCGCAGGCAATTTCTAAACCCCCTGTCATCAGATTTCATCAAACAAGAACCCATAATTACCAGAATAATATAACGACCATAATGGAATTTCTAATTGTCCTATTTGACAAGCCTAAAGTCAATTTAGGCCAAATCGCAGTACGGAAAACGAATAAATTCATAACTTATTCGTTACTAACCCGAGTGACGATCTGAAAGAAGATTCGGAATCACAACGATGCAGGCTACGCATGGACAGCATCAAATTCATCGGAATCTGAGCGACGGAACCGTCCTGGTGACATATATGCTCGACCAGCCCTCCATATACTCGGAAATGCAGAAACTCGGTACCGTTATGAAGAGAATGAAGAGAGGAATCCAAAAACTCAAACGGAATTGAAATCGGATTAGAAACGGAGAGTAGATCTGAGTTTGAAGGTTGAGAGAAATCAGAGCTTTTACGAGAAAACGTGAAAGGAAATGAATTAATAAAGGATTTTCCGCTATTTATAGTGAAGACGATAATTATCCTTTAGTAAAGTCGATAATTATCCTTTAACCGATCCAAAGGCGGGTCGAACCTCTTTCTCCAAACTTCTCGAGATTGGAACATTAAATCTGGAATATTGTAGGGATAATTATTCCACAACTGTCTCGGAAAACGTGTATTCCTAAGCCGTCTTTCTTAGCCATTAAGAAACGAAATAGCGACTCTTTTGGCCGTTTTGCCTCTCCATGTTATTTCATATCTAAGACATATCCGATGTCCTGATCATTTCTCTCAACTGCATTTTTATTAATTGGAGCTCCCAAATGCTCCAAATAACACCGGAGGGTAAAAATAATTACCCGGGGGAAAAAGTAAAAATTTCCCCAAACGTCCAAAATTACGCGAGGAACATAACGGTGGGACTCATACTCATCACTTGCGAAATCTTCGTGAGTTATATGTCAATTACTATGAACGATTAAGTTAATCAATATTAATTAGAATTCGGAAATTCTAGCTATTACAACAGACCAGGTAGAACCTTTGAGGTATAACTAAGTATCCTCATCAAGGAACTGATTGTCCAATTCTAGCCAAGCTAGATCTCTCTGAAGCTGAGGTTGAACTATCAGTCTCACAATCATCTTCTCTTGGAGCGTCTTTCCATTCAAGTTATTGGCGACAACATTCAGCTTCTCTGAATGATATGGAATCTTCAAGTCAAAGTCTTGACCAACTTAAGCTCTTAACACTGGCGGTTATTCAACCCCTTTTGCATAAAATATACTTCAGATTTCTATAATCTATAAAAATATGACATGAAGATCACACCGGTACGGTCTTCTCAAAAGACTCGCAAATGAATACGTAATCATATAAAATCCTTCCTCAAAGCATTGGTAGCAATCGGCTGAGCCGAGAAAACTACGTATTCCTTAATGTTCATCACTATCTCCCATATTACAACATACTTAATTCTAGCCAGGTCAACCATGATCCCACTGGCGGAGACAACATGGCCTAAAAAGGCTACCGCTGGCACCTCAACTTACACTTAGAAAGCGTAGAATACAACCCTCTATCTCTCGAAATCTGCAGAACGGTCCTCAAACGATCGGTCTACTATTCTCTGCTATGAGAGTATACCGACATGTCATCAATGAAGTCCACCGCCAACTAATCAAGGAAGTCGATGAAGATACTGCTCATCAACTCCATAAAAACTACTAAAACATTCGTCAACCCAAATGACATCACTACAAACTCGCAGTGTCCATAACGGGTATGGGATCCTATCTCATACACATGTTGCTCTCTCATTCATGACTAGGGATATCTTGGGCACAAAGGAATCATGAAAACACAATTGCTTCTTGAAGCTAATTATCAGGTCGTCAATACGGAACATGGAACCCACTAGGGTAAACCTGTTTCAGTCAACTTTTCAAGTTAATAGTACAATATCTCAACAAGCACTGTATAGTGTGGCTTTCCCATTCAATCTTGTATCATACTTCAACTTGATAACAATGTCCACACTCCGCTGAGGTGACAACTAGACGGTTCACTAACACGTCTATAAACTCATAAACAGCTGGAATACCTTCCAATGTTGGACTATCTCGCTCCTTCATGGTATAACACTAGAAGGCGTCACATCCCTGTGCTATCAGCTCGCTGCTCGTACATTCCTGATGACAAACCCGTCTCTTCAAATCCACGGGACTCGGGATGTCACATTGGGCTAGGATCTCACAATGGATCCTGACCCTAGCCTGACAACAAGTTCACTGGACCTTACAACATGGCACTGACAAATATAAAACAAATGCATAAAACAGTATAAACTGTACGACCTAAATTAAACAACAACATAGCCGAGTATATAAATCGACATCCTCACATAGGAGGTACAAAAGATCATCCTCACGCAGGAGGGGAAACACAAAAACCCCAAACCAACCACCTAATGTACGAGAGTCCTCGGCCTGTCACCCTGCCAGATCACTCAGCAGTGCCTAACCTGTAGGGCATCTACAACATGGTAATAACCATTAGCTATCCATACACATATATAGAGTAATGCATAAGCACAATCACACATAGGGAAAGATAAACATATCAGCATGCTTTCACTCATTTACCCATTTATTCATCTCAATATAATGGTCATTCACTCAAATCGTATAGATATAATATATATGAAACTAGGTGACACGAGGACCGATACATCCTCGCCTCTGAGCCTGCTAGCCAGCCGTACTAGTATCGGTCACACAATCCGTGTACCCTATGGGAGTGGATTGCGCCCTTCCTGTAAACCGGTCTAGCCTGACATCAGAGAACCTCCCAGATTCCACGGCGGGATGAAAGGGAAAGGTTATCACAGCCACGCAGTGGGGCAATTAATAAAACATAGGTCGGTAAATACGACATCACATGATATCATAGCAAACATATAAGGCACACACCACTCATACAAACACCCCATATAAGGATGGTAGCTAAGTAAGTCCTACGGACTTACCTCAACCTTGTACAAACTCAACCACGATCACCTCTACACTGGAGGGACAACACGGCCTATAAACAAGGCATAAAGAGATATATCAACCTCTATTCATCAAAGGGGTCACACCTAGACCCAAAGGGATCCATAAGGATCATACTTAATCTATGAGCCTCACAACCAACTAAACCTCAATATCCCAACATAACTCACAGTTCCTCAAATCTCAAGGTAGTATCTAATAACATTCCTCAATCTTAATTTTAATCCTAATTTAATTAATTAACATTTAATTAATTAATTAGATTTCGCCAGAATAACGTTTTGCCCGCAGGCAATTTCTAAACCCCCTGTCATCAGATTTCAACAAACAAACTATCCATAATCACCAGAATAATATAATGAGCATAATGGAAATTCCAATTATCCATTTTAACCAACTCAAGGTCAATTTATACTAACCCGCAATACGGAAAACAAATAAATTCATAACTTATTCGTTACTAACCCGATATACGAACCGGAAGAAGATCCAGACTCCTAGCGATACGGAGAGTAAGAGCGCGGTATAAAACCTTACGTTTGATGACTTGCGGTAGTCCGTCGGCGTTCCGATAGCGGTAAACGGAAGCTTTACCAAAAATCTAATAAACGGAAATTAGATTTGTACCACGATGTAGAGGACAAGATAAGGGACTCGTTGGTATAAACGGATTTGAAGTTGGATCGAAGACGATTGAGTTGTGGGAGGTTAAAGATTCGATCTATACGTTCGCTTACTCTCTCATTTCTCCGTCTGTAACTTTTGCAATTGATTTGCAAATGAAGATCCACCGTCTTCAATTCTTCTTTTAACTTATATACTTTAATGTATATATAATATATTATAAGTGAAGTGAAATGGAAGAGTACTCAGCAAGCCGCCCTTCTCACTTGTTTATATGTACATTTTATATATATAAATATTATATAATAATATATAATATTATATAATCCTTATTCACATTATTTAATTGAAATGCGGGTATATTTTCTGATCTCCAAAATTTACCAAATTGGAATATAAAATTCGGAATATTATCGGGATAATTAATCCATAATTATTTCGTAAAATGGGCATTCCTAAGCCGCATTTCTTAACCGCTAAGAATCGGAATATCGACTCTTTTGGCCGTTTTGTCTTTCCATGTTATTTCATATCTAGGACATATCCGATGTCCTGATCATTTCTCTTAACTGCATTTTTATTAATTGGAGCTCCCAAATGCTCCAAATAACACCGGAGGGTAAAAATAATTACCCGGGGGAAAAAGTAAAAATTTCCCCAAACGTCCAAAATTACGCGAGGAACATAACGGTGGGACTCATACTCATCACTAGCGAAATCTTCGCAAGTTATATGTCAATTACTATCAACGATTAAGTTAATCAACATTAGTTAGAATTCGGAAATCCTAGCTATTACAATTACTAGGATCTTGCATCAAGACACAAATAAAGAAACCGAAATTCATAAAAAGCCATGTTTTTAGAGTAATGAATGCAACACTGTCTAGCAGCCTACAGTACTTAAACAAAAGAAAAGAACAACTGTCTTAACCAAAAGAAAAGAAAGACAAAACAACCCCAACCCCGCTCTAAGGAGTACGGAGACCCGGCTGACCACTACTTCCGGATCACTCAGCTGCTGATCTAACCTGCGGTAAGTCTAAAACAACAACAAGAAGAACCGTTAGCTAGTTATCTAAGTATTAGCAGAATAATAGCAGCACAAACACACTCAGATAAACATAAACACTCAACATGCTTTCAAACAAGTCCGTTTTATTATCTTGCTTTAATTTACTCGTTCACTCTAGTGATACTTATTTTGTGACACGAGGAATTTCCAAACCTCGCCTCCGCCCCCGTGTAACCATCAGGAATGGATCCGATGCATCTCACCTTGTACCTGCATGGTCTGGGTATAGAGAACCTCCCAGTCTCCTGTCAGAGCTGGGCAGTGATGTCACGGCCCGTTATACATACACTTGGGCCTTAAACGTAATAATAACAGTCGTCCTAGCAAGTTATTATTATTAATTCACGCAATAGCACACACCACTACTATCATTCAACTAACACTCAGAAACTGGCTAAGTAAGTCACGAGGACTTACCTGAGTCAAAATACTCTCTAACACGTCTCAAACCTTCCGTACTCGTGGTAACTCAAACGCCTGTCAAATAAGGTATGTGTATCAACATTACATCTCGATGTCCAACCTCTTGCGAAGGAATTACGGAAAACAACTCTCTTACGGTAAATGACCGTTTTACCCTTAATGCCGAAAATTCTCATTTTTATTCTTAAGCTCTACTATATTCTTTTATAACCTGTTTTCCAAATTATTTTCTCTAGGATGGTTCCTATAAGTTAAAACTCGAAACCACTCCTCAAGGAACAACATTCCTCTTCTTTCCCGATCACCACTCTACTCTTCCACAAGTATATATATACGTATGTATCTACTCTAATTTTTTTTTTTTCCTCAACTCGTATAGTTATATAACTACTCGGTATTTATATATATATCTACATAATTTCGCAACTCCCAAACTCGCACTTATATAACATACCCATATATATATATTTATATTTAAATATATATATATATATATATATATATATATATATATATATATATATATATATTTATATTTATATATATATATATATATATATATATATATATATATATATATATATATATATATATATATATATACTCGGCACACTAACCTGCCTAACACTCGGCACACTAACCTCTAACTTACACATCCATACACATGCTTTCAAACTTTCCTACTAACCTGCATAGATTTTTACGTATATTCACACAAATGAACTCAACACACTACACTCACAACTCGTAACTATATATCGATATATACAAAGAGGGGAGTTTGCTGCAGAGGAAAGACGAAGCGGAGCAGCCGACTTACCGGAGTTGCAGTCCAGCTGGGAGGTCCTAGGCGGCACCGAGCTGCAGTCCAAGGCGGAGGGGTCGGGACTGGTGCACACAGCAGCAGCAGAGAGGTTAGCAGTGCAGACCGGAACCGCAAGAGGGAAGGGATGGCTACTCACCTCGTCACACGTCGGCACAGGGAAAGGGTCCAGCGGAAGGTCCGGCTGGTTCGCGGCGCGGTTCACTGCACAAGCGGCGGTTCAGAGGCCGAAACGCACAGAAGGTAACGAGAGAGGGAGGGATGGCGAGTAGGCTTACCGGAGTCTCCTGCAGCGGCTGGCGGCTCCGGCGTGGTGCGATACCGCAGCGGACCGATTGAAGACGGCGGACTCGGCGGCGATGTCTCCGGCTGAAGGCAGCGTCGGGATGCGGTGGCTCGGTGGCGGCTCCGGTGCGAAACGTTACTGCGGTTGTCGGCCTTCAGATGCAGAAGAGAAGGGAGGAGTATGTTGTTGCAGGGAAGAGAGATATGCGGCAGTCATCCGTTTAGCGGAATAGAATTAGGTTAGATTAAGCGTAGGATTAAGAAAAATTAGGGTTAAGATGGGTTTAAATGTGGGCTGATGGCTTGGGCCTAGTGTTGGCCCAATTAAGCGGTTATCTCGTGTAATCAAAGCGGAACTCGTGACTCGTTAATTATGTGCATATATATAATACGGAATTAAATTCCGTATTATCTAATTTATTATTATTTTTAAAATTTAAGGCGCGTATTTGATTCCGGTTACAAGGTTTCATCATTTTATGTTAGTTAATGTCACATAAAATAATAGAACTAACACTCGTTTTATTTTATTTTAGTTTATGTATTTATTTATTTAAGATTGACGTTTCGGAAATCGGTTAAATTCAAATTTAACCGAGTCTCAAAATTCCGGTTATTACAATAAGGTGTCTGCTACAAGAAGAGTATATTAGGTTTGATCCTTATTTTAAGTGAAGGTTGTTAGCCTTGGGAAACCGGGTTCAAACCTGATAGTCGGTTCAACAGCTCATTTAGTAAGGTCGGTCCAAGTGATGTGTATAAACTGATTGGGTCAAGCTATGCAGGCCCATATCCTTGTATCCATGATTGATGAGTTCAACTCTTACCCGTCTTATCATATATATACATATTAGTTTGATGCTACAGGACAACAACTTAGAGAGAGATTCAACACAAAAAGAAAAGAAAAGAAACATGCTAGCCATAATCAATAACATAGAGAAAGAGAGACATCGAAGCTAGGAGATTCAAGTTCTTGCTCACACCAAAATGAGATCTTCGTTATGAAGAATTGAGCTCATTCATGAAGTGTTTGTATACTCTTGTAATCTGAACTTGTCCTTGAGAAAACACGGAATCACTTTCGGGACGAGTTTTAACCTCGTGAGACTCAGAGGAATAGAGGAAATCGAATCCCGTCAACAAATATGTGTGTTGATCTTATCCCATCTTGATTATGTTCTTGTTTCAAGCTAGTATAAACGATAGATCTAGGACATAAGATTCACAGTTCCAGAGACTATAACATGATCACTAGGATCATCCAATGGGTTTCGGAGGCCATGTGTCAACATTTTTTTATTATCAATTTTAAAAAATTTTGTTTATTAGAAAAAAACGAAGAAAAAAGATTAAAAATACTATTTTGATATAAAAAAATTACATGCAAGAATGACAATAAAAATTAAAATAAGATTGTTCTTAACATTAATCTATTTTTGGAGAAAAATTTTATACAGAGAGGAGATAAAAAAAAATATGTATAAAAAAAATAAAAAATAAACATATCGATTGAGATTTGAACTCTTGACCATTTGCACTCATCTCATCTCTCATCTCAACTCTTCTCATCTCATCTCATCTCTGATCTCTCATCTCATCTCACATCTCATCTCATCTCATCTCATCTCTCACCTCATCTCTCATCTCATCTATCATCTTTCATCTCATATTATCTCTATCTCTATCTCATATGTCTCATCTCAACACATCTCATCTCATCTCTCATTTTTCATCTCATGTCATCTTATCTTTATCTCTCACATCTCATCTCATTTAATCCCTCATCTCAGTCATCACATCTCATCATCTCTCATCTCATCTCATCTCAACTCACCCAGGCCCGTCCAACAAGGGGTGTCATTCGACCCAACAGCACAGGGCCCCCAGTTTTTTTGGGGTCCCATAATAATAGTGTTTAGTTAATATATCAAACAAAAGAGTGCTTGCCACATTGGTTAAATCTCAACATTAAGTGTAAATGGTCTAGGCTTCAAATCTCATTTCTACTATTTTTTATTTTATTGTTTATATAATCTTTTTACCTCCTCTTTTGCTTATATTTATTTTTTTATCTCCTCTTTTGCTTATTTTTTTGGGGCCCATTATAATTATGTTTATATAATCTTTTTTATCTCCTCTTTTGTTTTTATTTTTCTATCTCCTTTTTTGCTTATAATTATTTTTTATCTCCTCTTTTGCTTATTTTTTTGGGGGCCCATTATAATTATGTTTATTTAATCTATTAAACAAAAGAGTGCTTGCCACATTGCTTATTTTTATCTTTTCAAGGGGTGTAATTTTTTTTATATCCTCTTTTGCTTATTTTTATTTTTTTTAACTCCTCAAAATTAGGGGTAAACGGTCTCATTTTATTTTTTATTGTCATTCTTTCATGTATTTTGTTATTAAAAAAAGTAATTTTATTTTTTTTTCATTTTTTTCTTGATAAAATATATTTTTTAAAATTGATAAAAAAAAAAAAAAAAAAAAATATTGACACAGTTCCTCCGAAACTCATTGGACGGTCCTGAACTCACCTCACCTCACCTCAATCTATATCTACGAGATTCACGATTATCGTTGTATTGACCTACCGTAGTAAGCTTGAATGATCCTCCAATATTATTTTCCGTTAAAGCATAGTTCATTAAAAAAAACTATAGTAAATAGCTTGAGTGACATGGTGGCGAATTAATGATTTAATTTGGAAGTGAATTGCGTGGGGCAAGAGTAAATAGAATAGTGTGGGGCATGTGGAAGTGGAGGCTAATCAATTTAGGTCAATCTTGCACTATCCAATATTGACGACCATAATTTAGACAATCGTTAGTTGACACACCCCATCGTGATCACTCTTTACGCTACAACTAGGACTCATACTCAACTGTAACTTCTTCTATAGAAATCGATAATTACCATTCCTGTCAAGACAATTCTCAATGTCTTAGATTTTATGCTTTCTTTTTCCTGCCCTTTCTTCTCATATATACATAGATAATTAACGAATACTGATGAGTTATAATTAAACATGGCCTTTTCTCTATGAATTAACAGTAGGGTAGCTAGCACATGGAGGTAGGTACCCATGCATCAGCTTCTGCTTATAAGAGTAATGTTTTTATAATACCAATCATGCATGCACTCAACTCAACTTGGACGTATAGTCATGGGCAATATAAATTATATATAGCGCGCTAAACGGTGTTTCATTCTAAAACCAATTTACGATGTCAGATTTCTTATCGATATGACATATTCTCAACTTCGAGGGTTTTCGCCGGTGACATGGCCCTATCAAAAGTAGAGTAGAGATGATCTTGGCCACATTACCAAAAAAGCTTTGGTTCCACCATGGCATATTAATGATATTATATATGAATGCTTGGTTGGCCATGAAAAGTGATGGCCTACGTACCAATTTCTTTCATCTTCCATCAGCTGTTTGCTGTCTTTCATTTTATGTAGGGTTAATAATACATACTTTTTTTTTGCACGATATATATGCTTAAGAGCTCATTATATCATCTACTTAGTATTTACAATCAAAATAAAGTCAGCCAGAAAATTATTGACTCATTCTGGTACAGCGTCGTTGTTTGATGGACCATGATGATCGTAAAGGCGCGGGGCTAAGGTGGGCAGCAATCATAAGACCGACTTGTCACCATCGCTTAAATATCGATAACCTGTAAAGGGTTTAATTAGTAGTGGTCAATGGTGAATACTGAGACTGTATAAATAGCCACCAAGCTAGGGTTAGGGTTTTCACATCAACACAATTGCAACCACTCACCCACTCACTTATCTTGTCTTTCTTTTACGAATTATTCAATCACTTCATTCTTCTAGCCTCCACTTACCTATTAATTTCTATCTGTATATATATAACAACATTCTTCAGTCATTAATCGATCAAATTGAAATGAAGAAGAGGCAAGTCGTCGTCAAGAGATCAGATTTGTCTCGCCGATCAAGCCAGAGCAACGTGTCAGCTGTACGAACAGTGAGATATGGAGAGTGCCAGAAGAATCACGCCGCGAGTGTAGGGGGATACGCTGTGGATGGTTGCAGAGAATTCATGCCGAGCGGCAACCATGGAACAGGAGATGCGTTTTTATGTGCAGCTTGTGGGTGTCACAGGAATTTCCATAGGAAAGAGGAGGAAGTTGTAGATGCTTCATGTGAGTGTTCTTCTCCCTAGTATGATTGTTCTTGTACTACAGTATATGAATCAATTTGACTCAATAGTATGATTGTTCATATGGGTTTGATGTAAATTCAGATACGATTGGAGTTGATCAATATATTTCATGGTTGGTGATTGTATAATTGGAATTGTAAGATCGATTGAGTTCAAGGTGGCTTTTTCACTTCTTTTCTTTGGTTGTTGATTGTGAATCATCTGATATAGTGTATAAGTTTGACAAAATGAATTGTTACAATTTGTGATTTGGTTGTTCTTGTATTCGTCCAATTGATACAACTAAATCCAACATTTGAATGCTATTTTGTTGTTCATTACAATTATCATGGATTTGGAATCATGAAAATATGGGAAATTAAATAAAAACTCCAACTTTTATGAGGGATGCAAAGAAAACACCCCCAACTCATAAGGTGGTCTATAAATACATCAACCTATATATACTGATATATATATATGTTATGGTGAATGTATGTTAATTTATCATTTTATACAGAGCATGTCTAAGACGTGGAGGCAATACACGTTAAGTGAACTCACAAAAAAGTCTTCGGAACTTCATCCTGAAACCAATTAGCAATAGGAGTCGCTGTAAAACGTATATATTAAGTTCGCGCATAATCATATTGTTGATGTGGATTCCACATATCTCAACAATATATACTATTGTAACTTATAGAAACTACCCGCATTTTGGATGTATAATATATGGGTAGTTTTCTTAAATTTTGAATGTAAATTCATTGTTAATTTTATTGGTGTTTTGTATAAAATACATAATGTATATACTCGACAAGACAAAAGGGGTTGTTTAACCAATTTGTTCTTGTCCACCACGTAGATGATTTGATACGTGGGATAGTGGTAAAGAAAGTCCCACGAGTAGAGAATTCAAAGATGTGCATAATTTAAGTTTTAAGGCTCTATTATCTTGTCATTTGATGAAGCGTAAACGTTGGTGCATTGTGTACGTGATTAGATTGATGTGTAATGAATTGACACTATATTAATATCACTTTGAAATACTTGTGGTAAACATTGTTAAATTGATTGTCTCTAACAGTTTAGATGGCCCCCACGTATATCTAATCTGGTTTGCCATCAAAAGATAGTAGTGATGGATGATGTGTGTATACAATATTACAATGGATTAGCACCGGATTTGAAAATCGTTAGTTCTACCGACAACCGCTGGTTTTACATTATACACGGTGTTCGACTTACGCATTTTGACGGCGTTTAATGGGCGCCAACGCCAAGAGCCAGCTAAGTCGAAACACAAAATCTTCGTTTTTTACTATTCATTCTAAAATGCTCTTAAGTATGTGCTTCACAAGGAATTCAAATTAAAAAACACGGGATAATTATTCTCGAAATTTAATATTGAACTATGGTTTTGAAGATTTCAGTTTTTGATCCGACGTGGTGTTTCGAAAAATTTACTCTCTCCAATGTGAATTCAATAGCGGAGTGTAACTTGTGGACTGCTAGTTCATCTAGTAATTGATAGAGACAGAGAACAATCAATAAAGAAAGATTGAGATCTGCAAGACAGAAAATGTCGAATGTAGATATGAAGTTGTACTTTCTTTGAATTCCTTGTGAAGCACAAGCTTTAGAGCATGTTAGAAAGCCTACAATGCAAAGAAGAAGGTTTTGGTGATTCGATTTAGCCGGTGCCAAGAGTCGGACGGCGTCCAATTTATTTTATTTTCTCAAAAATATTTTTTAAAATAAATAAAATAAAAATGGGTGTTGATTTTTTTTTTTTTGTGTGTGTGTGGGGGGGGGTGTTACCTGTATGTTAGTTTAGACAATATTTATTTATATGATAAAGTAGATCGAAAATTAGGGGTCATCTAATGAGTTTTGGAGGTCCCGTACATAAAAAAAATATTTTTTTTGTTAATTTTATAAATTATATTTTACAAAGAGAAAACAAAAAAGACTAAAAAGATGAAATAATGAGGATTGGTTATAGTAAAGAGTGCATTTGTGGTAAGACATTCCGGAGTAATCTGGACTGTTGATTCACTTGATTTAATGACCTAAAGTCATTCACATTATTTAATGACTTAAGAGGCTATAGATGCGGTGAAAATTTTGTAATTTTTAGAAGGTACAGGGCAATTTTGTTCATATGAAAAATCTATGAAATGCGGTGGCATTTTTGTAATTTTGATGAAAATTATAACAATTATTATCTTAGTTCATAGTTTGATTTCAATTCGTACTACACACTATCAGTTTGATATTTTAAGTAGTTAGTTCACTTAATATTTTGTTAATTTAGTATTTATGTTTTTATGTATTTTTTTGTTAGAACTACAATATACAATGTTCGAACTAATGATACCTAAATTTTGAGCATATATTATAAAGGTTCATATATTTATAGTTATGGTTACTAGATACGGTGTTCTATTAGTTCAAATATTATATATTATTAGTTCATGCATTATGTGAACTTGTGAACAAAATTTTTAAAAAAAATTTATGAACTATTAGTACAATATAATTTGAACTAACAAAACAAAAAAATTTAACGAAGTCTACAAAAAATTTGAACGAAAAAAGTGCCCTGTAGAAAAAGAAGAAGGAGGGATTGGAATCAAAAAATAAAAAAATTTGAATGAAAATGTATAAAATTTTGAAGTAAAAAGGTGTTAAAAAAGAACTATTAGAAAAAGCAGTTTAAAAAATTAAACGAAAATATGAACCATTAGAACAAACAGTTTGAACTAGAAGAAAGGAAGAAGTATAAAAAGTGGAATAAAAAATTTTCAAAATTTTCATACTATTAATTCAATAAGGTTTGAACTAAAATGCATAAAAAATTTGAACCAAAAAAGTGTTAAAAAAACTAATATTTTGAACTAACATAACAAAATAGATTCTCACTACAACTTTTAAAATTTTCAAAAATGTCACCGTATCAGTACCTTTTAAAACATATTTTCAAAACGACAAAATTTTCACTTGAACTTCATATAATTACAAAAAAATGTCTCCGCACTGGACAATAATCGTTAAATGACATGTACTAATCTGGACCGTTGGATCAAGTGCATCAACTGTTGAAAATGCTCCGTAATGCCGTACTTGTATTTTTGCTCCGTACCTGAACCCATTCCAACAATGAAAATAAAAATTAAATGAGACTCTTCTTAACTTCAAATATATTTTTTTTAAGGAAAAAATGCTCTAAATAGCACAACATTTGCTAATGTTGCGGAAGGTGACACGAACTTTTTAAAGTTGCGGAAAAAACGAACTATAGGGGGTGTTGCCTTTATAGCACCGGTAATTAATCCGTTAAAAAAAACTTTTTACATTTTTATAATTGTTATAATTTGGTAAGATATGAATTTAAAAAGGGAAACCAAATAATAAAAATAAAGAAAAATAAGTAAAAAAAAATATACATTTTATTTTGATAGGATAAAATATTCAAAAAGAAAAGCATATAAGAAAAATTTATAATATATTTGCAGCAAATTACTTAAATTACATAAATTATAAAATGAAAATAGATTTTTTGTTCTTTGCTTCTTTTTTTCTTTTATATGAAACATAAATATCAAAAATAAACAAATATTTTTTAACTAAAAAAAAAAGAAAAGCATAAGAAAATATTTTTTCATTTTAAAATCCGTAGTTTATGTAATTCAAGTAATTTGTTGCAAAGAAATATATATTTTCATTATATATTTTTCTATTTTAAATAAAAAATTGAAACATTATCCTACCGACTTATAAAAATTATATATTTTTTTTCTTATTATCCTTTTTTTTCCTTATGTAAAACATAAAAATCAAACATAATGCTAAATTTTTTTACGCATTTGCACTATTTTTTTTAATTTATATCTTACCAAATTATAAAATGTATAATCTTTTTTAACAGATTAATTATCGGTGTTAAAAAGAGTAATACCCCTATAGTTCTTTTTTTCTACAATTTTAAAAGTTTGTGCTACTTAGAGCATTTGTGCCTATATTTAATATTATATATTAGGAAAAAAATAAATAAAAGAATATTAAAAATTAATATTACAAAATATGTATAGAAAAATTAAAATAAAAAACAAGATGATAACATTGATAAGGAGATTTGAACTAACTTCTAATGACTTTGTTTTTTAACAAAGCAATTGTATTAAGAAATGTCTGAAAGAGCTCTAACAAATTTAGAGGATAACCCGAGCTAAAATTCGGAGAATTCCCACTAGAGGGAACAAACTTTGCCATAATGAATGAAATGGAAGTGATGTCAGAAGCTCGAGATTCAGATAATCCCATTATAATAGCCAAAAGCTCACCTAGAAGAGGATTCATATGTTGGTGAATCCTGGACACCATAGATTGTTGTCTCAAGAAACCAAACCCAGACCCGTCCAAGATGCATAAGCAACATCACCCGAAAGGATAACGACATCGGATGTAATATATTTGGTATCGAATTTACAATGATTGCGTCTGTTTGAATATATCGAAAACAATGATTGTAGTTAACAAAAACATGGAGGGAAGAGATTTTAGAAAATAGGTATCACCGCTATGATAGATAAGATATAACCGTTTATATGAATATAGTTGAGCAATGATCATGTGAATATGCAGGTTACCATCAAATACAACATTTGACATAGATAAACAAAGACCGTGATCTCCAACTTGATTGCACCCTCACACCGGCGGTTGTGTCAAGTATATAGGAAAACACATTAAGAACTTAGAAATCTGGAAAATACCAAGAAAAGCCTCTCTTTTGACGCATGAGCTATAGAAAATGTACAAAGACCGGAACTTTCTACGATAGTTAGAAATCTTTGAGACAATGATAAGGCGCTACTCTCAAAACCAAGTTCATTTTAATAAATCCAATGAAAATCTCTCTTTTGGCGCAAGCAGTTGTATCTAATTCTTTTATAAACGTCACTTCTTTCGAAGGTAAATAAAACATGAAAACGAAGTACTTTGAAAACAAACAAATTTGAATATCTCCATTCAACAATTCAGATAAACAATCATAAATCACCAAACATAGGGATCAATCATCCCTTAGATCAAGAGGAATCAGGCAGACATAAAAAAAAAAAAAATGTTTCACAAATATCAAAGGTAAAAAGTACTTACAAAGCAAAGGAAAAGGAAATATAATTCTACTATGCCGCGACTGCGGACTTGGAACCCTGAAACTCAGCCGAACACCACACGCTGCTTCGAAAGTCGGACGCCTCTAATCGACCTAGAAAGGTCGATTTATAATGTTTACAACAAACCCTAGGGCGGACCCAAGAAATTCAACCCGTGAACAATAGATAAGTCATGATTTCAGAGAAATAACAATGGTGAGACGGCAGGGGATCGAGACGGCCAAGAAGCCGTTTGGCATCCCTCTGGATTTAATTTGCAAAATTTGTATATAACTGGAATTCCATACGGCATGGAAACAAAATATTGAGACGGCCATAACCGGCATGTGAGACGGCCAATAAATCGTGTGGCATGCCGTTTGGACCCTACTTTAGCTTTTGATAGTTTTTTGACAATTTACTAAAAATGAATATCTTGTTGATTTGGGTCGAACCATGAGACTTATGAGTACTACTTTCAAAGCTCTATCGAAGATCTACACCTTTGCATTTGACATAATTGTCCAAATTCAAAGAGAAGAAGGTCGAAAACAGGAATCTCTCATGCATATATATGAATCTCACTCCAACTCCAATGATCTTTACATGGCTCTTCAATTCTTCTTCTCCAACGAATATCCAACTTAAAACTTTGACCTGTAGTCAATATAGATGGCTTATATGATGTGCTTGACCTCGGGAAGGATTGAAACTCGTACTCTGACATTCTTTCATCGTGTATGCTCATTCATGATCTCGAATTCCTAAAATACATTAAAAAAAATCAAAGTAGACACCACAATATGCAATAAGAAGGATGTATGCTCTATATAAATACAAACCATACCAAGTGAGATATGAAATGCATGCATATGATGACTCAAAACACGTATGTTTTAGACTCATTAGAAACTATACTAGAACATAGTTGGGTGAACGGGTCGGTAAACGCCTCAAAATGAGCCTTGAATGCCTGAAATGTGAAATAACTTAAAGTAGATACCGAAAACACACTAGGAACGCATTTTGTGTTAAAAGCAAATATACCGAAAACACATTAGAAACTAGACTAGAACATAGCCTTGAATGCTATCAGTGTGACACGATCAAGTTGACCATGTCAGCCCGTGTGGATGATTGTGTTAGTTATCGTGTCGCTCCTAGATCTTTTCCGAACTTAAATTATGCGATCTTTGATCTTGTTGGGCTTCGTCTATACCTTCTTGGATCTGATTTTGTATGCTATATATTTCTAGATTTCAAATGTTAAGTTGGAGGGGATGCATGATGTGTGTTTTAGGTCGGATTTTATTTACTCACAACCCTAGTTAGCTGTCACATTTTCCTTTCTACTCAGTTTTGCCAACACAATTTTGTTGGCAAATTCCATGAGGTTTGCATTGGAATTATTGGTTATGAAGTCAGTTTTTTATATAGTTATTAAATTTGTTTCCTTTTCATGTATGACTAGTTTTATTAAGGATTGGTTGACCCATATGATGCATTGATATATAATTATTATATAAGAGTTGTCGAACGAAAATCAGTTGTTATTGTTTTGTGTTAGTGACCTTATTCATACCACTTTCTTTGGGAATTGAGATAAATTAGTTTTCTATGAGAGCATGGTAATTATATTGGACCTTTTAGAGTAAACTTGGATTTGGGAGTAACTTTTACCTTTACCTCGAAGATTATTGATTGTCATAGTTTAAACGGTTTATACCTTTCTAGCTTTTCTACGAGAGTGTGGCTTGTTTTGGTCTTCTACTTCTTTTTGTGTCCTTAATGAGTTTGACTTCTACCCTTTGCAACTACGAAGGCGTCTTTGTGTTGGGTTGACCACGGTCAATATACACAAGGATGTGGTAGAGGCTACATATGGCAATTATCTACATATTCCGCTGATTGATTTTCATAATATTCATGTACTTGGATATATCTTAATTCATTATAGTGGTGAACTAGTGATACTTGTTTCCTTAGATCTCTTGCTTTATTATAGTTTATATATTATTGTGATTGATTGCTATTTTGTTCTTTTGACAAATTAAAACCACTTTCAAAACCAATATAGTTCTTCCCTCACTCTTTCTCCGATATCTTTCCGTAGAATAACTATCTATCATTTCATCCAATTCATACGCAATCCTTGTGAATCGACACTCGATACTATGATTATCTCGTTATACTTGTGAGTAAGGTTGTAGCCCATCATATTCGAGGTCAAGACTGAAATGATGCAATGCGAGAGTGAAGAAATGAAGACCGGTCGAGGAAGCGAAGTCAATCGGCCGAATTGCCAATCCAGATCAGTTGATTTATGTTAAAGTCTGAGCATATAACCATTTCTCAGAGACAATGTGTTTTTCTTTAAATCGACCATTACAGGAGGAATCAATCAATATGGCCTTGGACATCGGCCGAGTTGTACATTCTCACATCTGTCTTGAACGGTATATCTTATTTTTTTCTTTTCCTTTTTGCTTTTGTTCTGGGTTGTTATCTTTCATCTCATCCGTTTGGACGTTTTAATCTTTTAACCTTAGAAATAGGGTTTAGAAGGAGCAGTCTCAAACCCTAGGAGGTTTAGGTAGACTTCTTTCGTATAAATAAGACTATTCAACCATTAGTTTTCTTTATCCAGGTTTTATGTTTCAGTTTCGGAACCCTACCATTAGCACAAATAAGACTGGACTGATCAGTTTGAGCTTTCTTCAACGGATCAATCCAAGGTGGTCGGTTGATCAGTTTGTGATTCGGTCTGACTTACCTTGGCTTTATCAGTTTCAATAAAGAAAGAGGTTTTGTAAGTATGTCTTTCCAATTTCTCGTTATTTTAGGGTTTGGAGAACCCACCTTGCATTGATAATTCTATGAGGTTTGTTATTGTTGTTATCCGTTGATTATACGTCTTAAATCATATGTTGTGGTAGTCCATTGATTATCTATCGCAAGATGCGAGAGTTGTGCGGGATGATTATTTTATTTGTTCTATGTGTTCTTTAGGGTGTTTGTTCGCAAGATGCGAGAGTTGTGTAAATACATACCTTAATTTCCTATAAGATGCGTGAGTTGTGTATGAATGATTCTTTCATAGCATGACTATATTACTTGAATACAATTATGAATTGAGAGTATGTTATGTATTGTTGTTGTAATTTGGATTCTATGATGCATTTATTAATCACATATATGAATGTTTCTTTTCTTGGTTGTTCGTGAATGGCTCAACCTATAAAATATATATTTCTCTCCCTCACTCTTCATTGACCTACCATAGATTAGTTGATTTGCCTATTGAGATCGGTTGACTTGCACTTGTTGGTCGATCAATCTTGTAATAACCGAAAATTTTAAAGTTTCGGTAAACTGCAAGTAACCAAATTCCGTACGACAATCGTAAATAAATAAATAAATAAATAAAATAAAATAAAACGAGTTTAAATGTTATCATTTTATGTGACTTTAAGTCACATAAAATGATAAAAACTTATGATCGGAAATAAAGTACGCACCTTAAAAAAATAAAAATAATAATAATAAAAATAATACGGAATTTAATTCCGTATTATATAACTTCCCGTACCTAACTAGAATCCGAGCGAGTAACGAGTTCCTTTTCCGTGCTAATATGAAAGCGGGCTGGATGTGGGCCACTGCGAGGCCCAATCATCAGCCCACCTCCTAATTAAATCCTAACCCTAATTTCTCTTAATCTAATCCGCTAATTACCCTCCCTTCTAATCTCCCCTGTGCCGCTTTTGCTGCTTCTTCTCGCAAACCAACTGCACATCAGCAACCTTGCCGCCGGACTTCCTGCAATCGCCGCAACCACCAGCGCCGCTACCGCCTTTGACCGGAGACGCCACCGCCGAGTCCTGCGCCGCCTTCCGTCGACTCCGGTAAGTCTACCGCTTCCTTCTCCTCCTTCCGTTCTTCTCCGCACACCTTCGTTGTTCCGAATCTTACCTACCGCCGACCGCTGCAGTACCGAAGACGCCGCCGCCTTCCCTCGTCGTTGACCGCCGTGCTACCGCCCGAGCCAGCGCCTTCCGTCGACTCCGGTAAGCGCTACTCTCCTCCCCTCGTCGTTTCCCTCCTCATCACTGTTGTTTAAGACTCACGCAGCCTTCGGCTGTCCCGCAGCAGCAGCAAGTCGACCACCAGGGAAGGGCCGCCGGAACGTCAGCCATCGCGCCTTCGGTTGTCCCGCAGCAGCAACAAACCGACCACAGTGAGGCCGCCCGGAACGCTAGCGCACCGCCCCGCCGGACTGCAACTCCGGTAAGCCGTCTTCTCCGATTCTTCTTCCCTTCGGCATTCCTAAGATGATGTTGTGAGGCTGAATACGTATTAAACTAGATGCCGAGTGTGTCCTCACCCCTGCAGTATGTATATATGTATAGATTGATAGGTATAAGGGACATAAATATGCATACATATACGGGTATTGTATTAGTATCTTGTAAAGAAAAACGTGAGTGGAGATGCGAGATGTGTATGAATAAGTTGAATTGGAATATATATATATATATATATATATATATATATATATATATATATATATATATATATATATATATATATATATATATATATATATATATATATATATATAGGATACATATAAGCACATATATACATTCAATTACGGAAGTGTGCTTATATCCGTACGAGGAGGAAAAATATATATATGTAGATATATATATACACATGTATAAATACCTAGGAGTGACGGATTTATAGAATTGGAAGGAAAGTTAGTATGCACATAAGTATGTATATATATAGATATATATAAGATTAGATAATACCGAGAATGAAGGAATGTGGTTCTAGAGGACGAGTGGATGAGATTAATTTTATGACCTTTAGTAAACCGTTCTGGAGTAGTCAGATATTTGAAAAGCGTTCAAAAATAAATATTAGAAGTCAAGAAGTGACTCAGAGAATTATCGGCACTAAGGGTAAAACGGTCTTTCACCGTATGAGAATCTTTCTTTCCGTAATTCCTTCGCATGAGGTTGGACATCGAGATGTGATTTTGATACACATGCCTTAATTGACAGGCGCTTGAGTTACCACGAGTACGGACTATTTGAGGAGTGTTAGAGTGTTTTTGACTCAGGTAAGTCCTTGCGACTTACTTAGCCAGTTTCTGGGTGTTAGTTGAGTGATAGTAGTTGTGTGTGCTATTTGCGTGTTTTAATAATAATAACTTGCTAGGACGACCGTTATTATTATGTTTAAGGCTCAAGTGTATGTATAACGGGCCGTGATATCACTGCCCAGCTCTGATAGGAGACTGGGAGGTTCTTTATACCCAGACCAGGCAGGTACAAGGTGAGATGCATCGGATCCATTCCTGATGGTTACACGGGGGCGGAGGCGAGGTTTGGGAATTCCTCGTGTCACAAAATAAGTATCATTAGCGTGAAAGAGAAAATTTAACTCAAGATAATAAAACGGACTTGTTTGAAAGCATGATGGGTGTTTATATTGTTATGTGTGTATTTGTGCTGCTATTATTCTGCTAATATTTAGATAACTAGCTAACGGTTCCTCTTGTTGTATTTTAGATTTACCACAGGTTAGACCAGCAGCTGAGTGATCCGGAAGTAGTGGTCAGCCGGGTCTCCGTACTCTTTAGAGTGGGGGTTGAAAGTTGTGTTGTCTTTTCTTTCTTTTGTTTAAGATAGTTGTTCGTTTCTGTTGTTTAAGTACTTTAGGTTGCTAGACAGTGTTGCATTCATTACCTTAAAAATACTATTTTATGGATTTCGGTTTCTTTATTTGTGTCTTGTTGCAAGATCCTAGTAATGTTGTTGTCAAACTGAGGTCGGGACCCATTGTGAGGTCCTAACCAGTAATGTCCCGAATTTTGAGAATTCGGGGTGTTACAACATGGTATCAGAGGGAGGTTGGCAACAATGGCACTTGAAATCTTCTGAAAGACCGAATAAGTTTTAAGCAGAACCCGAAAAGGGGTTTGAGTTTTAAAAAGAAAATTTTTGGTTTTAAATGCATGCATAGTCTGGTTGGGAATAGAAAAGTAGGGCTGACCACCACTACTACCGCGGATCTCAGTATGCTTAGTATGAACTTTAGGTTTTATTGTAGATGGACTTTTTGGACTTTTAGCTAGTTGTAATTATAGTTGTTATTCCTCGTGCAGATGGCACGTACTAGAGCTACGCTAGCTACTGGTCGAGGCAGAGGTCGTCCACCTCTCCCTCCAGCTGGACCAGGTAGGGGAGATAGGACCCCTACAGTTAGAGGACGCGGCCGTGGAGGTAGACCTTCACTAGCCCGAGGCCGAGGTCGAGCTCCACGAGAGGATCCCCCAGGAGTGATCATGCCAGAGGCTGGAGTGGAGGAGGTAGCTGAGAGTGTAGGTCATGAGGTCAGGAATGAGACCGTTGCTAGGTCTGGAGCACATAGAGTACGTTCGACGGAGTCAGGACGTATTTCCATTGGAGCGACTGAGTATAGAGAGTACCAAGCATACGTTGAGCGTATGGAGGAGGCTGCTAGGACAGAGAGACTTACCCAGGTACCACCAGTACCGGCTAGATCTGTCCAGGTGACATAGGGAGTACCTCAGGTGCCAGCTGTACCTGAGAGGAGGGTTGCGGCTGATAGAGCTCCTACTGGGTCTAGAGCACCGAGGCCGGATGAGTGGTTGAAGGCTTTCAACTCTCAGAAGATCCCCTCATATAGTGGAGAGATAGGACTGGAGGTGGAGCACTGGATTGGACAGGTAGAGACTGCGTTAGAGGCAATACGTTGCCCAGAGGATCGGTAGGTGGATTTGGTGTAGACATGCTTCACTAGGGATGCTCATTCCTGGTGGCGGGCCATGCGGAGTCGAGTCACCAGTTGGGAGCAAATGAGGAGCATTGTTAGAGACAGATACTGCCCTGTCTCGTTGAGGAGAGAGAGATTCCAGGACTTTATTGAGGCAGGATTTGAGGATATTCCGATTGCAGCTGCCATCAAGAAGTTCCAGAAGGAACTAACACTGCTTGGGCCAGCTGCACCTCCTGAGGAGCAGCATGTCTATCTCTTTTCACGGAGATTGAGAGAGAGTACCCGTTCCTATCTGGCAGGATTTCGCTGTGAGACTCTGTCAGACTATCAAGATAGAGCATCTGCATATGAGAGAGACAGACCAGTGTCGAGGAGAGCTGCTCAGTCAGACAGGCCGGATAAGCGGCAGAGGACACGTTATGCTAGTGGTAGTTCAGGAGTAGCTGTTTTTGGACGAGAACAGACTCAGGGGCGACATAGCCATACAGCTACTGGTCAGACTTCAGCTGGTGGCTTACAGTGCCACAACTGCAGTGGCTATGGACACATTCGATCGAACTGCACGAAGCCAGCAGTGACTTGCTTCCAGTGCGGCAAGGTTGGACATAGAGCTACATTCTGCCATCAGGGCAAGGCTCCATCTCAGCAGGGTTCTTCTCCTGCAGGCTTATCAGGGAGTGTACAAAGACCGCCACAATACCGGACTCCGAGTCAGCAGCAGCAGTACAGAGCTCCTGGTCAGCAGCAGTCTTACAGGGCTCCAGGACACACACCACCACAGAGTTCTATGCAGGGATCAGGTCGGGGCAGAGGACGTGGTAGTGTGGCTGATACCAGAGGAACTCAGGCCCGAGTGTTTGAGTTGAGAGATACTGATCAGCCAGATGCACCGACTGCTACAGGTACGATCCAAATTCATGACTTACCTGTACGAGTTTTATTTGATACGGGTGCTACACACTCCTTCATATCTGATGCATGCGTAGATAGGTTGTCCTTAGCTACTGTAGAGGGGATACCTTTTATGATAGGCTTACCTGATGGGAGTAAGGTAAGAGGGACTAGAGAGATCTTTGGATGGGAAATCGAGACTGGCTAGTCAATTTTCTAGTCATGCCCTTAACTCATGAGGATGTCATTTTAGGGATAGACTGGATGAGGAAGCACGGAGCAGTCTTAGACATTGGTAGGAGGACAGTGACCGTTGCCACGGAGGAGGGCCATAGAGTAATATTCCGAGGTTGGGACCTCGGAAAGTCAGTTATAGTTATCAGTGCAGTGAGAGCAGCGAGACTGATAGCACAGGGTTGCGAAGCCTTCTGGTGTTATGCCATGAAGGAAAGCAAGAGCCTGACTATAGAGGAGATACCTGTTGCATGCGAGTTTGCAGAGGTATTCAGTGACGACCTGCCAGGACTACCCCCACAGAGGAGCGTTGATTTCAGCATTGACTTGGAGCCGGACACGAGACCTATCTCGAAGGCTCCGTACCGTATGGCACCTATAGAGTTGCTTGAGCTGAAGAAGCAATTAGAGGAGCTAGCAGAGAAGGGTTTCATACGCCCTAGTGTGTCTCCTTGGGGTGCGCCAGTGTTGTTTGTGAAGAAGAAGGACGGATCGATGAGGCTGTGCATAGACTACAAAGAGCTGAACAAGGTAACCATCAAGAACAAGTACCCACTGCCACGCATAGATGACCTGTTGGACCAGTTTCATGGAGCGTCTGTGTTCTCGAGGATAGACTTGATGTCAGGTTACCACCAGTTGAGGGTGAGAGATCAGGACATACCTAAGACGGCATTCCGGACTAGGTATGGTCATTATGAGTTCGTAGTGATGCCATTTGGGCTCACTAATGCACCAGCGGTGTTCATGGAGTTGATGAATGGGATATTCATTGACTTTTTAGACCAGTTTGTAGTGGTCTTCATTGACGACATCCTAGTCTACTCTAGGAGTCGAGAGGAGCATGTCGGACACTTGAGGACAGTATTGCAGATTCTACAGGATAGCCAGCTGTATGCTAAGCTATCCAAGTGTGAGTTTTGGATGTCAAAGGTGGCTTTCCTAGGTCACGTGGTGACTGCCGAGGGTATTAAGGTCGATCCGGCGAAGATCGAGTCAGTATCTTCTTGGAAACCTCCTAAGAATGTCAAGGAGGTTCGCAGCTTTCTAGGTTTAGCAGGTTATTACCGCCGGTTTGTGGAAGGGTTCTCCTTGATTGTCCGACCACTTACTTGTCTTCTGAGGAAGACCACTCGGTTCGTCTGGTCTGAGCCGTGTCAGCAGAGTTTTGAGGAGCTGAAGAGGAGATTGCCGTCCGCTCCGATTTTAGCACAGCCTGAGGGTATTGATGACTTTGTGGTATACAGTGATGCATCTAAGCTGGGCTTGGGGTGTGTTTTGATGCAGAGGGGTAAGGTCATAGCCTATGTGTCTCGACAGTTGAAGACATATGAGGAGAACTACCCCACACATGATCTAGAGTTGGCTGCAGTAGTCCTTGCTCTTAAGATCTGGCGTCACTATCTCTATGGGGCGACATGTCAGATCTTTACAGACCATAAGAGTCTGAAGTACATATTCACTCAGAGAGAGTTGAATAACCGCCAGAGGCGGTGGTTAGAGTTGATCAAGGACTTCGACCTTGAGATCCTTTACCACCCCGGAAAGGCGAATGTGGTAGCTGATGCTTTGGGCCGGAAGACGCCTAGGGAGAGGGCGATAGCCCGGTTGACAGTACAGCCACAGTTGCAGAGGGACTTGGCTTGGTTGGAGATAGAGATTCAGTTTCCCGATACTAATGGTCAGTTGGCTACCATGGAGTTACTTCCTGATCTGTTGGATGAGATCCGACAGAAGCAGGAGACTTGCCCTACTTTGATCAGGATTCGAGACAGGATGTCTCGAGATGAGGCCCCACAGTTTACTATTGGTGCAGATGGAGTGATGAGACGTCAGGACCGCGTTTGTGTGCCGTCAGATAGTGAGTTGAGACAGAGGATACTAGGTGAGGCTCATGCTACCCCATACTCAGTACATCTTGGAGCGAGTAAGATGTACAAGAATGTGAGACGGTCCTTCTGGTGGGGTGGTTTGAAGCCCGATGTGACTTGGTATGTAGCTCAGTGCGCGACCTGCCAGCAGGTCAAGATTGAGCACCGTAGGTCTGGAGGAGAGCTCCACCCACTTCTAGTACCACAGTGGAAGTGGGAGGATATATCCATGGATTTTGTCACTGGTTTGAGACTCAGCAGAGGATTTGATGCTATTTGGGTAGTGGTAGACCGCCTGACGAAGACCGCACGTTTCATTCCGATTAAGGAAACGTGGCAGGTGAGTCGTCTGGCTGAGGAGTTCACCAGACACATTGTGAGACTCCATGGAGTACCGAGGACTATCGTCTCTGACAGAGATTGACGTTTTACCTCGAGATTTTGGCAGCAGATACATACTTCTTTGGGGACGAGTCTCCACTTCACTACCGCCTACCACCCACAGACAGACGGACAGTCCGAGAGGACCATTCAGACCTTAGAGGACATGCTTCGGGCGTGTGTACTAGATTGGGGACAGGTATGGCCAGATCATCTTCCACTGGTAGAGTTTTCGTATAATAATAGCTGGCACGCGTCTATTGGGATGGCTCCTTATGAGGCTTTGTACAGGCGGAGATGTCGTACGCCATTGTGTTGGGATGAGCCCAGCAGAGTTGATGGAGTAGCTCCAAATCAGATACAGGATGACATCGCTCGGATTGCCCTAGTCCGAGAGCGGATATTAGCAGCTCAGAGTCGTCAGAAGTCCTACGCCGACAAAAGGCGTCGACCTTTGGAGTTTAGAGTGGGTGCTCAGGTGTGGCTGAGAGTGTCACCTACGAGAGGGGTCAGGCGTTTCGGCATTAAGGGGAAGTTGAGTCCCCGATATGTCGGACCTTTTGAGATCCTGGAGAGAGTTGGAGAGGTGGCCTACAGACTAGCACTACCGCCGAGACTAGAGAGTGTCCATCCGGTCTTTCATGTATCTCAGTTGAGAGAGTACATGCGGTCCAAGGTTATACCTATGTTGCGGATCCAGTGATCTAGGAGAGGAGCTGATGAGGCCACTTGGGAGACTGAGGAGAGTATTAGACGTAACTATCCCGAGTTCTTTGCAGGGTTAGAGGTTACTCCTGTTTGACGAGTTAGTACTCGGATGTTGTGTTGTTTGACCTTTCAGGTTTTATATTGATCTGAGTGATTCTTTTTTTTTTGTGATACTTGTTTGTTTGATGCCTGAGTAGCTGCATAGTAGAAAATGAAAATGTCGAGAAAACTAAAATGTACCGAAGGAAATGTGTGAGTAAGAAGAACATTCTAAGTTTCGGGACGAAACTTCTTTTAAGAGGGCACTAATGTAATAACCGAAAATTTTAAAGTTTTGTTAAACTGCAAGTAACCAAATTCCGATACGACAATCGTAAATAAATACATAAATAAATAAATAAAATAAAACGAGTTTAAATGTTATCATTTTATGTGACTTTAAGTCACATAAAATGATGAAAACTTATGATCGGAAATAAAGTACGCACCTTAAGAAAATAAAAATAATAATAATAAAAATAATATGGAATTTAATTCCGTATTATATAACTTTCCGTACCTAACTAGAATCCGAGCGAGTAACGAGTTCCTTTTCCGTGCTAATATGAAAGCGGGCCGGATGTGGGCCACTGCGAGGCCCAATCATCAGCCCA
The DNA here is from genome assembly GCA_033239125.1 of Fagopyrum homotropicum. Classification (NCBI taxonomy): domain Eukaryota; kingdom Viridiplantae; phylum Streptophyta; class Magnoliopsida; order Caryophyllales; family Polygonaceae; genus Fagopyrum; species Fagopyrum homotropicum. The sequence continues at coordinate 150,781,520 of BSWB01000002.1, forward strand.
CCTCCTAATTAAATCCTAACCCTAATTTCTCTTAATCTAATCCGCTAATTACCCTCCCTTCTAATCTCCCCTGTGCCGCTTTTGTTGCTTCTTCTCGCAAACCAACTGCACATCAGCAACCTTGCCGCCGGACTTCCTGCAATCGCCGCAACCACCAGCGCCGCTACCGCCTTTGACCGGAGACGCCACCGCCGAGTCCTGCGCCGCCTTCCGTCGACTCCGGTAAGTCTACCGCTTCCTTCTCCTCCTTCCGTTCTTCTCCGCACGCCTTCGTTGTTCCGAATCTTACCTACCGCCGACCGCTGCAGTACCGAAGACGCCGCCGCCTTCCCTCGTCGTTGACCGCCGTGCTACCGCCCGAGCCAGCGCCTTCCGTCGACTCCGGTAAGCGCTACTCTCCTCCCCTCGTCGTTTCCCTCCTCATCACTGTTGTTTAAGACTCACGCAGCCTTCGGCTGTCCCGCAGCAGCAGCAAGTCGACCACCAGGGAAGGGCCGCCGGAACGTCAGCCATCGCGCCTTCGGTTGTCCCGCAGCAGCAACAAACCGACCACAGTGAGGCCGCCCGGAACGCTAGCGCACCGCCCCGCCGGACTGCAACTCCGGTAAGCCGTCTTCTCCGATTCTTCTTCCCTTCGGCATTCCTGAGATGATGTTGTGAGGCTGAATACGTATTAAACTAGATGCTGAGTGTGTCCTCACCCCTGCAGTATGTATATATGTATAGATTGATAGGTATAAGGGACATAAATATGCATACATATACGGGTATTGTATTAGTATCTTGTAAAGAAAAACGTGAGTGGAGATGCGAGATGTGTATGAATAAGTTGAATTGGAATATATATATATATATATATATATATATATATATATATATATAGGATACATATAAGCACATATATACATTCAATTACGGAAGTGTGCTTATATCCGTACGAGGAGGAAAAATATATATATGTAGATATATATATACACATGTATAAATACCTAGGAGTGACGGATTTATAGAATTGGAAGGAAAGTTAGTATGCACATAAGTATGTATATATATAGATATATATAAGATTAGATAATACCGAGAATGAAGGAATGTGGTTCTAGAGGACGAGTGGATGAGATTAATTTTATGACCTTTAGTAAACCGTTCTGGAGTAGTCAGATATTTGAAAAGCGTTCAAAAATAAATATTAGAAGTCAAGAAGTGACTCAGAGAATTATCGGCACTAAGGGTAAAACGGTCTTTCACCGTATGAGAATCTTTCTTTCCGTAATTCCTTCGCATGAGGTTGGACATTGAGATGTGATTTTGATACACATGCCTTAATTGACAGGCGCTTGAGTTACCACGAGTACGGACTATTTGAGGAGTGTTAGAGTGTTTTTGACTCAGGTAAGTCTTTGCGACTTACTTAGCCAGTTTCTGGGTGTTAGTTGAGTGATAGTAGTTGTGTGTGCTATTTGCGTGTTTTAATAACAATAACTTGCTAGGACGATCGTTATTATTATGTTTAAGGCCCAAGTGTATGTATAACGGGCCGTGATATCACTGCCCAGCTCTGACAGGAGACTGGGAGGTTCTCTATACCCAGACCAGGCAGGTACAAGGTGAGATGCATCGGATCCATTCCTGATGGTTACACGGGGCGGAGGCGAGGTTTGGGAATCCCTCGTGTCACAAAATAAGTATCATTAGCGTGAAAGAGAAATTTAACTCAAGATAATAAAACGGACTTGTTTGAAAGCATGATGGGTGTTTATATTGTTATGTGTGTGTTTGTGCTGCTATTATTCTGCTAATATTTAGATAACTAGCTAACGGTTCCTCTTGTTATGTTTTAGATTTACCGCAGGTTAGACCAGCGCTGAGTGATCCGGAAGTAGTGGTCAGCCGGGTCTCCGTACTCTTTAGAGTGGGGGTTGGGAGTTGTGTTGTCTTTTCTTTCTTTTGTTTAAGACAGTTGTTCGTTTCTGTTGTTTAAGTACTTTAGGCTGCTAGACAGTGTTGCATTCATTACCTTAAAAATACTTTTTATGGATTTCGGTTTCTTTATTTGTATCTTGTTGCAAGATCCTAGTAATGTTGTTGTCAAACTGAGGTTGGGACCCATTGTGAGGTCATAACTAGTAATGTCCCGAGTTTTGAGAATTCGGGGTGTTACAAATCTATTGTGTAATTTTTTTGTCATGTTCTTGCTATGTACGTCTGATTATATATTTTACATTTGAACTTGTAATTAATGATATAAACATTACATTAATCTCCTTGAGCTCCATCTTGACTATTTACCTACAATTGGGTCTTATAACTATTTGCGAAATTCGAGACATCGTTGCTACTAAACATGTACAAATTCGGGCCACCTCATTCAGGTCTGGTCCGGCCCGGTCGTATTTTGATGGGATGGGTATTGGTAAACGTTTTGGCCCACAGTTCAGTTCAGTCTTTATATAGTTTTATAAATAAATATTTATTTATATATGTGTATATAATTTTGTTTATTTTGAGTGTCGCCTACTCTGATTTTTCACTCTGATTTTTCATTTAGTTTGTTTTGAGTATTTTGATGAGTTATACTCGTTTTTAGTACTCCGTACAAGTTTGTAGGGATAACTTAAATGCAATGATACTTGTTGGTTTTCACATATTTGGCTTTATTTATTTTTGTGTGTTGATTGTTGCAGAATTCGTTAGTAGATCAATATGCAGGTATAACGAGATTGAAAATTTGTATCAATACATTATATTATTTGTTTTGAATGATATATTTTGAAAAAAATACGCACAATCAAGTACATACGAGTCATTCGGCCGGTCATTTGCATCCGAGTTGTAGCGTAGAGATGCAACATCCCATAATCAAGGCCTGTATTAAAAGTGTGGGCTGGGCCTTCTACTGCGTGAGATTTATGAATAAGCCCAAATTAAGAACATCATTGGGCTTTTCTACTTACTTCCGACTAATTGTGTTCAAATAAATTCCTTCACTTCTCTGCATACGTTCATATTCAATATGTACTTCTATAACGTTGACTCTAGGGGCCGTTTGGAAGCCCCGGGAATCATTTTCGGTAACAGAATGATTCCGAATCAATCAAAAAGTACGTTTGGTTAGAGGTCTTTTAACACATAAAAGTAATCTCATCCATTCCATTTCCTTTCTCTACCCTTATTCGATTCCATTCCGTTGTCATTCCACCGCTCCAACCAAACGGACACTTATACGTAATTTTGCGCTTAACATCTTCTAGTGACACTGATTTCGATCACTTTTTTTAATTTTTAACCCTCAGCTATATATATTATTTGGTTGAATTCGCGTATGTTGTACGGGTTAATTTCATATAAATAAGTTAGTTTACTTTTATAGTTTTGGAATTAAATTTGTACATTTTATATATATATACACGTAGGTGAAACGAACGTGAGTGCGACATGTAAACATTATATACCTGTTTTATTGTAGTATATACGTATATATGATCCATCTTTGGACGTTATTTGGTTGCAAAGTTAATATAAAAAAATCAAAAAGATCTATTCAGATAAAATATTGGTATTCGTCTGCGGATGGCCATAATTTTTATTGAGGGGTGTTATTTGCATGGTTCAAGATTTCGTTAACACACCACTCATACGCAATGTGTGACCGTCACGGTCACGCATTGTGTAATCGTAAAAATAAAAATTAAAAAAAAAAATTATCGTTCTTTCTGACATCACAGTTAAGGTACCCGTAACCGTGAAGGTGTCAGATTTTTTTTTTCGGGTTAGAATTCATGTAGAAATTATCACATATCCGGAACCCGTAAAGTTCACGGTTACGGATCCCGTAACCGTGACATTATGACGGTTACGAGATCCGTATGCGTGGTGCAATAACGAAATCTTGAACCGTGCGAATACGACTTCCGTTTTTATTTTAGGTCTAGTTTATGACCTTGCCGGTTCGATTTGGTCAATACTACTTTTTGTTCGAACCTAACCTTTTATGATCCATTTAGAAACACTCATTCAATATCAATCTTTCCATACATACTAACAAGAGAATTCGAATTTGTTATATGAAGCCCAAAAATATTATACTTATAAAGTGGGTACACCTATACTATATCTATATGTTACTATCACACTCAATCCTTACAACATTCAATCACATGTCAACCCAATTAACTCAAACCCTCGTTTTCCTCTAAAACAAATAAAATATTAATAACTCGATTCTCACAACCTATTTATTAGAGATAAAAAAAAGGTTAGAGTAGTGATATTTGTATGGACTAAAAAGTCCATAAAAATAATAGATATGGTGTTCAAAATAGGGGTGTTCATTATCGGATATCCGATCCGATCCGGCTTATCGGATCGGATATCCGGGAACATATATTCTTGTAACTCTATTCCGAATCCGATCCGTACTTATCCGGATATCCGGTCCGATAAGTTCGGATCGGAACGGATATCCGAAGTGGATATCCGTTGAATTTAAATCCATTGTTTTTAGATGAAACTAGTACATTCCCCGTGCCCTGCACGGGTTTGTTTAATTTTTCTGAAATGATCAATATAAATAATATTAAAAATATAAGTATTATTATATAGTTATTGTTAATAGTAGTTTTAAAGTTGCAAATAATTTTTTTGATTAAATAATTTGTATTTTCGTCCCCTTGAAAGGTTAACGGATATTAATTTATAAATCTTAGAAGAGCATATTTCCGAAAATTATAAAGCTCAAGGTTAACATCCAAAAACTGAAAACTTTTTGGTATAATTCAAAGTAAAAAATATAGGGGCACTATCTAGAATTTTCAAAATATTATAAGTTCCGAAATTTGAAGAAAAAAAATTAAATTAGGAGTGCAATCCATTAATTTTCATGACAAATTAATCACATTACCTGGGAAAAAAAATATAAACTTATAACGTCACATATGATAAATAACTTGATAAAAAAGATGAAAGAGAATAGTGTGAAAAAAAGTATTTTTTAAATACATAAACAAAATTTGTTATTATAATCGATATGAATAAAATAAGATTTATATTATTTGTTACTAAAAAGATGTAAATTATTTGGAAGATGTCGTAGAGATTTGATTTTAATTATGTGAATGGTTTTAAAGAAGGTTATATAAATTATATTCAATCGTAAATGATTCTTTAAAAATAATTTGAATTTTTTTTCAATATATCTACTTTTGTTAATATCATACTAATTAATTTCATCGGTTGAAATAATTGTTATATTTTAATTGAAAAATAAAAAAATATAAAATATAAAATTTGATAGATAGATCAATATAAATATATATATTTTTATTAACTATAGGTTGTGAACTTAAAAGAAATACGTAGATCAATATAAATATATATTAATAAGGATCAAATTTGATAATAGTTTTGAAGATATTGAAAATAATTACAAATAAGAAAACAAAATATGAAATATAAAATTTGAATTTAAAATTTCAAAAATTATTTAATAAAATTCAAAAATTAAAATTGGGCCTACATTATATTTTGAAAACTATAAAAACGTAATATATTGTAGATATGTTGTAATATCCGGAATTTTTATTCCGTTTATTTCTGTAACAAACCCGATCTCGATCAGTTGACCCATATCCGTCTACTTAGTTAGACACATTATTATAAAATTTATCATTTTATGTAGCTTCCCTTCACATAAAATGATAGGATCTTTATAAAATTTTATCATTTTATGTAGCTTACCTTCACATAAAATAATAAGTTTAGCCCTAATTTAGAGTATGACGAGGCCCGGACAAGTCTGTGACGAAGCTGTGACAAGGTCCAGACAAGTCTGTGACGAAGCTGTGACAAGGTCCAGACAAGTCTGTGACGAAGCTGTGACAAGGCCAGACAAGGCTGTGACGAGTCTGTGACAAGGCCAGACAAGGCTGTGACAAGTCGGTGACAAGCCCAGACAGGCTGTTGACAGCCCAGCGGATCCAGCACCCTCAGCCCAGCAGCGCCAGCTGCCCAGCCCATGAACTCTCCAGCCTCAGCAGCTTGTCCGCAGCCCAGCTTCAGCACCTTGGATCCACAGTTTCAGCCCATCTGCTACTCTACCTTTCAGCAGCCCAGCCTTACAGCAACTCCAGCCCATCTGCTGCTTTGCCTTTCAGCCCGGCGTTGCCAGCTCCAGCCCAGCGCCAGCCCAACTGCAATACCACGTTCTCTTGCTGAACGTTACTAGGAAAGTAACAGCCGAGATCTTCGCAGATTCACTTCCATTCTGCTGCTTGCATTCCGTCCAGATACATCCACAGAAGAAACGCTTTCCTTGCTTACTCATCCCTTGCACGCAGCAGATCCTCCGGCTCCTTCGTCTTCTGTCAACCAGCATACCGCAGCTCCCTCCCTCACACCTCTTGAATGTGGCCAGGGACACGCCATCAGCAACCATGGGAGTCGCCTCCCTGCTCCAGTCGCGCAACAGCAACAACCATGCCGTCACCTTCTGCGAGTCTCGTGTATGACCACTCTCTACCTCCTTACTTCCCCTCCATGTTTATGTGTTAATGGGTGCCGCTAAACCATCTTTAAACCCATATATTTCAGCCAAAGGAGCAACTTCAGAGAGCTGTTGCTTTTTCTAGTTTTCCAACATTGACAGCATCCAACTTCGGGTTCCGATTTAGGTATGAAATACTGATCCATTTTGGCTGAAATTTTTATATGTTATAGATGAGATATTGTGGTAGCACATATTAAAATTTGGGATTATTCTGAGTTATAGTTTAGGAGATATGATTTTCTCAAGTTGGCTATTCAAGCAGTTTTTTTAGTGTGCTGAGTTTGAGGAAAAATGCTTGAGATGCAGTTTTGTGGAATAAATTTGGATAGGCTTTTGATCTCTGTTAGGCTTGAAATTTTGATATGATATAGTTGACATCTTTTTGTAGATCATATTAAAATTTGGGAAGAATCGGAGTTACGGTTTGAGAGTTATTGTGTTTCAAAGTTGACGTTTTTATATATGAACTGAGTGTTGGGGAAAACAGCAAGTGATGCTGTTTTGTGAGATGATTTTTAATAAGCTCTTGATATCCTTTCCGGCTGAATTTTGGATATATTATAGGTAAGATTTTATAGTAGAACATATCAAAATTTGGGATAAATCCAGTGAGTGATTTAGGAGTTATGATTTTTTTTCAAAGTGTACTCAGATTTTGGCTAAGTATAGAATTTGCAAAGGGAGTAGTCAACTTTAGAAATTTTTATAAAGTTGTTGAATGAACAGTTTGGAGAAATTCTTTCTCCTAAGGTTAGATAGGACATCATAGATAATCTAGGGATTTAAGTCGGAATTTTTATAAGCGGTTACGAATTTTATATTTGGAATCGAAGTTAGACCTTTACGATTTCCCCGGAAAATAGAAACATAGGAAAAATGTTAGCTTGGAACCAAACGAAGCTTTGGGAGTTAGAATATGATTTTAGAATCTCAAATAGGAGTTTAGACATAAATTTTAGAATTTTCGGGAATTTCGGGACCAAGGGTAAAATGGTCATTTTACCCTAAATTAATACTGCAACTAGTTATGTCTTAATACATTATTCTATTTTAGAAGTCTTAGACTTCTAACTACGTAGGAGTGTGCTAATGCACTTATCTCCTTTGACAGGCAACTGAGTTGCTACAGTTTACAGAGCGAGTTGGTTTACAGAGAGTCGAGCTTTATATCAGGTAAGTCCTTTGGGCTTACTTAGCTGACTTCTAAATATGAGTATAAATGATGATGGTGGTGTGTGATTGAAATGTTAGAGAGATAGGTTGTGATATATAATTACCGACCTATATTTTGGCCTAAGAGTAACGGGCGGTGGCATGCTGCTCAGTAGCTCGCGGGGCGCTGGGGGTTTCTTTCGGGACTAGTCCATACATGGTTTGTAGTGATGCTACCAGTGAAAGTCAGCTAGACCTACACCAGTTGGATAAGGAACGGAGGCGAGAACTAATAATAATTCTCGTGCCACAACTTAAATTGAATAATGTGAATCACTTAAATAATAGATAATAATTTGTTGAGTGCCAGCATGATGTTTGTTTATTTTTGTTTCTGCTTGTGTTTGTGCTGTTATCATTTTGCTTATATTTGGATAGTTAGCTAACGGTTTATCAGTGTTGTAGATCTGTAGAGATAGACAGTTGCAGAGAGATCCGGAACGGATGGTCAGCCGGGTCCACGTACTCATTAGATGGGGACGGGGGAGTCTTCCATACGTCATGCATGTTATGTATCTTTATATATGTTTGTAAGGCTGTCACATGTGTACGTTTATACCATTGAAAATATTATGTTTTAGAAATTGTTTTAAATACATTTGTGCCTTGTTGTAACACCCCAAATTCTCGGAACTCAGGGAGCTACTGGTTAGGACCTTGGGTAAAATGGTCATTTGTAATGCCCCAAATTATTGGCGCGTTTTCGATATTATTTTATCCTACTTTTACCGATATTTTATTAGCTTAAATATTTTCAAAAATATTTTACGTAGTAAATTAAATTTTTTTCGAGTTTATATATTGACGTATAATTTCCGTATTTTAATTTTAGGAAATGTTTCCGATTCGAAAATCTCGTTTTGAATGTTTAAAATTGAGTCTATTTATGTATTTATTTTCCCCTTCCTCTCTTTATCCTTTTCTTTCCTTTTTCTTTTTCTTTTTCCTCCTGTCTCTCTCCTGCGTGTGATGAAGCCTACATCGACCCCTCGTTTTGACTACCCAGCCCTCACCTGTCTGCTTCTCCCATCTCTCCCTGTCACTCAGTCTCCCTCTCGCTCTGTACCATTTCTTCAAACAACAGCGCCGATGCCACGCAAGCCAGCCTTCTTCTCCCTTTCCTCCCCGCTGCGCCGCCTCGACCCACCGGAAACGCCGGCGCTAAACCGCCGGGAGGAAGAGCCCTGAACCTCCGTCAGCCCCCTGCGCTCGGAGCAGTGACGACGCCGGCCGGAGCACTAACGCCGACCGCCTTTGATTTTTCCCCTGCTCTTTGTTGCGAGGAAGACTTGCACGCCCCTTTTTCCCTTCCTTCTGTTTCTGTGCAAAGCAGTGGACGGAGCTCGGCCTGCCGCCGGAGACGTTGCCGCCGGAGCCGCCGCCTGCACGCCCACTCGCCTCCTCTCTTCCCGCTTGGGCAGCCACCGGGAGCAGTTCCCCTTTCCTCTTCTTCTGTCGCGCAACAACAGGTTGAAGAAGATGTGATGATTTTCACATTTTGCCCCTCTTTTCCCATTTATTGCAGTTTGACCTTTATATTTTGTATAACTGCAAAGTGTACCCATGATTTGTGTTTATTGTAGATTTGACCCACTCTTCTGGAATTTGTAGGTTTTTCCCTACGGAGTTGAATTAATTACAAATTTGGCCCAGATTTTATTTTCAAAATATATCCCAAAGTTTATGGAACTTCATGAGTTGCCCAGAAAATGTTTTTACGAGTTTTAACCTTGGATTTTATATACGAGTTTGATCATATATATATATATGTATATTACGTATTGTGTCCTTGTTGGTTTATTTATGGAACTTGGCCCAATATTTAATTACGTATTATGACCCATATCTTTTGGAATGGTATTGTTTGTCCCGGAAAGCATTTTTTTTGCGAGTTTTATCCATGTTATAAAAGCGGGACTTTCCTTTTATTTTATACCCTCGTTGGATTAATTTCGAGATTATGACTCAAGGGTTTAATTACGGGATTTTAAAGTTGGCTTTGAAAACGAGTTTTATCTTGGGTTATGATGTTATATAATTTGCCCGGAATATATATTTATCGATTTAACTTGGGTTTTAAAAGTGGGGTTTTCCTTAGATTTATATATGTTAAGTATTCCGTTCAAATTTAGCGTTACGCTAAATTTGTTTAGTGTGGTCTTAGGTTCGGAAGCGCCCCGACAAAGGCCAACAAATCCTTTCTCGACATTCATAGATCGTCTTCCGCCTTTGACCTCGTGTGAGTATCTCCTTCCTTAATCTTGTTATGTATAGTAGTATCATGCTAGGTTGGATCTAGCATAACTTAGAGTGAATACCAAGTAGTGGTTTGAACCTTAGGTGAGTTTTGAGGATTTAATAGTGTTTGATGGTTTGGTGTTGATTATAAGCTTGAGGTGGTATAGCGATCTAGTGAGGTTGTAATAAGGATTCGAGTATATGGTTTGATCTTGTGAGAATCTTTACGCTCGAAGTTGGGGTTGTATGAACTTGTGAGATCGTGAGGACTAAGAGGTTGTTATCCTAGCATGGTTATGGTTTATGATCTTGCGAGATCATTGGGACTAGAAGTCTAAGGACTTCTAGCATATGAGAGAGTTGTTGATCGTGTGCCTTTTGACAGGCGGTGAGTGTCTTCCTGCGGGAAGCTGAGAGCGGGATATAACGGGATTATCTATGGGACGAGGTAAGTCTTCGGACTTACTTAGCTCGTATTCTTTGTATTAGCATTATTGTGTGTTGGGTGGTGTGTGTTATTATTTTACCGTTTATAACAACTAAACCGGAAATAGGATTACCGACCTTTATATTATTTGGCCCAAGTGTATGATAACGGGCGGTGACATCACTGCCTGGCTCCCCGTGAGAGCTAGGGGGATCTCGGCGACTGGCCCGTGCTGGTTAGACGGTCGGAGGCATCCGACTGTTCCATTGCCGGAAGAAGGGACCGATGCGAGTTTCGGAGGATTCTCGTGTCACAAAAGAAGTTGAACTAGAACGGGATATGACTTAATAAATAAAGATAATAAACCGGATTTGTGTGCTTTGAGTATGTTGTGTGACTATGTTGAATTAATTGTGTTTGTGCCTTTCCCTTTAATTCTAATGCTTTGAATGTGAGCTAACGGTTTTATACCGAATGTTGTAGTTTGCCTTGTAGGTTAGGCATGCTCCGAGAGATCCGGAAGGGTGGGCAGCCGGGGCCCGTACATTTTAGGAAGGGTTTTGTTTGGAGTCACGTTTGGAGTTTTGTATATTGTATTATTGTATGCCGCATGTATGACGTTTGTTCTTTGTAGTTGTTTTCGGCTGAAGTCCGTTGTTTGTTTTCTTTTGGGTTTTCTTACATTGCATAAAATGTATTTCGGTTTTGGCCTATATTTGTGCCTTGTTGCAAGATCCGGTGAAATTGTTGTCAAGCTAAGGGTCGGGACCCATTGTGAGGTCCCAACCCGTAGCGCCCCGAGTCCCGCGGATTCGGGGTGTTACATCATTTTACCCTAAATTAATACTGCAACTAGTTATGTCTTAATACATTATTCTATTTTAGAAGTCTTAGACTTCTAACTACGTAGGAGTGTGCTAATGCACTTATCTCCTTTGACAGGCAACTGAGTTGCTACAGTTTACAGAGCGAGTTGGTTTACAGAGAGTCGAGCTTTATATCAGGTAAGTCCTTTGGGCTTACTTAGCTGACTTCTAAATATGAGTATAAATGATGATGGTGGTGTGTGATTGAAATGTTAGAGAGATAGGTTGTGATATATAATTGCCGACCTATATTTTGGCCTAAGAGTAACGGGCGGTGGCATGCTGCTCAGTAGCTCGCGGGGCGCTGGGGGTTTCTTTCGGGACTAGTCCATACATGGTTTGTAGTGATGCTACTAGTGAAAGTCAGCTAGACCTACACCAGTTGGATAAGGAACGGAGGCGAGAACTAATAATAATTCTCGTGCCACAACTTAAATTGAATAATGTGAATCACTTAAATAATAGATAATAATTTGTTGAGTGCCAGCATGATGTTTGTTTATTTTTGTTTCTGCTTGTGTTTGTGCTGTTATCATTTTGCTTATATTTGGATAGTTAGCTAACGGTTTATCAGTGTTGTAGATCTGTAGAGATAGACAGTTGCAGAGAGATCCGGAACGGATGGTCAGCCGGGTCCACGTACTCATTAGATGGGGACGGGGGAGTCTTCCATACGTCATGCATGTTATGTATCTTTATATATGTTTGTAAGGCTGTCACATGTGTACGTTTATACCATTGAAAATATTATGTTTTAGAAATTGTTTTAAATACATTTGTGCCTTGTTGTAACACCCCAAATTCTCGGAACTCGGGGAGCTACTGGTTAGGACCTTGGGTAAAATGGTCATTTTACCCTAAATTAATACTGCAACTAGTTATGTCTTAATACATTATTCTATTTTAGAAGTCTTAGACTTCTAACTACGTAGGAGTGTGCTAATGCACTTATCTCCTTTGACAGGCAACTGAGTTGCTACAGTTTACAGAGCGAGTTGGTTTACAGAGAGTCGAGCTTTATATCAGGTAAGTCCTTTGGGCTTACTTAGCTGACTTCTAAATATGAGTATAAATGATGATGGTGGTGTGTGATTGAAATGTTAGAGAGATAGGTTGTGATATATAATTACCGACCTATATTTTGGCCTAAGAGTAACGGGCGGTGGCATGCTGCTCAGTAGCTCGCGGGGCGCTGGGGGTTTCTTTCGGGACTAGTCCATACATGGTTTGTAGTGATGCTACCAGTGAAAGTCAGCTAGACCTACACCAGTTGGATAAGGAACGGAGGCGAGAACTAATAATAATTCTCGTGCCACAACTTAAATTGAATAATGTGAATCACTTAAATAATAGATAATAATTTGTTGAGTGCCAGCATGATGTTTGTTTATTTTTGTTTCTGCTTGTGTTTGTGCTGTTATCATTTTGCTTATATTTGGATAGTTAGCTAACGGTTTATCAGTGTTGTAGATCTGTAGAGATAGACAGTTGCAGAGAGATCCGGAACGGATGGTCAGCCGGGTCCACGTACTCATTAGATGGGGACGGGGGAGTCTTCCATACGTCATGCATGTTATGTATCTTTATATATGTTTGTAAGGCTGTCACATGTGTACGTTTATACCATTGAAAATATTATGTTTTAGAAATTGTTTTAAATACATTTGTGCCTTGTTGTAAGATCCAAGTAATGTTGTTGTTAAACCAAGGTCGGGACCCATTGTGAGGTCCTAACCACTAGCTCCCCGAGTTCCGAGAATTTGGGGTGTTACATATGTTTTGATTTTTTGATATAAATTTATTTTTTTAATTAATCTTTGCGTAAAGATGATGTGGTCTGGTAATATATTTAATGAAGGTGACGTGGCATGTTGATTGTCTATTAATTCTAACTTTAAAAAAATTTAAAAATAAAATGACTAATCCGTAAATAGTATTGCCTAACTTCCAAGATTTGTTAAACCCGACAATTGTTTATTTCTAAGATTTGCTTACGGAAAATAATTATAAAATCTAGTTTGTTATCAATATCTTATATTTTTCTATTTATAAGATTTGTTTTGTAATATTGTGGTAAATTTGTAACTTGGTAAAAAAAATATTCTTATGTGGCATGTTTTGGATGTGATGTGACATTGATGACGGTTTATTAATGCTTATAGAAATTATTTTGTAAGACAAAAATGGCAAATCTGTAAATATCTTGTGGCATATCAATAAATATATTGAAAAAAGTCCTAGGTGGCATGCCTTAGACATTGACATGTGGACTAAGTGGGTTCTGTTTTAGTAGTATATATAGATACATTCCCCGTGCCCTGCATGGGTTTGTTTAATTTTTCTGAAATGATCAATATAAATAATATTAAAAATATAAGTATTATTATATAGTTATTGTTAATAGTAGTTTTAAAGTTATAAATAATTTTTTTGAATAAATAATTTGTATTTTCGTCCCCTTGAAATGTTAACGGATATTAATTTATAAATCTTAGAAGAGCATATTTTCGAAAATTATAAAGCTCAAGGTTAACATCCAAAAACTGAAAACTTTTTGGTATAATTCAAAGTAAAAAAATATAGGGGCACTATCTAGAATTTTCAAAATATTATAAGTTCCGAAATTTGAAGAAAAAAAATTAAATTAGGAGTGCAATCCATTAATTTTCATGACAAATTAATCACATTACCTGAAAAAAAAAAGTATAAACTTATAACGTCACATATGATAAATAACTTGATAAAAAAGATGAAAGAGAATAGTGTGAAAAAAAGTATTTTTTAAATACATAAACAAAATTTGTTATTAAAATCGATATGAATAAACTAAGATTTATATTATTTGTTACTAAAAAGATGTAAATTATTTGGAAGATGTCGTAGAGATTTGATTTTAATTACGTGAATGGTTTTAAAGAAGGTTATATAAATTATATTCAATCGTAAATGATTTTTTAAAAATAATTTGAATTTTTTTTCAGTATATCTACTTTTGTTAATATCAAACTAATTAATTTCATCGGTTGAAATAATTGTTATATATTAATTGAAAAATAAAAAAAATATAAAATATAAAATTTGATAGATAGATCAATATAAATATTTTTTTTTTTTTATTAACTATAGGTTGTGAACTTAAGAGAAATACGTAGATCAATATAAATATATATTAATAAGGATCAAATTTGATATTAGTTTTGAAGATATTGAAAATAATTACAAATAAAAAAACAAAATATGAAATATAAAATTTGAATTTAAAATTTCAAAAATTATTTAATAAAATTCAAAAATTAAAATTGGGCCTACATTATATTTTGAAAACTATAAAAACGTAATATATTGTAGATATGTTTTGATTTTTTTGATATAAATTTATTTTTTTTAATTAATCTTTGCGTAAAGATGATGTGGTCTGGTAATATATTTAATGAAGGTGACGTGGCATGTTGATTGTCTATTAATCATAACTTTAAAAAAATTTTAAAATAAAATGACTAATTCGTAAATATTATTGCCTAATCCGTAAATATTATTGCCTAACTTCCAAGATTTGTTAAACCCGATAATTGTTTATTTCTAAGATTTGCTTACGGAAAATAATTATAAAATCTAGCTTGTTATCAATATCTTATATTTTTCTATTTATAAGATTTGTTTTGTAATATTGTGGTAAATTTGTAACTTGATAAAAAAAAAATATTCTTATGTGGCATGTTTGGGTGTGACGTGGCATTGATGACTGTCTAGTAACTTGATAAAAAAAAAAAATTCTTTGTTTTTAAATAAAAGTAGTTAAATGAGGGTGAGAGGATTCGAACATGAGACTTTCTATCCATGTGTAACACACCAACCAATTGTGCTACTTGATTTTGATGATACATATGGAAACATATATGTAAAGTGGTATACCCCGGATATCCGAGACATGTAAATAACCATTCCGAATCTGATCCGTTATATTTTCTCGGATCGTATCGGATTCGGAAAAAAATCCACCGGACTCGGAATTTGTCGGATCGGATTGTCGGATTGCCGGATCGGAACCATCGGATCGGAATTTCATGAACACCCCTAGTTCAAAACCCTAATATATGTTAATGTATTTTTATAATGTGCAGACGAATGATAAAATCACAATAAAATTAGGGTAATTTTGGTAATTAGGCCTTTTTGAAAAACTAAAGTAGTGACTAGGCTTTTTAATGTTTCAATTAAGTAAATATACCCCAACCTTTTGTATTTATTCTCAAACTCTACACACTCTTCTTTCAAGGGGTACATTTACTAGACACAAAATTAGAAAAAGCCTAATAAACCAAATTGTTTCATAAAATTATGAAAATAAACTTATAATAAATCGAAAAATGTAGCAATAACTCAAGTTCCATGTTACTAGGACCGTTCATGTGTCCGGTTTGGTTCGGTTTTTGGACCAGGCCGAAACCAACAAGTCCGGCCTTCGGTCCAACCAATTTGGTCAACAATCGGTCGGGTCCGGTCCGGTTCGGACCTATTTTTAACAAAAAAGAAAAAAGGAGAAAATAATACCTATAGCGTATAAGTATTGTTCTGGTCCGATCCAGGTTCGGACCTATGAATTTGTAAATATCACAAGTTTTTCGGTTCATCCGATCTTGGACCGTATCTGGACCGGTTTTCGACCGGGCCTGGACCGAATCTAAACCGAATAACTCGGTCCATATCCACACCTATGAACAATCATACATGTTACATCGAAGTGCATGTTGTGCTAGTTGTCAATCTTAAAAAATATATATAAAGTAGAAAAGCCGCCAAAGCTGATTCACTCATTCATCCATCTCCTTATTGTTAAATTTATTTTTTTAATATCCGTCGGGTGTAAGACGTGGAGGGGATGCATGCCACAAGTGAACCTACGCACATTAACCTTCGGAGTTCCATCTTAAAACCAATTGGCAATAGGAGGAGTAACCATTGGGTTTATATGTTAGGTTCACATTATTCATTTAGTCGATGTGGGACACAATAATCCACACATCTCATCACTTATTATTTACATCATTCAATTCGTTTATCTCCTCATTTATAAGGGGAAGAGAAAAATAACATTTTCAAATAACATACGTATTTAACATATTGTTACGACGTGGAATACTTTTTTCTAACGGAATTCATATCGGATCTGGAAGGCACGCGTTCAGTGAGTTACACGTACGTACAAGCACACGGGTTCATCATAAAATCAATTGACAATAGAAGGAAAACTCGAATATTTATATGGTAGTATATATATTATCGATGTGGGATGTTTTTCCAACCTCTCAACACGCATATATATTATCCTTTATCGATCATCTTATATGACATGAAATAATAGCATAGTCTAATCAATACTTTATGCACAACAATAATGCGAGCACTAATGGTTTCTCCAATGGTCGAGAAAATAACACTTTTTTAGTGACTTATTAACTTAGGGACTATTATAACTTAATAGTATAACTAATGATGCATAATCAAAGATGAATATTAGTGACATAAACCAACTTCATTAACTAACACATGCCATATTATCAATTATCATATACAGACTGTACAGTATATGATATGTTTCATGTTTTATCATAGTTAATTATCAAAATTATCAGTTAAATCTCACACTTTATGAGTGACGTGTTAAGCAAACATTTAGTGTCATATAATTTTTTTTAATTATTGATTATATTAATTTTTAATGTATTTATTTTACATAATCAAAAAAAGTAATAATAAATTTTGTATGTTGATTCTAATCGTCAAATTATATTTTACATTAACTTCTGAATTTTTTAAATGATTAGAATTTAAATTATAAAATTTACAAAACATTATATTGTAAATTTTAAATTTATTTTATTGTTGAAATTTAAAAATAATTACACAAAGATCTATAGTATAAAACTAGTTATGCTTGAAAGATATATATAAAAAAAAAAAGGAAAGAAAAGAAAAATGAAAGTTGCTTTTGAAGTGTGGAGGAGAGTGGATCTTTGAGGTCATGTTGTCATGTGAGTTGCTTCAAGAAAGAGGTTGGGCAGTTGGGGACTTGCACATGCCCTTCAATTATTACATTTTCCCTTTCTATTTTTATTATTATTATTATTATTATTATTATTATTATTATTATTATTATTATTAAAGCATCTTTAATTTGGTATTAATATCTTCCACCCACAAATATATATATATATATATATATATATATATATATATATTAAGTTTCTTTCATATTATTATTATTATTATTATTATTATTTATTTTTTATAAATTAGTAATATTTTAATGGAACGTAGGAAAAACAAATTACACAAAGTTGGATGGAGCCGACTAACAAGTTAGGTCCCACATCCTTTTTGAATGGAAAACGCAATTTTAGTCAAAATAAAACACGTACTCCTACTATACCCGGGAAGTCATTTATCATACGAGTTCAACCTTATAAGGAGCTCCACAACATCATCTCCAAGGTCACCAAATGTGGAAAAAGAAAAGGGGAGAAAGTGATACCCATTGGAACGACAGATGTCAGCATATTTCTTCCTTTTGTTTTCAGCAGTCACCCTCATATCTTTACCTACGATGAAACCAGTAATTAAGGTCAGAAGAAGAGAAGGGGGACGAACCGGTGATGTCAGCACATGTATCTATGCCCTAGAACCAATTAAAAAAAGCATGTCAGTCGGGCAAAGCTCCCCTCCATCACCATCAATCATGCCAGTAAGAGCCTCCTTCCAAACAGAAACCCCTAAATTTAAGCACTCATCAAATAAGGCATCACGAACCATGTTGTGTCGGTGCTTAACACCCATCTGCGCAGCACAAGCCAGAGTGTGGTCACCTAGACGTCTAAAATATCTTTCTCACAAGCAGGGCACTTGGACCCTCCCCTAAACATCTCAATATCAAGACAATATTTAACAATAGACCAAAAGGTGACCGGATTCATAACTTGTCCAAGCCCAACGAACGGGACAACTTTTAGCCATTGTTCAGCCATAGGTAATTTCAAGTTAGCAATAAAGCCTTCTGCCTACCAGATAGGTCAAACTCCCTCTGGATACACTTATCAATAATGTCGTAATAACTCTCAACCATTTTCTTCATTAAATGGGGGTTGGTCGTATCACGCTCATGTCTAAGTCATCATCCTTACAAAAGTTGACCCAACTATCAAGAGGAGACTTTAAAGCAGCACCATCACCAAACACACCAAAATGTCTCAAAATCTGATCCTGCAAACCACGGGATTGGTTTCTCGACGCAATGAAGGCATACAACAACGTGTTAGGACACGTGTAAATACCAAGACCTCCATCTTTAATTTGGTATTAATATCTCCCACCAAAAAAAGGACAAAGAATAACCACCGCATGGATCATGAGTATTTAAAATCCTTGTTTTAATAAATTGTGGAAGTTTATCAATCTCGTGAAGTTAATAGAAAAAAAAAATAAGGTCTTGTTTGATAGATGAAAAAAATTAAGGAGTTAAGACTCCATGAATTATGAGGGATAAATAATTCTTTTAATCTCGTTTGATAAGGGGATGAAGGAGACGAAGGACATTAGATTATGAAGATTAAGGGAATTAGTTCATGAGAATTGTGTAATCTTATTCAAGTTAGATTATTAGGATTATTGAGGCTAAAATCTCATTTTTAGTCCTCTTTATTTATTCATCTCTTTCGTCAACAAAATTTTTTAACACATACTTATTTGTAATTTTACGTACAATTATATTCATTTTACCAAACACTCATTTCACTTCTTTCTTACTCATCTCCTTAAACACTTTCATCTTCTTAATTCTTAATCTAATTAATTCTCGTCATCTTTAGTTTAATCTACATAATCTTAAATTATCAAACGGACCCTAAGTAAAAATTTTGATTTTTGGAAGAATCTACCTACGGAGTTCAAGATAGTTTATTATGGAACATTTTTTTCAATTTCATTAGTTTCATAAAAAAACTAAAAAATTATATTAAAATATAATGATACATTATAAATATAATCCTATAAAAATTATATTTAAATTAAACTTATATATTTTCAATGTTTTACACATAAGCTTCAAAAAAACTCAATTATCTCAAACATTCGTCAAACTTATAATACTAAAAACGACAATCGGTAGTATATTTCAGTTAACAACGAACTTTAACTTTAACAACCGATTATGCAGGCACAAATCTAGGGGTGGGTTTGAATCTACTCCAACCTACACCAAGTTTTTAGAGCAAGTTTATCTAATGGGTTAAAATGTCAAAGATTAATAGGTTAAATGTCGCCGAGTCGAATATTATTCATCCAGCCACTTTTTCCCCCTTAACCAATTAGTTCCTGTTCTTTGATTTTTTTTTATACATAAAAGCATTTATAATTTAATACTAGTTTTTGGTAAGCATGTCCACGGGTCGGGTCCGACCCGTCGGGTCAGGGGTCCGGGAAGGGTGACCCGGACCTGTATATGTGGCCGACCCGCCGGGTCGACGGGTCGGCCACCTCACCATTAAAATAAATAAATAAATTAATAAAGGAAATAAACTTAAAAAAATAAGAAAATAAATAGAAGAGAAAAATTGGACTTAAACTTAAAAAAGAAGAAGAAAATAAACTAATAAAAAATTGGACTTAAACTTAAAAAATAAAAATAAAATAAAATAAATAAAGGAAAGAATTGGGCTTGAACCGGAATCTCGGTTGCCTACGTATCCTCTCGGGAGGAGGAATCAAAGCCCACGTAGTTCTCTTACCTTTGTTTATATCCCCGATTGGCCCTTACCTTAGTCGGACTCTCCCGTTGATACATCCGATGGCGTTTGTTGTCGCTCGTCGTCATCTTCGTCGCCTTCCTCCGCCGAGAGGTTGTTTTTTTGTGTTCGCATTTCCGTTTTCCTCCAATCGGCTAGGAGGACTTGTGCCTCCAACGTCTCGGGCAACATGTTTGATCTCGTCGGATCGAGCACCTTTCCACTCCGGCTAAAGGTTTGCTCAACCGCTACCGTTGAGGCGGGAACAGCGAGAATTTGTGCCGCGATCCTTGAGAGGGTAGGGAACCTCATTCTCTCCGGTCGGCTCCACCATTTTGATATGTTGAAATCCTCTTCTTCTTCATCATTGACAAACTCAAAAGAAATGGTTAGATATTCGTCGAGTTCCGAGTTGGAACTCGACGTGGTTTTTGCCCTTTTCGGGCCAAACAAATCTCTAGCAAATGATTTAAATTTAGATGAACTTGAAGCTGAAGGACGAGGAGGGGGTTGAGAAGATTGACCTCG
The DNA here is from genome assembly GCA_033239125.1 of Fagopyrum homotropicum. NCBI lineage: Eukaryota > Viridiplantae > Streptophyta > Magnoliopsida > Caryophyllales > Polygonaceae > Fagopyrum > Fagopyrum homotropicum. The sequence goes on from BSWB01000002.1 coordinate 150,802,112, forward strand.
ATCGAAAACACGATATTGAACCAATAATTCATCAAATAATTTTCTAACTTGAGCAATTATGGTAGAAACATGACAATCGGAATGTTGTTCTAAACCTAAAAATTCATAATAACTTTCTAAAAATTGTTTTAAACCATCCATTTTACGTCTAGGGTCTAACACAAATGCAACAAGAAAAACATCGGGAATGGTTGTATAATAATCTAACCATTTAGTTCGCATTGAAATTATAGCTTGTGAAATATTTTCAATTAAAAGACCTTGTTGAATTGCAAATGCAATATTAGTTGCTACATAACAAAATATGTTTGAAGTTGGTGTATAAACATAAATAAAAGTGTTAGTAGCATCATAAAAATATTTAAAAACCTCCATTACATCTATTGCTAAAATTCAAGGTTCACCGAAAACAAAATTACCGTCAATATTTGTGCGGCAAAAGCACTTAAAAGTTCTCGATATTCATATGATTCGTAAATCATTTTGTAAGTAGAGTTCCATCTTGTACAAACATCTTTTGAAAATTTTTTAGGATAAACGTTATTTTATTTACAATATGCATACCATTTAGTACGTACACTTTTTTAGACCAAAGTTCATTAAGAATATTTCGAATAGGGTGTACTAAATGTTCAACGTATGCTAAACCGTCTTGAACACACAAGTTTAAAATATGAGCGGCACACCTAATGTGAAAAAATTTACCTCCAATCGTCGGCTTACAATAGTTGGTTAAATCTCTAATGGAAGCCGTGTTAGAGGAGGCGTTGTCAAAACCGATTGAAAAAACTCGTGAAACTAATCTATATTCTTCCAAAACATTTGCAATCAAACGGGCAATGTTTTGGGCGGTGTGTTGTTCGTTGAAAACTTGTAATGCTAAAACTCTTTTGTTTAAAATCCAAAATTTATCAACAAAATGACAAGTAATACCCATATATGAATTTTTTTGAAAACCGTCGGTCCAAATATCACTACAAATAGAAACTTGAATATCACCGTTGTCCATAAAATATTTAATCAATTCTTCTTTACGAATTTTATATTTATGCATAATTTTTCTTTTAGCGGTTTGGCGAGAAATCGGTTTATATGCGGGTTGAGCATGATTTTGCATCCAATCATTAAAACCAACATTTTGTGCAAAACTAAACGCTAAAGAATCTACGGCCAACATTTTCAAAAATGCATCCATAGAAGAAAAATGATCATATGTAAATAGAGAAGGAGGTTGGTTAAAAGTAGATGCGTACCCGGTAAGTTGTGTTTGCCCTCGTGCTAATCCCATTTTTTCGGGATGCTTGTTCCGGATATGCCTCTTGTAGTTCCCGTAGCCTTCTCCCTTTTTGTGCTTGTATTGTGCCGCACAAAAATTACATTTGACATAGTAAACTCCGTTGGCATCGGGAGCACCTTTTGTAAACCAAAATCGGAAGACCGCCGCCGTTAGTTGATTGTTGTTCAACGGCAGCTCCTCCTCCGGCTCCTCCGTGAATTCGGTCTCGGATCCTTGGGTGTTGGGAAAAGTAGGTGATTCCGTGATATCCTTCTCCTCGAAGATCTCGTGATCTCCACTTAATAAGTCTCACCTTAAATCCGAACCGGTTGGAGGACCGCTAACGGAATGCCGTCCTCGGGTAAAACCTTCGCCGGATGAAGGACCGGCACCGCTAACGGAACGTCTTCCTCGGCTAGACATTTTTTTTTTTTGAATAATAGAATGTAGTAGTAAGAGTGGTAAAATGAAAAATAAGAGAATGACAATATGAGATTAGAAGAGTAATTGAATGTAAGAGTTGGAAATTATGGAGAGATTGAGAGAGTGAATAGATGATTGAATGAGAATTGGTTTGAGATGAAATGAATTGGGTTTGGAATATTTATAGAATTGTTTTTGGGTTAGATTTATTAAATTATATTATTTATTTTTTTTTTTGAATTTTTGTGACCGTTACGGGTCAACCCAACGGGTCACGGGTAAGGATCTTACAACCCGTACCCGCGACCCGGGGGAACCCGGACCCGCCGGGTCGGTGACCCGTGACCCGTGGACGTGCTTAGTTTTCGGACTTCATTTGGCAAGTTTTTGGATAGAATTATTAGCAACATAGATTTTAACACTTGTCCTTATCCTTATTAATTGAAATGTACTTTAATTAACAAGAAATTGTTTAACACAAGGAAGATGTGTGAAGTTGTGACATATTCGATAAAAAATAATTGTTTAAAACAAGTTATCATTACTTTTGTACTAAATACAAATTATACAATGCTCTTTAAAATTTTTTTTATTATTATTATTTTGTTGTTTAGTTTTGGGGAGCAGGCCAAACACAACGGGTGAACTTTAAAGGTTGTCAAATGTTAAAAAAAAGCCGGCTAAAAATAACAAGTGGAGATCATTTTTTGAACAACGAATGTCGCCACGTCATTTTATCAATGTGGCAACTGGTTAAAACACAACAATGAACTTTCTCTTATGGCTCGTATTTGTTTGAAAATTTACTCTCGGTGCCCATGAAATTTTACACTTTTTGTTTGGTAACCATTTCTTTTTATAGATCCATGTTGTGCCCACAAGGTTTTGGTTATTAAACTTTCATAACTATCCATTACTTTCCATCCAATTTTTCATTAGTTGTTAGTTGAATATATGTGCAGATATAAAATTAAGCTTTTTTCAATATTTAAAAACAAAAACTAATTAATGTAAAGATATGGTGATCAATTTTTAGAATTTCGTGAAATCCCAATTTTTTTATTACCAAATGAACTTTAGTTTATTAAGGTAATCTAAGTTTTAAATTTAAACTCTTCACTAAAACCCACGTTAATTAGATAGTTTTAATTTGTTGGTTCAAATTATATTTGTTTATCGTTATAAAAATTTGAATTTTTATAATATTAGTTTAAAATTTCGCTATCATTAGTTCAAAATTATTTGAGTTTATAGTAAGTAAATTTTGAACGGATTGAATTAAAATTTTGAACAAACAAAAAATTGTTACCATATTTGCTCATAAAAAATATGAACTATTATTACAAATAGTTTGAACTAATAGGACAAGAAAAATTAAGCAAATCGTACAAAACATTGCAGAAAAAAAATGTCCGTCAGAAAAAAAAAAATGTCACTAATCTTCCTAAAAATTATAAAATTGTCACCACAACTTTTAATTTTACAAAATCGCAATCACACATCTTATAATATCGTTTAATTGGTGAAAAGAATTAGATTGTTAGATTAAATCAATCAACTGTCCAATAATTATCTACCCTAATAAGTGGGTAAATGTTCAGGTACGGTTCATATATTCCGGTACGGTCGTACGGCCGTCCGTACGGGCGACACGTGTCCCGAATTTTTTTTTTTTTCGGAAACGAATCAAAATTTGTTTGAACTACCATGTTATAATTTATGCACTATTCTCCTATAAACTTTGAACTATTCCCATATAATCCATGAACTATTACTTTTTAATATAATCCATGAACTATTCTATTATAATTCATGAACTATCCTATAATAAGTTTTGAACTATTACTTTCACTCCTTTATAAATTTTTGCACTTTAAACTATTCTATTATAATTCATGAACTATCGCATAATAAGTTTTGAACTATTACTTTCACTCCTTTATAAATTTTGCACTATGAACTATTCTATTATAATTCATGAACTATCCTTTTAGAAGTTATGAGCTATTTCCTAATAAGTTTTGAACTATTACTTTCATTCATTTATAAATTTTGCACTATGAACTATTTTATTATAATTCATGAACTATCCTTTTATAAGTTATGAACTATTCCATAATAAGTTTTGAACTATTACTTTTACTCGTTTTACAAAAAAAAAAAAAAAAAAAAATTCGGGACACGTGTCGGCCGTACGGACGGCCGCACGGCCGTACCGGAATAATGGGCCTTACTTGAACACTTCCCCTAATAAGTGACCTTACTTGATAGTGTTAAGCGTAAATTTTTACAATAAGTTAAGCAAAAAAACTTATTTTATAATAAATTAAAGTTGTCTAATTAATGTACCGTTTTAGTGAATATTTTAAATTGAGTTTGTTGCGTTGGTTTCCTTATATATTAAATGGTTATCAAATAAAAATTGCAAAATTTCATGGACACTATAATGAATTTTCCTATATGTTTAAAATAGCCTAATATTAACTAAATATCATTTGATAAAATGGTATTTTAACGTGTTCAAATATGAGAGGATACAAGTGATCTAAAATTTAAATTCTTTATAAGTTTATAACACTTCTTAAATAAGTATCATATATATATATATATATATATATATATATATATATATATATATATATATATATATACCTTTGAATTTGTTAATATCAATTAGTTTAGGATAATGTTGGTAAGTAGGTCTTTTTGAAAAACTAACTAGGCTTTTTAATGTTTCAATTAAGTAAATATATCTCAACCTTTTGTTTTTATTCTCAAACTCTACCCACTTTTCTCTTCAGGGGTATATTCACTAAACACAAAATTGTTTCACTAGTTTATTACATTGGATAAATTTAGTCCACCCAAAATCATAATCCATGATCTATCAATGTCCTACAATAATAAGCTCGTGATTTTCAAATGAAACTTGATATGCATACAGCCAAGTGTATAATTAGAATATATAATTTCAATAGAAATTTTTTACCTGAGTAAATTTTAAAAACTAAAATTTAAAACAAGTATATGTATAAAATAATTGTTGTTAACTGGAGCCCATATAATAAATTACTTTAACATCCACCGTCACCGTCACCCAAAAATGAAGTCCGTGTCACCATTGACAATTTAATCATAACTCTCCATTACTTGTTTTGTAGTATAAAAATATACAGATGTCAGATACTTATAGGTTATCTGCCAACCTTAATCGAAAACTACACAACTCCATAAGTCTAAATTATAAATACATTGAGGTTTTTATAGTTTTCGAGGGTTGGTACCCAAAATATACACTTTTTAAAATAATAATGGTAAAATAAAAAAAATCTTTTGAAAATATCAAAAATCATAAATATCAATCGAAGTTTTCTTTTGTAAAGTTACAAATTTAGAAACCGAGGTGTCACTATGGACCATATAATGGGTCTACTGAAATTTGTCTAACAACAAATTTAGGCTGAATAGGCATTTAGGGCCTTTGACAATATAGAGTTGAAATTTAGGGTCCTACCAATTACAAATTGAGAAATAAGGCTCCTACTTTACTAGACTAATTCATAAAAAAGATAAACAAAAGTGATGACTAATGAGTGATAGCTGATGTGAGTGCTGACTGTGACACTTTTGATTAACATTTGGAGGAAATTTGGAGCCAAAAAAACGCAGCCCTCTACCCAAAAAAATACGCTTACCCAAAAATTCGCTTACCCAAATAATGTCACAATCATACCCAAAAATAAATTTGTCAAAGGGGAATACTCTAAAACAAGATACCCAACAAATCAAATATCAAAATAAAGCAATATCCATAAATTGGCACTTAATACAAAATCCATACTCAATTTAAATTTGTCATACCCAAAATTTTCAAAGCTCGATATTGTACACAAACATCAATATCAAATGACATTTGGTCATTACCAAAAAATTCGCTTGACATTTGATCATTATAACACAGTTTGGGTAACCATAAAACATACCCACGATATCACTTTAAATATACTTAATAATAAGAAATATACTACAAAGCCAATACAGGTATAAAAGCATACCCAATTTGAATTTGTCATAATCAAAATTTACACAAATCGATATTGTACACAAACATCAATATCAAATGACATTTGGTCCTTGTAACACAGTTTGGATAACCATAAAACATACCCAAAAATATTACTTTAAGCATACTCAACAATAAGAAACATACCACAAAAACAATAAACATATATACCTAATAATGAGAAAAATACTACAATTCATATTTGGGTAACGAAACAATGTCACCCAAAAAAAATTGAACATTCATGGACTTGAAAGTTTCATCAAACTAACTACATTAACCAAAAATAAAAGGTAAACATGTAAAAAGATAATTAAACCAAAAGTAAACATCTAATCACTATCATTTCAATTAAAAAAATTATTGCTCCTATCTTCTAATTTCCATACCTACTTTTTCTTTCTTTTATACAGAGACCTAGTTTACAAAAGATTATTTTAAGGAGTCCTATTTTCCAAATTAATTCACAAATTTACTATTAAATGTTTCAACAAGTACACGCCAAATTTTAAACAAACATACAGTTGTTATTCTCAAAACAAATTAGATGATGCTAATTTGAGACCATGCAAAAATAAATACAAAGGCAAAACAACCTTATAAAAAATATTTTAGCGATGAATCATACAAAATCTCTCGATAAATACCTCGGTTGTCCTATCATTAACAGAAGAGTGACAAAAGATACTTTCGGGGATATAAACCTTAAGACAAAACAACAACCTATGAAATGGAAAGCAAACGCTTTATCGCAAGAAGGTAGAAATACACTCATCAAGCATAATCTAGCGTCTAAACCAACTTTCACTATGCAAAGCTTTATGCTACCAACCTATAATCTTAACGAACTTGACAAAACATACAAAAATTCTTCTGGAACAAAGGAGACAAGCATAGGGCTATCATTAGCTGGGACGTGATATGCAATTCTAAGAAAAACGGGGGGCTTGGACTAAGGAAAGCCCAAACTACAAACAAGCATTACAAATGAAACTTCTTTGGAAATTTCTAGCAGAACCTTATAACATCTGGGTAAAGATTATCAATGAAAAGTACTTAAAAAATATTAATATCTTGAATTACCGAAAGAAAGGATCAACATGTTGGCAATGGAATAATCTTATGAAATTAAAAACCGAATTCAAAGAAGGTCTTATCTAGCAAGTTGGCAATGGTAAGACAATCAATTTCTGGCATGACAGCTGGCTAACGACTTATCCGCTAATAAAAATGGCACAAAATTCCAACCTTATTGAGACAAACACCAAAGTAAGTTACTTCATTAACAATTCAGGACAATGAGATATCACTAAAATTGAAAATGAGCTACAACACTTTATTAGCCAAGATATCAGGAGAAAAATCAAGGAAACAATCATACCAAATAATGAAATTCAGGATAGACTTTACTGGAAATGTAGCAAAAACGGATGGTTTTCTACTAAATATGCTTCTGAAATGATTGAAGCACGGACGAACATTACCCACAATTATGCATGTATGTGGATTTGGAAATTGGATACACAACCAAAAATCAAAAAAATTCTTTGGAAAATCTCCCAAAACGGAATTCCAACAAAAGCAAAGCTCGACGAAAGGCGGATTGCAGTAACTAGAAACTGCGAACTTTGCAACCATCACCTAGAGGACCTGGTTCACTTGTTTTTTGAGTGCCCTTTTAGTAAACAAGTTCTTAACAAAATTGACGGAACAATATTAACCGAAATGAACACAATTAACCAAAGCAATAAAATACATGATATCCTAATTGATTTATATCATAAATTAGGACCCAAACAAATGACTGAAGGAATTGTGTCCTTTATCCAAGGTGCAATTACTGATGATGAGATAGGACATTAAATATAGGGATATATATAATCCGATAATATTAGGGGTCATGGCGTTTTGCTAGAAGCTAACCATGATCGGTACATTTATATGATAAAATGTGTTGCTAGTATTATCGGGTCCTACGAGGTCACACCATAACGAGTAGGAGAACTGAATCAATTAATGAGAGAATTACCATATAGGAGTATATGGTGGAAAAGGATATATTTTGTAGGAGTACAAAATATATTTTGGAGTTGGTAATTAATAATAGATAAGGAATTATTTATTTATTAATTACTGAACATATATCTTATATTTTAAGGTCGGGCTTTTTAATAGTTAAAAAGCCCAACCCTAAATATATATATTCGATCGATTAGAGGATTTGACGTAAGAAAACGATCAGCCGTGTATACACTTCTTCCTCTTCGATCCCTCTCTTAAAAGCTTCATCCTTTGTTCTAGCGATCCCTCTCTTAAAAGCTTCATCCTTTGTTCTAGCAATCGAAGGTTCTTGTTCAATCTCGGGTGGACCAACTAGAGGAGTTACACTTGGGACTCTACATATCCTTGAATGAGTTATTGAACACGCATCAAAAGGTATTCCTTTTCCCCCTTATCTAATCTATTATGCATGCGATCCTTGTTTAGATGTTTAGGAAATTGTTTCCTGAAATTCCGCTTTTACACATCTAAAAACCCAACAGTGGTATCAGAGCCTCTTGCATAAATTGATTAGATCAAATTAAAAAGGCCATGTATTGATTGTTTCGTTTCAATTACGAAAGAGATTGTTTGTATGGATTAATTTGCATGATTAAGGTGTAAAATTGGATCATTAATAATGATTAAGCATGATTAGTTTATTAAGGAAATTGTTTCCATGAATGTTGCGGCAGTTTACGTAGGTTAATAGGTTTCTATAAGATAATGATGAAACAAAAATCCTTAATGATGATTAAGGAATTGCTTAATTGCTTAATATGATTAAGCAAGTTAAACTTACGCATACATGTAGCTAATATTGTCATATAAAATTATTATTTTTTTTGTTGGCAACATGTACGGCATTAAAATTAGGGTTTTTAATTTCATTTTTTTTAGGGTTTTAGATTATTTTATTAATTATCTAATTTGATTAGTTATTTATTTAAATAATAATTATTTCTAAAAGATATTATATATGATATTATATCTAGATAAATATGATTTATCAAGTTGGAAATAAATAAATTTAATTTGTTAAGATATGAGATATTTTAACTTAGTTAAATTATACCCTAAAATAAAAGATAAGATTTGCTTCCTAAAAGATATTATATATGATATGATATCTAGATAAATATGATTTATCAAGTTGAAAGTAAATAAATTTAATTTATTAAGATATGAGATATTTTACCCTAAAATAAAAAGATAAGATTTGCTTCCTAAAAGATATTATATGAGATATTATATCTAGATAAATATGATTTATCAGGATGGAAACAAATAAATTTAAATTTTTTAAGATATGAGATATTTTAACTTAGTTAAATTATATCTTAAAATTAAAAGATATTATATGAGATATTCTATCTAGATAAATATGATTTATTTTCTTTTTAAAATAATTTTTTTTTTAGGATAAATATGATTTATCTTATTTGGAGATTATAATTTAGTTATATTAGGATATATGATATCTTACTTAATTAAATTTTATCTTAAAATAAAAGATACCCACCTTTTATGGAAAATTGCTTATTTATGTATGAGGTCTTAATTTAGAAATGTTCTAAATTTTGACAAGTTACTAAAATAATAAATATGTCTAATCTTAGCAATGATCTAACATTAGAAACGTTCTAATATTAGCTAGTTACTAATTTTAGAAAGTTACCATAAATAGAAAGATACTAATTTTGGAAAGGTTCCAAATTTAGAAAATTTATACCTTTAGCATTTTAATGATTAATATATGATATTAATACCATACACAATATGATTTGATTAAAACAATACCGGAAAGGAGTTTCCAATTCTATATATATTTTTTTTATGTGATAAAGTGGTTATGTGTATTTTTTTTTAAATATCATATATGCCATGCTTGTATGTATGTGTATAGTGATATGCTCGTGCAGGCGGTTACTAGTATGACCCCAATTTTAGGATAGTTAAATACGATCTGCGCATCGTTATGGTTTTATTGTACACGATCTGCGTATCGTTATGTATTTTTGTAATTTTCATTTTCTGCAAGAGTTATTTTTTAAATTCATTATACAAGAAGACTAGAGTCCTAAGGAGCCCGAAGGATGGAGATCCATGGAGGTCCAAGAATGAAGATTCTTTTTGAGGGGCCATACTAGGAACCATTAATTTAATGCGTTTTTTGAATGCCTTAAATTCCCACTTGTATGCTTGTTTGTTATTTTTGCTATGAGTTCACTTTTAAATAACAACCTCGCATGCTTAAAAACGTCCCTTAAAAGAATATTGAGAATTGTCTTCCCATATCATAACCGATCCCTATCTAGGAATTTGTAGGATAGGTTCCGTCAAAGCGGGGTGTCCTTACTTTGACCTAGATATATTGCGGGTATGCTCATACTAAGGGGCATGCTGCTTTGATATGGTTAACTCAACAAAAGACCAAAAGATAAAGTTTTGGATTTTGAGACATAAGGGTGAGTTCACATGAGATGTGTTCCCATCAACCAAGAATTATAAGGAGTTATAATTAGTAAAGGAGTTTACTTACCTTGATTATATGAGACTTAGGGCAGTGCCAAAGTACGCTAAGGTTCATATATGATAGGATCTTGGAATCATTTTTGCTCACTAAGGGAATTGATAATATGAGTAGAAATGTGCAAAAACTTCAATTGTTTATAATTGTTATAACAGTTTATAGCTTTTGCAAAATCAATCATAACTTATCTGCATTTTATTATTCTGTGTTTTTGTAGTCCACCATGTCAAACAAAAACCTCATATCTTCTTTACGCTCCATACTCGATAAAAAGAAAATGAACGAACACAACTTCCTTAATTGGGAGAGAAATCAGAGAATTGTTCTCAGGTCGGAGAACCAAGAGGATGTCTTGGAACATCCAATCCCTAAACTCACATTGAACTCATCTGATGAGAACCATGTGACGCACATGGAGGATAAGAAGCAGGGGAATGTCTCCACTTTGGGTATTCATGTTGTTGAAATTTTGTCAACTAATTCTATTTCATGGGTATTGGATACCGGATGTGTTTCTCACATTACTTCGAATGTACAAGCACTAAGAAATAGAAGGACGTTGCGGAAGGGAGAGGCAGATCTACGAGTTGGTAATGGAGCAAGAGTTGCTGCTGTTTCCATTGGAGATTATTGCTTGACTTTACCTTCTGGCTTAGAGATAGAACTTAATAATTGTTATTTTGTTCCATGCATTACTAAAAACTTAATTTCAATTTCAGTTTTAAACCGTGAAGGTTATACATTTACCATTACTGATCACATGATGATGGAGATTTATAGGAACGGTATTTATTATGGTCGTGCGAATATGAGTAGTAATGGACTATACATATTAGACCTCAAAACTGAGATATATAACATTAATACAAAAAGGCAAAAGTCGAATGAAACAAACGAAGCAAACCTATGGCATTGTCGATTGGGTCACGTAGGCATAAAGCACATTAAGGAACTCCAAACAGTTGGATTACTTAAACAATTTGATTTGGAATCATTTGAAACATGCGAGTCGTGCCTAATGGGAAAGATGACAAGGTCACCCTTCACTGGTAAGAGTGAACGGACTTCTGAACTTCTAGCCCTCATACATACGGATGTATGTGGACCTATGAGTAAAGAGGCTAGGTCTGGCTATTGCTACTTCATTACATTTACTGATGATTTTAGTAGATACGGGTATATCTACTTAATGAAACAGAAATCAGAATCCTTTGAAAAGTTCAAGGAATTCCAGAATGAAGTGGAAAGACAAACAGGCAAGAAGATAAAAGTGCTTCGATCAGATCGAGGAGGCGAATATCTGAGCCATGAATTCGATCATCATTTGAAAAGTTGTGGAATTGTGACACAACTCACTCCCCCGGGCACTCCACAACTAAATGGTGTGTCTGGGAGGAGGAATAGGACTTTGTTAGACAGTGTCCGTTCAATGATGAGTTTTGCGGATCTTCCATTATCCTTTTGGGGATATGCTCTCCAAACAGCTACGTTCGTTCTAAACAAGACTCCGTCACGTTCAGTTGACAAGACACCATATGAGATATGGACAGGAAAGGTTCCTCACTTGTCATTTCTGAGGGTCTGGGGGTGCGAAGCTTATGTAAAACGTTTACAATCTGATAAACTAGCACCGAAATCAGACAAATGTTACTTCGTAGGATATCCCAAGCAAACAAAGGGGTATGATTTCTACCATCCCATAGAGAACAAAGTGTTTGTTGCTCGGGATAGTGTCTTTTTGGAAAAGGAATTCTTTTCCAATAAGCCAAGTGGGAGAAAAGTTCAAATTAATGAGATTAATTGTGAGCAAGAAACGCAACAACACGAGGACATACAAGATGTCGCTGAGAAACTTGACTATTTTAATGAACCTCTTATGAGGCAAGTTAATCCAGTTCAAGAATCAATTCCTACAGTAGATCAGGCTGAAGAGGAACCACATATTGATGTGGAGAACTCTTCAAATGAGGAACTGCATAATGATGTAGGAAATCATACAGCTGAAATCTCTCCTATTGTTGGCCCAAATTGGAGATCAAATAGGGTAAGGCAACAACCTAGACATTTGGATGACTATGTGTTGCATGCCGAGATCGAAGTGCTCCTCATGGAGCATAACGAGCCCGCTTCCTACAAGCAAGCTGTGACGGATCAGAACTCCGAAAAATGGCTTGAAGCCATGAGATCCGAAATGGAATCCATGTCTGAAAATCAAGTATGGGACTTGATTGATTTGCCTAATGGGGTAAAACCTATTGGTTGCAAATGGGTCTTTAAAGTAAAGACAAACAAGGATGGAAATATCTCTGTTTATAAAGCAAGGTTGGTTGCTAAGGGATTTAAACAAATTCATGGTATTGACTATGAGGAGACATTTGCCCCGGTCGTCATGATCCGGTCCATTAGGATAATCCTAGCGATTGCCGCCTTCTATGATTATGAGATATGGCAAATGGATGTCAAGACCGCATTTCTAAATGGCTATTTAGAAGAGGATGTATATATGATGCAACCTGAGGGTTTTGAGGATCCGAAATATCCTAGGAAGGTTTGCAAGCTTAAGAAGTCCATTTATGGACTGAAGCAAGCATCCAGGAGTTGGAATCTTCGATTTGATGAAGTGATCAAACAGTTTGATTTCATCAGATGTGAAGAAGAACCATGCGTTTACAAAAAGTTGAGTGGGAGCAAGGTGACTTTCCTAGTCTTGTATATGGATGACATACTACTCATTGGGAATGACATTCCGATGCTAGAAACAGTAAAGGGGTGGCTTAAGAAGCATTTCTCAATGAAAGATCTAGGGGAGGCCGAGTACATACTAGGCATCAAGATCTATAGAGATAGATCTAGAAGGCTTATTGGTCTCAGTCAAGGAACTTATATAGATAAGGTTCTACAGAGATTCAAGATGACAGATTCCAAGAAAGGATATCTGCCTATGCAACATGGGATCCATCTCAGCAAGACCCAGTGTCCTAAGACACCTGGTGAGATTGAGAGGATGAGCAAGGTTCCCTATGCCTCTACTATAGGATCCATCATGTATGCAATGACCTGTACTCGACCAGATGTTGCATATGCTTTGAGTATGTGTAGCAGGTACCAGTCGAACCCCGGTGACATTCACTGGCAAGTTGCGAAGAACATCCTAAAGTACTTGCGAAGGACTAAAGATGATCTACTGGTATATGGAGGTGATGATGAGTTAGTCATCAAGGGCTATACCGATGCTAGTTTCCAGACTGACAGAGATGGCTTTGAGTCACAGTCTGGATACGTCTTCATTTTGAATGGAGGAGCGGTAAGTTGGAAAAGCCAAAAGCAAGACACGGTTGCGGACTCAACCACAGAGGCAGAATACATTGCTGCGGGAGAAGCGGCTAAGGAAGCGATCTGGATTAGGCAGTTTATAGCTGAGCTCGGCGTTGTCCCTAGTGTGACGAGGGCAGTTGACGTCTATTGTGATAACAATGGCGCGATTGCTCAAGCGAAGGAACCTAGCTCAAGCTCCAAATCCAGACATGTTCTGCGGAAGTATCACATGATCAGACACTATGTTGATCGGGGTGATGTAAGGGTGTGCAAGGTGCACACAGATGATAACATTGCAGACCCACTGACTAAACCCATGAATAGGCCTAAGCATGATAGTCATACTCGGGCCAAAGGGCTCAAACACGTTAGAGAATTCTTTTGAACTTCTGTGTTTGGATTGAGAAAACGTTTGTTTTTGTCATGGAGTTTATGATTGTTTTATATATGAGTTTTCATATTCTTATTTGATTATTACTTGAATATTAAATAAAGTATCCAAACAATTTATTAATTATCAAATGTGCTTAATGGAAAAGTTCCGGTGGATGAAACCACATTAAGTGAACTGAAAATATTAAATTGAAAGGATCCATGGTTTGAGTCGTTAACTTGGATACAAACGACTCTAAAGTAGACCATCTTGTGAAGTGAATGATGAACGTGGGTTTCATAGTTCATAGGACATGGAGATGTCCAATCGCTTACATAGATGAGTATGGTGATACTCATCGGATAGACCGATCCTATGGCTCTCATGACTTATTGAGGAGTTATAGCGATTATCATTATCAGTGAGTTCCTTAACATGAGCTTGATATAACTTTCATTTGAAGGATGACATATCTTAGATACTGTTTAGCGCTGACCGTAACAGGCAGTTATAAAGGCAGTGATCAGGGTGGACAAAATTTGAGTGGGAGTTATAGTCGTTGCAAGATTGGATTAATCCTCCTATACCGGCATACTTTGATGTGTTGGGAAGGATTGGTGTCCCCGGCCACTTGAAGAGTGAGAACTGTGTAAACGCATGGCCATGCTCAGATTTGATCTGTACTGACAGTTTGATCTCAGGAGTTCAAGAAACATATCTGATGGCAAAGATGGTTTTCATCACATAGTCAGATAAGGACATTAAGCGATAAGGGAATTTTAACATTGCACACTTGTATGAAAGTACAAGTGGGAGACTGAAGGAATTGTGTCCTTTATCCAAGGTGCAATTACTGATGATGAGATATGACATTAAATATAGGGATATATATAATCCGATAATATTAGGGGTCATGGCGTTTTGCTAGAAGCTAACCATGATCGGTACATTTATATGATAAAATGTGTTGCTAGTATTATCGGGTCCTACGAGGTCACACCATAACGAGTAGGAGAACTGAATCAATTAATGAGAGAATTACCATATAGGAGTATATGGTGGAAAAGGATATATTTTGTAGGAGTACAAAATATATTTTGGAGTTGGTAATTAATAATAGATAAGGAATTATTTATTTATTAATTACTGAACATATATCTTATATTTTAAGGTCGGGCTTTTTAATAGTTAAAAAGCCCAACCCTAAATATATATATTCGATCGATTAGAGGATTTGACGTAAGAAAACGATCAGCCGTGTATACACTTCTTCCTCTTCGATCCCTCTCTTAAAAGCTTCATCCTTTGTTCTAGCGATCCCTCTCTTAAAAGCTTCATCCTTTGTTCTAGCAATCGAAGGTTAAGGCGATTCTTGTTCAATCTCGGGTGGACCAACTAGAGGAGTTACACTTGGGACTCTACATATCCTTGAATGAGTTATTGAACACGCATCAAAAGGTATTCCTTTTCCCCCTTATCTAATCTATTATGCATGCGATCCTTGTTTAGATGTTTAGGAAATTGTTTCCTGAAATTCCGCTTTTACACATCTAAAAACCCAACAATGGCATGTCTTGCAACCATTTGGTGGAGCATATGGTTCTTTAGAAATAAAATTATCTTCAGTAATGAACCTATTGGTACCACTAAAAAGGTTATAAGCTTTATCAAAGAACAAATCCATAATTGGAATCTCAAAACCATCGCCGAGGATGATTTTAATTTTAAACAACCACACAAAGAATCAAACCATAATAAAAGGAAGAAACATGACATCAAATGGGAAAAACCAAAACTTGGTTTTCATAAACTTAATTTTGATGGTTCAAAACAAGATTCGGGAGTAACTTCTATTGGCTACGTAATCCGGGACCATAACGGAAATGTTGTGAGCCTCGATGCAAAAAAGAACAACTTCAACTCAGTTATTAAAGCGGAAGCTTTTGCCCTCAAATTAGGCCTCCAGGAGGCTAAAAGACTCCATATAAAAGAGATCGAAATCGAATGTGATAACCTTTGTGTTATTAAAGCACTCCAAGGTTTGTGGAGTTGTCCTTGGAAGTTCGAGATGCTTATTTTCGACTCCAGTTTGGACCTTCGTTCTTTTGACGTAGTCCATATTAGACATACTTTCAGAGAGATAAACTGTGTTGCTGACCGGTTAACCCACCTGGGTGTATCGATCCCAACACCAATTTTTCTGATGATCCCGAACTTCTTGTTCTCATCTGTAAGGATACTTTAGGGTGGACTACCTCTAGGAGGTAGACCAACCTAATCCGTTATCAAAAAAAAAAACAACCAGAAACTCGAGACCAAGACACAACAACCTTCCGAAAATCCTAGGTACATGCGAGTCCGGTTGTACATCATCTCCCGAAACGGAGTCTAATTTATAAATACGTTGAGGTTTTTATAGTTTTGGTGGGTGTGTTGAGTTATTCCGTATTCGGTTGATACCTAGAATATACACTTTTTAAATAATAATGGTAAAACTAAAAAAACTTATAACATTATTTGAAAATATAAAAAATCATAAATACCAATCGAACTTTCTTTTGTATTCTTAAGTTCAGAATATTCAACATCTCATATCTTAGACCATCTTCATTAGAAAAACTAAAAACTTTATCAAATATAAATTCAAAAACATTTTACCAAATGAAAGAGGTATTAAAGATAACAAAAGTTCCCTCCATAAAATCATACCTAAGTATATCACATTATACATGGGCATCACAAGATTCACAACTACGAAAAGCCTGGACAAGTACATAGGATATTTCATTATATATGGAAGAGAGGATTAAATCGTTTTGATAACGTTATAAAAAGATTAAGACAACGACCAAATGGAAAACATTCTCGCTTTTTCAGAATGATAGGACAATCCTAATTGAGCTAATCGGAACACAAAATTAAATTTCATCATGCAAAGTGACATGCTCCATATTCCTTACTAATCCACAAAGAGTTTAACCAAATCAGTCGAACATTTTTCATAAATAAAGGAGCAAACTTATACTCGTTAGCAGTTGGGAGAAAATTTGTGGACCAAAATAAAGGGGTGTGGGTATCCAAAAGAAACAAGATATGAACAAGACTCTCTAAGACTTCTCTGAAAAATAATAGTAGAACATAAAAGCAAATTGTTCATTTTAACCAATTAATTCTTATGGTAAAAGGACTAAGACAAGAATGCCCCTTATTCTCTTATCTTTTCACAATGGGGCCAAATTTCTTACACAAAAGAATGAGAAATTCTTTTGGACTAAAACCTATAAAAAGTTCTTCTGAATAAAGGAGATCAGCATATATCTATTATTCATTTGGACAAAATTTATAAATGAAAAACATTGGTGGTCTTGGTTTGAGAAAACTTAGCAACATGAACAAAGCCTAACAAATGAAGCTTTTGTGAAAATTATGGACCACAACCGTGTGTAAAATTCGCAAAAAAAATACATAAAAAAATGATGGCATACATCATTACCAAAAGAAAGGACCGATATCATGATAGTGAAATAACCTAATCAAACTTAGATTTCGACGTTAGAAAAGATTTATCTAACAGGTCGGTAGTGACAATGATCAATTTATGGCATTATAACTGGATTATCACATCGTCTCTTATAAAATTGGTTCAAATTGTAAATCAAATTATTACCAACACAAAACTAAATCATTATATGAACAATTACAAGAAATGAGATATTAACAAAATTAACAATGAGCTCCAAAATATTATAACTCTGAATATCTTGGAGAAAACTAAGCAAACAGTTATTCAAAAAAATGAAATACAAGATATATTATACTAGGGTGTAAATAAAGTGTGTAAGATCCTAGGTTTTTGCCTTCACCGCCCCTGCGGATTTTGCGACAGATCGTGTCGATCTGTTTTCGTTCGTTTTATCTTTCTTCCATAGATAGAAAATCCGATATTCTATCTTATGGGCCGGTTTCCTTGTTTCTTTCTAACCCTAGACGCCCTTTCCGTCTAGCGTTCCAGCCCTCCCTATATATTCTCTTCCTTTCCTCCTTTTTTCCGTTCCTTGCTATCGTCTTCAAACCCTAGAGAGCTGCAGCCGTCCTTGCTTCCTGCAATCCCGCTGAACGTGTAAGTGCATCTTGTTTGGTTCTTCCTCACGTTCCTTTAGCGTTGCATGCCTTCCCTTCTGTTTTGGTTTCTTCCTTTTGTTATTTTCTTTCCTTCTTCTCCAAGGATCAAGCATGAGCCTTGATTCTTGTGGAGTGTTCCGTTGTTAACCCTTCGTTGTTCTCAGGCTCTCTATAGTAGAGTCTCGACGTGTTGGAACCAAAGGTTCGAGCTTTGGTTGCCCCTGCTGCGAGATATGTCGAAGAGAAGCCCGATAGTAGCTTTTGACGAAGATCCGCCCCTGCGCCTCCACAGAGACGCCCCTGTGCCTCTGTTTAGCCGCCACTACGCATCTGTCTAACCGCCCTTGCGGTTTCTCTGCAGTAACTCACATCTTTGGTGAGTTGCTTCCTTCCTTCCTTTCCTCGTTCCTTCCTTGGTTCCTTATGGTTGTTCCTTGTTCCCCTGAGTTGTTGTAAGACTAAGGTTGAGCCCTTAGCATGTGTTGATCTCTTAGAGATCTTTGAGACTAGAAGTCATAGACTTCTAGCAACCGTTTCGTTCCTGATCCGTATTGCTTGTCGTACAAGCTTTCCTTGCTCCTTTCCCGAGGGAAACTGAGTTCTTTGAGTGTTCTTTGAGTTGTTGTTGAGCCTTTTAGGTTACCTTCGTGTGAGGTAAGTCCCTTGGACTTACTTAGCTTCATTCCGCGTATTAGTTGGATTGTTTTGGCTTGTTTGTGTTGCTATCATGTTTATAACGGATAATTGGAAATAGGATTCACCATTTGGTAACCTTAACTGGCCCAAGTGTATTATAACCGGGCGGTGACCACTTGTCTAGTTCTACAAGAGACTAGAATGTGCTCTTGCAACCCAGACCCGTAGGTAACGGATAGTACTGATCTATTCCTTTTGGTAGACGGAAGCGGAGGCGAGTTTCGGGAGATTCTCGTGTGACATAAGAAGTTTAATTAACAATGGATAACCTTATTGAAATATAATAACCGGTTGATGTGTAAGCATGCTATGTGTTTTCTTTACCTTATGTGTGTTTGTGCCTTTACACTCTTGCTTATACCTAGAATGTTAGCTAACGGTTTATACCGTCGTTGTAGATGTTCCACAGGTTCAGGATGCTGCGGAGTGTTCCGGAAGGTGTGGCCAGCCGGGGTTTCCGTACATTATAGGACATGATTGGGTTTTGTTTTTCTTTTGTTGCTTCCCTTTTGTTTTGAACCCGGCTGTGGAGCTTTTGTGTTTTCTTTTGGTTTGAACATTTGGTTTTATATTGAGTTTTGTTTTCATTCGTTTGTGTCTTGTTGTAAGATCTGTTTGTTGTTGCTACTCTGAGGGTCGGGACCCATTGTGCGGTCCTAGCCCGTAGCGCTTCAAGTTCCTAGAACTTGGGGTGTTACAAAGTGGATGGTTTTCCACCGAATTTGCTTCTTAGCTTTTAATGGAAGATAAGTGTTCCACTCCTATTAATGCGTTTGACATGGAAGTGAGTAAAAAACAGCTACAACACGTGATCGTAGAAATGGATTCCATGACGGTTGTGATGGAATTTGCGACAGAGTTTCCAAACGCGCCATTCGGGGCCTCATCATAGATGATATCAAACAAATTTGTCTTTCCTTCTCGTCTTTCTTTTTAGATTACATTCCACGCTCAACAAATAGGTTGATTGATGCTTTAGCAAAACATTTTCCGTCTTCTTGCTTAGAGGAAGTATTTGATGGATCCTTCCTATATGATGTACATGTCATTACTTAGGTTGAGATTAATCTGTTAAATAGTGTCGTTTGCCCTTTAAACAAATGTGTGCAACATGATTTGGAACTGAACTCACAACATAAAGTAAATTAACTTCCTATAGAAATTTTCAAATTTTGGATTAAAAAAAAGTGACAAAACTAAAAGAAAATTCGGTCACTCAAAATTGTAAAAATGTGTAACTACCATCTTAAGGACTTTTATCATTTACTAAAGAGTTTCCTTTTACCAAACAAATCATTAATAAAATGGATAGAACAATCTTGACCAAAATAAATAACATCAACAATGAGAATAAAAAATAAATGGCATTCTTCATAAAAATAAAAAAAAAAATTTGACAAAAAAAGTTCACTTGGTTTGCTTCCATTTGATAGGGCGTTTTTGTGTTTGATTCTCTTAAAAACAAAACTATTTTCAATAATGAGACTCTCGAATCTTTTAATAACACAATTGCTTTGATTAAAAATCAAATTCACTAATATCAAACAATTATCAAAGATGAGATGACTATGACATTAGACACCAACAAAAAAACACTACCAAACATTAAAAAAAATAACATCAAATGAGAAAAATAAATAAATCATAGTTTTGAATATCCAAACTTTATTTCGATGGTTATAAACTCGACTCTAGAACTGCCTCCATCGATTTTGTAATTCGGAAACACAATGGAGAGATTTTTAGTCTTGAGTAAAAAATAATAATGTTAATTCGGCACTAAAAGTAGAAGATTTTACTCTTAAAAACGTGCTTGTAAGAAGCTATCGGCTTACAAATAAAAAAGATCGCAATTGAGGGTGACAATTTGTTTGTCATCAAGGGACTCTAAACTCTAAAATTTTTGGAGTTGCCCATGAGAGATCAAAATGGTTATATCCGACTTCAAGTTGAATATGTGCTTATTTGACAAGTCTAGATTCAGCATGCCTTTAGATGAACCATTTATGTTGTTGACTGGTTGACCATTTGAAAATGTCGACACCCAACACCAAATTTTATGATGATCCCAAATTTTATACTCTCTTCTTCTACAAAGATTTTTAAACTGAACCACCTCTGTAAAAAGAGGGTTCAATATAACCGTTTTCGGTTTTAAAAAAATAGATCTAATAAGAATTAAAAGAAAATTTTACTAGTAAATTAAGTTTTTTTGTAAAAAAAATTTACAAGTCCAAAGAATTATAATCGAGATATCCATTTAAGAAAAATCTGAAGCATTGTCTTCAATAAGTGAAATAAATATCTCACTCCATAAATATCTACTCATATCAGTTAAAAATTAATTTGTATGAATGATGTAGATGAGCAAGTTTTTGTAAATATTGTTTTCTTTTTGAATTCTTATTTTATTAGAAATTTCAAAGAAGCACAATTGGTGTGAATTCTCAAAACAGTAAAACAAATTGCTAATAATCCTCCATGTGAAGACTGATAACTGATGTGTGTAATTATTGCCATACTGACACACCACGCAATTATGCCACAAAAATTATCTTTAAATTATTTTTTTATGTTTAAAATTGTTTGTCTTTTAGACAATCACGAACAATAATACTTCAACATTTCCTAAATTTATAATAATAAAAAAAAATAATTTGGTTTACTAGACTTTTACTAGTTTTGTGTTTAGTAAATGTACTCTTTGAGAAAAGAATGTGTACAGTTTGAGAATAAATACAAAAGGTTGGGGTATATTTATTTAATTGAAACATTAAAAAGCCTAATTACTACTCTAGTTTATTAAAAAAGGTGGGGTGGTTGATTGTTAGAGAATTAATTTACGGGAAACATAAACACTGTAATTTACAGATTTACCCTGAAGGCAATAGTGTAGAAAATGTGAGAAGTGGGACCCACAACGGGAAAAAAGGTGTCCGAAACCACCGTTGTTAAAGTGTTGAGGATAATAAATTAAATAATCAAAAGTTTGTGGGCGACTTGCACAATTTGTGTAAAACCGTCTCTATAAAAAGGCATTCTTCTTCAACCCTGAAACCAACAAACTCATCCCAAACTCAAATCAAGCAGACCAGAAGGCAGTCATGGCGAATTCGACGAAGCTCTCTGCTCTTCTCCTGGTCGCCTTTCTCGCCTTCTCAATGCTCGCTTCAGAGGTACTTTCCACATTCCCAATTGTAACCTTAATTTTCCAAATCATGTAATTTCGTGGTCTAAAAACTTGAATTTTGTACACAGGCTTTGGCCCGAGGGCGAAACCATTACGGATCCGGCAGCGTGCTCCCATCTCGTAAGGATTTATTATAAGTTGAATCTGAAAATTTGGTTATATAATTTGAAAATAAAAAATATGTGCTAAATTTTGGAAATAAACAGAATGTCTGGGGCAATGCACGAGAAGATGCAGTAGAACACAGTACCACAAGCCATGCATGTTCTTCTGTCAAAAGTGCTGCAACAAATGCGAGTGCGTTCCTCCTGGTTACTATGGCAACAAGCAAGTCTGTCCTTGCTACAACAACTGGAAGACCAAGGAAGGTGGACCTAAATGCCCTTGATTCCCCATCTTATTTACGACTAATGCCACCCCATTACTAGTATTAATCTATTTACTGCTGTCGTAGGCCCAAATTGCTCGTTTGGGCTATAGCACAATTGTTATTGTAATTTGGAGAACTCATTTGAGAGTTATAATATATTTACCGCAGTATTCATTATGATTTGTGATTCGTATTATTCGTTCACATGCACGCATTTCGCAATTTAACGTTTAAGTAGTGTGTAACATTGAAGTGCAACGATAAGAGCATTATTCTTGTCGGCCCACAAATTTGTCTGTCACAGACATTACAGTTTGTAAAGATAAAGCGCGTAATTTCAGAGCCATTTACACCGTAATTTAAGGTGATTTATTGTTGGTATTTTCTATTTAATGGCCTTTTTTTTCTGTTTCATCTTGTTGGCTGGGCCCCGCTAGCTATACTATATACAAGTAGATCCAAGATCTTTAT
This sequence comes from Fagopyrum homotropicum, assembly GCA_033239125.1. Lineage (NCBI taxonomy): Eukaryota > Viridiplantae > Streptophyta > Magnoliopsida > Caryophyllales > Polygonaceae > Fagopyrum > Fagopyrum homotropicum. Next base: position 150,824,984 of record BSWB01000002.1, read on the forward strand.
TTTTATTTTCTTTTATTTTATCTAAATATACAACTAATACACGTATATAAGTACAAATTTTTCTTAAAATTAATTAACAATATATATATATATATAAACATGATACGATAATAGATGGATGTTTGGGAATAATTGAGGGATCGGAGTCATAGACGTTGAATTTAATGTGAATGGACGGTCGACATGGATATACTATACGGAGTAGAATAATGTACAAAATATGTACGTACGGTTGGATTGAAACCCCATGTGCTGCCTACATTATTATCCAACTTAATTAGTATGACTAAATTGAGTACGAATTTATGATATGGCTTCAATTGTATTATAGGCTTATAGCCCAATCCAATAATAGGTGTTTTATAGCCCAATAGCTCTACCACAGCTGGCTAAAATATTATTACGACTTGTTTGGTAAACTACACACGAAGGTTACAATATACAAAAGTACAAATTAATGAACAAGAAGGATTGAGCTCGTCCTGATCCCAACTGGGATCTCGTCCATTGTAAAATAGTCGGGACGAGACATGAATGATCACAATCCCATCTCATCTCGTACCGACCACTAAATTTTAGAAAATTATCATCTCTCGTACTTTTTATAGCATGTTTATCAAATCATCTCAAACACGAGATTTTGATCTATGTTTATAAATTTTAATTTTCAAGTATTTACTCATTCTTGTACGCACATTTTTTTTCTTTTAAAACTAAGTTGAAAATATACATTCATAAGAAATTGACTAAATAATATATTTAATGTGTAAATGTACTTAGAGATCTCACCTTTGATATTTTTCATGGAACATCTCTAATGAGAGATATTTTCTCTAACAAGAGATCTTAAACCCTAATTAAGAAAATTATAAAAGTGGTTCCAAAATGCTCTGCATCGCTAACTTTTTTTTTTTGTAAATATGACCTTAGGTTTATTAACCTATCTTTTTCACCTTCTTTGATCAGTAATCTGGAACCATGTGATGGTCTGACTTATAGATTCAAGATGACCCGACTTAAACCCGGTTCACGTGGCTTGTTTGACAGTTCTACTCCCGGTATCGATCTATAATAGAGAGGGTAGATGTTGACTGAGTTTTTCACAGTGCTGTAATCAGTAATGACCATTTCTCTGATCACTACAATTTTGAATCTCAAAATTGAATATAGAGTACACGCAAAATCGTCGGTCTGCAGACACTTCTGCCAAGTTTGACGAAAACCTGAATGCCCAATAACGTCTGCCGTTGGTGTGTCGGTAGACGGGCCCCACTCATTTGCTCCTCCACGTTACCGTTTTCATTTTGACCATGGAAATGAATCGATTTCCTAGAAGAAAATTCCTAACATACTGATTCATCCTCTTTCTCCGATCAACCTCATCACCCGTCGCCAATGGATTCCCCAAATTCAAAATTACTAGCCTTCTCCGCAGCTGACCCACCATATCACCGACGTTTTGATGTTTTAATTTGGATCCCCTTTTCTTGTTTCGCGTTTTATGCTTAATAAAGCATGCAGCTTTTTTTTTTTTCCTCATAAACAGGGTGGAGGAGAAAGTGGCAAAGGGAAAGGGTCCCACCTTTCTTGCAAATTTTTTTCCAATATTCTAATCTCCAGTCTACTAGTTTCCATTAATTTACTTGTAACTTCAACTTCAATTGAGTAACGTAGTTCCTGTTGGTTTCGAGGTTTCTGCCTTTCTGGGGAAGGCTTATTCATCCCGTAGAAGATACAAATAATAAAACGAGTAAGTTTTCCTTCTGCTTTGATCAGACGAATGATATGCCCTGTTCTTTGTAAGTTCTTAGATAAATGTCTGCTTTCGTTGTTTTGTTGATTTTTTTCTATTAATGGCATGATTTTTTTTGTTCTGGATGCTGTTCATGTTCACTTTTTTTTTCCCACTCATCTTATTGCCCCTTTTGTCAACTTGATTACAGTTATCAAGAATCCTAAATTGGTCTAGGGTTACTAGCTATGAAATTTCTGTTCATGATTTAGGATTTTGTGTTTGTACAGTTCTTGTGTGCTGGAATCAAGCTCAATGATTTGTGGTTGAACACCTGAAGCGAACGAGTCTTGAATGTCTATTAAGGAGTATTTAGTATGAACAACAATTGAGAAATCGTTCTTCCCTCCCTTCGATGATTTGTGTGAGCAAGGGTTTCAGCAATGGGGGAGAAATCAGTGTCGTCGACGAGGTTTCTCATTGCCCTAATTTCAATCTCCATGCTGCTTTTGATCTCCTCTATTATGCTCCTCTTTCGTTCAGATGACAGTAATCACACACCCAATTCAGTTTTTAAGTTAATTTCTTCTGAGGAGCCATTGAATCCTTTGGAACATGCAAATGATATTAAGCTGTCTACGGATGATATTGAAACAGAACTAATACCGCTTGATAACAGACTTTATAATCCGGAGCCGGACGTTTGTGATTCAAGCCAAGCTAGGCTTAAGGTTTACATGTATGACATGCCACCTGAATTTCATTTTGGGCTATTGGGTTGGAAGGGGAAAGTGAACAAGAAATGGCCTGATGTTAGCAACATCAGTGCAGTTCCTTCATACCCGGGCGGTTTGAACAAGCAACATAGTATAGAGTATTGGCTCACTCTTGATCTTCTGTCATCCAACAACAATAACATAGCAAGGCCATGTACTGCTATTAGAGTTTCAAATTCAAGCGAGGCTGATGTTGTTTTTGTGCCGTTCTTTGCTTCTTTGAGCTACAACCGCCACTCAAAACCCCGTGGGAATAAGCCTAGTTTGGATAAGGAGTTGCAAGATCGATTGGTGGAGTTTCTGATCAGTAGGAGTGAGTGGAGACGTTCGGGTGGGGAAGACCATGTGATTGTAGCTCATCATCCTAATAGCATGTTGTATGCTAGGACAACGCTCGGCTCTGCAAAATTTATACTTGCTGACTTTGGAAGGTATCCAACCGAGATTGCTAATCTGGATAAGGATGTCATTGCCCCGTACAAGCATGTAGTCTCAACCAACAACGGAAAAATTTTGGACCCCTTTGAGCAACGTCCTATATTAGCATATTTCCAAGGGGCTATCTACAGGAAAGATGTGAGTTACCATCTCTCTATTATGTTCCATTTTTTGTATAAATTGTTCAGGATATGTAATTATGTATGCTGTGTTTGATACTTATTTCTGCTTCTTTTTTTTCCTGTTCTGATTAGAAATTTTCTGATAAGATTACTATGGAACATTCATATAAGAACAAGAGTTCACAGTTCATACTATCATATATAGAGTTGGCTATGTATCCTTTTACTTGAAATTACTCCTTCCAAACTAGGAAAAAGATTGAATGTAGATGTTTAATTACTTCTGGATCTGTCACCGACATAACGATTACAATTGTGATCTTGGAAAAACCTCACTGTGCACCAGTAATACACCAAAAGTTCCTCTATTATGTTTAGCAGAAAAAATAAAAATTTCCGTCTTTCCTATGTTGCATACAACTATTGCTTTGTCAATAATACAGTGTAATGGAAATTGTAAAGCATCCAAACAACAGTTTTCTCACTGAAATGTATTACAGGCTATAAAACATGTGTATAGAGTGTGCTTTTTGCATCCAAACAGGCCCTTAGTTATTTATTCTCAATTTTTGTCTTCGCGTTTCTAAAAATCAACTTCTTTTTCTTGTTATTTAGGGAGGAACAATCCGCCAAGAGCTATACTACCTTATGAAAGATGAAAAGGATGTCCACTTCACCTTTGGGAGCCTCTCTCAAAGGAATGGAGCCCGGCAAGCAAGCCAAGGAATGGAATCTTCCAAGTTCTGCTTGAACATTGCAGGAGACACTCCCTCCTCCAACCGCCTGTTTGATGCAATTGTAAGCCATTGCGTCCCTGTCATAATCAGTGATGACATTGAGCTCCCCTATGAGGATGCACTCGACTACTCAGAGTTCTCGGTGTTTGTCCTCTCATCCGACTCAATGAAGAAGGGATTTCTGGTAAACCTGCTTAGGGGAATTCAAAAGGATGAGTGGACCAAGATGTGGAAAAGACTAAAGGAAGTGGCCCATCACTTCGAATACCAGTTTCCGTCACAACCTGATGATGCTGTAGACATGATTTGGCAGGCAGTCGCACGTAAGCTCTCTACTGTTAGTAATAATCACAGGAAGAGGAAATACCGAAGACCCCAGGGTGTGTTTGAAGAGCGATAGAATCCGGGAAGAGCAGTGCACGGGGTTGCTTTGCCATTGTAATACTTGTGAGAACAGGAATGCAACTTTTATACTGTAGTTTTATTTTCCATTGTTCTGTTATGTTGAGCATGTACAGGCAAGCACAGACAATGTATCCAAGGTTCCAGGAAATACATTTTTCGAAAATGGATTAAGCACTTTCTGATGTTTCTGTCTTGAGGTTTTTATGCAGGAAACAGTTCAGTTCTTCAAGTTTGATGGGATTGCAGAATTGTAATTTGTATTAGATGAGCAAATTGCTCCAAGAAACACTCTAGTGCAGTAAACATACATTAAAGACTATATATATATATATATATGATTGTGTGTACTGACCAGAATTGTGATGCATGCTCTATATTTATACGCTTTGGCTACTTTTCTAGGTTCTATGATTCTACAAAACGGAGATGATCTAATAGGTCTTTCATACATGGCACCTATTGTGTTGCAGAACAATGAAAGCTACTAAAGAACCGAAAATCGAAAGGCAAGCAAGCCAGCAACTCCAAATGTAGGGACTTCTGAGGAGGAAAGAATATAAATTTGTGATTGCTATCCTCTTAGAAAAAGCCTAGCAATCTCTCAGTGCTTTGGTAGGCTTCTATTGTGAATCGGGTCTGATCCTCCCTTTCCAGCTCTTCTTTCACTCGACTGGCTAGGATCAAATGACACACAAGGGACAGGAGCAAGACTTTTCCTAAGCTGCAAATCATTCAGCTTATTTGCTTGAAGGATAAGTGATCTTCCTGGAAAGTGGCCTCTTAGAGCTATGTCCACGCTTGTAAGTGCTCCGGATACCTTCTCCGGATGAACGGCTAGAAACCCGACACAAATGAGTAACAAGGCCACGTTATGGCCAAAACAGCTCATGTTGTTAAAGAAGATGAAGAAGAAGAAGAAATTGTAGGTGTTTTGCTTGCCTTAGGCTCTCTAAGTCTCAACATGTAGTAGTGAAGCTGTGAAGGCATGGGATTTTATGTGAATTAGAAGGCTTAAAAAGGTATGGAAGTAAACAAAAGTAAAGAAGCAAGTTTGAGGGACCCAAAGAGAGCAAAGATAAGCTAGGGAGATTACAAGATTCACCTATCTTCATCCCAATCATGAGCTGTACCTGTCATAAGAAAAAGGGATGTTTCCTAAGTTAAGTTTGAACAAAAAGTTAAGGTTTAGAAGAACACCATCCTAGGGAAGACAAGTATCTTTTCAAATGTTCCCTACATTCCTATCATTTCTCTTTTGGACCAAGCTTCTTCTATTCTTAACCGCCTTGCCATTTCATTGTGACTTCTCCTATTCTTATCTAGTATAGCTCATATCAAACATTATCTACAAATCTTTGAAATTTTGGATTACTAAGAATCATAATGTAGCATAAGGTTCATACTTTTCATATTTGAAATCAAGTTGGGTTGTATGAAGATTAAGCCTTGTTAGTGAGACCTTTTTTGGTGTTACAATGTGCTTGATTTCACTTTAGAATTCAAAGCTCTCCCCTCTATGTAATGCAAATCCAATGCAAAAGATTAAAAAAAATAAAATTTCAACCTTGGTTTCTTGTGCTTAATGGGTTTCTCTTTATGCTTTTCTTTTCTCCCCTTCCAACTCTTATCATTTCACCACCCTTCAAACAAAAGAATCAAACTATCTAACAAAACAAGCTTGGTTTCTTCTTGTTTTTAACATGGAACTTGACAAGATTAACATTTTTTCAACCTCAACTCTCATCGTCATGTGTTGTTTCTATCTTTAGTTCATCGTTTTCCTCGTATTTGTTTTGTCTATCATTTACTCGGTTCTCTCGATGCATCGAATTACTTTCTTTACAAAAACAATGGATGAATTGAAAACCATACTCATTAAAAGGACAAAAGAGCAAAGAACTCCGCACCTCAATTTGAGAGAGTGGTCATGGGCCAATAGAAGCACTTGTCTAGTAACAATAAACGTTGCAATTGATGTGGGTCACTGCTTTTGTTGCATCTAAGCCAAGTATTAAAGTGAAAGAAGAGTTACATTGTAACTTTCAAGACCAACCATCACTATCAATGTGTTTTCTTTTATTGGATCACTAACAATGTTGAACGTTACTAAAACTAAACACATTGCAAACTACCAAAATATGTTTGTTTAGTCACAAAGTGGACAAGGCGTCATTTTAAGCTCATTTTCTGGACCGTATGCACAACCCTACTCGCACTTGCACAGCCCGAAGCTTCACCTTCTGTAGGCTTTTTTGGGTAGCCAAGGCACCAAAAGAGCTTTATGCTCGATACAAAATACCGCGAACCAGGCCAAGAGGACACACCTTTGAGAAAACAGCATACATCAATATAAGGTTCTTTAGGTACTGTATTGTGTAGCCTGTTTTGACATCGAATGAAAAGCATATTACAACGCAAATATAGCAACGAGTACCATTGCCTACAATACAAGTTACAGCCATTACAGCATTTCAAACAGCGCATCCGGTATTACCGTAAAGTGACATCTAATGTACATACAAAGATGGTGGTAAAAATGGATAAGTTGAGCTATTTTTTAAGGAGATACATAATTCACAATGAAAGGACTTGTAAAGACGGGAAATGCTGAAGAGAAGGATATAGAGCTCAAATATCCGGTTATAACCAATGATATTGGCATATGGATTCCACTGCAAACTTACTTGAACTGACAAATACAATATAGATCATTGAGGTTCTGCCTCTTGGTGATGTGTAGTTACAACCGAAGGCCCAGGCGCTATTGTAACTTGCAGGCCTCTGTGCTGCCCTGCCTGAAACATGTATGCCACTTCACTAGCTGCTAGAGCTGCTGCTTCCTGGTGATTTAATAATTACAGAAATAAAATTTAAGGATATATGTTTGGAAGTAGATTTAAAACCTATAAATAAACAGAAAAATCAAAGCAATTTTTTTTAGTTTATGCCAACTAGTGCATTTCGAAAGGAAAATAAATAGTGGCTGTAGTTTCTAATTAAAAAAATAAAAGAGAACTAACGCTTCTTCAAACATACAAAAATAGCTTACTTTTGCTTCTTTTTTTAATTGCAATATAGAAGTAAACAGTTTGGTCCAGTGTCATAAAAGAAAATAGGTTTCCCTTTGTTGTTAAAAATGCCATAAGGGCAAGTTCTCTATATTTTAGCATTAGTGCAGTGACTAACCTGTCTTTGTCTTCGGCGCTGGAGGATACTAATTGCCCATGCCATGATGTAGCAAGGGAGGAGAAACCCAGCAGCACGAAGCAAGAAAAGCTGCACGATAGAAATATAAATAACTTGTCAAAAGCACGCAATAACAAAAAACATTCACTAAAGTAAGGACAACAAGAATTGCAAGACTCACTGAGAAAAATGTTGAAACATCATCTTCATCCCCGTTGGGGTTGGTAATTGTAAGAGCATGCCTCAAGAGCAACAAAGCCATTAACTGCCAAATTATAAGTAAGTCAGAACTATAACACATTCAGGTGAAACCCATTCACAATTAAAGAACTGCAATGTCTCAACCGGACAAATATGAAGACAAAATTTGTTGTAAGGTAGCAGTCGTGATATCTATGATCAGGTCAAACTATGATCTCAAATGGCAGACAAAACAACAAAGCACCGCACAATGTAGCATTTCAATAGGCTTCCACAATTAGATGATTTTTCAAAGCTAAAACCTTGTATGAAGGTATTAATGAGAAGTAAGATATACAGGACTGGAATCTTTTGGCACCATAGAAATGTAAAATTTAACTGAAAACAAGAAAGAAATGTGGAGGAAGCTTCATCTTGATTGGTGACACTGTAAATGACAAGCTTTAAATGGCCAATAAACTTGGATAAGACCAACTTCACTTAGAAAAGCCAACTAGATTAGAGGAGTTAATGCAGGGAAAGTGACAGAGACTGGCAAGAAGAAAGAAATTTCCCACTTGAATATCATTAGTCTATCACACTTGATACATATTAGTTTAAGATGTATGGGACCACACCCTGAGCTATTATTTGCAAGAAGAGAAAGAACATGAAAGCTCTAACAATGACAGAAGGATAGCATTCAAAGACCAAAATTGGAAGTAAACTTACAATCAGAGCAGCAGATCGGCAAAATGCAGCTCCATTCGCATTATTGTCAGCATATTCATCATATTCAGTCTCCAGTAAATGCCTTTCAGCAGCTGCCATGGCCAAAAGACGAGGATCGTTCAAGTCCAAAGGTGCACCAGCAACAGCCCAACTTCCACTGTAAACATGATTACACTATTAGGATAGAAGCAGCAAAACTTAGAATCGAATTTATCATAGAGAATTAACTATACATAATAGGAAAAACATAACATAAAAGGATTATAACTCATAGGTTAAAAAAAGTGTTACTTTTGCCGCTTAAACAAAAACATAGTAGTGTGTGTTGGGTAAATTAAGACCTTGAGGATCATTTTCCTAAAATTTGTATCCTTCCTTTTGTCATAAATAAAATCATTTTCCTAGAATTTGTATTCTTCCTCTACAAAAATATCAAGCCATTGGATCATCCAGCATTGGGCAGAAAATCCTGATCGCTTATTCAGTATAATGTGTTTGCAAGGAAATTGCATGAGCTCAGGATCTAATTGATTTATCTAATCCAAACAGTAAGCGATTGTTAGGCAACTGATATGAATGCAAGTTTTATTTATGCGTGCTACCTCGATGATAGTAACAAGTTTTATACCAGGTGAAGCAGATGACAGCAAGCAAACACCATTCAGTTTATTTTCCAAAACAAACATAGTATCATACTACTTCAAGAAATACCATGAAACTACAAGAGACATGAAAACGTTAACAAAAAACTTGCCTGATGTCAATTGCGGTGTCATTAGAACTTGGTGGGGGAGCAGTATAGCCAGGTTGGTAAAGCTGGGGGAAAGAGACCATTTAAAGATTAGTTCAGGTGATTAGTGTAAAATTGAATGCAAGTATAGCTCAAGAATATTAGCTTGACGGATAGTTAATCTAGTTGCTTTGTCGATTGTAAGATGATAAAATTTATCGATGACACTTGGTGTTTCAATTTAGCAAAGAGAAGCTTATGAATGATTAATGTTACATGTATAAAAAAACACAAGAAGAAAAATAGAACATAATCATGCCATCTTTGAGAGTTTCTTGTCCTGCCATGCATTTTTTATCCCTCTTGAAAGTAACAATGCAGAACGAAACCCTTACATTCTAGTGCTCGGCAAAAAACTAGGAGCTGAAAGAGCATCTGAATGCTGAAAGCATGGATATTTTCAAGTAGCATTGAAGGATCTACCCCCACATTCAGGACCACATAATTATTTTCATTAGAAAAGAAAATAGCCAGGGTCATAAATTAAAAACAGTAACATACCTGATGACAGATTTCACAAGTTATGTCCCCTTTCTCATTGCACCATCGTTGTACGCACTTTCTGTGAGCAAACTGGATTCATAAATGAAAAAAGGAAGGCCGTAAGCAGAGACGAAGATACACTTGTACAGAAATACGTGATCTTACAAAGAGCATGTTACTTGACTCAAAGTCCCTGGAAATATGAAAAGAAGAAAAAATGACAAATGTAAAGATATCAGACCCACACGCAGTAACAATGTAACATTCTTTGTGCTAAACACTTCAGCACATTCAAGGGTATAGAGTGTAGTTTGTGTCACCGGAGCAGTCTAATTCAATCAAAATCACAAATTGAGCTCTAAATAACCCACTTGACAACACTTATTCGATTCACATGATGGTGCCAAAAGATGATGAAAATGTTCACCTTCAAACTTCCACTACAAGCACAAGGGGCCTCCAAATTTTTTATGCTGTCCTCCTCCTGGCAAATACGGCATTCTATCGCCTGAATAAGTGGTTGCTCTTCGTCAGGGACCCCTGATTCTTCAAATGCACCCTCTTCAACAACCACATTGGAAGACTCGGCGACAAGATTGCAAGAATTACCGCTTGAACTTCTAGAGACTCCGTCCCCTTGCTTGGACGGTAAGGTTTCTTGTTCGGTGACAGTATCTACACACACAACTAGATGTTCTCCCATTCCTCGTCAGATCAAAAGCCTGATTAAAAAAAAGGTTCAGGTTTCACAATATAGAAAAATGCACATCAGATCCTTTTCAGCCCAAAATAAACAACCTACAAAAGTGAAATCATGTGATATTGTTTAGAGTACTCAAATGTATTGCCTCAATGGGAACATATAATCATATTATCCCCCTAAAAAGCATGGAAATATACTGCTTCTCAGTGTCCCACTACCATATCCTTCTCACCTTTTTCAAACAGGGAATACAGAAAGGGCTTGACCCAAACACAAAGATTACCAGGAAGATACAAAGAAAAACGCAGCAAACGTTCCACAATTTAGCAATTAATCTCCAAACCCTAGAAACGAAACAAAGTTGACTCCAAAATGCGCAAAATCAACCCTAGGAAATATCATCAAATGAACAGTTCAACAACATCAAAAACCCTAGAACCCGAAAGAAAGTGGGATACCCAGGAAACGTTCCCCCAACATAACCAAAACCCATCGAATCAAATCACAAAATAACGAAAACGAAGAGAAAACAAAACCCATCAAGAATCGCATCTTGAAGGACATGAATTTACCTGAAAAGATTTCTAGAACACAGTGCTATTGTCACAAACGTGTATCGGAAATGGATGTATATGGACAGATAGTTGCAAATTGAAATAGAGAAAGGAATATATAGGGAAAGAAAATACAAAGAAAGAAAGAGATGATTTGGTCTATTTCTTGAGGGAAGGGGGATAAGAATATAGGATCACAAGGGAGGAAAGTTCAATCGCGGCAACTAGCATAGCCACACCCACAAAGGCTCCTCTGCTTTGACTTGACCCAAATTAAAAGGGCTCCTGTGAAATTAGACGATGAATCAATAGATCGCCAATTGTGATTATTGATGTTGTTGATCCTAAGCAGATTAATTAATATCAAAACACGGGATTGATTTCGTTCGTAATGACGTTAGAGTTGGGTCCATGTCTATTATAGGATTTTGAAGACACGAAAAGGGGACAGGAGTTTGGTGAAGACTGGGTAGTGTTCGGCACGGTATTATCATTCAATTCAACCCCATTTCTTACAAATTATATATAAATTACTCTTATTTTAATATGCTAAATATTATTATCTTCTAATGATTATCAAATATTATCATTTTATCACAAAATAAAGTACTAAACTTTTTAGACAAACAAAACCTAGAAATTATCTCAACATCAACATCAAACCATATAAAAAAAATTCTCATTCACGGTTAATTTAGATATTATTTTGGTAGAGCTTTCAGCTTTGCATTTTTTAATTCATGTATTCAAAAATAAGTTTAAATGTCAAAATTTAATTATTTTAATTATATTTAAAATCATTAAAGGGAGTTTTTAATCGTGATTTTGAAATGTACCGGCGAAAATCTCTAATAGTGACCATAACTACGCACTTCGTGTGCGTAGTTGTAAGATACGCTTTTGGGAGCGTAGTTTGAGTTCCAAAAAAAAATATATCAATTACGCTTGTGGGAAGTGTAGTTAATATTTTTTATTTATTTTAAAACTCCAACTACGCTCCCAAAAGCGTAGTTAGGGACCCTACCAACTGCGCATATGGTCACTACTAGAGATTTTCGCTGGTACATTTAAAAATCACGATTAAAAACTCCCCTTAATGATTTTTTCTTCTTAAATATAATTAAGAGAATTAAATTTTGACATTTAAACTTATTTTTGAAGACATAAATTAAAAAATGCAAAGCTGAAAGCTCTACCAAAATTGTGTGGTATATTTCGTAGTCACTTTTGAGCAAAATTTTTGACCAAAATAAAGTTTGATAAGGAGAGGAAGAACGTTCGATATAAGTTTAATAGTATGTTAAGGTCTGAACAAGCTTTAAACATTAATTTGACCTTTTCAAGATGAAGTGTAAAATAAACCAAAAGAGGAGAATGAAAGCAAAAGCTTTAATAAAAACGAGTGAGTATACATACTTTTCAATAAATAAAAATGGCAATTGAATATATGGATGTTGATTTGTTTCTGTCTAGTTGAAATGCATTACATGCTTAAATCATCACAAAAGCTGTACCTGTATCATAGATTTATAGGGGAGATAATGGTTTAGTTTTAACTCGAGTGGTCCGAACTCAATATATAATTAGTTGGTAGAAAACATTATAAAGTTAAACTAGTGTATTAGTCGTGTCCTGTTGGGTTTTTAGATGTGTAAAAGCGGAATTTCAGGAAACAATTTTCTAAACATCTGTTTAGATCGCATGCATAATAGATTAGATAAGGGAGAAAAGAAATACCTATTGATGCTTCAAGGATATGTAGAGTCTTTAACCTTCGAATAAAGAATGAAGCTTTGAGAGAATAATGGGGGAGAAAATATCGACATCTCAATCTATCGATCGATGAACAATATAAATCTAGAGTTGGGCTTTTTAACTCTTAAAAAACCCGACCTAAAATATAAGATATATATTTTAGTAATTAATAAATAAATAACCCTTTCTCTATTATTAATTACAAATTCCATAATATATTTTGTACTCTTACAAAATATATAATTTCTCACCATATATTCAAATATGGTAATTCTCTCATTAATTGATTCAGGTCTCCTGCTCGTTATGGTGTGAACTCGTAGGACCCGATAACACTAGCAATACATTTTATCATATAAATGTACCGATCATGGTTAGCTTCTAGCAAAACGTCATGACCCCTAATATTATCGGATTATATATATCCATATATTTAATGTCCTATCTCATCATCAGTAATTGCACTTTGGATAAAGGACACAATTCCTTCAGTCTCCCACTTGTACTTTCATACAAGTGTGCAATGTTAAAATTCTCTTAATGTCCTTACCTGACTATGTGATGGAAACCATCTTTGCCATCAAATATGTTTTTTGAACTCATGAGATCAAACTGTCAGTACAGATCAAATCTGAGCATAGCCATGCGTTTACACAGTTCTCACTCTTCAAGTGGTCGGGGACATCAATCCTTCCCAGTGTATCAAGGTATACCTGATATAGGAGGATTAATCCAATCTTGCAACGACTATAACTCCCACTCAAATTTTGACCACCCTGATTACTGCCTTTATAACTGCCTGTTACGTTCAGCGTTTAACAGTATCTAAGATATGTCATCCTTCAAATGAAAGTTATATCAAGCTCATGTTAAGGAACTCACTGATAATGATAATCGCTATAACTCCTCAATATGTCACGAGAGTTATAGGATCGGTTTATCCGATGAGTATCACCATACTCACCTATGTAAGCGATTGGACATCTCCATGTCGTATGAACTATGAAACCCACGTTCATCATTCGCTCACAAGATGGTCTACTTTATAATCGTTTGTATCCAAGTTAATGACTTAGACCACGGATCCTTTCAATTTAATAATTTCAGTTCACTTAATGTGCTTTCATTCACCGGAACTTTTCCAGTAAGCACATTTGATAATTAATAAATTATTTGGATACTTTATTTAATTCAAGTAATAATCAAATAAGAATATGAAAACTCATATATAAAACAATCATAAATTCCATGACAAAAAACAAACGTTTCTCAATCCAAACACAGAAGTTCAAAAGAATTCTCTAACGTGTTTGAGCCCTTTGGCCCGAGTATGACTATCATGCTTAGGCTTATTCATGGGTTTAGTCAGTGGATCTGCAATGTTATCATCTGTGTGCACCTTGCACACCCTTACATCACCCCGATCAACATAGTGTCTAATCATGTGATACTTTCGCAGAACATGTCTGGATTTGGAACTTGAGCTAGGTTCCTTCGCTTGAGCAATCGCGCCATTGTTGTCACAATAGACGTCAATTGCCCTCGTCACGCTAGGGACAACGCCGAGCTCAACTATAAACTGCCTAATCCAGATTGCTTCCTTAGCCGCTTATCCTGCAGCAATGTATTCTACTTCTATGGTTGAGTCCGCTACCGTGTCTTGCTTTTGGCTTTTCCAACTTATCGCTCCTCCATTCAAAATGATGACGTATCTAGAATGCGACTCAAAGCCATCTCTGTCAGTCTGGAAACTAGCATCGGTATAGCCCTTGATGACTAACTCATCATCACCTCCATATACCAGTAGATCATCCTTAGTCCTTCGCAAGTACTTTAGGATGTTCTTCGCAACTTGCTAGTGAATGTCGTCGGGGTTCGACTGGTACCTGCTACACATACTCAAAGTATATGCAACATCTGGTCGAGTACAGGTCATTGCATACATGATGGATCCTATAGCAGAGGCATAGGGAACCTTGTTCATCCTCTCATTCTCACTAGGTGTCTTAGGACACTAGGTCTTACTGAGATGGATCCCATGTTGCATAGACAGGTACCCTTTCTTGGAATCTGCCATCTTGAAACTTTGTAGGACCTTATCTATATAAGTTCCTTGACTGAGACCAATAAGCCTTCTAGATCTATCTCTATAGATCTTGATGCCTAATATGTACACGGCCTCCCCTAGATCTTTCATTGAGAAATGCTTCTTAAGTCATCCCTTTACTGTTTCCAGCATTGGAATGTCATTCCCAATGAGTAGTATGTCATCTACATACAAGACTAGGAAAGTCACCTTGCTCCCACTCAACTTTTTGTAAACACATGGTTCTTCTTCACATCTGATGAAATCAAACTATTTGATCACTTTATCAAATCGAAGATTCCAACTCCTGGATGCTTGCTTCAATCCATAAATGGACTTCTTAAGCTTGCAAACCTTCCTAGGATATTTTGGATCCTCAAAACCCTCAGGTTGCATCATATATACATCCTCTTCTAAATAGCCATTTAGAAATGTGGTCTTGACATCCATTTGCCATACCTCATAATCATAGAAGGCGGCAATCGCTAGGATTATCCTAATGGACCGGATCATGACGACCGGGGCAAATGTCTCCTCATAGTCAATACCATGAATCTGTTTAAATCCCTTAGCAACCAATCTTGCTTTATAAACAGAAACATTTCCATCCTTGTCTGTCTTTACTTTAAAGACCCATTTGCAACCAATAGGTTTTACCCCATAAGGCAAATCAATCAAGTCCCATACTTGATTTTCAGACATGGATTCCATTTCGGATCTCATGGCTTCGAGCCATTTATCGGAGTTTTGATCCGTCAGAGCTTGCTTGTAGGATACGGGCTCGTTATGCTCCATGAGGAGCACTTCGATCTCGGCATGCAACACATAGTCATCCAAATGTCTAGGTTGTTGTCTTACCCTGTTTGATCTCCAATTTGGGCCAACAATAGGAGAGATTTCAGCTGTATGATTTCCTACATCATTATGTAGTTCCTCATTTGTAGAGTTCTCCACATCAATATGTGGTTCCTCTTCAGTCTGATCTGCTATAGGAATTGATTCTTGAACTGGATTAACTTGTCTCATAAGAGGTTCATCAAAATAGTCAAGTTCCTTAGTGACATCTTGCATGTCCTCCTGTTGTTGCGTTTCTTGTTCACAATTAATCTCATTAATTTGAACTTTTCTCCCACTTGGCTTATTGGAATTCCTTTTCCAAAAAGACACTATCCCGAGCAACAAACACTTTGTTCTCTATGGGATGGTAGAAATCATACCCCTTTGTTTGCTTGGGATATCCTACGAAGTAACATTTGTGTGATTTCGGTGCTAGTTTATCAGATTGTAAACATTTTAGATAAGCTTCGCTCCCCCAGACCCTCAGAAATGACAAGTGAGGAACCTTTCATGTCCATATCTCATATGGTGTCTTGTCAACTGAACGTGATGGAGTCCTGTTTAGAACGAACGCAGCTGTTTGGAGAGCATATCCCCAAAAGGATAATGGAAGATCCGCAAAACTCATCATTGAACGGACATTGTCTAACAAAGTCATGTTCCTCCTCTCAGACACACCATTTAGTTGTGGAGTACCCGGGGGAGTGAGTTGGGTCACAATTCCACAACTCCTCAAATGATGATCGAATTCATGGCTCAGATATTCGACCCCTCGATCTGATCGAAGCACTTTTATCTTCTTGCCTGTTTGTCTTTCCACTTCATTCTGGAATTCCTTGAACTTTTCAAAGGATTATGATTTCTATTTCATTAAGTAGATATACCCGTATCTACTAAAATCATCAGTAAATGTAATGAAGTAGCGATAGCCAGACCTAGCCTCTTTACTCATAGGTCCACATACATCTGTATGTATGAGGGCTAGAAGTTCAGAAGTCCGTTCACTCTTACCAGTGAAGGGTGACCTTGTCATCTTTCCCATTAGGCACGACTCGCATGTTTCAAATGATTCCAAATCAAATGGTTTAAGTAATCCAATTGTTTGGAGTTCCTTAATGCGCTTTATGACTACGTGACCCAATCGACAATGCCATAGGTTTGCTTCGTTTGTTTCATTCGACTTTTGCCTCTTTGTATTAATGTTATATATTTCAGTTTTGAGGTCTAACATGTATAGTCCATTACTACTCATATTCGCACGACCATAATAAATACCATTCCTATAAATCTCCATCACCATGTGATCAATAATGGTAAATGTATAACCTTCACGGTTCAAAACTGAAATTGAAATTAAGTTCTTAGTAATGCATGGAACAAAATAACAGTTATTAAGTTCTATCTCTAAGCCAGAAGTTAAAGACAAGCAATAATCTCCAATGGAAACAACAACAACTCTTGCTTCATTACCGACTTGTAGATCTGCCTCTCCCTTCCGTAGTGTCCAATACCCATGAAATAGAATTAGTTGACAAAATTTCAATAACATGAATACCTGAATAGGAGACATTCCCCTGCTTCTTATCTTCCAAGTATTTGGGGCAGTTTCTCTTCCAATGCCCCTTGGCCTTGCAGTAAAAGCACTCATGCTCCGTAGCCTTTTTCACCTTTGGATGTGAAACCGTGGGTTAGGCAACTTGCTTGCCCTTCCCCTTTTGTTGTTGCTTTGGCCCCTTCTTAAATCCCTTATTCCTGACCATCAGAACTTTCTTCGTCGGGTCAACAATCATGTTCTGCTCAACAATTTTGAGCATGATGTGTAGCTCATTCAATGTCTTGTTCATAGCATTCATATGATATGTTGATCTAAAATGCATGAATCCGTCGTGGAGAGAGTTTAGGATCATATCCGTGGCTATCTCTAAGTTGAATGCGCTACCTAGTCGGTCCAGCTTGTCAAACAAGCCAATCATTTTGAAAACATGTGGTCCGACTAGTTTACCTCTCTCTAATTTGCAATGCAGGATGACTGTCAAGGTCGAGTACCTTTCAAGCCTAGCCTGCTCCTTAAAGAGATCTTGGAGGTTAGACATGATTGTATAGGCATCCATTTCTTCAAACCTCTGTTGAATTCCTGGTTTCATCGCAACCAACATTAAACACGTGACAAAGCGTGATTTTGATGTGGCTGCATCATACTTCACAATGTCTTCATTAGATGATTCCAATGTGATTTCAGGGGTTGGATATTCCAAGACATCCTCTTGGTTCTCCGAGCTGAGAACAATTCTCAGATTTCTCTCCCAATCAAGGAAGTTTTGTTCATTCAATTTCTTTTTGTCGAGTATGGAGCGTAGAGAAAAATTGAGGTTATCGTTTGACATGGTGGACTACAAAAACACAAAATAATAAAAAACATATAAATTATGATCGTTTTTGCGAAAGCTATAAACTGTTATAACAATTATAATCAATTAAAGTTTTGCACATTTCTACTCATATTATCACTTCCCTTACTGAGCAAAAATGATTCCAAGATCCTATCATATATGAACCTTAACGTACTTTGGCACTGCCCTAAGTCTCATATAATCAAGGTAAGTGAACTCCTTTACTAATTATAACTCCTTATAATTCTTGGTTGTGGGAACATATCTCATGTGAACTCACCCTTATGCCTCAAAATCCAAAACTTTATCTTTTGGTCTTTTGTCGATGTCAAAACATAACGATACACAAATCGTATTTAACTATCCTAAAATTGGGGTCATACTAGTAATCTCCTGCACGAGAATATCACCATACACATACATACAAGCATAGCATATATGATATTTAAAAAAAATAAACATAAGCACATAACAATCACTTTATCACATAAAGAGAGGGAAAAAAAAGAACTGGAAACTCCTTTCCGGTATTGTTTTAATCAATCATATTGCGTATGGTATTAATATCATATATTAATCATTAAAATGCTAATGGTGTCTATTACGCTTAGGAATAACACGCAAAAAGCCTTAAATTTATAACTCGATATATTTTTCCTAACTCCTAGCGAACCCACAGTGTATGGATCGTTTTGTAGTAAGGATAGTATTCCGAGGTCGAACACAAAGACTAAGGTGAAATTGAGTTAATAGTGACTAAGAATAGTGAAGATCTAGGCTAAGAAAAGAGAAAGGAATAAAGAAATGAAAAATCTCAATTGTTTTTGGTTTGGTTTGAGGTGATCAATCAAGGATCACGAATCATGCAAGATTAACAATCAACTAAGCTAGTAACACAAATGAACAAACACAAACACAAGATAGGTAATCAATGAGAGAAAATAGGATTATAGGGGTTAGAAATTCCGGTTATGGCATATGACTCAAGCTATCTAATCATTCCTTGGATTAACTATGGTATGTTGGGAGTGGGTGTTTCTAAATTGGGATCAATCACTAGGTAAGTCTCATGGTCCACTAGTCCGTTCCTAAGGTCTCATCACCGGGTAAGTCTCAAAGAACCTAAGGTTAGGAATTCTACACAAACCGGATTGCTATCTAGGGATCTAACCTCTCCTTACCGGGTAGGTCTCGGGAAGGAAAGCCCTAAACATAAATCCTAGCACACTCAGTTCAATAGCGGCTAGTGAGGCTCACTACTACCTAGAGTTCATCATCTTCGGTACCTAAGAGCAAGAATCACCGGGTAGGTCTCTTCTCACACTTAGTTGCTAACACTAGGTTACCCTAGGATAGATCTAACTCAACAAACACTAGGATTTCAATAATCTAACAACCTAACATTCAGATTTATCAATACAAGCAAGTCAGAGAAAAATCACGGGCAGTTCATCAAGTCCACGGCCGTGGAACCCCTTAGAACAGACCGTGATTTTGAACAGAGGCTAGGTTCGAGCAAACAAATCATCCAATGGTACATTTAAGTCTATCCTATCATAGTCCAAGCCATAACCATCATTTCTTTACCCTAGAATCGCATCTATTTAGCCAACAACATGCATCATAACATTCAAACTCATCAAGCATACAATCAAGGCTTCCATGGCAAGTAAATGAAGTAAAATAGAGATGAACAAATAGAGCAAAGAAATTCAAGCTGAAAATGAGTTTAAGTAAGACTTACAACCCTTCAAAAGAAGGTTCAAATCGTTCCTTACAAATCCTTGCAAACGTTTCCAACAAGTTGCTCCAAAATCTCTCTAAAAACTATGAAACTTCTAAGATGAGTGTTCTTCTTTTCTTCCCCAAAATGAGAGTGTTTCTTCTCCTCCAAGAGTAGCTCCCATCCAATCTTCCAATGAGAGAATATGTGTTGTTGAGAGTGTGGGAGAGAATGGAGTGATGGGGTCTGCTCTCAACAGCTTGCAGGACCACCTTTTATACACCATCAAGGGCAAGGGTCGGTTATGGAGATCGTGGTACAGCTGTCGCAGCTGTACAGGGAGAACCACAACCTATTTCCGCGCCCGTGGAAGTCCCAGTGGCCGTGGTTTTGGTGATGCAGCTTTCTCTGGATCATCAAGCCACAATTTGGTGCAAGGCATGCACCAACAAGGTCCCATGTGTCCTCCTTAGCTCCTAGCTTGCTTCCCAATGAGTCCGAAGGTGTGTCATCTCGAGGAACGATCCTCGAATGTATCGATTAAGCTCCTAAAGCTCCCAAAATACCTACAAAACATGCAAAAGTCCGTGTGGGCGTCTATCTCGACAAATATACAAGAATTGAATGCAAACGTCATGAACTAGTGCTAAACCATGCATGAATGAGCGGAAAAACTATCTAAATGAGTGCTTAAACCTACGTCATAAATCGTGTTATCAAAAATACCCCATACTTAAGGTTTGCTCGTCCCCGAGTAAAGTCCGACTATAGGCTAAGAGATGACATGATTTATGAATGCAAGAAAAACTGAAAATATTTTTGGGATTGTGCTTCTAATATTTGATTACCTTCATAGTCACGTTTCATGGCAAATGGACAAGCAATCATGCATCAAATGAATGAAGGCATGGAAGGACAATTATACTTAACTAGAAAGCATGCATGAAAGGTAAAGATGAAGAAGCCAAGATGATCATGAGTATATCCAATCTAGATCACTAAGTCTTACACACATGCAAATAGGTCACAAGGACTTAGGAAAGAAGAGGCTAAGAAACGTTGTGATTTGGTGGGGATTTTTTCTAGGTCATGTGATGCTAATCCGGGAATGGAACTAACTCCACAATTTCGTTTTTTGATCAATTTTCCGCAAGTGTATTTTTTCTCCTTCTTTTCTTTCTTTTCTTTTCTTTTCTTTTTCTTTCACTTATTTTTGAGACAATGGCATTGGTGTACAAAAACCGAAACCTTGGTGATTAGCGGGCCTTGGGATTTTTTATTTTTCGAGGTGCTCCATACCGGGCACACATACCAAAGCTCGTTAGGACTATCGGTTTATTTGACTTTGGCAAGGCACAAACACCCGATTATGTGAATGGTGCCGAGTTACTCGTCATTTAAACCAACGTCCCCAAACCTATATTTTTGTCTACACTTTCACAACAATTTCAGCACTTCATTCACAATATTCATTCATCAACAACTTCACCCCACACTTGCTTTTCACACACATCAACACACTATCATGCTCCTATTCCCGGATGGGTCAAAAGAGGTCAAATTTTTTTTATCAATTGAGGTGCTCAAGCAACATGATCAAGATGAGAAGTAGAGGAAAATGAATTGCCTTAGTCACTCCTAAATGATGTGCAAGAACTAGCATGCAATTTCGACTTTCAATCCTCAATCCAATCAACGCAAGCATCATAATCACAAATCATTCATGGGATTCAAGATAAGTACTTCAAGTCCACATATGCATTCATCTATTCAACACACAAGGCCATCCATAGCCAATTCACAAGACAATTTCATCATAAGGGTCATTCCCAAGCTTAGAAGCACTAAATTTTTTTTAAAATTTTCTGATTTTTTTTTTTGGATTTTTCAAAGTATGTATGTACAATGCAAGACATAATGAAACATGTGACTAAAAGAAACTATCCTAGATGCTAATCATGCAAGTGATCATGAAAACCCCACCCCATACTTAGAAACACATTGTCCCTAATGTGCACTTTAAGTAAAGAAGAGTGAAAGAGGATCCTCACAATGTAAAAGTGGTTTGCTTTGGTATTTGAGATCACTCAAATGGAGTGATGGCGGATGATCCTATCAATGATGGTAGAGAGCTCAAGGTGTTCGTTACGGCGTCGGGACCCGCGTTAGGCACCGCTAGCCGTCCAAGTTCTGCGTCCGCTCCACCCACAATTGATGAGGGGCTCATCGTCATCATTCACATGCCATGCAAGGCTTCCATGCTACTTGGATTCTAGCACACCAACTCCAAACACACACAAAAACAGAAAAATGAAAAACAAAAACAAAAACGAAAAGGGAAAGATGTCTACCAATGGGTTGCCTCCCACCAAGCGCTTCTTTAAGGTCATTAGCTTGACCAAACTCGGGGGCATCTCATTCGAGGTGAAGTGGGGCAATCATGTCCACCGGAGCTCCCGAGATATACTTCTTCAACCGGTGCCCATTCACCTTAAAGTCTCCACAATGCTCCCCTCCTATCTCAACCGCTCCATGGGGAAAGATCTTCTTCACCATATAAGGACCCGTCCATCTTGACTTTAGCTTTTCGGGGAAGAGCCGCAGCCTCGAGTTGAAGAGAAGGACAAGGTCGCCTTCACTCAACTCCTTCAGGATGAGACGCTTGTCATGCCAACGTTTAGTCATTTCCTTGTAGATCCGGGCGTTTTCATAGGCATCCAACCGGATCTCCTTAAGAGCGTTCATATCTAGCAATCTCTTCTCACCGGCCTCTTTGAGGTCAAAATTTAGCCACCTAATGACCCAATATGCTCTATGCTCCATCTCCACCGGAAGGTGGCAAGACTTGCCATAGACTAGCTTGTAGGGAGTGGTGTCAATTGGTGTCTTGAAAGCGGTTCTATATGCCTACAAGGCATCATCGAGCTTCATAGCCCAATCCTTTCTCGTCCTAGAAACCGTCTTCTCAAGGATCCCTTTTATCTCCCGGTTGGAGATCTCCACTTGGCCACTAGTTTGGGGATGGTAAGGTGTTGCCACCTTATGAGTAACCCCATACTTAGCCAAAAGTGTCCCCAAGTTCCTATTGGTGAAGTGCTTTCCTCCATCACTTATGATCACCCTTGGTGTCCCAAACCTAGGAAAAATCACTCGGTTGAAGAACCGCACCACAACCTTGGCATCATTTGTGGGAGAAGCGATTGTCTCCACCCATCTCGACACATAGTCCACCGCCAATAGGATGTAGAGGTTGTCACATGAAGAAGGGAATGGTCCCATGAAGTCCACACCCCACATATCAAATATCTCCACTTCTTGTATGTTGTTCAAGGGCATCTCATTCCTCCTAGAGATGTTGCCCGTCCTTTGGCAAGCATCACAAGCTACCACAAAATTCTGCACATCCTTGAACAAACTCGGCCAATAAAACCCGGATTGCAACACCTTTGCACATGTCTTGTGTGAGCTAGCATGGCCTCCACATGGCAAGGAATGACAATGGCGGATCACACTCTTCACCTCACCCTCCGGTATGCATTTTCTAAAGACTCCATCCGGCCCTCTCTTGAACAAATGCGGTTCACTCCAATAGTAATGCCTCACATCTTTGAAGAATTTCTTCCTTTGGGCATAGGATAAACCGGGTGCCACCTCCTCACAAACGAGATAGTTTACTATGTCGGCATACCATGGCTCATTACCCCTTGACACTTGAAACAAGCACTCCTCCACCATTTGCAATTGCTCATCCCGGAATGAGTCATCAATCGGGATGTCAATTCTCTCAAGCTCCAATGGTGGGAGTCTACTAAGGTGATCCGCCACAGAATTTTCGGACCCCTTCTTATCTCGGATTTCCAAATCAAACTCTTGAAGAAGAAGGATCCACCAAATCAAACGAGGCTTGACATCCTTCTTGTAAGGAGATAACGGATCGCAGCATGATCCGTATACACAATGACCTTCGCTCCAACAAGATATGAGCGGAACTTCTCAAATGCATACACAACCGCTAGCAACTCTTTCTCTGTGGTAGCATAATTGAGTTGGGCATCATCTAGCGTCTTGCTAGAATAATAGATGGCATGTGTAAGCCCATCTTTCCTTTGTCCCAAAACAGCCCCAATGGCTACATCACTCGCGTCACACATGATCTCAAACGGTAAACTCCAATCCGGAGGTTGCATGATAGGTGCGGAGATCAAAGCATTCTTCAACCTACAAAAAGCCTCAAGGCAATCCTTGGAGAAAACAAACTCAACATCTTTCATTAGTAGGTTAGTAAGAGACTTAGAAATCTTAGAGAAATCTTTAATGAATCTCCGGTAAAAACCGGCATGCCCTAAGAAACTCCTTACCCCCTTCACCGAGGTAGGTGGTGGCAACTTCTCTATCGTCTCTATCTTAGCCCTATCAACCTCAATGCCACGGTTGGACACCAAATGTCCCAACACAATGCCTTCACTTACCATGAAGTGGCATTTTTCCTAATTTAAGACAAGATTTGTCTCCTCACATCTTTTTAACACCAAGGACAAGTTAGCTAAGCAATCATCAAATGAAGATCCATAAACAGAAAAATTATCCATAAACACTTCCATGATGTTCTCTCAATATATTTAGAAAATATAGTCATCATACACCTTTGAAAGGTGGCGGGTGCATTACAACCCAAACGGCATTCTCCTATATGCAAATGTACCCCAAGGACATGTGAATGTAGTTTTCTCTTGGTCATCGGGGTGGATAGGGATTTGGAAGAATCCACTATAACCATCTAAGTAGCAAAAGTGAGAATGTTGAGCTAATCTCTCTAGCATTTGGTCAATAAAGGGAAGAGGGAAGTGATCTTTCCTAGAGGCCATATTTAGTTTCCTATAGTCTATACACATCCTCCATCCCGTAACCGTTCTAGTCGGAATTAGTTCATTATTCTCATTGGTCACTACGGTCATCCCACCCTTCTTAGGAACCACATGCACGGGACTAACCCATTTACTATCCGAAATCGGGAAAATGATTCCCGCATCTAGCAATTTAAGGATCTCTTTCTTCACTACTTCTTTCATGATAGGGTTTAGTCTTCTTTGAGGTTCAATTGAAGGTTTATGATTATCTTCCATTAAGATCTTATGTATGCACAAAGAAGTATAATGCCAACTAAATCATCAATTGTATAGCCAATAACCTTCCTATGCAATCTCAACTCATGCAACAATCTACTCAACTCATCATCATTCAAGCATGCATTAACAATCACCGAATATGTAGAATTATTACCAAGAAAAGCATACTTCAAATGAGAGGAGAGGGGTTTTAGTTCAAGTTTAGGAGGACCTTTATCGATTGGAGACGCTCCATATAATGTAGGTTGAGATGAATCCAAAGCTTTGGAAGACTCGTCAAGACTCCTTGAAGCTTTATCAACTACTAAGGCACTTTCTAGAGAAACCACAGGCAAAATCACGGCCTCTGACATAACCAAGGCCATGGAACTTGCTAAGCTAGCACTTTTGAGCATTCCAGAGAGTTCCACGGGAGAAATCACGGCCGTGGTTTTGGGTGACAGACCGTGATTCTTACAGTGATTCAGGATACTTTCGTGCACTTCAAATTCAGCACTTGTCTCCTTTTCTAATGCATCCAAGGCCTTGATTTCTTAATTGCAATCATCTTCATACCCTTCCTCCATCAAACTTAAGCTAAGAACCTTCTCCAAGGGGTCCTTGATCAAAATCGAGCTCACAACTTCTCTACATTCCTCTTGCTCGACAATGTTGAACACATCTTCACCAAGGGCTGGCCCCTTCATCATTGTGGATAATTTGAACTTGATATTCTCTTCTCCAATGTTGAAGGAGAGAATTCCATATTTCAATCCACCAAGCATCCCGATGTAGCCAAGAAAGTTCTCCCCAAGATGATGGGAACCGGATAGTCCGTCGGGATGTCCAAAACAACGAAGTCTATGGGCACATAGAACTTTTCTAGTTGCACCGGTATGTCTTCCAAGATTCCAACGGGATGGGTTATCGAACGGTCCGCCATGTAAAGGGTCATCTTGACCGGCTTTGGCTCTCCTAGCCCAACCTTATTGCAAAGCGCAAGTGGTATGATGCTTACACTTGCCCCAAGATCACAAAGAGCTTCATACTTCACTTCTCCCACTCCAATTGGCACACAAAAAGATCCCGGATCTCTTAGCTTAGGAGGAATCTCCTCCTTCATGGTTTGGATCAATTCCGAGGACCTCTTCGTCATCCTCACTTCCCCATACTCCTCCAACTTCCTTTTGTTGGAGAGTATTTCCTTCAAGAACTTGCCATATGCCGGCATACCTAGAATAACATCCATGAACGGAATGTTAATATGCAATTTAGACATAAGTTCAAGGAATTTACCGAAGTGTTTGTCCAAGCGAGCTCTTGCTCGTGATTGTGGGAACGGTAGTGGTGGCTTGTATGGAGGTGGTGCCACATATGTTGGCTCATCATCCTTGCTCTTTCCTCCATCTTCTTGCAACGGCTCTTCTTCTATCACCACTTGCTTCCCTTTATCACTTCCCTTAGGCAAGAGATCCTTCATGCTCAGCCCACTCCTTGTTGTGATGGCCAACACTTGGCCTCTTGGGTTATCTTCGGTTCTTTCGGGAAGCTTTCCCGGATCTCTATGAGCTTCACCCACCTTTTGGAACACTTGTGCTTCCAACACCTTTTGAGCTTTAGAAATGGAAGTCACCGTGCTCTCAAGACCACTCAACCTCCCAAGCAATTGCTCAAACATCATCTCGGTTCTATCCTTTGGAGGTTGAGTGAATCCTGGTGGAGGTTCTTGTGAAGCCTTTGGTGGTGGAGCTGCACTTGTGGAAGCGGGAGGGTTCAAGGCTCCATCCGGGTTAGAATAGGAAAACCCGGGATGGTTATGGTTAGGCCGGTAATTGTTGAATTGCCGGTTGTTGTTGAAGTTCCTTGGGCCTTGGTAGTTGTTGTAGTTTCCCCTTCCCATGTAATTCACATCTTCCTCCTTGGAAGACAAGTTTGCTTGCACTTGTACTTGAGGGCTTGCTTGACTCTTCAAAGTTGTGGCACACAGTTCCCTCAAGGACTTAAGCTCATTGTTGATTGCATCAAGCTTGAAGTTGCTCATGGTGACTTCACTCACCTCATATGCTCCCGGTTTTCTCTCATCACTCTTTCTATGGGAGTACTTCTCTATCACCAAAGCTTGTTTCTCTATAAACTCCCAAGCTTCATCCACATTCTTTTCCATGAAAGTCCCACCGGAAAGAGATTGAAGCTTGAATTGGCTATCTTCATCAAGTCCCTTGAATTAGATCTCCAAAAGCTCTATTTTCGGTATATCATGGTGTGGACAATCTAGGAGAAGGTCTTTGAACCTCTCCCAAGACTTGAATAGGCTTTCTCTATCCTTCATCACGAAGGCATTGATCTTCCTTCTTAGCTCGGTAGTCTTGGAAGGTGGGAAGAACTTAGTCAAGAACTCGGTTGTCATTTCCTCACAAGTACTTAATCGCCCTAGTGGAATCGATTGGTACCAAGCCAAGGCTTTATCCTTAAGTAAAAGGAAAAAGCCCTAAGCTTATGGTTGTTGTTCTCCAACCTAGGCGGCCTTAGAGTCTCCATCAATATCTCATAGTTCATCAAATGTTGATGAGGGGACTCTCCTTCCATCCCTTCAAATTGATTATGCCGGATCATTTGTAGCACTTGAGGGCGGAACTCGTAGTCATGGGCTGCGGGATCTCCTAAATTCACACCCGGACGGTGTACTCTTTGAGCCGGATCCATACGTTTCCCTAACGTTTGTGGCTCCTCAATCATTATCGGCTCAAACCGAATATTAACCGCCGGCTGCGGTTGTGGTGGTGGTGAAGGTGGCTGTTGACGATTAAGCTCTGTTTGCACAAGAGCTTGCCTAATCTCTTCAATCTCCCTCCTAGTTGCTTCTTGCCTCTCATTGGCAAGTCTCCTTTCATTCTCCAAGAGCTCATCTCTTAACCTAATTTGCTCTAAAGCCTCATCCAACTCAGCTTGAAGATCTCTTGCGGCCATCTCTTTCTTCTTCTTAATGCTCTTAGATCTAGCTTTAAGGGTTTTCTCCGGTTCGGGATCGAATGGAGCTAAATCCTTGCCACGAGATCTTCGCATGCACCTAAAGAATGAGAGATGTCCTGAAAATGCAAAGACACAAACCAAACAAGATCAAAAGTAATAAGAAAGACCTACACTATAAATAATCACAAAAATGACTCAATCTAGACCTAGTCCCCCACAACGGCGCCAAAAACTTGTTACGCTTAGGAATAGCACGCAAAAAGCCTTAAATTTATAACTCGATATATTTTTCCTAACTCCTAGCAAACCCACAGTGTATGGGTCGTTTTGTAGTAAGGATAGTACTCCGAGGTCGAACACAAAGACTAAGGTGAAATTGAGTTAATAGTGACTAAGAATAGTGAAGATCTAGGCTAAGAAAAGAGAAAGGAATAAAGAAATGAAAATTCTCAATTTTTTTTGGTTTGGTTTGAGGTGATCAATCAAGGATCACGAATCATGCAAGATTAACAATCAACTAAGCTAGTAACACAAATGAACAAACACAAACACAAGATAGGTAATCATTGAGAGAAAAGAGGATTCTAGGGGTTAGAAATTCCGGTTATGGCATAGGACTCAAGCTATCTAATCATTCCTTGGATTAACTATGGTATGTTGGGAGTGGGTGTTTCTAAATTGGGATCAATCACCGGGTAAGTCTCATGGTCCACTAGTCCGTTCCTAAGGTCTCATCACCGGGTAAGTCTCAAAGAACCTAAGGTTAGGAATTCTACACAAACCGGATTGCTATCTAGGGATCTAACCTCTCCTTACCGGGTAGTTCTCGGGAAGAAAAGCCCTAAACATAAATCCTAGCACACTCAGTATAATAGCGGCTAGTGAGGCTCACTACTACCTAGAGTTCATCATCTTCGGTACCTAAGAGCAAGAATCACCGGGTAGGTCTCTTCTCACACTTAGTTGCTAACACTAGGTTACCCTAGGATAGATCTAACTCAACAAATACTAGGATTTCAACAATCTAACAACCTAACATTCAGATTTATCAATGCAAGCAAGTCAGACAAAAATCACGGGCAATTCATCAAGTCCACGGCCGTGGAACCCCTTAGAACAGACCGTGATTTTGAACAGAGGCTAGGTTCGAGCAAACAAATCATCCAATGGTACATTTAAGTCTATCCTATCATAGTCTAAGCCATAACCATCATTTCTTTACCCTAGAATCGCATCTATTTAGCCAACAACATGCATCATAACATTCAAATTCATCAAGCATACAATCAAGGCTTCCATGGCAAGTAAATGAAGTGAAATAGAGATGAACAAGTAGAACAAAGAAATTCAAGCTGAAAATGAGTTTAAGTAAGACTTACAACCCTTCAAAAGAATGTTCAAATCGTTCCTTACAAACCCTTGCAAACGTTTCCAACAAGTTGCTCCAAAATCTCTATAAAAACTATGAAACTTCTAAGATGAGTGTTCTTCTTTTCTTCCCCAAAATGAGAGTGTTTCTTCTCCTCCAAGAGTAGCTCCCATCCAATCTTCCAATGAGAGAATATGTGTTGTTGAGAGTGTGGGAGAGAATGGAGTGATGGGGTCTGCTCTCAACAGCCTGCAGGACCACCTTTTATACACCATCAAGGGCAAGGGTCGGTTATGGAGATCGTGGGACAGCTGTCGCAGCTGTGCAGGGAGAACCACGGCCTATTTCCACGTCCTTAGAAGTCCCAGTGGCCGTGGTTTTGGCGATGCAGCTTTTTTTGGATCATCAAGCCACAATTTGGTGCAAGGCATGCACCAACAAGGTCTCATGTGTCCTCCTTAGCTCCTAGCTTGCTTCCCAATGAGTTCGAAGGTGTGTCATCTCGAGGAACGATCCTCGAATGTATCGATTAAGCTCCTAAAGCTCCCAAAATACCACAAAACATGCAAAAGTCCGTGTAGACGTCTATCTCGACAAATATAAAAGAATTGAATGCAAACGTCATGAACTAGTGCTAAACCCTGCATGAATGAGCGGAAACACTATATAAATGAGTGCTTAAACCTACGTCATAAATCGTGTTATCAGTGTCAAATTTCTAAATTCGGAACCTTTCCAAAATTAGTAACTTTCTATTTATGGTAACTTTCTAAAATTAGTAACTTGCTAATATTAGAACATTTCTAATGTTAGATCATTGCTAAGATTAGACATATTTATTATTTTAGTAACTTGTCAAAATTTAGAACATTTCTAAATTAAGACCTCATGCAAAATAAGCAATATTTCATAAAGAGAATAAATCATATTTATCAAGATAGAATATCCCATATAATATCTTTTAATTTTAAGATATAATTTAACTAAGTTAAAATATCTCATATCTTAACAAAATTATATTTATTTATTTCCAACTTGATAAATCATATTTATCTAGATAGAATATCTCATATAATATCTTTTAGGAATCAAATCTTATCTTTTTATTTTAGGGTATAATTTAACTAAGTTAAAATATCTCATATCTTAACAAACTAAATTTATTTATTTTCAGCTTGATAAATCATATTTATCTAGATATAATATCATATTTAATATCTTTTGGAAATAAAAATTATTATTTAGATAATTAACTAATCATATTAAGTAATTAATAAAAATAATAAACTAAAATCCAAAAATTTCTTTTAAAAAACCCTCCTAATGCCGTACGTGACTTTCATAAAAAAAAAAAAAGAAGAAGGCACTATAAGTTTTTGGCATGCGTAAGTTGCTTAATCATATTAAGCACTTTCTTAATCACCAGGATCTTTTGTTTAATATATAAGAATGCCGTAATATGTAATCTATTAGGAAACAATTTCCTTAATAACTAATTATATTACTTTTGCTTAATCATCATTAAGCATCTAATTTTACACCTTACTCATGCAAATTAATCCATACAAACAATCTCTTTCGTAATTGAAACTAAACAATCAATACATGCATCAAAACATGACATTTTTAATTTGATCTAATCAATTTATACAAGAGGATCTGATACCACTGTTGAATTTTTAGATGTGTAAAAGCGGAACTTCAGGAAACAATTTCCTAAACATCCAAACAAGGATCGCATGCATAATAGATTAAATAAGGGAGAAAAGGAATACCTATTGACGCGTGTTCAATAACTCCTTCAAAGAAATGTAGAGTCCCAAGTGTTATTCCTCTAGTTGGTCCAAGGATATGTAGAGTCCAAGTGTTACTCCTCTAGTTGGTCCAAAGGATCGCCTTAACCTTCGATTGCTAGAACAAAGGATGAAGCTTTTGAGAGAATAACGAGGGAGAAATATCGACATCTCAATCAATCGATGAAGAATATAAATCTAGGGTTGGACTTTTTAACTATTAAAAAGCCCGACCTAAAATATAAGATATATATTTTAATAATTAATAAATAAATAACCCCTTATCTATTATTAATTACAAACTCTATAATATATTTTGTACTCCTACAAAATATATCATTTTCCACCATATATTCAAATATGGTAATTCTCTCATTAATTGATCCAAGTTTCCTGCTCGTTATGGTGTGACCTCGTAGGACCCGATAACACTAGTAATACATTTTATCATATAAATGTACCGATCATGGTTAGCTTCTAGCAAAACGCCATGATCCCTAATATTATCGGATTATATATATCCCTATATTTAATGTACTATCTCATCATCAGACCTTGGATAAAGGACACAATTCCTTCATGCCCTGCACGAGTAATACACATAATGTGATAAAATCAACGTTGAAAACTTATAATGCACTCTTTTAATAGGTTGCCAAAAGATTTTAGATACATTTTTTTTTTGAAATTATTCAATTTATATCGGCAATTAAAAAATATACATTTAAATTATATGCAAAGATTTAAAAAAGTTTGTGGGTTGAGGAGAAATATGAGTAGGTGGAAGCGAATTTTAGGGTATTATTTTTTAAATAGCTTTTGTAATTGTTGACTAATTAATTGTAATATGTTTAAATGGAATCCAAATTTTTAGTAATTCTTTTTGGATTTTAACAATCTTGTTGAAATTATTGAATGTAAAGATTTAATATTTAAGATTTAAAATTTATGATAAGATAAGATTTAAGAAACTTAGTTAAGATTTTTTGAGTTGTTGTTAATTGCTAAAATTACACGTGGCCGTTACAATTCTCATGGTTAGACACATGAAATTAAATGCTTCTCCTATAATATATATATAAGATAATTTAGCCATGGTTCGAACTCAATATATAAATTAGCTGGTAAAAAATATTATAAAGTAGTTCCATGACAATCAATTTCACTACTCGTTTCTAATTAAAATGTCAATGTGTACTGATGCAGGATTTCTCTACTTCATTCATTCTATTTTTTTTTTATGAGGAAAGGTATTTGAGACACTAAGGGCTCGTTTACTACGATAATCAAGAGATTAGGAATCGGAATGAGTTATGTTCATACCTTATATTTGATAAGACTTGTAATCCGCATGAAAATGTTTTTATGGAATGACTCGTTCCAACTATAAAAAAATAATTTGATTCTATATATTATAGATGAATATCATTCATCCCAAGAAATTACTCATTTTAAATTTATGACAACATCTATATATTTTCATAATTCATGTATAATACACACTTACTAAAAATTTTAAAAAAAATCCATCAATTAAGTTGAATTATAGATTAATTATTTGTAACAAAATTGATTTTTTTACAAAAACTATAAAATTAAATTATTAATTATAATATAATAGTTATATTTTAATGCATGAAGTTGTTTTTATTAATTTTTAATATATATACATATACACACTATGAATATACGCGTAAATCAAACGATATGTTTATTTGATACATAATTCATATAAAACCAAATAACATGTTTTATGAATCCTTCATTCCAACTTCATATTAAATATAAAGTATCAGACTAGTTTTAATTTTTTATTTAATTCCGATTCTTGATTTCAACTTTATTCATATTGTCGTATCAAACCAGTCTAAATACTAATAGTCTCAGTGACTCGAAAGACTATGTAGAAACGACATATGAATAGCCGTCATAGAACAAGACGAGGAAAGAAAACCAAACACCATGTACATCACTCCAAAACATCCCGATATAGGCAGCCAAGTATGAGAACTACCATAAAGGGAAGTAAACTATGGGTGTGTTTAGTTGTGTTGTTTGTGGGTTTTTTTTAGTTTAGGGTTATAAGGGGTCATATAATTGTGGTGTTTAGTTGAAACTTTGTGGTTTTTAGTAGTTTTACGTGGGATGGTTTTTGGGATGAAAAAACTGGGCTTTAAGAACCTTCTACCTCAATGTTTTCGGAGATTATCCAAGGGTTCTCAAATATGTATATCGTCGATGCCCCTCGAGCCTCTCCTCTCCTCATTCATCGATACACCACACACTAGTGCTAGGGTTTGGCGAAAAATGGCGACAACACCAACGCCGAAAGGAAAGAAGTGAGCTTCTGCTAGCCGGCCCGAAAATTCTCCTGCGACCACCTCCAAAACTACACCAGAAATCCTACGTTCTCTCAGGTTAGGATTAATAGCAATTTCACTTATCTGATTTCAATTTCTCAGGTTAGAAATCTCATTTGTGCTTTGTTTTCTCATTTGCTTTCCATTATCCGTTTGTGATGCTTGTGTTTCATTTTTTGAGGGATGGTTGGAACTGACGTTTGTATTGCTTGCGCTTCATCCCTTTGATAGTGTGGATTTTGTTTCCTATAAGCTTGTGATGTCATCATAACCCTTGCATGCTTTGTTTCCTTGCAACAAGTACACAAATAGGAAGTACATCTTCAATTAATTCAATGTCATCAATACATTGTTTCTCAGCAAGATGGTGATATTGCTTCACCAAAGAAAATGAAATTGTTTTTTTATTAGGGCTCAAAATGAAAATTCAAGTGATTTTCCCTATCTTTTTTCTGAAATTGTGTCTTTTAACTGGTAATTACTAGCAGTCATTGTGTTGTCCTTGTAATACTTTTGTTTGTGTATCCTTATGAATGTGACTAAAATTCTTTAGGGTGTTTCCCCTATGATAACTAAAATGTTAAAATATAGATGTGGTGTTTAGTTATGCGGTTTATACACATTGTGTTGTCCTTGTAATATTATAGATTGAGATGAATATTGATTAGATATATGATGTTGAATAATAAAACTAGTACTTTTTGGTGATTAAGAAAGATATTTAAATTCTGACTAATGTGGTGTTTATTTATACATTTTGTGGGTTATCAAGTCCATATAACTCAACTAAAAATCTTTAATTGATGTTAACTACTGAGTTCTTGAATTAATTGAAGTGAAAGTTTAGGTATTAGTTGGTATTTTAGTTATGCAGATTTCTAGTTATGCAAAGATTTAAAATATGACTAATGTGGTATAGTGGTGTTTAGTTATGCAGTTTGCTAGGTGTTATTTGGTGAAAGTTCAGGTATTAGTTGGGATTTTCATCGTCTCCCACTCACATCCATGTGTTAGGGGTGTGTAGTTGACTGCTAGGGTGAATCACTGTATTTTATTTATTTGGTTTTGCTTTTTTTTTTTTTGAAATTCTGCTATGTTTTTGTGTTAAGTTGTAGATATTTTGAATGCCTATAAAATCATGAAAGTTGCACTACACAACTACACATAATAATATCAATATGAACTAAAAAAAACAAGGGAAAATGTGTATGAGATGATGTCCTTTGCTTTTTGGGATGAATTACATATGAGATGATGTCCTCTGCTTTTTGTTTACGATATCACATTATGAATTGCAACATAGTGTTTGCATAATATTTTGCTTTGTTTTGGTTTGGATTCTGCATACACTCATACTAACCTTTTATAATTTTGTTTTATCATCACAAGGGCACCAAAGTTGCATACAGTTATGGAGGGCAACTTGATAGAGAAGCCCGTAGGGGAGATTGAACCATTTGCAACACATGAATGGCTTTAGGACTCCAGCTCACGTTTTCCACAAAAATTACCACAAGTATTGTCCTTATCATGTGTATTTATGTAATTCGGTTTGGATTTTATAATGATTGTGTTCTTGTTTTATACAATAGAGTTCTACAAAAGATGAGGTGAGAGTTAGGAAGTCTGAAGACCAATCATTTGGGTCTGTGAGGTCCGTTGCAAATTGTGAACTTGCACAACACTTGATAGCTATCAATATGCGTCAAGAGGTTAAAATTCATCAACCATTCCCTTAATAACATTCAATGCTTCAAGACAAGTACTTCTTGGCTGATTTGAAGCCACAATTGCAGCTGAACTTGCTTATGCTGTAGAGTCTTTATCGGCCTCCCACATTTCTACCATTGCATCATTAGCTCTTAGTGTAGCATTTAGGGTTTTCTGGTACAAGTTGGAACCACCACTCGTTCGTACATTCGTTTAGCTCCTCCGGATGATGAGGCTCCAAACAACTTCTTCGGTTTCCCATGAGAGGGAAGTGGGCAACTAAAAGGGAGGTCAACACCGTCCAATTTTACCCCATGTGTGGCATCTTCAACTACAAACCCATCACCAATTAACTCGTCCACTGGTAAGTGGCTAGCATATGCAGAATCGTCTTCATCAGTATATGGATGTTGAGGCAACATTGTGGTGCATGACACATTGGTCAAATTGGCCCTTAGGACCATAGAAGGGGCAACACAATGAGAACCTATTGCAAATATTCCTTGGAAAAGTGACTCCATCATTGGCTCGACCTCAAGACAGAACAAATTCTTCCTAAAAATCCGATACTCTTCATTCTCCTGCTCAATTAAGACAAACAAAATAATTGGGTAAGCTCCAACATGATTTGACATTGTAAATGAAAATTCATCAATACATTGTTTTTGAGGATCCCAACCTAATCCAATTTTCCCATGCTTTAAGCATGTTCAAAGTTTCCATGATCCTCTCATGTTATTGTACTTATTCTTCAATATTTCTTTCTTGAACTTCATGTTGGTTTTCTGCTCAAATGTCTTTGTCAACTGACTCCAACTAAATCCATTCTTCCCATTTTGCCTTTGATATTCAGTGAGCATTTCTAAAAGATTTCTTTGTTAACACTCGAGCTACCAATATTCTCACCAATATTCTCAGCCATGATTACAAACTGAAACACTTGATTAGACTAAAATGAACATTCAACATTAAACAAGTGACAAAATATGGACGACAAACAATACGCTAACAAATCAAGGGTTATAGGTTCGGCATAGTCTCTACACATCAGTCAAATATACAAATGAATGTAAACATGTAGAGGAAAACTACACAATAAACAAATTTTATTTAAGTGCTTGGTTCTAATGGACAACAAATGAATGCTCTTTATTGCTTGGTTCTGCATTATCTGGCATTGTGTTGTGTTAAAGAGAAATAGACCAGATGAATGCTCTTTACTGCTTAGTAGCTTTCTAATTACAAAAAACTCTATCTAATCGACAGCATGTGAATGCTTGCTTCTAATGGACAGTAAATGAATGTTGCTTCTGCTTAGTAGCTTTCTAATTAAGGGGAAAAATCGACAAGGCACAAATATGTTCAAGAAAATTATCCCAAAGGCACAAATATGTTCAAGAAGACACCCTAGGTTTCTAGTTCTACATTTCTTCAAACCCTAGGAAAAAAATCGACGGCAGATTGAGCAAAACGATCTTCAAACCCAATAAAAAATCGATAGCGGATTGA
Source organism: Fagopyrum homotropicum (assembly GCA_033239125.1). Classification (NCBI taxonomy): domain Eukaryota; kingdom Viridiplantae; phylum Streptophyta; class Magnoliopsida; order Caryophyllales; family Polygonaceae; genus Fagopyrum; species Fagopyrum homotropicum. Next base: position 150,861,429 of record BSWB01000002.1, read on the forward strand.
GCAAAACGAGAGAAGAGCGTTAGGGGAAAAACGAACAAGGACCTTACTTGTGTCTTTTCCTTCTTCGTGCGGAATCAATTGACGTTGTGCCTTTAATTTCTCCCTTCTCCTTCTCGAGGACTCCCTTCTCCTTCGTGAGGACTCTTTGCAGAGAACGAGAGAAAAGAGTGATGTCGAGAACTCAGCTCTTTTGTCTACACCACGGTTGTGCCTCTCACGTGACTGTGTGTTATTAGAAGGGCAATGTTGTCATTTTCACACTTCATATATAATTAAAAAAAACTCTAACTAAACACATATAACGGTTTTATAAAAATAAATTAACCGTCAAATAAACTTGAAATAAACCGCAAATGCAAGCACAACCATAAATAGAGGGTATTATAACAAAAACTACAACTAAATACATGCTATAGCTACAAGACTATCAATTCAGCGGTTAGTAGTAGGGGTGGGCATAAATCCCGCTTAATCCCGTCCCGTCCCGCATCCCGTCCTGATCCCGTCCCGATCCCGGCGGGATTTGGAAAAAAAAATGTGTATCCCGTCCCGTCCCGTCCCGCAAAAAATTTGCGGGACGAAGACTTCCCATCCCGGTTAATCCCGTCCCGTCCCGCATATATATAAATAATATTTTTATATTTTTATAAATATTATATAGATAAATAATATACATAAATTATAATTTTTAAAAATATTTTTTTATTTTTAAAATTATTAGATCGATGATTTTTCATCATTCATTCACTCATTCTTTACTACTTATTCGGTTGGATCTAAAATACTAGAGTTTCTGATCTCCCTTGATTTAGTCCGTTTGCCGCCTTGCTCTGGTCCGTTCCATCGAGACCCTTGCTCTAGTCGGTTCCATCACCCTTGTATTTGTGGATTACCACAATTGTAATCGATAGTTAAATAAATATAATTTTCATTAAATTATCTGTTGTTTTTTTTTGAATGTGAGTCGGTAAGACATTTTGATGTAACTTGAATTTGTTTTCAATGTATAAACTACTAATGTAGGCGTCATGAATCGATAATTCGGTATCGAGTTTTTTTCCCGATCATTTATGTCTTTAAACACGAGAGAAAACAAGTATACATATTAAATATAATCGGTGCGTAATTTTTGCGGGATTTGTCCCGTCCCGTCCCACATGGGACAGGACCCGCGCGGGACGAAGATAAAATGTTATAAATCCCGTTCCGTCCCGCAAATAACTTGCGGGACGGGACGCGGGACGACCCCTATCCCGTCCCGTCCCATGCCCACCCCTAGTTAGTAGTTTATAATACTAGAACCCATAGAGGTTACAGTGATTCTTCTAGTAAGCGGCCCATAGAGGTTAAGTAAGAAGACCCAGGCCCAAACACTGCAATTAAAGCTTCCTCTCACACTACTTTAACTCCCCACGATTCACAAAACCCACGACATCAATACAAGATTTCGCGTTAGCGTACAGAGAGATCGATAAACCCTAGATTCGATAGCCATGGTATCTGAGACGGTTGACCAGAGCGAAGCCCCGGTGGTCGCAGTTGAGATGGAGATCGAAGAACCCCAACCGGTGGTAGCAGAGGAGGAGGCGCCCGCAAATGGCGCCAATGGAGACTCCAAAGCGAAGCGAGAGAGGGAGGAAGAGGGGGGTGAGAAGGAGGAGGACAAGGATGAGGATGGCGCTACTAAGAAGCAGAAGGTGGATAAGTCTCTGGAGGAAGAGAGGCTCGATAATTTGAAGGAAGGAGATGGATCCGACCAGAAGAAATCGGGTCCGGTTACTGTTGGTCCCAAGACCTTTAAGTCTTCTGTGGATATGTATGATTACTTCTTCAAGTTTCTTCATTACTGGAACCCTAATTTCGATGTTAACCAGGTACTAAATTACGCTTTTTTTTTTTTTTTTGTTTGATGCTTAAAATATGGTTATTTTGTTGCATACTTGCATGTTCAGGTTTCTTCTATTTATATGTTTCTTCTTTAGTACTGGATTTGCTATTTGCTTTTGCGTGTGATGGTTCATCATCATTCTCCTTTTACATTAGTTTTCCATTTTGAAAACTGTTGGCGTGATAAGGATTATTGATTAGTAATCTTTGCAGTGAGTTGAGTTCTACCTAGATTTGGTGGGTGCTCTGTCTGAGGTAACATAAAACATTGTTTTTTTAATCTTAAAACTTGTTTTGAAATTTTATTGTACGGAATGATTTTGGGTGGCAAATTGGTATTGGCATGATGTTGATGGTGTATGCCTAGTATTGAGCAGGTACCAATGGAGGCAATTATAGTAGGGTGTAACTCTAAGATTAAGTTTTTCGTCAATTATGTTTGCAGATTTATAAATTTGTAGATTTAGAACTAAGTTAATGTTTTCCGGATCACTCGTCAAGGTTTGATTCATCTTTTATGTTGATTTTGTACATTGATGATAGTTTGATCACCGTTCACGCTCAAGGTGCACTGTTCTTCTGGTTCAGCTTCTTCTTTAGCTTGGGGTAAACTTCACCTTGAAGTTGACAATATCTTGGACATTTATGAATGTGTTTGGTTTGTGATGAACTTGGCCTCGAAGATGACAAAATCTTAGCCATTTATGAATAAATTGATGTTCATATTTCATTCATTCTCTCTCTATATCTTTATTATTTGTAATTTACTTTTGTACAGTTCATGCATTTGTTGAGATATTTCTTAACTGCACCTTCAACTTGACCCAGTGTCCCTATCCAAACCGGACTCTGACGGCTTGATGGATGAGAACTGTAAACTGTGGTTTAGTTAGAGTTTTGACGAACCCTCCTAACATCTGATTGTCACTTGGTTTGTAATTGACTAATTAACTTGATATGCCCATTTTATTTCTTTGTTGAAGCTATTAGTGTTTGTATAATCTTAGATTCTGCTGTAATGGTACTAAAGTTTTATGATCGGTGTGCAGTACGAGCAGATGGTTCTATTGGACTTGATCAAAAAGGGTCACTCAGATCCGGAAAAGAAGATTGGCCCTGGAGTGAAAGCTTTCCAGATTCGGTACCATCCAGAATACAAAAGCCGTTGTTTCTTTATCATCAGAAGCGATAATTCTGTTGACGATTTCAGCTTCAGGAAGTGTGTGGATCAAATTCTCCCTCTGCCTGAAAACATGAAAGGCAACCGTGACGTCAACAAAGTGTTGGGAGGGGGCGGTGGTGGCAGGGGAGGAGGCGGTCGTGGTAGAGGCCGTGGAAGGGGATTCTCCAGAAGGTGATTGTTGTTGCTCTTTGCAGTTCTATGATCCGAAACCGAAATTACGACCATTAATGTAATGCTAAATTTTGGGTATCATTTTTGTGTTTTGTATTGACAGTTGACACCCTACTTATTTATTTTTAAAGTTTTTCTACCGCCCGATCATCAGTGGCAATAATTAGCGCACACATAATGCAGAATGTCAAAAATTGTTGCCTGACAGTCTATGTTATAGTGAATGTCAATTACATTTCAAAAGCATGCAAAATATTATAGGTTATATGGACATTTAAACAAGTTTTTACAAGACCATTCATATAGTTTTGTTAACACTTGTTGAAAGAAGTTTAGATGTATTTCTATCGATGATACAAAGTCTGATCTTATTGCGAAACTTTATAGATGTATTTCTATCGATGGTATAAAAGTCTGATCTTATTTCAAAATATATTATATTGTCCTGATTATTTTCATTTCAAAAAAATGTAACCCTTAATTCAACTACTACCGAATTGAATTGTAATCTCACAAAAATCTTGTAAATACCAATTCAAATTGAATTGAATTAAAAATTGCCAATCCCAATTTAAAATTTCTACAATAATCTTTGAAATACCCTATAGTTCAACTACTACCGAAATCTTAGTTATTTTTTCATAATTATACCGTAAGTTTCAGTGAAATGAGTATCGATTAATCAAGATTCCGGTTTGGTTTTTTGGTTACCTAAAGTTCACAAAAACTCAAAATTTTAAGTTCGCTTAGTTTTGAATATGTTTGATAAGGGAAAATGAAGATGAAATTTAGGGGGTGAAACAGGGACGGTGCAAATCCAGTCTACGGTTCGGGTGCAAGGTTATTCCAATCGTGGTTCAAAAGCAGTGATTCGAGTCCGACCGAAAATTAATTAACAAAATATAAATAAAAAATAGGTTAGCCGGATTCGGGTCGGATCAAAATCTGATCCAGATCCATTCCGGTTTTCTAAAAATTTCGACCCTCTGGTTCTGGTTAAATCGACTACACGCCCTATCTTGAAATGTACATCTTTTGAATATCCCCTCCTTCAATCATAAACACATTTTACATCAAATTATATTACTTATCGAATTGTATTTCCAGAAGGATATCTATATACTTTCATTTTTCGATTACCCACTAATTTTTAGATTATCGTAATCAAATTTTATTATTTTTCAAATTGCCCAAAAAATAAGATATTTTTTCTCCTCCGATTTTCGTGTAGCAGTTTTTTTTACCACGAGAGAATTAATTACACTCATCAATTCATCCTAATTAACATTGATAAGTTAAAACCAAAATTTATTGGCCAATAATAACATGTCATAATCAGCATGCAGTTACAAACTTTTTTCACACGGATGAATGAAAATAAATAATTGGCGGCACCTCGGTAATGATTCTTTTGACTGTTTATTTTCCCTTAACATTAATTACCCCTCATCTCCCATACTACGAATCTCATTCTACTATATAAATCACTTCCCAAAAATTACCCATTTTTAATCTGTATCATCGATCATAATACCCTGAATCATGTGGCACAAGAAGGGCAATCCACTTCCATTTTGGTCCATTACCAAGGATGAAGATTTTTTCTCTATTCCAGGACCTCAATCTCCTCCTGTTGCTCCTTTTGATTTCAGGTAAATAATGAATAATATCTAAATTATGATTCTTTTATTTTTCTTTTATTGTTGAGTTTTGTTGTTATTAACTTGCTGGTTTTTATATTTGAAGCGCCTGTAATCCTTCATTTGGTTGGCAAGATGAGTTATACTTAGAAGGCAGTAGCAGCAGCAGTAGTAACACCATTGATGTTGCTGTTCCTTTGGCAACCAGTTACTTGGCTTATGATCCTTTGTATTGGCCATTGATCGATCTCGGACCGAGTTTCCCCACTCATTTTCTGTCTCAAGGTAGTTTACGTTAATGTACTACTGTATTTTGGTTTTTGTATGCATTCTATGTTTTCACTTAGTACTGAAACAAAAAAACAGGTTTTGATGTTGCTCCGGATACCATGTTTTCGAGCAACATGGAGAGTACTGGGAATGGTGTTGATCAAGAGATGAAGTTTGAGGAGTCAATAGAGATTGATCAATGCAACGAAGAGGATAAGAGGAAGAATCGGAAGGAAAGATCGGAAAGTGTTATCGAGAGAAAAAACAATTACACGGCGGATATTATCAACAACTCGAAGATGACTCTTACGAGGGAGGATATTAGCCCTTACTTCTACATGCCGATTACAGTTGCAGCTAAGGAGCTCAATGTTGGACTTACCCTTTTGAAGAAGAGGTGCCGAGAGTTGGGGATTCGTCGTTGGCCTCATAGAAAGCTCAAGAGTCTTCAAACCCTTATCAAGAATGTTCAGGTTTATCATGGGTTTAATCATTTTTAGAGTTCAGTTTAGCATAATTGGATGGTTGTTTTTAATTAATCATTTACTCACATGTTTTTTTTTTTTTCTGTGGTTAGGCAATGGGAAAAGAAGAGATGAATTCGAAGAAAGTGCGAGAGGCTATAGAAGTATTGGCATATGAGCAGAGGTTAATGGAGGAAAGGCCTGATCTTCAGCTTGAAGACAAGACTAAGAGGCTAAGGCAAGCATGTTTCAAGGCTAACTACAAAAAAAGAAAGCTCATGACTAGAGTTCGGCCCGTCCGTAACTCGGACTTGACAACATCATCAATCAGTTCAGACGGTGGCAACTTCTACGTTGAGAACAGTTTCCATGCACAAGGATGAAGATGAACAGAGATCATAGAGCTATAAAATGAGAAGTTTCCATTTCAGAGTCGGCTCTAGTTTTGTCGTTTTTGGATAATAACAAGGCTCGATGTTTATAAAGATTGAGCTATAGTTTATGGACCATATATGTTTTTGTTTTTCAATATATTATCGATGCAAATGTGCTTTGCCTCTATATCTGAAAAACATCTGCATATTATAACACTAATGGATTCATATCTCACGCTGTAATTCAAGCTTAACAAGAATAACCACACTGTCTAATCTACAAAATCATCAGTGTGCCTATCTGATAACAAAACCTGGGCATGATTAAGCCAAATACGAAAACTCTCAATCATTGTCGATTATTTTCTTTTATCCAAAAAAGTAGAGCTTATTTTCTGCTAATATCTCAGGAAATTGCAAACCTGCAACAAGGAAGTCTAGGCAGCTTGCGGTGGCTTGTTTGCAAATGCAACACCCTTCTCAATACTTGCCTCCAACTCGGGTTTAAGTGCTTCCAAGGCCTTTGACTCGTACTCGGTCAAATTTTCAAGTTCAGAAGAGATCACAGCCTCCACACCTTTCTTACCAAGTTTAACTCTTGATGCAAAGAATGGAAGATCAGTCAACTCGGATTGTATGAAAGCACATTCATAGACATCACTATCGCCGTCCAGAGCTCGAAGAGATGACTCCACAAATCGAGCTGCGGCATATGCCATTGACAGGGTAGCAGAGCCTGCTCCTGCCTTAGCCTCCACAACTTCAGTTCCTGCATTTTGGATCCTAACAGTCAGCTCCTCTATTTCCTCCTCTGTGAATGTGACAGTCGGCTTAGTCTTGGACAGGAGGGGTAGAATGGTAATTCCAGCATGGCCTCCAATAACGGGCACATCTACATCAACGAGCTTCAAATCCTTCTTTTGGGCAACAAATGTGTTTGCCCTAACGACATCTAATGTGGTAACACCGAAAAGCTTCTTTGGATCATAAACTCCCTTCTCCTTGAGAACAGTAGCTGCAATAGGGACAGTGGAGTTAACTGGGTTACTGATGATGTGAATGAATGCTTCGGGACAATTATCAGCAACAGCTTCAATCAGGGTCTTGACTATTCCGGCATTTATGTTGAATAGGTCATCACGGGTCATTCCAGGTTTCCTAGGAACTCCAGCAGGGATGACAACAACATCTACTCCTTTAAGGCAGTCGGCTAACTCAGATGCCCCAGTGAAATCCACAACCCGAGAGGGAGTGTTACAATGACTGAGATCAGCTGCAACTCCCTTCACATTTGCAATATCGTAGAGATGCAAATCTGATACTAAGGGGGACATTTTTATCAGAAGTGACAGTGGCTGACCTATTCCACCAGCAGCACCAAGAACAGCTACCTTGAAGGATGCAGATGCCTGAGGATTCAGACGATAGGTTGAGATCTGGTTTGGCTTTTGCGCAGTCACTGTGAAGCTATTTTTAAGAGCAGCGGAACTGTCCCTGCCCAAAAAGGAGGACTCTGACTCAAAAGTCACAGATGTCGTAGCCTTGAGGCCACTGAATCCCCTGAGAGGGTTCTGGCAAGAAAATTTCAGACTCGTACATTTTGAGTGATGAAGTAACCCAACCTTTGGGCCAACAAAGGCAGATGATTTGACTGAATATGTAGTAGGTGCTGCTGCTGCCATTCTTAGTTCCTAGTAAATCTTCAAAAAAAGAAGATAACTTACTCATATGGAAGCATACTATTTCTTTCATAAAAAGCATATCCATAAATAGCATCAAATTTTAAATGTAGCATGAATTTTTTTCAGAAAGCCTTCACCAACATGATTGAGTACATTTATGATTCAATATTTTCGATCACACATTCATCTAATACAAATTTAACATGAAATTTCTTGTTACAATGGCAGCAAAAGTTCAGTCCTCAAAAACTTGGGTTATTGGGGCTTTGGGGAATTTATACTAATTTTTGAAGTGTAAAAATGGTCATATATATTAGAATATAATGGAATACTTCTCCAAAAATTGAGAGGGTAGTGCCACATTGAATATTTGAATTTCAGAGGGTAACAGGAACAGTGCACTATTAAAGAATGGAAAACAACACAAAGCCAACTGCGAAGATTGAAGAACATCAGACGATGACTATCTACTAGGAGCAGATTGCACTGCACTTATGAGGGATTTACTTTCCTCACTCCCTTATGGATAAAGAATAATGAAGGCATGTGATTAAATTATGCAGATATGACCTGGTGGCTGGTAGTAAATATTTTTCTAGGTACCCAACTAGGTGCATTAAGCTTAAAATCTCATATTACTTAAGATGTAGAAGCATAAAATCATTTTAAATCATAACAATTCAAGGCCAAGACAAAGTTCGAGATGTTTGATGTCCTTAAGACTGAAAAATAGTAAGTATTTGACAGTGACAGTCTTGTATCATGTAATATAGACTATATAGAATTTGCATAGTAAGTATTTGGCAGTAACTACTAATCTAGCTCTAGAAGTTTCCAAAGAACACAAAAAATGGGCTAGACTGTCTACCAGAGAGGCAAAAATAGTTTTGGCTGACCTAGTTATTATAATAAAGACGAGAAAACAGAACCAATTTTTTACTGAAGAAAACAGATACCAATCTGGTAAAAGAAAAGAAGAAAGTCAGTCTCTTTAAATAACTATTGGTAATTCGATTCAAAAATCAAGTAAACACAGACAGCAAGAAGTTACAGGCATGTCCTTTGTAAATATAACTAGTATTACATGAGCTAGATTTTTTTTCGCGACTATAGAATTGACAACATAATCTCTTCCATGAAATAATTAGATATTCATCTAACACAATTGCACTATAAAATATAATTGTGGTTATTATTATTTATTTTTTATAGTTCTGATGACTGCTTAACAGTTAACACCCAATTTGTTGGTAAGTGTAGCAAAATAATCTAGATAGTATTGCAATTTCCAGTGACAAAAGGAATCTTTATATCAACTGAATCCAGAGAAACAATTTGCTCGAAGTCATAGGCTCATAGCACTTAAAGAACTTTATGCAAAGGCTCAGTTAAATATACATCCTCTCATAAGGAGTTGGTGACCGGTGAGACACCAGTAGAGTAAGAGTTTCAAGAAACTTGTGCGTGTTCAGAAATGCTATTGTATCAATTGTCACCCATTTTTTGGTGACATTTGTTTTGGTGTCATTTCACACATCTTTCATCAGTTGTCTTGTATTACAAAATTATTCATCAACTTAACATTTCTTTAATCAAGTGAAACACTACTGTTTCTGTTGGAGCAAGGTTTCAATTTCAAAATTGTTACGGACATCCTTCAGCAATCTACTGGGAAATTTTGACAGACACGTCACTTGCAAATATAACTCTACTATTACATGAACTATACTTTTTTTATATTGTAGGATCAGCACCACAACTTCTTAAATGAAATAAGTCGCAAAATACGCTCAATAGTTGAACGCTCCAAGATTGAGTAGTAATGAACTATGAAAATCACGCACAAAAGCGCAAGATCTATTGTCACTATCAACAAATCATAGTCATAGAGATCCAAGGCTGAAATCTACACCAGTAAGAACGAAGGAACTCGTAAGACCTAATCAGCTCTCAAACAAAAAAAGCAAGCGGAGTACAGAAGCACGCAGGCACAGATCTAAGAACAAACAGGCAATTCGCCTCACCAGCAGCAACAATCACTCCATACTTTGAAGGCTAACATGTAAATGCTTACATCAACAAACAAGAAACAGAAAACAAATAAAAAAAAGAGAGGAAATGAGATCGAAGATGAAGATTACTAGATTAGGTCTAAACAATCAATGAAATGACGGTGATTCATAGAGAAATCCGATACCTGAAAAATAGCGACGATAACCTGAGAAATCTCCGTTGAGAAAGAGCTTCGGAGTGTTGGTTCTATCTTCTCTATGGATCCCGACCTTTATATATTGTCCCTCACTTGATTTCTATGGGCGAAAATTTTGCCGTTAAAGTATTTTTTTTCTCACTATTTTTTATTTGGACAGACTTTAGAGATCACAGAGTATATGCTGCACTGTTGATGTAAGTTTTTGAAGGTGAAAACGAAAATTGGAAAAAGATTCCTTGTAAGAGAATCGTGACCGTCGATAATGAGTGAGCGTGAGAGCTGACGTTTTAATGGCTGATGATTCAAGAGTCGTGAGAAAAGAAAAGGGCAAACCCGCAGCCCGGCCCTTGGTGTAATGGATAGGTCAATTTAGGAATTTTAGGGTGGTTGGTGGATTGTTATGGTACTTATTAAGGGGCATTTTATTTGGTAAGTCTATGCCAAAATGCAACAATGAACGTTGCAACTCAAAATAAGGGCATTGTAATTTGTATTTGAGTTCAGTACTAAATTTCTCATTTTTTTTGTGAGAATGAATATGAATTCCCCTTAGGGTTTCCGTTCAGCAGACGGCTTATATTAATAATAACGTGAGTTTACATATTTACAATTAGGGCACCCTATATTTACATGTATTTACATAAACTATTGTTCGCTCCAAACGGTGTGTGCAAGCTTTAAATTTATAACCCTAGACTTAAGCTTAAAACAAGGATGCGAACCCGCAGTGTACGGGTCAATCGTAGTAAAAAGCAAGAAATTCCAAGGGTCGATCACAGGGACTCGGTGAAACAAAGTCAATAACGGTAAGCTTCGTGAATACTAACCACAAGAGCAATTAATACAATCAAAGATGAATAAGAAGTCAATAAAGCAAACATGCAATTCTAGGGATTAAAGCGTCTAGTTGTGGTTCCAACTCAAGATCTAAAGATAAGCGGACAAAGCTGAGATTTTTGCAAGGGGAAGATGTTACTAAAGTGGAGTAGATCACCGGGTAAGTCTCACTACTCACTAATACAAAACCGTAACTCCTATCACCGGGTAAGTCTCAAGGAATTAAGATAAAGAACTATAACCTCAAACTAACACACTATCTAAGGGAATAGAATCAACCTTTACCGGGTAAGTCTCAGGCTAACTCACAAAGATGGGATGGAAGCACACTCAAACCCCAATAAAGGATAAACCTTTATTACCTACACTTATGATCGTTGGTATACAAACTAAGGAATTACCGGGTAAGTCTCATCCTAAGCTTGCTTTGAACCAGGAAAGATGTAATAAGAATAGGATTTGGCAAACTCTAACACTTAACTCTCAGTTTAGGATTAGACAAGTCACCTCGGTCAGCCAGATTCCACCCCGGCCGAGATGTTCATCGACTGAGCGAGATGCTTAGGGTTAAGGTTAAAGACTCGAACTTTCAGGGTCCTACTGGAATCTAAGATTATTCTATCATTGTTTTTCCCACAACCTTCAGTCAATCACCCTAGAATCACACAAGGAAATTAGCCACTCATCATCATTATGAAAGTATTAAATATATGGGAAGAAGGTGAATATTTGAACAAGAAGAATTCAATGAAAAGACTTCAATAACTGAATCAAATATCACGACAAAGTGTTCCTTGGATATAAATCCAACAAGACAAGACAACAAGGAGAGGAATTGAAGACAATCTTACAAAACCCTCCAAAAAGCTATAAAAGCTATGATCTTCAATCTTCTTTCAACCTTCAAAAAGGTTCTTCGAAACTCCCAACTGGAGTATGGCTGCTGCGTGCTATAAACCCTGCTTGATGGTATAGCCTCCTCCTCGATTTGTGGAATTCCAACCCTTTTTATAGGAAAATAACCCTCCAAAGATAATAAATCTTAGAAAGATATTTTCCCATAAATATAGGTAAAATATATGATTCTGCATATCTTCTTCCTTCCAGGAGCCAAGCCCAAAAATATAAGATCACCTTCCAAAGATAAAAGATCTCAGCCAAGAATAAAATATTCTCGCCGCGTCCTAGGTGTTCGCCTCGGTCGAGTCGGCGTCTCTGGATCACCTCGGTCGAGATGAATCTCTGGTCAACCGAGGTGAGTCATAACTGAATGTGAAATCTCTCAAAACTGGTCCAAAGTGAATCTTTAATCCATAGCTATGCTCCCTGGATGTAGCTCCAAATGACTCATGACTCCTTTTGCTCCTTTTTGATGCAAAACGTGCCATTTTACCTACAATTACAGCAAAACTAGGTGTAGACCTCGATTCCCGCAAAGGTAGATGAAATGGTAATATAATCACATAATATACATACAAATATGCAGATTATTGAAGATAAAACGTCCAAACAAATCCCAAAATATAGACTATAATTCATGCTATCAAAAGACCCCATACTTAGCCCTTGCTTGTCCCCAAGCAAGTTCCGCATATAGAAGACAAGATAGAATGGATTATACGTCATGAAAATCAATGAAAAGTCTTTCAAAAACATTTTTATGGTGTGTTACAATCATAGATCACTCTAAGAGAATACTTTATGGAATTTAAAATCCAAATATGATCAAAACATTTTATAAATATAGGAAAATTGTTCATCTTTGCATAAAACCAAAGAATGCATAATAAGTCATAATTATCAAAATTAATCATGTATAATCCAGTTTAAACCACTAAGTCAATCAACAAGCTCAAGGTCTCAAGGGCTTCCCAAAAGAAAAGGTCAAGAAACGTGTAGGGTAGGGATGTGTGTAAGGTAATGTGGTGCTAGAATCCGGGAAAAGGATGAACTTCACTTCCACTTTGACTTGCAACATCTTCCACCAATAAGCTTTGCTTATTCCACTTTTTTCTTTTTACTTTACTTTTTGAGATGCATGGACAGAGGTGCACAATAACCGAAGCCTAGGAAATCCGCAATCATCAATTTCTTGAGATGCATCAAACCCTTGATGCACATACCATGACCCGTTAGGAATATCGCTCAATCCGACTTTGGCAAGACACAAACACCCGGCTATGTGAATGGTGCCGAGTTACTCATCTTCATGATTGACTTCCCCAAACCTAAAATTACTTTCTAGCACTTTCACTTCAAGCCAACTTCTCAACTTTAACTTCACTTGCTTTCACCACTTTGCTTGCTTCCAAATTCCCGGATAGGTAAAGGGAGGCAAAATGTATATGAGGGGCTAAGCATGATCAAGAAGAAGAAGAGAGAAGAATGAATTGCCTTGGTCTTTCCAGGAAGAAAGTGAGAGAACTTATCTTGTGGTGTCAACCTTCAAATTCAACATAATTTGGATAAAAACAAAGTATTAAACATGCCAATAATTTCAAACAAAGCATTTAGCAACTTAAACATATTATAAAACCTTTCAAACACATAAAGAATTTAAAACCAGTCAGTAAGCAAGATCTTCACTGAGATCATATCCAGATAAGTAACACAAAAATAATTTTCGAAAACTCTCAGTTAACCCACTTCGGTCGAGGTGTTCTTGGGTCAACCGAGGTGAAACGCCTCGTTTGGCCAAGACTGACTCGGTCGAGGTCAAAATTTTTTTTGTAAAAACCATTTTTTTTTTTCAGTTTCGACGTTTTTCTCAATCAAATAACCTGTAGGTATGCATGTAATATCAGATAAACATATAAAGGCAACTGAAGCATAGATATGAAATATCCGATAAAATGTGCGTCATACATCAAAGTAATCAAATAAGTACATCAAAGTCATCACATAAATACAAACACCCCATACTTGGGACACACTGTCCCAGTGGGTCAATATAAGTCTGGAAATAAGAGTACTCACCGGATAAATAGCTGAACTGCATAAAAATATAATAAAGAAAATCTTGCAGCTCATCAATAGTCCTGATCCGGTGGTGGTGGTGGTGGCACGTACGGATACTGAGTCGGGTCGAACGGATAGCCCATAGTCTGCTGGAACTGTAGCTCCATCATCCTGCGCTGATAGTGCTGCCCCTCTAACATCTGATGAGTCCAGCTGTCAATCTGTCGGTGCTGGGTAGCAAATCTCTCATGCATGTCTACAGTAAGGGCAACATAAGAATCTATCATCTGATCTGTCAGATCATCGATCCGACGATGAGCCTCCGAATCTCTATGACGGCGTGTCCGACGCCTAGCAGATCTAGCAGGTGGTGCAGCAGGTGCAGGCTCAGTATCCTCATCATCATCCAAATCTATGATCGGTGGCGCACTCGTCCCTGCAGTATCTGTCCCTGTATCCATCGGGACTCCACCATCTCTCTCATCTATTGTATCCTCGTCATCGTCAGCCTCCTCCTCCTCATCCTCAACTGGAGCAGCTGTTGCCTCCCTATGATCCTCCATCAGTGGAGCCCAAGCTGTCTGCCAATAATGCGGGTCATAAACGGTGAACTGGGCAGACCAGCGGATCCCCTGTGGCGCAGTCCGCTCCCACGGCATAGCAACATATGGAGTGGTCAGACCTCGGGGAACTAGAATCCTCCGAGTGATCATCTCCTGCAATCCAAGCGGCTTCGGAGCCGCCACCATCGTACATGCACTGAGGTCCATCCCATGAAAAGCAGCTATGTGGGTGACGAGACCTCCGCAGCAGATGTCTCCCTTTGCCTTGGCCTTGATCTTGTGCAGGTCCTCTGCCAAGATCAAGCCAAAGTCCGGGAAACCCCCCGTAACCATACAGTAAAGACTGAAAAGCTCGCCCTGTCGGATCTTCTGGGGCGTCTCAGTACGTGCCAGAAGTGTCTCGCTGAATATCCTATGGGCTAATCTGAAGGCTAGGTGGAAGATGACCTTCTCCCTGGAATCTCCAGGGCGCCATCTATCTGCATGCTCAGTAATATGGGCAATTTGCCCCCAGAACTCCCTAGCTACAGATCGGGAAGGGAAGTCAGTGGCGGTGGGCTCAGGAAAGCCGAAAATCTCTCTCCAAATCTCTAAGGGAACTATGAAGTTCCGGCTCATGAGCCGGTACTTCACAGACTACTCTGTGGGAAGGTAGGAAAAGGAGCTAACGAACTCTAGGGTCGGCTCTAAGTAAGCTGGGGCCCGGATCTCAGTAAACTGATCCAGCCCAACTGTGGTGATCATCCACCTAAGGTCTCCATCTACCCCTAGGCAATCAAAAACTGACACGTCCAGAAAACGTGGTGCAATCACTGGACGGCTAGCTATACGCTCATAATCTACCCGGCATCTCTCGTGGATCACCGGGCGGTAAGGTCGGGAAGAAGAGGAAGGAGGGGAGGGTGAGGATCTATCTCTGAGGGCAAGGCGACGTTCGGAACTCATTTTTTTTTCCAGCTACTGTCAGAGCACCTCGGTCGCTGACAATCCTCAAGAATCACCTCGGTCGAGATGCAGTTCGACTGGACCGAGGCGTAACAATTTGCGATTCAAATCTCAGAAATCCAGTTCTTTTCCCCCAAAAATCACTATAGTTGCTTCCTATGGGGTACTTAAGCCTTTTCTCAGCAGATTCAGGGGCAACCAAAGCCCAAATCGAAACGAATGAACGAGTTAGGGTTTCGACTGTTTTTACCTCGTTTCGGTCAATTCGTTCGATTTCTTCGCAGATCTGTACTTGCAAATGGATCCTCTACTCTTCAATCGCAGTTTGGAAGCGGAAATCTTCGAAAACGAGCAAGATTTGAGGGAACGAGGTGAGAAGGCGCCGCGGTCGAGTCGAAGAAGGTAAAAAGTGAAAACAGAAATTTTTTTCCTTTTATACTGTTCCTGGAACTGCTGTCACCTCGGTCGAGATGGTCTCGACTGGACCGAGGTGGTACGGACCGAGGTGGTTCTGCAGAAACCCTAATCGCCTCGGTTGCCCAAGAATCAACTCGGTCGAGGTGGCCTCGACTGGACCGAGGTGTCTCAGTCAAACTTCGTCTTCTCGAATTCTCGAACTTCTGTACTTCCAGTTATGCTCCTTCCTTAGATGTCTCCTGTTATCTGTTTAGGACGCCAAAAACAAACAAAACAAAGCAAAAAGCAAACTATCTAAGCTAGACTAGAAAACGGGAAAAAGAAAGCAATACCTTGGGTTGCCTCCCAAGAAGCGCTTGGTTTGAGGTCGCTAGCTGGACCATGATGCGTCTCTATATGTGATGGGAGGTGCCCTCACCCCATACTTCATCTCCATCGTGGGGTGAAGTAAGTAAATCCATCAAACGCTCCAACAAGTGTAAGTGCTCGTCGGGGAATGAATCGTCTATGGGCGGGTCATCCGTCTCGCGGGAAGATTCCGGTAGCCGGCTGAGGTGATCCGCAACGGAGTTCTCGGATCCCTTCTTATCGCGGATCTCTAGGTCAAACTCTTGAAGCAAGAGAATCCATCGAATAAGGCGTGGCTTGGCATCTTTCTTAGCTAACAAGTAACGAATGGCTGCATGGTCGGTGTAGACAATGACCTTCGCCCCAACTAAGTAGGAACGAAACTTCTCGAAAGCGTATACAACCGCTAGCAACTCCTTCTCAGTGGTAGCGTAGTTGCGCTGGGCTACATCTAGCGTCTTGCTAGCATAGTAAATGGCGGTGGTCCGGCCATCCTTCTTCTGTCCAAGCACCGCTCCTACGGCTACATCACTAGCGTCACACATGAACTCAAAGGGCAAGGTCCAATCAGGAGGTTGGATGATGGGAGCGGAGATCAACGCTTCCTTAATCCTGTAAAAAGCATCAAGACACTCCTGCGAAAACTCAAAAACAACATCTTTATTCAAGAGGTTAGTTAGAGGTTTAGAAATCTTAGAGAAGTCCTTGATGAATCTCCTGTAGAAACCTGCATGCTCGAGAAAACTCCTCACACCTTTAACAGAACAAGGAGGAGGGAGTTTCTCAATAGTCTCGATCTTAGCTCGATCGACCTCAATACCTCGATTAGAAACGAGGTGTCCTAGTACAATGCCTTCATTAACCATAAAATGACACTTCTCCCAATTCAAGACGAGATTAGTGTCTTCACATCTTTTAAGCACTAGCGAAAGGTTAGATAGGTAATCATCAAAAGAGGATCCGTATACGGAAAAATCACCCATAAATGCCCAGCATTCACACTTTTAAATAGCAAAAGTGTGAATGCTGGGCCAACCGCTCGAACATCTGATCGATGAAGGGAAGTGGAAAATGGTCCTTCCGTGTGGCCGTGTTCAGCTTCCTGTAATCGATGCAAACCCTCCAGCCTGTAACGGTCCTGGTTGGGATCAACTCGTTGTTCTTATTCGTCACAACGGTCATCCCTCCTTTCTTCGGAACGACATGCACCGGGCTAACCCACTTGCTGTCCGAGATAGGATAAATAATACCTGCATCCAACAACTTAAGAATTTCTTTCTTCACAACCTCTTTCATGATCGGATTTAACCGTCTTTGAGGTTCCCGTGAAGTCTTATGATTATCTTCCATTAGAATTCTATGCATGCAGAAAGAAGGCTTAATGCCAATAAGATCATCCGTGGTATAACCTATAGCCTTTCGATACTTTCTCAGGACATGCATTAACTTAGATAATTCAGATTCGGAGAGGAAAACACTAACAATAACGGGATAAGTGGAATCCGGCCCAAGAAAGACATACCTCAAGTGACTAGGGAGTTGTTTAAGCTCCACAACTGGGGGTGTCTTCTGAGGGGGATCCTTGCTTCCTCCTTCCAGTGGAGTGGATTCAGAAACTGGACTTTCGGAAGTCTTAGTTGAATCGTCTCGCCATCGACCTCAGTCGAGGCGCAGAGGCGTTGACCGAGATGTTCTTCAGTCGCCTCACTCAGTCCAGGAAGTGCCTCGGTCGAGGTACTGCAACTGGAACCGAAACTGGAGATCTTCGTCTCCTGGATTAGTTTCTCAGTTTTAGCTTCTGGATCTTCTTCCAGTGCTTTCAAGCTCCGTATATCTGCATCACAAGAAGCATCTATACCTTCCTCTATTAAACTAAAACTTATAACTCTTTCGAGTGGATCGTTAATAAGGATAGAGCTCACCAATTCTCTTGATTCTTCCTCATCGTAGATGTTGAAGATATCATCAGTTAGCTGCTCTCCTTTAATGGCTGCAAGTAGTGCGAACTCCACCTCATCGCCACCAATGTTGAATTTCAACTTGGCGTTCTTGCAATCCACATTGCGACCCGAAGTTGCTAGAAATGGCCTCCCGAGAATAATAGGAACATGATAATCTGCGGGAATGTCAAGTACAACAAAATCTATAGGAAGATAGAAGTTACCTAACTTGACCGGAACGTCCTCCAAGATGCCCACGGGATGGGTGACGGAGCGATCCGCCATATAAAGTCGAATCTTGACCGGCTTGGGCTCTCCAAGTCCGATCTTCGTACATAGCTCCAGCGGGATGATGCTCACGCTGGCTCCTAGATCACAAAGGGCTTCACAAGTGACATCCCCAACTTGAATCGGAATGCTAAATGAGCCGGGATCTCTTAATTTAGGTGGCATCTTCTCCTTCATGATCTTAATAAGCTCCGAGGATTTAGATGTCATCCTAACTTCACCATAGTCTTCCAATTTCCTTTTCCTTGATAGGATCTCCTTTAAGAACTTACCAAAGTGCTTGTTAATATGCAGCTTATTCATCAAGTCAAGGAACTTACCAAAGTGCTTGTCTAGATGTGCTCTGGCCCTTGACTGGGGGAATGGAAGTGGTGGTTTGAATGCAGGAGGTGGAACATAAACTTCAGTTTTCTCCTCCGCTTTCTGTTGCTCCGCCTCGGTTGGCATCTCGGTCGAGGTGTTCTTCGACTGGATCTGGACCGAGGTGGTCTGCGTCGAACGAGGTGCTGGATCTGCAGTTTTAAGTCCACTCCTCGTCGTTATGGCCATGCACTGGCCCTTAGGGTTGCTTTCCGTCTTTGCTGGAAGCTTCCCTGGATCTCTTGGCGCTTCATTCGCCCTACTCGCAAGTTGTTGTTCGAAGGACTTTTGGGCCCTCGAAAATGAAGTCATAGAATTCTCCATAGCGCTAAGCTTGATCAAGATAGCCTCCAGAACTGCGTCTTTCTTCTCCGGCTGAGACGAACTTGATCCTTGCTCCTGGCTCTTTAATGGAGTAGAAGAAAGAAGAAGGGGAAGAGAGGAAAGGGTTAGAGGAATTATTAGAGTTGGAGTTAGAATAATTGTTACCAGGATTCTGGTTGCTTTGATTGTTCGTCCTCCAATTGTTGCTATTGGATCCTCTATTGTTGTTGTTGTTGTAGTTGTTGTTCCGGGAACCGTTGTTGTTGTTACGGTATCCATTGTTGTTGTTCCTTTGTCCTTGCTCTTCCTTCTTGGTTTGAGCAACCAAGAGTTCCTTCAATTGCTTCACGTCATTCTTCAAAGACGTGAGTTGATTGTTGTTGGATTGAGTCTCTTGAAAGTTGACTCTTTTAACCCCACCTTCAGCTCCTTGGTGGGTGTACTTCTCCATATGCAAGGCTTGCTTCTCGATGAAGTCCCAAGCCTCGTCAATCGCCATGTCCATGAAGGTACCGGCGGAGAGTAGTTGGAGATTGAATTGGGTGCTTCCGTCCAGTCCTTTGAAGTATATCTCCAACAACTCTAGCTTTGGAATCCCGCGATGTGGGCAATCCAAAAGAATGTCCTTGAACCGCTCCCATGACTTGGACAAGCTCTCCTAGTCCTTCATAATGAAAGCATTTATCTTCCCTCTCATTTCAGCTGTCTTTGAGGGGAGAAAGAATTTGGTCAAGAACTCCGTAGACATTTCCTCCCACGTGCTAATTTTTCCTAGAGGAAGAGATTGATACCAAGTAAGAGCTCTATCTTTTAAAGAAAAGTAAAAAGGTCTTAGCTTGTAGTTGTTATTTTCAATTATGGAAGGTCGCAATGTTTCCATCAAGATCTCGTAGTTTTGAAGATGTTGATGTGGTGATTCCTTCTCCATCCCTCCGAATTGGCATTGGCGAATCATGGATAGAACTTGCGGTCGAAGTTCATAGTCATGGTCCGCTGGATCTCCTAGGTTGACTCCTGGACGCCTCAGTTGTTGATTAGGGTCCATCCTTTGACCTAGGGTTTGTGGGATTCTTGCAAGAAGAACATCTCGGACTGGCATCCGAGGTGGATGTATCTCGGCCGGGGCATCTGGTACTGGAACTTGCCTCGGTCGAGGGTCAGCAACTGGAACTTGCCTCGGTCCAGCATCGGGAACTGGGTCGTCCCTCGGTCGAAGTAGAATCTGGTCTCGTATGACGGCCATTTCTGCTTCGATTGCTTCAGTTTTGGTGCGAGTTTCTTCCTTCTCTCGCCTTAGTTCTTCCTTGCTGAGGCGTAACAGCTCTAACGCCTCTCTTAATTCGGCCTCAAGATCGCGGTTGTCTTGTTGGGCCATCTTTGCTTCTCTTAAACGTCGCTTGTATGTCTTCTCTGGTTCGGGATCGTAAGGAACGATTTCCTTCCCAGTGCGGGTTCTTCGCATATACCTAAGAAAGAACCTGCAAAAAGTCACTCAAGTAGAGTGGTTAGATGACACGGGGGCAAGTGCCCCAAGAGCAAACCGTACCGGCTTGGTCTAGACCAAGTCCCCGGCAACGGCGCCAAAAACTTGTTCGCTCCAAACGGTGTGTGCAAGCTTTAAATTTATAACCCTAGACTTAAGCTTAAAACAAGGATGCGAACCCGCAGTGTACGGGTCAATCGTAGTAAAAAGCAAGAAATTCCAGGGGTCGATCACAGGGACTCGGTGAAACAAAGTCAATAACGGTAAGCTTCGTGAATACTAACCACAAGAGCAATTAACGCAATCAAAGATGAATAAGAAGTCAATAAAGCAAACATGCAATTCTAGGGATTAAAGCGTCTAGTTGTGGTTCCAACTCAAGATCTAAAGATAAGCGGACAAAGCTGAGATTTTTGCAAGGGGAAGATGTTACTAAAGTGGAGTAGATCACCGGGTAAGTCTCACTACTCACTAATACAAAACCGTAACTCCTATTACCGGGTAAGTCTCAAGGAATTAAGATAAAGAACTATAACCTCAAACTAACACACCATCTAAGGGAATAGAATCAATCTTTACCGGGTAAGTCTCAGGCTAACTCACAAAGATGGGATGGAAGCACACTCAAACCCCAATAAAGGATAAACCTTTATTACCTACACTTATGATCGTTGGTATACAAACTAAGGAATTACCGGGTAAGTCTCATCCTAAGCTTGCTTTGAACCAGGAAAGGTGTAATAAGAATAGGATTTGGCAAACTCTAACACTTAACTCTCAGTTTAGGATCAGACAAGTCACCTCGGTCAGCCAGATTCCACCCCTGCCGAGATGTTCATCGACTGAGCGAGATGCTTAGGGTTAAGGTTAAAGACTCGAACTTTCAGGGTCCTACTGGAATCTAAGATTATTCTATCATTGTTTTTCCCACAACCTTCAGCCAATCACCCTAGAATCACACAAGGAAATTAGCTACTCATCATCATTATGAAAGTATTAAATATATGGGAAGAAGGTGAATATTTGAACAAGAAGAATTCAATATAAAGACTTCAATAACTGAATCAAATATCACGACAAAGTGTTCCTTGGATATAAATCCAACAAGACAAGACATCAAGGAGAGGAATTGAAGACAATCTTACAAAATCCTCCAAAAAGCTATAAAAGCTATGATCTTCAATCTTCTTTCAACCTTCAAAAAGGTTCTTCGAAACTCCCAATTGGAGTATGGCTGCTGCGTGCTATAAACCTTGATTGATGGTATAGCCTCCTCCTCGATTTGTAGAAATCCAACCCTTTTTATAGGAAAATAACCCTCCAAATATTTTCCCATAAATATAGGTAAAATATATGATTCTGCATATCTTCTTCCTTCCAGGAGCCAAGCCCAAAAATATAAGATCACCTTCCAAAGATAAAAGATCTCAGCCAAGAATAAAATATTCTCGCCGCGTCCTAGGTGTTCGCCTCGGTCGAGTCGGCGTCTCTGGATCACCTCGGTCGAGATGAATCTCTGGTCAACCGAGGTGAGTCATAACTGAATGTGAAATCTCTCAAAACTGGTCCAAAGTGAATCTTTAATCCATGGCTATGCTCCCTGGATGTAGCTCCAAATGACTCATGACTCCTTTTGCTCCTTTTTGATGCAAAACGTGCCATTTTACCTACAATTACAGCAAAACTAGGTGTAGACCTCGATTCCCGCAAAGGTAGATGAAATGATAATATAATCACATAATATACATACAAACATGCAGATTATTGAAGATAAAACGTCCAAACAAATCCCAAAATATAGACTATAATTCATGCTATCAACTATCATACCCCCGCAGTCGAAACTGGAGGAGGTTGAACAGTGAGACTGGATCTAAAGTCTAAGAATAATTGTCGGGGAAGTCCCTTTGTAAAGATGTCTGCGTACTGAAAGGCTGAAGGGACGTGTAGAACTCTAACGTGACCACGGGCAACCTTGTCGCGGACGAAATGAATGTCGATCTTAATGTGCTTGGTCCGTTGATGTTGAATCGGGTTGCTGGCGAGGTAAGTAGCAGAAATGTTGTCTGTATAGACAATAGATGCCTTGGAAAGGGGACAATGTAACTCAAGCAAGAGGTTCCGCAACCAAGAACATTCTGACACAACATTGGCAACCCCTCTATATTCTGCCTCGGCACTGGATCTAGAGACGACAGATTGCCTTTTGGCAGACCACGAGATTAGAGTGTCATTGAAGAAAACACAATAACCTGAGGTGGAGCGGCGTGTATCAGCCATCAGGGCAGCCAGCCCAATCAGCATCTGTATAGGCAATAAGATCAGACTTCGGAGAAGAGGAGATGGTAATACCTAAGGAAGACGTCCCAGAAATGTATCGAATAATGCGCTTGAGAGCTGCAAAATAAGATTCCCTGGGGTCGTGCATAAAAAGGCACACTTGCTGTACTGCAAAACTGATATCTGGTCGTGTGAAGGTGAGGTACTGTAGTGCTCCGGCAAGACTACGATAAAGGGTCGGATCGCTAATAGCAGGGCTGGATGAGGCACTTAATTTGACAGATGTTTCAGCCGGGGTAGCAGATGGTTTGCAGTTAGCCATCTTTGCTCTTTCAACAATTTCACGAGCATATTTATCCTGGGAAAGAAATAAGCCAGAAGGTGTCCGACGAACAAAAATGCCCAAGAAATAGGATAGGGGGCCTAAGTCTTTCAAGGCAAATTCCTTACTCAGAAGCTTGATCAGATGCATGCGCAGGGCGTCAGAAGAAGCCGTAAGAACAATGTCATCGACATATAGAAGCAGATAGGCAGTGTGAGATCCTTGATTATAAATAAAAAGGGAAGAGTCACTCTTACTGCTAACAAAGCCAATGCGATGTAGGAAGCCTGCAAAGCGTTGAAACCATGCCCGGGGAGCTTGCTTGAGTCCATATAGTGACTTCTGCAAAAGACAAACATGGTTGGGTTTTGATGGGTCGCGAAATCCTGGTGGTTTAAACATATACACTGTCTCGTTGAGATGGCCGTGAAGGAAAGCATTCTGAACATCCAATTGATGAATGGGCCAAGAACGGGAAACTGCAATGCTGAGAACCATACGGATGGTCGCTGGTTTAACAACAGGACTAAAAGTTTCATCACAGTCAACCCCAACCTGTTGGGAACAACCATTAGCAACTAATCGAGCCTTGTACCGCTCTAGGGAACCGCCAGACCTGAATTTATGCTTAAAAATCCACATGCATCGCACAATATTAGCATCTGCAAGACGAGGTATCAGGACCCACGTCTTATTTCGCATAAGGGCTCGATATTCATCAAGCATGGCGGCGGTCCAAAACGGGTCTTGAAGAGCTACATTGTGGGATTTTGGAATGGAAGATAATGAGGTGGTCGAAACGGATAAGTCAAAAATTGGTTTGGGTTTAACAATTCCGGATTGACTACGGGTTTGGGGACGGTTCGGAGGTGGAGGGGTCGGGTCATTTATAATTTGACCGGGAGTGCTGGGTAAGTTGTGTGGGAAATGTGGGACATCAGGAGGTGAGTTGGGCCGGATAGGAGCTGGGCCGGAGCTGGGTATGCGGGTGGGAGAAGGAGGCGGAGCTGGGCCGGAGCTGGGCTGCAGTGGTGGGCCGCTGAAAGAAGAGGGAGGGGAGGCGGGCCCAGTCGCACGGGCGGGTGGGCTGTCACAGCCAGGTGGGCCAGAGGAGGGAGCGGGCTGGTCTTGATTTGGGCCAGGCGCAGAGGTGGGCTGAGCTTGGTCTGGGCCAGGCGCAGGAGATGGAAAATGGGCCTGTGGTAAGGGGTCATCAGCAGCAATAAGATGATTTAATTGTTGCAAATGATATTGTGAAGTATCAACATCAGGAGACGGAGACATGCTAAATTCCGGGGAAACACGAGACGGTGAAGAAAAAGGAAAAATGGACTCATCAAAGGTCACATAACGGGAGATTATGATTTTGTGAGTTGCCAACTCTAAACATTTGAAACCCCGATGATGTTTAGGATATCCGAGAAAGACGCATGGGCTAGAGCGATGTTGAAGCTTGTGGGAGATGATGGCACTTTGATTTGGATAGCAAAGGCAACCGAAAACCCGGAGGTGAGCTAAGGAAGGTGTAGTGAGGTACAACACTTGAGTAGGAGATTTATTTTGAATGGAAGAAGATGGGAGGATGTTGAATAGATAACAAGAAATTTCCACGGCATGGGGCCAAAAGGAAACTGGAATGGAAGCATGAAATAAAAGCGAACGCATCATGTTATTGATTGTTCGAATTATTCGTTCGGCTTTACCATTTTGTGGGGATGTGTGGGGACAGGAGAAGCGAAAAACGATGCCATTATTAGCAAAGAATTTGTGAAAATGGGTGTTGTTGAACTCACCTCCCATGTCACATTGAAAACTTTTGATGGGTAGTTGAAATTGTGTGGTGACAAATTTGTGAAATTGGACAAAAAGATCAAACACTTGAGACTTAAACTTGAGCGGAAAAATCCATAGAAAATGAGAATAATCATCAAGAAAAAGCAAATAGTATTTAAAACCTTCCCTACTAGGAATAGGAGATGTCCAAAGATCACTATGAATAATGTCAAAGGGAGCAACAGAACGAGTTGTAGAACGATCAAAAGGTAATCTATGATGTTTTCCTAATTGACAAGCATGACAAAGAGGAGTCATCTTTGACTTATTACATTTAATGAAAGAGGAAAGGCGAAGATAATCCAAAACAGGAGCGCCGGGATGACCAAGACGGGCATGCCAAAGGCTGGATGACTCGACGGAAAGAGCTTGATGAACTCGAGTGGGAGGACGGGTGACAGGATAGAGTTCCCCGGAACTATTACATCTCAGACGTGTTATCCCCGTTTGTAGATCCTTCACAGAAAAACCAAAAGGGTCAAATTCTACTGAGGCATTGTTATCCGTTGCAAAACGTCTAACAAACACTAAATTTTTGACTATTTGTGGGGCAATAAGTACGTTGGATAGATGTAGTGGTAATTTTGTGGTGGGGATAGTAGTATCTCCAATACCTGTAGATGGAACACGCATACCATTCCCAACAATTATCGAATTTAATGAACCATTACGCGAAAAAGACGAGAGGGAACCTGAATTATTCGTCATGTGAGATGTCGCTCCCGTGTCCATGTACCAAAAATTATCCGTAGGATTTAATGTCATTGTAGCAAAAGATTGGTCCAATCCAGTGGGCTGAGCAGCAAAATGGGCCTGTTGTTGCAGATGCTGATTTGGTCCGGGCCCAAGAAGACCTTGCTGAGGAAAGGGACAAGGAGGTGCTGGTGGGCCTGCTGCAGACTGGGCCTGAGGCCATCCTTGGGGAGCTGGGCCGCCTGGAGTGGGCTGAGGAAGAGGAAGTCAGCCAAAGTGTGGATGCCACACAACCCTAGCAGGTGCCGGCCGCTGCTGCTGCTTGCCCTTTCGACCACGACCCCGCCGGGACTGGGTGGACTCCAGCGTCGACTGGGAGGAGCCGGACCTGGGCTGCGCGGTGGAGCCGGACTGTTGGGGCGACGAAGAACCGGAATGCGAGCCAGAGGAGGGCTGCTTACGGGACTCGGCAGTGAGGGCGGTCTCGCCGGCTTTTTGAGCAGTCATGCGAGTTTCTTCCAGGAGGAGTTGAGAGCGAGCCTTGGTGAAACTCGGTAGGGGATCGGTTTGCTGAATAAAACTCGCGGCAGCATTATACTCAGCAGGCAAACCCGAAATTAGCTGAAGAACAAGACGGGTTTCGGGAACCGGAGAGCCAACACCTTTGAGTTGATCTGCCAAGGACTTAAGTTGAAGACAGTAAGCATTGATCGAAGAAAATCCGGATAACTTACAGTTGGAGAACTCATGCTCGAGATAGACGGCACGGGTGTTTTTGTTATCTTGAAAAATATCTTTGATTCGATTTCAAGCCTGAAGAGCGGTGTCATCGGAGTCAAGAATTTGCAAGAGAATCTCCCGGGAAATCGTGCTGTAGATCCATTGTAGGACAGCAGCGTCAACTTGAAGCCATAACGAATCTTCAATATCCGTAGGTTTAGGCACCTTCTCATCAATATGATCAAGGACATTGTGAGCTTTTGTGGTAACGCGAAATAAGGTGACCCATGAAGCATACGGAGTGTCATGGTCAAGAACAAGAGCAATGTTGTTTTTGATGTTGGAGATTCCAAGGGCGGAGTGGAAAGAAGGTTTCCGTTCGGCGGCCATGGAGGAAAAACGAGAAGGGGAAAACGTGTTTAGGGTTTGAGGCAAGCGGAAGAGAATTTTTGGAACGAGAAGTCTGATACCATGTGAGAATGAATATGAATTCCCCTTAGGGTTTCCGTTCAGCAGACGGCTTATATTAATAATAATGTGAGTTTACATATTTACAATTAGGGCACCCTATATTTACATATATTTACATAAACTATCATTTTTTACCCACTTCCAAATTGAGTTTGAGACAGTTATCATCTGGTTGATGTTATTTACCAGGATGATTTTTTATCAGTTATAAGATTGCGTTTGAGATCGACTTGCACGTGCTACGAGATTGCGTTCTAAACTCACAATAAAATTGCGCCACATATGTTTCAAAAACCCTACAAAACCTCTCATCTCTCTACCATGGGGGTGTACTCGCACAAACTTGCGATACGACTAAACTCTAGACTCGCAACATGTTCATAATTTTGTTGTTGTTCCAACGTTTTAATTTACAAAAACCTACGGGGCACACACCTAGTACGTGTGCAGAGCTTAGTTGTAGTAGCATGCTTTGGGTAATAACTTTTTGTAAGTAATAACCTTTCTCTCTTTATGCGGTATGACTAACTTCCAAGTCCGATTTTTATAAAGTGACTCAATCTCATCTCCTATTGATGCAAACCACTATGCAGCTTCAGACCTAGATACAAGTTCTCTATAGGTGAATGGTTCATGAGGATCCATCTCTTCTGCAACTTGTAGAGCATAATCAACCATATCCTTAAAAACGTACATTTGTGGAGGTCTTACTCCAACTTTTCTTGAGCATCCCTCAGCTAAGCTCTAGTGATTAGCTTCTAATGGTTGATTTTCTATTGCTACAGATTCGGGTAGCTAAGTGTTGGTCCTTCCTTAATCAAGCCCATTCAATAAATGGGTTATCCAACAAATTGGATATAAGTCCAATGGGCAAAAGATCCAAAAAGGAAGAATCCATTGTGGAGAATGCTCTAGAGAAGAAAAGAAAAGATGAGAAAGATCTAGAGAAGAATAGATAAGATTAGTCTAGAACTAATCTAGAATTTTCTTCTAAAATATCTTCTAGTAATTTGTGTAATTCTAGAATTCTCTTCTAAAATATCTTTCATAGATTATTGTGTAGGATTTGATCTCCTCCAACTATAAATAGGTGGAGAAGTTGTAGATTTGTATCATCCACAAATTTGAGAGCTCAAGCAAGCTAAGCAAGTTGCAAGAGTGCCCACACAAAATCTTGTAGAATTCCTTCTCCACATAAATATAAGTGAGTTTGTATCAATTAAGTCATTGACTTAATTAGTCCCATATTCCCATTCTACCAACACGAAAGTGGGAAGTTTTCCCAACAACTGGTATCAAAGCGAGGTTAGTCCGGTCATTATTCCTTAGCTCGTGTTGTCAAGATGGAGGCTACCGTTATTCACGATGGCGAGATGTTCAAACTCACGGCGAATAATTATTCTTATTGGAAGCCGATGATGGAAGATCACCTTTATTGTAAGGATTTGTACGAGCCCATCACCAGCAAGAATAAGCCCGAAGGGAAGAGCGAGAAGGAGTGGGAGCTTCTAAACCGGAAAGCAGTCGCCATGATCCGTAAGTACATCGACAAATCTCTATTTGAACATGTATCTACATATACAAATGCTTTTGAATTATGGACAAAACTTGAGTCCATGATTCAAAAGAAAACGCCTCGCAACAAAGCCGTTCTAGTTCAACGGTTGGTGAAGATGGAGTACAAGGATGGCCAAAACATGATCGAGCACTTGAATAATTTCAAGGGGCTCGTAAATCAGCTAAGTAAAGCTGGAATGAAACTCGAGGATGAGTTGCAAGCCCTTCTACTCCTTAGTTCCCTTCCAGAGAGCTGGCACACTCTCGTAGTTACCCTTAGTAACTCAGCCCCGGAAGGGAAGCTCACCATGGACGCCGTTAGTGATAGTCTCCTTGGTGAAGAAGTTAGAAGGAGGGAACGAGGAACGTCTACCCAGTTTGAGGCGAACATTATTGACAACCGGAGTAGAAGCGATACACGTGGGCGCAATATGAACCGAAGCCGAGACCAGTCTCGAGGTCGGTCTAAGTCACGCTCTAGGCCAACTTGTTATTATTGTGGAAAAATAGGCCATAAGAAATCAGAATGTCGATTTCTTAAGAAAGATCAGAAGGCCGGCAACGTCAAGCTAGACCAAATTAACCCAACAAAGAGGCGAGAGGAAGACAAGGGTACAACCGCCATGGTAGATGAAGGTGATGATCTATATCTCTTCGGAGAAGACAACTTCCTGAATATCGCCTCTGACGATAGCTCCTGGATTGTCGATTCCGGTGCATCATTC
Source organism: Fagopyrum homotropicum (assembly GCA_033239125.1). Classification (NCBI taxonomy): domain Eukaryota; kingdom Viridiplantae; phylum Streptophyta; class Magnoliopsida; order Caryophyllales; family Polygonaceae; genus Fagopyrum; species Fagopyrum homotropicum. The sequence goes on from BSWB01000002.1 coordinate 150,890,376, forward strand.
CACGTCACACCCCATGAAAGTTTATTCTCAACATACCAAAGTGGTGACTTTGGTAATGTCCAGATGGGGAATCAAAATAGGAGCAAGATTGTTGGTATAGGAGACATCATCCTGGTATCAAATACGGGAAGCAAGATTACCCTTAAGGATGTGAGGCATGTCCTTGATATGCGCCTCAACCTCATATCAGCCGGAAAGCTTGACGATCTTGGCCTAGTAAATCAATTTGGCGGCGGCAAATGGAAGCTCATCCAAGGAAGCATGATAATGGCTCGAGGAAAGAAGGAAGGGTCATTGTACGTCACACAAGCAAAGCTCTGCAAAGGAGAAGTCAATGTCGCAGGAGCAAACATGGAACTATGGCACCGAAGGCTCGGGCACATGAGTGAGAAGGGTCTTCACACACTAGCGCGAAGACATCTCCTCTCAAAGGTGCAAGGTAACTCTCTTGACCCTTGTGCCGATTGTTTAGCTGGTAAACAACATAGAGTTTCTTTCCAAACGTCTACTCAACCTAGAAGAAGAAAGAATATTCTAGATCTTGTGCACACCGACGTTTTCTCCATGCCCGAGAAATCCCTTGGTGCTGCGTCCTATTTTGTCACCTTCATAGACGACCACTCAAGGAAGGTGTGGGTTCATCTCCTAAAGACCAAAGACCAAGTTTTTGATGCATTCAAGGAGTTTGTTGCTCGGGTGGAACGAGAGACTGGACAACAGCTCAAGAGTGTCCGATCTGACAATGGAAGAGAATATCGAGGTCCATTTGAGGCATACTACAGATATCATGGAATTAATATGGAGAAGACGCCACCTAAGACACCACAACTGAACGGGCTTGCAGAGAGAATGAACCGAACAATTACATAAAGAGTTCGGTGTATGCTATCTCACGCAAAATTGCCCAAATCGTTTTGGGGAGAAGCTGTGAAGACTGTCGCCGACATTGTCAACCTTACGCCGTCCGTTCCCCTGAATGGAGACACCCTGGAGGAAGTTTGATCAGGAAATAAGGTTTTGTATGACCATCTAAAGGTGTTCGGCTGCAGGACATTCGTTCACATACCCAGGGACGAACGTGCCAAGCTTGATGCCAAGACCAAAGAATGTATCTACCTTGGCTCACCCAAAGATGAACTCGGATACCGGCTATGGGATCCGACCACCAACAAGATCGTTAGAAGCCGAGATGTGGTATTCTACGAAGATCAAACAATTGAAGATATTCAAATGTCAGAGAAACCAAGGACAAGAGTCAAAAGGGGCACATCAGACCCTCATCCTTATCCTACACGAGAAATCACTTCGGAAGAAGTCACACCAAGAAGCAACAATAATGAAGAGAGTGATCCTACTTCAGAGCACGGTGATGAAGAAACCCACCAAGGACTAGAAGCACAACCGAGCACTCCACCAGACTCTCAACCGAGAAGGTCATCCAGAGAAAGACGACCATCTACACGATACACTCCGGATGAATATGTGACCCTCACGGATGAGGGGGAGCCTCAAAGCTACAAGGAGGCTATGGATGACACCCACAAGAGTGAGTGTGTAAGAGCCATGCAAGATGAAATGGAATCCTTGCATGAAAATCACACATATGAGTTGGTGGAGCTACCAAGAGGGAGACGAGCTTTGAAGAACAGATGGGTATACCGAATAAAGTCGGAGGATGAAAACTCAAAGCCTCGGTACAAAGCTCGATTGGTCATAAAAGGATTCCAAGAGAAGAAAGGCGTCGACTTTGAAGAGATATTCTCTCCGGTAGTAAAGATGTCATCAATCCGAGTTGTTCTTGGTATAACAACTGCTCTGGACTTGGAGATCGAACAACTCGACGTCAAGACCGGCTTTCTCCACGGAGATCTTGAAGAGGAGATATACATGGAGCAGCCTGAAGGATTCAAAGAACTAGGCAAGGAGAATCTAGTCTGCTGACTAATGAAGAGTCTTTATGGGCTAAAACAGGCACCAAGGCAGTGGTACAAGAAATTTGACTCTTTCATTTGTAGATCATGACTTCAAGAAGAATCCGTGTGACCCATGTGTCTTCATGAAGAGGTACGCTAGTGGCGACTTTCTCATACTCTTACTTTATGTCGATGACATGTTAATAGTAGGTCATGATCGTAACAAGATAACTTCTCTTAAGAAAGATTTGAGCAAGAGCTTTGCCATGAAAGATTTAGGAGCGGTAAAGCAAATTCTTGGGATGAAGATCACTCGTGATCGATCACAGAAGATGTTGTGGCTATCCCAAGAAAGATACATCGAAAAGGTGCTAGAGAGATTCCATATGCACCAAGCTAAGCCGATAAGCACACCACTTGTTGGGCACTTTAAGTTAAGTTCAAAGCAATGCCCAACTAGTGAGCAAGAGAAGCGGGATATGAAGAAGATCCCCTATGCTTCGGCAGTAGGCAGCCTCATGTACGCAATGGTGTGCACTAGGCCCGATATTGCCTATGCAGTTGGAGTAGTGAGTCGCTTCCTAGCAAATCCAGGAAAGGAACATTGGGCTGCAGTGAAATGGATCCTCCGATATCTACGAGGCACTACTAATAGGTGCTTATGCTTCGGAAAAGAGAAGCCTATACTACAAGGATACACAGATGCCGATTGGGCCGGTGATAATGATTCCGGGAAATCAACGTCAAGATATGTGATTACATTCGCAGGGGGAGATATTTCCTGGCAATTAAAGTTACAAAAGAGTGTTGCCTTGTCCACCACTAAAGCAGAATATATTGCAGCTACTGAGGCATGCAAGGAGATATTATGGATGAAGAAATTCTTGATGGAGATGGGAGTAGAGCAAGATCGTTATATCTTGCAATGTGATAATCAAAGCACAATTCACTTGGCAAAGAATTCAACTCTTCACTCCCGCTCGAAGCACATCGATATACGGCATCACTGGATCCGAATTGTTCTTGAAGAAAAGCTTCTGCAACTTGGCAAGGTGCACACGGATGAGAAATGGCCAGACATTATGACCAAGGTAACACCGACCAAGAAGTTTGAAGATTGTTGTCAAGGTACCGGCATCGTATCACATGATTAAGTCGTGAGGGGGAGAATTGTTGGTCCCTCCTTACTCAAGCCCATTCAATAAATGGGTTATCCAACAAATTGGATATAAGCCCAATGGGCAAAAGATCCAAAAAGGAAGAATCCATTGTGGAGAATGCTCTAGAGAAAAAAAGAAAAGATAAGAAAGATCTAGAGAAGAAGAGACTAGAAGAGAATAATCTAGATAAGATTAGTCTAGAACTAATCTAGAATTTTCTTCTAAAATATCTTTTAAGAATTTGTGTAATTCTAGAATCTATATAACTTACTAAAACAAAGGACACTAATGCCACATGTCAAACAAGGAGGGATGCCACATAAGCTTTTTTGTAAAATATTTACTAAATTGCCATTATTAATAGTTATTTTTTAAAGATAATTTTTCATAAGAAATCCTTTGTGTCTGATTCTAGCCACCACAATCTATATTAAAATAATTTATTCAAGTTTCTTTTTATTTATCATGTTAAAATTATATTTTAAAAATAGTTAGAAAATAACCTCAACACATTTTCTTTAATTACGTAATTTACATCTAGATTTTGTAAACGGAATTTTCAATTAAATAAATTATGTCAAATAACCAAAATTGAAACAAAAAGATTTTGGTAACCAACAAATTGATAAATCTATAATTTGAATAATATATCTTCAGCAATTTAAATTTAAAATTTTTAAATTTTTAAAATCGACAATTCTGTAACAAATTAATAGGTAGTGATTTAAAGCTTTTTTGTCATGTATTCTTTTCAAGATTAATCTCAGTCAAAACATTTTTTAATTCAACAATATATCTTGTGCAATTTAAATTCAAAATATTTAAAACGACAATTATATAACAAATTAAAAAGTTAAGATTGTTTGTACTATGAGAACAAATTTTCACTTATTTAAAAAAAAGATCAATATATATTTGTTTAATAAATTTGTTCTAACCGAATCAAAAGATACGATCTCTTAGATCAACAATTTGTTAATTGGTATTATTCCCTCTATAATTAGATTAAAATATACCTTTTCTAAATTCAATCCAGTCTTATATAAATATACGCTTTTCATTCTCAATCAATTCATCAATGATTCAATTTTTTTTTACTAAAGTACCATGTGAGGTAACCAATTTGGAAGCTTCGTTTATATTCAGTTAATTCCAGTTATATTCTTTGATTTGTAGTATATGCAGATAATCATATGCTAAAAGGTATCTTCTTCGTCATGTTGTTTCTATGTCATTTCCAATACTAGAACACATCAAATATATGTTGATCACTCAACCAAAAATTGTCTATGGTGTTTTTAGATTTATCATATTGATAATCAAATTCACGTGTGTCCGGTAAGGGTTGGTCAGTCTTGGTATCTGATCTGCATCATTGCGAAGATTGAAGGTCAAACGGTGCTGTTCTACTAATGTAAATGTGACGTTGTTCTACAACTGCTTTCCGGTGCTCAACCCACAACCGATTAGCAAACCAACAAGAAACTAGGTTGATTCGTGTGTAGTTTGAATATCTAGAAACAAAGAGGAAGAAAAAGATGAGAGAGATTAAGGGTTAGTTAAACTAATACAATTTGTGAATTTGGTTGTATGATGCGATGAAGAAATGGTAGAAGAAATTAGGGGTTTGTTTGTTGGCTCAGTATTGCATTAAACCATGATTTGATTCAAATTAGCATATAATAAATTTTCAATTTTGTAGATACACGAAAAGTGAGGCATGAATAAGCCCTATCATTCATGATCTTTCAGTTAAGTAAATATCTTAAGTTAACAAATAATTAATTTATTTGGACATATATTTAACTGTTTACTTTTTTTTTAAGATTTGGGATTAGAATTTTGAGTTAATTAGTGGAGGTAAACTATAGTGGAAAAAAGGTTGTATGAGATAAATAATGCTTACTATTCATTATTTGGATCTCATATTTATCTTTAGTTCAAAAAAAGCATGAAACAAATCTTGCTTATTCACAATTATTCATTATTTTAAAATCGAAAACTACATTTAACATCACTTTTAAATATACTGATAAACTAAAATCCAAAGTAATTAATAAAATCTGAATTTTAAGATTTAATTTCAATCTAAAAATGGTTATAATCTCATAAGATTTAATTTGTTTTATCATATAAAGACTACATAATTATTTATTCAGTAGTTTTTTTTATTAAGCAATTGAGATGTGTATGTTTAACTTCCAAACCCATCAAAACGTGTGTAATTACTACCGGCTACGAATATTTCGATGATGTTAAAGTTGAAAGTAATGGTTTAACACAATTATAAATTTTATTAATTTATATAAAATGATCTTATTAATATATATTAACGTCACATACATGTGTGTTGTATAATTATCATCTCACACAATCTTTACTTAATAATGTCTGAGTATTTTAATATTTATTGTATGTTATATTATTTTATAAATACTTAAAATATAAAATAAAAATAAAAAAAACTTTTATTACCGCATATCATCTCAACATATTTTTCCTTACAAAAACGAATCAATTTAAGAGAAAAATATTTGAAGGAGCATTAGAAAACATAATAATAAATGTCATCTCATTCTCCAACTCTTCATCTTTCATATATATATATATATATATATATATATATATATATATATATATATATATATATATATATATATATTGTATTATAATTTATTAAAACTCAATTCCGCACAAGGTGCGGGTGATACACTAGTTCTCTTCTAAAATATCTTTCATAGATTATTGTGTAGGATTTGATCTCCTCCAACTATAAATAGGTGGAGAAGTTGTAGATTTGTATCATCCACAATTTTGAGAGCTCAAGCAAGCTAAGCAAGTTTTAAGAGTGCCCACACAAAATCTTGTAGAATTCCTTCTCCACATAAATATAAGTGAGTTTGTATCAATTAAGTCATTGACTTAATTAGTCCCATATTCCCATTCTACCAACACGAAAGTGGAAAGTTTTCCCAACACTAAGCTTCTCAATGTGGAAGTTCCTCTTCTTCTTAAGAAAGAAATTGGATCACCGCTTATTTATCAACATTGCTACTCTCCCTTAATTCCACCGTCTTCACTGGCGAGTTAAGCATAGAACTCTCATCAAAGACGACACTTCTACTTAAAATAACTCATTTCTCAGATGGAGACCAAACTTTGTTTCCCCTAACACCATCTCCATAGCCTACAAACACTCATTTTTTTGCTCGGAACTCTAGTTTATCCTCACTGATATGATAGTAAATTGTACAACCCAAAACCCTAAGATCAAAATAGTCAGCAAACTTATCATACTACACATCATACGGTGTTCTGTAGTTTATGCCCGTGTGAAGTCCGCGGTTTATCAAATAACACGTTGTAGTCACTATGGTCCCCCAAAACCATATATCTAATTTTGCATTAGAGATCATGCACCTTGCTCTCTCTAGTAGAGTGACTAGAGTCTGATTCATACTCTCAGCTACATCGTTCTGTTGTGGTGTATGTCAGACTATATGATAATGAACAATTCCTTCATCTTTGCAGAATTGATCAAACTCAGATGAACAAAACTTCAGACCATTATCAGTTCACAATCTTTTGATTTCTATCCCTGTTTGATTCTCCACTAAAGGTTTCCACTCCTTGAAGTTTTTGAAAGCTTATCCTTTTTGTTTCATGACAAACAACCAAGTCATTCTTGAATAATCATCAATGACAGTCAATAAATACCTCTAGCATCCTAGAGACTCAACTATAGTTGGAACCCAACAATCCGAATGAATGTAATCAAGTGTGCCTTTTGTCCTATGAATATCTTTTGAAGACTTGCTACGGTGTAGCTTCCCAAGGACACAATGCTCACAAAAGTCAATGCTCATGATCTTGTGACCACCAAGAAAATCTTCCTTTGCCAGAATCTACATCCCTCTTTCACCCTTATGACCAAGTCTCATATGTCATAACTTCGTCATATCATCCTTGTAACCTTTGAAAATACAACATAAATATAGTCAAAAATAGTAGAACCCTACAAGAAATATAAAGTGTCTCTCTTGACACCTTTCTTTCGAAATAAGATCAAAACCCTTACAAACTTTCAGAACATAACTTTGGCCATAAAAATAATGCCTTTTATTCTTTCAAACCTTGATATCATTGTACTAAAGAGGATTTTATGTGTATTTATTAATTTTATATTTATTAACATATGGGTTGACCCATTTCAAACCTTGATACCAAGGTGCTAAAGAAGATTTTTTGTGTGTATTTTTTCATTTCATTTTTATTAAAATAAATTCGTACCCAGCGCACCCCTAAATTCGTATACTAAGTTAATCATGATGTTGAACTTTGTGAGGACTTGCTCGTCTTTGGCTCGTCCAACATCGCTCTTAATAATCATGACGTTCTTCGAACTACTTTTCTTAAGAAAATAAAAATAATAAATAGATAAGCACAATTTTTAACCGCATATATAATCACGAATCAGAAAGGTGCCTAAATATATATTATCAAGTACAAATTTGTCGATTACAATCTCACATTCGACAATGGCTAGTGTAAATTCACAACATACAAAACCAATCTCCCATCATAGTGATACTACAAATTCCTCACCCTTCTCAAGATTCAAGCTTCTGCATCTCCCTGCGCAACCCATACGCCCTAACGAGGCTCCCGACCGTCCTCACCGCGAGCTTCAGATCCTGCCACGGGTTCCCTGGCGCCACCGTCTTGTACAAGTAGCTATCAAATGTCATCTTCTGCACATAATCATCCGCGCACATCTCCACAAACGCCTCCCTCGCCGGATTCGACCTGTAAAACACCTTCTGCAACACATCCAGCACTTTGTAAGTCGGCCAGTACTTCTTATCCCACTTCTCCAAGTAATTCCTCAAATCCGACTCATCCACCAATCTCTTCCCGCCTTCCGATCCTTCGACAATCGCCTCCGCGCACATCCTCCCACTCTTGGCCGCAAAGTAGATCCCCTCACCAGAGCATTTCGTCACGTAGCCTGCAGCATCACCTACGAGCGCGACGCGGTCAAGGACACGCCGAGGCCTTGGGTGCTCTGGGATAGGGTGCGCCTCCACGCGGATGATGCGTCCGCCGTCGATTTTCGGGAGTGCGCGGTTGCGGGTTGCGAGTTGGAACTTCTTGATGTCGGATTTGTGAGTGACAGTGCCGGTTCCGACAGCCACGTGGTCGCATTTCGGGAACACCCAGCCGTAGAAGTCTGGAGAAACATCGTCGCCTACGTACATCTCCGCCAGGTCCTCGTAGTATGTCATCTTCTCTTCCGGGATCTTGATTCTCTCCTGCATATTGAATTGCTTGTTCAGTAGATATCACTATGCTTAACACCAAAATTATCATTTTCAGATTAAGTGGAATATGAAATCAACTATAACTTGAGCAAATCATGACGTAAATGCTGAACAACCAAAAGGAGGGATCCAATTATTTGATTGCCTCCTTCAAATTGCAGGTTCAGGTCACTATGCTTTCCGTGGCCTATCTAGATTATCATTTTCAAAGCAATTTGATTTCAAAATCAACTAAAATGTGAGCAAATCATGCGCAAATGCTGAGTACTCAAAGATAATGGTCAAAATCTAGCAGAGATTGTATAAATTCATCCAATTAAGTCAAAACCTGTTCAGAAACCCTAGGACCATAGCAATGCGTTTGTGACGAAATTGAGAACGTTTATCGGCGAATACCTGGAATGCAATGGCGTACTCGTAGTCGCCAGCGCCGATCGACTTAGCCACACGAGAATTGGCTCCGTCAGCTCCGATAACAACATCCACCTCCAACGTCTTCCGCTGCCCTGCTCCACCGGTCTTTTCGTCATAGGAAGTGTACTGCAACACGTACGGAGCATCACGCGACTTTGGGATCTCCATCTTGAGGAACAGGCCGTTGATGACCGACGCTCCAGCGGATGCGGCACGGTCCCGGAGGTAGGCATCAAGCACCTCACGACGAACCATTCCGATATACTCGTGCGGCTTCAAAGTCCGACCGATGTCCACAGCGACGTTTGAAGGAGATATCATCTTCATCTTCGTTACTCTCCGATCAATAATGTCGAGCGGGATGTCGAATTCGCCGACCATGCAGAGCGGGATGGCTCCACCACAGGGTTTACAGTTGTCCATCTTGCGCTCGATCAGGAAGGTCTCGATTCCTCCTTTGGCTAGGGTTTCCGCAGCAGCTCCACCGGCCGGTCCACCTCCTATAACGGCGACGCGGAGATTTCGGCCGGAGAGCTTTGGGCTGGTGATTGAGGCCGTTATACAGCGGGGTTTAACAGTGTTCACTTTGACCGAAGCAGAGGAGAGAGAATGGTGGTAGTGCTCCGAAACAGGTGATTGACGAAGGCCGGTGAAGGTCTTGAAAGACATGGAAGCCATGGCTAATTGGGGAAGGGAGAAAGGGGGAGTGGGAAGTGTAAGTGTGGGAGGCTCAGATTTTATGCAACTCTTTTTCAATCAATGAAAATTGTAAAGATAAATTACGAAAAAGTACCCTTAAAATAACAAATTACATAAAATTTTGCAATAGGCGGAATTTTCTTTTGAACAACCACTTACTGTCTTTTTTTATCTTGACAATGTATTTAAGACATTTATACAAACACTTTTAAAATTTATAAATTATGATTAATAGGATATCAATGTAATACACTTCATAAGAATGAAATGTTTTCAAACTTAAATAAAGTTACAGAGGTATAGGTGACTTTTTAGGAAAAATCTTAAGTTGAGGGCTAATTTTTGTATTTAAGTGAAAGAGAAATGTTGAATTGGGTGGATAACGGGTGGGATCTTGTGGGAAATGGGCCGTTGGATTGAGAGAATGGACAGTGGAGATTGGTTATGCGGATAATGTAGAGATTTTTATCTCCATGGGGCACGGGCCATTGGACTGTGATATGGACCTTGTGAACGAGACAAAGGAAAGTATATTGATTTACAGTGGCTGATAACATGACACGTCTAACATGGAATGAATATGAAGAATCGCAAACGAGGGGTTCATATATAATCTCACGTATAAAATAATTCTGAGTCTAATATAAGGTTGGTCATCTACTCTTTTAATAATTAATTGGTATAAGATGGAATTTTAATTTATATTCTCAGTTTGGATCTAACGTGTATATGCGCTCGTATGTACACAAGTACACGATCTCGTGCTACGGTCCGTCTAAGAATTTTACGTATAAAAGTTTGAATGGTTTAGTTAGTTAATATTGTTAATATTTTGTACAACAATCAAATCGTACATGGCCCGTTTATAAAAAAAATCGTTAGAGGTATGAGGATTTGATGGATTTATATATTTTATCATAGTAATTTAAAAAGAAAGATTTTGGCCTACAATACCTTTTTTCAGTTTTATGTTTAGTAAGTGTACCCAAATTTTTTTTACCATTTCATTTAATGGTAGGTAAAAGTAAGCAACCCTCTATTTTAATAAAAAGGAAATAATAGATGTTTGTTAGTATTATGTAAGTGTAAGTTTTAATTCTTAATTACTAAATTTGTTTATTTGATTTGATTTTATTATTATTTTGTCTTTTTATTTTTTTTAATTATTTTTTTTCTAAAATGAATTTTTCATACCAGAATTTTTCACATGCTCTACGTACCAGAAATTTACACACTATAAATTCGTACCAGATTTTTTATACCAGAAATTCATATAAGAAAATCACATACAAAAAATTTTCTGTAACACCCCAAATTCGCGGGACTCGGGGTGTCACATGGGCTAGGATCTCACAATGGATCCTGACCCTAACTTGACAACACGTTCATTGGATCTTACAACAAAAATAGATTAAGCCAAATACATAAAACTGTACATTGTATATGTAAAAAAAGTTTACAAAAACATAGCCGAGTACAAAACGGCATCCATAAACATCCGAGTTCAAAACTTCCCATATCCCACAAACAACCTAGTGTACGGAAGCCCTCGGTTGATCACCCATCTGACTCACTATACAGTCCTCCTAACCTGCAGATCAACTACAACACGGTATAAACCGTTAGCTAACAGAAATGAATAAGAATGAAGTAATAGCACATACACACACCAACACATCACAATATGCAATGCCACAACATAACCATTTATTATCTTCAATTATGTTATTTCATTACTAATTCAACTTATTTTGTGACACGAGGAGCCTAAAGAACCTCGGCTCTTCCCCCTTTAACACAAGGTTTTGCGTAGGGGTGGATTTACCACCTGCCCCTTGTGCTACTAGCTTCCGAGCACCTCCTCCACTCAGCGAGCTTTGGCAAGTGGTCACGACCCGTTATAATACACTTGGGCCTTTTAAGGTAATAAAGTGGTCATCCTAGTCCAGTTTAGGTTATAAATGCAACAATCATATTGATGTGATGATAAGCCGCAATTCCCGATCTAGATTGAAAGTCCTTAACTGGGATAAAAATCGGGTTGTTCTATGGTGAAAAAGGTCGATTTATCTCAATAACAAGTCGATTTTTTTATAAACTCGAAACACGGATTAGTGAATGATTTGGAAATATAAGAAGATAATTATGGAATGATAAATGAAAGATATAAGAAGATATGAACCAAGATAGTTCCGCAAAAGAACCTTGACCAATGATGTGTCAAAACCCTTAAACGAGAAGATTACCTTAACCCGCACTTCTTTAACCTTACACAAGTCTTCTAAGTAAGACAAGCACAAGGAGGGACTAGGATTGACCAGGAGCACCAACCTTCAACAACATTAGCACACACAAGCACAATCTAGCAAGAAACTAAGGAACTTGACATCTCTATCGCTCACAATAGTTCTTGGAATTCCATGAAATCTAAAAAGATAGAATCTAAATAAGATCGTAGTCAAAGTCTGATTAGTTACCTCCGTTTGAGGATGACTAGAAGTTGAAAACAACAATTTTGTACCTAGTTTTTCCCAAAGCGATTTCCAAAAGAAACTAAGGAACTTGACATCTCTATCGCTCACAATAGTTCTTGGAATTCCATGAAATCTAGCCACTTCCTTGAAAAACAAGTTAGCTACATTATATGCATCATCAGTTTTATGGCAAGCGATAAAATGAGCCATTTTAGAAAAACGATCAACAACGACAAATATAGAATCTCTCCCCTTCTTAGTCCTTGACAAACCTACAACAAAATCCATACTTATGTCAAGCCAAGGTGATGTAGGAATAGGTAGAGGAGTATACAAAATGTGTGGTTTTAGTCTTGATTTTTCCTTTAGACAAACAAGACATCGCTTAATCAAGTGTTCAACATCCTTGAGCATATGTGGCCAAAAGATGTGAGAATGAAGCATATGATAGGTCTTATCTCTTCCAAAGTGTCCCATATAAACCTCCCACATGTTCTTCCTCAACTAATAATAATCTCAGAGAACATCTAGGAATACAAACTTTATCCTCATGGAACAAAAATCCTTCAAAAAGATAATACTTATCTCTCGGCTGGGACAAAAATCGGGCAGAAAATCGGTCGATTTTTTGATGCTAGGGTCGATTTTTGCATCCAGTGTAGATGTCGCCAAAGTCTTCATCATCCTCGTAAAGTTCTTTGATATAATGGAATCCTAGGACTTTGGAATCCATTGTTGCGATCAAAGTATACCTCCTAGAAAGGGCATCCGCTACAACATTATCCTTCCCTTCCTTATATTTGATAATATAAAGAAATGTCTCGATCAACTCCATCCATCGCCCATGTCTCTTGTCCAACTTATCTTGACTTTGAAAATGCTTCAAAGATACATGATCAGTTCTAAGAATAAATTCATTAGGCCAAAGATAGTGTTGCCATGTTTTGAAAACTCAAAATAAAGCATATAGTTCCTTGTCATAAGTAGAGTAATTCAAACATGGACCTTTCAATTTCTCGCTAAAGTAGACCAAAGGTTTACCTTCTTGCATGAGTACGCCTCCTATACCAATACCTGAAGCGTCACACTCTACTTCAAAGGGTTTGGTGAAGTCCAGAAGTGCAAGAAGAGGTGCATTTGATAGTCTCCTCTTTAGTTCTGAAAATGCTTTCTCTTGCGCTTCTCCCCACTCAAACGGTACTTGCTTCTTCGTTAGCTGCGTGAGAGGGGTTGCGGTGGTGATGAAATCCTTCACAAAGCACCTATAGAATGTTGCCAATCCATGGAAAGATCGCACATGTCCAACGGTGGTAGGTGTAGACCATTCTTGAGATGCTACTTATAATACTCTGCCAATCGAAGAAGATTAGGAAAGAGCAACAAATGTGTGCAAGTTCTTGTTCGCTTTTGATGAGGTAACAAAAGTTTTCTCTGTTCGTAATTATACAACTGCTAATTTGTATCTCATTGAAATTTGGAGGATTAAACATGTAATATTCGGAATTTTTATTCCGTTTAATTCCGGATCAATTCGGACTTCGAGTTGTTGACGGTTTCCATTCTATCTAGTATTTCTTCCTTCACAAATTTTATTATTTTATGTAGAATTTAATTCACATAAAATGATAAAATTATATCAAGCTCTAATTCTTATAATTATGTATTATTTTATGTAGAATTTAATTCACATAAAATGATAGATTTATATCAAACCCTTGTTATTATAATTCATTCTTATCGATGACTTTATACGAGATCATGACAAGCTGTGACGAGATCATGACTAAGCTGAGACGAGGCCATGACAAAACCCGACAAATCTGTGACAAACTCATTCATGGGCCTGACAAGGCCATGACGAGTTTTGACAGACTTTTGACAAACATTTCAACCCACTTATTTCTTGCCATATTTCAACCCATTGTTTCTTAATAGGATTGATTGTTCCCAGCCCTTACCTTAACCTTTGCTAGCGGATCAAGCAGCCCAGGAGGCCCAACAATCATACCTTCAGCAGCCCACACACTCAGCTGCTTAATGAGGCTTGCGGCAGCCCAGAAGAGTGTTAATTCCAGCCTAGAACTCCATGAGATGCTGCCCTATCTTCCACGTTATAACAGCCAACTCTTTCCCTTCCCTATATCACGTAACATCAGTGAATAAATGAGGCAAATCCACAGCTGAAACAACCTTACATTCACGCCAGAAGAGAAGGAGTTGCAACATCCTTGCTTCCAGATGCACGTAAACCTCTCCTCCCCTTCTTCTGTATCGACGCAGATCTCAGCAGCCCCATTGAAGCACCAATATTGCACAGCAACAACCCCATTGAAGCAGCAACATTGCACAGCAGCAGCCCCATTGAAGCACCAACATTGCACAACAACAGCCTCTTTTGTGCACTTCGACTCCAGGAGCTGTTGTATACGTTTCTGCATACGTTCGTTGGTCTCTCACTCCCTAGTTGTCCTCTTTCTATTCAGTCACACAATGGGCAAAATTTTATATTCCATCCTTGCTGTTTTACAGATCGAAAGCCTTCCCCATCACCAGAATCTTTCCTAAGTTGCAATCAAGGTCTTAGCAAGGGGTAACTAGATCTCTTCTCCCTCCCTTGAATACGTATCTTTTGTAAGTTAATAAGTTAAAAGTGTACTATGTACTGCTGATGAACTTAGGACATTGAGATCAATAATTAGTTTGGGTTAGAAGAGGGTGACAAAAATAGTAGAAACAAATCAGTTGTAAATAATGGAGTTTTCTTTAGTTTTGAGAAGTTGAAAACTGTCAATATTGTAGACCAATGTTTAGGCGTTATATTGAAGATCCACCGTTGAATTTTTGATAGATCATAAAGGGATATACGTAGTTTACTGTGTTAAAACTTGAAAAGAAATGAACGGTCGGATTGAAAGTTATAGGGTCTCAAAGTGAAGTAGTTGAGCTGTTTTTCCAGCAATGAATTTTGACTAAGTATAAGAACGTTTTTAGTGTTGTAGCCAACTTCAAGGATTTTTGTAGAAGTGATAATTGAACAGTTTTAGGAAATTCTTGCTCCTATGAGTAGATTAGATATCCTAGATAATTTAGAGATTTATTTTAGAATTTTTATAAGTTCATTTTAATTTCATATTTGAAGTTGTAGTTGGACCTTAGTGACTTTTCGGGAAATAGAAAAGTGGGTAGTTTATCTAGTTTTACCTAAAATCATGCTAGGGAGTAGAATATGGTTAATTAGCCTCAAGTAAGAATTTAAGTACGTATTACGAGTTTTGGAAGTCTCGGGACCAAGGGTAAAATAGTCATGTTACCTTGAATAAGTACTGAAATAAATTATGTCCAAATAGGATCTTACAGCTTAGGAGTTTCAGACTTCTAAGTACCTAGGGAAATGTATTGACCCACGTGCCTCCTTTGACAAGCAACCGAGTTTCTGCAGTTACTGGTTGAGTGGTGTTAAGAGAGGCGAGATTTGATTCTGGTAAGTCCACGGACTTACTTAGATGGCTTCTTATATGAGTGTAATGTGTATGAGTGGTGTTTGTTAGTTATGATAAACAACGAAACCGGATTAGGGAGACTTTATTATTACGTAATTGACCCAAGTGTATGATAACGGGTCGTGACATCATCTGCCTAGCTCTTGCGAGAGTCTAGGAGTTTCCCTGTGACCAGCCCAGTCCAGTAGACGGTCAGATGCATTAGTACCATTCCGCGTTGGTAAACGGGGACATGGGCGAGGTTTGGGAATCCCTCGTGTCACAAAATAAGTATCATTAGTAATAACCTATCACCTAATTAAAGATAATAAAAGGATTGAGTGTTGCATGTTGATTGTGTATGTTGTGTGTTTGTGCTTTTACCTTTATACTTATGCATATAATGTTAGCTAACGGTTTTATACCGCTTGTAGATGTCTTGCAGGTTAAAACAATTGTAGAGAGATCCGAAGGGAGTGGTCAACCGGGTCCACGTACTTATTTAGTTGGGGATGGGATGTCTTTTGTTCCTCTTATGTGTCGTTTTGGTACCTTTGCTTTGTAAGGCTGATACATATTCTTCATGTATATATTGTTTAAAGTTTTCAAATGATTTAAATACTTTTGTGCCTTGTTGTAAGATCCAAGTTAAATTGTTGTCAAACTAAGGTCGGGACCCATTGTGAGGTCCTAACCAGTAGCTCCCCGAGTTCTCAGAATTTGGGGTGTTACAATGTGGTATCAAAGCTCTGGGTTTGCAACAATGGCACTTGAAATCTTTTGAAAGACCGATTGTATAAAATAACTAGAACCCGAAAGGGGTCTAAAATTTTCAAAACGGATTTATGTTTTCACGCACGCGCATAGTCGGGTTGTTGGGTTAGCAGTATGTTGGACCACCATCGCTCTCCGTGGATCTCTACAACTTGGATCGATATGAGTTAGCATATGGACTTATTATGATGAGTATTAATGTATGTTATATATATGTGTATGTGTAGTATGTTAGTATCCTAAAGGATATATTATATCCTTTAGTTGTGATATCATGAAGCGATTATCGCCTCATGATAAATCGGTAGCAGACTTGAAGAGTTTTAAACACGAGACAAAGGACTCTGACCTTGGATCAAGTATTATACTCGGGTGGTCGTCCTAGTAACCCTTGTTAACCATCCAAAAAACTAATAGGCGAAGAAGTAAAGATGTGGAGATAATTTTGACCATAAGTACAATCAAATGAGGAAGAATTCCCGAGTTAACTCAGATAGAAGAAATAGAAGGTCATACAAGGGACTGAGTTGTATGAAGCCGAGAGATGAATTATAAGAACCACGCAAGAGACGACAAGAGTGCGGAGTAGAGATAACAATATTGGAACGAGAAAAGTAGAATTGAGTACAACCAAGATTGTGGAATCAAGGACATTACCATCGAAGCGGATGCCCCATAGACCATTATGGGCATGAGAAACCAGAAGAGACAAAGTGTCAATCCGGGTACGAGAATCTAAGGTGCACGGAATGAAGACCTACAATTGAGTGTAAAAGCGAAAAGGCAGACTCCACAAGCGTGGGGAGGTTTTGACCTCCTCAGAGATATAAGTAGTTTGAAAGAAACCGCGACGCCAATATCCGAAGAATGGAAGCCTGTAGCAGGGTCAACGGAGTTTCATGAAGGCGATATTACCACTAACTCCAGTGAAGAAATCTGTATGGGAGAACGGCCATGCTAGACTCGAGAGTCCAGGGTAATCCGAATTATCACGGGACCTAAGCCATCAACACAGATGATCCATGCAAAAGGAACTGTAAGAGGATGATCATTACGGCCATAAGAATTTCAAAGACACTTGCAAGCTATCGTGAAAACTTGAAACGACTATTTATGCCAGATGAATGACCCAATCGAACTAGAGAAATGGAGTTAGCCTATAAGAAGCGGAAGGGGGGAAGGTTGAACGAACTACAGAAGTATAAAAGGATTGTTGTGAGCAACTGTTTACCTACTAGCTAAGGAAATTTTGACAGATCACAATTTACACGGAATGGAGAGATACAACTTAATGTAAGAGCGAAGGGTAGACTTCACAAGCCTGGAGACATTTTGTCTTCTTTAAAGATAAGAATTCTAAATGGAATCACAACGCCAGGATCGAAAGGATTGAAGCCCTGTAACATAGTCAACAGAGAATTAGAAAGAAATATTACAAACAACGCTGATTAAGGAACCTGTGCTTGAGAGAATCGTGTGGTGGACTCAAGAACCCAGGGTAACCGCCAATTATAACAGAACATAGGTCATCAACACCGACAGTCCCTGTAAAGGGACTACAATTAGGATGTAATTAAAAGTCATCGGAACTACAAGACGCTTACCATCTATCGTGGAGTGTTAGGAACGACTTTTGACGCCAAGTGAATGGCACAGTGAGACTTGAGAAAGAGAGTTGTCCCAAAGGAAGCAGAAGAGTGAAAGATAAGACGAACTAAAGAAGGATAAAAGGATAAATCTAGTAGGTGATGTGGACCAAAAGTTTAGTACCAGTAGAGGTATGAAATTGAGATAAGTCAATTATAGACTGACCTATGTCAACCAAGAACGTGCAAGTATTGTTGGGTATTGACGAGTTATGTGCCGTTAAGAAGAGATATTTGTGACTGTGGATCTATGAAGTAGCTTTACCGACGCCTTAGAGGATTCCCTCAAGTAGGCAACTACAACCTTCTTGGATGAATTAAAGGTATAGAGAAAAACGTTTTAAGGGTTACCTCTTGGCTAGTTAAGATCAAACTCCGGTCGATTCAGAGAGTTTGGATCCGTGGTAGAAGAATTAAGAAAGTAAGCGGAAGAAGTTGTTTTATTTTCTTAAGGCAAGTAAAGAAGGTACTTGGTACTTCATCCGTATACGACTCATGGGGTAATTGGGAGAAAGAGTTTTGAGGTCAATCATTTTATACTTACAGAAAAGGTTCTTAGGATTAATGAGCGACAACATGAGAAGTAGAGTAGCGCATCGGAAGTGTGGTGGGTCCTAACCTACAAACAAGAAGCTCAAGGGTACTGATGGATGTCGTGTCGAGTTTAAGATGGTGATAATTGGAGAAATGCATTCTAGTTGGAAGAAACGTGAGATAGGCTATGTGAGTGACTAAAAATGTTGTACGGAAACTTATGGGCATGTAGAGGTAATAGAAGGAGACTGGTACCCTATTATGGATCCGAGGGAAGAGTGATGGCTTTGCTACATGTTGCTAGACAAGTAGTTTTGGACTTCCATACTAATGGAATACTCTAGATTGAGTTTTCTGGATGGATTAGGAAAGAATTAAGGATGTAATAAAAGTATTGTGCATGGCCTGCACTAGAAAGCTCCAAGTGAGTAACTACCATCCTGAGTCGAAGATACATAAGAAAGAGAAGCGACAGGAGCATACTTGCAACCTAGTAACCGTGCTTAAAGAAAACATAATTTCGGAGTAGATTTTTGTGTAACATTATATCGGAACAGAGCTTAGTTGCGTTTTGAGTCAGAGGGATATTTTCGGTCTGATAACCATGGTGGAGAAAAGAGTGCACTGCTGATGGTATGTTAACAATTATTGAGTAGTCATGATCAAATAACGGTGTTAGGAGATCACTTTGTGTCTAATACCGTCATTCCGGACGTATTCTAGGTCACTTAAGATCTTGGAAAATGCGTGATAAACCTAAGTTTGAGCAAACGATATATTAGAGATCTGTAAATAATATAATAATGCCAGGTGAACAAAGTGGATGACCACTAGATTTGATTTTTAGTTGTCTCGAGTGTTAGACCTAAAAAGGGTAACAGTGACGATTCCGTACCTGAGAAACATGATGACGGAGTAATATTAAAAGACAAGACCAAGCGGGTCATGATACGAAGAGCATTGAGCACTTGGTAGGTGTTGGTGGATGTCCAAGACCTTTGACCTGATTGTGTAGACAGAACATTTTCAGAAGGCTCGAAGCAAGAAAGTTGAATAGATCATTTTTCCGTAGGGTCATCAAAGGATCTAGAACTTCAATTTTCCACGGAGACTAAGTTTGGGAACTGAGTTTGAGAATTTCAGTTGGAGAGATACCTACCAGACACGAGTTAGGTCATCAGATTAGAGGATTAGACAGTTGAGCCGGATGATACCGGTGAGATATCCGGTAACCACTCTAGAATGTGGTAACATATGCTTGTGATCTAAGTACCTGAAAAAAATTAAGATTTAGTGGTTTTATGAAAATCCGATAAGGCTATCTAAGATTGGAGATAGTAAGAGACGTAACCTTTCAAAGACCCATGTAGCGATAGTTGTAACCTCGGGAGTGACGAGTTAGGGCTTGACCTTGTGTGTGTGTGATATTGTTTGACTGCTTGTTTATTTCATGATTGAGTGTTAGTCAGTGATGTGTTCTTTTGGTAACCTTGATGTGCGGGATACTTAGATATGAAAATGACGAGACTTTTGCATAGTGATCAAACACATCCAAGTGATGCCCTAAAGGCCGATCAAAATTGTCTTATCCTAAGTTTCGGGACGAAACTTATTTTGAGGGGGGTCTGATGTAACGACCGAATTTTTTTCGTTACGCTTTAATAGGGTTAGAGGGGTTTAGAAAACGAAATTAAAAATTAGTGAAACTAGGATAAACAAGTTTATGTATGGAAGTCGTTTAATTGAGTACCTTGTTCTAAGTTTCGGGACGAAACTTATTTTAAGGGGGTACTGATGTAATATCCGGAATTTTTATTCCGTTTAATTCCGGATCAATTCGGACTTCGAGTCGTTGACGGTTTCTATTCTATCTAGTATTTCTTCCTTCACAAATTTTATTATTTTATGTAGAATTTAATTCACATAAAATGATAAAATTATATCAAGCTCTAATTCTTATAATTATGTATTATTTTATGTAGAATTTAATTCACATAAAATGATAGATTTATATCAAACCCTAGTTATTATAATTCATTCTTATCGATGACTTTAGACGAGATCATGACAAGCTGTGACGAGATCATGACTAAGCTGAGACGAGGCCATGACAAAGCCCGACAAATCTGTGACAAACTCATTCATGGGCCTGACAAGGCCATGACGAGTTTTGACAGACTTTTGACAAACATTTCAGCCCACTTATTTCTTGCCATATTTCAGCCCATTGTTTCTTAATTGGATTGATTGTTCCCAGCCCTTACCTTAACCTTTGCTGGCGGATCAAGAAGCCCAGGAGGCCCAGCAATTACACCTTCAGCAGCCCACACACTCAGTTGCTTAATGAGGCTTGCGGCAGCCCAGAAGAGTGTTATTTACAGCCCATAACTCCATGAGATGCTGCCCTATCTTCCACGTTTTAACAACCAGCTCTTTCCCTTCCCTATATCACGTAACAACAGTGAATAAATGAGGCAAATCCACAGCTGAAACAGCCTTACATTCACGCCAGAAGAGAAGGAGTTGCAACATCCTTGCTTCCAAATGCACGTAAACCTCTCCTCCCCTTCTTCTGTATCGACATAGATATCAGCAGCCCCATTGAAACACCAACATTGCACAGCAGCAGCCCCAATGAAGCACCAACATTGCACAACAGCAGCCCCATTGAAGCACCAACATTGCACAACAGCAGCCTCTTCTGTGCATTTCGACTCCAGGAGCTGTTGCATACGTTTCTGCATACGTTCGTTGGTCTCTCACTCCCTAGTTGTCCTCTTTCTATTCAATCACACAATGGGCAAACTTTTATATTCCATCCTTGCTGTTTTACAGATCGAAAGCCTTCCCCATCACCAGAATCTTTCCTAAGTTGCAATCAAGGTCTTAGCAAGGGGTAACTAGATCTCTTCTCCCTCCCTTGAATATGTATCTTTTGTAAGTTAATAAGTTAAAAGTGTACTATGTACTGCTGATGAACTTAGGACATTGAGATCAATAATTAGTTTGGGTTAGAAGAGGGTGACAAAAATAGTAGAAACAAATCAGTTGTAAATAATGGAGTTTTCTTTAGTTTTGAGAAGTTGAAAACTGTCAATATTGTAGACCAATTTTTAGGCGTTATATTGAAGATCCACCGTTGAATTTTTGATAGATCATAAAGGGATATACGTAGTTTACTGTGTTAAAATTTGAGAAGAAATAAACGGTCGGATTGAAAGTTATAGGGTCTCAAAGTGAAGTAGTTGAGCTGTTTTTCCAGCAATGAATTTTGACTAAGTATAAGAACGTTTTTAGTGTTGTAGCCAACTTCAAGGATTTTTGTAGAAGTGATAATTGAACAGTTTTAGGAAATTCTTGCTCCTATGAGTAGATTAGATATCCTAGATAATTTAGAGATTTATTTTAGAATTTTTATAAGTTCATTTTAATTTCATATTTGAAGTTGTAGTTGGACCTTAGTGACTTTTCGGGAAATAGAAAAGTGGGTAGTTTATCTAGTTTTACCTAAAATCATGTTAGGGAGTAGAATATGGTTAACTAGCCTCAAGTAAGAATTTAAGTACGTATTACGAGTTTTGGAAGTCTCGGGACCAAGGGTAAAATAGTCATGTTACCTTGAATAAGTACTGAAATAAATTATGTCCAAATAGGATCTTACAGCTTAGGAGTTTCAGACTTCTAAGTACCTAGGAAAATGTATTGACCCACGTGCCTTCTTTGACAGGCAACTGAGTTTCTGCAGTTACTGGTTGAGTGGTGTTAAGAGAGGCAAGATTTGATTCTGGTAAGTCCACGGACTTACTTAGCTGGCTTCTTGTATGAGTGTAATGTGTATGAGTGGTGTTTGTTAGTTATGATAAACAACGAAACCGGATTAGGGCGACTTTATTATTTACGTAATTGACCCAAGTGTATGATAACGGGTCGTGACATTATCTGCCTAGCTCTTGCAAGAGTCTAGGAGGTTCCCTGCGACCAGCCTAGTCCAGTAGACGGTCAGATGCATTAGTACCATTCCGCGTTGGTAAACGGGGACAGGGGCGAGGTTTGGGAATCCCTCGTGTCACAAAATAAGTATCATTAGTAATAACCTATCACCTAATTAAAGATAATAAAAGGATTGAGTGTTGCATGTTGATTGTGTATGTTGTGTGTTTGTGCTTTTACCTTTATACTTATGCATAGAATGTTAGCTAACGGTTTTATACCGCTTGTAGATGTCTTGCAGGTTAAAACAGTTGTAGAGAGATCCGAAGGGAATGGTCAGCCGGGTCCACGTACTTATATAGTTGGGGACGGGATGTCTTTTGTTCCTCTTATGTTTCGTTTTGGTACCTTTGCTTTGTAAGACTGATACATATTCTTCATGTATATATTGTTTAAAGTTTTCAAATGATTTAAATACTTTTGTTCCTTGTTGTAAGATCCAAGTTAAATTGTTGTCAAACTAAGGTCGGGACCCATTGTGAGGTCCTAACCAGTAGCTCCCCGAGTTCTCAGAATTTGGGGTGTTACAAAACATCTATTAGATGAGATGGAGAATGATCCAAGAGATTTCATGAATCTTATGGTTAGGAGTATGAAATTAAAATTTGACAAGTGTTGGAAGGAGTGCAATCTTTTCATGATAATAGCGGCTATTTTGGATCCTTGGAACAAGATGTATTTGATTCGATTTGTGTTTGAAAACTTGTACGGGGAACTGGAAGTAGAAGATAAGCTTTCCGATGTTGTGCATGAAATACATCTTTTGTTTGATAATTATGTTGCTAAGTTTAGTGGTGGAGTAAGTGATGGTGGTGGTCAAGTTGGAAGGGTTCAAAGGAATGAAAGCTCTAGTGAAAAAAGTCAAGGTATAAATGTGTTTGAAACATGGAGAAAGACAAGACTTCATGTTATTCCAACACAAGCAAGAAAAGATTAGACATTTATCTCGAGGAAAGTGCGTTAATGGATTTTGATAATGAGTTCGATGTTTTGATGTGTTGGAAATCAAATACTTTGAAGTTTCCAACTTTATCAAAGATGGCTCATGACATTCTTTCGATTCCGTTAACTACTGTACCTTCTGAGTCGGCCTTTAGTGGTGGGCATAGAGTTATTAGTGACGATCGATGTTCCTTGGGTGATGACACAATTGAAGGATTGTTTTGTGGAGCAAATTGGTTTCGACAAGAAGTTGAACTTGAACTTCAAAGTATTCCAATTTGATGTAAGTATTTTTCCTATTTTGTTTACTTTTAAGTTAATTGTATGTTTAACCTTTTTATCTTCGGATTTTTATTACTTAATTTTTATATATTTGGATATCTTATATTTTCAGGTATGTGGTTTGATTGACTATTTCTTGGCTTGTTGCTGAATTGTGTTGAAGAAGACTTTGTTTGGTATGAGTTTTTCATCTTCGGTTATGTTGTTGGTTGAATATTACAATTAGTTAATTCTTCCTTAGTTTATAATTTTGTTGTTGAATTTCTTTTTACAAATTTATTATGACTTATGAGATGGAGCGTTTTGTTGTTGGTTGAAGATTTGAAGTCCTCGTTGAAGAGATCATTTGTGTGGTTGTGTCTTAAAGACGTTGTGACTTTTGTTGCGTTTATTCCGTTGAAGACTAGAACATAAAGTTAAGACTTTGTATTTTGAATTTGGTTTGATTGTGTTAAACTTGTGACTTTGAATTTGGTTTGTTTTATTTTTCTCGGGTTTGATTATCAGGTGATTGATAATTGAATGTTAGTGGACTACAAATTCATGTTCAGCATATGTTACATATTATAGATTTACAGGTTATAGTGATTCGTGCTTAAATGAGCTCAGACGAGCCTAGACGAGCCAAACAAGCCAAAACGAGCCTAGACGAGCTCGAGCCCGAGCTTTCCGAGCTCGGGCTCGGTTCGTACGAAAACGAGCTAAATAAGCCGAGCCCGAGCTTGAGCTTGATCCAAAGCTCGTATAGATTTTCAGGCTCGGTTCGTATCGTACAAAAACGAGCTAAATAAGCGAGCCCGAGCTTTCAAAAAAGCTCGCGAGCCGAGCTTGAGCTTGATCCAAAACTCGTATAGATTTTCAGGCTCGGCTCCTATAAAAACGAGCCAAGCCTGAATGTGTAGAAGCTCGGCTCGAGCGGCTCGAATTACACCCCTAGTTTTGTTTCTTTTTCAATGTTATGGCGCTATTTCTAAAGAAAAAAAAAATCCAATTTTTTAAACTTTTCTATATGTACTTTTTTATTTGATTTAAAGCAAAGAAGAAGTTTGGTGTATTGACTTGAAACGATGCAATCATAAATCGTGTACATGGAAGCATATTTTGACGGCTCGAATGTCAGTGAAGAGAAGTTTGAGCAAGCTGATTCGCATTGTCAATTTTTGACTTGAAACGATGCAGTTAAACCAATAAAGGTTGACGCAATAAGAAAGATTGACATGGAAAGTGAGAGAGGAGAGCTTTGAATTAAAAAATTTAGGGATATATTTACTTAGTGTGTTTATGCTATGCGTACTCTGAGTAAATATTGTAAAAGGCTTAGTTAATGAATTTGGCCAAGTTTAATTTTATATATTGATTTAATTAGCTCGGGAAATGTATGATTTCTTTTATTTTCAAACCCTCTATTTATCCAAATTCTCAAATTATTAGTCTTCTTGATAACCGATGTGGGACAACAAACAATCAAAGAAACTTTCTATTTATACAAGTTCTCAAATGGTCACCTTGATAACCAATGTGGGATAGCAAATTAATGAATATAGCCGAATTAAAAAAAAAGTCGTGGAGAACAAATGATTTTAAAAATAAATATGAGGAAAGAAAGAAAAATATTATATAAAAAATATATGTATTGAATTGGACTTTGTTAAACTAAATAACAAAGTCAAATATATATTTGTAGGTCAACGGTTTTTTTAAATTATATAGACAACTACCCACATACCTATTGGTCAACGACCCACATAATATATATTAATTCGATATGAACAATAATTATACTTTAACATAGCCAAAAGTACTAGAAATGTATGATTTGTTTAATTTCAAACCCTCATATATATACAAGTTCTCAAAGTGGTATAACAAACAACTAATTAAGTAAACACTTTATTTATACAAATTTTCAAATTGTCAATCTTACTTGGTAACCAACTTGGGATAACACATTAAATGAAAATATATCCGAATTAAAAAAATCGTGGATAGCAAATGATTTTATAAATAATTATGGACCACACGACCACTCTTGACAACTATCTTGGTTGTCCAATTATCAACGAAAGAGTTAATAAAGAGACATTTATCAGCATAAACAATAAAACGTACTAAACATCAACTCCATAAATGGAAAACAAACTCCTTATCACAAGAAGGTTGAAAACATACTTATAAAGCAATCAACTAATAAATTGTCTTTTACAGTACAAAGTTTTATGCTATCAATGAAGAATTTGGACGAATTTGACAGATCGTATAAACAATTATTTTGGAATAAAGAAACTCCATTCAAGAAATATAACTAGCCTCACATCTCATGACAAGACCTTTTCTTATGGTCGTTTTTATCTTATCAAAATAAATCCCGACTTAGCACTAAAACAAGTATTATGGTTAAGTAAGGGTCGAACCCAAGAGAGTTTTGATATTTTTATTAAATTTAATTATTGATTATAGAATCAAGTAACCAAGGGGGGATTATGGGTGAATTGATGCACACAAAACTTATGAAAACGAGTAACACAACGAGTAAGACAATGATGGGTGAATCTACACTAGGTTGATTCTTAGCATGCGATTACTACTTTGGTGGATTCCTTTTTACAAGTTTTTAAGTATCTCCCGTCTCGATCATATATATGTGTTGAGCCAACCGGCATCAACACAACTTAACAGGTTAGTGTTCCGTAAACCTACAAGAACAATTAACAAGTTAGCTTTCAAATAAAGACTAAGGGATATAAAGAAAAGATTAAAACCTTTAAACTTATCTTTATATTTGTGTTCCTTTCTTCAAGCAATTACAACCCGTTATTACTTAAAGTTTACTACTAGATTAAATACCCGAACCCGGAATCTATTAATCCTAGTTCTTTGCATGCGCTTTAGAACCTAAGGTGATCAATCTTAAGTGTTAATCAAACATGCAATTGGACAATGAAGATCAAGGAAACACAAAGTATTACCGAATAAAAACTTATATTAGAAAAAACTTACAACCAAAGTAAGAATACAGCTTCAAACCAACCCAATGTAGCAAGGGATTTTAGCAACTCATTACAAAGGTAGCAATGGAAAATGATTGGATTCTAATTGTGGATAAGTGGTTTTCTAACAATCAACCAAGGGTCTATTTATACTACAAATAACACTAAATAGGAGTAAATGGCCGGCCAAAATAACCACCTTTAATGCCATAAAGGTAGTGTAAACAGTCGGAGTAAAGTCTCTGTTGCCGAACCGCAGGGGCGGCCTTCAAATCCACAGGGGCGGTTTAGGCGAAAACGCTTGATCTTCTTCGTAGCCACTGGGGCGGCCAAGCAGTTCCGCAAGGGCGGATCTTTAATGCTCTTCAAATGTCCGACTCTTCATCTTTCTGTCGTTTCTGATGCCGAGACGTAGGGGCGGCCCAGTGTCAACGCAAATGCGGTGACACTGGATCTCCGGCTTCACAGCTCCACAGGGTGAGGCGTAGGTAGAAGCGCACTTTTTTTGGACAAGTCGCCACAGGGGCGCCAAGGAGTGGCGCAGGGGCGGTGATAATCTTTGTTCCTGGCGCTGGCAAAGGCGCAAACTGCGCTCCGGAATGTGGTGTCACCCGTAGGGGCGATGACACTGCTCCGCGGGAGCGGTGAGGACACATAAGCTTGCTTCGTGAATGGTCTTCACTCCTAAGAGCTTATAACTCCTTCTTTATCTTCTTTTAGTCTTCTTCTTCTGGACCAAGGAGTTAGTAGCATAAACCGACACTAATGTACTAAAAAGACTCTAAAAACTAATCTAAATGATAGTGATTCCATCACCTATCATCTCACCCATATGTGCTATCAAGGTTGACATCTCCAAGGCTTTTGACTCTATTGAGCACTCTTTCATCCTGCAGTGCCTTAACAATTTTGGGTTCCCCCTGACTTCATCCACTTGATTAAACCCTGCATTTGCCAACCTTCATATTCCATGAATGTCAATGGTTCCCTCCACGGGTTCTTCAAAGGCTCCAGGGGGCTTCGTCAGGGTTGTCCTCTATCTCCACCACTCTTTGTCCTAGCCATGGAAACTTTGTCCCTCGTGATCGAAGCCAATACCCTAAACCCTAATTTAACCGTCATTCAAAGTGCAACACCCCTCCCTTAACCCACCTATGTTTTGCTGACGATCTTATTCTTTTTTACAGGGCTGATCTTCTTTTCATTTCTATTCTCAGTAATACCTTGGAGGCATTTGGACGTTGCTCGGGTGTTCATATCAACACTGGAAAATCTTCCCTCTTTCTTGGAGGAATCCACCCTCGGGACGTTCATACCTTCATCATTACTATCGACATTAACCTCGGGACACTTCCTTTCCACCACCTTGGTGTTTCCGATCTGAAGTAAGAGATCAATTATCTTCGCTTCTTCTTCCGACCGTGTTATATTTATATGTTCTGTGTACATTTTTGTGGTACATAGAGAATAATAATTGTACATTGTTGTGGTACCAATTGTCCAAGTATGGGGTGACCTCTATGGTTGCAACTCCATACTATCATCAAGGAAGCGGTGATGAAGGAGTCTGTTGCTTACCGGTAAAGAGAGAACTTAAGGCTTATTTGGGCATGAAGTGCCCCGTGCTTGTCATCATGGATGCCGGTATAAAGATGGTTGCTTGGAATCATCAAGCAAACCATGGTATTCAAAGTGGATTGACGCATCAATGGAGTTTAATGACCTAAAAGAAGCGATTCTTGGGAGGCAACCCAAGGGTAACACCCTTTTCCTTTCCCTTTTCGTTTTTGTTTTTGCTTTTATTTTTGTGTGTTTTGTGTTGTGTGTTTGAGTCTAGGTAATAAGGAAGCCTTGCAAGCAAGATGTTGATGATGATCCCGTTTTCAACCATGGGTGGAGCGGACGTGAGACTTGGATGGCCTAAGGTGTCTTTGAGGGGTGGAAGAGTTCCCATCTCGCATTCACCTTGGCACGGTCCCAACGCCGGAATAACTACATTGAGCTCTCTACCATGTTTGAACGATCATCCGCACCACCACTCCACATGAGTTACCAAAATACCGAGACACCGCATTTTACATTGTGAGAACTTCTTTCACTCTTCTTTACTTGATTTGCACATTGGGGACAATGTTGTTCTTAAGTATAGGGTGGAGTTTTCATGATTCTTAGCATGGCATGATCGCATCTAGGATAGCTTCATTTATTGTCACACGTTTCTTTGCATGTTTTGCATTGTATATATGTATATCAAAATTCCAGAAAAATCAAAAATTTTTAAAATATTTTGTGCTTCTAAGTTTGGACATGACCCATATGATGATTTTTGTTTTGTGGATTGGCTTTGGATGGCCTTGTGTGTTGAACGGATTTATGCATATGTGGACTTGAATCTTATGTATGAATTGTGATTATGATGTTTGTCTTGATTGGATTGAGAATTGATAGTCGAAATTACATGCTGGTTCTTGCACATTATCTAGGAATGATTAAGGCAATTCATCTCTCTTCTTCTCATCTTGATCATGTGGTTTAAGCACCTCACTTGATATGAAATTTGACCTCTTTTGACCCATCCGGGAATAGGAGCATGCTAGTGTGTTGAGTGTGTGAAAAGCAAGTGTGTGGTGTTGAAGTTGTGTATGAATGTGTGGATGAAGAAGTTGAATGTGTTGTGGAAAGTGTAGAAAAATATAGGTTTGGGGACTTTGGTTTTAATGAAGAGTAACTCGGCACCATTCACATAATCGGGTGTTTGTGTCTTGCCAAAGTCGGATAAACCGAATGTCCTAACGAACCTTGGTATGTGCCCGGTGTGAGGCAGCTCGGAAAATTCCCGAGGTCCGCTAATCACCAAGGTTTCGGCTTTTGTACGCCAATTCCATTGTCTCAAAAAAAATAAAAAAAGAAAAAGAAAATAAAAGAAAGAAAAAGAAGTAGAAAAAATGCACTTTGTTGGATGAAGTATAAATGTGAAGTTGTGGTTCTTTGTTCCTTTCCTGGATTAACACCACATGACCTAAAACAATTCTCACCCTATCATCACATTTCTTAGCCTCTTCTTTCCTAAGTCCTTAAGACCTATATGCTTATGTGTTTGGCTTAGTGATCTAAATTTGATTTTCTCATGATCATCTTGACATTCTCATTTTTACCTTTCATGCATGCTTTCGAGTTAAGAATGATTGTCTTTCTGTGCCTTCATTCATTTAATACATGACTGTTTTTCAAAAAGATTTTCTATTTTTCATCATTCATAAATCATGTCATCTCGTAGCCTATAGTTGAACCTTGCTCGGGGATGAGCAAGTGGAAAGTATGAGGTATTTTGATGACATGATTTATGACACTACTTTAGGTACTCATTGTTCGCCCCTAGAGGTGTGTGCAAATAAGTTTTAAATTTATAAAACTAGAATCAAGCAGCGAACCCGCAGTGTACGGATCGACGTAGTTAAGCAAGAATTCCAGAGTATCGAACACAGGGATTTGGGTGGGAACAAATTCAATTGCAGATTATCAAGCGAGTAAATATTAGAGTTTTGCAAATATTGGAAAAACAACAATCCTAAAGATCCAGGTGTCCAGCTGTGGCAATCGATTCAAGATATACTAATGATATAAAGACAGAGTTGAGATATGCAAAGGTATGCTAATGTAAGGTAATCGTACGGTGAAGTTCCAAAAACCTTATATGACTCACCTACAAGACACTCCCTATACAGGTTGTTGAGGCTCAATATAGGAAGGTTCTAAAAGCAAGAATTAATGTCAAATACCCATACTTATAGTCCAAAGATCAAGACTAACTTAGCCGATTACGGTTATGACACTCACAATCGAGGTAGAGGTTGTTGAGGCTTCACTACCACCTAGAAAAGACAAGTCTAGACTAAATTAAAGCAAATCTTTAACTTTGGATTAAAGTAAAAGCAGGTTCGTAAACTTAAGGGAAATTACGGTTAGATCTTGAGACTCCACGGCCGTGGAACTCAAGAACAGCCCGTAATTTAGGGTTCGTCGACGATTCTCCCTAACTCTCAGGGTCTAATCTGTTTACGGTCAATCTATCATCATCTAAGCCACAACTATCAACCCTTCACCTTAGAATTATTAAGGGTTTTTAGCCAATAACCGTCATGTTGATATCAATTCAAGGATTAAAAGATAGAAAGATGAAAACTTCCGAAAACTTTCAATAATCTTCAAACCAATCTCAAAGTCACAATCGAGAACAAATATTGTCAATGGATTCAGAATAAAGCAAACAATCACAATCTTAGGAAAGAAGGGAGAACGGGATGTCAATCCGTTTTCCAAATCAAACCTAAACAAGAAGAGAGATCTTCTTGCAACATTCTTCCAAAAGCTTCGATCTTCCGCCAATCCGGAGATCTCAACAGCAATCTCCACCAAAAGTGCGAGATTAGGGCTAATCCCAGATGCGAACTTCGATCTCCAATGAGATGTCAATGATTCCAAGCAAGAGCTCAAACGGCGTTGAAATTCTCTAAGCGGAGATTAACGAGGTGTAGGCGTCGATGACGGGTTTGTGGAAATCGCCAAAACTCCCTAAGCCAAGATGACGGAATCTTCCTTCGTCCGTCTTTTTATAGGGCAAGATAAAATATCGGCCTGGCCCAATCTTCAAAAGATCGTGGCTTCAAAATGTGGCGAAAAAGATCGCCAAGATCACGGTCGTGGAAGATTCCACGACCGTAATTTAGAGCGTGGATTATGTCACGGTTTGAACCATATGTTCCACGGCCGTAATAGTTACTGGAATGCATCACGCCTCTCTTTGTAGTGTTCCACGGCCGTGGAACTAAACGTGGTTTGTAGTACGGCCGTATTTTAGAGCGTGGTTTAGGGCAAGAACGTGATTCTTCCCTAGCCTCGTGCATTCCTCAAGTTGAACTCCAATTTGCTCCTAATAATGCCCTCAATCCATGGACATATTCAATCAACTCTTCTTTGCTCGATTCCGTTCGGAAATAACTCTTAATCACCTATATTTCAACATAAAGCTAGTGTAGATATCCATATTGACAATATAGGCAATACTAGCTCACATATGCAACGATGCTCAATCAAAGACTATCAATATGAATCAAATACGTTTAGAAAACGTGCCTAAAATATCACAATATTTCATGCTAACAAATAACCCCATACTTAACACTTGCTTGTCCCTAAGCAAGGTCTTTCAAAAAGTTTAAACAAGAGTTAGGATGAAATATGTGTACCTTCTTTTGGATGAACGTGCCTTCTAAAGAATAGATCATTCTCAAACCTTGCTTCAATTGTTTTTCAAACTTTCACATACTCAATCAAAGGGTAAAAAGCAAAGAAAATTCATGAATCAATTCAACTTCTAAACAAGCATCATAACCTTTAAACATTATCAAAATCAATCATAAGAAACTTCAATTTAGATCACCAAGTCATATAACATTCTTTTGATCTTAAGGACTTCCAAAGAAAAGGTCTAGAATATGGAAGGGAAGGGAAAACTTTAAGGGAAAGTGGTGCATGAATCCGGGAAAGTGGACAACTACCTTCTTCTACTTTTGCGGTTTCCGCAACACTTCAACTTAGAGCTTCGCTCTCTTCTTTTCATTTTTCGACTTTACTTTTGGAGTTATGGACAGAGGTGCACAAAAACCGAAGCCTAGGAGATTGGCGTTTCTCAATTTTTATGAGATGCCTCAAACCCTTAGCGCACATACCATAATCCGCTAGGAATATCGCTCAATCCGACTTTGGCAAGACACAAACACCCGGCTATGTGAATGGTGCCGAGTTACTCATCGTCATGATTGACTTCCCCAAACCTAGAATTTCTTTCTATTCTTTTGATTGCAAAAATTGCTCTCATGGCCCTCCCACATCAAACATGCCTTTTTCATTCACTTCTCCAAATTCCCGGATAGGTAAAGGAGGCTAATATTTCAATGAGGAGCTAAAATGGTCAAAAGAAAGAAGAAAGAAAATTCGAATTGCCTTAATCATTTCAACAAGAAGTATAAGAACTTATAGTGTGATTTCAACTTCAATTTCTCAACATGATTTAGGTAACATTTATCACATTATGAAACTTGTAAAAGAGGTAAAATTCATTCATTCAAGTTCTTTTCAATTCACAATTCTTTTAAGCATGCAATTGTCATCAAACTCAATTCACAAGTAGTGATTATCATAGAAATCATCTCAATTCATTAGAAGCACATAATTTTTCAAAATTTTTCAATTTTTATGGTTTTTCAAGTTCTTTTTCATGCAATGCGATAATGAAACGTGAAACACATAATGAACATGCAATGATAGTCTCAAATGAAAGCAAGCATAGTAAGTAGAGTTATTACAAACTTTTAGTACATCCCACCCCATACTTAGGACGAACATTGTCCCTAATGTTCAAAAGAAAGAGAGAAAAGAAAGAAAAGAAAAAGAAACTCACAAAGTGGTGGCGGGAATGTCTAAAACGAATGGTCATGCATCAAATCACTGCGGTGCTGGCGGCGGCGGGAATGGAGAGAAGCTCGGATCGTAGAACCGCCCAAACTGCTGGCGGTAGACGTCCCTCATCATGTGGTCAAGGTCGTCTAAACGTCCGTCTCTAGCATCCGCCCGGATCTCTAGCGCTCCTACTCTCTCTGAAAGTCCGGTAGCCCAATCCGGCATCTGCTCGTACCATCTCGGGGCCTGACTGTACCATGCTGGGGCGTCGGATGGTGCTGGTGCTGGTGGAGGTGCTGCTGGCTGCTCGGTGGACCAAGGAGGGGGGGCGCCATACCATGCGGGAGGTGTGGTCATCCACGTGGGCCTCTTACTCACGCTAGCGCGGCGAGATGACAAGCCTGAGGCTCTAGCTGGACGTGGAGAGCGTCTAGGTACATCTGGGGCCGCCTCCGGCTGGTCCGGAAACGTGCCAAACTCCTGCTCGGCTCCTCCTCCACTCTCAAACTGATCTCCCATATCCTCCTCCTCGACGACCGGTGGTGGGACATAAGAGGGAGTTACTATCCTGTTCGCATGTATCACAGCGAACGTCTCCTTCCAATTATGGCGTCCCGCCATAATGGAGTACTCTGGCAGCCACTCTATACCCCTGCCCGTCCTAGTCTCCCAAGGCATGCCCGCATAAGGCGGACCTCTATGTGTGGGGAAAATGAGACCCCTAACCATGAAAGCATGTAGCCCTAAAGGTACGGCCGGTATGCGGGTGCAAGCAGAAAAGTCGACACCAAAACTCCTAGCAATGTGGGTAACTATCCCACCATATCCAATGTTCCCCTTCTTCTTGTTCTTGAGCTTGCTCATCGTAGCAGCCAAGAGAGTAGCACAATCTGCACGGCGTCCATAAAGCATGCAATAAAGCAGGAATAGCTCATCCGTCTTGATCTTTTGGGGCGTCTCCGTCCTAGGAAAGAGACACTCCGAAAGAACACGGTGAGCTATCTTCAAGGCTAGATGGTAAATCAATCTAGCCTTGGTATCAGCGGGTTGCCAACGGTCCTTGTCGGTGTAAATCATAGCCACCTCCTCCCAAAAGTCCTTGGGGTAAACACCACTCGAAAATCGACCATTGAAGGTCTCATGGAACCCAAAAATCGTCCCAAACTCACGGATACTCAACTGATAATCTCTCTCCATAAGGCGGAAAGAGACGGTCCTATCGACGTGGCTGTGCTCAAAGGATGTCACAACCTCCCGTGTAATCTCCTCATATGCGTCTTCTCGGATAGCCGAGAAGACAACTAATCCGGCTCTATCCAAGAGCCAAGTGAGGTCATCAACAATGTTGAGAGGAACTAGATCCTCCAACAACAAATATCTAGGGCCAATCACTGGCCTCTCCTTGATCCTATCAAGTGCAGCAAGATGGTCGTCGTGTATGGTCGGGACTCTAGGGTGAGGGGGTGAAGATGGAGGTGAAGGTGAGGATGGAGGTGAAGGTGAAGAGGGTGGTGGTGCCCTAGAGGATGAGGAGGAGGAGGGATTACCCTTCCTCTTCTTATTCTGCTCATTCTTCTTTTCTTTTATCCTCCCTGAAACTCTTCTCACAAAATCCATTCTGCTCAAAATTACGGCCTGTTCTTCAGCAAACCACGGCCGTGATTTACCCAGAGACCGTGATTCGTCTCAGAAAATCACAAATCTCAGCAAATTCACAATCAATCTCCACAACAGGCTGTCCTAGTCTAATTTCCTCAATTCTCAATCAATTCTTCCTAAAAATCTCTAACAAAAACAACCGAATCAGCAAAAATCAAGAAGGGAAAAGAAAACCTCTTTTTCGGATTGAAAAATCCGAAATGCGCGTTTGTTGGTGAATTTCCGTTCGATTCGTCGCTTGGATCTTTTTTGTGGTTGAATTTGCTGCAGTTTGGAAAGAAGAATCGTTGAAAACGATTAGGAAACGAAGATTTGAGAGGGGGTCGTGGAAAGAGGGATTTTTGGGGAGAATTTGTGAAGAATGTGGCTTATATAGTTGCAGGCAAAATTTTGAAAATCACGGTCTGTCGGGGTGTTCCACGGCCGTGGAAGTGTACGGAACCGTGGTTTTGGTGATTTTTCAAAGGCTTTTGGAAATTACGGCTACTGTAGCTATGACGACTGTAATTTAGACCGTGGAACCCTCTGTAAAGCTCCAAAGTCCAAATTTCGTCACTCTTCTTCAACATCATCCTCCTCTTTTCCTTTTCTATTGGTCCTACATCCAAAAACACGAACATACCGGAAGAAATCGAGGCAAAAACAAAGCAAAAACGTCTACACTAAACTAATCTATGAATCGAAAGCAAAAGCAAAAATGCAATACCTTGGGTTGCCTCCCAAGAAGCGCTTTGTTTAAGGTCCGTAGCTAGACCAATCTCGCACTTATTCGAGTGCTGTAGGCGCAAACTCCTCAGTTTGGAGTTCCGGCGTGTACTTCTTGAGTCGTTGGCCGTTCACCTTAAAACTTCCGCTCGCTTCACCCCATACTTCAACTGCACCATGGGGAAAATACGCTTAATTAGAAAAGGTCCGGTCCAACGGGATTTAAGCTTACCTGGAAAGAGGCGAAGTCTTGAATTGAAGAGGAGAACTTGATCTCCTTCTTTGAAGTCCTTTGGAATGATATGCTTATCATGCCAACGCTTTGCTCTTTCCTTGTAGATCTTAGCGTTTTCATAAGCATTCAAGCGGAGTTCATCCAGCTCATTGATGTCGAGGAGACGCTTCTCTCCCGCTTCCTTCATGCCGAAATTGAGCCACTTGATAGCCCAAAACGCTTTGTGCTCCAACTCCACCGGCAAGTGACAAGACTTCCCATACACAAGGTTGTATGGTGTGGTTCCTATGGGAGTCTTGTACGCAGTCCGGTATGCCCATAATGCATCATCAAGCTTCAAGGACCAATCCTTCCTAGTCCTTGAAACCGTCTTCTCTAAGATTCCTTTGATCTCCCTATTTGAGATCTCAACTTGTCCACTTGTTTGTGGATGGTAAGGGGTAGCGATCTTGTGAGTAACCCCATACTTAGCTAGAAGAGCTTCAAAGCGACGGGCTATGAAGTGAGAACCTCCATCACTAATGATCGTCCTTGGCGTCCCAAATCGCGGGAAGATGGTCTTGTTGAAAAACTTAACTACCACCATGGCATCATTGGTGGGAGAGGCGATTGCTTCCATCCATCTAGAAACGTAGTCTACCGCCAATAGTATGTATTGGTTTCCACAAGAAGATGGGAATGGTCTCATGAAATCGACTCCCCAAACGTCGAAAATCTCCACCTCTTGGATGTTGTTGAGGGGCTTCTCGTTCCTTCTAGAAATATTGCCTGTTCTTTGACAAGCATCGCA
Organism: Fagopyrum homotropicum; assembly: GCA_033239125.1. Taxonomy (NCBI): domain Eukaryota; kingdom Viridiplantae; phylum Streptophyta; class Magnoliopsida; order Caryophyllales; family Polygonaceae; genus Fagopyrum; species Fagopyrum homotropicum. Next base: position 150,926,839 of record BSWB01000002.1, read on the forward strand.
GCAAGAAACAAAGGATTGCACATCTCTAAACAAAGTAGGCCAAAAGAATCCAGATTGCAATACCTTTGCGCTAGTCTTGTTCGAACTAGCGTGTCCTCCACAAGGTAGTGAATGACAATGACGGATGACACTTTGCATCTCATCTTCCGGCACACATCGCCGAATGATGCCATCCGGACCTCTCTTAAAGAGGAGAGGCTCGTTCCAATAGTATTCCCGGACGTCCTTGAAGAACTTCTTCCTTTGTGCGTAGGATAGTCCGGGCGGTATCTCTTGGCAAACCAAATAGTTAACAAAATCAGCAAACCATGGTTCGTTACCTTTGGAGATTACGTTGATGCACTCCTCTATGATATGTAGGTGTTCGTCCGGAAAGGAGTCATCAATGGGTAGATGGTCGTCCTCTAGATGTGTTAGACGACTCAAATGATCCGCAACAGAGTTTTCTGAACCTTTCTTGTCGCGGATCTCAAGATCGAATTCTTGTAGGAGAAGAATCCATCTAATCAGCCTTGGTTTCGCATCTTTCTTCGCAAGGAGGTACCGGATCGCAGCATGATCCATGTAGACAATCACCTTTGCACCTACAAGATAAGAGCGGAACTTGTCAATAGCATAGACAATGGCTAAAAACTCTTTCTCGGTAGTGGCGTAGTTGAGCTGCGCTTCATCTAGCGTCTTGCTAGCATAGTATATGGCATGGGTTCGCCCTTCCTTTCGTTGTCCAAGAACAGCTCCAATAGCTACGTCACTAGCGTCGCACATAATCTCAAAGGGTAGAGTCCAATCCGGAGGTTGGTTAATAGGTGCTGAGATTAGAGCTTGCCGAATGGTGTTGAACGCATCTAAACATTCCTGCGAAAACTCAAAAACTGCATCCTTCATCAATAGATTAGTGAGAGGTTTTGATATCTTAGAAAAGTTCTTGATGAAACGTCTATAAAATCCAGCATGTCCTAGGAAACTTCTTATCTCTTTCACCGAAATTGGGGGAGGAAGTTTCTCTATGGTCTCTATCTTAGCTTTGTCTACTTCTATCCCTCTACTAGAGACTAAGTGACCTAGTACGATTCCTTCCTTAACCATGAATTGACATTTCTCCCAATTAAAAACTAGATTAGTGTCTTCACACCTTTGCAAAACAAGAGAAAGGTTAGAAAGGCAATCGTTAAAAGAGGAACCGTATATGGAGAAGTCGTCCATGAAGACTTCCATGATTTCCTCTACGTATTCGGAGAAGATGGCCATCATGCACCGTTGGAAAGTGGCTGGGGCGTTACAAAGCCCGAATGGCATTCTCCTATAAGCAAACGTACCCCACGGGCACGTGAATGTGGTCTTCTCCTGATCGTCCGGATGTATCTGAATCTGAAAGAAACCACTATAGCAGTCAAGGTAGCAAAAATGTGAATGTTGTGCTAACCTTTCAAGCATTTGATCAATGAATGGCAATGGAAAATGATCCTTCCGCGTTGCGTTGTTGAGCTTGCGGTAGTCTATGCACATCCGCCATCCAGTCACGGTTCGGGTAGGAATGAGTTCGTTGTTCTTGTTGGTGATGACCGTCATTCCTCCTTTCTTCGGAACTACTTGAACTGGACTCACCCACTTACTATCGGAGATAGGATAGATGATACCTGCATCAAGAAGTTTAAGAATTTCCTTCTTGACAACCTCCTTCATGGTCGGATTCAACCGCCTTTGAGGTTGTCTCGAAGTTCTAAAGTCTTCCTCCATTAGTATCTTATGCATGCATAGGGAGGGTTTAATTCCTACTAAGTCCTCGATAGTATAGCCTATAGCCTTCCTATGTTTCCTAAGGACAATCATGAGCTGTTCATGTTCATCTATGCTTAGATCGGAACTAACAATAACCGGGAAGGTAGAATTAGATCCTAGAAAAGCGTACCTTAGATGAGTAGGAAGTGGTTTGAGTTCCATTGCTTTCGGAGCTTCCAACGATCCTTGAGGAGCATCCGATGTTTCCTTAGAAGTTTCTAAGGATGATGAGTGTGTTGGAGAAGAATCGGAAGAAGTCGAAGAAATGTCTCGATCACTCTCTTCCACGGCCAGAATTACGGGTGGATCTTGTCCTCCACGGCCGTGGTTTAGGGCGTGGAAGGGAAATACGGTTGTCACATCTTCTCCACGGCCATGTAATTGTTAGCATGAAATATTGTGATATTTTAGGCACGTTTTCTAAACGTATTTGATTCATATTGATAGTCTTTGATTGAACTTTGTGCATATGTGAGCTAGTATTACCTATATTGTCAATATGGATGTCTACACTAGTTCTATGTTGATTATAGGTGATTTGGAGCTATTTCCGAACGGAATCGAGCAAAGGAGAGTTGATTTGATATGTCCATGGATTGAGGACATTCTTAGGAAGCAAATTGGAGTTTTAGCTTAAGGAATGCACGAGGCTAGGGAAGAATCACGTTCTTGCCCTAAACCACGCTCTAAAATACGGCCGTACTACGAACCACGTTCAGTTCCACGGCCGTGGAACCCTGCAAAGGAAGCGTGATGCATTCTAGTAACTATTACGGCCGTGGAATATATGGTACAAACCGTGACCTAATCCACGCCCTAAATTACGGTCGTGAGAACTTCCACGACCGTGATCTTGGCGGATCTTTTCGCCACACTTTGAAGCCACGATCTTTTGAAGATTGGGCCGGGCCGATATTTTATCTTGCCCTATAAAAATACGGACGAAGCAAGATTCCGTCAACACCGCTTAACCCCGCTTACCCTCATTTATCAACGCTTGGGATCGTTCATCTCCGCTTAGAGAATTCCAACGCCGTTTGGCCTTTGCTTGGAAGTATTGATCATCTCATTGGAGATTGAAGTTCGCAGCTGGGAATTACCCTAATCTCGCACTTTTGGTGGAGATTGCTGTTGAGATTTCCGGATTGGCGGAAGATCGAAGCTTTTGGAAGATTTTGCAAGAAGATCTCTCTTCTTGTTTAGGTTTGATTCGGAAAACGGATTGACATCCCGTTTTCCCTTCTTTCCTAAGGTTGTGATTGTTAACTTTATTGTGAATCTTTTGACAATATTCGTTCTTGATTGTGACTTTGAGATTGGTTTGAAGATTATTGAAAGTTCTTGAAAGTTTTCATCTTTCTATCTTTTAATTCTTGAATTGATATCAACATGACTGTTATTGGCTAAAAACCCTTAACAATTCTAAGGTGAAGGGTTGATAGTTGTGGCTTAGATGATGATAGATCGATCGCAAACAGATTAGACCCTGAGAGTTAGAGAGAATCGCCGACGAACCCTAAATTACGGCCTGTTCTTGAGTCCACGACCGTGGAACCTCAAGAACTAACCGTGATTTCCCTTTAGTCCACGAACTTGCTTTTACTTTAATCCAAAGTTAAAGATTTGCTTTAACTTAGTTTAGACTTGTCTTTTCTAGGTGGTAGTGAAGCCTCAACAACCTCTACTTCGATTGTGAGTGTCACAACCTCAATCGGTTAAGTTAGTCTTGATCCTTGGGTTACAAGTTTGGGTATTTGACACTAATTCTCACCTTTAGAATCTTTCTATATTGAGCCTCAACAACCTGTATAGAGAGTGCCTTGTAGGTGAGTTACATAAGGTTTTTGGAACCTCACCGTACGATTACCTTACATTAGCATACCTTTGCATATCTTAACTCTGTCTTTATATCATTAAGCATATCTTGAATCGATTGCCACAGCTGGATACCTGGATCTTTAGGATTGTTGTTTTCCCAATATTTGCAAAACTCTCATATTTACTCGCTTGATAATCTGCAATCGAATTTGTTCCCACCCAAATCCCTGAGTTCGATACTCTGGAATTCTTGCTAATCTACGTCGATCCGTACACTGCGGGTTCGCTGCTTGATTCTAGTTTTATAAATTTAAAGCTTATTTGCACACACCTTTAGGGGCGAACAAATTTTTGGCACCGTTGCCGGGGATTTGGTTTCGGCCGAATCCGGTTGCCGGTTGTCAAGCTTGGGAGCTTGCTCTCGTTATTTGATATTCCTTTGAGTGCATGTGCAGGTCTAGGAACACCAAAGATCTCTTACCTCTTGATCAAGAGCTAGAGAAAACCTTGAGGCAAAAGCGCAAGGAAAAGAAAATGGGTGAAGAACACGAACCTGATCTTCAAACGGAGTTGGCGGAGAAGGAAGCTCAACTCCGATGGAACGAGACTCTCCGCCAGGATGAGATGGATCGTCATCAATCTCAAGTTAACAGTTTACAAGACATGATCTTCCAGATGAGGGTAGAGATGAGCGACCTTAAGAATAAGGGAAGCAAGAAATCCTCAAGGAAAGCATCAAGGTCTAGAAGAAAAAGTCACTCATCCGCTGATGATAGTGATTCTTCCATGCCTCCACTGGAGGAGATTGATCCTACGATCAATGTAAACCCTTTCCATCCACAAGGAGCTGCTAATCGCCGCATTCCGCCTAGGAATGTGAGGATCGAACGTGTGGATAATGAGCCAAGAACTCTTGGCCAGCGGATGGATCCAACGCAACAACCATGCCGCTTGGGTGTGAATTTTGATGTTGAAGACGTGCAAGGGTTTAGCTTTAACCCTCAAGTTATTACTCTTGTTCGCCAAAATCAATTTGACGGGACAAGCGCTGAATCTCCACACCAACACTTGCAAAACTTTGAGTGTATGATGGAGACGATGAGACCGAAGAGTGCTACCACCAACAGCTACAAGCTCAAGCCTTTCTTCTTCTCCTTGAAGGGGAAAGCGTTATCTTGGTATCAAGCTCTTCCTAGTGGGAAACTAGATACGTGGGAAGACCTTTCCGCGGAGTTCATCACCAAATTCTTTCCGCCCTCCAAAACGGCGGAACTTAGAGGTAAGATTAATGCTTTTTCCATGAGACCTAACGAAAGTTTGTTTCAATCTTGGGAAAGGTTTCAGGACTTGCTCTTGGATTGCCCTCATCATGGCATATCCAAGCTTGCCTTGCTAGAGATCTATTACAAGGGGCTGGATGCGGGAACGCAATTCAACCTCCAATCCCTCTCATGTGGAACGTTCATGGACATGAGAGAAGATGACGTTTGGGACTTCATCGAGAAGCAAGCAAGAGTCATAGAGAAGTATTCCCACCGGAAAGTGGAGGGAAATCGTGTGGAGCAAGGAGCAAAGCTCACACATGAAGCTCAAAATCAGATCTTCTCCCTCAACAATGAGATCAAAGAGTTGAAGGAGGCTATCAAGACCAACTTCCCAAAGCAACAAGAGAAGGATGCTGGCTATTTGGGCAACAACAATGGCGGTGATAACACCAACCGCAACAACAACAACAATAACCGGAACAACAACCGGAATAACAATTGGAATGTAAACAACAACAACCGGAACAACAATTGGAACAACAATAGGGGTTCAAACAACAACAATTGGCGCTCCAATCAACAAAATTCCGGTAACTCATATCCTTCCAATTCTAATTCACTAACTCCACCTTCCTCTTCCTCTACTCCTTTGAAAAGCCAGGGGCAATCATCTAATGGAGGAAACAATACGGGAAAGGAGAAGCCCGATCCCATGTTGGAAACAATTTTGGGAAAGCTTCAAGGGTTGGAGAACCGCCTCATCAAGGTTGATGATCAAGTTTCTAAGGTTGACAAATCTCAAAAAGTTTTGGAAAACCAAATGTTCAACCACGCGGAGGAAGTTCCTAGAAATCAAGGGAAACTTCCAGGAAAGACGGAGGACAACCCTAAGGGAAGGGTGATGGCGATTACAACTAGGAGCGGAGTGACTACTACCGATCCGCAGCCTACATTCGTTGAAGTCCCCGTAGAGAAGGAAAAAGAAAAAGGGAAGGAGAAGGAAGATGTCTATGTTCCTCCTCCAGCTTACAAACCTCCCCTACCATTTCCTCAATCTAGAGCGCGAGTGCGCCTAGACAAACAATTCGGTAAGTTCATAGAACTCATGAGTAAGCTGCATATTAATATACCCTTCATTGATGCTATTGTAGGTATGCCGGCTTATGGCAAGTTCTTGAAGGAGCTCCTCTCCAACAAGAGGAAGCTAGAAGATTTTGGTGAGGTCAAGATGAGTTCGGATTCTTCGGATCTCATCAAGACCATGAAGGAGAAAATGCCCCCAAAGTTGAAGGATCCGGGGTCATTTTGCATTCCCATTGGAGTGGGAGATGTCACATATGACACTTTATGTGACTTAGGAGCAAGTGTGAGCATCATACCACTTGCATTGTGCAGGAAGATCGGTTTAGGCAACCCTAAACCGGTGAAGATGACGTTATACATGGCGGATCGATCCATCACTCGCCCCGTCGGTATTGTAGAAGACGTCCCCGTCAAGCTAGGTAAATTCTTTGTTCCCATTGATTTTGTCGTGCTTGACATTCCTGCAGATAGTCCGGTCCCGATCATACTCGGAAGACCGTTTCTTGCAACTTCCGGCTGCATGGTCGATTGCAAGAATGGTAGCTCGCTTTTGATATTGGAGAAGAGAAAGTAGAGTTCGTTCTTTCCACTCTAGTGAAGGAACCGATCTTCGACGAGGATAGTTACGATATCCAAGATGAAGAAGGTTTATCTAGGGAAGAGGTAAGTGCGATTCTCTTTAACGATCCTTTACAAAAAGTCATTACCATGAGTCTAACAGATGTAGGGGAAGGAGGAGAGTGCAAAGAGGAAATTGAAGCCTTAGAAGCACAAGAAGAGATGCATGAAGTGGAGTTTGAGAAACTCCACGATGAGGCTGAGAATGTTAGAATCCACGGTCATACCCTGTATTCCACGACCGTGGATTTCACAATCAAAATCGACCTCCATTCCAGTGGATTACACGGCCGTGGAACATATGGAGAGCCCGTAATTCTGACCGTGGAAGGGGGTGATCGGCATACTTCTTCAACTTCTTTTGATTCCTCTCCAACTCACTCAACACCCTTAGAAACTTCTAAGGAAATGTCGGATGCTCCTCAAGGATCATTGGAAGCCCCGAAAGTGATGGAACTCAAACCGCTTCCTACTCATCTAAGGTACGCTTTTTTTGGATCTAATTCTACCTTTCCGGTTATTGTTAGCTCCGAACTAAGCATAGATGAACATGAACAGCTCATGATTGTCCTTAAGAAACATAGGAAAGCCATAGGCTATACCATTGAGGACTTAGTAGGAATTAAACCCTCCCTATGCATGCATAAGATACTAATGGAGGAGGACTTTAGAACTTCAAGACAACCTCAAAGGCGGTTGAATCCGACCATGAAGGAGGTTGTCAAGAAGGAAATTCTTAAACTTCTTGACGCAGGTATCATCTATCCTATCTCCGATAGCAAGTGGGTGAGTCCAGTTCAAGTAGTTCCGAAGAAGGGAGGAATGACGGTCATCACCAACAAGAACAACGAACTCATTCCTACCCGAACCGTGACTGGATGGCGAATGTGCATAGACTACCGCAAGCTCAACAACGCAACGCGGAAGGATCACTTTCCATTGCCATTCATCGATCAAATGCTTGAAAGGTTAGCACAACATTCATATTTTTGCTACCTTGACGGTTATAGTGGTTTCTTTCAGATTCCGATACAACCGGATGATCAAGAGAAGACCACATTCACGTGCCCTTGGGGTACGTTCGCCTATAGGAGAATGCCGTTCGGGCTTTGCAACGCCCCAGCCACCTTTCAACGGTGCATGATGGCCATCTTCTCCGAATACGTAGAGGAAATCATGGAAGTCTTCATGGACGACTTCTCCGTATACGGTTCCTCTTTTAACGATTGCCTTTCTAACCTTTCTCTTGTTTTACAAAGGTGTGAAGACACTAACCTAGTTCTTAATTGGGAGAAGTGTCAATTCATGGTTAAGGAAGGAATTGTATTAGGTCACTTAGTCTCTAGTTGAGGGATAGAGGTAGACAAGGCTAAGATAGAGACCATAGAGAAACTTCCTCCCCCAATTTCGGTGAAAGGGATAAGAAGTTTCCTAGGACATGCTGGATTTTATAGACGTTTCATTAAGGACTTTTCTAAGATATCAAAACCTCTCACTAATCTATTGATGAAGGATGCGGTTTTTGAGTTTTCGTAGGAATGTTTAGATGCGTTTAACACCATTCGACAAGCTCTAATTTCAGCACCTATTATCCAACCTCCGGATTGGACTCTCCCCTTTGAGATTATGTGCGATGCTGGTGACGTAGCTATTGGAGCTGTTCTTGGACAACGAAAGGAAGGGCGAACCCATGCCATATACTATGCTAGCAAGACGCTAGATGAAGCGCATCTCAACTACGCCACTACCGAGAAAGAATTTCTAGCCATTGTCTACGCTATTGACAAGTTTCGCTCTTATCTTGTAGGTGCAAAAGTGATTGTCTACACGGATCATGCTGCGATCCGGTACCTCCTTGCGAAGAAAGATGCGAAGACAAGGCTGATTAGATGGATTCTTCTCCTACAAGAATTCGATCTTGAGATCCGCGACAAGAAAGGTTCAGAAAATTCTGTTGCGGATCATTTGAGTCGCCTAACACATCTAGGAGACGACCATCTACCCATTGATGACTCCTTTCCAGACGAACACTTACACATCATAGAGGAGTGCATCAACGTGATCTCCAAAGGTAACGAACCGTGGTTTGCTGATTTTGTTAACTACTTGGTTTGCCAGGAGACACCGCCCGGACTATCCTACGCACAAAGGAAGAAGTTCTTTAAGGACGTCCGGGAATACTATTGGAATGAGCCTCTCCTCTTTAAGAGAGGTCCGGATGGCATCATCCGGCGATGTGTGCCGGAAGATGAGATGCAAAGTGTCATCCGCCATTGTCATTCACTACCTTGTGGAGGACACGCTAGTTCGAACAAGACTAGCGCAAAGGTATTGCAATCCAGATTCTATTGGCCTACTTTATTTAGAGATGTGCAATCCTTTGTTTCTTGCTGCGATGCTTGTCAAAGAACAGGCAATATTTCTAGAAGGAACGAGATGCCCCTCAACAACATCCAAGAGGTGGAGATTTTCGACGTTTGGGGAGTCGATTTCATGGGACCATTCCCATCTTCTTGTGGAAACCAATACATACTATTGGCGGTAGACTAAGTTTCTAGATGGGTGGAAGCAATTGCCTCTCCCACAAATGATGCCATGGTGGTGGTTAAGTTCTTCAGCAAGACCATCTTTCCGCGATTTGGAACACCAAGGACGATCATTAGTGATGGAGGTTCTCACTTCATAACCCGTCGCTTTGAAGCTCTTCTAGCTAAGTATGGGGTTACTCACAAGATCGCTACCCCTTATCATCCACAAACTAGTGGACAAGTTGAGATCTCAAATAGGGAGATCAAAGGAATTCTAGAAAAGACGGTTTCAAGGACTAGGAAGGATTGGTCCTTGAAGCTAGATGATGCATTATGGGCATACCGGACTGCGTACAAGACTCCCATAGGAACCACACCATACAACCTTGTGTATGGGAAGTCTTGTCACTTGCCGGTGGAGCTGGAGCACAAAGCGTTTTGGGCTATCAAGTGGCTGAATTTCGGCATGAAAGAAGCGGGAGAGAAGCGTCTCCTAGACATCAATAAGCTGGATGAACTTCGCTTGAACGCCTATGAAAACGCCAAGATCTACAAGGAAAGAGCAAAGCGTTGGCATGATAAGCATATCATTCCAAAGGACTTCAAAGAAGGAGATCAAGTTCTCCTCTTCAATTCAAGACTTCGCCTCTTCCCAGGTAAGCTTAAATCCCGTTGGACCGGACCCTTTCTAATTAAGTGTATTTTCCCCCATGGTGCAGTTGAAGTATGGGGTGAAGCTAGCGGAAGTTTTAAGGTGAACGGCCAACGACTCAAGAAGTATACGCCGGAACTCCAAGCTGAGGAGTTTGCGCCTACCGCACTCGAATAAGTGCGAGATTGGTCTAGCTACGGACCTTAAACAAAGCGCTTCTTGGGAGGCAACCCAAGGTATTGCATTTTCGTTTTTGTTTTCGATTCATAGTTTAGCTTAGAATAAACGTTTTTTCGCTTTATTTTGCCTCGATTTCTTCCGGTATGTTCGTGTTTTTGGTTGTAGGATCGATGGAAAAGGAAAAGAGGAGAGTAATGTTGAAGAAAAGCGACGAAATTCGGACTTTGGAGCTTTACTGGAGGTTCCACGGTCTAAATTACGGTCGTCATAGCTACAGTGGCCGTAATTTCCAAAAGCCTTTGAAAAATCACCAAAACCACGGTTCCGTACACTTCCACGGCCGTGGAACACCCCGACAGACCGTGATTTTCAAAATTTTGCCTGCAACTATATAAGCCATGTTCTTCACAAAACTCATCCCAAAAACCCCTCTTTCCACGACCTAATTGCCGGAATTCCACGACCTCCTCAAAAATCTTCGTTTCTTAATCGTTTCTAACGATTCTTCTTCCCAAACTGCAACAAATTCAACCACAAGCAATATCCAAGCGACGAATCGAACGGAATTTCATCAACAAACTCGCATTTCGGATTTTTCAATCCGAAAAAGAGGTTTATTCTTTCTTCTTGATTCTCGCCAATTTGGTTCGTTTTTGCTATAGATTTTTAGGAAGAACTGATAGAGACTGGAAGGAATTAGACTAGGACTGCTTGTTGTGGTGATTGCTTCTGAATTTGCTGAGATTCGTGAAATTCTGAGACGAATCACGGTCTCTGGGTAAACCACGGCCGTAATTCCTGAAGAACAGACCGTAATTTTTGGTGCAGAATGGATTTCGTAAGGAGAATGTCGGGAAGGATAAAAGAGAAGAAGGGAGAGCAGAATAAGAAAAGGAAAGGCAATCCCTCCACCTCCTCATCCTCTAGGGCACCACCACCCTCATCTCCCTCACTACCATCCTCACCTTCACCTCCATCTTCACCTCCTCACCCTAGAATCCCGACCATACACGAGAACCATCTTGCTGCATTTGAAAAGATCACGGAGAGGGCAGTGATTGGCCCTAGATACTTGTTGTTAGAGGATCTAGTTCCTCTCAACATTGTTGATGACCTTACATGGCTCTTGGATAGAGCCGGATTACTTGTCTTCACGAACATTCGTGAAGACGCATATGAGGAGATTACACGGGAGGTTGTGACGTCTTTCGAGCACAGCCACGTAGATAGGACCGTCTCTTTCCGTCTCATGGAAAGAGACTACCATTTGAGTATTGTTGAGTTTGGGACTATTTTTGGATTTCATGAGACCTTCAATGGTTGATTTCCGAGCGGAGTTTATCCCAAGGACTTTTGGGAGGAAGTGGCTATGGTATATGCCGACGAGGACCGTTGGCAACCCGCTGATACCAAGGCTAGATTGATGTACCATCTAGCCTTGAAGATAGCTCACCATGTTCTTTCGGAGTGTCTTTTTTCTAGGACGGAGACGCCCCAAAAGATCAAGACGGATGAGCTATTCTTGCTCTATTGTATGCTTTATGGACGCCGTGCAGATTGTGCTACTCTCTTGGCTGCTACGATGAGCAAGCTCAAGAACAAGAAGAAGGGGGAACATCGGGTATGGTGGGATAGTTACCCACATTGCTAGGAGTTTTGGTGTGGATTTTTCTGCTTGCACCCGCATACCGGCCGTTCCTTTAGGGCTACATGCATTCATGGTTAGGGGTCTCATTTTCCCCACACATGGAGGTCCGCCTTATGCGGGCATGCCTTGGGAGACTAGGACGGGTAGGGGTATAGAGTGGCTACCGGAGTATTCCATTATGGCGGGACGCCATAATTGGAAGGAGACGTTCGCTGCGATGCATGCGAATAGGATAGTAGCTCCCCCTTACGTCCCACCACCGGTTGTCGAGGAGGAGGATATGGGAGATCAGTTTGAGAGTGGAGGAGGAGCGGAGCAGGAGTTTGGCACGTTTCCGGATCAGCCGGAGGCGGCCACAGATGTACCTAGACGCTCTCCACATCCAGCTAGAGCCTCAGGCTCGTCATCTCGCCGCGCTAGCGTGAGTGAGAGGCCCACGTGGATGACCACACCTCCCACATGGTATGGCGTTCCCCCTCCTTGGTCCACGGAGCAGCCAGCAGCACCACCACCAGCACCAGCACCATCCGATGCCCCAGCATGGTACAGTCACGCCCCGGGATGGTACGAGCAGATGCCGGATTGGGCTACCGGACTTTCAGAGAGAGTTGGAGCGTTGGAGATCCGGGCCGACGCTAGAGACGGACGCCTCGACGACCTCGAGCACATGATGAGGGACGTCTACCGCCAGCAGTTTGGGCAGCACTACGACTCCAGCTTCTCCCTATTCTCGCCTCCGCCGGCGCCGCAGTGATTCGATGCATGACCGTTCGTTTTAGACATTCCCGCCACCACTTTGTGAGTTTCTTTTCTTTTCTTTCTTTTCCTTCTTTCTTTTGAACATTAGGGACAATGTTCGTCCTAAGTATGGGGTGGGATGTACTAAAAAGTTTGTAATAACTCTACTTACTATGTTCGCTTTCATTTGAGACTATCGTTGCATGTTCATTATGTGTTGCACGTTTCCTTATTGCATTGCATGAAAAGTGACTTGAAAAACCCATAAAAATTGGAAAATTTTGAAAATTTTGAGCTTCTAATGAATTGAGATGATTTCCATGATAATCACTACTTGTGAATTGAGTTTGATGACAATTGCATGCTTAAAAGGATTGTGAATTGAAAAGAATTTGAATGAATAAATTTTACCTCTTTTGCAAAGCTTTATAATGTGAAAATGTTACCTAAATCATGCTAGGAAATTGAAGTTGAAATCACATTATAAGTTCCTATACTTCTTGTTGAAATGATTAAGGCAATTCGATACTTTCTTTCTTCTTTCTTTGATCATCTAGCTCCTCATTGAAATATTAGCCTCCTTTACCTATCCGGGAATTTGGAGAAGTGAATGAGAAAAAGGCATGTTTGATGTGGGAGGGCCATGAGAGCAATTATTTGCAATCAAATGAATAGAAAGAAATTGTAGGTTTGGGGAAGTCAATCATGACGATGAGTAACTCGGCACCATTCACATAGCCGGGTGTTTGTGTCTTGCCAAAGTCGGATTGAGCAATATTCCTAGCGGATTATGGTATGTGCGCTAAGGGTTTGAGGCATCTCTTGAAAAATTGAGAAACGCCGATCTCCTAGGCTTCGGTTTTTGTGCACCTCTATCCATAACTCCAAAAATAAAGTCGAAAAATGAATAGGAGAGAGCGAAGCTCTAAGTTGAAGTGTTGCGGGAACCGCATAAGAAGAAGAAGGTAGTTGTCCACTTTCCCGGATTTATGCACCACTTTCCCTTAAAGTTTTTCCTTCCCTTCCGTATTCTAAACCTTTTCTTTGAAAGTCGTTAAGATCAAAAGAATGTTATATGACTTGGTGATCTAAATTGAAGTTTCTTGTGATTGATTTTGATAATGTTTGAAGGTTATAATGCTTGCTTGGAAGTCAAATTGGTTCATGAATTTTCTTTGCTTTTACTCTTTAATTGAGTGTGTGAACGTTTGACAAACGATTGAAGCAAGGTTTGAGAATGATCTATTCTTTAGAAGTCACGTTCATCCAAAAAGAAGGTACACATATTTCATCCTAACTCTTGTTTAAAACTTTTTGAAAGACCTTGCTTAGGGACAAGCAAGTGTTAAGTATGGGGTTATTTGTTAGCATGAAATATTGTGATATTTTAGGCATGTTTTCTAAACGTATTTGATTCATATTGATAGTCTTTGATTGAACTTTGTGCATATGTGAGCTAGTATTACCTATATTGTCAATATGGATGTCTACACTAGTTCTATGTTGATTATAGGTGATTTGGAGCTATTTCCGAACGGAATCGAGCAAAGGAGAGTTGATTTGATATGTCCATGGATTGAGGACATTCTTAGGAAGCAAATTGGAGTTTTAGCTTAAGGAATGCACGAGGCTAGGGAAGAATCACGTTCTTGCCCTAAACCACGCTCTAAAATACGGCCGTACTACGAACCACGTTTAATTCCACGGCCGTGGAACCCTGCAAAGGAAGCATGATGCATTCCAGTAACTATTACGGCTGTGGAATATATGGTACAAACCGTGACCTAATCCACGCCCTAAATTACGGTCGTGAGAACTTCCACGACCGTGATCTTGGCGGATCTTTTCGCCACACTTTGAAGCCACGATCTTTTGAAGATTGGGCCGGGCCGATATTTTATCTTGCCCTATAAAAAGACGGACGAAGCAAGATTCCGTCAACACCGCTTAACCCCGCTTACCCTCATTTATCAACGCTTGGGATCGTTCATCTCCGCTTAGAGAATTCCAACGCCGTTTGGCCTTTGCTTGGAAGTATTGATCATCTCATTGGAGATTGAAGTTCGCAGCTGGGAATTACCCTAATCTCGCACTTTTGGTGGAGATTGCTGTTGAGATTTCCGGATTGGCGGAAGATCGAAGCTTTTGGAAGATTTTGCAAGAAGATCTCTCTTCTTGTTTAGGTTTGATTCGGAAAACGGATTGACATCCCGTTTTCCCTTCTTTCCTAAGGTTGTGATTGTTAACTTTATTGTGAATCTTTTGACAACATTCGTTCTTGATTGTGACTTTGAGATTGGTTTGAAGATTATTGAAAGTTCTTGAAAGTTTTCATCTTTCTATCTTTTAATTCTTGAATTGATATCAACATGACTGTTATTGGCTAAAAACCCTTAACAATTCTAAGGTGAAGGGTTGATAGTTGTGGCTTAGATGATGATAGATCGATCGCAAAGAGATTAGACCCTGAGAGTTAGAGAGAATCGCCGACGAACCCTAAATTACGGCCTGTTCTTGAGTCCACGGCCGTGGAACCTCAAGAACTAACCGTGATTTCCCTTTAGTCCACGAACTTGCTTTTACTTTAATCCAAAGTTAAAGATTTGCTTTAACTTAGTTTAGACTTGTCTTTTCTAGGTGGTAGTGAAGCCTCAACAACCTCTACCTCGATTGTGAATGTCACAACCTCAATCGGTTAAGTTAGTCTTGATCCTTGGGTTACAAGTTTGGGTATTTGACACTAATTCTCACCTTTAGAATCTTTCTATATTGAGCCTCAACAACCTGTATAGAGAGTGCCTTGTAGGTGAGTTACATAAGGTTTTTGGAACCTCACCGTACGATTACCTTACATTAGCATACCTTTGCATATCTTAACTCTGTCTTTATATCATTAAGCATATCTTGAATCGATTGCCACAGCTGGATACTTGGATCTTTAGGATTGTTGTTTTCCCAATATTTGCAAAACTCTCATATTTACTCGCTTGATAATCTGCAATCGAATTTGTTCCCACCCAAATCCCTGAGTTCGATACTCTGGAATTCTTGCTAATCTACGTCGATCCGTACATTGCGGGTTCGCTGCTTGATTCTAGTTTTATAAATTTAAAGCTTATTTGCACACACCTTTAGGGGCGAACAGTAATCCCCTAGAATGAGGTATGATTTTGGTTGTGGAATCCACGTTCGTGGAATACAGAGTATGACCGTGGATTCTGACATTCTCAGCCTCATCGTGGAGTTTCTCAAACTCCCCTTCATGCATCTCTTCTTGTGCTTCTAAGGCTTCAATTGCCTCATTGCACTCTTCATCTTCCCCTACATTGGTTAGACTCATAGTAATAACTTTTTGTAAAGGATCGTTAAAGAGAATCGCACTTACCTCCTCTCTAGACAACCCTTCTTCATCTTGGATATCGTAAATATCCTCATCAAAGATCGGCTCCTTCACTAGAGTGGAAACTCTTCTCCTATGTCAAAAGCGAGTCTACCATTCTTGCAATCGACTATGCAGCCGGAAGTTGCAAGAAACGGTCTTCCGAGTATGATCGGGACCGGACTATCTGCAGGAATGTCAAGCACGACGAAATCAATGGGAACAAAGAATTTACCTAGCTTGATCGGGACGTCTTCTACAATACCGACGGGGCGAGTGATGGATCGATCCGTCATGTATAACGTCATCTTCACCGGTTTAGGGTCGCCTAAACCGATCTTCCTACACAATGCAAGTGGTATGATGCTCACACTTGCTCCTAAGTCACATAAAGCGTCATATGTGACATCTCCCACTCCAATGAGAATGCAAAATGACCCCGGATCCTTCAGCTTTGGGGGCATTTTCTCCTTCATGGTCTTGATGAGATCCGAAGAATCCGAACTCATCTTGACTTCACCGAAGTCTTCTAGCTTCCTCTTGTTAGAGAGGAGCTCCTTCAAGAACTTGCCATAAGTCGGCATACCTACAATAACATCAATGAATGGTATGTTAATATGCAGCTTACTCATGAGTTCTATGAACTTACCGAATTGTTTGTCTAGGCGCGCTCGCGCTCTAGATTGAGGGAATGAAAGGGGAGGTTTGTAAGCTGGAGGAGGAACGTAGACGTCTTCCTTCTCCTTCCCCTTCTCCTTGCCCTTCTCTACGGGGACTTCAACGAACGTAGGCTGCGGATCGGTGGTTGTCACTCCGCTCCTAGTTGTAATCGCCATCACCCTTCCCTTAGGGTTGTCCTCCGTCTTTCCTGGAAGTTTCCCTTGATTTCTAGGAACTTCCTCCGCGTGGTTGAACATTTGGTTTTCTAAAACCTTTTGAGCTTTGTCAACCTTAGAAACTTGATCATCAACCTGGATGAGGCGGTTCTCCAACCCTTGAAGCTTTCCCAAAATCGTTTCCAATATGGGATCGGGCTTCTCCTTCCCCGAAGTGTTTCCTCCATTAGATGATTGCCCCTGGCTTTTCAAAGGAGTAGAGGAAGAGGAAGGTGGAGTTAGTGAGTTTGAGTTGGAAGGATAAGAGTTACCGGAATTTTGTTGATTGGAGCGCCAATTGTTGTTGTTTGAACCCCTATTGTTGTTCCAATCGTTGTTCTGATTGTTGTTGTTTCCATTCCAATTGTTATTCCGGTTATTGTTCCGGTTATTATTGTTGCCGCCATTGTTGTTGCCCAAATAACCAACATCCTTCCCTTGTTGCTTTGGGAAGTTGGTCTTGATAGCCTCCTTCAACTCTTTGATCTCATTGTTGAGGGAGAAAATCTGATTTTGAGCTTCGTGTGTGAGCTTTGCTCCTTGCTCCACACGATTTCCCTCCACTTTCCGGTGGGAATACTTCTCTATGACTCTTGCTTGCTTCTCAATGAAGTCCCAAGCGTCATCTTCTCTCATGTCCATGAACGTTCCACATGAGAGGGATTGGAGGTTGAATTGCGTTCCCGCATCCAGCCCCTTGTAGTAAATCTCCAGCAAGGCAAGTTTGGATATGCCATGATGAGGGCAATCCAAGAGCAAATCCTGAAACCTTTCCCAAGATTGAAACAAACTTTCGTTAGGTCTCATGGAAAAAGCATTAATCTTACCTCTAAGTTCCGCCGTTTTGGATGGCGGAAAGAATTTGGTGAGGAACTCCGCGGAAAGGTCTTCCCACGTATCTAGTTTCCCACTAGGAAGAGCTTGATACCAAGATAACGCTTTCCCTTTCAAGGAGAAGAAGAAAGGCTTGAACTTATAGCTGTTGGTAGTAGCGCTCTTTGGTCTCATTGTCTCCATCATACACTCAAAGTTCTGCAAGTGTTGCTGTGGAGATTCAGCGCTTGTCCCGCCAAATTGGTTTTGGCGAACAAGAGTAATGACTTGAGGGTTGAAGCTAAACCCTTGCACATCTTCAGCATCGAAATTCACGCCCAAGCGACGTGGTTGTTGTGTTGGATCCATCCGCTGGCCAAGAGTTCTCGGCTCATTATCTACACGTTCGATCCTCACATTCCTAGGCGGAATGCGGCGATTAGCAGCTCCTTGTGGATGGAAAGGATTTACATTGATCGTGGGATCAATCTCCTCTAGCGGTGCCATGGAAGAATCACTATCATCAGCGGATGAGTGACTTTTTCTTCTAGACCTTGATGCTTTCCTTGAGGATTTCTTGCTTCCCTTATTTTTAAGGTCGCTCATCTCTACCCTCGTCTGGAAGATCATGTCTTGTAGATTGTTAACTTGAGATTGATGACGATTCATCTCATCTTGGCGGAGAGTCTCATTCCATTGGAGTTGAGCTTCCTTCTCTGTCAATTCCGCTTGAAGATCACGTTCGTGTCCTTCAGCCATCTTCTTTTCCTTGCGCTTTTGCCTTAAAGTTTTCTCTAGCTCTTGATCAAGAGGCAAGAGATCTTCGGTGTTCCTAGACCTGCGCATGCACTCAAAGTAATATCAAATAACGAGAGCAAGCTCCCAAGCTTGACAACCGGCTACCGAATTCGGCCGAAACCAAATCCCCGGCAACGGCGCCAAAAACTTGTTCGCCCCTAGAGGTGTGTGCAAATAAGTTTTAAATTTATAAAACTAGAATCAAGCAGCGAACCCGCAGTGTACGGATCGACGTAGTTAAGCAAGAATTCCAGAGTATCGAACACAGGGATTTGGGTGGGAACAAATTCAATTGCAGATTATCAAGCGAGTAAATATGAGAGTTTTGCAAATATTGGGAAAACAACAATCCTAAAGATCAAGGTGTCCAGCTGTGGCAATCGATTCAAGATATACTAATGATATAAAGACAGAGTTGAGATATGCAAAGGTATGCTAATGTAAGGTAATCGTACGGTGAAGTTCCAAAAACCTTATATGACTCACCTACAAGACACTCCCTATACAGGTTGTTGAGGTTCAATATAGGAAGGTTCTAAAAGCAAGAATTAATGTCAAATACCCATACTTATAGTCCAAAGATCAAGACTAACTTAGCCGATTACGGTTATGACACTCACAATCGAGGTAGAGGTTGTTGAGGCTTCACTACCACCTAGAAAAGACAAGTCTAGACTAAATTAAAGCAAATCTTTAACTTTGGATTAAAGTAAAAGCAGGTTCGTAAACTTAAGGGAAATTACGGTTAGATCTTGAGACTCCACGGCCGTGGAACTCAAGAACAGCCCGTAATTTAGGGTTCGTCGACGATTCTCCCTAACTCTCAGGGTCTAATCTGTTTACGGTCAATCTATCATCATCTAAGCCACAACTATCAACCCTTCACCTTAGAATTGTTAAGGGTTTTTAGCCAATAACCGTCATGTTGATATCAATTCAAGGATTAAAAGATAGAAAGATGAAAACTTCCGAAAACTTTCAATAATCTTCAAACCAATCTCAAAGTCACAATCGAGAACAAATATTGTCAATGGATTCAGAATAAAGCAAACAATCACAATCTTAGGAAAGAAGGGAGAACGGGATGTCAATCCGTTTTCCAAATCAAACCTAAACAAGAAGAGAGATCTTCTTGCAACAATCTTCCAAAAGCTTCGATCTTCCGCCAATCCGGAGATCTCAACAGCAATCTCCACCAAAAGTGCGAGATTAGGGCAAATCCCAGATGCGTACTTCGATCTCCAATGAGATGTCAATGATTCCAAGCAAGAGCTCAAACGGCGTTGAAATTCTCTAAGCGGAGATTAACGAGGTGTAGGCGTCGATGACGGGCTTGTGGAAATCGCCAAAACTCCCTAAGCCAAGATGACGGAATCTTCCTTCGTCCGTCTTTTTATAGGGCAAGATAAAATATCGGCCTGGCCCAATCTTCAAAAGATCGTGGCTTCAAAATGTGGCGAAAAAGATCGCCAAGATCACGGTCGTGGAAGATTCCACGACCGTAATTTAGAGCGTGGATTATGTCACGGTTTGAACCATATGTTCCACGGCCGTAATAGTTACTGGAATGCATCACGCCTCTCTTTGTAGTGTTCCACGGCCGTGGAACTAAACGTGGTTTGTAGTACGGCCGTATTTTAGAGCGTGGTTTAGGGCAAGAACGTGATTTTTCCCTAGCCTCGTACATTCCTCAAGTTGAACTCCAATTTGCTCCTAATAATGCCCTTAATCCATGGACATATTCAATCAACTCTTCTTTGCTCGATTCCGTTCGGAAATAACTCTCAATCACTTATATTTCAACATAAAGCTAGTGTAGATATCCATATCGACAATATAGGCAATACTAGCTCACATATGCAACGATGCTCAATCAAAGACTATCAATATGAATCAAATACGTTTAGAAAACGTGCCTAAAATATCACAATATTTCATGCTAACACTCATTAGATAGGTTTCCATTCCATTCATGCATGTTTCCGCATTAGTTCGTGATGTTTACACTTAATTCATGCATATTGTCAAAATAGACGTCTACACGAGCTTTTGTCGGTTATGTAGGTGTTTTGGTAACCTTTGAAACATTATTGATCATACCCGAGGTTCGAGCCTCATGATGGTCCAGATTTATGGTTCCAAATGACTCATGCTTAGAGGAAAGAAGAAGGCAAGGACCTTAGTTGGTGCAAGGCTTGGTCTAACTCATGTTTAAGTGGTGTTTGGAGCTAGAATTGTGCCATTTCGGTCCATGGCTTGCCCATCTCGGCCGAGATGCTCCCCTTGGGCCAACCGAGATCCTTTGTTGGACCACCACGACACGTGGCACCAACTCTCTTGGTCCTACCCTTACTTTTGGTGGAGTACTTAAGCATTGTTGCAGGCTATTTTTGGACATCTTTGGACAGTCCCCTTTTGGTTCCTTGGACTCTTCCATTGTAGCTTCTCTTCCAAGCACCCTTGTGGGTTTTTTTTGGAAGAGGTTAGTGTAGATTTTAGCTTTAGAGTTAGATTTGAGGGGTTTTGAGTGAGGTTTCCATTATTGACTACTTAGAGTAGCTCTTGAAGCCTTTGTAAGATTGTGGTAACCTCTATTTTAGCTTATTAATGTCTTTTTTTTGGTCTTATCTTTATTTTCTACCTATGACTTGCAAGCATGCTTTATTTATGAAGTTTGATCTAGATTTGTATGTTATTGGCTGAGTAGATGTGATTCCAGGGTGAAGGAATGAATGTTATGCCTTGGACTATGATTGTACGGACTTGCATGTTAGCTTAGGATGGATTTGTGTTTGAAACCCTATCTCAGTTTAGGATCTCAGCGTGTTCTTCATCCATTTCGGCCGAGGTGTTCTTGATCCACCCGAGATTGTGAGTTGTTGTTCTATTGTTGATATATCTTGATGTTAAGAAGTAGATGTGTTGAAATCCTATTGTTTCTTGAGCCCAATCTAGCCTAGGGTGACCTTTGGTAGCACCTTTTTGAGGGATGAGACTTACCCGGTAATTTCCTCTTTTAGATACATAAGATGATGAACTCTAGGTAGTAGTGAGCCTCGACAACCACTATTGGATTGAGTGTGCTAGGATCGTTGCCTAAGACTTACCTTTTTCGAGACTTTCACGGTAAGGAGGGGTTTGACCCTTAGTTAGTGACCGGTTTGTGTAGAATTCTTGACCTTAGTTCCTTGAGACTTACTCGGTAATAGGGCTTAGGTTCGAGACTAGTGGAGTATGAGACTTACCCGGTAATTGCTCCCATTAGAGAAACACCCAACTCTGAACAACCGCAGCTTTCCTTTGATCATTAGATGCATGAGTCCTTTGGCATAATTAGAATTCTGAATCTCTAGAATCCGCATTTCTTACCTCTTATCTCCTATCTTTGTGTTTGTGTGTTGTTTGCTTGTTTATGCGCATATATCTTGTGATCCTTGTTTGATCACCAAAAACCACCAAAAATATTGTGTTCTGCCTTTCTTTATTTCTTGTCTTGTCTTTGTTTGGATATACACTATCTTTGATCATTGAGTGGCTTGATTTCACCTCAGTCCTTGTATTCGACCTTGGAATACTTTCCTTTCTACAAAACGATCCATAGACTGTGGGTTTCGCTAGGTAGTTTAAGATTTTAGTTCGAGTTTATAATTGTAAAGCTTTTTATGCTACCTTTCTAGCGTAACAACAATCTTCACCATAAATCACCTTAAAAATATCAACAAATTAACAATTTGATGTTCAAAATTTTATAGAAACGCACATTAGTGAAGAGCGTGATTGCACTATTATTGAATCTACCGGACTGCGTAGTGTTACAAGAAATCATTCGGACAAGCAGGAAGGGAGTATTAGATTTGTTTGGTCTATATTATCTGACATGAGTGGAAAACATTGTAGATTAGTAAATTATGGTAATAATATACCAATTTATTTAAGGAGTCGTTTTGTATCAATATCCTGATTAAATGCATCACTCATACTCATATCCGGTGTTTGGTATTTTAGGATATCAGTATCAATTTTAGGATGTCGGTATCACAATTTGTTACCTAATACCCCAATTTTCTCAGTATGATACCGTAATATCTTTGAAGGTATCGGGTCTTTCTTTCCAAGTTGTTTCCTTTCCACTCTCAACATTTCTCCCGCCGACCTCTAGTTACTACTACCGCCGATCGGAGCAAAGAGTCGCCATCGTTGTTATCCTACTCAGATCTAGGGTTTATAAATGAGAGCAAATCTGATATATGGAAGATGCGCACGAGCAGAGCGAAAGGCATGGCCTTGGCCTAGGTGTCGCCAGTTAGCCATGGCCTAGTTGTCGCCAATTAGGGCGTGTTTAGTTAGACATTAGGCTAGGTGTTGTCAGTTAACCTAAAGTGAATATATAAAGGTCAATATCACTAACTGGACCTTTTAGCAATATTGTTCTATTTAAGTAGACTCATTGCATAATCTCATTTAGTAAATATACCCCTAATTAGAGTAATAGTGCATGTCAATTAGAGTGGTAGAAAATAAAGGGGTACATTGACCAAAAGAAAATAGAAAAGAGCATATATGGCCAAATTTTTCCTTATAGAAAGGCTTGAAGTATAAAGTGTTAGGGCATTTTGTATTACTGAGACTTTAAGGCATGGAATCGATGTCTTTAGAGTGATATTCACTCCGTTATTTTATTTTTGAATTTCAAGTAAATTCACTCCCATGGATATAACAAAGTCAAAGTTAAAGATTCACAATTCTCAAAAATAAGCAATTCTAGCAAGTATAATATAAATTAGAAAGAATTCGATGAAGTAACCTCTTTTTTATGAACTTTTGTTTTGTATAACTCTCTATTTTTATGACTTACCACTATTAATCTATTAAGGGTATATTTACTAAATGTGATTATGCTATAGATACTATTAATAGAGTAAATATGGTAAAAGGACCTAGTTAGCAAATTTGACCTTTAAATTATGAATACGTTTATTCCTTTGATAATGAAATTGAAGATATGTCTTGTAACTGTAAACAATTCTAGCAAGTATGCCCTGTTATCATAAACTACAAAGTTGTAGATGGGGTCATTTATTCCTTTGATAAGGAAACTGAAGATATGTCCTGTAACTGTAAACTTTTGTTTTGTATAAACGTTGTTGCATTGTCGGGTCATTTTCATCCTCTTTATTTTGGAATCTCGATTTATCATAAACTACAAAGTTTTAGATATTAAAAATAAATTTGAAACTAGTACTTGTGGGTCTTCTAACTCCAAACGCAGCTCCAGATATAGGCATTTTACAGAGAGTGCGTAAATTTGACAGCTTAGCCGGATCGAGCGGAATATGACTTAACTTGACCACGCTCGGAGTGAGCATTTTTGGCTTCATATTTGGGCTCTTGGGGATCACATCATCCTCCCTCTCTTCAAAAGGATGCGTCCTCGAATCTGAATCATCCATGGAAGGGGCGAGGGGAGCAAAATAGGCGATTGAGTGGGATCCGATAGTTGAAGAGCGGGACCCGGTGAAGGAGTAGATGGTTGTGGAGGAGTAGATGGTGGTGGAGGCACATGATCCGGTGGACGAGGAGGCTGGGCAAGTGAAGCAGCCTTCGGTGGTGATATAGGCGGTGATATGTACTTTGTTTTGCTTGTTGCTTTCTCAACTCGGCTCGTTGGAAAGTAAGTCGCCTCCTTCATCCATTTTTCGAACACTCTACGGCGCCGATCTTCCTCTTTTTTTTTCGAGCCTCCTTTTCTCGACGACGACGTCGGTCTTCTTCCTCTTGTTTACGAGCTTCCTCTTCACGCTGACGGGCTTATTTTCTCTTTCGTCGTTTTCGTAGTTCTTCATCAACCGCCTCATAAAGATCGTCTTTCATTTCACTCAAACGAAGATAACCATCGTCATACTCTCGAATAGCCCATCGAACGTATACTCCGTTTATTGTTCTTTTTCGATCGCGTCTTGACATTCCCGAACAATTCACAACTTATAACAAGTTTGATTACAAAATCAACCGAGTATGCAAACTAGCAAAATCCGCAAACCGAACAAACAGACTAGTACTTTCCTTTCTTTTTTTTATTATTTTTTTCAAATAATAAAGCAGCTCTCCATTTTTTTTTTCTTAATATGCTGCTACGTCACTTTTTTTTTTTGAAAGAAAGAAGATGAGCAATATTGACAAGAGATGTGTTGAACACGTACCGTAGGCTCTAATACCAAATGATGTGATCGAGATCGCCTCGAACATAATGAACCGGCGGTACGATTCCACTTGACTCAAACGGTATGAACGAGATGAAGATGAATAGATTTGAAGGATCGAAATCCGGATATGATGAGCAAACTCCCTCCGAATCTCACTTCGTAAATCTCTCAAATCGAACGCCTCACCCTCGGAATCGCACTCCGGGTTTGACGAACCTTCGCTGTCTTCGCCTCTCAGTACGACAATTCCTTTAGCATCTCACCAAAGGTTGTGAAAACTAAGCCTCTCACCTAGATTTCGGGATGATTTTGAGAAAACCAACAAAACGTTTTTAGAGAATACTCTCTTTGATTCAACTTCAACTTAACTTGTCTTACATATGAGATGAAAAAACCTTATTTATAGGCTGGAAAACTCAACCTAAATACAAGAAAATAAAAGAAAAAAGCGATAAATTAAAACCGGAAATATGAAGAGTTGAGCGGGACTTGATTCATGGCAACTAATTAAAGCTAGAAATACGAAGAGTTGAAAGAGATTTGATTTAATGCAACTTGGGCTTCTTTTATGGCGTGGAAGGGAAATAGTCGGACTTGTCTTGATGGATGAAAAATATGGACTGGATTGGTCGTGTATGTGTGCTTCATATCCACCTTGCATGCCTCAATGCATGATCTTGGTCAAAAGTCCACACAAGTATAAACGTTGTTGCATTTTCGGGTAATTTTCACCCTCTTCCTTTTGGAATCTCCACTTATCATAAACTACAAAGTTGTAGATCTTGAAAATACATTCGAAAGTGGTACTTGTGGGTCTTCTAACTCAAAATGCAGCTCCAAATATAGGCATTTTACAAAGAGTGCGTAAATTTGACAACTTAGCCGGATCGAGCGGATATGACTTAACTTGACCACGCTCGGGGTGCGTAAATTTGAGCGATTTTCAATCAAAAGTTGTGTTTTTACTTTGAAAATAACAAACCTAGAGACTAAGGTGAGAGGCCAAAGTTTCGAAACCCACAAGGTGAGAGGCCGAGTGGTGTCCTTACGGTGAGAGGCTAGAAGGAGATACAAGGAACGAGGCTGGACGATCCTTGCTCGGCATATCTCAATCAAAAAAATAATAAAAAAGAAGTATATGGAAGGAACAACACCGGTGGATCCTCGCGTTCAATCAACGACGAGCGCGTCATTTGGTATCAAAGCCTACGGTACGAACTCCGCACAACTCTCTACGGTATTTCTCATCTTCTACCAAAAAAAAGAATTTTTTTTTTCATATTTCTATCTCCCCTGCAATATCCCGCCATGGAATAAATTATCCCTCCATTTCCTTGAGTCTACATTCAACCCCCTGCATACACACAATTACACATAACCCACTCAACCTTTCCCATTTCCCTTTTAATTTACAAACCTTAATCAGCCCAAAACCCACCTAATCACCTTCTCACTTAATTAGCCACTCTAATCAATCTACCCCTTACCCATTCCCACAAAAGAGATGCTTTATTATTTAAAATAAAAAAGAAAAAGAAAATAAAGAAAAAAGTAGAAACGCAGCTTGAATAAAAAAAAGAGTACGAGTTTGGTTATTTGGTTTGTGGAATTTGCAAGTTGTAACTCGAATAATTTGTTTGGTTGATTGTACTAGTTTGCATACTCGAGTTGATTTTTGTAATCGAGCTTGTTGTAAATTGTTGTACCGATCCGAAATGTCAAGACATTTAGAGAAAAGAACGATGACGTAATGATACGTTTGATTGGCTATTCGAGAGTATGACAATGGTATTCTTCGTTTGAGTGAAATGAAAGACGATCTTTACGATGTCGTGTATGAATAACTACGAATACGACGAAAGAAAAGAGAAGCCCGTCGCCGTGAAGAGGAAGCTCGTAAACAAGACGAAGAAGACTGACGTCGTCGTCGAGAAAAGGAGGCTAGAAAACAAGAAGAAGATCGACGACGTAGAGCGGTCAAAAAATGGATGAAAGACGCGGCTTATTTTCAATCTAGCCGAGTTGAAATAGGGGCAAGCAAATCGAAGTACACATCACCACCTATTCCACCATCGAAGGTTGCTCCACCAGCCCAGCCTCCTCGTCCACCGGATCATGTGTCTCCACCACCATCTACTCCTCCACCGGGTCCCGCTCTTCAACTATCGGATCCCACTCCATCGCCTATTGCTCCCCTCGCCCCTTCCATGGATGATTCGGATTCGAGGACAAATCCTTTTGAAGAGAGGGAGGGTGATATGATCCCCGAGAGCCCTAACATGAAGCCGAAAATTCTCACTCCGAGCGTGGTCAAGTTAAGTCATATTCCGCTCGATCCGGCTAAGCTGTCAAATTTACACACTCTTTGTATAATGCCTATATCTAGAGATGCGTTTGGAGTTATAAGACCCACAAGTACTACTTTCGAAGGTATTTTTAAGATCTACAACTTTGTAGTTTATGATAAATCGAGATTTCAAAAGGAAGAGGGTGAAAATGACCCGACAATGCAACAACGTTTATAGTGGTGTGCACTTTTGACCAAGATCATGCATGGAGGCATGCAAGGTGGATACGGAGCACACGTGCACGACCAATCCAGCCCATATTCCATTCATCAAGACAAGTCCGAATCTTTCCCTTCCGCGCCATAAAAGAAGTCCTAGTTGCATTTAATCAAGTCTCATTCAAATCTTCGTTTCCCGCTTTAATTAGTTGCCATGAATCAGGTTCCGCTCAACTTTTCGTATTTCCCGTTTTAATTTATCGTTTTTTTATTTTATTTTCTTGTATTTGGGTTGAGTTTTCCAGCCTATAAATAAGGTTTTTCCATCTCATATGTAAGACAAGTTAAGTTAAAGTTGAATGAAAGAGAGTTTTCTCTAAAAACGTTTTGATGGTTTTCTCAAAATCTTCTCCAAATCTAGTTGATAGGCTTAGTTTTCACAACCTTTGGTGAGATGTTAAAGGAGTTGTCCTAGTAAGAGGCAAAGACAACGAAGGTTCGTCAAACCCACAGTGCGATTCCGAGGGTGAGGCGTTCGATTTGAGGGATTCCCGAAGTGAGATTCGGAGAGAGTTTGCTCATCATATCTAGATTTCGATCCTTCAAATCCATCCATCTTCAGGTCGTTCATACCGTTTGAGTCAAGTGGAATCGTACCGCCAGACCTTCGTGTTCGAGGCAATCTCAATCACGTCACTAGAGGAGCCGTCCAGTCGTGAAATGGAGCAACCGACCAGTCACTTGCATCGAACAACCGCCCAGTCACTTGTATCGAGCAATCACCTAGTCCCTTGCGTGAAGGAGCCGCCCACCTGGATGAGCCGACCAATCGCTTGCCTGGATCAGCCGCTGCCTAGAGGAGCCGCCAAATAGCAAGCGTGGATATTGTGGTTCCTGCCGCTGCCTGTTGCGTAAAACAGATGGAGAAGAAGGTCGGAGAAGTTAGGGTTTGTAGTGTTTGCTTCAATTCAAATTATTTTAAATTACAAAAAAACATCCGTATTTCATATTTACGTTTATGACCCCATATAGCCTTACAAAGTTAATTACATATTTTGGCCCATGTTTATAATTACATGAAAGGCCCAGAGTTTTAAAAATTAACAAATTGCCCCAATTTGATTATTATAGATTTTGACCCAACTTTATCAATAATAGATATGCTCCTTTTTATAATTTTCGATAGGCTTGTGCATGTAACTCGATTGACTTCGACTTGTGTAACTCGATGACTTGGACTTGTGTAACTCGATGGGTTGGACTTGTGTAACTCGATGGGTTTGGACTTGTGTAATTCGATGGGCTTGAACGTGTGTAATCGAACCTTGTGTAAATGACGGAATTGTGTAACCAAACATTGTGTAAATGAAATACTTGTGTACATGACTTTAACTTTTCGATTGTGTAACTCAACTTTGTGTAAACAAACGGAACTTGTGTAATTGAAAAATGACCGAATTTGTTAACTATATAAAATGACACAGCACATGAAATTGTGTACTAACATTGTGTTATTGAAATTATGTATTAACATTGTGTAATTGAAATTGTGTATTAATATTGTGTATCCTCAAATGAATACACAAAGTTTAATTAGTCCAGCTAGTATAAGGGTGGAGGGAGGGCCTGTCATCCAGAGTTCGAAACTCACTAGCTATAGCATTTGTATTTTGGTTAACTTGAATGGATATAATTTTTATTCATAGCGGATTAATATATATTTTGTGGGTCCTTGACCTACTGTTTTGTGGACCCTTGACTTACTGCTTTGTGAGTCCTTTCACCTGTTTTGGCTAAGTTGAACTATAATTTTTATTCATAACTATTTTGCGGGTCGTTCACCAACTATTTTGTGGGTCCGTGAGTTGTTAAATATTTTCAACGATTTTGTTATCCACATCGAATACTTTAAGCGCTTTTGCTATCCCACATCAAGGACCTACAAAACAGTAGTTCAACGACCCACAAAACAGTATAAATGAAAGTCGTTGGCCTACTATTTCGTGGGCCACTAAGTAGTTTTATCGAATTTTTTTTAATCCATATTGATTATCAAGTAAGGTTGATAGTTTGAGAACTTTTTTTTTTGAAAATTTAATGTATTAGAAATCAGTAGGGTTTACATGGGGTCTACTTGACCCAAGAGTACATGAGATGCAAAGGGAGGAGACTATTCTAAGTGAATTCCAAGGATTCTAGCCCACATTTTCGAGTTGGGGGATCGGTCTTTCCAAGTGCTTGAAGTGAAGTTCTTAATCGAGTTGATGATGTTTTGAGCACACTTTGTGGGATGAGTAAAGTTGTTGTTGAGAACTTGCATAAATGGAGGTTTGCACAATAAATAAATCATACATTTTTTTGTCATTTTGGCTAAGTTGAAGTATAATTTTTATTCATATAATTAGTATCCGTTTTATGGATCGTTGACCTACAGTTTTCAGCGATTTTGTTATCCCACATCGATTATCAAGTAAAGGTGATGGTTTGAGAACTTGTATAAATAGAGGGTTTAAATATTAAACAAATCATACATTTCTTAACCTTTTGGATAGGTTGAACTATAATTTTATTTCATAACGGATTAATATCCGTTGTATGGGTCGTTGACCTGTTGTTTTATGGGTCGTTGACCTACTATTTTGAAATATTTTAGTGTTTTTTATATTACACATCGAAGGTTGATAGTTTGCGAACTTATATAAATAGAGAGTTTTTTTTGCTTAGTTAAAGTATAATTTTTATTCATAACATATTAATATTATTTTCAACGGTTTTGCTATCCCACCTTGATTATCAAGTAAGGCTGATGGTTTGAAAAACTTGTATAAATAATGGATTTGAAGATAAATCAAATCATACATTTATTGGTCTTTTGAGTAAGTTACAATATATTTTTTTTATTCATAATGGATTAATATATGTTATTTGGTTGACCTACTATTTTGTGAGTCGCTAAATATATTTTTTTGGTCTTTTGACTAATTTGCAATATATTTTTTTTATTCATAATGGATTAATATCTGTTATTTGGGTCATTGACCTACTATTTTATGGGTCGTTGACCTACTATTTTTTGGGTCGCAAAAAATATTTTTAACGATTTTGCTATCCCACATCAATTATTTGTATGGGTCGTTAAGCTGCTGTTTTTGGGTCGCTGAATATTTTCAGCTATTTTGTTATCTCATCTCGATTACCAAGTAAGGCTAATAGTTTGAGAACTTGTATAATTAGAGGGTTTGAAGATTAAACAAATCATACATTTCTTGGCCTTTTAATCAATTTGAACTCTAATTTTTATTCATAACGGATAAATATTTGCTATACATCACGTAATGTTGATACTTTGTGAACTATTTATTATGTGGGTCGTTGAATAATGGTTTTGTCAATCGTTAACCTACTGTTTTGTGGGCCGCTAAATATTTTTATGTCCTTATATCGAATCAATTATATACTTAAAGTAATTTTTTGTTTATATCACCAACATACGCAACTTTCAAATCATGTTATTAGCAAATACATGTGCAAAACACGAGATATAAACTAGTAAAAGGAACAAAACAATATACATAATTAGCGCCTATTACTAGCTTCATCAGTGAAATTTTGACCATTGTTCTAAAATGGTTTGAACCACTAACATATAAAAGAGTTGAAAATATTTGTCACTAAAAAGGGACGTGGTATATACATGGTGCTCAAATTTAAAGGGCCAACATAATTCACAAGATGTCGGCATCATATCTATCTTTAACTCTGACGGATTGTGTCGGTGTCCAATTTTTTATTTTATTTTCAAACAAGGCGCTGGCGCCCAATTTTTATTTTTATTTTTTTAAAAAAATGGACGTCTATGTCTTTTATTTAATTGACCCTCTTTATCATTCCGAATTTATCCTTTATCAATTTTCTGATTTACTGCGATGACACATTTTTTTAAAAAATATGAATAATAGATAATGGCTTGTTGTTATGCAAATTTTTTGAATTCCTCAATAAAAAAAACAACTTCACTATAGAATTTTCTTGTTTTCGCACAAAATAATACCAACGACTTATGACTCGTCCGCCATTGACCGGTTTACCGGTCCGGTTTACGGTCCATGTTTTATTGAAAACCCGGGTTACGGTCCGGGTTCAGTTTTGGACCGTATTAAACCGTAAAGCGGGTTGAATCGTAAAATGCAAATATTCGGTCCTGTCCGGTCCGGTTTGGTCTAGTCTGGTTCGATCTAGTCCGGTCAAGTCCGGTCCGGTTACGATTTGGGACCGAAAAACCTCACCAAAATTGCACAATTTACCTACAAACCGGTCCGGTCCAAACATTCAAAATTGCACAATTTAGGTACTAACCGATCCAACCCGAAATCGGACCGCTCTTAACCGGACTATTACGGTCCGGTTCTGGTCCAGTCTACGGTCCAGAGTGCTATCAACTTGCGGTCCGGCCGGACCGTATGCACAACCCTAGGTTAAAGAGGATGATTGGGATGAGATTTATGAAAAAAACAAACGCCTTGAGATAACAACTTACTTTAAAATTTTAATGAATAATTATTTTTAGTGGATTGACTAAATCTATTTATAAATAAGCATTGTTTTTTTCGATTTAGGCGTCAGTGGAATACGAGTTTTTTACACGTGTATTTAATTTTTTTGATAAAAAAAACTAATAATGTTCATAACTCTGAAGATTATTTTGCACAATAGAGCACCCATATTCTCATGACAACAAACAAAACCAAGTAATATGCGAGAGAAACGTTTAAATTACCAATTAACCATAAACTTAATAGAAAAGGAATAATTAAACCTTCTAACTATGTTTTTTTTAGAAGATAATACTTTTTAAATAAAATTCTACCAAGATAAGTTTAAATAATAATAATAATGATAATAATAATAATAATATAAACTAAACAGAATATAAATTATATAATACTTGACGTTGTAATTGTATCCCAACAAAATAGCATGTAATATTTTTCCAAGATTCACGTAAATATTATTTCAAAAGATACTAACTAGAATTAGATCTAAGAAATCCCTAATAGATTATTGTAACAAACCCTCTATTTATTTCAATTGATAGACAAAGAGATAGAGAGTGGGAGACCTCACGCATAGATCGAGAGAATAGCACACAACATAACCCTAAGGTTAATGTAACTAACATACAAATTGGGTAGGATTAACCGCATATAATAATAATAATTATAATAAAAATAAAAATAATAATAAACTTTACTGCATATAGTAACAAATCTTGTAATTGTATGATCCCAACAAAATAGTCTCTACCTTTTTCCCAAGTAAAATACAAATTGGGTAAGATTAGAAGGTATATAGGATTATATTCTGTCAAGTCATCGTATACTTCTACATGCTCTATACTAATTGGTTCCAAAAAATCAAATATTCAAAGGCCATTATATTCAACCTTGAACTGATGAGAAACACTTCCAAACCACCGGTACAACCACCAGTCGAGGTCATGAACAACTCCCCCGATAGTGATTTCCGGGAGATTCTTGATGCGTTGTTTCCGGAAGGAAGCGATAATGAACAACACGAGTAAGTAGTTCACCTTTGAGGGACGTTGATTATTTTGTTTTTTCCTGTTCTCCTCTTTTCTGTCTCTTGAATGGTGTTTATTTTGCTCAATTTTTTAAAAAATATTTTGTAACTATTTTCTTTTTTTGCAGTTTTGGTCAAGGTTTTGTCCCCTCCAATCTTCAAACGCATCTCCCTCCAATCTTCAAACGCATCAGCATAGCCAGCAACCAGAATTTGCTAATACGGGCAACGATGAACAACACAAGTACGTATTTCAACTTCACCTATATTATTGTAACAAATATTCGTGTAGGACACGGTTATAAACTAGTTTAGGTAGCGTAAACAAAAGTAAAAAGCTGGTACTTGTTAATTAAATATTATACTAATTGAAAATAATATATTATTAGTCAAAGTAATAACTACATACAACGTAAACAAAAATAAAAAGCTGCACATTTTATTGGTTAAAGTAATAACTACTTGTTAATTAAAACTAACCTTTTAAAATTTCCTAAATAACAAAAGTTTTTTTTTTATATTTTGAACATATTATTGTATTCAATTTCTGTTTTATTTATAATATAATTGATCTTGCGAGTGTATCCTAACTAAATAGCCTGTAATTTTCTTCCAAGATAGATTCACATAATAATATATTGCAAAAGACTAATGTAAGGAAAATATGAACGGAGTAGGATTGAGTTCCAAAAGTAAAAAATTTAATCAGAGGGTCATTATTCTTGAACTGATGACCAAAATCAAAATGATCGAGAGGATTTAAAATTACTCCTTACAATAGTAATTACTATTTTTTAAAAAATTGGATATATATATATACACTAAATTTGTAGGATATTAGATTCTACCAACTCATGACTACACTATATATGCAATTAGATTTGTTTTTTTTCCGTAACAAACAATAAAAATCTTAATAAATCATACCAAATCACAGTTAAGACATATTTTTTAAAAAAATTATCTACTTATAGTAATCACAAATATATTTTTGGTTACAGATTTTTTAAAAAATTACCTGCTTATAGTAATAACCAATATATTATTGGTTGAGAAATATTTTTGTTCAGAAACAAGCAATAAAAATCTTAATAAATCATATCGAATCACAGTTAAAGACATATTTTTTTAAAAAAATTACCTAGTTATAGTAATAATGATTATATTATTGGTTGAAAAATATTTTGATGTGGATAAAATTTGTTACATATTTTATCCAATTGAAGGACTTCCCCTCCACGCAAGCTAGGTTTAGGGATATATATATAATATGTTGACTCTTGTGTTCCTACCTTCCGCTCAATCAATATTTTCCGGAGTCCCTGCTAAATTTTGTGTATTAGATTCAGACTTGCATTAACTATTATGTGATATTCTCTTGGATGGGTAACCAAGAACAACTCCATTCCTTGGATGGGTAAGTATTTGGAGTCCACGCTAGCTTTAGGAATATATGTTGATTATTGTCTTCTCATTTTGTCGAAGTTTAAGTCCCTGCAGTAAGTTTACTTTTTCTGCAGTGACTTTTGAGCCCTCAAATTGTTTTCTTTTTCTGCAGTTTTGGTCAAGAGTTTGTCCCCTCCAATCT
This sequence comes from Fagopyrum homotropicum, assembly GCA_033239125.1. Lineage (NCBI taxonomy): Eukaryota > Viridiplantae > Streptophyta > Magnoliopsida > Caryophyllales > Polygonaceae > Fagopyrum > Fagopyrum homotropicum. Next base: position 150,960,890 of record BSWB01000002.1, read on the forward strand.
TCAAACGCATCTCCCCTCCAATCTTCAAACGCATCAGTACAACCAGCCGCTAGAATTTGCTAATACGGGAAACGATGAACCACACAAGTACGTCTACCTAGATTATTGTAATATATATTCGTGTAGGGCACGGCTATAAACTAGTTTAGGTAGAGTTATCTCTACCATAACTATTTTTTCTAAGCACTTTATAAATAATCCCTCAATTCGTTTTTCTTTGACTGCAGTTTGGGTGAAGTCTATGTCTCCCTGTCGTCTTTCGACAACTTCGAGTTTAACCTTGAACCTGATTCTTGCATTTCCAATCCAATTCTATCCTTGGAAGATCCTGTCCCCGACACCGGAATCATTGTCCAGCCATCACTGCAACCACCATTCGAGGTCTCGAACAACTCTAGCGTCCAAGTACATCAACCAGAAATTCTCCCTCCGATCGAAAGCCATGAACAACCCCAATGGAAGAACGTGAATCGTGGGTCCATGAAAGAGCATGAGTAAGTAAACTTATACCTTTGTAATTCCTCCGTTCTGGATCTTCTTTGAATGGTGCTCAAACGTTTTCATAAAAGTGTCTATAAATTGTTTCATGCCCTTTTGAGATTTATTTCCACTACCATTAGCATTAGCATTTGCTCAATCAATATTTTTTCTGCACGTACTAAGTTTTGAGCTTTATAAATAATCCCTTAATTCGTTTTACGTGTTCTACAGTTTCGGTGAAGATTATGTCTCGAAGTTCTCGGAACTTGAAGTTGTGCTCATGGAAGACGAGTATGTCACTCTTTAATTTGGGTGCTCCCAAGTAGATCACAGTGTTGTTAATATAATTATCTGTTCACATAGGGGGTCAAGGACAAGGTTCTGTTAATGTAGAAAATCAAATCATTCAAATATATGATTAGCAAATGAATAAAGTGGTTTATAGAAGTTTAACAGATGACAAGATTGGATATAGTGAAGATGGACTAAGTTTACAGATATCTTAACGACCAAATATGAGAATACAAGTGGAACCAACTGAGAAAGTAAAGATGATGGGAGATATCCCACATCGTCAACAACTTGATATTTTGATTCTTGTGTTCCTTCTTTCATCTATAAACCGTGTCATACCCTTTGAGCTTTATTTTCATATTAGCATTACATTGAGAGAAGAGTTTTTTATTTTTATTTTTTCTTTTTCTGCAGTCTCTATCTCTCTCTCAACAACTTCGACGCCAACTTTGAAGATGAGCTCATTGCTTGCGTTTCCGATCCACGTCAATCGCCCGAATATCCTGCCCCGGACACCGGAATCAATGTCCAGCCACCACCCGTCCTCGAGGTCCCCAACAACTCTTCCGCTAAAGACAACACCACAAGCAATCCTAATGCATTAATGACCAGTCGAGTTCTCCTCGATACTAGCAGTCCGGCCATCTACGCCGCCCAAGTACATCTCCCTCTGGAATTTTCTCCGATCAGCGGCAACGTGATTCCTTGCTCCATGAAAGTGAATAAGTAAGCAAATAATGAATCATCATACGTACCTAATTGGTTCAATATATTAACTTAATATTTCTCTTTGCAGTGAAAACCCTAATCAACATTCAACCTTCAACCGCATCGAGCTGCCACCAGTCGGAAACACTAATCCGCCTCATGCTGGCAACGTGAATCATTGATCCATGGATAACTTCTTGTCGAACCTTCAATCGGGCAATCAAGCTTTGCATTTTGAGCAGGAATATCATATCCCGCTGTACACCGGAAACCACTTCGAGCAGCCACCATTACCACCGGTTGTGATCCATAACGAGGCTTCTTATAATGATATGTTTTATCCTCCTGCGATGTCCATCATCTCCGGGGTTCCCTTTCCCTCGCCTGAAAGTACTCTGATTTGCAGCCATGGACGGCCCCGGCCCCAAGGGAAAGAAAGTGATTCGTTGGTCTGAGAAAAAGCATGAGTAAGTAAAACCTTGACTATTCTCATTAATGTCATCACAATCACAATTAAACGTAATGTGTTTTAATGCTAACTTGTTTTCCCATTAATTAATGAATGTGCAGACTCTTTTTGATGGGACTCGAAGTGTACGGGAAAGAAAAATGGACTAAGATAGCAAAAGAGTTTGTCAAAACACGATCTCCATTCCAAGTTGCGAGTCATGCTCAGAAACACTTCATTCATCAAGACAAGGTGGTAAACACCACCACGGAGACCGCCAGGAAGAAGAGAAAAAGCATATATGACATGACCATTGATGAACGGCTTTGTCGGATCCAACCGTTTCCGTATAATCATCCTAGATAGGCTTTGTTTGTACATAGGCTCTGTTGTGTATTAGCTTCGGGCTCAATTAGCTCAAGGGTTTTTAAGAATGTTTATTACATACATTAACTAACTGTACCCAAACATAATTCACCCATGAAGAAGCAGTGTTTTGATGCTTTCGATCAAGTATCAACACACCTGCACTTCAAAGATGGGACTGTGTTGCTAAACTTAATAAGTGAAGGTGGAAAAAAAAATTAGAACAACTTTATACATCTGATACAAATGTTTCAAACAATCTTATAATAGCTAGAATCATCATGCTTTATCTCATTGATTTTTCAGTGACAAGTTCACCTGGTACACAAACTCGGTATCCTTCAGCAAATGTATGCAACGCAACGTTTAGAAAGTTCTCAGAGACATTCTTATACAGTAAGAGGTGTGCATGACTTGATTCGTAATAAGCTTATACTTAGGAGTGACACTAATAAGCTTATACTTAGGAGTGACACTAATTGACAAGATCATTAAAAAATACAAGCCATGGAAAGACTCGTGCTTATTTTGGGTCACTAGCTCATATTTTCATTCTTCACAAATAAAAGGTATTTAAACTATACAAACTACATGTAGAAGTTTGTTGTGGCAGTATATTCTTTGTAGTAAAAGAATTTGAGTCGATGGTATTTGGTGTCAATCAGTAAATAGTGGACGAGGAACGATAAAGAATTGTAGCAGCCAAGAGGAAACAGATTGCTAGATTCTACAAACTTACCTCAACACCATCATTCTATGCTAGTAATTGGGGAGACATAACAGTTGCCAAATTTGCTATGTAGGCTTTTTGAGTTTTTTCTCTACTAACTAGGGCCCATAATATAAACACATTTAGTAAATGTATCATTTTTTTATCGTTCAAAGCTAGGGCTTTGAGGAATCAAATAATGCAGTCAACAATTCATTCCTTTTAGATGATGGATCCCGAGGATGAGCCTCAAGGGAGAAGCATAGCAAAGCAAATCAAATAGGCAGCCATGGAATCAGCTTCGTCTTCTTCTATTCTCTGAAATACAAGCTTTCTTCTCAACCAAAATCAGCCTCCGTATTTTCTCAATTCTCACCCTCAGGTTTTACTACTGCTACTCCAACAAAACCTCAACTTTCATCCCGTGGCTTCTAAATTTCATCGATTTGTTGCTCGAAATTCTCCCCTTGGATCAACTGATAGTGATTTCTCGCCTTCCGAAGATCAGTTTGCTATAATTCTCGAAGTTGATTTGATTTGGTTTGGGACCTAGCAATTGCTCCATATCGACATTGATGACGAGCTTCATCCAACCGAGTATATGGCGACATATAGGGAATTGGGTTGCATTCTTTACCGGTGACTCATAGGGATGAAGTTGGTGGAGATCGGGTTGCATTCTTTGCAGGTTACGCCGTTGATAGCAAGATTGACGGATTTCTTCATCCAACCGAGTATGTGGTCAAATGACCTGTTCTCCAAGACCAAAATTGGATGAACCATAGAAATCGAGCCATAATAGACTCCTCATCCTCTTGTATGTTGGTTTTTACCATTGTCGTTTGCATTGCGGTGTAGACTTCCTCTACGGGCATTAAACCTTGCTTGAGGTTCTCCAAATGTTGTCTTAACTCCCGTCCATAATGTGGTGGCACAAATCTGGCCTTTATCAAAGCCTTCATCCGTTTCCAAGTATTGATGTCCGGTTCACCCGCTCTTCTCCTTTCTTTGATGAGATGATCCCACCAAATAAGGGCGTAGCCTTGGAATTCCAACGCAACAAGTTGGATCTTCCTTAGCTCACTGAAGTTATGGCAAGACCAAAGTTGTTCAATTTTGATTTCCCATTCCATGTAAGCATCCGGATCGCATCATCCTTCAAAACTTGGAATTTTGACCTTGAACTTTCCAAGTCCGTCATTATCCGGTTGAGGTCGATTATGTTCATTATAGCGTCCTCTTCGTGGATGACTTCGTGAATGATCTCTCCACATTCCCTCATCCTCTTCATCACTCATGTCTTGGAATTCGTCACCAAAAAGTGGATTGTGGTTAGTATTAACGAATTGCTTACGATGGGTATCACCGGGCATCGGTGGATGATTTATAGCTGAAACTTGAGGGGGTAGTGTTGGTGGATTAGCGGAGCTTCCGATTACTTCATAAACAACCTTTGGATTGAATCGTAAGCGAGATTCATATCGGTAATCTACATTAGGCCTTGCTTCCACTTGTTCAATCCGTTTATCCATGTTGGTCATCTTGGTCATGATTTGCTTGAACATGTCCGCTATATCCGGGTTGTTGTCCTTATGAGAATCACGTGGACTATCTCTTTATGACATCTATACCAACACACATAGTAACAACAAACTCGTTAAGTTAGAGAAATCAAAAAGACCTTTCTTATTTTCTCTTGCACTCACGCTCTTGTTGTGTTGTCGCAAGGTGGTTGATGGATTGACTTGTATGGATTAATGCTTCTTTACAAATCAGCGTCTTGGCCTCCCTAGAACTTCTTGACTGAATCAAGTAGTCAACTTGGTTCGTTAAAGGTTCTTGTGGGGTGCGATGGTTAAGGAATCCCTGTAAGAAGTTTACTCCACACACGACAAGTAGAAAGAAAGATTGTGGATAGACAACTAGTATGTTAAGAAGTATAAATACTACCTAACACACTCAAAGAAAGACTCAGTGTTTAGAATAGAAAAGAGACTAAGAAAAGCACACAAGAGGTAAAGAAGAGAGAAAAAAACATACCTTGAGTTGCGAAGTTAAGAAAGAGAGATAGCCGGATCTTTTTTATTGTTTCAAGGTATATACTGGAACTCTTCTATTGTAATACTCTTGCACAGGGTGCACTTCAATTCTGTAAAGTATGCCTCAAAGATTTCTTCGAATTTTGGCAACAGTAGCAAAAAACGGGCAAAAATTCGATCGATTTTTCTGAAGAACATGTCGATCTTTCTTTGAAAAATCGACTCTTGGTTGCGACGTTCAAGAACTTTCTTTCTTTTCTTCTTCTTCTTCTTCTTCTTCTTCTTCTTCTTCTTCTTCTTCTTTTGTATTGACGAGGTTTCAAAGTTCAATGGCTGGCTTGTGTTTGGTTGATGGCGATTCTCTCTTCTTGAACTTACACAAATCAAAACACATTAAACTCAAATAATCTTGCAAAGATGGCAAATAAGAAAAGACTCAACTTTTAAAGATCAAAGAAGACTCAAAAGAAAAATTAAACCTTTTGTGAACGCTCGGACTTCAATCTCTTAGCTCTGATACCACTTTGATGCGGGGATAAGCTGCAATTTCCTTTCTAGATTGAAAGTCCTTAACTGGGATAAAAATCGGGTTGTTCTATAGAAAAAATCGGTCGATTTATCTCAAGAACAGGTCGATTTTTCGATAAACTCTGAACACCGATTAGTGAATGATATGGAAAGATAAGAAGATGATTATGGAATGATAAATGAAAGATATAGGAAGATATGAACCAAGATAGTTCCACAAAAGAACCTTGACCAATTATGTGTCAAAACCCTTAAACTAGAAGATTATTTTAATCCGCACTTCTTTAACTTTACACAAGCCTTCTAAGTAAGACAAGAGCATCAACCTCAACAAGATTAACACACACAAGCACAATCTAGCAAGAATGTCACAACAATTCAACCAAAACTCTCCTTTGATTAATTAGCAATGAATAAAATACGAACTCCGTAAGTGAAGCCGTAAGTTCACACAAATCTATAGAAAATATCAAATCTAATTTACTAAATAATCTCCCCTACTAAGGCTATTTATAAGGGAGACTAAACTAACTAAAACTAGGAAAAATCTAAAACTATATGATCTATAAAATATATCTTTTAAAAGATAATCTAGAAAAAATATCTTAAAAGATATAAAATATAAAATCTAAAAAAGATAGAATCTAAATAATTCCTTAAGATAGTCTGAGAGATTTAAGGAATTATAACATATAATTGTCAAAAGATTTAAAATCATGGCCGGATCTCTCGCAAAGCTCGTTCCATTTGAAGAAACCAAACACAAAAATCGACTGAAATTCCTACAGGAAAATTGGTCGATTTTCTGGAAAAATCGGGTGATTTTCTTCTTTGGAACTCCTTCTTTGCTTTTGGATCTTCTTGGTTGTGGTTTGACCCTTCTATAATAGTCAACAATGTCACTAAGGAACTCTTGAGAGTGACGAGAGTTTCCTTGAGGGTAAATGCCATAAGAAGATTTGTAACTTCATCTTAGATTGTCTTAGCTCTTGACTGTGTGATCGCTCCATCCATAATTGAATCTGGAGAAGGTGAAGGAGTTGTTGACTTATCTTTGAATGCTTTAACCTTTGAGCGTGTAATTGGTCCTTGTATTGGAGATGGTCCCACATCACATATGAACACACACAACCATTACAAACACTCAAATCCACAACTGCACGTTAAGTAAGTCCTATGGACTTACCTGAAATACTCGTAATCCTGTACCACGTCACAATTTTCCCTTGGGGAAACAAGCAACGTCTGCATAAGCAAGACACACACAATATCAAACGTTGTAAAGGTTAGGAGGCGTATCTCCTACACCTCATAACCACAACTATCCTATAAACTGGATCTAAACCTCAAATCCTCAACAAACATACAAGTGCCTAAGGCACATTCCCAACATGCATCTCATCAAGCTCATCCTCAACCATACTAGCCTAGCCGTATCTAAAGCCAAGGCCTAAGGAAAAAAAGGAAGGAAACATACCAACTAGGTATGCCTTGAACACGCACCGGCGGAAGCAAGAGACGTAGGAGTGGTTCATGAGGCGCAGTGGCGGCTCACTCTAGGCGCAGGGGTGACTCAATCCAAGGCGCAGGTGCGGCTCAACTCAGGTGTAGGGGCGGCTGGTGTGCAGAGGGTTGGTCTTCGACTTCTCTTTGATCCTTCACTTGTTCTTCTTCACCTCTTCATCAATCAGCAAGCAACCATACATATAGGGATACATATATACACATATATGAGCATCAAAACGTTCAGAAAAGGTCCCCACAAGCCTAGGCTTGTGATTTCTAAGCTAAAGAGGAAGAAAGGAAGAAGGATGAAAGAAAGAGAAATAACAAGAACTCACCACAACTGAACCTAAGCAGAAGGGAAGATCAACACCGCACAACCTCATCAGACTCTCCAAATCTCAACATCACAACTATCATCATCAATCCAAGCTTCAAGCTCAACAACTCTCTCAAAACTCATACAAAATCAAAGAACACCAAAGAGATGATCAAAGGAAGAAGAGAGGAGAAGAAGATGAACGTAAGGAGAAGAGGAAGGCTGGAGAAGATGAGGAAACCCACATCCAGAAGCAAAAGGGAGGCTTATAAAGGAAGCCAACATAAAGCATGATCAAGAGTCAACAAAGGTGGCTGCAGCCGCACAAATCCGCAGGGGCGGATCTGGTGAGGCGCATGGGCGGCCCTCATGCTGTGCAGGGGCAGCTCACAGAGCCCGCAGGGGCGGCTCAGCCAGACTCTGCACCATCCCGCACCTAAAAGACTAAGACTCTTACATTTTTATACCATAATTTTCATACAAGAAAATGAACATATCAAAATTTTCATAATAGAATTTTCATACAAGAGTATGAACATACCATACCCCAAATGCAACCAGACAACACTTTAAAACCTTTGCATATAAAATTCCTTTCTTGATCAACTCAAATTTGTATGAGTAACCAAGTTAAGCTTCTCAGCATTGATATGATGACAAAAAAAGTAAATTACCTTCATACAACGATTACAAAATTCAGAGAGAGATTAACAAAATTGTATGAGTAACCAAGTCAATGCACTTGGATCCATGGCAAACCATCAACCAAATGCCGAACAAAATCAAACAGACAGCTAAATCCAACACCAAAACCACCTATTTGAGCAACACCTTCTCAGGAGCTAATGACAAGCGTTCCTCCACATCCTATAATTATTATTCAAGCCACCAAAATTACATACGAGAAATCATCATCAAGATACAGATTCTCATGAACTGAAAGTAAAGAAACAAAATTTTTTGGAATTTTTTGTACCTTGTTTTCTATACATCCTTTTCCACAACAAGAATGCAGAAACAACAAGAATAATTGTCTTCTCTACTCACCACAACAACAATATCAAAACAAGATCCAATCAGTTAAACATACAAACATTTTCATTGAAAAGGAGTGGATATGTTGCATACCTGATGAACTGATCTTCAAGGTTACCTACTTTGAATGCGACTCTTTCATCCCGTTTTTGAATAACTATACCATAAAATATCAACTCACATGTTAACAACCTAATAATATATAAAATCACAACAAAAAAAAGTAAATTAAGAATGGAAGTTACCTTACAGAAGAATGGACTTTTTGCAGCCAGGATTAAAGAAGTTATATATACCCTGTCGACTTCAACTACAACAGAACAATATGAATCATCATTGCTATGAAGTGGTTTGATTTCAATTAGAAGGACGCAATCCGAGAAATCAAGATCATTGAACCAAGGCCCGAACGTCTCCTTGTTTCCTCTCATACATTTATGTACTCGAATCTTCCATCTTCAGTTGTTCTTCTTGTCGTATATTCAAAGAGAAAAGATATCAGAATATGAATTGATCATAGTTCCATACACAGAATCAATGTAAAAACCAGCAAAATAAAAAACATCAAACAAAGCCCTAGCCGCAGCGACGGGCGTAGAGTCAGATCCGAGCCATTTGGAAGCTAAGAAGGTTTGTGCGAAGAAGGTTTGAAACTCGAGATCTAGATCTGAACGATACTTACTAAACTCAAAATCCCAAAAAGTATATTAACCAAATTAGCCCTTAAAAACTTTCTCCTAAATAATTTATTTACAAAAAGATATTACCATGTAAATAAGCCCAATAGAGTAAATATTTATAATTTGGATTGTTAAATGTAAATTTTATATATATAGGGAGTTGTTCCGGTACGGCCTATAATTAGGGTAGGGCCGTGCAGCTGCGTGTGCAGTTGAAACGTGTACAATTTTTTATTTTTATTTTTTTTTTTCAGAAACGAACGAAAATGATAGTTTAAAAGTTATTAAGGGATAATTCATAACTTATAAAAGGATAGTTCATGAATTATAATAGAATAGTTCATAGTGCAAAACTTATAAAGGATAGTGCATAACTTATAAAATGATAGTTCATGAATTATAATTGAATAGTTCAAAGTTTATAAGAGAATCGTGCAAAATTTATAACATGGTAGTTCAAAAAAAATTTCATTCGTTTTTGAAAAAAAAAAAAATTTTGTACACTTGTCAGCTCCACGTGCAGCCGCACAGCCCTACCCGAAAAACTCAACCGCACCTGAACAGATGCATATATATATATATATATATATATATATATATATATATATATATATATATATATATATAGAGTATAGATCCTATGAGAACACCCCCTAATGTGAGAACATGAGAACAAATTCGTAATTATTATTAGTTTTATTACGAATGTGTCATATCGTTTAATGTATTATTCATAGTTATTGTTGTTTGAGTGGATTATTCGTAGTTATTGTTGGATTCCTAATTATTATTATTCGTAGTTATTATTATTTTTGATATCTACTCTAAATCTCAACCCTTAATACTCACATCCAACGGTGTACGATTGTTCTCATGTTCTCACGTTAGGGGGTGTTCTCATGGGAACCACACCCTATATATATATATATATATATATATATATATATATATATATATATTAATAAACTTATAATTAATGGTATTGCCGAATAAAATTTAAGTCATCCCAAATAAAAAGTATTTGCCGAATAAATTTTCATTAATAAACTCATATTTTTTCGTAAGTTTTTTTCGGAACATAAAATTCCGGAAAAAATATGAGTAAAATAATTAATGGTAAAAAAAACCTGAATTTTTCATAATAAATTTTTTTAATCTATTTAATATTTTTATTGATAACATGACAATTGTACACTATTATAGTAGGTGAGAAGCCATAAAAATATATTGACTTTTTCCTAATTTATTGATAACTTGAAAATCGTATCAAACTCGGTTTAATTCCGAGTTAGCAATTTTTAAAAGTTAAGCTATTTTGGTACAGTTTGTATTATTTTTTTAGAAAATTGGATAAAATGTACCAATGACTAATTTTGTTTAGTAAATAACCTAGGCCTATAAACTTTTAAGTGAATAGCCTTATTAAACAAATAATGGCAGATTTACCCTTATTAATTATAATAAATTTTATCCTAATTTAGACGTTACTCTGTGTAACTTTATAATTCTTACAAGAAATACGAAAAATTAAAAAACGAATGTAGTCACCGAGAATCGATCTCTGGTTGGTTGCCCCTCCCTTCCACCCTAATACCAACTGGACAAGTTGGATTTCACGATTTATCTTCTTGTAAAATTTTACTGTACACGATTTATCTTCTTGTAAAATTTTCTTGTACAAGATTAATTACTAATTGATTACGCTGATCAATTCTTGTAAATTTTTTGTAAAATTTTATTAAGAATTTTCTTGTACTCTTCATAATTTACATGAAAAGTACAAGTATGTAATATGCTAGTTTTATCAATTCACGTAAAAAAAAATTTATATTCTTTATGATTTACTAATTGATTACGCTATTAAAATTGGTAACTTATTCAAAATACACATTCTTTAATTAGGGATTGTATGTCAATTAAAAGGTAATAAATAATTATGAATCTTTTAAATTCTTGTAGAAGGGCAAATTAGTCTAAAAAATTAAAAAAAAGGTCATATTCTAACAAAATTATTGAGCTTCACAATTACTAAACAAAATTAGTGAAGTAATGCTACATAGTAAATTCACTCTTATTTTTTTAACCTTTCTTTACATGATATATAGTAAATTAACCACATACATGTGTTACTTGTATTATTGTTAGTTAGTCCGTATTATAAGTGTTTAGCTTTAGTTGATTACATGCACAGATTTACAAATCCCTCCATCGATGAAATGGGTTGCCTAATTTGATAGGGCACACTTTTTGGTAGGTGAACCGATCACCAATCGACTACGTTATCATAAATAATCTTAACCACCAGAATCTCAATTCATCCTAATTAGACACCTGATTCTCATGACACTTGATTATGTTACCCTTAATCATCTTCAATTTCCAATAATTCAAACATCAACCAATACCGTTGGGGAAGAGAGACTCCCCTCTTGAAATCTGAATGAAGTGGTGGTTGCATTAGGTTTGACATGTATTTACAATTTGTTCATCCAACTTATTCTCCCTACCTCTCTTTATACGTTCACTTATGCATTTCTCATCAATGGCGTTTTTCTTCTCTGCAAAATCTTAAGCCAAGCCCTTTTGACAAAATCTCTTCCAGCTATATATAAACACATTCAAATTAGATAATAGAAGAACAATACATTAGAAAATATGAAGTGCAAGATTTTGTTTCTTGTGTTCGCGATTCTCTTAGCACTTCAACTGTGTGAGTCTACGATGGTGCAGTTTATCTTCGGCGACTCGCTCTCCGATGTGGGCAACAATCAGTACCTTTCCAGGAGTCTTGCCAAAGCTAATTTGCCTTGGTATGGGATTGACTTTGGTAATGGTTTGCCTAATGGAAGGTTCACTAATGGCCGGACCGTTGCTGACATTATTGGTACTTAATCACTCTTCTATGTACAATAATCTTATGTGTTGAAGTTGTTGAATTCGAATCTAAATGTCAATCTGTGAATTCTGGATCAGGTGATGCAATGGGTCTTCCTCGTCCACCGGCCTTCCTCGATCCCTCCTTGGACGAAGACATGATCTTGAAGAACGGAGTTAACTACGCATCCGGTGGTGGTGGGATCTTGAATGAAACCGGTGGCTATTTTGTAAGTCATCGCAGTTCATATTATTTATCCGTTAGAGTGTGACCACATCGACAATAATACGATGTCACGTGAACCTAAAATTAGCGGTGTAGTACGAGACAAGCTACTCGCGTTTGGCTTGTCTAAAGCTCGGCTTGAACTCGTTCATTTTCTAAACGAGCCGAATACGAACACATTTTAAATCTCGTACAAAATTTAGGTTCAGCTTGTTTATAAATGAGTCGAGCTTGAGCATGACAATGTTCGGCTCGTTCGGGTAAAGTTCAGCTCCTCCTATTACCAATTGATTTTAGGATGAAACTCAAGTGTTGTGTGCTTGAAAATATATATTAACATATAATCAGAAGTGAATATTTAAGAATGGTTTTCACAATGGGGATGCAGATTCAAAGGCTGTGTTTCTACAAACAACTTGAGTTGTTCAAAGGCACCCAAGATATGATAACACAGAAGATCGGAAAAAATGAATCGGATAAGTTCTTTCAAAATGCAAGATACGTCGTCGCATTGGGCAGCAACGACTTCATCAACAACTATCTCATGCCGGTTTACACCGATTCGTGGAAGTACAATGATAGTACTTTCATGGATTACCTCATTGGCACACTCCAAGACCAACTCAAGGTAATATAACAATATCAAAGAGATAAGGAACCTAGTATATAAGTGTATGGACCGTCTGGTGACCTACTTCTCGTATTGTAGTTGTTATATAGTCTAGGAGCAAGGCAGCTAATGGTATTCGGGCTTGGTCCAATGGGATGCATTCCACTACAACGCGTGCTAAGTAGATCGGGGAATTGCCAAGATCATACCAACAAGATAGCTCTGAGCTTCAACAAGGCCGTGAGCACCATGGTGACTCAACTCTCGAAGAGCCTCCCCGGCGCCAACTACAAAGTCGGAGATGCTTATGATGTTGTCAATGATGTTATTTCCAATCCAAGCAATTATGGTAATTCAAACAAACACAAAACTAACCAAAGTACTATAGGTTAAGTATTGATTTGGTCCTTATGTTTGAGTGTAGGGTTCGATAGCTCAGACTCGCCATGTTGTTCCTTTGGGAATGTGATTAGGCCGGCTCTGACGTGTGTGCCGGCTTCAACATTGTGTAAAGATCGGAGCAAGTACGTGTTTTGGGACGAGTACCATCCGAGCGATGCAGCGAATCAGATCATAGCGAAAGAGTTGATTAAGAAGTTTGGGTTCTTGACTGTGAATGGAACAGCTGATGCTCCTTCTCTTGCACCAGCTGTTGCACCTTCGCCTTCTTCTGGTTCATAATCTTAATTTTTTTGAAATTTATACGTTTAAGAAATGATTTAAAAAGATTGAACAAAGAAACAACATTGATTAGTATATAGTGATGCCGTGTGATCCTATATGTGTTATGTTTGGCATCTGAGATTTATGTGTTAACAATGGAAGTTGAATAAAGTTGTGTTTTTTTATGTTGTAAGAGTAAGATTGTACTTCCACTTATATACTTTGATCAAATGTCTCAAACAATTTAAGTTAAGCAAAAGTGATAAATAAGGATTGGGCTTGTCATATAACAAAAATGGGCTTTTCATCGAACAAGCCCAGCCCGGAAAACAATTGCGGCCCAATATACCAAGAGAGACAAGTGAATGAGGATCAATATACAAAGAGAGGTAGGTCTATAACAATTAACAAGGAGGTCTACTACTCTCACTTGGAAGAATCAAGGAGGTCTATGTAAAAAAAGTCCTAATCAAAACTGATTAACACTATACTAATAAGTAAAAAGTTGACTTTTACAAAGATATTAGTCAATAAACACACACCTGCCCTTTTCTCCAAGCTCATTTGTGATTAGTATGGCCATTAGGCACCCCACCACCAATTAATCAACAATTAAACTTATTAGTTGTTAATCACTTCTTCACTACTAATCTTAGTAGCTAGATTTTTATACGAGTATGAGTATAGGCCCGTGCTACTCACGAACATCTCCGTTATAACCCGGATTTACTAAAATCTCCGGTCCTCCCAACCCGGATAACCTGATTCCGGACCAGATTTTTATAAGTTATGCCTCCTTAACGTAACATAGGTTTATATATATATATAAAGAAAATTGCTTAAACAGTACCCATCTTTTAGGTTGACTAAATTAGTATCCCATCGTTTAAACTATCAGAACGATACAGATTAATACCTGGATTACTGTTCATATGTTAAATTAACAGATCGATGTTAAATATCAGGGGCAAAATTGTCCACCTACCTTACACATAAAGCTTACATTACTACAGATTTTCAACATCGATCTGTTAACTTAACGTGTGAACAATAATCGAAATATTAATCTTTGGTTGAGCTCCATAGTGAGGTACATTTCTTATAGTTTAAACGACGGGGTACCAAAGTCTAGATCGTTATATCTAACCTAGGGCTGAAACTGTGCGGGAAAGGAATTAAGCATTGTAAGCCAATGTTTATCTATTAAATCAAATAGTGAACGATACTTATACACAATAGAATGAGAGATAACAACCTAGGTTAGATATAACGATCTAGACAAGACTAAATCTTCTCTAATAATATGTAAGCGTATTGAAAAACGAGAAATTAGAGGTGTTCTGATATGCCGGATCCGTAATATTTACTCATCTAAATACCCCGGGCGTGCTAGGTCCGTAGTTTTTGCCTGACCATTTTTTATTCAAAAAGGTTTATACCCCGGTTCTGTAATGCCCGTTGTATAAAGTCTTAACTCTATTTTTCCGGCTTTCGAATTAGACATTATATTGCGTATATCATAAGACCGCGACGTATTTAGGTGGTATGTCCCCTATTTTGGGTAGTGATTGATGTTCGATTTGTGTATCTTGTATGTAGGATTGGTACCATGCATAAACAATTTCAATCGACACCCCCTTTATAGACACAAAAGACACACGAGCACACGACCGTGCACCTATTACCCACACCCATGACACGAGATCAAACAGAAAGCCTTAATTATTTTAAATCGAATACACACGCAAATATGACTCGCGGTAGAGGTGTACATTAAGATAGCAACTTGCAACTCTCGTCCTCTTTAGCATGTGATGGACTTTTTATGAGTTTGTCACTCTCACATTCTGCTGGCTAAAGCTACGCAACTGAAGTGCTTCTTCTTAATAAATATTTTATTGAAAACCCCCTTTTCTCCAAGCTCAGTTGTGATCAGTATGGCCATTAAGCATCCCACCACCAATTAGTCAACAATTACTACTCACTAGTTGTTAATCACTTCTTCACCAGCTAGATTTTTATACGGAGACCCGTGCTACCCACGGATATCTCCGTTACAATCCGGGTTTTCTAAAAGTTATCCTTGCTTACGTAACGTAGGTTCTTGTTTGATTTTTTCATATATATATAGTATAGATTATATGAGAATAGGCCTTATCGTGTAATCACGAGAACAATTCATATTTATTATTAGTTTTGTTACGAAGGTGTCATATCGTTGAATGCATTATTCGTATTTATTGTTGATTGAATGGATTATTCATAGTTATTATTAGTTTCATAATATTATTTATCTAATAATTATGATATCTACCCTAAATCTCGACCTTTAATACTCATCATTTTACGGTCTAAGATTGTTCTCATGATTACACGATGATTGCACGATAATACTGTTTTCAGGGAAACCGCACCCTCTTTCTATATATATATATTAGGGTGTGCGGGAAAGGAAGTATAAAGTGGTAAGGAAGTGGATGCACCGAACATCCACTAAAGTAGCCCTTCCACTTGAACAAAATATATTCAAGTGGATCTAACCCACTTTTTTACAAAGTGAAACTACACGATAGATACCACTTTCTTCCCCACTTCTCTCCATCTGCCTTTCTTTCTTTTAAATTAAATCATACATAACATAGATTATATGAGAAGCAATGCAAATTTCTATTTGGAAACTCAAATCCCATTTCTGCACTTGATACAAATTACTAGGCACTTGAAGTTGCATTCATTTCAACTCCTCTACGTACATAATATACACATGCAAACTACGTAGATGCATGTACTAATGTTACAGTACTACAACTGGGCATTTTAATTTCTGCTATGCATATGAAGAAATATGATTAGTCCATGTAAGGGAACAAAACGTCCGGTCAACACCGGAACCCGCTAGTCGTGACTGGCCGAGGTCCTCGGAGTGTGACGGTTGTTGGCTCCTGATCCAGGGTAATCGTCTAACTCCACCGCCATTCTTCCATGAACACTTGTTACATCCTTCATCTACAAAGATAATCAAACATGAAAACCAATTCAAACATTAAAATTCCTATGATTATTAAGAATCCGTCAAAATTCAATTAAGAGTCTATAGGAATTTTTTGGAGTTTAAAAGTCTATGGGAATTGAATATAGATTTTTAAAAGTTCATATAAATCTTTAGGTATTCAATTAGGATTTAAAATTTTCCATAAAATTCCTATGGTATTTAAAAATTTGTGGATTTTAAAAGAATCTATTATTTCATTGATTTTGTAGGATTCTTCATTACTTTTATACCTACCTAAAATTTCCCACAGAATTTGTATTGACTCTATATAGAATTAAAATTTCCCACAGAATTTGCAAATCCTATGATTATTAAGAATCCGTCAAAATCTTTAAAAGTCTCGATTGAATACACCCCCCTAAGTATACGAGTAAGACGTCAAAGCTGCAGATCATTTACCAAGTTTGTGCCTTGTTCCGAAAGACGAAGATTGACACCAAGGTTTTCATACATTAATCCTCCGAACCCTAATATTCAAAAATATATTACATAAAAACCAGAATTGAATCATGTATATATAGAAATCAAAAATGTTCTTTGCTTACTTGTAACGGGGACTGCGGATGAGCAGATCAAGAGATATGAGAAAGCTAACACAAACGCAGCCATCAGATGAAGAGATCGAGAAGAAGATGACTCTACAGCCATTTGAATTCTCTCAAGATTTTCAGCTTTTGGTGTATGCACAACCAAGGGTGCTCCATAAGTGTATATATAGTGAAGAATGATCGAACACAACACGCTTACTTTGGCTTCTACTCGTGTTGGTGATTGGTGACACAATGAAAATTCATATTTTAATCAAGAAAAAATAAGTAAAAAAGGTTAGAAAGTGTAATTAGTTGATAATTAAGGCTGTATGAACACGGGATATGAATGTGGTTGCGATACGAGTTAAGAACTTTGACTTTGAAAAAGTATTAATAATAATAGATACATTTTTATAAAACTAATTAATATATATATATATATATATATATATATATATAGATAGATAGATAGATGAATTTACAAATATTTTATAAAATAAAACTTTCTAATATTGACATAAGTTGGAAAAGATTAAATATGAATTTAGGCAATAAGACCTCGTTTGGGTATAATTAAGAAAACAAAAGCAAAAATATATGTGCATTTAAGTGCATTTTTTATTCTCATTGTGTGAAATCAGAAGAGATGGATTGACTTTCTAATACAATACACGAGCATTTAACAAAAAGGTCATTTAAAAAAAAAAATTTTAATAAATCATTGTGATTAGTGATATTACCACAATAAAATTTTTTTTTTGATAAATGAATAATTTTTGTTCATATACCAATGAAATAAATTTTGTCTCTAAAGTTCTTTACCTTTAATTTTGATAAATAAATTGTAGACGAAAAAACTTCTAAATAGATAAAAGAAACAAAAAGGTCATATAAATGGGTCAATTGCGATTTTAAGGAAAACTAGTGTAGTTTCCGTGCCAAGGCACGGAGGAGTTTTTTTTAAAAAAAATTATCATAGTAGTTATAATATTTGATTTTAAAAATTTATAATTACAAAAATACTTTTTATTTATTTCTCATAAATTTTACTTATTATAATTTTTGATCAATTAAAAATTGAGTTCTAAACAAAAAAATTCACTCAATTTATTATATCAGGAACCATATAAATTTGAGATTTTTAATTAAAACTGAAATGGGTATAGAATGACCAAATGTTGATTGACCGGATATTTGTCATTTTTTAGTTAGTCATATTTTATTATGCATTATAAAATAAAAATGATTATAATTTAAATAGGAAAGAGATGAATATAATTAGTGATATAAAAAGATATTATAAAAATATAAATAATTTCATTTGTGACTGCGTGAGAAAATGACACGTGTCATTAAGTTTATGAGTAAATGACACGTTACTTCAAGCGCTTTCGCTTTAATATAATACTAGTGTAATACCCGCACATTGTGCGGGATTGTTTAAAAAAATATTTTAACCATATATCTTTAGGTTATGTTACTATTATGCGATGATAATTTAAGTTTAAGTTAATAATAGATATTAAAACATGTTACATAAATAATCATGTAATAAAAAATTTTCACAATGTAAAAACGCATTATTTTATTAAATATCGTAGACAAAATAAATATTTTAAATAAATATTTTTCCCTTTTCAAAAAAAATCTAAAAAGTTTTGATTCCCTTAAAAAGAAATACTTATGATTTCCTATTCTCAAAAATTCTTAAATATTTTAACCATATCTTAGGCGAAATGATTAGGTTTGTTAAACTTTTGAATTTAGAAATACGTAATAAGATAGGCTTTGTAGATTAATATGAAGCAAGTTAGCAAATTCTAAAATAAGATAAAATAGATTTTAAAAAAAATATCTATGTTCAAAAAATTACTGTCTAACTAATTTTTTTAAAATAAATTTACTTATATTTTTATAGGTATGGAATAGGAGAGATTTTAGGGATAAAGATGTTACGTAGTTAAAAAATTACTGCTAAATAATTATTAAAAATAAATGGTTTTTTATTTATTTACTTTAATATTGTTAGTATCCTGCCATTTTTTAACAATATTCGGTTACATTAATTATAAATTTTAAAATATTTTTGAAATTCCGAAAAATACTTTCACATATATTTTAATTATTAATTAGTTTTATTTAAATATTGTTACCCAAGTAAATTTTTTAGATAAAATAAAATTGAATTTAATGGATATTCGGTTATCAAAGAAGATACGAATCAGTATTTTAATTATTGAATTAAAATTTTGGTTGGGTTGAGGTTAATTTATGGGAGGACACGTGGCAAAAATTGCTTCTCCCTTAATATATAAGATATAGATAATTATATATAGATTGTTTTGGGATATGATTTTGATAATTAATGATTTTAGGGGTATTTTTGTATTCTATAACACATGTAGTTTTATTAATAAATGATTTTGCAAGGTGATTTTGTATAATGTTACTGTCTATGGGTAATTTTTTGGAAAAAGACGTGTATTAAAGGTGATTTCATGTGATTTACCTTTATATTAAGCATGGGAATCATGTGGGCGGCCAATATTATAACTTAGAAGGATCCACAAATTGCGATTAAATTGATCGGTTGAGTGGTTGGTCGGACTTTTTTTTTAACTGCAAGCGGCGGGTGTGACTTATATAAATGTAAAAATGTTTTCAATAATTACTACAATATTGTCCACTTGGCTGGCAAACTCGCAGGTCCGGCAATGGTTTTGGTGGTCCCGTGTAATTTCCTCGTGATCAACTTCGTTTCATTGTTGAACGTAAATAGGTCTTTAATAAATTCAACTTTAAAAAATTTATCTCTTCAGATGTAACAATTACATGTATAGTCAACAAAATTTTGTATGCAATAATTGTACTAGGGAAGCAATCTCGATGTTTTAGAAACTGTAAAATATCAATTGTTTCTATTTTTTTATGAGCGAAAAAATCTTGAAGTAATTTTAACTCTATGTAAAGCTCATTTCCATCAATATCTGATTTTTCGTCTTTTTCAAGTGTAACTTCCACATGAGTACAACAAGATTTTAAAAATTCATCATCCAATGAACATAACTCCATAGAAGTAAATAAAATTCCGAATGTTTTTTTTTCTTCATATTCTTGATATTGCTCAAACCTCCTAGTTAAAGAAACAATTGTTTGATCCTATTATATAAGAAATCATTAACTCTAACCCCCGTTTGGTTAGAAGTCCGGAAACGGAATGGAAATGAATGTAGTCTATATGCTTACCTTATTCATGAATGTTTTTTGGAACCATTCCTTGTGGTTGCATGTAAAATGTAGTTTTTTCCTCATTTTGTTACCCTATAGGATATCAACACTAATCAAATTTTACTACAATTACTTAAAACCACAAGGAATGATTCTATAAAATTTCATAAATAATAGTATACATATGGACTAAATTCATTTCCATTCCGGTTTCGTTTCCGGAGTTGGAACCAAACGGGCCCTAAATGATACTTTTGCTGATTGTGTAACACTAATAAATCACTTAAGTTCTCATCAAAATGTTTTGGCAAATTTTGATATACTAGGCTTTTTTAAGTTTTTATAAAACAAACTATACCCCTATTTTTTTACTGTTTAATGAACTTAATTTACCTAATTAATTAACCTCATTCATTTACCCAAACTCAACTCCGTTGATCCGTTCATTCAATCACTTAACTACCAGAGAAGAAACATTTCGCCCTTCCCTCGCCTTCCCTTCGCCCGTTCGACTCCTCACCTTCATCAATCTCTTATTCATCATATCTCTCGTAATCTCTCTCGTAATCTCCATTTTCTTCATCTCTGATTCATTCTTCGTCACTTTCCGGCCATCTCCTCACTTGTTCTTTGTGTTTCGTCTTCGTTTTTACCCCAAACACACCACAATCCTTTCGATTTTTTGTAAACCCTAAGAAATTGAAAATGTCGACTCGATCAAAGGTTGATGCCAACAAATCTTCTTGTGATGCTCCTACCTTCAACCTTCTGACTCCTACGCCTCCTTTACCTGTTGAAGATGCCACACCAAACGAAGGCAATGATTCTGCTGTCTCTCATGATGAATCAGGCCTTCAAATTGTAGTATCTGGTGGTCCTCGACCAGTCGATATACCTATGGTTAGTATTGCTTTGATACTCTTTCATGTTTTATGGTATTATAGTTTCTGGTGATTGTTCATATTAGTGTTTGTAAGTTTAATCATCGTTTCTGGTATCTGTTTTGATATGGTTTGTTCTATGTTTGTTTCGTCTTTATATTTGCATGACTTTTCTGGTATGTTTGTATGTTATTACATTTTCTGGTATGTTATTGGTTTCAAGTTTTCTGGTATTTGCTTTAGTTTAAGTTTCTGGTAAGTGTTTATTAGAAGTTCTAGTATGTTATTCTGGTAAGTTTAAGTTTCTGGTAAGTTTCTGTTATTTGTTCATATGATGTTTAATGTTTTCTGGTATTAGAAGTTCTGGTATGTTATTCTAGTATGTTATTTGTTTCTGGTATTAGATGTTCTAGTTAGGGTTTCTGGTATTTGTTTTATTTATTAATGTTTTCTTATATTTGTTCATATGAGGTTTTTATATTACTTTTTGGTATTTCATGTTGATTTATATATTGACATTATTTTCTGGTATGTTTACACAGGCTGCTGAGGAAAGTGTTAGTTATGGACATGAAGAGTCCAATGTAAGTTGAATGGCTGATATGAGTTTCTGGTTTGTTCTTGACTGTTTTTCTTGTATTAACAATCTTATTTCCTTTACTAGTTAATGTACAGATTTGATGAAAACCCACAATACGAGGCAACACGTATAACTGTTTTGTCTCGTGTCAACATGGTTAAATTTTTACTTGAAGGGTTGGATGCCAATGGGCAAGAAATGTTCAAAAACTCTATTTTTTCATCTGTCATCTCCCTCTGTACCAATCTTAAACCTTCAAACCAATTAATACACTTCATGCTTCTGCATGAGGTTCAAACTAACCGCAAACACTCAATGTGGTTTGCAATCAACAAAACCTTGCTTAGGTATATATTAACTATACACCTAACCTTTTCAGTTTAGATTGTTACCTCTATTCTGCTTTCTATTGTTAATGTGTTTCTATCTTTTTTTTGTTGTGTATTTTTGTTCATAAGGTTTGGCTTAAGCGAGTTTTCAGAAATTACCGGCCTTGAGTGTCGGTTCCATGTGTACAACGAAGAAGAAAATGTCGACATGAAGGAGTTGTTTGGCATGCCCAAGTGCAAATTGGAGCAATTGGAGGAAAAATATTCAAAGCTGGAAAAAAATGATGAAAGGAAATTCAAGATGGCTCTGTTGCTGTTTATTGAATTTGTTTTGCTTGGCAATGACAAGAAGAAGTTCGTCTCCAATCTTCCTCTATCGCTTCTGAAGGACATGGATGCCTTTAATTCTTATTCATGGGGGCGCCTTGTCTTTAATAAGACACTTGACAACCTGAGGGATTGCGAGCCAACAAAGTATAGGGCATCCGGAAATTACTGCCTTTCTGGTTTCCCTTTGGCATTCCAGGTATGCTTCTGGTTTTCCATTTATGTGCCTCTAGTATGTTTATATTTGTTATTTTTGTTATGGTTTACGCCTCTGGTATGCTTGTTATTCATTTATTTTTCTCTGGTATAAGTAATTAGTTACCAAAAATGATACTTTTGTGATTTTATGGTATGCTTTATTGCATTAGCATTTCTGGTTTTTGTTTCTGGTTTTTGATTCTTGTATTTTGTTTTAATGTATTAGATTCTGGTATGATTGTGTATGTTGTATAATTGAGTTCTTTGAAGTATTGTTTTGTTTCTGGTATGTTCTGAATTTTATACTTTCTGGTATGAGTTTACTTGCTTTCTGGTATGAGCAATTAGCTACCAGAAATATTAAGTTTGTGATTTATGGTATGCTTTATTTCAATAGCATTTCTAGTATATCTTTCTAGTTTGTGTTTTATAATTGAGTTTACTTGATTTCTGGTTTTCTGATATGCATTTGTGGTTTCATTTTCTGGTATGATATTATTTTATTAGTATTATATTATTTATTGGTTTGAGTTTCTGGTATGGTTTATTCATTTGTTTCTTGTCTATATTATGCAGGTTTTCATCCTTGACTCTCTCCCCACACTGGCATCTTTGTTTGCCACATGTGTTAATGAAGAAGCAACCCCACTTTGTCTTAAGTGGGTTTCATCAACAAAGGGGAAGATGAAATGCAGCTTCCAGACAATAAAGGATACAGCGTCATCGGTGGCTCAAGATGACATCAAAACTATCCCCCTCAACCTAGAAGACCCAGAAACCGAGGATGACTGCAAATGGTGGGGGGATGAAGTTTTGGACCCAGCTGGCTATCTTTGTCATCTTTTCAAAGTAGGGTTCCACGATGTACGTGTATCCAGGCCTGGAGGGCATAATGTCAAGGCTATCAAGGAAGTCCCAAAGAAGGAGGAATCCGAGAGTGATGACTTTGCTACTCCTCCTCCTCGTCATATTTTGAGGTTGCCAAGACCACAAAAGGTTGTTAAGAAAGAAGATGTCCCAAAGAAAAGGAAAATTGAAGAGGGAAGGAAAAGGTATCTCAATACATTTCATACTCAATCTATATTTTAATAATGTTGCATTAGTTTCTATTATACTAGTCTCTTTAGTTTTATTGTATGACTGCTTTTTTGCTTTCTGGTATGTGCATGTTAGTTTCTGGTATGCTTATAATATAACTTCTGGTATTAGTTTCTGTTTTATTTTTCTGGTATGCATGCTTTGTTACTTTCTGGTATGTGTCTTTTTGTTTCTGGTTTTTGTTTTATGTTAATTCTGGTATACTTTTTTCCTTACATTCTTGTATTAGATTTAATATGTTTTCTGGTATGATATTTTTAATCTTTGTTTCCTGTGTACATTGTTATGTTTTATTTGGTTTTTGTTTCTGGTATGTTATTGATTTACTTAATAATGTTTGTTTTTCCTAATGCAGGGCTGCATCTAAGAAGCCTAAGACATAACAGATTGTAGAGGAAGTATCATGGTAAACTGAAGTTGAATATGTATTTATATTATCATACCAGAATACTTAATATTTACAAAATTTGTTATATTGTTTTAGCCCTGAAGAAGACATGCTGGCATTGGCTACACCCCCAGTTGTTGGTGTTGCACCTTCTAGCACTGTTGGGATTGTTGTTGCTCCAGAAATGGATAACATTGTCCCCACAGATGCTTTGGTTGCACCACCTCTGCCTGATCCCACCACCTCCAATTCAGACGTTGTGGCTGAACCACCTGTCCCTGATCCGACCACTTCCAACACAGAAGCTGTGGTTGCATCACCTGTCTTTGATCCCACAACCTCCACTATTTCTACCACAAAAATGTAGTTGATATTTTACATACCATAATTTATTAGTTTCAAATGCTTATTTGATATCGCATTTTTAATCTTTTATTATGTTAATGTATAGTGTGCCTGATTGGGTTGAAGACTTAAAGAAACAACTACAAACCAAAATCAATTGATTTCTGAGTTGGTCAAGAAGGTTGAGCAACAAAATGCCACTATCAACCAAGTTGTTATGAGGCAGAAGGCACAAACGATGACAGAACACAGAATAGAAAGTCAATGTTTCAAGATCATCACTAATGTTCAAAGGATGGCCGGTTCTTCTAAAGGTACCAAAGCCTCTAAAAAACCGGCCTCCTAACCTCCAGCCGATGCTCCTAAGTTAGAAGTTCTTGGGGTTTCTTCAAGTTCTGAAGAGACGGTATCTACAGAAAAGCCAATGCCCCAGCCTCAGTCCCAGCCCGAGCCCAAGGAGGAAGCTGAAGTTGATCAGCCAAAGGAAGAAGCTGTGGAAGAGGTATAATACACTACTATTCTTCATGTGTTTTGTTTCTGTGCATATTTATTAATGTTTGTGTTATGTTGTTGTTCTGGTACAGAAACCACTACCAGAGGTAGATGTGAAAGGGAAAGGGAAAGTTAAAACCAGAGGACCGAGGAGAATGGGTTTACGTGAAAAGAAACCCAGCGACCTTGTTGTATCACCTTATGTTGTCCCAGTAAAAATCCCCAAGCCCCCCAAGCATTGTTTCTTGAGCAAGAAGGATAGAGATGCTTTTTATGCTTGGTACCTTAACCCGAAGACTAAAAAAGACCTTATTACTGGATTTCAACATGAAGCAAATAAAGACCACTTCAAGCTCTTACTCCAAAAAACTGGCTGGTTGTGGGATTATGTAAGTTAACACTAACCTTACTTTTGTTTAAGTTAATAATTTCTGGTATTATGTTTTCTGGTATGACTTTCTGAAACTAGCTACTGATGTGTTTCTGGTAAGATGTTGTTTGTACATTTTGTTTTTTACAATTTCTGGTATGATGTGTTGTACTGCTTTCTGGTATGAGCTAGTTGTATAAGAGTCTGGTATGATTGTATTTTTGCTTCTTTTTTCTGGTATTATGTATTTCATTAGTTTTATGGTATGTAATTCTTTCATTTTGCCATAAATTATCATTTGACTTCCTTAGATGATTTATTACTTGAGCTTTCTGGTATTTGTTTATTTTTTGTGTTTCTGGTATGATGTGTTTTCATGTATTTGTATCTTGCCTGATGGTTATCATGTCTTGAATTCTGGTATGAACTTTTTATGTTTTTCTGGTATTATTCTCATAATTGCTCTGGTATTGAATTGTTAGTTTTTTTCCCTACTTTACAACAACTGGATGAAATGATTACATACCTCCGAAAAGCTGTAATTGAGTATCCAGAGGTTTATGGCCGTATTACCATTGTTCCCGTACCCTTCGTCGACTACTTCAACGATGTGCGTTATAAACAATACTTAGAGTTGAAAGAAACAGGGACTTTTAATTACGGTGAAGAAATTGCATGTTATATACTTGGACTTGATCCTCCCTTCTTTAGCAAGAGCTTTTATGAAGTTGATACAATATACACTGCCATCAACACCTGTGGTAAACACTGGATAGCACTACAGATTGATTTACTTAAATGGTGTGTTGTTGTATATGACTCAATTGTGGATTGTATGTCTGATGGGGACTTGAAAGCTTTGCTCACCCCATTCCTTGTTATGTTTCCTTATATTCTGAAACTTAATGGAGAATTTGGGAGGTTTGGGGACAATCTTGGTAAGCCATTGGATTTTGTTCGAAAGACAGCCAAAGAAGTTCCACAAAACAATCCAAGGTGATTTTTACAATACTAGTCATATGTTTCTGGTATGTTCATTAGTATGATGTTTTGGAAAAACACTTATATAATCTTTTGTCTACAATTGTAGTGGAAGTTGTGGTGTATTCACAATCAAGCACATTCAGTATTTGTCGTCTGGACGAACTGATTTGTCAAACATATGTCAAGAATGGGTTCCAGCTTTCAGGGAACAATTCTGTTCTATTTTGTACCATAGGGAGTGGGTGAAACCCCACGAGTCCCTTTGAAACTTAATCTGTCCAAAATGATGTGATAAACTTGTACTTTGGTATTGACTAACTCTGTTGTAATATATTAACTCTTTTGTAATATAATTTACCAGAAGTTTTTATGTTGCTATTTACCAGAAGTGTTTATGTTAATATAGTTTCTTTACCAGAAGTGTTTATGTTGCTATTTTGGATTCTGGTATTTCATTTAATTCCCTCTGGTATGATTATATCTGGTATTTCTTTGTTATTTTTTATGCTTCTGGTATGATTGTTTTTCACATATGTGCCTCTGGTGTAATTGTTTACCAAAAATGTTTATTTTGTGATTTTCTGGTATGATATATTGCATTAGTATTTCTGGTATGTGTTTCTGGTATGTGTTTCTTGTACTTTGTTTCATATATTTGATTCTGGTATGATTATTTGTTTACCAAAAACATTCAATTTGTGATTTTCTTGCCTATGCTTTCTGGTATTCATGTAAATAGCCTAATGGTATACTTTTATTTGATTCTGGTATGAGTTTTTGTTATTACCTATTGTTTTGATTCTGGTAAGTGGACATTTACACATAAAACAAACATATAGTTATATAGTAACTGTTTTCTACATATCTGATAATGACAAATAAGCAAAATTAGTATTTCTGGTATGTGTCTTCATTTTTTCTCCATTGGTTGATTTCGGCAAGTTTTTTTTGTTATGGCCTATCCTGCCGCAACAGCTGCATTTCTTCTTCTTGCTTCCTTCCATTGATCCCCGTATCCTAGCTTTAGGCAATCTTCCTGTTCTCTTCCTCTTTATTGGAGGGTTGCATTCAATAGATGTAATGCAACTTGGAATCTCACAATGCTCATGATCTACAATTGGGTATATTGTCTCCTCATATGCTGTGTTCCAATATTCAGTGCTGTAATATTTACTTACCAGAGAAGCCGGATTCATTTTTGCCATCTTTGTTGCAGCTATTGCATGAACACATGGTATTTCCTCAATATCAAATTCCTTGCAAGTGCAACTCCTATCCACTAAACACACAACTTCCCTTTCCTGGTTCCATTGTACCTCAAACAACAGCCTTTTTGCATCAAGCACATAGCATCCATACTTTGTTGCCTCTCCATATTTAGCTTGTATTAGGGCATCGACGTTTGGTGTTGTCATTTCTATACATGATTCAGCACTTTGCCTTCGCGTTGCAAACCATCTACCCACTGTCTATCTGATAACATCAATGAGGGCAAGCACTGGATAATCTCTTGCATCACACAGTACACTATTTATACATTCTGCATTGTTGCTTGTCATAATGTTATAACGTTTCGCGTTGCAAAAAGCTCGGGACCAAGCAGCAAATCCAATTTCTTCCAATAGCTGTGTAACTACTACCTTCTCCTACAAACATTAGCAGGTACACATGAAGTTATATACAATACCAAAAAAACATACCATACATCTAACATGTTTCAATACCAGAAAAAGGTAATACCATAATCATTGCTCATCAATAATATTGTTGAATACCAGAAACGATCACAAAAAGCATACCAGAATTCATACTAGAGATTAAATTTAATACCATAAACTATAATTTTCATACGACAAACCTAACATGCGTTCATACCAGAAACAATCATACCAGAAACACTATAAATGAGACATAAGGGACAATACTAGAAATAAAATAAACCACCAGAATTGAAATACCAGAAGCATAATGTGATTGCATACCAGAAAATAATAAAAACCAGAATAAGCATACCATCTTTATATTTTCAAACAGTTCAAGACACTTATCCTTTCTGTAGCACCTAGCCGCATCCACGAACATTTGTTGAACTATATGTAACACCCCGAATTCTCAGAACTCGGAGTATTACTGGTTAGGACCTTACAATGGGTCCCGACCTCAACTTGACAACAATATTACTAGGATCTTGCAACAAGACACAAATAAGAAAAACCGAAATTCATAAAAATGTATTTGAAAAAGGATGAATGCAACAAAGTCTAACAGCCTATCGTACTTAAACAACGGAAGAGACTAACTGTCTTAACAAAAGGGAAAGACAACAAGCGATAACCCAAACCCCCACTCTAAAGAGTACGGAGACCCGGCTGACCACTACTTCCGGATCACTCAACTGTTGCTCTAACCTGCGGTAATTCTAATAACACAACAAAACAACCATTAGCTAGTTATCTAAACATTAGGAGAATAATAATAGCACACACACACACACATATAAATAATAAACACTCATCATGCTTTCAAACAATCCATTTATTATCTTCATTTAAGTCATTCACTCTAATGATACTTATTTTGTGACACGAGGAATTCCCAAACCTCGCCTCCGCCCCCGTGTACCCATCAGGAGTGGATCCGATGCATCTCACCGTGTACCTGTATGGTCTGGGTATAGAGAACCTCCCAGTCTCCTGGCAGAGCTGGGCAGTGATGTCACGGCCCGTTATACATACACTTGGGCCTTAACACATAATAACAACGGTCGTCCTAACAAGTTGTTATTATAACACACATGGTACACACACCACTAATATCACTCAACTAATATCCAGAAACCAGCTAAGTAAGTCGCAAGGACTTACCTTGATCAAAAATCGTTTTCTCAAATCTCAACTCGGTCCGAACCCATGGTAACTCAAACGCCTGTCAAATAAGGCATGTGGATCAAAATCACATCCAAATGTCCAACCTCACGTGAAGGAATTACGAAAAAAAAGGCTCTCTTACTGTCAAAGACCATTTTATCCTTTAGTGCCGAAAAATTCTCAAAATTTATTCTTAAAATCTACTAATTTATTTTAGAACTTGTTTTCCATAATTGGTGTCTCTCGGATGGTTACTTATAGGTTATAAGTTCAAAACTCGAAACAAACTCGAAGAAGGACAACACTCTTCCTCCCCGGTTATTATTTACGCTACTACATATATTATACCGTCAAACATATCTTAGCCTTTCTCCTCAACCCACTTATATCCTACATAAATTCAAATCTCCCAAACTCGCACTTATATTTGTAAACTGCTTAATATGCCCAGGTCTATATATATATATATATATATATATATATATATATATATATATATATATATATATATATATATATATATATATATATATATATATACATATATATATATATACGCCTACTGATATTCCTACTTCTTCATCCGAGTATATCTACATACCTACTTTTTATTCATTTATGTCCTCTGTTATAACTCTATCTGTACGAACCCATAACTATGTGATACCTATATACACTATACTAAACTGATATTTATATTTATATCTTTCCGCCTCTACCTCTATATATACATTTACGTATAGTGCACTGATGCATATATATATATATATATATATATATATATATATATATATATATATATATATATATATACACACACACATATACCCATTCTCAATCTATTCATCTATATACGTACACTACACTCATCATATATATATATACCCATTCTCAATCTATTCATCTATATACGTACACTACACTCATCATATATATATACCCATTTTCTCAATCTATTTATCTATATACGTACACTACACTCATTCCTACATGAATATACCCACAAATATATATGCTACAGTAAGGAAGCACTCACCAGTAGCAAAGGATCAGCAGTAGGTGCAGGGTGTTAAGTAAAGCCGGATCGAATTCTGCAGCAGAATGGAGCCCGGCGTTTCGATGAAGACGTGCAGCAGGTCAGAGGTGCCGTACAGAAGATCCCCAGCCTCGTGTGCAGCAGGTCGGGTGGTCGCTGTTGAAGAATGCTGGTGCAGCGTCGGTGCCTAGTGGTGGTCCTCAGAGGTGGGTCGCCCAGCGGCGCGTTGGCTGTGCAACAGCAGCGTCGTCAACAACGGTTACTCACTTCAGGAAGGAAGAGAGGGACCGGTACTCACCTTGGTCGATGAAGACTGTTTGAGAGGGTCGGTAATCGGACGCTTTCGACTCACCTTGCAGTCGCCTGGGAACGCCGAAGGATGCAGGTGCCAATTCCGGTCGTGCAGAAGGATGAATGAGGCGGTAGCTTATGGGTATCGTTGTTTATTAGGTTATAGTAATTAGGTTTAGAAGAGTGGGTTAGGAATGAGATATTGGGCTGGAGAGTCCAAAGGATCAGCAGCCACTCTCCCTACATATTGGGCCGGCAGAGATTTATTGGCCCATTAATGGCCTGCTAATCAAATAAACAAAAGAGCTGAAAAACAAATACTCGTTAATCGCTCGGAACCGATAAAAGTACGGGATTATTTACGGGATTATTTACGGGATTATTTACGGAATTGTTTACTGGTTACAAGTTATCATTTTATGTGAATCAAAGTCACATAAAATGATAGAATTTAATATCATGTTCTTTTTATTTAAAGGAATTAAGATTGACGGATCGGAATCCGGTTTGATCCGGTATTAAACGGAAATTAAAATTTTCCGGGTATTACATCAGTGCCCTCTTAAAATAAGTTTCGTCCCGAAACTTAGAATAATGTATTTAATCGATCGACTTTCTTTGCATAACTTGGTTTCATTAAGTCTCGTTTTCTAACATGTAACTACTCAGTCATCAGAATCAGGCACACATCAAAGAAAACACATTTACTCAAACCAAAGTAAAAACATGAAAAGTCAAACCACACAGCATTCGAGTACTAACTCGTCGGTACAAAAGTAACATCTAACCCCGCAGAGAACTCGGGATAATTACGTCTAATACTCTCCTCCGTCTCCCAAGTGGCCTCATCAGCTCCTCATCTAGACCATTGGATCCTCAACATAAGTATCTCTTTGGACCGCAGACGTCTAGTACTGCGCTCCAAGACAACTACTAGGTACTCTACAAATGTATAACCGGGCTCGACTATCAGATCCTCGTGACCGATAACGTGTCTCGGATCCGGGATGTACTCTCTCAACGGTTTGGTTTTCTAAACTTACTTCCAACTCTTTTGACTCTACCAAACTTTTCTGTCCACTAGGCCTACTTGCTTTTTTTTTTTTTTTTTTTTGAAAGTTTCCGACTATTGATTCTGAAATAATGATCTTAAACTTCTGTCGGCACTTTACTAAGTGCCTAATGCTCTTTATAATACAAACCGCTTGACCCGGTTTCCTCAATGTGACCCAATTGGATCGTTCCTTAATTAATGGGTTTTCACCTACTTCTTGTCAAGCTTTTCAAATTTATATAACTCAAAACAAATCATACATCCCAGTGGACCTTGTCATATAGATCTCTAATTCCTTAACTTGAAATCATAGTTAACCTACCATTGATTTTCTTCATTTGTGGGTTATATGTCTACCACGCTTCTGTTGTAACACCCTTTAGGCACAATGATGTCTTTCTGAGGGTCAACATGATTTACCCAACTCTCGCCGATTCTCCCCTTCTAATACTAGTAAGATCCTCTTCAAATAGACCCTTACTCTCTTACTCAACCGTAATTTGTTGTTAACCAACAAGTAAGCAACTTCTAACCCGATTCTCCCCATATCTTTAGATCATCCCAGAAGGTTGTCGTTGCCTACTTGGGGAATCCTCCAAGGCATCGGTAAAGTTACCTATTAAATCCGCAGGTACTAATGTCTCTTCTTAACGGTACCTACTCGTCAATACCAACCAACACTTACACGTCCTTAGTTGATGTCGGTCAGTCTATAATTGGCTTATCTCAATATCCCGGACTTACTCTTCTCATACCTATATTGGTGTTAAATTCTTGGTGAGCATCATCTGCTCGATTAATCCTTTCATGCTTCGCTAATTCGTTATATCCTCCACACTCATGTTTCCTTAGGCTAACTCTACTTCTCGAGCCCAACTGGGTCTTTCATCTTGATACAAATAGTCATTCTAAGTCTTCAACGATAGTTGGTAAGTGTTTTGTAGTTCTGATGACTTTAGTTATCCTCCCCTTGCAGTTCCCCTTGCATGGACCGTCGGTGTTGATGACTTAGGTCCCGTGATAATTGGGGTTACCTTGGACTTTCGAGTCCACCAAGGCCGTTCTCATATATACATTCTTTCGTTGGTGTTCCCGGCAACATTTCCTTCATGATATTCCGTTGTTTCCGCTACAGGGCTTCAACTCTTTGATACCGACATTGCGATTTCTTTCAAATTCCTATATCCTTGAGGAGGTCAAAACCTCTCCACACTTGTAAAGTCTAAATTTTGCTTCTACACTCCATTGTAGGTATCCCTTCCATGCACCTTAAACCCTCATATCCGGGTCGACATTTTATCTCTTTTGGGTCTCGCAAGCTTGTCTTGTGAACTCTTCTACTAGGCGACTCGTCTTATAACCATTTCCTCCCCTGAATCGGTCTAAACTTTCAGTTGATCGTTACTGCCCATTTCATGTTGGAACCTCAGTTACGTTGTACTCTTGCATAGATTCCACAAAGGCATCCTCATCTCAACACTTTATTCCAATTTAGCAAGACTCGCCTTTTGATACATGATTTTCCTTCTTACTATTTAAGTTATTCTTTTGGTTTACTCTTTATCCATCTAAGCATTATTGGTCTGATGTGTATGACTTTTGTTAAACACCTATCGGTACCATTTGTATAAGAACCTCAGTTGTATATGATTTTCTCAAAAATCAAAGTTCTCGACTCGCGTTTATTATGTTGTCCTTATGCTCGTGTCGCTTTACCTTCTATAAATCTTTACCCCCAGTAGGATAGTTAAATCCTTTTGTGTTTCCTCGTATACGCCTTACGGAACACGTTGATTGGTCTTATTACTTTTATCAACTCTTTTGCCATCAGTCAAGCTTGAATTTTCATCGGAGTACCACCATTTCTCATTACTCTTATATAGACACATTTCGGTAAGTATCTTATTGGGGGTAATATCGGATCTAGTTAGAAACTTTTAGTCATTCAACTTTACTCCTTCTCATGTATGTTCTAGCCAACATGCCGATTCCATCCGCAGTCGCCTCACAACTCGATCATACATTTCACCAAGGCTGTAAATCATACTCTCTATGTTTATGCCGCCTCTACAATTTCAATTATTCTGTGTCATAACTTTAATCACAAGGGCTTCCTCTGTCAATCTAGACAGTTTGACCTCACTTTTCTCGGAGGAGCACCATCAGTCCAACTTGTGTGGAATACCAAGACTTAGGACATGTCCACAATCATTTGTTTCTTATTAATCTTCTAGTTCTTCTTACAGGGATCCCTCCATACTAACTTTGATATGTATCTTTCCTTAATCAGTAGTAAGTAACTACCGAAAATAATTCTCTTTACACCATTACTATTATCAATGGTCATTACCGACCGTCCAGAGCTTCTCTTTAATTTCTTTATTAGAGTTATTATATTGGACTCATTCAATTTTACCATCAAGGCTACTAGTACTTGTATTGATTTAACTTCACCTTTTTCGTCGTTGATCTCTGGAAGAAATTCACCAGATATCGTTAAATTTCCTTTATAACCTTGTAGTTATTCTTCTTATCTGTCAACCAACCATCGCTAGTTAGTCAGCACGTGTAAATTCTTTGTTGTTACCAATTAGTCTGTAGTTGACCTTTTATAAGATCGTAGACTTACTTTTCTTCTATCTCTTTGAAATTTGATAAACCTGGTGAAAATCTATCTTCTCCAGTTTCTCCGCTTGTATTTCTTTAAATCTTCTATAACCTACACTTCTCTTTCGCACTATAAGGGCGTTATACTCTTTCCGAGTTTAGATTTATCATTCATCTACCGTCAACGGACTTGTCAATGCTTCTACGATAACTTGTAGGTATTTCCCATGATTCTTTTTACCAGAGTTATCGTCCAATTGTGGTTCTCTGGTATGACCCGCTAGTGTTATTAACTAAAGTTCCTTCGTGAATGAGAAGTTATTAGAGATCCTCTTTTCCCCCGAGACCGTTCTCCTACACCCTCCTTCCTTGGGGTGCTGCTTGTACTTCCGCCTTTTATAGAAATCCGGTCGTTGTTGCATCCCGATCCTTGTTGAAACTCTTGTGTGTTCTTGGAGGTCACACCGCTTCCCTGCTGGTGAAATCGGCTTTCCCCTCTCTAGAAACCTGTAAGCTTTCATTTTGTGGCTCTTTAATTCTTTGTATCGGGATGAACAATGTATCTTATCTTGACTCCTACGCTTATGATTGTCTCGGTTTCCCGTTTTGATTGTGGCGGCAAGTAGCTTGTCAAGAGTGATCATATTCCGTTCTACTTCTAGCCTCAAACTTTCACCTTCTGGTCCGTCAGTAAGCTTAGATTCAGTGCCTCTTGTCTAGATCGCTACTATATTTCACCTTGACCTTCATGCCTATGCGTGTTTCTGAAGGCATCCCCTTTGTTTGCAATGTTGTTTTACACCCTCTTGAAAGAACCTATGGTTTGTCTCTCTCAATTTGTATACTTGTCGATCATCCAACGCGTTGCTGGGACTGCTCTCATGTATATTCTTCATTTGATCCTATTGAGTTGGCTCGGGATTCCCTTCTTGTCATCGTAGTTGGTGTTGTCTTTTAGGCTTCACCTTCCCGTCTCGACGTTCCTCAACAAACTCGAATGAGTTGTCCGTCGTTCGTCTACCCTAATGCACATAAGATGTGCATTCTAATCCTCACGTTGACACCCTTCGAAATCTACTTAGATGTGTCAATAGGGTGAGGAACTCATTATGCTATCTCCATTAAGGACATAATATAATTATAATTTCTACTAAACTTCGGCATATATTTATCTATACCACATATCTTTATAATCAAGCCAATAAGTCCAACTAAAGTAAAACCTAGAGTCTATACTAAGCATACTGAGATCTGCGGCAGTAGAGGTGGTCAGCCGTACTTTTCTATCCCCAACCAGACTATGCATGCATTTGAAAACCAAAAGTCTTTTTTTTTTTTTTAAAACTCAGATCCCTTTTCGGGTTCTGCTTAAGTATTTATTCGGTCTTTCAGAGGATTTCAAGTGCCATTGTTGCCAACCTAGAGCTCTGATACCATGTTGTAACACCCCGAATTCTCAGAACTCGGAGTATTACTGGTTAGGACCTCACAATGGGTCCCGACCTCAACTTGACAACAATATTACTAGGATCTTGCAACAAGACACAAATAAGAAAAACCGAAATTCATAAAAATGTATTTGAAAAAGGATGAATGCAACAAAGTCTAACAGCCTATCATACTTAAACAACGGAAGAGACTAACTGTCTTAACAAAAGGGAAAGACAACAAGCGATAACCCAAACCCCCACTCTAAAGAGTACGGAGACCCGGCTGACCACTACTTCCGGATCACTCAGCTATTGCTCTAACCTGCGGTAATTCTAATAACACAACAAAACAACTATTAGCTAGTTATCTAAACATTAGGAGAATAATAATAGCACACACACACACACATATAAATAATAAACACTCATCATGCTTTCAAACAATCCATTTATTATCTTCATTTAAGTCATTCACTCTAATGATACTTATTTTGTGACACGAGGAATTCCCAAACCTCGCCTCCGCCCCCGTGTACCCATCAGGAGTGGATCCGATGCATCTCACCGTGTACCTGTATGGTCTGGGTATAGAGAACCTCTCAGTCTCCTGACAGAGCTGGGCAGTGATGTCACGGCCCGTTATACATACACTTGGGCCTTAACACATAATAACAACGGTCGTCCTAACAAGTTGTTATTATAACACACATGGTACACACACCACTAATATCACTCAACTAATATCCAGAAACCAGCTAAGTAAGTCGCAAGGACTTACCTTGATCAAAAATCGTTTTCTCAAATCTCAACTCGGTCCGAACCCGTGGTAACTCAAACGCTTGTCAAATAAGGCATGTGGATCAAAATCACATCCAAATGTCCAACCTCACGTGAAGGAATTACGAAAAAAAAAGGCTCTCTTACTGTCAAAGACCATTTTATCCTTTAGTGCCGAAAAATTCTCAAAATTTATTCTTAAAATCTACTAATTTATTTTAGAACTTGTTTTCCATAATTGGTGTCTCTCGGATGGTTACTTATAGGTTATAAGTTCAAAACTCGAAACAAACTCGAAGAAGGACAACACTCTTCCTCCCCGGTTATTATTTACGCTACTACATATATTATACCGTCAAACATATCTTAGCCTTTCTCCTCAACCCACTTATATCCTACATAAATTCAAATCTCCCAAACTCGCACTTATATTTGTAAACTGCTTAATATGCCCAGGTATATATATATATATATATATATATATATATATATATATATATATATATATATATATATATACATACATATATATATATATACGCCTACTGATACTCCTACTTCTTCATCCGAGTATATCTACATACCTACTTTTTATTCATTTATGTCCTCTGTTATAACTCTATCTGTACGAACCCATAACTATGTGATACCTATATACACTATACTAAACTGATATTTATATTTATATCTTTCCGCCTCTACCTCTATATATACATTTACGTATAGTGCACTGATGCATATATATATATACACACATATACCCATTCTCAATCTATTCATCTATATACGTACACTACACTCATCATATATATATATACCCATTGTCAATCTATTCATCTATATACGTACACTACACTCATCATATATATATACCCATTTTCTCAATCTATTTATCTATATACGTACACTACACTCATTCCTACATGAATATACCCACAAATATATATGCTACAGTAAGGAAGCACTCACCAGTAGCAAAGGATCAGCAGTA
Organism: Fagopyrum homotropicum; assembly: GCA_033239125.1. Lineage (NCBI taxonomy): Eukaryota > Viridiplantae > Streptophyta > Magnoliopsida > Caryophyllales > Polygonaceae > Fagopyrum > Fagopyrum homotropicum. Next base: position 150,998,227 of record BSWB01000002.1, read on the forward strand.
GGTGCAGGGTGTTAAGTAAAGCCGGATCGAATTCTGCAGCAGAATGGAGCCCGGCGTTTCGATGAAGACGTGCAGCAGGTCAGAGGTGCCGTACAGAAGATCCCCAGCCTCGTGTGCAGCAGGTCGGGTGGTCGCTGTTGAAGAATGCTGGTGCAGCGTCGGTGCCTAGTGGTGGTCCTCAGAGGTGGGTCGCCCAGCGGCGCGTTGGCTGTGCAACAGCAGCGTCGTCAACAACGGTTACTCACTTCAGGAAGGAAGAGAGGGACCGGTACTCACCTTGGTCGATGAAGACTGTTTGAGAGGGTCGGTAATCGGACGCTTTCGACTCACCTTGCAGTCGCCTGGGAACGCCGAAGGATGCAGGTGCCAATTCCGGTCGTGCAGAAGGATGAATGAGGCGGTAGCTTATGGGTATCGTTGTTTATTAGGTTATAGTAATTAGGTTTAGAAGAGTGGGTTAGGAATGAGATATTGGGCTGGAGAGTCCAAAGGATCAGCAGCCACTCTCCCTACATATTGGGCCGGCAGAGATTTATTGGCCCATTAATGGCCTGCTAATCAAATAAACAAAAGAGCTGAAAAACAAATACTCGTTAATCGCTCGGAACCGATAAAAGTACGGGATTATTTACGGGATTATTTACGGAATTGTTTACGGGTTACAAGTTATCATTTTATGTGAATCAAAGTCACATAAAATGATAGAATTTAATATCATGTTCTTTTTATTTAAAGGAATTAAGATTGACGGATCGGAATCCGGTTTGATCCGGTATTAAACGGAAATTAAAATTTTCCGGGTATTACACTATGTGCCCGTTTGGTTGGAGCGGTGGAATGGAAAGGGAATGAAATCGGATAAGGGTTAGGAAAGGAAATGGAAATTATGGGATTACTTTCATGTGTTAAAAGACCTCTAACCAAACGTATTTTTTGATTGATTCGGAATCATTCCGTTACCGGGAATGATTCATAGCGCTTCCAAACGGGCCAAATAATTCTTGGTTGATTTTTTCTTGATGTTCCCTTTCAAGTGGTACATGCAAACTCCATGAGATGCTTTTGTGTAGTGCTTAGCAATACCATTCTTGATTGACATGTGTCTGTCCGATAGAAATAGTTGTTCCTCGGTATCAGGGACAAACTTGTGTATATGATAGAAGAAGAAATCATACGAGTCATCACATTCACGGTCAACAATTGCAAATGCTAGGGGGTATATTTGTCGGTTTGCATCTTGCGCTGTTGCAAGCAATAGCACCCCACCATATCGTCCTTTTAAAAATGTTCCGTCAACTGATATGACCTTAAACAACAACAACCAAAAAACAATTAGTTTTCTGGTATACCAGAAATGGATAATAGTCATACCAGAAACTTAATTGTTCAAATATATAATACTATACCAGAAAAGAGCATACCAGAAAGATAATTATACTGCTTACCAGAAACACAACATAACTACCAGAATCTAACAATACCAGACACTGGTTATACAAACCAAAAAAGAGCATACCAGAAAGATAATTATACTGCTTACCAGAAACACAACATAACTACCAGAATCTAACAATACCAGACACTGGTTATACAAACCAGAAAAGAGCATACCACAAAGATAATTATACTGCTTACCAAAAACACAACATAACTACCAGAATCTAACAATACCAGACACTGGTTATACAAACCAGAAAAGAGCATACCAGAAAAATAATTATACTGCTTACGAGAAACACAACATAACTACCAGAATCTATATCATTCATGCATAATTGATAATACCAGAGGCATAACTTTATTACATACCAGAACAAGGATAATACATTTCTCATTACTGAATATCCTTTGATTGGTTGTCCCAAAGCAAAGAAGACGTACTTGAATTTGTTTTCATCATCCAATTGCAGTGCTACAATAGTGTTCGGATTTGCCTCTTGCAATCGATGTAAGTACAACGGCACACCCTTGTAGTTCTCTTCATTTGTTCCTATTATATTGTCCTTGACAGCCTCTTGTGCCATCCAACATTTCCAGTAGCTAGCTTCTAAACAATGTTCGTTTCTCAAAATTCCAATAATTGTCTTAGGCTCAGGGAGTTTATGTGTATTAGCATACCTGAATAACATAAACAATATGATTTGAATGTATTTCATACCAGAATGGAAGAAAACAATATAGAATTGAATATTATATGTGATAATAATCAATGGACTTACATTTTTGCAACTATTTCAGCAATGACAGGATATGAGACCTTTCTGCGATAATTTCTTCTGGTATGGAATGAACAAGTGTGCTCTCTGGTATACTTTGTTAGTGTAAACACTTTCGATTTCTTGATTTTTGAGAACCGCACGCGCCACTTACAATCTTTATCCAGACATTGTGCAAGAATAGCAAGCTTGATAGACTTTGTTATTCTGTATTGTGTACATTCGGCAACAGCATTCAAACACAATGCATTTTTCACTGCGTTTTTATCCTTGAACTTTTGTCCAAGCTTAAGACCCCATTGAGTTTCTTCAGGTTCAACTTCAGTGATTGCATAGCTATTCTCTGTTTCTATTTCAGTCACACTGGGAGCAGGAACAATGGCAGTGTGTGGATGATATTCATTAATTTCTTCAATTTCTGGTATAATAATTGTAGACTTTAATCTCACACACAATGGCACACTCCAGCATGGTTGAGTCATTTGATTAACTTCAACAAAATCCTCGAAATCTTCTACCGTCTCAATATCAAACGGTTGCAACGCTTTATTTAAGGTATTCTTGTATGTAAGTTCCAATTTGTTCACTGTCTCATCTACTTGAAAACGTTTGGCAATCAACATCCTAATTTCTGGTATGCTAACTGGATCTCCCACAGTGATGGGTTTGCACACTACTTTATCCCCTAAATATGTCCATTCATTTCCCACAGATTTCCACTCTCCTCCACAATAAACTACAATTTGTAACTGAGCCATGGCTAACAAGTTCTGTATATACCAGAAAAAACTAGTATAAGGATACCAGAAGTTAAAAGTATACCAAATTATGCATAACATCACAAATACCAGAAATTAAAGTATACCAGAATTATGCACAACACCACAAATACCAGAAGTTCAAGTATACCAGAAGTTAAAGTATACCAGAATTATGCACAACATCACAAATACCAGAAGTTTAAGTATACCAGAAGTCATTCAATTCATTATACCAGAGAATTAATGATACCAGAAAGACAATTACCATACTACAAAAGAGATTATACCAGAACTCATTAATTGATACCAAAATTAATGATACCAGAAAGATAATTATCATACTACAAAGGAGATTATACCAGATTTCATTAATTCATACCAGAATTATGCATAACACACAAATACCAGAGTATTAATGATACCAGAAAAACAATTATCATACTACAAAAGAGAGTATACCAGAACTCATCGATTGATACCAGAATTATGCACAACACCACAAATACCAGAAGTTCAAGTATACCAGACGTTGAAATAAACCAGAATTATGCACAAGAACATAAATACCAGAAGATCTAGTATACCAGACGTTCAAGTATACCATAATTATGCACAACGCGACAAATACCAGAGAATTAATTATACCAGAACTCATTTTTTCATATCAGAATTAAGAAAACAAACTAGCAACAATGTTCATACCAGAATCGTAACACACTCATTCATACCAGAAACATAAAACAAAATCAAATTTGTCGATACCTTGTACCAGAAATACAAGAATCTGATTAAAATTTCACAATGGTGAACAAAATACCAGAATAATACTGAAGAAGATGGCGAGAGAGAGAGAGTAGAATATTGTTAAAGAGATACATGTTAGATCGAAGCGAATTCTGGTATTTGAAGTCTTGGATCACAAGTCGATTGCGTTGTATTCGTTTCTGGTGTTTGATTTATTGATACGAGAGAAGATTACTCGATCGATGTCGATTGTGAGAGATAAGAGAGAAAATAAATCGATAATTGTGATACCAGAGAAGCTTGCGAGAAGGTCGAGATTGAAGGATGAGAAGATTGGATTCTGAGATCGAGATCGAGAGGAGGAGAAGAAACCAGATTTGGTTTCTTTGCTTGTAACAGAAAAGAGAGAGAAAGAGGGGATTTACCTAATTATTATGGTAATTAATTAGCCTTGAACGGTAAATATGGTTTTGGGGTATATTTTGTTGATGGAAAATATAAAAAAGCCTACTTTGTATCCCTATTTCTTAATAAAGCCTACTTACCAAATTTGCCCAAATGTTTTTTTTTCCTTCGTATTACACGTCTTTGAGGAAATACGGGATCAATATTTTATTTCATTGGCATACCTTTTGCTACTTCTAAGGCATTTACAAAATCTATCTCTCCATATCTCTTATAAAAATTTATCAATTCCTTTTACGTCTTTAATATCAACATCAATAAGCATATCTTTTGATTGCAAAAGTTAACTAACTAAATTAATTCTATTTAATATATCATACCAAATAAATATGGCCATTAAAAACTCAAAGTCACCAAGTTCGTTGTGTGTTAAGGATTTAACTTCACTTCTTATAATTGAATCATTATCGGCCTCCACTAGTTGAAGTAATACGTCTTGTATATCTAAAACTTAAAATCTTATTACTTTAACACTATCAACACGACTCTACCACATGATAATTGTTTAACTACCAATCATTCCACATTTTGTTTATAAAGCTTTCCACATTTTAGTAGAATTAACAAATGTTGTATGACTCCAAAAAAAACTTTAGCTTTGCCGCAATTGTTTGTCATATCACATAATGTCAAATTCAAACTACGAGAAGTACAAGATGTGTGAAAAGCTCTATGTAACACCCCGATTCCGCGGGACTCGGGATGTTACATTGGGCTAGGATCTCACAGTGGATCCTGACCCTAGTCTGACAACAAGTTCACTGGACCTTACAACATGACACTGATATATATAAAACAAATACATAAAACTGTATAAACAGTACAACTCAAAGATAAAGACAACGTAGCCGAGTATAAACAACATCCTCACACAGGAGGGAAAACAAGACATCATCCTCACGCAGGAGGGGAACGGTAAACATCCCAAAACCAACCACCTAATGTACGAGAGTCCTCGGCCTGTCACCCTGTCAGATCACTCCGCAACGCCTAACCTGTAACATCTATAACACGGTATGAAACCGTTAGCTAACCATAAATATATAAGGTAATGCATAAGCACAAACACAATCATGAAAAGATAAACACATCAGCATGCTTTCACACATTTACCCATTTTATCATCTTTATATAATAGTCATTCACTCAAATCACGTATATATATAGATATGAAAGTATATGATACGAGGACCGATACATCCCCGCCTTTGAGTGCAATATCCAGCTATACGAGTATCGGTCACACAATCCGTATACCCTATGGGAGTGGATTGCACCCTTCTTGTAAATCAGTCTGGCCCGACATCAGAGAACCTCCCAGACTCCACGGCGGGATGAAAGGGAAAGGTTATCACAACCACGTAGTGGGACAGTCAATAGAGCATATGTCGATAAAAACGACAACTCAAGCTATCATAGCAAACATATAAAGCACACACCACTCATGCAAACTCCCAATATAGGGATGGTAGCTACGTAAGTCCTACAGACTTACCTCAACCTCGTACACTCACAACCACGATCAACCTCCAATCCTGAGAGGGACACTGCCTAATAACAAGGCAGAAAGATATATCAATACTCCTATCAATCAAAAAGGTCACACCTAGACCCAAGGGATCCATAAGGATCATAATCTATAAGCCTCACAACCAACTAAACGTCAATATCTCAACATAACTCACAATTCCTCAAATCTCAAGGTAGTATCTAATCGACATTCTTCAATCTCAATTCTAATCCTAATTTAATTAATTAACCTTTAATTAATTAATTAAATTTCGCCAAAATAACGTTTTGCCCGCAGGCAATTTCTAAACCCACCTGTCATCAGATTTCATCAAACAAACCACCCATAATCACCAGAATAATATAACGACCACAATGGAATTTCTAATTATCCATTTTGACAGGCCTAAAGCCAATTTAGGCCAAATTGCAGTACGGAAAATGAATAAATTCATAACTTATTCGTTACTAACACGATTTACGATCTGAAAAAAGATTCGGAATCACAACGACGTAGACTACGCATGGAGAACATCAAATTCATCGGAATTTGAGCGACGGAACCTTCTTGGTGACATATATGCTCGACCAGCTCTCATCTGCTCGGAAATGTAGAAACTCGGTACCGATATGAAGAGAATGAAGAGAGGAATCCAAAAACTCAAACGAAATTGAAATCGGATTAGAAACGGAGAGTAGATATGAGTTTGAAGGTTGAGAGAAATCAGAGCTTTTACGAGGAAACGTGAAAGGAAATGAATTAATAAAGGATTTTCCGCTATTTATAGTGAAGACGATAATTATCCTTTAGCGAAGTTGATAATTATCCTTTAACTGATCCAAAGGCGGGTCGAACCTCCTTCTCCAAACTTCTCGAGATTGGAATATTAAATCTGGAATATTGTAGGGATAATTAATCCACAATTGCCTCGGAAAACGTGTATTCCTAAGCCGTCTTTCTTAGCCGTTAAGAAACAAAATAGCGACTCTTTTGGCCGTTTTGCCTCTCCATATTATTTCATATCTAGGACATATCCGATGTCCTGATCATTTCTCTCAACTGAATTTTTATTAATTGGAGCTCCCAAATGCTCCAAATAACACCGGAGGGTAAAAATAATTACCCGGGGGAAAAAGTAAAAATTTCTCCAAACGTCCAAAATTACGCTAGGAACATAACGGTGGGACTCATACTCATCACTTGCGAAATCTTCGCGAGTTATATGTCAATTACTATAAACGATTCAGTTAATCAACATTAATTAGAAATCGAAAATTCTAGCTATTACACTCTAGGGTTTATATCCAAAAGTTTTTTTGTGCCCTTTAATGTTTTCCTTTCATATTTGATCCATTACCATAGCTTTGCCCTCGTGACATTATCTATATAAAGACCAAGTGACTTCAATTCATTTTGCAAAGTATCAAACAAGCCTTGAACCGTTGTAATATTCACATCCAAAAACCCTAAAAATGATTCTTCAATTCTAATAGAATTTGAAGACATATCTACATATCTTAGTATCAAAGACATTTGTTCTTGATGACTTTACATCGAGAGTGCAATCAAGAATAACCAAAAAATACTTTGTTTGCTTCACTTTCTTAATATTTTCGACCAATATTTCAATCAAGCCTAAGAAGTTTCCGTTACTATTTTGACACAAATTTTCATTACTATCACGGAAAACTATATTATATTTTCCAAAAAAATTCACAATCGAAATTATTTTCACCAATACTTTTTTCCAATAGTCTTTTTCTTTCTCTAGTTCTTTTAGAGTCACTTTATCAATAGTTTGATTATTTGGAAGTCTCAAACGCATATCATACAAAGTGCTCATATTCTTACCATGATCTAAACTTGTTTCATGCTCCTTAATTCTAATACTAAGATGTGATCGATCCCCCAAATCCTCATTTCCTAGCTAGTTGACCACTTGGACATCTGGTTTTAAATATTTTTTAACAAAAATAAAATACCTTATCAATACATTTGGAATAAACAAGCCAATCTCTATCACATTTTTCATCATTTGATAAATTTCTAGTGTAGTATGTTGTAGAAAACCGTTTCAAAAATTTATCTTTAGGACCTTTTTGAATTGATAGATCTCTTTTAGGACGCTAGAAGATCCATCATTTTAGGATCAAATATATCATGCCTAATAAAGTTAGGGGTGTGTTATATACACAACTTTGAATTTACTAGGTATCGAATATGAACGCTTTGTGTTGGCGCTCAATTTTTTCTTTTTTAAATTTGGACGCCGGCAGATGGCACCGGCGCCCAATATATATATATATATATATATATATATATATATATATATATATATATATATATATATATTAATTTGTTGGTTGCGTTGGCGCTCAAAACCCTATTTTCTCTTATTTTTTGCCTACTTTTTCTTTTTTTTAAAAAAAATCAAACCTTTTTTTAATGTTTGGGCGCCGACGCATGGTGCTGGCGCCCTAAAATTTTTTTTGTTTTTGGTTGAGCACCACTGAAATGCGTTTGCTTTTTACATTAGTAAAACAAATCTCGTGCATTTAGCTTTTTCGTAAAGTTATCCTTATTATTATTTAAGTTAGTAGACTTGTCAACATTTTGGTTTTCAAAGTCATCAACATTAACATCAACATTTTGATTTTTGATACCATCAACATTATCAACATTTTGGTTTTCGATACCATCAACATTTTGATTTTCAAGACCGTTAAGAGTATCACTAACATTAACATGCTCATCACAACCATCAATATTAGCTTTTTTCATTTTCATTTTCAATAAAAATTTTTGATTCTCTTATGATAAATTTATTGAGAGCTCCTCTTTGAGATATAGCTGACAAATTTAACTCCTCAATTCGTTTTTTCTTTTCTTGGTTTTCAGCTTCAAAATCATGCTTCGTAATTCTAGAAGACATAACTAAAAAAGAATAAATAACACAAATATAATTATTATGGAATAAAACAACTTGATTTTTTATGTAGTTTGCTCTGGACCTCGGGTTCTCGAGATAGATCGTGAACTCCGCTCAAGATGTTGATAATCACATATTTCCTACATATGAACCAAATTTACTTGAAAGTTATGTAATAACCGAAATTTTATTTCCAATTTATTTGGAGTCTACCGGACTTTGACCAGTTTGGACTTTCCTTCCATCGTCTTATCATGTTATATGATACTATCTAATTTGTTTCTTCAATTATTTGCTCCCTCTTATTATTTTATGTGAGGTTTTTCCTCATAAAATATACCTATCAAGTTATAATTTCTCCCCTTAACCATTAGAAGAAGTTTAACCTTTGAGATGGGCCTTTCGGGCCCGAGGAGAGAGACTGCAACTTACGTTACATCCATAACATTCTTCCTTCTCTCCTTCGTTCCTCCCTTCTTCACGTGAAACCCTAGCTTCTCCCAAGGGAATACTTCTCTCTCCTCCCCTCTCGATCTTCTCATCCTGTTTCTTGCACAACAACAACGCAACGACCTAAGGGAACTCTCACGCCTTCATCGTCGGTGCAACCACAAGTAGAAGGCAATAACAACCTCACCTCTCCTCCTAAATTTGTCACATTGATGGAAGACATAAATCATTGTATATTTCGTCTCTCTATAATTGAATGTTTGTTGAGTACATATATATAGAATACTTAGCAGTACTACTGTATGTTTAATGCGCTAGCAGTCTTGGGCTTCTCTTCAATGTGCTGACCCTGGTCTAGTATCCCCCGTTGGTCCCAAGTCAATGAGTCAGAGATGGGAGCGGAAAGTAGCCAGTTGATTGGAGGACACTGCTTTAGTAAGGAGGTCAACAACTTGATCTTTAGAAGAGACGAAGGCAACATTCAAAGCTTTGCCCTAGACTCGTTGGAGAACAAAATGGTAGTCAAGCTCCAAGTATTTGATCCGATTGTGCATAGGTTAACTGCCAAGTATGTGGCCCCCAGGTTGTCACACCACAACGTAGGTGTTTGGGAGAGCTTGACTCCAAGTTCCATTAGAAGGGATTGAAGCCACAATATTTCCAATATAGCATGAGCTAGTGCTCTATGTTCTGCTTCAGTGGAGGATCTAGCAACCGTGTGTTGTTTTTTCGATGTCCAGGAAATAAGGTTCCTGGTGTTGAAGAGATGTGAAACTTGAGAGAAGAAGTGCAGTTGAGGTATCTCATAACACGTTTGATAGCTTGCCAATGGGCTTGTTTTGGATGATGCATGTATTGGGCTAGTTTATTCACAGCAAATAAAATATCAAGCCTCGTGAAGGCAAGATATTGAAGACTGCCTAGGATACTTCAATAAAGAGTGGGGTCATCGAAGGCTGGTGACAGAGGAAAGGTTTGTTGGAAGGTGGTAGCTAGAGGGTTGAAACAAGCTTTGATTTTGCACTTTTGCTTTTGTGACAATGTCATGAATGTATTGAGTGTGTGACAAGTAGAACCCAATATTGTTTCGTTGGATTTGGATTCCTATGAAGTAGCTCACTAAACCAAGATCTTTGATTGGGAATGAATGAGATTGGGTGTTAGTGAATTGTGTAGCAAAATTTGGGGAGGAAGCAATGACTAGAAGGTCATCGACGTCGACCAAGATACAAACAAAGTCAGAGTTGGATTTAAATAGAAACATGGATGTGTCTGAGGTGGATGGGAAAAAACCCATGGAGATCAGAGCATCACCAAGTCTAGAAAACTGCTCGAGGGGATTGCTTCAGGCCATAAAGAGATTTCTTTAATTTGCAAACTTGAGTGGGATAATTTGGATGAATGAAACATGGTGGTTGAGAAATGTACACCTCTTCAAGCAAGTCCCCGTGTAGAAAAGCATTCTGTATGTCAAGTTGCCTAACTGTCTAGTGGTTTATCGCTGCCAAGCAAAGCAACAATCGGATGGTGGAGGGTTTGGCTACGGGGTTGAAGGTGCCTTGGTAGTCAAGGCCATACCTTTGGTGATATCCTTTGGCGACTAAGCGGGCCTTCCGTTGCTCGATTGTTCCATTGGAGAACCTTTTGGTTTTAAACACCCATTTGACACCGAGGATGTTATAAGAGGGTGATGCAGGAACGAGACTCCAAGTTTGTGTGGAGAGTAAGGCTTGAATTTTATTTTCCATGGCAAGACGCCATTTTGGAAATTTTGATGTAAAAGTGAAGTTCGATGGTTCATCTGGAGTTGTGATTGTGTTTGAGCAAGATGGAGGCACGTAATAGTGCCATCTTGACGGATTAAAAGCTTGTGGATCCGATTAGAAGCCTTGGTTTGTATTTGTCGTGGTGGGTTGGGGTTTTGGGCCGAAGATGATGAGCCCAAAGGAGATTTTGTTGTAGATGGGCCCAAAGGAGGTGTGGTGGAGGTAGGTGGGCTTTGTGTGGCGTTTGATGAGATAGGAGAATGTGGAGTTGTATTTTGGGCTTCAACAGGATCAAGGGGATTGGTTTGGGCCGAAGCAGTTGGGAAGAGGTAAGGGATTGAAGCAAGTGGGGATTAGGCCGGTGCGGGTGAATGAAAATGAGAGGGAAAATGTGTTTATGAAAGAGAACATCTCTTGAGATATAAATTTTTTTGTTTTACCCAATCCAAACAAATGTAACCAAAGTGATTGAAAGAGTATCCAAGAAAAATTGTTGGTGAGGAGTGGAAATTTAATTTATGACGGTTATATGTCCTAAGGTTTGAAAAGGTTAAGCATCTAAACACTTTAAGAAATTTGTAATTTGGTGGTTGTCTGAAAACAAGTTCAAAAGGTGATTTGTGGTGAAGAATTAGTGTAGGGAGACGGTTGATGATATATGTGGCGGTTTCAAAGGCAAATTCCTTAAAACGAAGAGGTAAATTGGAATGTTTAAGAAGGGTTAGTCCCATGTCAACGATTCTTCGATGACGGGTTTCAACGGATCCGTTTTGTTGATGGGAATATGGACAAGTGAGGCGGTGAGTGATTCCCATCCTTTGGAATAATGGGGTTAATGGTTTAAACTCGGAGCCACCATCGGTTTGAACCGAGATGATTGTAGTGGATAAAAGATTGGTTACGATTTTAAAAAAGTTTTTGATAACCTATGTCACCAAGGATTTGTTTGGAGGGGAAAGAGCTAGCCAAATAAATTTGGAAAAGTCATCAACAATAGAAATATAGTATTTGTGTCCCTTAAAAGACATAGTGTGACTAGGTCCCCAAACATCTAAGAATATAAAAAGAGAAAGCACTCTATCACTTGTTGAAGTACTTGGTAGATGTGGGAGGGCGTGGGTCTTGGCCCAAGAGCATGAGATGCAGTCATTCGGGTGTAGAGATGGGCTTCGTAGTGGGCTTGGTAGGTGGGAAAGGACAAAGTGGGTAATAGGCCTTGAGGCGTGCCCTAGCCGGTTGTGCCAAAGTGTGGCTTGTTGGATGGAGGTATGTTGAAGTTGAGGAAGCAGCGGTGAACCAAAGGCAGGAGGAAGCACGTGCAAGCCATCTTGACAGGTCCTTGAAGAAGAGGCTGATTGGTCTTGATATCCTTCACAACAAAGTAAGATGGATGAAATTCGAAATAGGCATTGTTATCAAGACAAAAACGATTTACAGATAGTAAATTCTTATTGAGCAGAGGAGTGTGAAGGAGATTAGATAAGAGAAAGCTACGAGATGGAGTTTGTATGGTGGAAGTGCCCTGATGTTGAATCGGTATAGTCGAGCCATCACCCAGAGAGGCAGTTTCAATTCCTTGATAGGGAAGACTGTCGAGCCTCAGATTAGCAAAGTCTAGTGTGTAATGATGAGTCACAGTTGTATCCGGATACCGGTAGTGGATGTGTTGTTGGCCTGGTACGACGGAGGTTGAGGTGCTGAGTAAGAGTGGTCAAACCTGTGCCAACAAGTCAAGGACGTGTGACCCGGTTTCGAGCACACTTGACAAATAGGGAGGTTGTCTGGTGCTCCAATGAAGACTTAATTTGGATTTGGAATCGTCCACGTCCCCTACATCAGCCTCGTGGATTTCGTCCACCATTGTTGTTAGAGCGGGATTGAGATCCTCTGTCATTCGTTTCGGTATTGTTGAGGGATGGTGGAGTTGGGAGTAAGGCAGATTGTTGACGGGTCAAGCGAGCTTCATGAATCAACAAGTGATAGTATTTGAGAAGAGGAGGGAAGAGTAACCTGGGTGGAGAGGCTAGTTACAATAAAGTCGTAAACAGGTCCTAAACCAGCGAGTAACAAAATGGTGACCTCCGTATCGGAGATTGGTTGGCCGGCTGTGGTAAAGCAAGACACAAGAGTCCTGGCCTTGCTATAGAACTCTGTGATGGTAGAGTCTCCTTTGTTGAGTGAGGCAAGTTGGAGCCTAGTCTGGACGATTTTGGCACCGGAAGTTGAAGCAAAGAGGGAATGAAGGTGTTGCCAAACATCAAAAGCCGTTTTGCAATCCAGCACCTGAACAAGGATGGGCTCAGTGAGGGAACATGTGAGGATGACAAGAACAAATTGGTCGTTTGAGACCGAGTCAGTGTATGTTTTGACAGAGGAGAAGCTTTTTCTATGCAAGATTTGGAACCATCGACAAATTCAAAAAGACTCTGGGCATCAAGGATTGGGCAGATTTGAGCTTTCCAAAGGAAAAGTTATCAAAAGAGAGTTTTGATGTAATAAAGGAAGAGATGGAGGATACGGACATATTTTAATTTCTTGTTTCAGCCATTGATGGCGGAAAACTTTGAGCAGGTTTGTTTGTATGTCAGGAGTGGTGAGTACTAATATATAGAATGTTGTTGAGTACTAATATATAGAATGCTTAGCAGTACTATTGTATGTTTAATGGGCTAGCAATCTTGGGCTTCTCTTCAATGGCTGACTCTAGTCTTCTTTCTCTTCTCCTTCGACTTCCCTTCCATGTGTAGAAGAAGCACGACTTTCCACTCCTTCGTCTGGCACTGCAGCAAGCCTGGAGCAAGTTACGTCTTCCCTCTGGTTTGACACAGCACCGGCATTGACCCCTCTCCTGTTCGGCCTCGCGAACAACAACGCAGCAAAAGAAACCTTCGACGTCTTCCTGCAACCAAACCATGGGCGTATCTAGAATCCCCGTCCGAGCTCCATAACGCCATTAGATGCCACAATATTGACGCTCGCATCCACATTAAACTGGAGGTTAGGGAGGAGAGAAGCGAGGGGGTAAGCAGCATGCCAAATCTGGTTTGAAAGACCGAAGGAGGGAAGTTGCCAAATTCATTGGTTGCCGGAGAGAAGCCAAATTCCTGATTCTTTATTCGTTGTCAAAACCTAACTCGATTGACTCTTGCTGGAGAGTTTCCTGATTCGTTGTTCAACTCCAACCTAAGTCGGCTCCGGCGACTCCCGAGTCTTTGTAGAAACTTCTTCGCTCTTCACACTCATTCTTCTCTCCACTTGCTTTCCCTTCTCGAAGAGCTTAAATTAGATAACAATAATCTAGTAGGATCCATTCCTAATAGCTTCAGCAATCTACAAAGCCTCAACAACTTGAATTGCAGCTAAACCATCTTTCTCAAAATCTCCAATTTTTAGGTTTGTTCACCAGCCTGTATAATCTAGATCTCAGTAGTTGGAGATGTCAATTAGAGCATATCTGTCTTTCTTAGCGGTTGTGGGTCTCGATTTCCTTATCAGATTCTTCTCCTACATGTTCTGAAGAACTAAAATAGAACCCAATTTTGACATGTTCTTGTCTTCTCCTCCCTGTATGAAAGAACTGAAATAGAACCCAATTTAACTTACTTTGATTTTAAAATAAAATTAGGTTAAAGTTCATCTATAATATTTGTATCAGTGAACCGTCTTGATTTATAGTGAATAATAATAAAATAATTATAAATGGATCCCTATGATTATAAATAAACGGATTTGAGAGACAAGTATTAAAATGTAACAAAGTATAATGGGTGGTTTAATGCAATTAACGAGGAATTTTCGGTAATTTCTTCCATTATTTTTTAGTTATTAAATTTTAGTTTGAGATAGTTACTGATTAATCTTTTGAAATATATGTATTAAAGAGTATTAAATTCAATATATTAACTGTTAAAGCTTTATCTTTGGTTTATACTGCGTACTTTAATTAGTTTTTAATCCAAAAAAGAAATCTAGCTTTTTCTTAAGAACGATTTACAAATATTTTCACAAAGTATAGTATAAAGCACCAAGACTTTTATGTCCAATTCATGGAATTTAATATTAAAATTATTTAAGAAAAAAGAAGTTCCTACTCTACTTGTTTCTTTTTCATATATCACTTTTTTTAAGGGCAAAACATTCTTTGGAACGAGACACAAAATTCGAGACACATAATTGATTTTTCTGAACACATGTTTTATTTGGACTTCGTCCAAAAAAACAAAGATCCAACAATTTTTTCCTATTTCCAAAAAATATGTGTTTGTTTTTTATGGGAAGGAGAATGAACCCTTCGTGCTAACAACACTTATTATATACGAAAAAACACCTTGCAAGTGAGTCAATTGTGGGAAGAAAATCCCTTTAAGGTCCTCGAAAAGCAAAGATCAAATGCATAACATACAGAGATTCCAACAAGTGATGAACCCAAAAACCGTGAAAAAAGACAAACTTACTCAACCCTTTCTCGATAAATCTGAGTTCTCCACCCTACTTTCAGACATGGCTGACACTGACAATTCAGTTTCAGGTGAGGAAGCCTTGACAACGAGTCACCAAGCTCAAAAGCGGGTGAGACTTACTCAACCCTTTCTCGATAAATCTGATCACAACCAAAAAATTCATCTCCATCTGGATCTTTCGGAAACCCAACTCCCAAGCAAGATCCAGTCCATGAAACATACCTTAGAGTTCTGCCGCCGGAGTAGTGACGATACCAAAGTTAGCAGAGACACCACATATCCAACCTCCCTTATCACCCCGAATAACCGCTCCATCCGAAGCCACCCCCTAATCCCCTTGGAAGCTCCGTCGGAGTTAACTTTCACCCAGCCTTCCTTCGGAATTTGCCAGCTCACAAGACGTTCCTTGTGGAGGTTCATCTCTTTCCCCATCTTATGTACATACACTTCAACTTTTTCATCGCCCATAAACAAAGCTCATTTTGTCTCAGACATTGTGACCCTCATTAGAAACCCTGGCATTTTGCCACTTTCATAGCCACCAAACAGTAATTGCAAACATGACATTTCAGGCTATCTTGAGCAATCTCACCATGCCAATGTTTTCGAACACCCAATCTTCCTATCTGAGATTGAAGAACGCATTATACAGTTCACTAGACACTAGAGAAACCCAGACAGGTCTAGCACACTTACGGTCTCGAAGCAAGTGAATCAGGGACTCCTCTATGCTCGGCACGTCAGGCACTAGGGAGACGAGGACTTGTGTCTCCAAGTACATTACAGGTTTGTAAGAGGAACCCCCAATTGAGCTGCCACATAGAGAATCGTATTCGGTCCTGAGCTTCGAATTTCCACATTTATTATAAAAGTTGAGTTCGAACATAATATGTGTGTTTTATTAAGGCGAGTTATCTTCTCATCGAGTTCTACAAGCCCCTATTGGTAAACTTTGAATTTCTATCTACAAAATGATCTAAAATTGATAATTATAAATACATTATTGAAAATGGAACTTATATTTAATCCAACTATTAAGGTTGTGTTCTTCATATACAAATCAAACTCAATTCTTACTAGTTGACAACTTGAGATGCATGCATAAATTTGTAGGAACAAATAGCCATCCCATATGAAACTTAGGTTTGATCGATAGGTCCACTACTTTCTAAATATGTTAACATTATTATTTTGTTTGTATATATATTTTGTTTATAATAAAGTTAATTATAATATATTATTTCCTACAAAAGCAAGAAGTTTGTGTCTTCGACCAATTATGTGAAGGCACGTATTATTGTAATCTATTCCCTTTTTCACATTCATCAATATATAATCAACTAATCAAAGCTTTAAAAAGCACTAACCAAAGTCAAGAATTCTATGGGAAGCAAGATTACTTACTAGTAATGATCTTAATTTAATTAAAAAAATAAAGAATTTATGTGGCTGAGAAACAAGCAAGGGTATGACGTGGCAACCCCGTTTGATTTAAACGGATCAAAAACCCTTCTCCCCAGGCTCCCAACTCCTCCCACAACCAAAAAAAACAAAAAGGAAAAAAAAAATCTTTTTATTGGCTGCCGGAAAATGTTAGACATCGGAGACCCTGCGTTTAAGCTCTTCGGAAAAACGATTCCCCTCCTCAACTCTGACGAGGCTTCCGGTGACTCTAGTAAAGCTGACTTGAACTCGGAGCAGATGTCAGAGGAGACCCGCGACTCAGATAAGGTTAGACTGACACGGATCCTTATCGTTTGTTCATTATTGAACCATTGGCGTCTCAATTTTGTCCAAGTTTAATTGAGATGATGCGTCAATTTTACTTTACCTTTTCTGTAATTGCTGATTTCTAACTGGCTTCAATTACTGATATCTGTTCCTTGTCTTTCTCGCTTCTGATTTGATACACATACTTTCAGAATTTAGAATTGCTCTCTACAAGTTCAGTTGATGTTTACCTTTTCTCATCTATTGAGTTTCAGTATTTTCTGTAGAAAACTGTTGTGATCCAGAAGCTTCTTCCTGTTAGTAGTGTGTTCCTTGGCCTTTTTGAGTCAGTGATGAAGATCTTCGAGTTCAAGATTTAATTTGATCATCTTGCCTATTTCGTTTGACTTGTTTCTTCAGTTTTCTCAAAGAGGAGTTGATCAACTTCTTTCTTAATTAATGCATCATCTCTATTGCTTGGTTCCATCTTTCAGTGACTTGTTGTTAGAAAGCATCCGGAGGTTATCTTGAACATTTGATATTATTGAACGTGTTCACTGAAAAGGTTGACTAAAGAAATTCTATGCAAGCATAGGAAACGAACCTAACATGCTAGAGATTGATTATTGAGATACGCGATCCTTTCAAAGATTCTGGATATCAATGAAATTGATCTAGCTCACTGAATTACTTGGGATGGTTAAAGTTGCAAATTTCATACTTAAAAACTTGAAAGAACTTTGTTAAATAGGCTCTTTGTGATTCTAACATCAGTAGTTTTAGTCCTGACTCCTGATAAGTCAGAGTTATTTAATTTGATGTCAGGAGCAAGCAGAAGAAAAATCGACCCATGAGTCAGACTGCCTTGGAGAAGAACACGATGCAGATAGTCCAACTGCATCAAAAAAGCATACTAGTGAGGATCAAAACTCAGTGACTAGTATTGATGAGAATTCTGAAGGTGAAGGTCAAAAGGATGAAGAAAAGGAACAAGATGGCCAAGAAGCAAAGAATTCGTCGGAGAAAACACTCAAGAAACCAGACAAAATCCTCCCTTGTCCAAGATGTAAGAGCATGGACACCAAATTCTGTTACTACAACAACTATAACGTCAATCAGCCAAGACACTTCTGCAAGAGCTGTCAAAGGTACTGGACTGCCGGTGGAACCATGAGGAATGTGCCAGTTGGCGCTGGCCGACGCAAGAACAAGAGTTCCCCATCAAAGTACTGTCACATGAGCATCTCCGACGCTGGAATTGACCTCCCACATACACAACCCGAGACTGGCTTGAAAAGGAATGGAACTGTCCTAAGCTTTGGTGTAGATCCTTCTCTTTGTGACTCCATGGCATCTATGATGAACCTTGTGGATAATAAGGTTGTGAATGGAAATGACCGATCATCGACAGTCAGCACGAGTAGCTCAACCGAAGGACATCAAGTCCCTTGCTTCCCTGGTTTTCAGTTGGCTTACGGGTGGACTCCGACGGTTCCCTTGGCCCCACCACCACCACCTGGCTTCTTCCCGCCAATACCATTTTACCCTCCTCCACCACCCTACTGGAATGGAGCTGCAATTCCTTGGAACATGCCTTTTGTATCAGTGATCCCTAAAAGCACAGGATCAAATCCTAATTCACCCACACTAGGTAAGCATTCAAGGGATGAAGGTAAATCCGACAAATCATCACAGGTTTTGGTTCCAAAGACACTGAGGATAGATGACCCTGAGGAGGCTGCAAAGAGCTCTATATGGACAACCCTCGGAATAAAAAAGGTTGAGCCAGCCGAAAATGGCGATTTCTTCAAGGGATTGCAGTCGAAGAGCGAAAATAAGAGCCACAAGATCGAGAGCTTTCCGGTGCTTAATGCAAATCCTGCAGCATTGGCTCGATCAGTCAGTTATCAAGAGACGGTCTAGTATGAAAAATTTGGATGAGATTAGATTCTCTCAGAATGATTGGGATTGACTTCATTTCTCATAATCGATTAGATGACAATTAGTTGAGAGGACGGCCATTTCGGGTGCTTGGGATGACAATTAGGGCATCTGTAACATAATGTTAAGAGTTAGTTTGTTTCTTCCTTGCACTACATGTATATATACCCAGTGTGCACCAGTGATTTTGAGATGTGAAATAGAAAAGTTTAGTATTTGTAGATTCATTATAAGAAACTTTGATGTAACATAGCAAGTCCAGAATAATGTAAAAAAGGTCTTTTTCCCATCTGTTTACTCAAGTGTGTCCTTTTGTTTGAGGATTCTTGACATAGACAATGGAGCTGAAGGGAATTTAAGTTTATGATCCTTACTTCCATATCCAAAGGTGCAAATCTGAGAGTGAAGTGAATACTTGTGATGATTGACAGGTGGATTGTAACTAATGGAGAAGGGAAAGTGGAAGCAGAGGATGGAAAGAGCAAAAGACAAAGGAGAAAATGACATATCCCATTTTCCAACTATAAAAAAGAAAAAGTCACTTTGATATTCCATTTTAAGGATCATTTTCCCTATATAATAATAAAAAATAAAGTATTTTCAAAAGTAGATAATAAAGAAAATTATCTACGAGATAGGAAGTCGGTTCGGGTGAGACTCGCTATTTGAATCTACGATTTATACGAAGAAAATGTAGTTTATTACAACGATTTTATTTTAAAATATAAATAAATGAATAAGTAAGTTATTACTAAGAGATTCTGACGTAGTCTTCTTTAACCTTCTACTTCGGCTCCCACCTTCTCCAACTCCTCTCTCTCCTCCAAATCCTTCAGATGGAAATACATTCGGTTGGATCTTTTTATACAGCATTCAACCATTATCCCTGAATTTGTATTTTCAAGTGCAGACATGAAACGAGAAAGATCAGAGTATAATTGAGACCAATCACCATAAATTGTTAAAATTGCTCGTTTTTACTTTACATCTCATGCTTCTTTCTTTTCTTTTTTTTTTGACAAAACTTGCACTTCATACTTATCAAATGTAATGCAATGTTGATAAGTGACTTGATTGTTTAGTTTGTGTTGTTAAAGGAAAATAATTTCTCCACAAATGAATCTAGCGAATACATTAGTAATGTCCACATGTGTGACATCTCTAACACATATAGGGATATAAGGTCCGGAATATTTGCTTATTTTCAAAAATCAAGATTTTTATGAACCCTACGATCTGTCAATTTTCATGGACATTTGCATGTTTCATGTTGCTTGCAAATAACTGTGTAATATGTTTTCATTCGCCACTTTAGCCGTGTATTATTCCATCTAGCATCATAATAGATTGTGAGTTGTCTTCTCAACTGATCCAAAGTATTGAAATGATACATATCATCCTCGTGTTTGATATCAAATTCATCGGTTTGATATCAAATTCATCGGTATGAAAATAATTTTGATCATTTGTGAGTAAGCTCATGTAAAATTTCATATCTTGTGTCCGTAAATTATCCATTGTGTCTGTGAATTATCCATATTATTATGCATGTCTATAATAATAAATTTGTTCAATCGACAAGTATAAAAATCATTTTGATTTATTACATGCAAAATTTTAATTCCTCGTATTCATTCCAAGCAAAATTTTAAGTCCTCAATACACATCTTTTGTGTTCTTAATTTGTTGTTTGAAAAACGGATTTTTTTTTGTCCTGAATTGAAGCAATATTTTATTTTAGGAGTTTCTTAATTTTTAACAAGTAATATTTATTTTAACAAACAATTGTCCACGAAAGACAATTGTAACACCCCGAATTCTCAGAACTCGGGACATTACTGGTTAGGACCTCACAATGGGTCCCGACCTCAGTTTGACAACAATATTACTAGGATCTTGCAACAAGACACAAATAAAAAAACCGAAATTCATAAAATGTATTTGTAAAAGAATGAATGCAACAAAGTCTAACAGCCTATCGTACTTAAACAACGGAAAAGACTAACTGTCTTAACAAAAGGGAAAGACGACAAAGCAACAACCCAAACCCCCACTCTAAAGAGTACGGAGACCCGACTGACCATTACTTCCGGATCACTCAGCTGCTGTTCTAACCTGCAGTAAAACTAAAAACACAACACAACAACCATTAGCTAGTTATCTAAACATTAGGAGAATAATAATAGCACACACACACATAAAATAATAAACACTCATCATGCTTTCAAACAATCCATTTATTATCTTCAATTAAGTCATTCACTCTAATGATACTTATTTTGTGACACGAGGGATTCCCAAACCTCGCCTCCGCCCCCGTGTACCCATCAGGAGTGGATCCGATGCATCTCACCGTGTACCTGGATGGTTTGGGTATAGAGAACCTCCCAGTCTCCTGGCAGAGCTGGGCAGTGATGTCACGGCTCGTTATACATACACTTGGGCCTTAACACATAACAACCACGGTCGTCCTAACAAGTTATTTTTATTATAACACACATTGCACACACACAACCATTATCACGCAACTAATATCCAGAAACCAGCTAAGTAAGTCGCAAGGACTTACCTTGATCAAAATCGTTTTCTCAAATCTCAACTCGGCCGAACCCGTGGTAACTCAAACGCCTGTCAAATAAGGCATGTGGATCAAAATCACATCCATATGTCCAACCTCATGCAAAGGAATTACGGAAAAAGCTCTCTTACGGTAAAAGACCATTTTACCCTTAGTGCCGAAAATTCTCAAAGTTTATTCTTGAAATCTACTAATTTCTTTTATACTTGTCTTCCATAAATTGTGTCTCTCGGATAGCTACTTATAGGTTATAAGATCAAAACTCGAGTCAACTCGTCAAAGAGAACAACGCAACACCCTTCCCGGTTACTATCTACTCTATTACATATATTATCCGTATTATATACTTTAACCTTTCTCCTCAACTCACTTATTTAAATGTGTAATTATTCGGTACTCATATATATATATATCTACATTTTCTTATTTTCCAACTTGTACGGGTATAGGTACACTTACGTCATGAGTATATATTCTTATGGTTCTTTATATATATAAATCCTGAAATCCCAATTTATTTATATATATATTTATATCTCTTTTACATTTTACTCACCTTTATTAATTCTGCAAAGCATTGTAGTGCAATTATATATATACTTATACACATATGTGCCTATCTCTTTCGATCATTCTTATATACCCACATCACTGTACATCTACGTATCTATATATATATATATGTATATATACTTCGGTACCCTGCACAATAGTGTCTAATTATCCATGTATATATATATATAGCATTCGAACTCTCTCCTTCCTCAGCTAGGTCGACATATATACTCAAACATCACCACATCTCAACACTTCCAACTACAGCTATATATATATATATATATACATACTGCAGGAACACGTAAACCACACTACAACAACTCCATCTACTACAACTCCAATTACAACAGAAAGACAGCACAGGGGCGGACATTACCGGACTCACCACGGTGTGCTTCGATCCGCCTCGGTGGCAGCCCTTCCGACCAGACGTGATGTGACGAAACGAGGCTGCGGTTGAGCGCCTATCCCGTCTGCAGTCAAGGCGGCGGCTCCTGGTTCCGGTTCGTTCTCTTCGGCGCAGGGCTGGTTCGGTTTCGTCCTTCTCGGCGCAGGGCTGGTTCGGTTTCATCCTTCTCGGCGCAAGGCTGGTTCGGCTTCGTCCTTCTCGGCGCAGGAGAGTGGCGAAGAGAGGCGTGTGCTAGCCTCCGTGCACGCACACTGTAGAATCCCGACGGTCTTGGCGGCGCAAGGTTCGCTGCGTGGGTCTCGTTCCGGCTTCGATCGGCGCGGCTGCAAGCTCCTCCCGGCGGTCTGGTTGCTGAGTCGTATTGGTGGTCGACGGGGAGGCGCGGCGGTTGCAGTTGCGATGTTGCTGTCTTCGTACAGGGAAGGGAAAGGGAGAGCAGGAGTAGCGTAGGATTAGGTTACATTTGATTAGCAGCTAGATTAGGGTTTAGGGTTAGGATTAGATTATGCGATGGGCTGGGCCGATAATTGGGCCTAGTAGCGGGTTATCTCCAGCCTCTCTCTCTTTAGAACAAGATCCGAAACTCGTAAAAAACGCGGGAAATTATATAATACGGAATTAATTTCCGTATTTTATGAATTTATTATTATTCTTATTTTAAGGTGCGTAATTTATTTCCGGTTACCAGGTTTCGTCATTTTATGTGAATTAATGTCACATAAAATGATGGAAATAACACTCGTTCTATTTTACTTTTAATTTATGTACTTATTTATTTAAGATTGACGTTTCGGAAATCGGTTAAATTCAGGTTTAACGGGGTTTCAAAATTCCGGTTATTACAACAATAATGTTATAGAGGTTCCTTGTCTACTCAAAGGGAACCTATATATTTGTCACATATATTTGTATTTTAATTTATTCAATTTCCTGACATGATTCTCTCTCGACCTACCATATGCTATATTGTTTATTTTAGTTTAAGTGAATTTTCATTTGTTAAAGTTTTTGTGATACTATGCATACATTCAATTTTCTTATTACTCCAGGTTATGTTTGGTTTGTTTGTTTTTCTAAAAAACGTGGGTTGAAACATTAGACGATACCACGTCATCTAATGAAGCAGGATTTCGGAATATTATCAGACAAACAAACTACTGGACATAATATATTACTTCCTTGTATTCTTATGTTCAACATTATACTCACCTCTAATATAGTCTATATGTCTCTCTCTGTATGTATATATATTGTACATTTCCTTCATAATAATACACATTTTCACATTCTAAAAGCTGTCTAATTCTACATGGTATCAAGAGCAGAATTTTTACGACCCTAACATTCAAAAAAAAATTATAGCCTCTATTTTGGCTTCTATCTTCACTGTCTACATCATCTCTTCTACGATGACTTCTGATGCTCTATCTCCAACTTTCGATTTCTATCTTCATCCCTCCGACAACCCTGGCCAAAATATTTGTCAACTACTTCTCAAAGGGGATGACAATTTCTCGGAATGGAAGATTGCATTGATGACTGCGTTTTCTGCCAAACGCAAAGAAGGTTTCTTAGATGGATCTGTCAAGCAGTCTGATGCTGATTCCTCTTATCTGAAATACTGAAAGAGTGTAAACTCACACATGTAAGTTGGATTTTTAATGCTATTGAGCATACTCTTCGCTCTTCTATTCCTCGCAGATCTACTGTCAAAGAAGTGTGGGATGACATTCAACAACGGTTTTTCATTGGTAATGGTCCTCGTCTCCTTCATCTTCGCGCATCCCTGGCTCGCTGCACTCAGAATAGAGATTCTGTTATGGTGTATTTTGGACGTCTGTAGAAGATCTAGGAAGACCTAGACTTTCAACTGTCTTGACAATCTTGCACGTGTGCATGCTCTTGTGGACACACCCTTACCAACAAGAACAACGAACGAGTTCATCAATTTCTAATCGGTTTTGATGATGACTCGTTCACCACTCTACGATCTACCATCATTGCTCGATATCTATTGCCTTCATTGAACAAGGTATATTCCTTCACTGTTCAAGAAGAACAAATTAAACTGATCTCTCAGGAAAAACATCCTAGAGCCGATTCATTTGCTCTCGTTGCTTCCCGTGGATCTCGTTCTCGACCAAAAACAAATCTGTTGTGCACTCACTGTGATCGTCCTGGACATGACATTTCGACTTATTTCAAAATTGTTGGGTACCCCGATTGGTGGAACAATGGTCGCGGTGTCAGTGATCGAGTCACCGGTGCACCACATATCGACAACACTGTTCCAATTCAGGCTGGATGAGGACGTGACGTTACTTCAAACATCAGACAAGGGATTGGTGCATATGGAAGAGGACGTGGCCAACCGGTTTCAAACGCCATTGTTGCTCACACTGCCTCAACTGCTCCGTCGCTTGTCTCAGATGCTGATCGTCAGGCGCTAGGTACAACCATCTCTAATGATCAATGGACATCTCTGTATAAGATGTTCCAAGCATATCCCAACAGTTCTTCTGTTGAAACGAGTGCAGGTAAAATTTCTTCCCCTTGGATTCTCGATAGTGGAGCCTCGTTCCATATGACGAGATCCAAGGCCTTTTTATCTCATATTCATTCTGTTTCTCGTTGCCATATTAAATTACCAAATGGATCTATCTCCATTGCAAATCAAGCGGATTTTGTTAACCTTTTATCAAATTTTATTCTAACAATGTCCTCTATGTTCCCGGCTTACATTGTAATTTAATTTATATTCAATGTTTTGCTAGTAATTTTTCTTGTAGTATCACATTTACTAAAAATATGTGTATACTTCAGGACCCACTACGAGGATGTTGATTGGATGGGGTGATACTCGAGATCGTGTTTATTGGCTCCGATGGGTTCATTCACAATCCATGGCTATTTGTTTTTCTACTATTATTGATCCTTCCCTTTTATGGCATAATCGACTCGGACATCCATCTTTTAATACTCTTAAACTTGTTTCGGATGTTACATCTACTAGCATTAATGTTTTAACAATAAAACCATGTGATACATGTCACAGAGCTAAGCAAACTCGTTGTGTTTTTCCGTCTAGTCAATCTCGTACTTGTCATATTTTTGATCTTATACATTGTGATATTTGGGGTCTTATAGGATTTCATCCTCATGTGGAGCATCATATTTTATCACTATTGTGGATGACTACTCACGGTCAACTTGGGTTTATTTAATGAAACATAAATCTGAAGTTCGCAAATTAATTCCACAGTTTTGTACTATGACACAAACTCAATTTTCAACACAAGTCAAAAGTCTTCGTAGTGGTAACGGTACAAAACTTATTGCTCTAAAACCTTTATTTCAAAATTCTGGAATTTTTTTTGAAACTTCATGTGTTGCTACACCGCAACAAAATGGCCGTGTCCAATGAAAACATAGACATATTTTAAACGTGGCTAGAGCACTTCTTTTTCAAGCACATTTGCCTATTCAGTTCTGGGGTGAATCTATTTTAACGGCTTGTTTTCTCATTAATCGCACTCCGTCAAATTTATTAAAAGGCAAAACTCTTTTACATCTTTTATTTAATAAATCCCCAAATTACTCTTCTCCACGTACATTTGGTTGTTTATGTTATGCTTTTATTCTTCCAAAACCATCAAATAAATTTTCACCAAAAAACAGAAAATGTGTATTTGTTGGTTATCCTATTGGTCAAAAAGGATGGAAGGTTTATGATCACTTAACTAAAAATTCTTTATTTCTCGTGATGTTGTTTTTTATGAAAATTTATTTCCTTATCAAAATATATCCGATTTATTTTCAAATTTAAATATCAATACTCAGTCTTCTTCCTTTATTTTTCTAGATGATATAGAAAATATACCCCCAATTAACTATACGTCACAGTCGTCCATTCCAGCTATATCATCACAACCCTCCAATTCTCTCTCATCCTCTCCTTCTCTCTCTACAAACCCTCTAACCTTAATTCCCCTTATTCTTCATCCACGCTTCAACTTCTCTCTTCTATTCCATTCCAAACTCCTACAATCACGTATATTGAATCCTCTTCCCATGATTCTTCTCATCCCTCATCCTCTTCTTATCCTCTTGCCTTTAATACAGCTTCCGCCACCGATCTCTCTCCATCTTCTCCAACCTCACCTTCTATATCCACTACTCCTCTCGATACCTCACCTTCTTCTCCCCTACATCGTCTTCTCTCTCCAAGTCCTCTTCTTCTTCTGATGCTTCTACTCAAGCCTCCTTTACTCCTCCCCCTCGTCGAAGCTCTCAACACCATCAACTCCCTCTTCATCTGAAGGACTATCACTGCGACGCCATTTCTCATCTCCATCACCCTCCCCTCCAACACTCTCGATCCACATGTATTCTCTATCCCAGTCCTGATTTTGTGTCCTATTCTAACGTTTCTTATGGCCGTCTTAAGTATGTTCATGCAGTTCAGTTTTCTACAGAACCACATGTTGTTCGTGCAGCGCTCTCTGATCCTCGATGGCGCTTGGCCATACGAGAGGAGCTTGATGCTCTTACAAGAAATCATACGTGGGACATTACTGATCTCCCACCAAACAAAACATCCATTGGTTGTAAGTGGGTATTCCGTATCAAGCACAAGTCAGACGGCTCTGTCGAACGTTTTAAAGCCCGCTTAGTTGCCCTTGGAAATCGTCAAATTAAAGGTATAGACTACTATGATACTTTCTCTCTAGTTGCTAAGCTTGTCTCTGTCAAGTTCTTAGCAGTTGCATCTATCAAGAAGTAGACACTACACCAAATGGATGTCCATAATGCATTTCTTCATGGCGATCTCCATGAATAGGTCTATATGTCTCCTCCTCCGGGGTTTGCTCCGCCTGGTACACGCAAGGTTTGTCGGCTACGCAAATACTTGTACAGTCTTCGACAGGCTCCACGTAACTGGTTTGCTAAACTCACTCTTGCTTTAAAACAATTTGGTTTTACTCAATCATATGTAGATTACTCTCTGTTTTCTTTTATTCGTCATGATCTTTACTCTTCATGTTCTAGTATACGTTGATGATCTTATTATTGCGGGCAACAATAGTGAGCTTATCTCACGGTTTAAAATCTACTTACATAGTTGTTTTCATATGAAAGATCTCGGTGTTCTTAAATATTTTTTGGGGCTTGAAATTACTCGCACTACTAATGGTCTTTACTTGTCTCAACGCCAATATTGTCTGGATTTACTCTCTAAGACAGGTACTCTTGCTACAAAACCAGCCGGTTTCCCTTTAGAGCAAAACCACCGGCTTTCCGACGACTCTAGCCCGCTTTATGATCAACCAGAACGATATCGTCGTCTTGTGGGTAAGTTGCTCTATCTTATTATTACTCGCCCTGATCTCAGTTTCTCTCTTCACCTTCTCTCGCAGTTCGTCCATGCCCCTACAGTAAACCACTGGCTTGCCGTTCAACGTGTTATGCGCTATCTAAAAGCATCTCCCGTTCAAGGCCTCCTCTTATCCAGCTCCAACAGACTTTAGCTGAATGCAAATTCTGCGATGCAGATTACGCGACATGTCCTTTCACCCGTCGCTCCGTTATTGGCTTCTTCATCATGTTGGGTCAATTGTCCCCTGGAAAACAAAGAAGCAAAACACTATCTCCCGGTCCTTTGCAGAATCTGAATACCACGCCATGGCCACCACCTCTTGTGAACTTATTTGGCTCACTGCTCTTCTACGTACTCTTGGCGTCATACCTTCTGGACCTAGCAACTTATGGTGTGACAACCATGCTGCTCTTCATATTGCCTCCAAGCCGGTATTCCATGAACGGACCAAACACATTGAACATTGAAGTGGATTGTCACCTTGTTCGCGATCTTGTTCAATCCGGTAGCTCTGTACACATCATATTCGATCCTCATCCTAGCTGGCTGATTTAATCACCAAAGCACTTGGACATCGTCAATTCCACCACCTACTTACTTTTCAAGTTGGGCGTTCGTGGTCTACACGCACCAACTTGAGGGGAAATATTGGACAGAATATATTACTTTCTTATATTCTTATATAAGGATTATACTCTCCTCTAATCTAGTCTAGTCTACATCTAGTCTATGTCTCTCTGTATATATATTGTACCTTTCCTTCATTATAATACACATTTTCACATGCTAAAAGGTGTCTAATCCTACACAAACTAACTTTCATGAAGAACCGATAAATCAAAAGAAAAACACAAAAAGTACATCAGGATCCGAAATGGAATCGGTCATCAAAAGCGAAGAGAACTTAGCTTAGATAAAGTAAATAGAATGTCTTGAAAAACTTTACCATGAATGGCGTTACGTCGTCTTCTATTTGATAGAATAAATAGAATATCTCTCCTTGTCGATCTCGTACACTTTAGCTAAACAATTTATTAGAGCATGTCGTAGTAGGATACAAAATATATATAGAACTTAACCACCCAAGTACACTACAATCATGATTCGTCAGTTGCGTAATAAGTTATCAGACGTACCCTCCCCGTCTCATACATTTCAGCTCAACAATTTATTTTTTACTTTTATATAATAAGTAATTCGACATACTAGACATTACGTTAGACTTGGAGGTCGGGGCGAAGGGAGTTAAGGCGCTTAGACTGAGGCGAATCAGGATCTCCCCTCATCTTACTCCTCTCATATATCTCATTAGCCCTTCGAACCATCGTCTCCTCAGGATGTTCCAACTGCTCCCTCGTCCACACCACCATACCCCCTTTCTTTATCTCGCCTTGAGGCGGCCATGGCTTGCTCCACACCCTCCGCTTCTGAATCTTTTGATGGCCTAGGGGCGCGGAAGGGCCTGGGTTCTCCAGCTTCGGAGTCGAATGCAATGGCCTCTGTGGCGCCAGCGGCTCCCTCTCCTCCTTTGGCGCTTCTTTCGGAGCTGCCTTCGTCGCCTGCGCCGCTATCTCCGCCTGTTCCGCATCCTCTCCCTGCATCTCCCAATTCATTCATTCATTCACCTCTACAAATCCTTATTATAATATTTCAAAGAGATCGACAAATTATAATTAAACCTCTAGAGGGCCGGAGTGGACGGAGGTGTCACCCGGCCGGCCGGTGGGAGAGGAGCACATAAACCTCTGTGCCGCCGCCGCCCCACCTAGCACTCGTAAACTCGCCCACGGCCCATTCAATTGCCTTTGGATGATTGCAGCGACTCTCGATTGCATTCTCGAACGATTCCTTTGTTTACATCTATCTACTGAACATAAGTTATATATATAAAGATGATTCCACGTGTCAGATTGAATGACCGCCTTCTGGATCCATCGTGTCACCTTCTCCTCGATTCTTCCTTTTCTCTTCACGTGCCTTGTGTTCACCGCTTTAGTATACCACGGACTACCACAACAAAGTAATCATCTTTTACGATTAAAAAGGTCCTACTAAACAAATATATGGCTTTAAATATGTGTATTAATCTTAAATAAACAAATTTCAAGTTTATTACATATGCTGTTGAACCAATGAATAAATTTATGATAATTTCTTCAAAGACTCTGCAATTCTTTTAGAAAGACAGTAAGCTGTGGCTTCAATTGTGATCATAGGATTCACCCCTATTGCCGTTGGCAACACACTCCCATCACAGACAAACAATCCCTTCGCCTCCCAACTCTCTCCATTTTCATCAACTGCACCATCTTCCTCAGTAGCACCCATTCTGCAGCTACTCATCTGATGAGCCGACCCATATACAACCCATTGCTCTCCCTTCGATCTAGGTCCTCCTGGTGTTGTAACCGTATCCAAGAACTCCTCCAACTGCTCCTCCTCTATCCCTTTGCAATTCAGTCTCTGTCCATCACTTCTGAATGTACCTACTTCAACTGCTCCTGCTGCAACCAAAATCCTCAAACACTCTTTCACTCCTAGCTTCAGGTTCTCTCTGTCAATGTCGCTCAGGTGATACTTGATCCGCCCCTCTTGCTTCACTTCTCCTGAACCTTTATCTCGAACCAACGCGAAAGGACAAGCGGTTCTTGAATACTTTGCCATTCTGTTCTTATGATCATGCCCAGAAACCCATGGGATTAATGAGGCATATGATCCAGGTCCTAGTGACAAAGCTTCAATGACTGCACCGACGTCGGAATTCTCGGAAACCACCTTATGGAGTGAGCTGATTATACCTCCCTCATAAAATGTTCCTTTGATGCCCGATTCGGATTCCGGAAAATAACCCCATGTAGTTAATACAGGGTGGAGATGAAGATTTGTGCCAATATTTGGGTTCTTCAATCCACTGGAGATTAGAAGAGGAGGTGTTGAGAGTGACCCACAAGCTGAAATCGAAACCTTGGCTTCAATGTGTAATTTCTTTCTAACATTCCCATACAATGCTGTAGCAATCACTCCATTACATTTCTTCTTTCTACTTCCGTCCTCCTCGAAGATGAACCTATCTGCTTTGCATCCTGTGATAATCACTGCACCCTTATTAACAGCGTCAACCAGCCAGGTCGTATCGGTACCCTTCTTGTCTCCAACTCGACATCCAAACCCGCACGAGCCGCAGTAATGATCCTCCGAGCAATTCCGAGGAACCGTGTCGACTTTCATTCCAAGCTTCTCACAACCCTTTCGGATGATTTGGTTCTGAAAACTCTCTTCTGTACAGTTCTTAGTAACGCCAATTCTCTTGCAGACATCATCCATGGCAGACTGATAAGAAGAGCTTCCAAATAAAGGAAGTTTATGATCAACACTCCACTCCTTAAGAACAGAATCAGGGGTTCGAATCGATGCAGACCAGTTAACTGCAGATCCTCCACCTACTGTGTTTCCTGCTAAGATAAGCATTTTGCCATCCAGAGTGGTTAGCATACCGCCATTATTGTATAACTGATCCAATGAAGGTCCCTCAAGGGACGAATACTCTTCTGCTACAAAGTAATTTCCTTTCTCAAGGACTATCACTTTCTGGCCAGCGCCTGCAAGAACAGCTGCTGCTACGCCCCCACCACAACCAGAACCCACTATCAAAACATCGCACTTTATCTTGTAAGTGTCTTCATTAAGATCTTCTGTGACTTGTAAACCCTTTTCAGTAAGTGATTGTGTCAAAGTTGAGTCATTTTGGTTGATACATTCTATCACTCCCTTTTGCAATGGCTTTCCTGGGGATTCTGTTGAGATCTCTCTGGTGTCCACTCTATATCCTATTCCTTTCCATATAGGATTGTCTGAATTTTCATCTGCCTGTGACAACCAAAACAAACATCTGAGTTGTGTACTTGAAACACCAGTAATTTGGGGTTTTCAATTTCAGAAGAAGACTTACATTGGAGAATAAGGAAAAGAAGCAGGCAACTTTGACGAGTGCAAAGGTGACTCGAAGGGGGAACCATTTGGAATCTCTAGACCAATTCTGAAGAATTTTTTCTCTCTTGTCCAAGCTGAGTTGAGAGAATGTGTGAAGAAAGGGGAAGCTCCAATCCAAACAAATGAACCCACAAAGTAAAAGTGTGCCCACTCTGCTTGACAGAAATTTCAGCACTATCTTCACCACTACCACTGCTTCTGGTACTGCTTTCCCTGCTATCACGCTTGCTGCCTACAATATTTCATTTTTAACATACCCTATTAAATTTGGTCTCATAATTCATAACCGAATCTGTTCAGCTCACTCAGCCATAATAAGTGAATAAACAGAATCCCAAAAACTCAGGAAAATTCAAGTACCTCATCTGGGATAGGTGAGTTGGACCCAGAAGCCATGTAGAAGGAACGTTGGGCTTCATCTTTAAAATCTTTACAGGATAAAGGAGGGAAGAGAGCTTCACAGATGGAAGCTAATACACGGATCTGACTAGGGGAGAAACCATGGGTGTACTTCTGTTTCCTCCCTCCTCTCAGCAAAGGGTGGCCCTTCTTACCCTCTCTCATCCCCATCAAACTAAACCAACAGAAGAAAACCAAAGAGAAAATTAATGACACAAGAATTATCCAGTCAAGACACTGGAGTTATCCAAGCAAAAATAAAAGATGAGAGAATGATGAGAGACAAATTTTGAATTGGTTTCATGAATGCCCATTCTGAAGCAGTACTGCAAAGAAAAGTACAGTTTTCTTTGCTTGGCCGCATTAAAGAAAGTATAGTTTTGTTCATTAAAACACTAATTAACGGATTATCAACACATATTTTGCTTGTCACCCGAAGGCAAAACAAGCAGAAGAAGCATAAATATTTATTAAAAACGAAGAAGCAATTCTTTCAATTAGAGATTCAATGGCTGCTCCTTTAAGCAAAGCAAGACCCAGCAACTTTGAACTTCAGTAGAGAAAACGGAACAAAAGGTCAACGGAAACACTCAAAAAAGTCAACCGCCAGTAGTGAACCAGATCAAGCCATAACTATTCAGGATCTCTAAATAGTAAATACCGAATCATTGATTCACTAAAAGCCGGATTTGAGAGGATGAAAGAAATTTACCGGTTGCGACAGCGCGACTGCAAGACTCCCGAGCAGGCGAAAATAACAACGTCGGTCCTCGGATCGGAAAGAAGAGATGGACGATGCCTGAGGTTGAGCGGAAGAAGTCCAACGGTCCCTAGACCCGTGCTGGTATGGGGGAATTTCTTTACGTGCAGATTCCAATGAGGAAAGGACGGTGGTTGCGCAGGAGATCCGCAGAGGAGAGTTGGTCCAATTGGGATGAATGAGAGGATTTCGTCTTCGTCTTATTTGGGCAAGTCTCTTCCCTTTCAACGAGTATCATTATCTTATCTTATAGATGATTTGAATCAGCTTAGCAAAGCATATCAAAAACATAAAAGACAAACGTAACCTTTAGTTTGGATTTTTTTTAATAAGATAACAATAAACGTGTACTTGCTAGCAGCATTAACTAAAAGATCAACGCGTTCGGTAAAACTAGATTTTTAACTAGTTTAAGCTTTTTTGATTTGTTTTAGCTTTTTGAGTAGATTTGTTAGCATAGTTTTAAAAAATTTTGTAAATTCTGAAAATCAAATAAATAAGCCAGTTGATTTTTGATAAAAGTAGATTTGTGAATATATTTATACGTTAGATTTACCAAAAAGTCAAAAAGAAAAAAATTTATAAATTGTTAAAAGCTAGCTTTAAGGGGTAAAATTGTAAAAAAAAAAAATCGATAATCTACCCAAAAAGCTATCATTTGGAAGATTTTTAAAATTGGAACACAAAGCTTCTGAAAAATCGGTTCCTGCTATTCATATCACATTAACCATGCTATATATATATAGCGCTTCTACGCCTACGAAATGATTTAAAATTTTTTTTTGTTTTTTTAACCTTAGTACGCCTACGCAATGCATAGACGAAATAAGTTTTCCTTAATTTTTCGAACCAAATGTATTTTATGGACTACTACGCATACGCCATGCGTACGCATGTCGTATACGTTTACACATTCACCATGCGTAGTCGTAGCCATTTTTCTTTATTTTGAACAAAATGAGTTTGTTGCTATGACTACGCATTGCGTACACATAGGCGGGGTATAAATAGCACATTTCATGTAGTACGAATAGCAATCTCAGAAAAATCTAATGAAAAAGTTAACCTACGAAATAAATTATTGTAAATAATAATCATTAACTTTTATTTTTTTTCAAAGTTCTACAAAAAAATCTTTATAAAAATCTCCACCGAACATGCCCAGGTTTAATCTTTAGTGTAGAAGTTGATTTTGTGACCTAAATTGTGGATAAAACATTGGGGGAGTTTACTTATAAATAACCCAAACTCTAACAAATCCTATTTCCATAGTTTTAATCGAAGTGCTGATATCAGTCTGCTACATGATTGGCCTAAAATGGCAAACAAACAAAATAAAAAGATGAGTACAGCTAATGATTGATATTTAGTGGAAGCAAATAGGCCACGATTGAATTTCCAAGTCCTTTTCATAATGAGCCCCGTCTTATTGTAACATCGTTTCGAAACAGAATAAAAATGTATCGAGTCCATGTGTACTCTTATTCGTGATTTTTTTTTAAATCATTCTTTATAGTTTCAGTTCATTTGCTTCTTCATTTTATTTTACTGTAGGATATCAAAATTAATTAATTATCAGAATTAATTTAAATATAAAAAATAATTTTAAAAAATTCATGAAAATGTATACGTATGGACGACTAGATTTGTTTCCATTTCGTTTTCGTTTTCGAAATTAAAATCAAATCAGCCCTCAAGTGTCTAATACTACAATTTATGTTACAAAAACCGGTACAAAATCTACTAACTAATCAAGAAATATAAACCTTACTATTGTTACACAACATATATATATAAGTAAAGAGGAAGGGAAAGAAGAGATAGAAGCACAAAAACTTAGTAATACAAAGAAAAGAAAAACAAAATTCATCTTTGTTATTTTTGTCATTTCTCTCAATTTCTAACGAAGAACCCTAGCACATAAACATCATCTCATTAATCGACATGGAATGTAACAGAAGCTCTCCAATTTTCTTCGATACAATAGCTTTCACTCTCATATGTGACATGCGTTGGTCTACAACACATGGATCAAAGGACAATGAAGGTTCATTATACTCAAACATAACGTGTATTGTCCAATATTTAGAAACACAAACACAAGCACAAGCACCGGTACAAATGTAAAGTCCCAACACATTACATGATCAAATAAACTTCAACTTAATATGCTAGCTCACCTAATGAGCCAAAGTTAGCAATTGGGTTAACTTGTATTGATCAAGTCAAATCCAATAAGCTTTTCTATGTGTCACAAATATTGTTGAGATCCTTTTTAATTCAAGTTTATGTGTTTTGTAAAGTTTGTAAAGCTTTGTTCTCTTTTTGTAACTAGTGTATTACCCACACTTTGTGCGGGTTGAGTTTTAATAAATATTTAATACTCAAAAATTTATATGTATATTTTTATATAATAAAAA
This sequence comes from Fagopyrum homotropicum, assembly GCA_033239125.1. Lineage (NCBI taxonomy): Eukaryota > Viridiplantae > Streptophyta > Magnoliopsida > Caryophyllales > Polygonaceae > Fagopyrum > Fagopyrum homotropicum. The sequence continues at coordinate 151,033,670 of BSWB01000002.1, forward strand.
TCCGGAGAATGAAATTATAATCATTATTATGATTTTTAATTTTCTTTTAAGTATTTATCTCTTCTAATTAATTATATTTTTTAAATTGATTTGTTAAGATATGCTTGTTCGTAAAAAAAATCCGTAAAAGTTTAAAAACTATTTTTATAAAATAATTATTTAAAATATTTTAAAAAAAATTTAGAAATCAATTTCTAATTTATATTAACATTTCGAAATCACTTTTTTTAAATAATTTTTTAGTCTTCGAGAAATATGGCGTTGACACGTGGCAATAGAGGCTTCTATTTTAATAGATATAAGATAAGATAAGATAAGATAAGAAAATTCATAAAAGTTTAAAAACTATTTTTACAAAAATATTTATTTAAAATATTTTTTAAAGAATTTAAAAATCAATTTTCAATTTATATTAATATTTAAAAATCACTTTTTAAAATAATTTTTTAGGCTTCGAAAAATCTGACGTTGACACGTGGCAATAGAGGCTCGTGTTTTAATAGATATAAGATAATATATTGGGTGACTTTTATAGTTTGCATGACCTTTGTACAGTTTTTTTTTTATTTTTTTTTTGTACCATGGCTATACGTCATTTGCTAGACTAGAGTTAGAAGCAGCTATAATCTTCTTATGGGCCAGCTCTTCCAAAAATTAAAAGTGGGCTTTCATTAAAAAGAAGCTTTTGGGCCAAAGCTTGACAGTGTGCCGGTGCTCTTCTTTTTTTTGGTGTAAAGGAGAGTCGGTAGTCTCCGGCGCATCTAGTCGCGCTTATTATATATAAAAAAGAGGGCTAAGTAGTACGCACTCGGGGATAGCCCGACCCCTTACATCTTGCAGTAAAAGATCAACTATACCCTCGGGAGGGTCACTCAATACACTTAGTCCAACAGGAAAATCAAAAGCAAAAGAAGCAAGACAATCTGCAACATTGTTCGCCTCGCGGTAGGCATGTCGGAACTGAATAATCCAGTTCCTTTTAAGATAGTCTTGGCACTTAGTGACCAGACTTGCGAGAGGGTGACACCGAGGAGTCAACCTTCCTAGGAGTGTGATGGCTAGTTGTGAATCTGTCTCGAGAATCACATATCTAAACCCACACTCCCAGGCTATTTTGAGTCCATGGTATATGCCCCATAACTCTGCCATAGGAACAGTGCATATACCAAGGTTCACAACATACCCTCTATGCCACTCTCCCACATTATTCCTAATGACTCCTGCCGCAGTAGCATGCCCGTCCCCTCTAACGGCTCCATCGGAGTTGATCTTCATATAGCTTTCCGGCGGAGGATCCCATCTCACTTGAATTATCTCCTTTGCCTTATCCTGCTTGATTTTACCATTCCTCTTCCAAGCTTCCGCATATTCTTTAACCCTCTCCATCACGAAGACATGCCCATCTGGTCTCGTAGTGGAATTGTTGAAGACTCTCTCGTTCCTCCACTTCCATAGCCACCACACCCCTACAACAAAAACTACATTCCAATCGCATAAATTATTGACACGACGAGATGAGAGAATGTTACCTCGTATCCAGGTCGAGAAGGGGAGCGTAAAGAAACTTTGTACGTAGTGATTTGCATCCAGCTTTGTCCACAAGTCTCTACTAGCTTTGCAGTCCCTTAGGAGATGCTCATAGGTTTCAGGATACCCTCTGCATGAGACACAATCCCCACTTTGAGCTATATGACGTCTTTGACGTTCAAAGTTAGTCAAAACCCCCCCTTGCAGAAGCTTCAAGACAAAAAACCGAGCCCTCTCTTGAACTGGGAGCCTCCAAATAAGATTAAAAACTGCCCTATCGATCTGATGCAGGTTACCCTCCATGTGTAGACCACTGTAAGCCGTCTTCACAGTATAGTTGCCATCCTTGGACCACTTCCAGGCTAGTTCATCCTTACAAATATCCTCTTCATTTGCTCCGCTATCTTCTGGAGTTACTGCCAAAGTCGTTGCAGCAAGTCTCAATAACGTCGTCGCCGGAAGCAACTGGTTAAGAACATCCCAATGTCAACCAGAGCCTTCAAACCAAAATTCACTAACGCTTTTTGTCCTGATGCTGTTGTCGACAGTCGTAACTGCACTCTCAATCAGTGGTCTGTCAAGGAGCCAACAATCGTTCCAGAAGTCCACATCCTTACCATCCCCTACCACCCATTTGTGACCAGGATAGACCACTTTCTCAATGCCTTTCCTGATGCTATTCCAGACGTAAGATGGGTCAGAGTGAACTCTTCCATTCGGTCTAATATACTTACTTTTAAGAGCTTGAGCCCATAAACTCCTATCTTCCTTTAAGAATCTCCATCCTATCTTCCCAACAAGAGCCCAGTTCAAATCTTCCATCGACTTAACTCCCAACCCACCATTTTCTTTTGTAGCACAGATAATGTTCCAAGGGACAGTGTGCATGCTTCTTCTACCATTGTTATATCCCCATATGAACTTTCTGCTAATCTTGTCGATCTCGTCACAAATGCCTTTTGGAAGGAGCATGGAGGACATCGAGTATACAGGTATGGATGAAATAACAGCTTTTGTTAAGGTCACTCTCCCTGCGAAGCTAAGGTTCCGGGATCTCCAACCGCTCAATTTAGCGTTAATCTTATCCAACAGAGGAGAAAACGTATCCTTCGATACCCTCCCTTGTATTAAGGGCATGCCAAGATAATTACCAAGTCTCCTCGAAACTTCAATGCCACTCATGTTATGCAAAATATCCTGCAACTCTCTTGAGACATTGGGGGATACAAAAATTTTCGATTTTTGTATACTAACCTTCTGTCCTGAGGCTCCGCATAAAAGCTCCAAACAATCAAGGACAACTTTCAATTGATCAGATGAAGCCTCCGCGAAAAGTGTCAGGTCATCCGCAAAGAAAAGATGCGATAACTTAGGACCCTCCCGAGATAGACGGATGGGTTTCCACCTCCCCAAATCCACCGCTTCTAGAATCATATGGCTAAGTCTTTCCACACACAAAACAAATAGATAAGGAGATATGGGGTCCCCTTGTCGAAGCCCTCGTTGTGGAAGGAAATGAGAAGTGAGTTCCCCATTCCAGTTGACTTGCATTCTTGTAGTAGAAATGCACTCCTCAATCATATCGCACCATTCACTCGGGAAGCCGGCAGCAGCCACAGTTTCACCAATAAAGTCCCACCGGATTCTATCATATGCCTTCTCAAGATCAAGCTTCAAGATCATCCACTTCTTTCCCGATTTCTTCTTTCTGGTAGAGTGAACAATCTCTTGCATAAGTACAATATTGTCTTGGATGTACCTTCCCGGTATGAAACTTCCTTGTGTAGGGCCCACAAGAGATCCTATGATACTTTGCATCCGTTGCACCATCACCTTAGTAACAATTTTATACAACACATTGCACAAAGTGATCGGCCTGAACTGGCTCAACAACTCCGGAGTACCCACTTTAGCAATCAGGCATAAAATGGTGTCGTTCAACCCCACTGCTAGTACATGAGTCTCAAAGAACTTAGTAACTTCTTTAACTACTGAATTTCCGACAATTTTCCAACATTTTTGGTAAAAGATTGGTTGGAATCCATCGACCCCCGGAGCTTTATACGGGCCCATGCTTTTAGTAGCTTTCCAGACTTCCTCAACGCTAACTTCCTTAAGAAGTTGAGTAAACTCATCAACCGGAATTCTGGGGAAACCACTAGAGTCAAGTCTCGCTGAAAAGCTTGTGTTCCTACTCTCTTGCAAGCTGTAGAGATCACAGAAATAGTTCACCACCATGTTCTCAAGAGTAACGGTATCTTCTTCCCAAGTGCCTTCAGAATTCCGCAAACCATCCACTCTATTCCGTCGTCTCCTTATTACCGTAGATGTATGAAAAAAGGAGGTATTCCTATCCCCTAAGGACAACCATTGTTCTCTCGACTTTTGGAACCAGATAATTTCCTCTTGCTCAAGGACCTCTTCTAACTTAGCTTGCAGAAAAGCTTCCTTAGACCTTCCTATGATGGAGAGACTAAAGTTTGGGTCACCTTGAATTTGTTCCAACTCCGTCATGATATGTTGTTTCCTACAAAATACATTACCAAAAACGCGACGATTCCAAGACAAAAGCCAATTTTTAAGAATAGACGTAGGTATACCTCTCGAAGCATGTGTGTCCCAACACTTCTTGACCATAGGGAGGAACTCATTGTGTGTCATCCAGGCCGCTTCAAATCGGAATGGCCTTCTATCTCTTCTTCTGATAGCTGGCAGTTGTAGTCGAAGAAGAACGGGTGAGTGATCAGACGAGAATCTAGCAAGGTGTCTGACTGAGGCATCCGGCCAGTCTAATCTCGCTTCTTGGTTCATCAGCACCCTATCCAATCTCCTGCATACCCCTTTGTTCCTGGTCTTTTTATCGTCCCAAGTGAAACTTGGTCCAGAAAAGCCCAAGTCTAGCAACCCATAATTCTGGATAATATCGATGAACTTATCCGCGTCTTTGTGAATATTGACAGCCCCTCCTCTACTCTCATGCGTAGCAATGGTGCAATTAAAATCACCACCAATAATGCAAGGATTGTCGACCCCTATAAGTTCTTTATCCAGGGTATCCCAAAAACGTTGTCTTCTGACCACCGTAGGAGGGGCATATATCGTAATGAGATGCACAACTTTATTCAACAGTTTCACCCTAGCATGTATGAAGTACTGACATTTGTTGATGATATTGACCTGCACTTTATTATCATCCCACAAAAGCCAAACTCCCCCTTCAAAACCTTCAGCTTCTACTCTCTCACAACCTCCCAGTTTCATGTGTCTGCAGACCTTATCGGCCCTATCTCCGGAGATGCGAGGCTCGAAGATGGCTAGAACATCAATCTTATTCGAATTGCAAAGGTATCTAATTGCTCGACGAAAGCCGCTCTTACCGGCTCCCTGGACATTCCAAAACAAACAATTCATTATTAAACACAATAAAAGGTGGGCTACACACCTGGGCAAGGTTTGTACAGGGAAGAGTATTAAGGATTGGCCCTGGGCGTCTCCTTTTCTTCCATGCTAGCCTCGTCATCTTCATTATCGCAAGACATACCCTCTGCAGTATCCTCTACTCCTCCTTTCTCAGACTCTGGAGTTGTGGATTTGTCACATATCAACATGGTCTGCATCTTGCCCATGTTTTCGTTACCTGCATAAACCCTACCTCCTTTATCCTGAATAGGCACCACGGACATAATTGTTGTATCGATCTCTGGGGTTAACTGCATGTTTTGTTCCAAACCTTCTAGCTCCCCATCATCCTGATTTTCTCCACCCACTACAGCTCTTCTTTTATCTTCTGGGCCCTCTCTTCCTTCCTCAGCATCTACAACCTTGAACAATTCCAGCTCTTTTGTAGGTCTCTGTCTCTTAAGAGTAAATATTCCTGACTTTGCCACCTCTTCTGCCTTAGCTTTCCTAGAATATTTTCTCCTCTCATTTCTGATTTTATTACGCTTCTTCTTCTTTTCCAGCTCTGCCGCCTCCTCTATAAGAGCTTCTGCCTCAAATGTCATGCCCTCCACTTTCTTTAACATCGGTATCCTGCTGGTGCTGGCAATATTGCTTCCTGAATTCTGCAATTGTTTTAATTTAAAATTACTATTATTTTTATCTTTATCAGTGCTATTGCTTTTCTCTCCACTTAGCTGTCCCACAATACTCTCCTTTCTCTTTTCTTTTTCTTCTCCACTTGTGGTCCCACCTTTGCCATCAGATTTATTTCCTTCTACGTGCTTTGCATACAAACCTCTCCCTTGAATATTTTTTCCTTGATTGTAGGGATTGGAATTTTTATTCTTGGATGCTATCTTCCCAGGATAGGCAGTCGTATTATCCCTTCCTTTTTGAATTTTATTCTTCCTCCCTACCAACATCCAAGGTCCGAAATGTTGATCGTTCTGCTCCACCGGCGGCAAGAATTCCGATTGCTTACTCTCCGTTGCAGTGGATTGCATCTCTTTTGAAGCTTCTTCTTGATCACCTTGACTCTTTGGGCCACTATTTTGATCCCCTCCATTGAAATGACACTGAGAAGCATAGTGACCAAATCTTCCACACTTGAAGCACAATAAGTGAAGGCCTTCATATTCAATAGAGCAACGCTTTTTGTTAATGTAGACCGCTTTCTTCAAAGGTCTATTCAAATCTAACTCGACACATAGTCTTGCAAACCGGCCTCGATTCAGATTTAGGGTTTTCGGATCCATAGCAATCGGTTTACCAATCCCAGTCGCGAGGTTCCAGAGTACCGCTTCGTTAAACCACTGCATGAGGACTCCTGTCAATCTAATCCAAGTTGGTGTTGAAGAGATTTGTTCCGTTGTCACAAAGTCCGGTGTCTATCTCTTCATAATGAGACATCGACCGAAAATCGACCACGGCCCTCCAGTAAGCACCATTAATAGTTCATTTTCGTTCTTGAACTTAGCAACAAAGTAACCATTGTCCAAGTCAATCACCTTAATATTTTCTCCAAACTTCCACAACTCCTTTATTTTCCTCTCCATGACCGGAAACGCAATAGGATAGCCCAGGATCTTGAAAACTATGGACGTATTCCAATCACTTTCAAGGGTTTCTGCGATGCTGGGATCTATCTCAAAACAAGGATCTCCGTTCGGCCCAAACGGAAAGGTCAGTTTCATCTTACCAACAAGAGCATTCATGTCAATCTTATCTCTTTTTTGTGAACTTTCCACCGTACCTGCAGTGACCTCCTTCCACGACATGGTCTTTCCTCCTTCTTTGATATGTTCTCTATTGTTCTCCCCTTCAGTTACTTCCTTGCATCCTACGTTGAAGGCGATCGGAGACCTTTCATTCAATCCAACCACCGGACTCTCAACTTCCTTTCTCTGTACAATTTCATCCGGGGTGTACTTGGGATCCTTTCGCCCCTCAACGTTTTCTTCATTTGGAGATCCATTACAAACTGTCTCTATAGTTGTTGTTCCTTCCTTATCCTCATCAACCTCCATAACCAAATTTTCCTCATCTACCTTAGTATCACCTCCACCATTGTTTGATGCTTGTCATGTCGTCTTGTCCAAAATAGAAGCTTCCACTTCCATGGCCAAGCCAACCAATACTCCGGCTCTCCGGGCACGAAAACAAGCTTGTTCGCTGCTAGGTTTTCCCAGAGAAAGAGAGCGTTTTTTAGTAATATTCTCTGTGTACCTTGAGTATAACTCTTCTGTGCCGGTGCTCTTCTAAACCTAAAGAAAAAGACGATAGGAGCAGTTGGATACACATCGGATGCAAGCTGCGAAATACACGGAAAAAAAAATATACGAATAGAAACAAAATTAGAACACTCGATGCAACACAGAGAACAAAAGGGCGACAGTAAGAGGGAAAGCAAACGAAAGAGAGAAGACGAGATCGAGAGAGAGGCATGCAAGATTGAAGGCACACTCAAGAAAGAGAGAAGGGAGTCAAGGACGACGGATCTTGGCGGTGAAAACAGTTTTATCGGATCTCAGGAAGCCTTCTTTGCTTTCTATATATTTTACGTGTAGATCTTGTTTGCTTTCGTTTTTCGATTAATATAGTTCGATGCAAATCAGGTCTCTCTTGATACCAATCTCGTGTTTGTTTGTTTTGGAACGAGATCAATCTATATCCGTTCTTACTTGTTTGTTTGATTCGAAATCTAACCTAATTCGCATATGATTGAAAATGAATAACAACAATATTATATACCAAACTGTTTTACCCAAAAACAATATTATACCAAAATTAAGTTGTTGTTCCTACCCCTAAACATATATATGAATGTGTAAGAAAATATAAGTAAACTACAACTATGGATTATACCAAAACTACAACTTTCATGATATGCCATTATCAACCTAAATATAAGAAGAAGAAGAAATAAAGATAATTGAATTCTTATTATCTTTGTTACTAACATGCTATAATCAACCTAACCAAACAAATAATTTTCAAGGGCTTTGATAAAGGTTGAAACGTGAGCCTTATTAGGCTTAAGTGTTGACCTCGAATCTTACAAATACTTACTAGTTACAAGATTAACTATTACTTCGTCATCGATATCATGAGCCTCATGCCGCGGAGCTTATTAGGATCGAACCACTTCTTCACGAGATGCACACCCGCTCTCCTCCCACCAATCCTGACAACTTGAGTGCCACATACATGTATTCCAATCATGTACTTTCATCATCGCTCTAAGCACATCAAAAATGAGTATTACTTCGTTTGCGAACAGATTGTTGAAGGTTCCCTCATTGTTCGTCACCTTTGGGCTCTCAACTGCTGATATCTTCACCAAAGCTGTCAGCACATCTCACTTCAATACCTTGCGTACGAAGCTCCACGTTGCTCTAGCACATACCTGCCTTACAATCATCATGCAGATTCTAGTGAATTTCGAGAACCCTAATTGTACACTATACATTGTAACTATTGTTCAATGAGAAAAGCAAGTCATTCTCACAATCTTATAGTCAAAGACTCAAAATCCTATATATCAGCATGCGACACGATCAAAATATTTCATGCTTATCGTTAGGGCAGTGCCGGTTTTGGACCAAAAATTACGGTTTGGTATATGCATGTTATATCGTTACTGTTTCTTATATCCGTCCCGGGACCAAGTGACGCGGAGGGCATGCACACGTCCACTAAAATACACATACAAGGAGTAGTCCGGATGGTTATATAGTAGGTTCACTTGATTGCGTGTTATCGATGTGGGATTTTTTTCCCTACAACTCAACAAACTGCTCCACCATATCTTATATATGATTAACAATTTCAATTGTAGAAGTGTGATAAGATGCAAAACAAACACCAAACTTGGACTTGTTATTTAGGATTTCGATTTGAGTAAACTTTAGGATTCAATAGCTGAGTACAACAATAGAGCTAACAATAATGTCTCAAATACAAACATCAATTGAAGACGACCCTATATATCAGTAGAACGTCGACTGAGCTCTCTACGTAACCTTACCTCAATCGACGTCAATCCTATAGTATTTCCTGTATCAGCCGGAGAGCATTCGCCAACGAATATGTAATCACTCGCGAAGAAGGTGAAGTACAACAAGTTCAATCCTCCTAAACCCGCGACAATGAAGTAGAAATAATCTAACCGATTCTTATTCAAGTCTTGACCACCTAACCAAGCTTGTCCATCATCACCCTTCGTGATTTTATAAATAATATTCACAATCGCCGAGCTCAAATAACTCCCTATAGACAAACTCAAGAAGAAAATCGACCCGGCTATCGATCTCATGCTTTGAGGCATTTGCGTCGTGAAGAACTCGAGTATGGCAACCGACGCAAACGCCTCAACCATACCCGACAACGCGAGTTGTGGTACTAGATGCCATATAGTGTACGGCGAGACGAATGATCTTGCATCGACTGCTGATTTCCTCCTTTGTTGTTCCACGTAGCCCGCCACTAGCATGCATGCAATTGACATTAAAATGCCAACCCTAATCCTATGTTTCACCGACAACCTTGCATCTTCGTTTTTCTTCACTTTTTGTATCAAAGGGACGACGAACCGTTCGTAGATCATGATCCATAATGAAAGTGCAACCATTGATGTGAGTCCGATCCACCCGGGTGGTATAAGGAATCGTTTTCCGATTTTCCGGTCCATTTGGATGGCTTGGAGGACTCCGAATGTGTTTTGTTGGTCCATAACCTCAAACGTTAGAATGCTCGTGACCCAAACGGGTAAGATCCCGATCAAGCATTTTAATTGCTCAACTTGTTGTAAGCTACAAAGTCTCCACGGCTGAGCCGGCTTGCCTTCACTAGTTAGCTCACTCGGGTGGCTAATCAACGCGGCTTTCTCAATGAACTTTAATCGGCTTGTCCTTGTAAGCTCGGATCCAAACGGGTCGTAAAACTCTTGTTTATCTAGGTTAAGAGAAACCTTTCGTTTTCGACAAGCCGCCACGACAACTCTAACCATGTCGAGGAAAATACTTCCTTGAGGATCATTGTAAACGTAGGTGTGACAACCGATTAGAAGTCCGGTGATCGAGATTACAAAGCAACCGGTTGGGATTGCGAACCCTAATACCCAACTCACGTTGGTTTGGATGTAGACAACCAATGTAAGAGCGATTAGAAGCGCGATTGTGAATGTTAAGTACCATAAGTTGTAGAAGCGTTGTAGTTGAGCTCGACCTTTCTCGGTTTTTTGGTTAAATTGGTCGGCTCCAAAAGCTATGTTGCAAGGTCTTATGCACCCGGATCCGATGGCTAGGAGTCCGAGGGACGTATAGAGGATTCCGAGCTGCCATTTGTCGGGTTCGATGCAGTTGGATTGTTCCTCGCACTTGGGAGGCCTCATATTAGAGATGGCTGAAGTTAAGGTCATTCCACCCATGCCCTATAGATAAATCCAACGGGTTTCATTCACTTTAGACGTGAGAACTTATTATCTGCAGTACCGGTTAAGAAAAATGTGGGTTACCAAAAGAGAAGCGATGGAGCCGATGAAGAGGGTATAGAAGCGGCCCAACCAAGCATCGGACAACAAAGCGCCGGCGATGGAGAGGAGGTTGGAGGATCCGGACCATATGCTCACTACGTTCACCAGCATTATACCTTCCATGTTGTATTTAGTCTTCAAGTATACTGTTATATTTGCTATCAAGCTCATGGAAGCTAGCTTCTCAAAGGTCTCATTCACTTCAAAACACACACACAAACAAAGAACAAAGAACAAATCACAACCCATAAATCACAATACTTTTGACAAAACTAAAACACTTTACATTATCAATTCACATTTTCTACATTATTATAAAATAATGAAATCCTTAGAAACTATATGAAAAAATTAAATGGATTACTTACCAAGAATATATTTGACAGCTTTCCATCCTCCTCTCTTCTCTTCGAATTTGAAACCATCCCCAAATAGAGGAGGCTTGAAATCATCTGTAAATGCATCTTTAGCCGCCATTGAAATCAACGTCTGTACACGTCGTCTCAATCCTTTATCGTTTGATTGTGTCAGTTCAATGAAATTGCCAAAGGTAATCAAAATAAAACAGCATGATTAGAATTAGGGTTCGTGAGAGAGTGAAAACAAAACATGGAGATTTGTTACTGTCTGCGAGGATTTCTAAACAAATGTGTTTACTTAGCATATTTCTTTTACATTAACTACTTGATCACAATTTTAGGGAAACAAAACATGGGGGAAAGGCTTTTTTGTAAATTAATAATGTGGTCAACATAATTTATTCATCTTTGCTTACTCTTATTACTAGTTTTTAGCCACAAATTTTGTTGTTTAACAAAGAAAAACAAGGAAATTATGTGTAGTTATGTATTGATCACATGCATCCGGTTTAGATTAATAAGATGTGTTAGTAGGTCCATTGTTTTTCCAAAAAATACCAATCGTACCGTTTGGTTTTAACTCCGAAAATGAAAACGGAATGAAAACAAATCTAGTTCGTACATATACCCTTATTCATAAATTTTTTTCGAATCCTTCTTCCTTATGGTTTGAAGTAATTGGAGTACACTTTAATTAGCTTTGATACTTATAGGAGAATAAAATGGGGAAACCAATTTCATTTTGTATAAAACCATCAGGAATGATTCCAAAAAAATATATGCACACGGTTCATATATGAATTAGATTTATGTTTATTATGGTTCCGTTTTCGTTTCCGGAGTTACAATCAAACGAGGACTTAATATTTGGATTTCTAATATCGAATTGAATTCGGAGAATCATTTCCAACAATGGAATGATTCCGACTCAATAAAAGTTTTGTTTGTTTAGAGATATTTTAACACGTAAAAATAATCCCATCATTTTCATTTCTTTTCATTTCCCTTAACTGATTTCATTCCGTTTTCATTTTACCAATCCAACCAAACGGGCACTAGAATATCATTGATATTTCTATGGACACGTGGATAGCTAGATCCGGTTGAACTCTTTTCGGTTAACCGAATTGATTGTGGGTATCTAGATCCGGTTAAACAGATCGATGGGGGGTTTGAAAATTGATAGAGGAGAAGGTGGTGCATATTCATGGCTCACAGAGTATCTGCAATTCCCGCCGAAGGCTGTCAGCTCCTTCCCGCCCCACCCGTTCATCGCCCGTTGCGCGCTCTCTCCCTCTCACATACTCCGCTACCATTACAATTTACAATACAACCCATCATCCTCTATCTGACATCTCCCTATTCTTTCGCGACTTCCATAACAACCGAAATCAAAGCTTGGCCTGTCACGTTTGTAAAACTCACCCTTCTCCCTTGTCTCTCTGTTTTTGTCTACCTGTCTCTCCTTCTCCCTCTCTTCCACATCGTTTCTATTTCACCCTTTATCTTCCTCTCTTCATTCTGTTCGTTATGACGATGTTCCATTTTGGGTCTTCCAAACATTCATTCTTCGATTGAGTTCTTTCTTCTCACCATTTTGGGCTTCCTAATTTTCATACCCTTCTCTTGATTCCCTCTTCCGGGTTCGCCTCTATTTTTGCTTCCTCTTCTCTTGGGTACGTCACAATCTCTTGTTTTCAAATTGGGTTTTTGGAATTTGAGCTAATTTTTTATTTGATCTAAGATTTGAGGGGGAAATCGATTGAAGGAACTGTAATTGATGACTGTATCTCTTGCATTTATGTTGATTTTAATCTAAATGCATGATCGCGTGGCAAGTTTTCTGACTTTTGTGAACATTTTGTTTCTTCAAGGAGTGGGAACAAGAGAAGACGTTTCGAAAGTGGTTTCTTTAGGATAGAGGTGGAAACTTGGAGATGCTTTTTACTTACTGATCTTTTTGAGAAGATGGGAAGGGTTAAGCTAAAGATTAAGAGATTAGAAAACAACAGCAACCGTCAAGTTACATATTCAAAGAGGAAATCTGGGATTACGAAGAAAGCCAACGAGTTGTCGGTATTGTGTGATATAGACATAATCCTGCTCATGTTTTCTCCCACGGGGAAGCCTACGATATTCCATGGGCAGCGCAGGTATATCGCTTTTGATCTTGATGCAACTCTTACTGAAATTTGAAAGGTTGTAGAATTTGAGCTGATGAAATGCTTGAATATGTTCATGCCATGATCTATTTTGACTATTAAGGCCAGATATGTTCTCACTCGATATCATACCATTAACTAGGACTCAAGTATAGCTACACATGCCGTGTGTAACCAAGAGTTGAAAGCTTACAAAATGATTGTAATGTTTTTATGGGGTGAATGAGAATGGCGATACATGTTGGGTTAAAACTTTTCGAGGAACAACTTGCCTCTTTTGATTATAGAGCATTTAACATTTGACAGCTTCACCTTTTTATCTATGTTTTCTTTTAATCTTATTGTATCATTACTAATCATGAAGTGGGTGATAAACATTACTTACTAGTAACCAAGTACCATTGTGAGGTTGTTGTTTCTAACATCACAAATGCCAAATTCTTTTGTTGATTCACTAGGTCATTTCACATTGTTAGAAAAAGTTGTACTGTAAACTCTTTTCATGTATGTTCTTTGATCCAATGCTATACCATTTACTTGAGTGCCATAACTCTTTACATGGTGACTACTAGAAAATGTTTTTGTCTTAATTGCTAACAATGAAACTAGAATGAATCTTAGGATAAAACAAGCATTCAGTATCTTGCCATCTGTTACAGCTATCTTAATTGTTGCTTAACACGTTATTCTCTTTTCAGCAACTTTGAGCAAGTAATAGCACAGTTTGCTCAATTACCACCACAAGAAAGGGCAAAGAGGTTAGCAACTCACTAAAGTAATTCCTTTACTTGTTTGTGTTGAATGTTAGCATTGCTATGACTAATCTCTGATTTTTTTTTTATTGCAACAGGAAAGTTGAGAGCCTTGAAGTAAGAATCTCTAGATGGATATACTCAAATTCTTATACCATCTATATATCCCTTGCTTTGCTGACTGTCATAATATGTCTTATTTTGATCCTTAATGTATTGATATTTGTTTTGAGAATATAGGTTTTGAAAAAGACATTCAAGAAGTTGGACCATGATGTAAATATTGAAGATTTTCTTGGTTCAAGGTATGTGATACAATATATCTGTACTGGGTAAAGTTGGCATCCATAAACCTTGTCTAATATGATCTTTTTCTTCTCTTGCAGCAAACAAACAATCGAGGTATAACTGCTTCAGTATCTGTAGCACTTGACATGATGAATTTCTTATCTTACCACGCTCATTTAATGCAAATTATAAAATGAATTGGTTTCTTATATCATTTTCTTGTTATTTCCTTTGATAGGAGTTAAGTAATGGAGTGAGAGTACTACAAAGCCAACTTAGCGAAACTCATAATAGATTGAGGTACAACTTTAGTCCTCTAAATCTCTGCAATTATCTTTTTGAGTGTGCGTGGGAAACATGAGTCTACCAATATATGTTTAAAGCTAATTCTGTAAGTTATGTAAATTTCTCAGTTGTGGTACTCATCTCTCTTTTTGACTTAGAGATCATGGTAAAATTATATGTTAATCAATATGATTAGGTATCAGAATAGTTATGTAGATGGTCAAGCTGTCATTTATGATTTTTAGTGCCTAACATATTTGGTTGTGGACTCATCGATCATTTGTTATTTGATCTTGTAAAACTCTCTCGTGCTATAACTTGACAAACTTTGCCACTTATTGTTTATTTCGAATTGAAATACACTATTTATTTTCTTTATAATCTACTACTAGTAATCTGATGTGACATAAAAATGGAGATTCACTACTAATCACACTGTTTGCATGATGAGGAAGGGTTTTACTATAACATGGAAGAAGATTTTAAGCCGTGTAAATGCCTATACCCTTGAGTAATAAAACAGATCTAACTTGTTTCCGTAAGAGGTTTTCGGTTTGTATCTTTTACAACAATGAAGTAATATTTCCTCTTCACCTCCACAATTTGCATTTTTTTCTTTTGCAGTAATGAATCATGATTATATGTTTGGGCGGTGGATGACATAAGAATGATCATATAGTGAATACTTACATTCATTTTTGGGAATTAATTCACGTTATGATAAAGCTTGATTGTCATGTATTCATGGAACTATGGAAGCTTGAGCCTGTTTATATATAGAGATGGATTTTGTGATGTATTTTCTCTCATGAGTTCTGCTTAATTGTTTGCTAACTATAAACTCTTTGTTTACATTTTACAGCTACTGGAACAATCCTGATAAAATTGAAAATGTGGAAAATCTTAGACAGATGGAGGACTCATTAAGGGAATCACTTAATCAAATCCATTTACGTAAGGTATAGTTTGATTTGATTTGAATAATATTTTCGCATTTGCTCCAGTGTTGTTTGATTCACTAATTTTATTCTTGAATTCTTGAAGTAACTTCGAAAAGCTTACTATTTTGTGTGACTAGTTATAATCCATACAGATCTGTCGATATGACCAATACTGTTTTACATTTGTAGGAAAATTTGGAAAAGCACCGACTAATGTCACTCGAGTGCAGCAGTGAAGTGGTGAACTGTTTGCCTGATGTAAATCTCCTTCCTCTCCCTCCTCTCTTTTCGTCCGAGCAATTCTTATGTTAAATTTTCTCACTTCAGTTTCAGAACGGGATCCACTTACCTTTGGTAATGGGTGCAATACAAGATGGGCAACAACTATCATGGTTTCCAAACAACGAAAATCAACAAGGCATATGGGCAGACGATTCAAGCCTTTTTCAGCCCAGGTGTGCAGTCTTTGCAATTTGTTTAACATGTAGCTCTTAAATAACAAGTCATAGGGTTTAAGGAGTCATCTTCATTTTTTTTAATTATCTTTGTTATATTTGACTGTGGAAGTACTTTTTTCACCTCTTGCAGAGACATAAAATGTTCTATAGATACTTCAGTTCCAGGAAGTTCCGGATTCTATGGAAATGGAAACACAAAATTTGAAATGGATAATTCCAGGCAAATTGACAACATGACGCAAGATTGTTATAGCCTAAACGATCTGACATCTACATGCTTGGGAATCCAAATGGGCGAGCAGTATCCTTACGCCCCATATGGAAATACAAGTCTCCAAGAAGAGAACAAAATCATACCAGAGCCAACCGGGATTAACTATCAAGAAAATCCCATGAACTATAGTCAGGTTGCTAACAATAATTTTGAGCTACCTGGTTCCATGTATAGCAATGGGCTTCTTCAATGGCTGCCTGCACCTGGGCCATGTAGCATCTACAGCGAAAATTCGTACCCACAGGTTAGGTCGAAACCTGGCTTCTTTTTCAAGTTCTTGTTTACATTTTTAAGTCATATCACATTGACCAAATTCTCTGCTCATTTCTAATACACATGTAGTAAACTGTTACCAAATGTTTGAGTGACATGAAATAGAACATAGAGCTCTAATTGGGATAGTCTGTACAAAGGAAAGAACACAAATGAAGGTTTGTTCTTCAATAGGAATCTCTGAAATCCAAAAATTAATGGCATAGACATAATTCTACTTTTCATGTATAAGAATTTGAAAAGTTTGTCTGTGAAATGTTAGCCTATATACGCAATTTCTGTCGTTTGCATTTTGCTTTAAGGTTCAAGATGTGATCACATCTTAGATATTGCTCTAAATTCGACTTGTTGGCATGAATGAAAAGAATGCACGTAAAGATCCGATAAGCATGAATATTTGATATTCTTAGACATTGAAGTCTTTCTTTTCAGGTTGATGATTTTTGTATTTTTATCTTATATGCAGCAGCCAAACTAAGGTTTCCCAATTCGTTATACCATCCACGTTGATTGCATATGGTAGCCGAGCAAACTTTTGCTTAATCACTTCAAACCGCACACGCAACAAGAGTGTTCCGTTGGTCTCATGGTACATTTTCCTACCTAAATGGAATCACAAATGGGAGTTGGGTTGTTGTGTTCGCTACCAAATACACATTATTTGTATATTGTAAAGATACATTTAGGATTGCATACAGGTTCATATATATCCTCTGTAAAAACATTCTCCTTCTTGATCCTGATACTTCTAAGCTGTAAACTAGGGGGATTTTTCCATTCTTTTTCACCCTTGATAGTTTATATTGTTCTATTTGATCAAGTTTGACTTGTAACGTAGATTTCTACAGATAACCTACTCAACTCCATACTCAATGCTAATGGAGATTTCAAATGACTGCACATATTTTGCATTCTCTGCTTCTTATGTGAAATTCTGCAAAACGTAATGGACAGTTGTACAGGGTTTGGACTTGTGTAATAAAAACTTCAGCATGAGCATTACCCTGTACACAAGTCTGGAGAGGCCATCTGAGTTTTACATTCATTAGCTTAAAGAATAATAACTCGATGATTCAAGGAAGAAGATACAGATGATGAGTTACAGGAAGTACGATATTGTCTTTCTCTCACACCAAACACAAATTAAGCATTTCTATTTCGTCTATGTTTTTTTCGCTTATTGACCACTGAGTGTCTGAATTATGGTGTTGTGCCATGGGTCAGACAAGTGTTGCAAGAGGTTATCGAATGGACCTTTCCCTGTAACATTGTGCTGCACCAGAAATCCTAAGAATGCCAACATAGCCAGCCTTCCTGTATAACCAGAAATCCAATCACACATTAGCCATTATACAGAAAGATCAATAGAAGAAGAAGAAGCAGCAGCTAAGTACCATTTGCAAGCTCCTTTTCCTTAGCCTCCAAGGTAGGGGCGAAGTTGAGGGGGTTGAAGATGCCGCCTGGATAACCGCATTCGTTGGGAGGCAGGCTGTACTGCTTGAAGATCGGATCTTGGTTAACACTTCCCGGGTTCTTGATGTCTTGCCACCTCCTGATCTCGACGTAGTGGAAAAGGATGAACTCGATCACGAAGAGAGTTGATGAAGAGGCAAAGTATTCCGCCTTTCCTGCATCGTACCATTGTGGAACGTTGATGATTCCGATCTTGGTGAATACTTCGGGGAGAAGCATTCCGGCAACACCCAACATGGCCCACCTCCCGTTCACGAGCTCTGCTTGGACGAACCACTTGAGGTTCTCTGGGTCCTCGGCTAATGCAAGGGGATCGAATCCATTGTCACCAGGTAGGCTGTTTAACATATGCATACAGGAAAAGTTAATAACATCAACTCACCGACCTTATATACTAGACAACTTAATCCTTATGATCACGTATGTGTACGTACCTTCCATTGAGGTAGCCGGGCGAGGTTGCGCCGGGAAGCCACTCGCCTTTCTTGGCTTGGACCTTCAAAGAGGTGTTAGAAGATGAGCAACTAGGAACACCAACTGGGCAAGCCTTGTTCAACCTCCCAGTGTTGCCAAGGAAGCTAGACTTGGAGAAGCATGGTTGGAATCTCGCCACCGACGATGCTTGCGTTGTCACGGCTGCCATCGCGATCTTCCTCCGATCCGAGAACTCTGGTCGAATTCTTGTGGGGAATGGTAGGAATGGGAAATGGCTTCAAGTGTTGAGTTTTTTAGTGTTGGGTTTGTAGGTTTTGTTGGTTTGTCCTCACTCTATTGCAATTTGCATGTAATTGTGGCTGTGGTCGAGTGTGGAGAATCTGAGTGACAAGAGTATGTGATTAACGGCTGAGATTTGTGGTGTTGGGTTGAGATTGGCCAATGTGGACGGTGGAGATCAACCTTATCTTGTTTGTCATATCCACAAATCTATTGGTGAATCCTAGTTGGTTGTGAGAGAGATCATGTGGGGTTACATTTTGAGACAATGTTAGATTTTTTTGTATTGCCATGAGGCCCAGGATGGGATCTCAGTTGCCCATTGAAATATTGCCAAATGGAAGGTTCATATGATACCTAAGATTATGATATATCAAGGATAATTATTATATTTCATTCGAAAAGTAGTATGTTTGGTGTCCATTTGGTTGGAGTGGTGGAATAAAAGCGGAATACAATCGGTTCAGGGGGGAAAAAAATAAAATGAAAATGATTGGATTACTTATATGTGTTAAAAGACCTCTAAACAAACGTACTTTTTTATTGATTTGGAATTACTCCGTTATCACTCCGTTATCGAAAATGATTCTTAGCGCTTTCAAACGAACCCTTAAAGGTGTTAGAAATTTTTTAGCATTGCTTAACATACTTTTATTAAAATGGAATTACATAATTGAAAGAAGGAAACAACATAACTCAGTTACACTAACTTATAAAGCTGTTGGCCATTTTTTATCCAAAAAAAACTCTCTTCAGTTTCAATAAAATTAATGATTTGGGCCAGTTGGAATGTCAGCCCAAATCTATTATATTGGCCCAACCCAGTAATAGAATCAGCCACTTCAATACAAGGCCCATTACTACTCCTGGCCCAATTAGGCAAACGAACGTAGAAAGACAAAATTGCCCCTACCGCCGGAGGCAGATTTTCAGAGAAACTGGGCACCGGTATAGGTCTGACCAAAAGACCAAGCAGGAGGGGCGGCGTTCAGGGAGACGACGGTCCGGCCATTACCGGCGGTGACTTTGAATGAGAGCCCTTGACCGTCCAATTTGGTGTTGCTTTGCCAGTTTTGCCCCCAATTCCTCGACATCGGCTGCCACCCTGTCATCGAACCCTTGATTTGAACAGCGTGAATATCTCCGGCGCCGCCGACGTTGGTGATCAGTACAAGGTTGAAGTAAGAGTGTCCGTTTATTGTGAACCTTATCCCTCCCTTCTTCTTGCATGCCACCCTACATTGCACATTACAATTTAAGAGTCAATAAAACTGCGTTGCCGTTGACCAACAAATGGCAAAACCGGCATTTTACAAAAGTAATCTGTACCGGCGGAAGGAGACGGGAACGATGCCGGCCTTGTAGTGGGCGATTTGCTGGAAGATGGGTTGGGAGAGATCGAAGTGGCGGAGAGGAGGGTTGCACCAACCGCCGGCGTTGTTAGGGAGGGCGTTATTGGGTGGACAGAAGTTGGTGGCGGTGATAACGATGGATCCCGGTAGGCACCACCGATCACCGGCGCACTTGATTTCGAAACAGGCCCCGCAGCTAAGGCCGTTGTTGAATAGCGCTGTGCTTAGCGCCGCCGTGCTAGTGCCGTAGCCTTGGCTGTACAAGTTTCCATACCCACATGCACCCCCTGAACATAAATATTATATATATTGTCAAATGATCAAATTTAATCAAACATTAGGGTTCATTAATTTACGTACCCATTGTGCCGGAAGCATCTCCGCCGCCGTAGAAGGTTGCATGGGCATCCACCCATCCGCCCTGCCCGTGTCGGGGCCCAAGACCGTGATGGTGCCCGAGCCCGTGCCCATAGGCAAAGGAGAGAGAGAAGAGACTAAACAAAACTAGCATAAGAAAACCCATTGGTTTTCTTATTTTAGACTTGAAATGCTTTGTTGATTGTAATTTGATGGAATATTTTGAGTTTGAGGGAGTGAGATAAAAAGCAACTCTGACTTGTATTTGCGACAGGGAGTGGGGGGCACTTATATAGGCCAAGAAAAGGCAGGCCAAAAGCATCAAAATGTCACATTTTTATTCTGTTATAGAATAATTGCCGTGATTTTTACTTATATATATATAGATGAATAGCTGACTTACTAATTTAGGGTCGGTTTGGTTTTGACCACGAAAATGAAAATCGAGCGAAAACTATTATATATATATATATATATATATATATATATATATATATCCTTGTTTATGATTTTGTTGGAGTTATTTGTTGTGATTTGAAGTAATTGGAGTAGAAATCGATTACTTTTGATAAATGTATGTTTGCGTTGAAACCATAAAAAAATTATTCCAAGAATAATTATTAACAAGATGCACATATAAAATAAATTTATTTTCATTCTGTTTTTGTTTTCGAAGTTACAACCAAACGAAGGCTTAATATTCATGAACCAATTTTAACTGATATAATTCAAGGGTCCAACCACAAATTGCACAATAATTATATACTATAGGTTTAATCAAATTTATGAAATAATAAATACGCATATATATATATATATATATATATATATATGTGTGTGTTATTGTTCAGGTACGGTTCAGAAACGAATGAAAAAAATTTTGAACTACCATGTTATAATTTATGCACTACTCTCTTATAAATTTTGAACTATTCTCATATAATTCATTAACTATTACTTTTTAATATATTATATCAAATTATTTATAAATTAATCGTTTATATGTTATGAACTATTAAATTGTAATTCATGAACTATCATTTTATAACTTATGCACTATCCTTTATAAATTTGGCACTTTGAACTATTCTATTACAATTTATGAACTATCCTTAAGTTATGAACTACCTTAATAAGTTTTGAACTATTACTTTCACTCCTTTATAAATTTTGCACTATGAACTATTCTATTATAATTCATGAACTATCATTTTATAAGTTATGAACTATACCCTCATAAGTTTTGAACTATTACTTTCGCTCGTTTCTGAAGGAAAAAAAATAAAAAGTTGAGACACGTGTCGGCTCTACGTTCAGCCGCACGGCCCTACCGGAATAATGTGTCTTACCTGAGCAACACCCTTTTATATATATGGGCTAGTTGGTATGGAGACTCCTTGTAGAGAAGAAGTCATCTAAACATTTAGGGGGTGTATTCAATTAAGAGTTTACAGGAATTTTTTGTACTTTAAAAGTCTATGGGTATTGAATATAGATTTTCAAAAGTCCATATAAATCTTTAGGTATTTAATTAGGATTTAAAATTTTTCATAAAATTCATGATATTTAAAAGTTTGTGGATTTTAAAAGAATCTTTTATTTCATTGATTTTGTAGGATTTTTCATTAATTTTATACATATCTAAACTCTATAGAAATTTTCGCTCAACACATAAGATTGATTTCCACATAATCTGTATTGACTCTATATAGAATTAAAATATCCCACAGAATTTGCAAATTCTATGATTATTAAGAATCAATCAAAATCTTAAAAGTCTCGATTGAATACATCCCTCAGTTTTTTTTTTTTATGATAAATTCACTAACCACTCATTTTTTTTCTAGTTTATCAAAAATAAACTTTTAACTGAAAAATAAATAAATATTTTTATTTATAATTTAAAAAAAATAAACAGTGATATTAAATATAATAAATAATTAAACAATATAAAATATTAACAAAATTTCTCTATACCGTAAGTCTCATTATATATATATCACCCAAGCCGTATGCATATATCTCTGCTTTGAAATAATTGGAGGTACTATTATTTTGTTTTCTTGAAGCAGGAAAAGAAAAGAAGGAATTTAATTTAATGAGTCACTTGTTAATTCCATTAGCTGGACCCCTTGAAACAGGCGAGTACAAGTTGGGTAGAGACTGGCAGTGTTGGCTGGGATGGGTCCCGGTGAGGGCGGCGCGTGGGGTTACGTAGCAGTCTGCTGCTGCGGCGTTCAACATGCTCGCCTCTTTGCATACTCCGCATGCAGTTCACCTTCCAATCCACTTTGAACACCCACCCTTTTGTTTCTTAACTTGTACTGGGTCGTCAATTTTGGTGCAACATTAAGGTACGGTGCATTTGACATCCATTATTTGTCACTATTGGAAATTCTAATCTAACTTATATTGTTAGTATAAAACTATATGCATCCATACTTTTCAATTGACATTATAAGTATTGGTAACTTTATTAGCATAAAATTTTATGCTAGTAAAGTAAAGCAAAGTAAAAAAAATATGTCAAATGAAAAAACGAGGATTGAAGTATGAAGAGGTGAGAGTGAGACACTATTTCATTAATTCTAAAATCGTCATATATTACGACGGTTTTTACTAATTTGTATCTTATGATACAACTGTAAAAACCTTCTTATTTATTCCATCAAACTATGGAATTTATGAAGCATGATTTAATGGACTTTCAAACTCAATATTTAGGGAAAACGAAAACTAGGAGGGAGAGTTGTGACATATTGTATGAGACAGATGAAGCTCTATTTATAGAGACTTCAAAAGACATAATTCACGAATTCTCGTCATCCTTGGATTCTCGTGGAGGCATTAAAGAAATAACTTATGGATTTTCAACTGAGTTAATGCTCAATCCCCAAAGTTATGTAAGGGGAATATTCTCGGATTACTTGAGGAAAATAACGTTGGTTGGTCATACCAAGCTCCATATTGAGCCCAAGATCCCTCTAATATATATTGAGACCGAGCTCGGCATGACGCAACTCAGTGTGCACGTTGTTCAAATGAGCTAGGTCATTGATAGGTGATAGATTTCATATCACATTAATTAGTTTTTAGCATACTTTGGGTTGTGTTTTGGTTGTATCTTGGTGATAAGTATGTAATTCAGATGAAGAAACAATCATTGAAGAAATCAAAGGATTAAACAAAACTTTGAAGACAAGAAACAAAGAATAGAAGAAACAACTTTGATGAGCTTTTGGCGAAGCACCGCAGTCGCACCCTTGCCATGGCAAGGCTCACCATCTCGGCGCCTTCTTGGGCCGCACGCGCTACAACATCTGGCCGTACCCAAAGCGCAGGGTAGCCGCACCCGCAGCTCCCTACCACCCATTTAATGGATTTTGAGGTTTCATAATGTTGCTATTGCATTCTTATTGCAAGAGCCCTTGCACCACAAGCCTAAACACGTGCTTCTCTATTGAGCCATCAGATTTTCAATTTTAATTTGAAAATTCATTTGCATCCAAGTGCTTTACACCCTTGTGGAAAGTTAACTAACTCTCGTGCATGATTCTACATAGTAGAGTCTATGTTACTAAACTGCTTCTTTCCACGAATGTACGTGCATAGGTGTGGGTATGGCTTCTTTGAATGTTGTAGGTTCTTTCACTAAAAGAAAGGCCGTTATGAACTCATGTCCATAGAATTTCTCGTTTAGAGTTTTTTTGTTATATCTAGGTTCTTCTTCCTCTTCTATTTTGTTTACAAAAGTGTCATATTCTCTTTATTCATGAGCTCACTTTGGTTGTTCTTTATCTTTACACAAAAACACATGTTTTAAGAAGGACGCATTTCTTGATTACATTAATGTATTAACATGAATGTATGGTATATCAAATTTGTGTACCAAAACATGATAAGCAATATTGGTGTGCGTATCCAATGAAAATACAATCAACAGTCTTCGGTTCGATTATGACCTTTGTAGGATGTGGTATCGCCTCATTTTGCTAGACACCCTCACACTTTGAGGTATTTGTACGATAATATGTTACCTTTCCAAATTTTTATGGCGTCTTGCTAGTAACTTTATGTGGTATTTTGTTGAGGATATCATTGGTGCTAAGCAATACTTCCCTCACATGTTATGAGGTAACCCATATTCCTACAACATTGTATTTATCATCTTTAATAACATGTTTCATGCTAGATTTTAGGCGCATGTTTAGCTTAGTTTAGTGTAGTTTTGCATGAATTAGGGATCCATATATTCCATTATGAACTTATATTGTCAATTGGATGTCTACTTTTTTTGTGTTGTCTTGTAGGTGTGATATGAAGCATTAATGGGCTTAAAATGATCAAAAACGTCTCAAATGAGCCTTTGAGTAAAAAACGAGTCAATGTCGAAGCATTGAGATGCATAAGTTGAGGCTCGGGATAAAGAACAATCAAGGGGACACTTTGAGATGTCAACTATGGGTGTTTGGAAGTTCCAAAGAAGAATCATGCAACAAATAATGAGAACTTGTGAACACAAGAAGGCCTAAAGCTCACTTTTGCATAGTTTCGAAAAAATAAAGATATAGGAGGCCTCAACCTCAAAATGATTTAGAAGACCCACAAATACTCGTTGGAAAGTTCTTTCAACGGCTACAACTTTATAGCTTATACTAAGAGCTGAATCTTCAAAGAAGACCATCAAGAGAATCAAAGATAAAGAAAAAAGCAAAAACTCGACTTCCCTTGAATTTTACCTAGAGACCGAGGTTTGTGAGAGCCCGACCGTGGTCAAGAGACTAGAGGATGAGTTTCTCCTTGGAGAAATACCTAGGCCGAGGTTGGACACTCCTCGATCTCATGTGTTATTTTACTATAAACTAATGTTTTGACCATGTTTATACTAGATTCTCATTTGTAACGTATTTTATCTTATAGTGAGGGGAGACCACTTCCGAAACCTCGTATATTAGATGATGGGCTGCATGTGTACCATCAAAAATCTAATTACAACAGAATTTACATTAGAATTTGAATCAAATTAGAGGATTTTTAGCTTGTTCTCCAAGTTCTTCGAGTGTTCTTCAAGCATTCAAGTGAAAAGCTTTTAATTTCTATTTGGTAATTCCTTTTTAATGACAACCTCTTAAAGATTCCACATTTCAACCATCTTACCTTTGAAGTTTGACATTTGTGTGAACTAAAAAGTTGTAGATCTTCAAAATATCTTCGAAAGTAGTGTTCATGAGTCACGTAATTCTAACTAGAGAAGCTGAAAAGTCAGTTTTACTGAACTGTCAAAAAAATTGTCCAACAACGTTGCCACGTGCATGACATCCATTTCGTCTTTGGCCGTCTCAATGTCGTTTCCATTCCATATGGAATTCCAGTTAAGCTACGACTTTTGCAAATTTAATTCCCAAACAGGATGCCAGACGACTTCCTTGGCCGTCTCTATGTCGTCTCCCCTGTGTTGATGATCCGAATCATATCTTTTGATCTTATCTTTGGGAAGAATATATTTTGTAACCCTAGACTCCGACTTATACCATATATAAATACATGTATCGGCCATAGTTTTACATCCCATTATCATCCGATCTCTCATCATCTCATCCTTTATTATCCAGCTGCCGTCAAGTAATCCTAGAGTAGATTTCAATTTCCGCTTGAAGGTTTGCCTCGTTGTGTTGGAACCGAACATTGTGAGTTTGTTTATGAAGTTTTTGTATTCAATAAATATTGCTCTACATTCAATCATGTCTAGATCATCTATATTTTGATCTAAGGATTGGATGATCCCTATAATGGTTTAATTTATTATTGCATGTATGATTTGTGAATTGAGATTGTTATATTACTTCTTTTCAAAGTATTTTGTTCTCATCTTTTATTTACCTTCGAAAGAAGTGGCGTTTATAAAAGAGTTTGCGCTACCAAGCAAGGTTGTTTTATTGGATTTTTTTTTATTGAAAAGGATTTTGTTTAAAGGATGATATCTACTTTACACTTCGAGGATTTCTAACTTTCGTAGAGACTTTCAATCTTTGTACCTTTTCTAGTTCATGCGCTACCAAGTGAGGTTTTTTTGGTCTTTTCTGAATTTCTAATTTCTTAATGAGTTTTGCTATTTACTTGATACGACCGTTGGCGATAGAACGCAATCAAGTTGGATAACACAGTCTTTTTTTGTCTATGTCAAAGACTACTTTAGATAGTTACATGCAATTTTCACATATCAATGTTCATGAGTTTTATATATACAATCTTGCTTTGATGCATTATAGTGGGTTTTGTTATCAAAATTCTAAAAGACATATTTTTCCTCTTTCTTTCTTCTTCTTCCTCCTCCTCCTCCTCCTTCTTCTTCTTCTTCTTCTTCTTCTTCTTCTTCTTCTTCTCCTCTTCACTTGGCATAATTGTTTATTAGTTTCATCCAAATCAGAAGCAACCCCTATGATTCGACACTAGAAATACTAGAAAACTGACTATGTCGTCCTTGCGGGTAGATTTTAGGACCATCGAAACAATAACCTTAAGTATTAAATATTTTACAGAGAAACAAATTAGTAGCCACAATTTCAAACTATGTCTACTCATTTAAAAGAAAATTTAAGTAACCTGCTGTTTTAAATTACAGGTACGCTATTGGTAAAAATATAAAGCGCAAGGTAAACCATAGTTTTAAACTACGGTTTTCTTAAAATATTTTTGTTTTCATCTGCAAAAGATAAATCGATGTTTAACTATGGTTTTATGTATAATAAATTGTTGTTTCAAATTGCGGGTATTCCCAAACCTAGAAAACTTCCTATTCTCATAAATACTTTTATTCCGTTCCTAATTTCAAAATTATTTCTCATTCTTTTATTATTTAGGAAAAAAGTATCTTATTAGAAGATAAGATCGCGGTAGAAGTAGAGTTTAATTCGGACTATACCGTGACCTTATAAATAAGGCGTTTTAATTATTAGGTTATATATATACTTCTTTCTTCTACAAGATATCAAGTTTATGCCACCTTTCTTTATAACAGGTCGGTTGATTGACACCCTATTGGTCGATCAACTAGATCCTTTCTGATCATTTATAAATCTTTGAAACTTTGTTTGAAGTATGTTTGGCTAATTCTATATTTTTCTAAGGTCTAGTGAGGCCGACTACATTGATCTATGATGTTGAATTAATTTTATGTATGAGATGTTTGTCTATATGAGTTGTGATAGTATTTAGAGTCCCCATTTGCTATATCTTCTTCAAGGTGATGTTGGTTTAAGGTGACATTCTACCTCTCATACCTCCATGTTGAGTTCGATGTGAAGATAAGACACCGTCTTGGGTTCTTTGGTACGTGACAGTCAATGGGTGACAACATTAATGTATGCTAGGGGTGAACATTTCCGGATATCCGGTCCGAAGGCTCGGATATCCGATCTGACAATCTTTAAAAAGTTCGATCAGAGAGCACCCAGATATCCGACAGTTTTATCTGGACGAATATCCGATCCAAACAGCTATCCTTAGACTAGTCGGATATATCCAGTCCGATCCGAATTTTTCCTCTAAATCCCGATCTGTATCCGATCCAATGATCCGAAAAATATGTCCGGATCGGATCGGACTCGGATCACCAATTGCCGGATATCTTCGGATTTAGATTTTTCCGAATCGGATCTTCAGATTAGTAGATCGGATGTTTTTTTCTCACCCCTAATATATGCCAAGCAAAGTCTTGACCACATGACAATCAAACGAAGTTGTCTTTTGCATAACTATGACTTACATTCTATATTGTGGAATTTCCAATAAAGATCTATATTATTAGCGGATCGGATATTTTTTTCACCTCTTTCTATAATCTGATTTCGATTTTTACAAAGATCAAAACTAGCTTTCTCTTTTCTTTTTCTTTTATCTTCCAAACTGTTTTGTGAAGCTATCGAGCAAAATACCCCAAGGAGATCGGTCGACTAGTCCTAATAAACTTGAGCTTTCGCTCCGATTTCGTCGCTGGTTTTTGTATGTTGGTTTGTAGTTTTAAACTAACATATTAACCCGGTCTACCATACCTTTCTCGATTGATCAGGGCTTTCGATCTTTAGTTTCTGTTTTTTATTTGTGTGGCTTACATTTTGTATATATTTAGTTTTTTTTTAGTTTTTTAATAAATTTGCCAAAGCGAGACATCGTTTGTTCAATCCTGAATCTATACTACTGTACTTTATTTGCGAGATCATCATCATCCATCGCCCAACTACTTTTTGGAAAATTGAAGACGACTCACGATGAGTTTAGTTCAGAAATATACATTGATAAGAGTGTACGTAAACTGCTTCAATTCCTATAACGTTTTCAATTTGAGTACTGCACTAATTGAGTCATATTTTTCATTCAAAAATATCAAAGTGATGACGGCAATTAACAGACAAAAAAAAGAAGTTAAAATACAAGTCAAATTAGGGAGAAGTTATAATATTACTCTTTGTCTGGTAAAAAATGAGTTTTACCATGAGAGTGACAGAAGATGTTGAGAGGTTTGGCGTTGGAAGTGATCATTACAAGAAAGAAATGAAGACATGCTCATATTCAACGTTGCTGCATGTCAACCTCTTGGCTTTCCCAAACTGACATCTTATGCCACTTCTACACTCATTGCCGCCACATGCAATTCCAACTAATATATAACAATATGTAAATTTATCCATTTTTACATGCACACAACCCTAATCTAGGGTTTACATAATCATACCAACAATAAAAAAAATTAAAAATTAATCGATTATAACATGTAATCTTCTTGAGATGATATGTCATGTTTGGATAAGGGTAGGCACAATGAGAGTATGATGCACTATTGCCCCCTCCCCACCTAATTATTTGTGGTTTAATATTATAGCAGAATCAATAAACGTAAAAAGCTATGGATTATTTGGAAATAATTATTATACTTTTAGTAATAAACTTAATCATCAAACATAATATTATGTTTTTTGTGAAATTACAACTTACCTAGTCTTACTTTATTTTTTATGCAGATAAATTATGTTTTTAAAAACTTTGAGGGTCCGTTTGATTCCAACTGAAACGGAATGGAAACAAATTTAGTCCATATGTAT
Source organism: Fagopyrum homotropicum (assembly GCA_033239125.1). NCBI lineage: Eukaryota > Viridiplantae > Streptophyta > Magnoliopsida > Caryophyllales > Polygonaceae > Fagopyrum > Fagopyrum homotropicum. The sequence continues at coordinate 151,062,957 of BSWB01000002.1, forward strand.
ATCTATATATATTCATAAAATTTTATACAATCATTCCTCATGGTTTAATGAAAAATAAACTTGCTTCCTTACATTTTGTTACCCTATAGGGTATCAAAAGTAATCAAACTCTCATCCAATTACTACAAACCACAATGAATGATTCCAAAAATTTTAATGAATAAGAGTATACGTATTGACTAGATTCTTTTCCATTCCGTTTCCGATTTCGGAGTTGAAACCAAACGGACCCTTATACTGAAATCACTACTTTAACTAATAAAAAAAAACAATAATTTTACATATGACTACATTTTGACGAACATTGATCAAGATTTTGATGAATCGTTATAATTTATAACAAATTTAGTATAAAAAAATAAATACACCAAATAATGTAAAGAGAGAGAAAGAAAGAAAATACACAGTAATATTTATATAATCCCTTAATTGCCTGGAAAAATGATTCGAATCCATTTTCTTAACAAAAGAAATTGGTGGATAAGCTAATTAATGTAAAGGAAGAATCTCAATATTCTTTTGGAAAGCAAAAATATGAGTAGTGTTGATTGCGTTAAATCCACTATTTATTTATTTTTTTTGAAGAGGTAATTAGAACACCGGATCGGGTAGTAAATCGTGACCCATTGTTGGGGAAACCCTCCCAATATCAGTTTTAGGCTAACACTTAAGGAGTTTAACACCACATCCCACTAGACCAACTGAGTATTGGTAATCCACTATTCATTGAATATGTTACACATTATATGAAAGCTAAGAGGCAATGTAGATAACCGAGATGCTTGAAAATGGACCGTCAAGCGTTGCGGATTGTCTTGGCTCCAGTCGTGCGTTCTGTACCGTCCGAATATTTATCTAAAATGAGAATAAATAAAACTTAATTAGAAAGACAATATTTTGGATTTTTTCAAAGTGTTCAAAAGTGGAGGATTTTTTCGGAAACTAGTTTAGTTTGTCATGTTGAATACGACTAATTTTATAACTTGACGATAAGATATAAAAAGGTTAATAAAATAATAAATTTGGTAAAATTTCACGGATAAAGTTACGTGAATAAAATAATAACTTAAAATAAATTAAAAATAGCTTTAATGCTTGGGAATGTTTTTTTTTTTCTTCAAAGAATTTAAACTTACAACACTTAGAAGTACAAGAAATATTTCTATTTGAATGATTTGTGTTGACTTCAAATTTATAAGGATAAGACGTTTTCGGGTTAAATTTATTTTTATTATTATTGATTTTCTGTACTCGAATCCGAGTTTAATATCGATTTAATAGAAATGCGCAGAACACCCGAAATCTCATCCAATCCACCCCTTCATCCATTGGATTGGATGCGTGTGGTTCAGATGCAGGTGATAGGTTTGGTGGGTGACAGGTCGGGTGGGTGGATGAAATTTGCTCGCGGATCGGGTGGCGGACATGATCATCCACCCACCACCCGATCCATTGTAATCCTAAGTGTAATAGTTGAACGAAAATGACGGTGGAGAACAGAGGCAAGGGACCGAAACTGGATTGAGAAATGGAGTTGACCACTTGGATGATATTCCAAGAGCGAAAAAGCTAAATACATTACTAACGTCAAACTTAATCGCCATCCGACAACGCTCAGTGGGCGCCGGCGCCATCAGTCGGCGCCCAAATTTTTTTTAAAAAAAAATTCCAAATATATATATATATATATATATATATATATATATATATATATATATTAATTTGGGCGCCGGCGCCCAGATAAAAAATTTTATTCGGAAAAACTGATTCTTTACTTCAAGGGTTCAAAAAAAAAAAAAAATTTTGGGTGCCGGCGCCATCAGCCGGCACCCAGTGTTATAAAAAGAAATGGCGCTAGCGCCAGTCGCCGGCGTCCAAGTTAAGCGCCGACGCCTTGCGATTGATTTTTACCCATGTAAATTTAAGCTCCGTGTATATAACACGCCCCTTCGAAGAGTGATAGAGCAAGGAAGATTGTTAGCGGATACAAACTACGCTATTATATGAAAATTAAATACTAAGACATAAGGGTTTTCTTTTTTTTTTTTTGAAATAGTTCAATCTGTACCATTCAATCAACCCGACTCTAGCCCGTACTTTATAATATGTTGGACCTAAGACTGACCCCGATATATTAGGGTCGGGTGGATTCTCTGGATCAATCCAAATATTTGGTCCAATCCAAAAATAAAAATATTATTTTAGGATTTTTTTTTTTATGTTTTATTATTCTTATTTATATTTACTTAATGTAAAAAAAGTGGTCAATCATTAGGCAACCACATAAAACGTTCATAACCCAAAAAAATACGAGTAAGGATGGACACAATCTGATGGATGTCAATGTCATTCTGGAAGATGTTCAAGACCTCATCCGTAAGGATGTCTCACACCGATCGATATCTAGATACTGATTTGTCTAATTCTTTTACCTGTGTATAAAAAAATAGTTATTATTATAATTATTATTTAGTTAATTTAAAAAAAAAATTGCAGGTCAATTATTAGGCAACCACTAAAAACCGGTTCGTAACCCAAAAAAATACGAGCAATGAAAGAGGAATAGAGAGTCCGTATGAGGCAGCCGTGAAATTGTACGGCCCCCGGTTTGAGAGTAGAGCTAAGAGCCGCCCTCCGTAGAGTCAATTTCATTTGTCAGCAGTCAGTCATTGGCAATGGCATGAATGAGTTGCAGTTATTGCATGCAAGCCCTAACCCCATTCAGTCCCTGCAATTCTGCAAATACTGCATCTACCTTTACAATTTACATGCATGAATCCCAGGTTTCTGCTATCCTGCAACCACGTTTTCTGCTTCATTTTCTGCCCTCAATATATCTGCGGTATACATTTTGAAGCTCTACTGACGTACCCCTATCGTGAATGAGATTGAAAAGGCCGCCGCACACGTATACAATTGTAATGTAATCGACCCTTCTTGCATGTGCTGCAAATCTTCTTGTTAGCCGTCGCTTATATTCTGGTGGCTACCTATTTATTACTCACTCCATTTTCATCGATTCCAAATGCTAGCTTCATCGTAAATTAGGTCAACCAAATGTCCTCTCAATCGGAATTATAATATTTCTGTACCAAAAACAATTGTTATCATTATACGGACCATGTTGTTGCTTTCAAATTTCTGTTTACCCATGCCCGTTTACTATTCAACCATAATTACCTCTCAAACCTGTGTAGTTAGACAAGGACTTGTTCCTGGTATTCTAAATTTGTGAACTAAAAGATTTATTTTATTAATCAAATACTGGGACAAATACAAAAGGTAAAACAATAAGCTAATAAATAAAGGAATAAATTCAAATATACTGCCCATTACTCTAACACAATCTCTCATGTTGAAGGTGTGATTCACCAACTTCAAGAGTAAATAGTAGAAACTTGAAGGTTTTTGGCTTTTGATGCTCTTTGTTACTTGCACTTCAATTTTGAGTACGAAAATTGTTGTTGGAGCGAAGAGATGAAAGAAGGACTTGATGGACCTCCCATCGTTCATTAGTCTTTGTTTTGTTGGCATTGATATGACGCTGATAGGTTTTGGGCCTTAAAATGCAATTTGATTAGCGTCCTAGGGTAGGTTTTGGCCCATATGAAGCATATTGATTAACGTCCTAGGGTAGGTTTTTGGCCTTAAGATGCAATTTGATTAGCGTCTTAGGGTAGGTTTTGGCCCATAGGATGCATATTGATTAACGTCCTATGGTAGGTTTTAGACCCTAAGACGCAGGTTGATTAGGGTCCTATAGTAGATTTTAAGCCCTAGGACGCAAGTTGATTACCGTCCTAGGGTAGGGTTGAGTCCTATAACGTAGGTTGATTAACGTCATAAGGTAGGTTTGGCCCATAGGACGCAAGTTGATTAACGTCCTAAGGTAGATTAGGATGTATGTTGGTTAGCGTCCTATGAGGGGTTTTGGGCCCTAAGATGCAGGTTAATTAGCCTCTTAGGGTAGGTTTTGAGCCCTATGATGCAAGTTGATTAGCGTTCTAGGATAGGTTTCAAGATACAAGACATAGGTAGATTAACTTACTAGGGAGTTAATACGAAGGGATGAAATAAGAACTTGATTGACCCTCCACCATTATTTGGTCTTTGTTGGTTGGCGATAACAACACGTTGGAAGAGTCGGCTGTAGGTTGGCGTGATAGCCGCCACTACATCATCGGCGGCGGTGACGAAGACACTTAGTGGCGGAGGCAGAATATAATTGAAGGGGGATTAATCGCTTTGAGATATTTATTCCGATTACAAAAGAAATAGCGATAAAATAGTTCATTAGTAAGAACAAAAGTTTAGTACAACAAAAGAGTTCACTACTCTAAATGGGGCAAATCCCTCTTTTGGGATCTCATACTTTGAAAATGTTGAATGATAACTTCATTGTCAATGCTTTTGAAAACTTCTTTCTCGATATAAAAAATCAAACTATCAGTGAGAAATTTATCTCCCATCTTGTTGCGCAAATTTGTCTTGATTATACTCATTGCGGAGAATGCTCTTTCCACCGTAGTTGTGGCAAGTGGCAACCGGTAACACCAAAGTCAACCCTATATGACGGTATACCAAATGAAACACTATGTGCATTCCCTTCTCAACCATCTTCTTAGAAATATCTGCAATATTTTGCAACATAGAATAATCTTCACCTCTCCTCATTTCAAAAATCTACAACTCAAGTTGTTCTTAAAGCTCCATTTGCTCACAAATTGAAAAATAATGTGGACATAACTTTGCAAGTTGAAGTAGTTTCTCCACACTGAAATTGGAGAACGTATTCTTAGGATCAAGACATCTTATACTAGTGAGTAATATTGTTGTTGACTCACTGAAACAATTCTCCATCTCCTTATCAATTTGGTCAATAACCTAGAAATGTAGAATAAGATTAATTTAATATAAATACTAGTTTAATTGTTAATTAGGAAACAACACATTTCCTAACAAAAAATTTCAGCTTTGAAGTGGTGGGTAGTTTGTTGTACGATTTCCATTATGTCTAGAACGATGATTTGTAGCAAGATGATCCATGCCACGAATCACAACATTGTGCTTAGTGCATAAATCATTGACTTTTCCAATCAACTAATCACATCCATTGTTCTTCAAGTCTTGAAATTTTAGTTTACAGCTTTGAACGAGACCAACAACGGTAATGATATTTTGCTCCTTTTGTTGCAAACATTGTGAACGTATTTGTCACCGCCAACACTTTATTCATCAAGTGGGAAATTAAAATAAAACCATAACTCTCCATCTTTTCTGCCAAACTACCAACAATGCCCCAAGTTTTTTCATCAGTGCCCTCATCAAATATATTGTCTAGCACTTTGAGAGTTGAGTTCCACAAAGAAAGAATATGAACAATGGTTGTATAGTGAAAACACCATCGTGTAGACCCCGGTCGAGCTAAAGCACTTTCTTGATTTTTTCCTCTCCCCTTTGTAATGTCACCATTTTCCAACCTCTCCACAATTTCTTCATGTTGTCTTTGCCGAAACTCATCTTTTCTCTTACAAGAAGTTCCAACCATGTTAGTAATCGCACACATATATTCAAAGAAATCACTCACAAATTGATTTTTTGGTGAAATGACCACAATCACTAGTTGTAGTTTGTGAGCAAAATAATGGACCATACCATGCACAAGGAATTTCTTTTAAGATAAGAGCCTTCAATCTATTAAACTCACCTCGCATATTAGAAGTTTCATTATATCCTTGAACTCTCACTTTAGAGATGGATAACTCATGTTTAGCAAAAAACTCATCAATGCCACATTTCAAAGATAAAACGGATGTATCAACAACATGAACAACTCCGAGAAACCGCTCCACCACTACTCCAAGGCTATTAACATATCTTACAACAATTGCCATTTATTATTTGACATAATTATCACGAGCTTCATCAATCAACAAAGAAAAGAACCTATCTCTAATATCACTGATTATGACTTTTGTTGTCTCTCATGCACAAACACTAACAGTTTCCTTTTGAATGAGAGGACTAGTAAGTTGATGATTTAATGGTGCATTCTCTAGAACCACTTTTCCAACCTTGGCATTGCGTAAACTATACCACATAAGAATTTCAAAAAAATTTCCTCTATTTGGAGATCCCTTTGCCTCAACATCGCATCGAAAAATCAATCCTTGTACAAGTAATAATCAAACAGCATCCACACTTGCGGTCAACCGAATGCCATATGCAACATCTAATACTTCTTTTCCAACCGACAAAAATCTTGACACACTTTGCCTTTGATCTTTGTAAGGAAACAAATGTCTTCTAGCATTGTTGTGTACACTATTCATAGATCCCACATGTTCTTTAAACTTTTTTGGACCCTTCTTCCCATTGCGAAATCCGTCATCACAAAAACATCATCACCACACCTTTTACCGAGAACCCCTTGAAAAAGATAACACCAAAAGCAAAAAGTGACATCTTTAGAAATACTATATTCCAACCATTCAAACTCTTTGAACCACTTAGGAAGGAAAGCTCTTTGTTTATTTCCTTGCATACTTCGTGGAAAATCATGTGACAATGGTTGACAAACACCTTGAACAACATATTCTCTTATCACAACATCTCCAACCCGAGACTCATAGTCATTGATGGATTTGCGCAATGTTGGATCACTAATAATACTAAATTCACAAGTTGAATCATAAGGACTTTCCATTCGAACTTTTTTTTCGCCAACAACGTCATTTCTAACATCATTTTCATTTGATGCACCAACATTCACATTAGGAATTGAACTTGAATCTCCAACACTGATACCTTCTTCCGAATAAAATACTTGTTCATATTACTAAATCCTAATCATATAATTAACAAATTTAGTTCAAACACAATTTAACCTAAATCACAATCTAACACACTTAAAACAAAAACTCAATCTAAAACGCTAAAAACAAATACTCAATCAAACTTGAGTACTCAACTGTCAATAGAACAATCAAATTTTAGCACTCAGCACTCAGCAAAATAATCAAACTTCAGGCGCATAACACAAATCACAACATGAACACAAATAACAAATGTACAAATCACAATTTGTAAACTTACCTTGCTGATGTTGAGTAGCCTGAGACTCTAAGTTGTTGGAGTTACTGAGTTGTTGAGTTGCCGACACAAACACAAATGCACAAATTTACAAATTGAAAACCGAATTGAAGATGAGAAGGACTAAATCACAATATGTTAACTTACCTTGCTGAAATGTTGAGTAGCCTGAGAGTTGAGTTGTTGGAGTTCCTGAGTTGTTGAGTTGCTGACACAAGTACAAATGCACAAATTTACAAATTGAAGACCGAATTGAATATGATAAGAACTAAATTTACACATTGAAAATTGAAGATGAGAAAAATTGAAGTTAGTACTTACTGTCTTACTGAAGAAGTGAAGATTGTTGACCGAATTCCGAACAAAAGTGAACAACAGTGCAATGTGCAGGTTGTGCAGCGGCGGCGTGAACACGCTAGGAGGCCGGCCGGCGAAGACGGGGAAGGACCGGCGACGCTGCGGCAAGATACTGAACATAACGAGATTGATTTCTTTTTGTTGAATTAATACGATGACATGAAAAATATTTTAATTTTGAATTAAAATTGTAATTAAAATATTACAAATCTGTAATTAAAATATGGCAAATTCGTAATTATTTGCCAAAAAATCCTATGTGGTATGGCTAATGTGTTGACATGTGGACTAAAAAGATTGTTTTTTAATAGTATATATAAATTTAAAAAATGTCATTAATGATAAGCGTGTGAAAGTCCTTGATTTAAAATTTATCCAATGACTCATAACCCTACTAATTCCTATTTACAAACTATTTCCTCGCTTGAATTATATATATATATATCCATGAGTCAAACACGACAAATATAAACTTACAACAACAAAAAAATGGTTCGAGTGTGATCTCATGTTCTCACTTGGTGCACATAATTTTTGACAAGAATGCAAACATTTAACTTTTATTTTAATAATGTTGAGTTTGATAAATCCATACGGTTTATGGGAAGAATCACAGTTTAATTAATTTTTTTGAGCCTAATATGCATACAAGACAAAATACATAATATATAAACCCATAATATATTCTAACTTACAATAAACCAGAGTATCGAAATAACATAAAATTTTAATTTACAATTTCTCTTTAAATGAATTAATTAAAAATGTTAAGCTACATCACAATTTTTTATAAATTAAAAAAAAACTACTTACCTATTAAACTTTGAAAACTATGGTAAATGTTCAGGTACGGCCCTTTTATTGCGGTACGGCCGTACCGCAGGGCGACACGTGTCCCGAAATTTTTTTTTTTTTTTTTTTTTTTTTTTTTTTTTTTTTTTCTCTTTTCTGAAACGATTTTTTTTTTTTTTTTACGGAAACTAATGAAAATTTATTTGAACTACCATGTTATAATTTATGCACTATTATCCTATAAACTTTGAACTATTCCTATATAATCCATGAACTATTACTTTTTAATATAATCCATGAACTATTCTATTATAATTCATGAACTATCCCATAATAAGTTTTGAACTATTACTTTCACTCCTTTATAAATTTTTGCACTTTAAACTATTCTATTATAATTCATGAACTATTCTATTATAATTCATGAACTATCCCATAATAAGTTTTGAACTATTACTTTCACTCCTTTATAAATTTTGCACTATGAACTATTCTATTATAATTCATGAACTATCCTTTTAGAAGTTATGAACTATTACTTAATAAGTTTTGAACTATTACTTTCAATTCTTTATAAATTTTACACTATGAACTATTTTATTATAATTCATGAACTATCCTTTTATAAGTTATGAACTATTCCATAATAAGTTTTGAACTATTACTTTTACTCGTTAAAAAAAAAAAAAAAAAAAAAAAAAAAAAATTTTTTTTTTTTTTTCCGGGACACGTGTCGCCCTGCGGTACGGCCGCACGGCCGTACCGCAATAATGGGCCTTACTTGAATAATACCCAAATACCAACTATATCTCAATAACGCAAGTTTTCAAATCTCCTCACATGCAGTTTGTATTAAAGATGAATAAAATCAAGTAATGGAGATTAAAGTGAGTAATGACAGTGTCGGTGGTGGTGAATTGCGGAACTTGAGATTTAAAAATGGGCATGACAAAAACAAAATACGATTTGAAGAGAGATTTATTTTTTACTTTTAGTAATTTTATTATTTTCTTTATTTTTTTTAATTATAAGATACGGAGGAGTGCTTCTTATGCTTGTAAAATTGCAAGGATATATACGGTATTTCAACTTCTTTTTTTGTTACATGAAAGAAAGTTGCAACAAGGATCTACTAATGTGGGGGACTAGCTAGGGATCGCACCCAAACCCAATCACCAAAACACATGCGCTCGATTATTCTCAACTTAACTTGAAGGTTTTTTGCTTTATTCTTTACAATTTCGTCCATCAATAGTCGTATAGCTTATGGACCTTATGCCCTTGTGGTGATGCTAGCTTCCTATGCCATACTCTTATCGTGGGCGATTAGCGGAAACAAGCATGTCCACTATTTCATTTGAAAAAGTCGAAGAGAATTACAATAGTAACATAGTGGACTCTCAACCCTCTATCAGACCTTTATGGTAAAAAAAAATCCTATAGGTAACTCAAAAAAAGTTGCAAATAAAATTCGCAGCGAAGGTCGCTTTGCGATAAATATGTCGGATTTGGACACTCCAACCCCTACGTATGAAGCCTTAACAAGTCACCAAATAATATAACGAATGAGTCGAAGAGAATTACAATCCATCTCCCAAACCGTACATACTAGGGGTGGACATTTCCGGATATTCGATCCGACAATCTAAAAAAATTCTGATCCGAATCCGATCCGAGAGCACCCTGATATCCGATAGTTTTATCCGGACGGATACCCGATATAAAGGTCCGATCCGGATATTTATTCTTAGACTAGTAGGATATATCCGACCCGATCCGAATTTTTACTCTAAACCCCGATCTATATCCGATCAGATGATCCAAAAATATGTCCAGATCGGATCGCACTCGGATCACCAATTGCCGGATATTTTCGGATTCAAATTTTTCCGGATCGGAACTTCGGATTAACGGATTGAATTAGTCGGATCGTATATTTTTGCTCACCTAGTACGTACTCCCATGCTCCACTTAGTTAATATATTGATAATATCAAGCCTTTAATTAAAGTCGATGATGAACAACTTCACAAAATTGATAGAATCCTGGAATTTATTTTGCAGAGGCCCATAAGTTAGGACCAAGCCCAATAGTGATGGGTGTTTCTTCAAAAAAAACTGCGGCCCAGTCCAATAGTTCTAAACGGTGATCGAACGGCTGGAAATTGATCACCAATATCCACATTAGCCCTAATTCTCCCATCCCAATTCCCAACTACAAAAACCCTAGTTCATATGCGGCGTCATCTCTAATTATAAACCTCTCAGACTCTCACCTCTCAGCCCATTGGTGTTCGTCATTCGATCAAGTTCGTATCTATTTGTTTATCGTCATCAATATTTCCCCTCTTCTTGATTTGTTTTGAACATGAATGAAATGCCGCTTTTCTACTTTACAAATGTCGTTCAAATTCGTGCCTTGCTCCCGGTGATGGTGTTAAATATACTTTGATGTGAACACTCGCTAGGAAAAATACTTAAATCTGAGGGTTCCAAGGCATCTAATATACCTTATATGGTGTTATTGCATCGTTTTTCTCCCTTGAAACTCTTCCTATCCGGTTTTAGCATCAATTCATGATCTTTTATTCTCTTGGAAACCTTTGATTTAGTTTTAGCTGAGATTTGACGCGAAATATCGTTTGATATGAATTCGTGTTGTCGGAGTGGTTTGCCTGTGATGTAAAGTAATGATTTTAATCAGATACATAAAGCTGATGATATCACATTAAATTGTCACTACCTCTGAGGCAAATCGATTGATGTTTTGTTCAGGTATCTAAATTGGCCGCTTTAGCTGTTAAAACCTTTTTTTTGTTGGCATCTTCTTACTTTCTGCGATAATGCCGTTCTGTTAGGCATTGTTTGGTTTAGTTATCGATTCACAACTTCATTATGACCTACCGCTGTTCCTCATAAAGCTATTTATACATTAGAGTTTGTGTCTTGAGGGGGTGGCTTTCTCATCACTTTCTTCTCCGTCAAATTTGGACTCTATTTTGCAAGTTAGCTTCTTGATTGGGTTGCCATTATTAGAATCCAACCAATTTTTTCCTTTGGAAAACTTGCAATATGAATTTGCCAGTTTCACTCGCCTGAATCTGAGGTTCTTCCTTTGAAGTTTTAGGCCCTTAAAAACCTGGCACAATTGGTTTGTTTAATCCAACTTTATTATGTTTGCAGATTTGGTTTAGAAAAGCAAACGCACTCTGTCCCTAAACTCCATTGGAAATGTTTTGAGGCAATTTCTTCGTTTGCGAAATGGAATTTCTATCCATCTTACTCGCCTAAATGGTCTTTCTTTACCATAATGGTCATTACTGGGCACATGGTTGGATTAAATAGTTAATACTAATTGCTGTTGTGAATCTGAGTTCTGTCGAATCAACAAAGGTTTATCTTGAAGTATTTGAAAGATGTGTTTTGAAATTAGATGTAATACTTATTTCTTAGTTTGAAATGTGTTTCACTACTGAGATTATACTACTGCCGTGTAGATTTTAGATCAATTAGTTGTTAATTATTGTAGGCTAATCTGCTTGACGTCCCTATTGTGTGATATAAGCGCCCACACTGTTTGGTGAAATGTATAAAAATATTTAGTGACTAATTTGTGTTACATATGAATATATTGTTTCATGCTGTGAAATTAACTCTCAAGTGTATACTGTTTCTCCACATCTTTAAAGTGTGGAAGGCAATTGCTGTGTAGTTGCACATAGTTCTTCTTGGATATCATTTTCATGATTTCTAAGATTTTATCTGTGCACAAATAAACTGTATCCATTTCTATAACGTTGCTCAACATGTTTTTCCTAAGGAATGTTACATTTGAGTATATTTTTTCAATGGATTGACATTCTAAAATTATTTATTTCTCTATTCTGTCTGTATTTGCTGTCAAGCAGTGATGATAATTGTCGTATCTACCCAGCTCACTTCGAGACCTGTTTAAGGTCCATGTGAAAATATGACTCCAATATTTATCTGAGCTTATATCATATTTCATTTCTTTCGATCTAATTATGATTTTATATCCATTTTTATGGAACATAAAAATGATGAGTTGAGTTGTAAAGGTATCATGTTTCTCCCAATGATGGTTTCTGATTCAGAACCATGCTAATTCTGATCTTATGATAGACAAACTCTCTTGACTGAGGGTGAATACATGTGATATCAACACTTAATTAGGTATCTTAACTTTTGCACTAAGGAAAGCTGGGTTCATTCTGTAATTGATGCCTTGCTGTTTTAATTTGTGCATAGAACATTTTTGTTCCTTTCTGCTTGAGCTTTCTCTCTATTTCCATGGGGTTATGCTCCAATGTTACAGGATAACATTTTATAAGATTTATTTTTTGTTCCTAATATCTTGGTATTCTTGGTTATGTTTTTGCATATTTACTACAGGTTATTGGATTTAACTATGTATCTTTGTAGATGCTCTGCTGAATTTGACTCTGTCAGCTCCCTGAGTGTTCCATTGGCAGTAATTGGTCAATTAAGTGCTAAGCGAATTCTATGTTGTAAAGTAGTTTTGTATGATTGGTTGAGACCATCTTGTTCTTCAGGTGATGTATTTTTAATGGAGTTTCGTCATTCCTAAATGTTGTATTGAGTTCAATCGAAATATGAATGTAACCTGCAGTGATGATTAAAAGGCCGGTCTTACAGCTGCCACCAGATTTCTGGTCTGGTAGTAGACTGATGATTCAGTTCGAGGCAAAGGTTTAATCTGAGCTCATACGTTTTTTGCTTATAATTTGAGTTTGATTCCATTATTTTCAAATTGTTCTTATAATTTGACAAAAATTTGTCTCTTAAAATCTCCACGTTAAGTTATATCGTATGTCATTGTTTATGTTCTATTATCATTTGAAATCTACAATAAACATGTTACAGTTATACAATATCAAATTTAGATAGGGGAATTACACAACCTAAAATAAACAAAAAAGTTAAATTGTCTAGAAATAGAGTTTTAACAAAAGTGAAACTAGTGAGAGATTTGTACTCACCAATGCACTTTGAGTGCCCGTTTGGTTTGAACTCCGAAATTGGAAACGGAGTGGAAACGAATCTATTCCATATATATATCCTTGTGATTAATTTTGATACCCTATAGGGTAACAAAATATGGGGAGACAAGTGCAAATGATTCCATAAAATTTCATGAATAAGAATATAGATATGGACTAAATTCGTTTCCATTCTGAATCCGTTTTCGGAGTTGGAATCAAACGGGCCCTGAATTCGGATTTATATAAAGCAATCGATTAACAAAACTTTGATACCAAACTTTTTCCTACGAAGTAATCAAACAAGTACCTTGAAGACAAAAAAATTACTTAACTTCGTGGGGTGAAAAAGAAATTACTAAACCTGTAATTATTTGATGGTGTGTGTCTGTCTGATACTCACGTAACCAAAATCTTTTTTTCAAAATGAATAAAAAAACGTTAAATAAAACTACATAATTCATCAAACATCGAATATGTGTGTGTAGTCTAGCAAAACATGGAAGGAACAAACAATTCTAGGAAAGAAAAATATACAAGCACAATTTCGAAAAAATAAAAATATAACATGGGAGAACTTGGGGATAAATTTCGATAATCTTAACTTTGGTAAAACTGATATAAGTTTTCATATAACATACCATCTTAGCAGTCAAGTTGTTAAAATGTGTGCAAAACAAACGTTTTATGATTCCATTCTCGACTATGGTAAATGAGTTTGTCCTTGAAAAATTGAATTGATCATTACTAACTTTTTGATAGAACTTGTCAAACGAGTTTCCCCCTATGATGCACGTAAACAAACATTGCTACGAGATGCTGCAATACTAAAAGTCATAGGAAACTGATCACGGCGAAGAAATATAAATAATAAATAATTTAAAAGCTCTTGTGAAGAGAAATTTATATATACTAAGGGGAAAAATGCATATATCATATAACCAATGATATGAATGTGTCATTAGTTGTTGAAGTATTGAGAAATAAACATATTGATTGCGTTAAGTGATATTGAGGTAGTAGCCATGAATGTTTGAATTCCAAACAAGAAAATAAAACATAGCAGTCATGGATCTCTTGTTCATCTATTTTGTATTCCTCCTTGATTTCACATTGAATTGTCATCCATGACCATGATTTGGATGTGTCTGACCCGTTTGTGATGTTGAAAAATGGTCTTGATTGTGTCCTCACTACTTTGACCATTTCCGAGAAGTTTCCAAAAGTTTTCAAGTTCCCAACACGGAAAATGACACTGTCTAAAAATTTCCGTTTCCGACACTGGAAATGGTAGATCTTTGAAATACGAATATGAAGGAAATAGACCGATAAACTATGCTATTACGCACAAAAGAGTAAGAAATGAAATATAACAGGTAATTGGTTGCTATTAGGCTCAACCAACGTAAAAATACACTAGATATCCTCGTTGAATTTAGCATTCTTGGAAACAAACCTGCGTCATTTCCCATGGTGGCTAATCACGGCCTCTAGTCCAATTCGTCTGAATTGCTCCATGATTCCGAAAATATAGACGTCTATTAGGTTGCCTAATCTACCTATCTATTACTCATCTTAAACTTGCGAACTTAGTATATATTGCCTCGCAATTTATGTATTCTCTTCGCCCGGCTCATTGAAGGGTTGCTCTAAGAGTGCTCCGCTACAACAAAAATGCACTTGCACATGGTATTTTCTATCCAGGTCAACGTCTCTACATTTTATGATTCCAACTACATCACATGTCCCCTCACCCGCTGGTCTACTATTGGGTGTTACATCTTGATTGGTTCGTCTCTCGTCTCTTGGAAAACCAAAAAAACATGTAATTGTCCCAAATCATCCGTTGAAGCTGGATACAGTGCCATGACATTCATCACTTGTAAGCTCCTTGGATTCGTTCCCTACCCCGGGCTCTCGGTGTGGCACATCCTTGTCCTATGCGCATTTATTGCGACATTCAAGTTGCCATCCACATTGCCAACAATCCAGTCTTTCACAAGCATACTAAACACAATGAGATCGATTGTCATACAGTTCGTGAACAAGTTCAATCTGGTATCAAACGTACTACCTTTGTTCTAGCGATCCAACATGTAACTAAAATTATGACCAAAACATTTGACCCTACTCGTTTCAACTTCCTACTACACTAGCTTAGAGTTGTGATTTTCCACCTCTAACTTGAGGGAGAATGTTAAAGATAGATTATGTGTTATCTTATTGTATACGTAGTTTACCCTTTTATTCCTATGTATACGTTATATAAACGTTATCAAGTCAATAAAGAAAACAAACTTTCTAGATATCGTTCTCTACACATTCTTCGCCCTTTTCCATCTTTCCATGCTATCAACATTGGACTATGGGCTTACCAAAATCTCCTCATTTGGACTTAACTAAACGTGGGGAAACCCGGAACTAGGCCGAGCTTTTTTTAAAAAATGCTCGTTTTTCCGGGTCGAGTCCGGAGTTTGGGTCTATCTTGTTCATACCTGCTCGAGTTGGGCTTCAGGCGGGCAAGACCATTTTTTTTTTTTAAAATTTTAATTTTCTTTTTAAAAAAGGGGAGAAATTTCATATTAAATATAAAATAAATAAGATTATTACACATAAATCAAAGTAGCCCAATAATTATGTACATTTGAACTTTACCTTGAACTTTTGAGTTCGAATCTTTCCATCCACTTCTATATTTAACATATTTAAGTTTTAAAAAATAAAAACGGGCTTTCATGCCAGGCTCACGGCCCGTTCGAGCATGTACTCTTGCACATACCCGTCTGATTAGGCTTAGCAACCGGTTCGGACTTGTATGATGTGTCATACCCGCATGTTTTCTCGGGTGGGCTAGCTCGCATTTGCCCACGTATTGGCTTAACTCATCGATTATTGTATATTAACCCATATATTTGAAAATATAAATTAGTCTGACACAAAGTTAACATATCGACATACCACTTAGGGATGACAATGGATCGAGTGAGAGGTGGATGACCTTGACCCCCCTCGATCCATCAACCATAATTGTCCACCCATCCCACCCGCTAAGGGTCTTATCCGCATTCAACAATTGAAGCGAGTGGATCGGGTCAGATTTCGGACGTTCTACACTTTAGTATAAGTTTGTAAAAAAAAATCAAATATTTAACTGAAAATCAATAACATACTTACATCCAACTAAAAATAACATAAAAAATAACACTATACTCAAACAAGATCCAAATTAAACAAATTACATAGTAAATAAATATACTGTTTGCTTTAATGTATTTTATATATGCCATCATGATCATTTTTTCATAAACTTCATCTTCAACTACTCAACTAGGGGTGAGCAAACAAATCTGATCCGATCAATCCGATCCGACTATCCGATGTAAAAAAAATCCGATAAAAAAAGATCTGACAAAGTGTTATCCGAATCTGATCCGATCCGAGCCATTTTCCGGATAGTCGGATCAGATATGGAATTTATTTTTTTCATTGAATATCTGAACGTATTATACATAGATTACATGTTTTAAACATATATTAACAATAATCACTCAACATAAATGGTTCTATCTTTAGTTCGATTCTCCCAAGTCTTTCGTGTGAATCTCCTGAGTGAAATGTGGAGAGTATTTTTTTTTTAATTTCATAAAAACGTAAGGGTAAAATGGTATTTGACATTAAAAAAAAACCCTGAAGACGGAAATCAAAATACTCTAAAAAGTCGAAACCCTATTCTTCGCCAATCCTTTTCTACGCCTTTCTTCTCTCCAGTCTTCTCCGGTTCTCTTTTACGGCGCAACGGCAACACAAACTCACAAAAACAAGGTCTTCGTTCTCTTCAGTCTTCTCCGGTTCTCTTCTAGGGCGCAACGGCAACACAGACTAACAGTACACACTAACACAGACAGAAATCGAAGGACTCGAAACCCTACTCTTCGCCAATCCTCTTCGACGTCTTTGTGCTCTTCTCTGGCTCTCTTTTACGGCGCAACACACTAACACATGATTGTTCTTCACTCAATGGTAATTGCTTCTTCACTTCCTCAATCAACTCCTTCACTCAACTATTCCCGGTACTTATTTTGGAAAGAATATTGATTTTGTGTTAAGTGTTAACCGTCTGTTCAGGAAAGTGTTAACTTCTTCAATCAACTCCTTCATGCAGAAAAGTGGAACAAAATTGGAAGGGAGATAAATTTGTTGCAAAACCACAAAAACATTCGGTCGGATATCCGATCCGGGTCTGAAGCTTCAGATATCCAGTTTTTGGTCGGATCGGATAGTGGTTTTAGGAATTTTCCGGATCGGATATCCAACTTTACTCAGCCGTATCTTCAACCCACTTAATACCCCTAATCTATGTCTACGTTGGTTGAAGATTTTTTTAAAAAAATTTCAACCCCTTTAACCACTTAATACCCTTCAACTAGTGCTAAACAAACGGACTCATGGAAAGGAAAAACAAAGGTATAATTTATAGAGAAAATTTAGCTAGTAGGGTAGTTTTTGTATCTTAGATACTAACTAGGCCCCTCTATTTAATCCATTAAAATTTAAATCTAAAATAAATTAATTAAAGGGGCATAAGAGTAAAATGTAAAATATTATTCCTATAAAATCTCCCTAATTCTTCCTAATTGTCAGATCTCACGTCTTAGAGTTTCCAGAGTAGGCAGTCTTCTTCAACCTTCATCCCCGGGCGGTTTGCTAGGTCCTCTCCGGCCGGTTGGTTGCGTTTGTTGCGTCCTCTCCGATGGTTGGTTTGTTGTGTCATCTTCATTTCCATTTTTCTATTTTTTTGTATTGTTTTTGTTCGAGTTCGTTTCTCTTCTTCTCCATTCTTGTCGAACAAATTTAATTTCTCTTCCTCCGATCTGGTTTTCGGAGATCCAAACAACCAGCCGCCACTCGGTATGCCCCTTCGATCTGTTAGTGTAGATTTGTGAAGGTACAATTTTCTAGTTTTTTCTCCCTATCGCCACAGAACTAGGAACCGCCTTCCATATCGCCGCAGATCTCGCTGCAGACTTCCATGTCGCAGCCCTCACTGTCGCCATATAACTCGGCACCGGCCTTGTCGCCGCAGTACTCGGCACCGGCCTTGTCGCCGCAATACTCGGCACCGGCCTTCCATGTCGTCGCCTTGTCTGCCGGGAGAAGCTATTGCTTCCGGGAGAAGTCATTGTTGTCGCCACCAGCCTTCCCTGTCGCCACAAGAACTTTCAAATTGAGGCTTTTAAGCTTGATGCGCTTATGCATCTATGCTCAAGGAACCATAACAGGTGAAATTGAAATTTGGGTTAATTACAAATGACTACCCATATTTTATATTTACGTTTATGAGCCCAAGTTTTAGAAATCTACAAATATGTTCTTGCAAAGCTAATTACAGAATTTAGCCCAAGTTATATAATTCCAGGAAAGGTCACGGTTTTTAAAGTTCACAAATTGCCCTAATTTAATTAATTATAGGATTTGAACTAACTTTATGAATACGGAATATGGTCTGTATAACTTGATGGGCTTGAACTTGTGTAACTCGACCTTGCGTAACTCGACCTTGTGTAACTCGTTCTTGTGTAACTCTATATTGTGTAACTCGAACTTTTATAACTCGATCTTGTGCGAATGACGGACTTGTGTAATTGACGGATTTGTGTAAATGACGGGCTTGTGTAAATGAAATTATGTATTAACATTATGTAAATGAAATTGTGTATTAACACCGTGCATGAACAAGAGAATATATAAAGTTCAATTAGTCCAACTGAACTTGGACTTAATTAATTCGATCGGACTTTAACTCAATTAAATTTATCAATTAACCCTTTCAATTAATCTTTATTAATAAATAAGAGTACTCCGTGTTGTACGTTTGTCTACAACATGGATCGACGGTACGTTATTCAGCTCAAACTCGATAGATGAGATCAAGTTGAACGTCTGCCGGAGCATCTAAATGTAACACAAAGGGAAGTGTTAGACATATCCGGACGCCTGTGCATATATATCACAATATGAATTTGAATTATAAGAAAGAAAGATACAGTAAAACAGTAAATTGACTAAATTCCCTTATGACGAAATTAATGTATCGTATGGCGCAAGTAGTACATACACAAATCGATTCTATCATTGAGATTTAACAATTTCATCCTAATTTCAAGAATCCATTCTTCAACTCTGGGCAGGCATCTCAAAGCGGCAAAGAGGGCAGACATGATCCTTCTCCAGCCACCGAACGATGCACGTCTGGTGGAAGATGTGCAAGCAAGGCAGCGTAAGAGAGTTCTGGTACTTGTCGATGTTGTCAATGCAAATTGAACACTCGTGATCGCTACAATTCCACTTCCCCTCGTACTTGTCACTCCTCGACGCGATCAAGTCCAAAACATACGAACGCGATGTGGGTTTCTTGACGGGGCCATTGGGATGAATAACCGGCCGAAGCGAGATTTTGGCAGAATAGGTATAGGTGTAAAGGAGATTGAAACAACGGTGAGTGATGTTAGCCGGTCTGAGGACGCAGTCGGCAAAGTCGAGAGCTATCCGATTGGCGCAACATCGAGGAAGGCTTTGCGAGGATAAGAGCGAATTCGAGACGAGTTGTTGGTAGTGTTCCGAGTATTGATTGAAATGCTCGAAAGGTGAGCACTTAAGACAAGGGATCATCATCGTGTCTATGGACACCAGCGAGCTGCATTGCTGTTGTTGCCAAGGTCGTACCACCTGCTTCACTGTTCTTTTAATGGTGTACTCTATCTCATGGGTTGATGCTCGCCATACTGTCGTCATCGTATTGTCAAATTTAGATTGTACAAGAAGAGGGTTTTGATCAATTTATAGCAGACGATGCATCAAATCTTGCTTTTCTTAAAGATATAGTATAACAAGATTTTGAAGCTGTAAATCCTGCATCAAAGGAAAGAAATTCAAGGGTTACAAGTTTCCTTTGTAATTAAGGATAAAATCTTATAATAAAAACATAATATTTAACTATTATGCAGATATTTTTAATCGTTAAGATTGAGTGCTTGTCAATAACTAAATAGATAGATTTTGAAAATAATAATTAATCTATACTATATACTAAAACCTAAGAAAATATATTTTTTATTTGAACTATTTTTATACTATTTTTTTAAATATAATCTAATTTATAGTATTAAATTTCAAATAAATTTATCATATATTTAAACACGAAATATATACAATAAGATCATAACATGTGTAGAACATTATATAATATACGCATTATTGTTATAATTATATATTTTTTACTTAAATATTATCATCATTATTTAATTTAATTTTATTTGTTATAGTTTTATCTCATTATTTATTTACTCGTAATTAATTTTATTGAGATTCTTATGATCGAACTAGTCACTTAGATTTATAGGTAGAATGACAATTAGAATAATCATATGTTATTTTAACCTTACTATGAGATGATTATTTAAAGTTGTAAACAGGACTTCAACTTTTCTCCCTTATGACTACCGGCCTCAGGGAGCTCTCTTCAGCTCCGTTGGCTTGTGATAATTTGATCGAATATCGAAAGATGATTGTTACCTATCTTGACGGGGCGAAGGTACATTCTCCATGCTCAAATTGAAGATGAGGTTGTTACAGCTCTGGAAAACTGATGGAAGACTACGGCTATAATCAAAGTCGGATGAAAATCGCGTTTCAAGTCCTGTAGACTTTATAAACTATGTACGATGTTCGTTTTGTCTTGGAGGATGATTTTCATGAAAGTTATAACGAATGGTCCTTGGGAGATTGTTGGCAACTACATCGTGGTTAAACCGTGGACACTTGTATTTCATCCAGTATAAAGAAACCATCCAATCTATGTTCGTTTGGAGTCGCTTTTTAGCAGTACAGTTGAAATAATGTGATGAAGTTGTTCTATACAGTCTGACTTCGCTGGATAACACATGCCAACACCAACCATTCTTGTCCTGCCACCGTTTTTCGGTTCACAAATCTCGATATGGTATCAGACCCTACGATCCTTAAACACGTTTCCCACTAAACAAACCCTAAATCATAGAGCCTAGTTGTGCCGTCATCACCGCCGCCGGTGGTGGCGGCAACAACTATCACGCCAACCTACAGACGCCCTAGAACCAACTCTACCGGCGTGCTGTTGTCGCTAACCTAACAAAAGAAAGACCAAAGAAGGGAGGAGGTGTTGGAGATTTGGGCTAAGTATTCATTGTAACCGTTGAGCTTGTCTTGAGACAAGGTGCCATGAGTTGTACACATGTGTGTCAGTGTGTCACTATGGTCCGGGTTGCGGGAGGCAAGCCAAGCGACCGACATTAAGAGCAACTAGTATTGTAAGGAGAGTCGAATAAAAAAAAGGTTATTCACAACAAGGTCAACTAGTGCCATATTTTAGAAGGCCGACATTTGGGGCTTTTTATCCGTATTTTTTCGGCACACCTTTTGTTCTTAGGCCTTATAGTGATTAAATAATATGTGGTTAAAAATTGAGAGCAATACAAGCTCAAATGCTTAGTGAATATCAATGAAGCAGCTAGGGAGCTTTTTTTTAGGAGTTACAGTAGCTTGAGGATCTGTGAAGGTGAGAGAGGGGGGAGATTTGTTGGGTTTACGTGGGGTGGACAATTTTGCCCCTGAGATCTAAGAGGGATCTGTGAAATTAACGAATGAACAATATGTTAGGAATTAAACTTTGGTCGGGCTCAATAGTTGAGGTACTGTTATGATAGTTTAAATGATGGGTACTAAAATTTAGTCCGCCCAAAAGATGGGGACTCTTTAGACAATTTTTGCTATTAATAAAGTTGTGGTGCTAAATGTAATATGTTACTAGCAATTCAATTGCATACAATTGAAGGATCATGAGATTTTTTATCAAGTAATATTTGAAAAAGCATGGATGAGAAAAAGATTATATTCACCATTCAACATCATCGACGACAATCACTCACTTGTATTGAACATGAATCTCGAAGAATGAGTGGTGAAAGCCTATGACTACTCTGAAAACTTTATCAATGATTCAATCCATGTAGAATTTCCAAAAAAGTTATAAATATTCGGACATATTCTCTAAATTGTTTGATCATCATGATAGAAAGATGGAAATTCAGCGAGTGCGTGGATTACCCAGGAACAAATAAGGGTAATCAATATGATTTCTATTATGTAAATATTTATAAATATAAAACACTAATACTTTATTCCTTAATTTCTTAACAGTAAACTTGCAATTTACTACATACAAAAACTTGCTTTTGAGCAGAATATTCAATCGTACGAGAACATGAATGCTTATGGAGAAAATACTATGTCATTAACAATTTCATCCTAATTTCAAGATTGATTTCAAAAACAAAACCGCTCTTCACTTCCAATCAACCGATCAAGACTCGATTCTTGAACCCTGGGCAGGCATCTCAAAGCGGCAAAGAGGGCAGACATGATCCTTCTCGAGCCACCGAACGATGCACGTCTGGTGGAACATGTGCAAGCAGGGCATGTAAGATTTTATTAATCTTATTATTATTAGTGGGCTTACATATTATAGTAACCAATTATATTATATGACTAAATATATTAACGGGCTAATAAAAGTGATTCAATCAAGTAAAGCCCGTAGACTTTAATTAAGCGGTATGGGCTTAATGGGTGGATACCAGACTTTGGCCCAATAGGCTTAATGGGATTCTATTAGGTCATTATATAAACGTTATTAGGTTATGGTTCCCAATACGTCAAATCAATCAGCCGTTTTCCATTCTCTGCCCATCAGAGAGAAAACCTAAAGAAACCCTAAGGAGGTTTGACTGAGGAAGACCGTATACCTGCGGCGCTCATTCGGATCGTAGATTCCGCACTAAAGTTTTGATCCGATTACTACGGGTTCGTCCGATTGCTACTATGGAACCAGGTATGTAAATTCTAGATTCCTTAATAACCCTAGCATGATATCGATTCTTGCGTTTACGGTTTAGGGAATTTAATTATTCCAACAAGTGGTATCAGAGCGGTTTATCATGCTTGTTTATTAGGATACATTAATGTACGATTCAGCGTGTTGTGTTTTGCATACTTTTTCTTTGGGCAATATTCGTTTTTGTTTTTTTTTTTTTTTTTTTCGTATACGTGATTCACACTTCACGCTTGGTTTTGTTTTCAAGCGGTCATAGGCTCTGACACAGCCAACTGCTTTCAAACTTTCGTTTCTTTGAATGATTTGCAGAAGAGTCGCCTTTAAGCCTTTGTTTACTTTGTATATATATATATTATTATATATTTGCAGTGGCCTGCACTTTGATATCAAATATATATTTTTTGTATATAATTATGGTTGTTTTTACGAGCATAAAATTTGGATCTTTTCCATTATATTTTGTATCGATTAAAGTTTATCGAGTGTATTATTTGGATTTTATTTACACGAGATATATTTAAGGATCTATATATTTTAAAGTTATTTTAAATTAAATTAATTGAAACAATATGCTACTAAAGTAGTCTATGTTGTGAAAATTATTTTAATTTAAAATTATAAAGATTAGTGTATTGTTTGTTTATGCGGATATCAATCGGCCTAAAGGAAGGTTGATATTTGGCCAAACATTAAATACGCTAGTGATTCTACTTGTTTATGCGAATATTGATCGGCCCATAGAAGGTTAATATTTGGCCAAACAAAATCACACTTAAGATAATATATTGATTAATCAATTGCGCTTTCATTAATTATGCGGATATTGATCGGCCCGAAGGAAGGTCAATGTTTGGCCAAGTAATGAAAGCGCATGCGACAAGGAATAGCGATAAATATAAAGGTTATCCATGTGAATGTTAGTCGGTCCAAAGAAAGGCTATTGTTTGACCGGATTTATTATCAATATTTGATTGTTGCATTGAGAGTACTATTTACAATTGATGTTTTGTGCAAACACTGAATGTCAAGTTGTGTTGAGTATCTTGTTTTAAAATTAATTGATTAATTGTGTTATTTCTTTGCTTTTATGTTTAGTTTCAGCAACTACTACTAATGTTTCTGCTCAAGTCAGTTCCATTCCAATGCTCAATGGGACAAATTTTAAGGTCTGGAAGGAGAATGTGGAAATCGTTCTCGGATGTATGGATCTAGACCTTGCGCTAAGGACTGAACGACCCACTTTGGCTGAGGATAACTCCAATGAAGCGAAAGTAGAGAAGTGGGATCGCTCTAACCGCATGTGTCTTATGATTATGAAACGTTCCATTCCGGAAGCGTTTCGGGGCTCTATTTCTGAGAGCAAAGATGCTAAGGAATCCTTTGAGGCAATTCAGAAATATTTTGCCAAGAATGAGAAAGCAGAAACAAGCAACCATTTGGCTGCTCTGATTTCTATGAGGTACAAAGGAAAAGGAAACATAAGGGAGTACATTATGGAAATGTCAAATCTTGCGGGAAAACTAAAGGCACTAAAGTTAGAGATAAATGATGATTTACTCGTGCATTTAGTTCTCCTGTCTCTTCCCACACAATTCAGTCATTTTAAGGTGAGTTATAATACTCAGAAGGAGAAATGGACTCTTAATGAGCTCATTTCGCAATGTGTGCAAGAAGAGGACAGGATAAAAAGAGATAAGACAGAAAGTGCTCACTTTGCATCAAGCTCTCAAAACAAATCAAAGAAGAGGGCTAAGGATACTGCAGCTGGTACACATGTGCAGAAAAAGGCGAAGAAGCAAAGTGATGAACTCACTTGTTTTTTCTGCAAAAGGGAAGGACATATGAAGAAAGCATGTCCTAAGTACGCTGCTTGGCGTGAAAAGAAGGGTAAAGTTCTCACTCTAGTTTGTTCTGAGGCTAATTTAGCTTCTGTACCTATTGACACGTGGTGGGTAGATTCTGGTGCTACTACTCACATTTGTGTGTCAATGCAGGGTTGCCTTTGGAGTCGACCACCAAGTGATGCTGAAAGATTCATCTATGTTGGCGATGGCAATAAAGTTCCTGTGGAAGCAATAGGGCATTTTAGATTAAATTTAAGTACTGGATGTCATTTGGATTTAAAGGATACTTTTGTTTCTCCGTTATTTAAACGGAATTTGATTTCTACTTCCTGTTTGGACAAAGGTGGATACCTTTGTAGTTTTGGAAATGGAAAATTCAGTATTTCCTTTAATTCGAATCTTGTTGGTACCGGTATTTTAATTGATCGTCTTTATATGCTAGAAACGGTTGCTTCCCATAATGAAATCCTGCACACAGGTTCTAGAGGTACAAAGCGAAAATTGAATGAAGATTCTGGATTCTTATGGCATAAGCGCTTAGGCCACATCTCTAAACAGAGAATTCAAAGGCTTGTGTCAGAAGGAATTCTTGATTCCCTTGATTTAACAAACTTTCAAGTTTGTGTTGAGTGCGTCAAGGGAAAATTAACAAACATAAGAAAGTTAGGTGCTAACAGAAGTACAGAAGTCTTAGAGCTAATACATACGGATATTTGTGGTCCATTCCCTACAACTGCGTGGAATGGTCAACAATACTTTATTACGTTCATAGATGACTACTCCAGATATGGGTACCTTTACTTGATACGTGAGAAATCACAATCTCTGTATGTTTTTAAGGCTTACAAAGCTGAAATTGAACTTCAACTTGGTAAGAAGATTAAAGCCGTTAAATCTGACCGTGGTGGAGAATACTATGGCAGATATGATGGATCAGGAGAACAACGTCCAAGACCCTTTGCAAACTTCCTAAAGGAGTGTGGAATTGTCCCTCAGTATACTATGCCGGGGAAACCCAGCATGAATGGTGTTGCTGAGAGGCGGAATAGAACACTATTGGATATGGTGAGAAGTATGATTAATCATTCTTCTTTACCTGAATCACTTTGGGGAGAAGCGCTAAAAACTGCAGTATATATCCTTAATAGAGTACCTAGCAAATCGGTAGCTAAAACCCCATATGAAATGTGGACTGGGAAAAAGCCCAGCATAAAGCACTTACACATTTGGGGATGTCCAGCTGAAGCAAGGCCTTACAAGCCTAACGAAAGAAAGTTGGACTCTAAGACAACTAGCTGCTACTTTGTTGGATATGCTGAACGCTCTCGTGGGTTTAAATTTTATGATCCCGCTACCCGATCATTTTTTGAGTCGGGAAATACCAGATATCTTGAGGATGTAGAATTTGGAGGGGAAGGATTAAGGAACGTCACTCTTGACGAAGTTGTCCTTGAGGAAGAGAAATTTATCTCTCCTCCCAATATTGTTATTGAAAGTGATCAAGATACAACTCTTAACACTCTTCAAGAAACAACTCCGGTTTTAGACAACAGTGAAGTTCCTTCCATAGAGCAAATTCAACCACCTCAAGAAGTGCCTTTAAGGAGATCCGGTAGAGAAAGAAGATATGCAATTCCGGATGACTACATTGTATATCTAGTAGAACAAGAAGATCCTGTGGGAGAGATACCAGATGATTACATCGCGTATCTTATGGAACAAGAAGATTCTGCAGGCATTGCAGAGGATGATCCAATCAATCTTCTTGAGGCCCTTCAAAGTTCTAGCTCTCAATACTGGATTAAAGCCATGCAAGAGGAGATGAAATCCATGAAGGACAATGACGTATGGGATCTTGTCGAGTTGCCAAAAGGTGCAAAACCCATTGGTTGTAAATGGATATTTAAAACCAAAAGGGATGCAAAAGGCAATATCGAAAGATATAAGGCTCGTCTAGTTGCAAAGGGATTCACTCAAAAGGAAGGTATTGACTTTAAAGAGACCTTTTCTCCGGTTTCATCTAAGGACTCTTTTAGGACAATAATGGCACTAGTAGCTCATTTTGATTTAGAGTTACATCAGATGGATGTGAAAACAGCGTTTCTCAATGGAAACATTGATGAAACCATTTATATGGTTCAACCAGAACATTTTGAATCCAAAGATTCAAAATCTATGGTTTGTAAATTAAAGAAATCCATCTATGGGCTTAACAGGCATCAAGGCAATGGAATCATAAATTTCATCAAGTGATCACCTCCTTTGGATTTGAGGTGAATAAGGTTGAAGATTGTGTGTATCACAAATTCAGTGGGAGCAAATCTATCTTTCTGGTATTGTATGTTGATGACATACTATTGGCTTGTAACGATATAGGCTTATTGCACGAAACCAAGAAATTTCTCATTAGGAATTTTGAGATGAAAGATCTTGGGGACGCCTCTTTTGTCTTAGGAATTCAGATACTAAGAGATCGATCTCAAGGTATCCTCAGGTTATCACAAAAGGGCTATATCGAAAAGGTACTAAACAGGTTTAACATGAAAGATTGCTCAGCTGGAGATACACCAATAGCTAAAGGAGACAAGTTTAGTCTCAAACAGTGCCCCAAAACAGATCTTGAAATAAAGGAGATGCAAAAGGTTCCCTATTCCTCAGTGGTAGGGAGTCTAATGTATGCTCAAGTTTGTACCCGTCCCGACATAGCATTTATTGTGGGACTTTTGGGCAGATACTTAAGTAATCCTGGATCGGATCATTGGAAAGCAGCAAAAAGGGTTCTCCGGTATTTGCAAAGAACGAAGAACTACATGCTGACTTACAAGAAATCAGACAGATTGGAGATCGTTGGATATTCTGATTCTGATTTTGCCGGTTGTATTGACAGTAGACGATCCACCTCAGGCTATGTCTTCATGTTGGCTGAAGGAGCTATATCTTGGAAAAGTGTCAAACAAACACTTGTAGCTACTTCCACTATGGCTGCAGAGTTCATGGCTTGCTTCGGAGCATCCATTCATGGGATATGGTTGCGTAATTTTGTCACAGGCCTACGTGTGGTTACTGGAATTGAAAGGCCATTGAAGTTATTTTGTGACAATAAGGCTGCAGTTTTGTTCTCCAATAACAACAGAAGCTCTGTAAAGGAGAAGCACATTGACATCAAGTTCTTGTCATTGAAGGAAAAAGTTCAAAGTGGGCAGATTTGTATAGAACACATAAGCACAAACTTCATGATTGCGGATCCGTTAACTAAGGGGTTGCCTCCTAAGGTTTTTCATGAGCACACTGCTCGTATGGGGCTTGACAGTTTTGTAATCCCTTGACTTAGTGGGAGTTTGATTAGATGTTCTATGTTTATAGTTTATGCATAATAAAGTTGCCGTCATTTACATTTTGAACTAAAGGTTGTTTTGGATTGATCTCCGAATAAAGAAGAACCAGTTGAAAATAGACATGTTTATGAGATCACATTTCATGTAATTTTCATGCCACTCATCCATACTTGATCTATGTCATCGAATATACTAATGTGGTGAACACGGAAGGTTTAGTCACGATGATGTGACGAAAGCCGCCGTGATCTCATATTAATATATGAGGTGGACCAGATTGATTAAAGGATAAGTCTACATAAAATTAGTCATTACATGTACACATAAAGAATTTTGGATAATATAGTTGTTTATTTAATATGTAGCCCAAGTGGGAGATTGTAAGATTTTATTAATCTTATTATTATTAGTGGGCTTACATATTATAGTAACCAATTATATTATATGACTAAATATATTAACGGGCTAATAAAAGTGATTCAATCAAGTAAAGCCCGTAGACTTTAATTAAGCGGTATGGGCTTAATGGGTGGATACCAGACTTTGGCCCAATAGGCTTAATGGGATTCTATTAGGTCATTATATAAACGTTATTAGGTTATGGTTCCCAATACGTCAAATCAATCAGCCGTTTTCCATTCTCTTCCCATCAGAGAGAAAACCTAAAGAAACCCTAAGGAGGTTTGACTGAGGAAGACCGTATACCTGCGGCGCTCATTCGGATCGTAGATTCCGCACTAAAGTTTTGATCCGATTGTTACGGGTTCATCCGATTGCTACTATGGAACCAGGTATGTAAATTCTAAAGATTCCTTAATAACCCTAGCATGATATCGATCCTTGCGTTTATAGTTTAGGGAATATGTTTATTCCAACAGGGCAGCGTAAGAGAGTTCTGGTACTTGTCGATGTCGTCAATGCAAATCGAACACTCGTGATCGCTACAATTCCACTTCCCCTCATACTTGTCACTCCTCGACGCGATCAAATCCGAAACATAGGAAGGCGAGGTGGGTTTCTTGACGGGGCCATCTAGCAAGCGCATCAAATCAACAGGTTGAAATGCGATCTTGACAGAATAGGTAAAGGTGTTCCGGAGGGTCCAGCAGCGGTGATCGGAGTTAGCCGGTCTGAGGACGCAGTTGGCGAATGATAGAGCTATCTGATTGGCGCAACACTGAGGAAGGTTTTGCGAGGATAAGAGCGAACTCGAGACGAGTTGTTGGTAGTGTTCCAAGTATTGATTGAAGTCCTCAAAAGGGGAACACTTAAGGCAAGGGGTCGTCATCGTGTCCATCGACACCAGCGGACTGCATTGCTGTTGTTGCTTAGGTCGTACCACACGCTTCATTGTTCTTTCAATGGAGTACTCTATCTCATGGGTTGCTCCTCGCCATACGTTCGTCATCGTCATCATCATCATGGCTACCGAGATTTGATGTTGATTAATGTTGAATTCAGAAGAGGGTTTCGATTTATTTATAGTAGACGATGCATCAAATCTTGATTGCTTACTTAATTTAGGAAACCGGGGTTCGCTTTCCTTAAAGACATAGTATTACAAGATTTTGAAGCTGTAAATCCTGCAGGAAAGGAAAGAAATCCAAGGATTACAAGTTTCCTTTGTAAGGATAAAATCTTAAAATCAAAACATAATATTTAATTATTATGCAGATATTTTTAATCGTTAAGATTGAGTGCTTGTTATTAAATATTTTGTAGTCAATAAATTAATAGATAGATTTTGAAAAAAATAATTAACCTATACTTTATACTAAAACCTACGAAAATATATTTTTATTTGATCTATTTTTATACTATTTTTTTTTAAATATAATCTAAATTTTATAGTGTTAAATTTCAAATAAACAAATCGATTGAGTGCTTCTTATTAAAGATTTTGCAGTCAATAAATTAATTGATAGATTTTGAAAAAAATAATTAACATATACTAGAGTAATTCACAAATCAATTTTATCATTAAAAATAATTTTATTGAATGGGTAAATAATTTTTAATTTTTTTTAAACAAAATTGATTTATCATTATGATTTTAACAATATAGTACTTTTAAAAGTCTAACTAAATAATTATATTAGGTAGTTTAAATATTATTCGTATGAAATAAAAAATATGTAACATCCGTTAATACAATGATTATTTCTAATTAGTATAGGAATTTTTATATTTATATGTTAAAATTAGAATAAGAAACTAGTGTATTGCCGTGCCCTGCACGGGTTTTTTAAAATAACTTATACAATAATATTTAACCAACTACAAATATTCAAATGAAAATTAATGTTTTATTAATATCAGTAATTGAGAATCAAGACATATTTATGAATGTTTCAACATTACATAATCTTGATGACACGATCACAATACCTAAAACAAAAAATATTTGTAAGGGTCAATGAAAGTAAATTTTCAAGTTCCAATATAAGTTTATAAATGACGATGAATGTGCATGTTTTAAGTTTTTTCATACTGTAATTGGTATTTTGGAAGACCTCTGTGTACTACATTGTCTGTAGTTTCATGAAGTTTCTCTCATTATCGGAAATCAATATCTTAAGCCCGTCTCTGCTTGTAACCCTTGAAATAGCAACATATAACTGTCCATGACTGAAATCTAGTCTTGGAAGATATAGTCCTACATGTGAAACTAATTGGCCTTGACTCTTATTAATTGTCATTGCAAAACAAGCCATTAGAGGAAATTGTCTCCTTTAGAATCTGAATGGGTACTTGGTGTCTGACGGGGACAATAAAGTACGTGGGATTAGTACTTCATCACATATAGTAGAAAGAATTTGGCTTACTAGGCCATTTTTAGTTTTGTGTTTAGTAAGTGTACACCATAATTTTTTTTTACCACTTTCATTTAATGGTATGTAAAAGTAATTAACCCTTCTATATAAAAATAAAGAATGTTTGTTATTTGTTATGTAAGTGTAAGTTTTAATTTTTAATTACTGAATTTGTTTTTTATTTTATTTTTATTTTGTCTTTTTTTATTATTTATTTTTCATTTTCTGGAATAAACTTCACATACCAGAATTTTTCACATACTAGAATTTTTTCATACCATAATTTCTTATACAAGAATTTCTCATACCAGAATTTTTTCATACCAAAGTTTTTCTCATTCCAGAAGTTTTTCATACCAGAATTTCTCGTACCAAAAAATTTTCATACCAGAATTTTTGTTTTGTTTTTTTTGTTCCTTTTTTATTTTTTTATTATTTTCTAGTATGAGTTTTTGATATGAAATTCATACTAGAAACTCATACCATAATTTTTTTTTGGTTTTTTTTATTCTTTTTTTATTTTTTATAATTTACATATCAGAATTTACATACCGGAATTTACATACCCGAATTTACATACCGGAATTTTTTCATACCGGAAGTTATCATACAAACATTTACAGCAAAACACAAGCAAGTAATTACGTAGGAAGACCATCCGAGGAAGGTAAGAGGACCCGAAAACCACGACACTAGATCTCAGTGATCATCAAAGGAGCACCATCGTCCATCTGATGCTGATGCTGATGTTGAAATTATTACCAATTTTGACTGATGCAAAATTCTAGGGCTGTTAAAACGGTTCCCAAAACAATAATTTTTTTAGGAACTAGGAACCAAACTATTTTAGTTATGCGGTTCGGTTCCTGTACTTTTAAGAGGAGGAACCGTTTGGAACCGAACCACATAAGGAACCGAACCATTTTAGGTATACGGTTCGATTTTTGTATTTTTTTATGAGTGGAACCGTTTGGAACCGAATGACAAAAGAACCGTTTTGAACCTAACAAGAACTATTTAACGACTTTCATGTGCATATGAATTGTAGGAGGAAAGTCCAAATACTTTAATTTTGTTAAGAATATAGATGTTTTTAATTTTTACATGTTTTGTCTTAATTTTCTCTAATTCTCAATAACTCAAGAATGCCTTATAATAAGTAATTAAGCATTGCTACAATGGAAGATAAAATTGAAACCTCAAGTCTATCTCGACGAACTACACCCAATGTCTTATAAATGAGAGAATTCCATTTTTTTATAGTCTAAGATAAAGAAGTTGTTGAACGACTAGAGAAACCGATTTAGTTAGGAACATAAGACAATATTATAGTCATTATACCAAAGAAAGAGACCATTACCTTTTTAAAACTTTTTGTTTTTTGTTATATATTATGTCATTTTACTTTTACTAGTTTACCTAAAAATATAAATGGTTCCGATCTATTTTTGTTTTAAGGAACTGAACCGAACCAAACCGTTTATATATCAGTTCGGTTTGAAAAAACCCGACAAATAATTAAGAGGAACCAAACCGAACCGTAAAAAACAGGTTTGGTTCCAATTTTTCCGTCAGGAACCGGTTCCGATTAACAACCCTACAAAATTCATACACGTTTAAGACAGAAGGATACCTTGCAGCTAAGGGAACAAAAGCGCAATGGATGGGGATTGCGACCACTGTAACAAGCACAGGGAGCAAGTGAGTCCGTGTTAAAAAACCGAGTCTGAACCATCATTTTTATTGACACAATGTCCTTGCCTCTTAACTTGTGGATCAAGATTCCGGAAATATCCAGATACTTTTGTAGAGTATCAACGTTAACTGTAGTTTCAAATACCGTCTGCCTTATCTGGAAATATGAGATCAAGATTTACACTTTGAAGCAAATCCCCCTCAATATTTTCAACAAATATTTGATGTACAAAAAAAATATATTGAAAAATGAAAACAAACCCTTATAACTCGATGATCCTTATGAGAGTTTGTAAGACAATGTGCACATAGGGATCCATTCATGCAGTTTATACAGTAAAAAGTGCATATACGTTTGTTTGTGTAATAGCTAGGATTTCGAATTCTAATTAATGTTGATTAACTTAATCGTTGATAGTAATTAACATATAACTCGCGAAGACTTCGCAAGTGATGAGTAAGAGTCCCACCGTTATGTTCCTGGCGTAATTTTGGACGTTTGGGGAAATTTTTACTTTTTTCCCCGGGTAATTATTTTTACCTCCGGTGTTATTTGGAGCATTTGGGAGCTCCAATTAATAAAAATGCAGTTGAGAGAAATGATCAGGACATCGGATATGTCCTAGATATGAAATAACATGGAGAGGCAAAACGGCCAAAAGAGTCGCTATTTCGTTTCTTAATGGCTAAGAAAGACGGCTTAGGAATACACGTTTTTCGAGGCAGGTGTGTAATAATTATCCCTACAATATTCCAGATTTAATGTTCCAATCTCGAGAAGTTTGGAGAAAGAGGTTCGACCTGCCTTTGGATCGGTTAAAGGATAATTATCGACTTTACTAAAGGATAATTATCGTCTTCATTATAAATAGCGGAAAATCCTTTATTAATTCATTTCCTTTCACGTTTTCTCGTAAAAGCTCTGATTTCTCTCAATCTTCAAAATCAGATCTACTCTCCATTTCTAATCCGATTTCAATTCCGTTTGAGTTTTTGGATTCCTCTCTTCATTCTCTTCATAACGGTACCGAGTTTCTGCATTTCCGAGTATATGGAGGGCTGGTCGAGCATATATGTCACCAGGACGGTTCCGTCGCTCATATTCCGATGAATTTGATGCTGTCCATGCGTAGCCTGCGTCGTTGTGATTCCGAATCTTCTTTCAGATCGCCAATCGGGTTAGTAACGAATAAGTTATGAATTTATTCGTTTTCCGTACTGCGATTTGGCCTAAATTGACTTTAGCCTTGTCAAATAGGACACTTAGAAATTCTATTATGGTCGTTATATTATTCTGGTGATTATGGATAGTTTGTTTGATGAAATCTGATGACAAGTGGGTTTAGAAATTGCCTGCGGGCAAAACGTTATTCTGGAGAAATTTAATTAATTAATTAAAGGCTAATTAATTAAATTAGGATTAAAATTGAGATTGAGGAATGTTGATTAGATACTACCTTGAGACTTGAAGAATTGTGAGTTATGATGAGATATTGAGGTTTAGTTGGTTGTGAGGCTCATAGATTGAGTATGATCCTTATGGATCCCTTTGGGTCTAGGTGTGACCCCTTTGATGAATAGAGGTTGATATATCTCTTTATGCCTTGTTTATAGGCCGTGTTGTCCCTCCAGTGTAGAGGTGATCGTGGTTGAGTTTGTACGAGGTTGAGGTAAGTCCGTAGGACTTACTTAGCTACCATCCTTATATTGGGTGTTTGTATGAGTGGTGTGTGCCTTATATGTTTGCTACGATAGCATGTGATGTCGTATTTACCGACCTATGTTTTATTGATTGCCCCACTGCGTGGCTGTGATAACCTTTCCCTTTCATCCCGCCGTGGAGTCTGGGAGGTTCTCTGATATCAGGCCAGACCGGTTTACAGGAAGGGCGCAATCCACTCCCATAGGGTACACGGATTGTGTGACCGATACTAGTACGGCTGGCTAGCAGGCTCAGAGGCGAGGATGTATCGGTCCTCGTGTCACCTAGTTTCATATATATTATATCTATACGATTTGAGTGAATGACCATTATATTGAGATGAATAAATGGGTAAATGAGTGAAAGCATGCTGATATGTTTATCTTTCCCTATGTGTGATTGTGCTTATGCATTACCTCATATATGTATGGTTAGCTAACGGTTTCATACCGTGTTGTAGATGTTTACAGGTTAGGCGCTACTGGGTGATCTGGCAGGGTGACAGGCCGAGGACTCTCGTACATTAGGTGGTTGGTTTGGGGTTGTTGTGTTTCCCCTCCTGCGTGAGGATGATCTTTTGTACCTCCTATGTGAGGATGTCGTTTTATATACTCGGCTATGTTGTTGTTTACTTTGGGTCGTACAGTTTATACTGTTTTATGTATTTGTTTTATATCTGTCAGTGCCATGTTGTAAGGTCCAGTGAACTTGTTGTCATGCTAGGGTCAGAATCCATTGTGAGATCCTAGCCCAATGTGACATCCCGAGTCCCGCGGATTCGGGGTGTTACAGAGTTGGTATCAGAGCCCAGGTTGACAACAATGGCACTTGCTACCTGCAATGAGGTTTGATAGGTAAAATAAACAGAGCCCACATGGGATCTAACGTTTTCAAAGGTTTTGGTTTTAAGTGTGGTTTTGGGATAGAATGTACGAGAAGTCGTCACCTCTGCCATGGATCTCTACAGCGTAGATATGTATATATATCTGTGTGTACTATTGATTATGTGGATGTATTATATACATATCGATACCTATGACATATATATAGCCTTATAAGATTAGGTGCGTATATCCTACAGATGACTCAAACTAGAGTAGTATCTGTAGTGGGATGAGGTAGGGGCACACCCTTCTTCCTCCAGTGGTGATAAGTCAGGGACCAGTTTTCGCTGTTGTTTCGCCTATGGCAAAGAACGAGTTTGAAGAGGCTGATTGTGTCTCCATGAGTAGATCCGAGTTTCAAGAATATATGTAACAAGTATATGAAGCGGTGATAGCGGGTAGATCGACACCAGATTTACCAACAATTGTGAGATCAACTGAAGCTTCTGGATCTGGAAAGAAGCAATGGACTGAATCAGTTACTGGAGAAGCAAAGATGATGAACGGGGAACCAAGTCCAATATCAGGACAATCTAGTGATCCTTTGGCCATGAAGATGACTAGCAAGGAACTACAGTGTTTTAATTGCATAGAAGTTGGGACACTGGCAAGTTGTGCGCCCAAAGGCGCCCATCATATGCTTTACGTGTGGTAAAGCAAGGCATAGAGCGAAGTTTTGTGACAGGGCAAGGCATTGCCTTTATAGGTTCCCTTCAAGAGTGAGATCATTCCAGGTGGACGACGAAGGTCGAGTTACCCTTCAGTTGCACAGGTTGCAAGGATGGGATGATTATGTTTCAATTGTGGCTATCCAGATCATTTGCGTTCTGAGTGCCCTTTGACACCGATAGCTTGTTTCATGTGTGGTGAACTAGGCCATTTGGCCCCTTTCTGTCAGCAAGGTAGTGTTTCTTCCCAGCAAGACCTTCCTCTTTCTGGTGTTGAAAGAGTAGAAGTGGAGGCTATAGTGAGGACCTCAATGATACCTGAGGAGCATAGATCCGAGATCGAGTGAGGATATGTAGTGGAGCTACGGGAGTTAGCTGTTATAGGTACCATTCTCGTTAATGGTTTACCTAGTGGAGTTTTGTTTGTTATGAGTGCTATGCACTTCTTGTCTTTCGATGCATGTGTTAATGGTTGGTCTTTGATATATAGTAGAAGGTGGACTTTCCTTTACAGGATTACCAGTTAGGGGTCTGAGGTACCCGCGAGATATGTGTTTGTTTCCTTATTCTGGGACTTGTGTATGGTTGTAGACTTCTTTGTCATGTCGTAGGTGCATGAGGAAGTCATTATGTGTATGGTTTGGATGAATAGATATCATGTGGTGTTAGCTTTTAATAGTAAGACTATTATAGTCTTTACTGAGTTGAGTTAAATAGAGGTCTTCTGAGGTTAAGACCTTTGAAGAGACGGGTTTGTCATCAGGACTGTACGAGCAGTGAGCTGATAGCACAGGGATGTGACGCCTTCTAGTTTTATACCATAAAGGAGCGAGATAGTCCAACAATTGAAGGTATTCCAGTTGTTTATGAGTTTATAGACGTGTTATTAAACCGTCTAGTTGCCACCTCAGCGGAGTGTGGACATTGTTATCGAGTTGAAGTATGATACAAGATTGAATGGGAAAGCCACACTATATGGTGCTTGTTGAGATATTGTACTGATAACTTGAAAAGTTTACTGAAACGGGTTACCCTAGTGGGTTCCATGTTCCGTATTGACGACCTGACGAGTTAACTTCAAGAAGCAATTGTGTTTTCGGGATTCCTTTATGCTCAAGATATCCCTACTCATGGATGAGAGAGCAGCATGTGTATGAGATAACATCCCCATACCCGTTATGGACACTACGAGTTTGTAGTGATGTCATTTGGGTTGACGAATGTTTTAGTAGTTTTTATGGAGTTGATGAACAGTATCTTCATCGACTTCCTTGATTAGTTGGTGGTGGACTTCATTGATGACATGTCGGTATACTCTCATAGGAGAGAATAGTAGACCGACCGTCTGAGGACCATTCTGTAGATTTCGAGAGATAGAGGGTTGTATGCTACGCTCTCTAAGTGTAAGTTGAGATGCCAGTGGTAGCCTTTTTAGGCCATGTTGTCTCCGCCAGTGGGATCATGGTTGACCTGGCGAGAATTAAGTATGTTGTAACATGGGAGATACTGATGAACATTAAGGAATACGTAGTTTTCTCGGCTCAGCCGATTGCTACCAATGCTTTGAGGAAGGATTTTATATGATTATGTATTCATTTGCGAGTATTTTGAGAAGACCATCATAACTACGTGATGAAAGCAGTGTGTCTAAGTTCTGAAGAGTTGAGGAGGCATTTGACCTCTGCTTCTATTTTGTTGTAGTCAGAAGATTTTTGGGATCCTGTGATTTACGGTGATACATCCCAGCTAAGTCTGAGATATGTATTACTACAGAGGAGTAGGGTTATTGTTATGCGTGTTTACAGCTGAGAACGTATGATGAGAACTACCCGACTCATGATTTAGAGTTAGTAGTGGTAGTTCAAGCCTTTAAGTTTTGAAGACCGTACCGGTGTGATCTTCATGTTAGATTTCTATAGATCATAGAAATCTGAAGTATATTTTATGCAACAGGGGTTGAATAACGGCCAATATTAAGAGCTTAAGTTGATCAAGACTTTGACTTGAAGATTCCATATCATTCAGAGAAGTTGAATGTTGTCGCCGATAACTTGAAAGGAAAGGAGAAGATGATTGTGAGACTGATAGTTCAACCTCAGCTTCAGAGAGATCTAGCTTGGCTAGAGTTGGACAATCAGTTTCTTGATGAGGATACCCAGTTATACCTCAGAGGTTCTACCTGGTTTGTTAGATGAGGTCCAACAGAAGCAGGAGACTTGCCCGGCCTTTACAAGGTTTAGAGAAAGGATGTCTCGTACTGAGGCACCATAGTTTTCCATGGGAGTAGATGGACTGATGAAGAGTCATGACCGCTTTTGTGTTCCTGATGATGCAGATGGAGACAGAATATTACGTATACCCATTGTACGCCTTATTCAGTACATTCAGGTACGAGTAAGATGTACCACGAGATGAGACGATTATATTGTATGAAGCCGATATAACCAGATTTGTGATATAGTGTGTGACCTGTCAGCAGGTCCAGATAGAGTATTTCCGATCTAGATATAAGCCCCACCCACTAACAGTGTAGTAGTAGAATTTGGGAGGACATCTCTATGGACTTTGTTATGGGATTGTGACCCAGTAGAAGATTTATGTTATCTGGATTGTTGGTAACAAATTAATGAAACCGGCACGTTTCATTTCTATCAGAAGGACGTGGCTAGTGAATGAATTGGCTGAGGAGTACACTAGACAGATAGTGAGACTCCACGGTATACCGAGAACGATCATTTCTGATCGAGATGGATGTTTTTACTTTGATATTTTAGGCAGCAGATTCAGACTGCTTTGGGGATGAGTCTGTACCTCATGACTGCACTTCACCCCCTAACAGATGGTCAGTTAGAGAGGATCATCTAGATCTTAAAGATCTATTATGAATTGTAAGTTGAATGGGAAACGTGGATAGTTATATTACCTTCCATTACTAATTTTATTATATAACAATGAAAGACGTGCATCTTTCTGGGATGGCCCTATGAGGCAATATATAGACATAGATGTCGTATATCCTTATGCTAGAAGTGATCTAGCAGTAGTAGTGGAAATAACACATGACCAGACTCAGGATTTTATAGTTCGAGTAACGATGATTAAAGGAAGAGTGTTGGCTCTACATAGTCGCCAGATTGTGTGTGTAGACAAGAGGTGTTAACCTCTAAAGTTCAAGTGAGAGTTCATGTCCGGCTGGAGGTATCTCAACTGTGAGACGTTAGTTGTGTATTATGGAAAGGGGAAATGAGTTTCCAATATGTCGGTTACTTGAGATCTTGATCAGTTTTGTAAAGGCAACATGATGTTTAGCTTTCACTCTGAAGTTGGTGGATGTTCACCCAGTGTTCTTGTGTCTCAACTGAGGAAGTATATACCAGGTTGGAAACACTTTGTGAGTTATAATGATCCACTGGTTAAGTTGAACCACATCGTTGTTGAACATCTGATTACATTCTTGAAATAAGATATGAAACGCTTGCATTTGAAAGACATTCCCATATTGAGTATATTATGGTCGAGATGAAGACCTGAAGAGGCTATGTGAGAGACTGAGGATAGTGTCCTGAGGAACTATCCAGAGTATATGTTGGGACAGACCCATTTGTGGGAGCACGAGTAGATCTTAGTGCTATCTTGATGAATGTTGTGCTTGTGTGCTTATATGCCTTGATGTGTTATTTCATGCTAGTTGTGATGTGATTTATGATCTTAGTAGATCTTGATGTGCTAGCGTGATGTATGTTATAGCTGGAGATGATTACTTCCTCCACGCTACCCGACTATGATTATATTTATAGCTGGAGATGGTTCTTTCCTCCATGCTATTTGAGTGGGATTAGGATTCAGCTGGAGATGGTTCTTTCCTCCATGCTACCTTGATGGACATAGTTAAGTGGAGATGTGATTCCTCCATGCGATATATATGTTTATGGGTTGGCTAGAGACGTATTTCCTCTATGCATGTGATATGTTTTGGCTAGAGATGTGCTTCCTCTATGCCTTGTGATGGGTATGGCGAGAGACGTGATTCCTCTACGCCTTTGGGTAGAGTTATGGCCCTGTTTCCTGGAGTGATGATTCCTCCATGTTTATACTTGAGGTTATAGATTGTTATAGGTTGTGATCTTTTGAACGGAGATGTGATACCTCCGATAGAAAGAGTGAGAGTTATACCTCGGCGTATGGGTCCGAGAGGATTTGGGAATTGTTCAAGTTTCGGGACGAAACTTTTTTTAAGGGGTGTGTGATGTAATAGCTAGGATTTCGAATTCTAATTAATGTTGATTAACTTAATCGTTGATAGTAATTAACATATAACTCGCGAAGACTTCGCAAGTGATGAGTAAGAGTCCCACCGTTATGTTCCTGGCGTAATTTTGGACGTTTGGGGAAATTTTTACTTTTTCCCCCGGGTAATTATTTTTACCTCCGGTGTTATT
This sequence comes from Fagopyrum homotropicum, assembly GCA_033239125.1. Classification (NCBI taxonomy): domain Eukaryota; kingdom Viridiplantae; phylum Streptophyta; class Magnoliopsida; order Caryophyllales; family Polygonaceae; genus Fagopyrum; species Fagopyrum homotropicum. The sequence goes on from BSWB01000002.1 coordinate 151,103,526, forward strand.
TGGAGCATTTGGGAGCTCCAATTAATAAAAATGCAGTTGAGAGAAATGATCAGGCCATCGGATATATCCTAGATATGAAATAACATGGAGAGGCAAAACGGCCAAAAGAGTCGCTATTTCGTTTCTTAACGGCTAAGAAAGACGGCTTAAGAATACACGTTTTTCGAGGCAGTTGTGTAATAATTATCCCTACAATATTCCAGATTTAATGTTCCAATCACGAGAAGTTTGGAGAAAGAGGTTCGACCTGCCTTTGGATCGGTTAAAGGATAATTATCGACTTTACTAAAGGATAATTATCGTCTTCACTATAAATAGCGGAAAATCCTTTATTAATTCATTTCCTTTCACGTTTTCTCGTAAAAGCTCTGATTTCTCTCAATCTTCAAACTCAGATCTACTCTCCATTTCTAATCCGATTTCAATTCCGTTTGAGTTTCTGGATTCCTCTCTTCATTCTCTTCATCACGGTACCGAGTTTCTGCATTTCCGAGTATATGGAGGGCTGGTCGAGCATATATGTCACCAGGACGGTTCCGTCGCTCAGATTCCGATGAATTTGATGCTGTCCATGCGTAGCCAGCGTCGTTGTGATTCCGAATCTTCTTTCAGATCGCCAATCGGGTTAGTAGCGAATAAGTTATGAATTTATTCGTTTTCCGTACTGCGATTTGGCCTAAATTGACTTTAGCCTTGTCAAATAGGACACTTAGAAATTCCATTATGGTCGTTATATTATTCTGGTGATTATGGATAGTTTGTTTGATGAAATCTGATGACAGGTGGGTTTGGAAATTGCCTGCGGGCAAAACGTTATTCTGGAGAAATTTAACTAATTAATTAAAGGCTAATTAATTAAATTAGGATTAAAATTGAGATTGAGGAATGTTGATTAGATACTACCTTGAGACTTGAAGAATTGTGAGTTATGATGAGATATTGAGGTTTAGTTGGTTGTGAGGCTCATAGATTGAGTATGATCCTTATGGATCCCTTTGGGTCTAGGTGTGACCCCTTTGATGAATAGAGGTTGATATATCTCTTTATGCCTTGTTTATAGGCCGTGTTGTCCCTCCAGTGTAGAGGTGATCGTGGTTGAGTTTGTACGAGGTTGAGGTAAGTCCGTAGGACTTACTTAGCTACCATCCTTATATTGAGTGTTTGTATGAGTGGTGTGTGCCTTATATGTTTGCTACGATAGCATGTGATGTCGTATTTACCGACCTATGTTTTATTGATTGCCCCACTGCGTGGCTGTGATAACCTTTCCCTTTCATCCCGCCGTGGAGTCTGGGAGGTTCTCTGATGTCAGGCCAGACCGGTTTACAGGAAGGGCGCAATCCACTCCCATAGGGTACACGGATTGTGTGACCGATACTAGTACGGCTGGCTAGCAGGCTCAGAGGCGAGGATGTATCGGTCCTCGTGTCACCTAGTTTCATATATATTATATCTATACGATTTGAGTGAATGACCATTATATTGAGATGAATAAATGGGTAAATGAGTGAAAGCATGCTGATATGTTTATCTTTCCCTATGTGTGATTGTGCTTATGCATTACCTCATATATGTATGGTTAGCTAACGGTTTCATACCATGTTGTAGATGTTTACAGGTTAGGCGCTACTGGGTGATCTGGCAGGGTGACAGGCCGAGGACTCTCGTACATTAGGTGGTTGGTTTGGGGTTGTTGTGTTTCCCCTCCTACGTGAGGATGATCTTTTGTACCTCCTATGTGAGGATGTCGTTTTATATACTCGGCTATGTTGTTGTTTACTTTGGGTCGTACAGTTTATACTGTTTTATGTATTTGTTTTATATCTGTCAGTGCCATGTTGTAAGGTCTAGTGAACTTGTTGTCATGCTAGGGTCAGGATCCATTGTGAGATCCTAGCCCAATGTGACATCCCGAGTCCCGCGAATTCGGGGTGTTACAGTTTGTATCTGGATGAACCGCACATTCCCCAAAGAAGCAAGTTTGAAGAAGTGAGTCAACCCAAGATGGCCATTCAATTACTTCTGAATGTATTATCTGCAGAGAAATGTACATGGTAAGACTATGATGCCAATACCATACACTGATATCATCTTCACACCAATATCATACCAATACCAAACAACATCATACCAGAATTTTTATATATCGGAAGTTATCATACCAAAAGTTAAGTTATTATCATACCAGAAGTTAAGTTATCGTCATACCAGAAGTTAAGTTATCATACTAGAAATTTAGGATAAAGTTGTCGATCTGTGCAACCCTTCCTATCGTTGGTGGTTTGGAGGAGAATCAACAGCCACTCGGACTCTCTCTATGGTGCGAGAAGATGATGTGGGCTTCGAAACCATCTTGCCTCAACCCTCTTTTTTTCAACAGCTTTGCCTCAACCCTACGATGAGCCCTTGCCTCAACCCTCTTTCTTCGCAGGAACCGTAGATTGGGGCTGAGATCTAGATCCAGATCTAGCACCCGCCATTGCAGCCATGGCTTCTCCTCCACCCATCTCACTTTCTTCTTCATCGTCTCCAGCAAAGCCTCCAATTATTGCTAGAATCCCAACTTCCGGGACACTGGTGGAACTACGCCATCTTTTGGCATGTATCCACTGCTTGCACTACCGGCACCGACCGTACCCTCTCTTGGAAAGACGGCCACTGCTTGCCCGAACCCGTTCACACCCTACGGAGGCCACATGATGGATCCGGAATGGTTCTACACGACCTCCTTCTCAAAGACATTCACTGTCCGTGAGGGCGTCGTCGGCCGGGCATTCGGCACTGGCTCGCTTATCTGGCTCTCCGGTAGCCCCACACTAAGGATGGAGAATGGGAAGAAGGGAAAGAGTAGTTGGTGGGGTTCAGACTTCAGAGCATTGAAGGGAAGAGTGAGGGAAGTAGGGTATCACGGTAAAAAGAAAGAATTGGGGTATATTAACCTAAATGAAAATTAAAAGGCCTATTTACTAAACTAAAAACTCAAATTAGCCTAGTTACCTAATTACCCCCTATATTATTCCCAGTAATGATCTCTACTTCAATAGTATGTTGTCTAATTCTGGTAATAATAAATCTAGTACCATTGCACAAGCCAACATACTGATCTATGTTCCTCATCAACATAACAGGAACACCGATCTTCAGAATCAACTCATGGTTTGGAAAACCAGAACATTTCATATTGTTTAGAAACTCATCGGAATACACAGTCTCGTCATATGATCCAGCTCCTTTTGTAGGGAAAGTAGAGTCTGAGCTTAAGTAATTTGTCTCCTCACCTTGAATAGAACTCATAATATGAGAGTTCACCTTCTCAACTATTTCATTTGTGGGGGACAAGATTGCTCTATGTCGAAAGTAACCAGGCAGAGGTGATCCATTACACAACAAAGGATATGTAGAGCGAACAATAGCATCCAAAGGATTTTTTCCATCCTTGATTGATAGATCAGAAGGTATTTTCACAATTGACTCACCATCCTTGTCATCACCTTCTTTACCATCACCTAGCCGTAGAATCCATTTAGAAAAATATTTTGCCCTTTGGACATCCAATGATGTAGATCCACTCATAACTCTCATGTTCTTTGCCAACTTTAGCACGCCTTGCAATATTGCCACAAGTATGATGAATTTATTGTAGAAAAAACAATATCTTCCCTGCTACCTCCAGAAATAACAGGCAAGCTCTGTCTAAAGTCTCCACCGAATACTATAACCTTACCTCCAAAAGGTAGGTTGGTTGTGTTAGGAGGGTAAGAACGCATCCAATCCTTTAAGGTTTTATCTAGCACTTCAAAACAAAACTTATGCACCGTGGGAGCTTTATCCCATATTATAAGTTAAGCTCTTGATATCCATTCAGCAAGGTACAATATGACACACTGAATTCTTCTCAACGTTAATAAGGATGGCAAACCTCGAATGCATGATTCTACCGCCTAAAAGCAATAGAGCTGCATTTCCACTGAAAGCTATATTAAACACAAGTTCACCCTTTGCTCTCAATCCAACATAAAGAGTTCTCCATATATAAGTCTTTCCAGTTCCGTCATAACCGTACAAGAAAAATACTCCACCTCTATAATCATAAATAGCTCTTGTGATCTAATTGTAAACTCCCCTTCGCTCACACGTAATGTAACACCCCGAATTCTCAAAACTCGGAATATTACTGGTTAGGACCTCACAATGGGTCCCGACCTCAGTTTGACAACAACATTACTAGGATCTTGCAACAAGACACAAATAAAGAAACCGAAATTCATAAAAATAATATTTTTAGGGTAATGAATGCAACACTGTCTAGCAGCCTAAAGTACTTACACAAGAGAAAAGAACAACTGTCTTAACCAAACGAAAGGAAAGACAAACACAACCCCCAACACCCACTCTAAGGAGTACGGAGACCCGGCTGACCACTACTTCCGGATCACTTAGCTGCTGGTCTAACCTGCGGTAAATCTAAAAACAACAACAAGAAGAACCGTTAGCTAGTTATCTAAATATTAGCAGAATAATAGCAGCACAAACACACACAAAAAAAAAAAAAAAAACACCCATCATGCTTCCAAACAAGTCCGTTTTATTATCTTGTTTTAAGTTACTCTTTCACGCTAATGATACTTATTTTGTGACACGAGGGATTCCCAAACCTCGCCTCCGCCCCCGTGTAACCATCAGGAATGGATCCGATGCATCTCACCTTGTACCTGCCTGGTCTGGGTATAGAGAACCTCCCAGTCTCCTGTCAGAGCTGGGCAGTGATGTCACGGCCCGTTATACATACACTTGGGCCTTAAACATAATAATAACAGTCGTCCTAGCAAGTTATTATTATTAAACACGCAAAAAGCACACACAACTACTATCACTCAACTAATATCCAGAAACTGGCTAAATAAGTCGCAAGGACTTACCTGAGTCAAAACACTCTAACACTCTTCAAATAGTCCGTACTCGTGGTAACTCAAGCGCCTGTCAATTAAGACATGTGTATCAAAATCACATCTCGATGTCCAACCTCAATCGAAGGAATTACGGAAGAACAATTCTCATACGGTAAAAGACCGTTTTACCCTTAGTGTCGGAAATTCTCCGGGTCACTTCTTGACCTCTAATATTTCTTTTGGAACACTTTTCTAATATATGATTACTTCCAAAACAGTTTACTAAAGTTATAAAATTAATCTCGTCCACTCGTCATCTAGAATCACATTACTTCATTCTCGGGTATTATCTAATCTTATATTTATCTATAAATATATATATATATATATATATATATATATATATATATATATACATATATATATATATATATATATATATATACTTTCGTGCATACTAACCTTCCTTCCAATTATATAAAATCCGCAACTCTTAGGTATTTAGATATATATATATAAATTCACATACTTTATAATTTCACGAACTCACTCATAAATATACTTTTATTTCATATAATATATATACGTATATTTATGTACTCGGCATACACTCTCCTATATAAGTTCACACCTGCTCTTATTAACCTTCCGTATTGCATACCCGTACCACCTCCATTCTATGGTTTATATATATGTAATCAAACTCAGCTGTATACGTATTCCCTCACTTATATACGTATTCCATTCATTTCTATATACATATATAATCTCGTAAACTCGCACTTATATTTGTAAACTGTTAAATATGCCCAGGTCTATATATATATATATACGTTTACTGATACTCATATCTCTTCATCTAAAATATATACTTATACCCTCCCTAATCATATATATACACTTCTGTACGTGACAACAAGCTGAGGGGATTAGCAGAAGGAAGAGAGATGGAGACTCACCGGCTGTATCGATCGGTCCACTGCAGCAAGGGAGGAGAACACTCGCCCTGTTGGTGATCGAAACTACAAGGTTCAGCAGAATGGACGGAATAGGACGGTTCAACAGAAAGAAGAAAAGCGAATCGGGCGGTACCTTGCGGTTAATCTGACTGGGCTCGAGGCGGCGATTCAATTGGCGGGAGGTCCGGCTGGTTCGCGGTGCTGCGGTTGCTGATGCTGCGAGGCGGTGCGGCGGTGGCTCCGGTGGAAGACGAGGCGGAGCAGCGATGTCTTCTCTTCCTACAGAAGCGGAACGCTGAGGCACGGACAGAGGAGAAACGACGGAGGCAAGGTAGTGCACTTACCGGAGTCCCTGCGGTGGTCGGCGGACGGCGCAAGGCTCGGTGGCGGTGGTGTCAGGAAGGTCGGCAGTGGTGCGGCGCTGTGCTTGCTGATCTTCCGTCTTGCGAGAGCGAAGGGGAGTTGCAGCGTGCAGGAGTTACGGTAGGAGAGGTAAGCGGCAGGTTAGATTAGGATTAGGATTAGGTTAATTTTAATTAGGGTTAGGAATTGATTAAGTGGGCTGCTAATTGGGCTTTGTAGTGGCCCACACCCGGTCCGCTATGTGACTATAAATACGGATACGCAACTCGTTATTTGCGTGCGGAAATTTATAAAAATACGGAATTAAATTCCGTATTTTATAACTTATTATTATTCTTATTTTAACGTACGTAAATTATTTCCGGTCATTTAATTTATCATTTTATGTGAATCTAGGTCACATAAAATGATAGAACTAAACTCGTTTTATTTTACTTATTTATTTATTTACGATTGTCGCATCGGACTTTGGTTAATTTCAATTTACCGGAACTTAAAATTTTCGGTTATTACACCAGTGCCCCCTTAAAAGAAGTTTCGTCCCGAAACTTAGGTTGTTTCTCTTACTCACACATTTCTTTTGGTATATTTTAGTTTTCTTGACATTTTCGTTTCCTACCATGCAGCTACTCAGGCATCAAACAAACAAGTATCACAAAAAAAACATAATCACTCAAAACAATATGAAAACCTGAAAGGTCAAACAACACAACATCCGAGTACTAACTCGTCAAACAGGAGTAACCTTTAACCCCGCAAAGAACTCGGGATAGTTACGTCTAATACTCTCCTCAGTCTCCCAAGTGGCCTCATCAGCTCCTCTCCTAGACCACTAGATCCTCAGCATAGGTATCTCCTTGGATCGCAGACGTCTGGTACTGCGCTCCAAGACAGCTACTGGGTACTCTACAAATGTATGGTCAGGCTCAACTGTCAGATCCTCATGGCTGATGACGTGTCTCGGATCCGGAATGTACTCTCTCAACTGAGATACATGAAAGACCGGATGTACACTCTCTAGTCTCGGCGGTAGTGCTAGTCTGTAGGCCACCTCTCCAACTCTCTCCAAGATCTCGAAAGGTCCGACATATCGGGGACTCAGCTTCCCCTTAATGCCGAAACGCCTGACTCTTCTCGTAGGTGACACTCTCAGCCACACCTGTGCACCCACTCTAAACTCCAAAGGTCGACGCCTTTTGTCGGCGTAGGACTTCTGACGACTCTGAGCTGCTAACATTCGCTCTCAGACTAGGGCAATCCGAGCGATGTCATCCTGTATCTGATCTGGAGCTACTCCATCAACTCTGCTAGGCTCATCCCAACATAATGGTGTACGATATCTCCGCCCGTACAAAGCCTCATAGGGAGCCATCCCAATAGATGTGTGACAGCTATTATTATACGAAAACTCTACCAGTGGAAGATGATCTGGCCATACCTGTCCCCAATCTAGTACACACGCCCGAAGCATGTCCTCTAAGGTCTGAATGGTCCTCTTAGACTGTCCGTCTGTCTGTGGATGATAGGCGGTAGTGAAGTGGAGACTCGTCCCCAAAGCAGTATGTACCTGCTGCCAAAATCTCGAGGTAAAACGTCCATCTTTGTCAGAGACGATAGTCCTCGGTACCCCATGGAGTCTCACAATGTGTCTGGTGAACTCCTCAGCCAGACGACTCACCGGCCACGTTTCCTTAATCGGAATGAAACGTGCGGTCTTCGTCAGGCGGTCTACCACTACCCAAATAGCATCAAATCCTCTGCTGAGTCTCAAACCAGTGACAAAATCCATAGATATATCCTCCCACTTCCACTGTGGTACTGGAAGTGGGTGGAGCTCTCCTCCAGACCTACGGTGCTCAATCTTGACCTGTTGGCAGGTCGCGCACTGAGCTACATACCGAGTCACATCGAGCTTCAGATCACCCCACCAGAAGGACCGTCTCACATCCTTGTACATCTTACTCGCTCCAGGATGTACTGAGTATGGGGTAGCATGAGCCTCACCTAGTATCCTCTGTCTCAACTCACTGTCTGACGGTACACAAACGCGGTCGTGACGTCTCATCACTCCATCTGCACCAATAGTAAACTGTGGGGCCTCATCTTGAGACATCCTGTCTCGGATCTTGATCAAAGTAGGGCAAGTCTCCTGCTTCTGTCGAATCTCATCCAACAGATCAGGAAGTAACTCCATGGTAGACAACTGACCATCAGTATCGGGAAACTGAATCTCTATCTCCAACCAAGCTAAGTCCCTCTGTAACTGTGGCTGTACTGTCAACCGGGCTATCACCCTCTCTCTAGGCGTCTTCCGGCTCAAAGCATCAGCTACAACATTCGCCTTTCCGGGGTGGTAAAGGATCTCAAGGTCGAAGTCCTTGATCAACTCTAACCACCGCCTCTGGCAGTTATTCAACTCTCTCTGAGTGAATATGTACTTCAGACTCTTATGATCTGTAAAGATCTGACATGTCGCCCCATAGAGATAGTGACGCCAGATCTTAAGAGCATGGACTACTGCAGCCAACTCTAGATCATGTGTGGGGTAGTTCTCCTCATACGTCTTCAACTGTCGAGACGCATAGGCTATGACCTTACCCCTCTGCATCAAAAGACACCCCAAGCCCAGCTTGGATGCATCATTGTATACCACAAAGTCATCAATACCCTCAGACTGTGCTAAAATCGGAGCGGACGTCAATCTCCTCTTCAGCTCCTCAAAACTCTGCTGACACGGCTCAGACCAGACAAACCGAGTGGTCTTCCTCAGAAGACAAGTAAATGGTCGGGCAATCAAAGAGAACCCCTCCGTAAACCGGCGGTAGTAACCTGCTAAACCTAGAAAGCTGCGAACCTCCTTAACATTCTTAGGAGGTTGCCAAGAAGATATTGACTCGATCTTCGCCGGATCGACCTTAATACCCTCAGCAGTCACCACATGACCTAAGAAAGCCACCTCTGACATCCAAAACTCACACTTGGATAGCTTAGTATATAGCTGGCTATCCTGTAGAATATGGAGTACTGTCCTCAAGTGTCCGGCATGCTCCTCTCGACTCCTAGAGTAGACTAGGATGTCGTCAATGAAGACCACTACAAACTGGTCTAAGAAGTCAATGAATGTCCCATTCATCAACTCCATGAACACCGCTGGTGCATTAGTGAGCCCAAATGGCATCACTACGAACTCATAATGACCATACCTAGTCCGGAATGCCGTCTTAGGTATGTCCTGATCTCTCACCCTCAACTGGTGGTAACCTGACCTCAAGTCTATCCTCGAGAACACAGACGCTCCATGCAACTGGTCCAACAGGTCATCTATGCGGGGCAGTGGGTACTTGTTCTTGATGGTCACCTTGTTCAGCTCTCTGTAGTCTATGCACAGCCTCATCGATCCGTCCTTCTTCATCACAAACAACACTGGTGCACCCCAAGGAGACACACTAGGGTGTATGAAACCCTTCTCTGCTAGCTCCTCTAACTACTTCTTCAGCTCAAGCAGCTCTATAGGTGCCATACGGTACGGAGCCTTCGAGATAGGTCTCGTGCCCGGCTCCAAGTCAATACTGAAATCAACGCTCCTCTGTGGGGGTAGTCCTAGCAGATCATCACTGAATACCTCTGCAAACTCGCATGCAACAAGTATCTCCTCTATAGTCGGGCTCTTGCTTTCCTTCATGGCATAACACCAGAAGGCTTCGCAACCCTGTGCTATCAGTCTCGCTGCTCTCACTGCACTGATAACTGTACCTGACTTTCCGAGGTCCCAACTTCGGAATATTACTCTATGGCCCTCCTCCGTGGCAACGGTCACTGTCCTCCTACCAATGTCTAAGACTGCTCCGTGTTTCCTCATCCAGTCTATCCCTAAAATGACATCCTCATGAGCTAAGGGCATGACTAGAAAATTGACTAGCCAGTCTCGATCTCCCATGCGAACAGGACATCCAAAGATCTCTCTAGTCCCTCTTACCTTACTCCCATCAGGTAAGCCTATCATAAAAGGTATCCCCTCTACAGTAGCTAAGGACAACCTATCTACGCATGCATCAAATATGAAGGAGTGTGTAGCACCCGTATCAAATAAAACTCGTACAAGTAAGTCATGAATCTGGATCGTACCTGTAGCAGTCGGTGCATCTGGCTGATCAGCATCTCTCAACTCAAACACTCGGGCCTGAGTTCCTCTGGTATCAGCCACACTACCACGTCCTCTGCCCCGGCCTGATCCCTGCATAGCACTCTGTGATGGTGTGTGTGTCCTGGAGCCCTGTAAGACTGCTGCTGACCAGGAGCTCTGTACTGCTGCTGCTGACTCGGAGCCCGGTACTGTGGCGGTCTTTGTACACTCCCTGATAAGCCTGCAGGAGAAGAACCCTGCTGAGATGGAGCCTTGCCCTGACGGAAAAATGCAGCTCTATGTCCAACCTTGCCGTACTGGAAGCAAGTCACTGCTGGATTCGTGCAGTTCGATCGGATATGTCCATAGCTACTGCAGTTGTGGCACTTCAAGCCACCAGTTGAAGTCTGACCAGTAGCTGTATGGCTCTGTCGCCCCTGAGTCTGTCCCCGTCCAAAAACAGTTACTCCTGAACTACCACTAGCATAACCTGTCCTCTGCCGCTTATCCGGCCTGTCTGACTGAGCAGCTCTCCTTGACACTGGTATGTCTCTCTCATATGCAGATGCTCTATCCTGATAGTCTGACAAAGTCTCACAGCGAAATCCTGCTAGATAGGACCGAGTGCTCTCTCTCAATCTCCTCGAAAAAAGATATACATGCTGCTCCTCAGGAGGTGCAGCTGGTCCAAGCAGTGTCAGTTCCTTCTAGAACTTCTTGATGGCAGCAACAATCGGAATGTCCTCAAATCCAGCCTCAATGAAATCCTGGAATCTCTCTCTCCTCAACGAGACAGGGCAGTATTTGTCTCTAACAATGCTCCTCATCTGCTCCCAACTGGTGACTCGACTACGCATGGTCCGCCACCAGGAATGAGCATCTCCAGTGAAGCAGGTCTGCACCAAGTCCACCTGCCGATCCTCTGGGCAGCGTATTGCCTCTAACGCAGTCTCTACCTATCCAATCCAGTGCTCCACCTCCAGTCCTATCTCTCCACTATATGAGGGGACCTTCTGAGAGTTGAAAGCCTTCAACCACTCATCCGGCCTCGATGCTCTAGTCCCAGTAGGCGCTCTATCAGCCACAACTCTCCTCTCAGGTACAGCTGGCACCTGAGGCGCTCCCTGTGTCACCTGGACAGATCTAACCGGTACTGGTGGTACCTGGGTAAGTCTCTCTGTCCTAGCAGCCTCCTTCATACGCTCAACGTATGCTCGGTACTCTTTGTACTCAGTCGCTCCAATGGAAACACGTCCTGACTCCGTCGAACGTGCTCTCTGTGCTCCAGACCTGGCAACGGTCTCATTCCTGACCTCAGGACCTACACTCTCAGCTACCTCCTCCACTCCAGCCTCTGGCATGATCACTACTGGTGGATCCTCTCGAGGAGCTCGACCTCGGCCTCGGGCTAGTGGAGGTCTACCTCTCGGCCGCGTCCTCTAACTATAGGGGTCCTATCTCCCCTACCTGGTCCAGTTGGAGGGAGAGGTGGACGACCTCTACCTCGACCAGTAGCTAGCGTAGCTGTAGTACGTGCCATCTGCGCAAGAATAATAACTATAATTACTACTAGCTGAAAGTCCAAAAGTCCAACTACAATAAAACCAAAAGTCCAAACTAAGCATACTGAGATCCGCGGTAGTAGTGGTGGTCAACCGTACTTTTCTATTCCCAACCAGACTATGCATGCATTTAAAACCAAAAATTTTCTTTTTAAAACTCAGACCCCTTTTCGGGTTCTGCTTAAAACTTATTCAGTCTTTCAGAAGATTTCAAGTGCCATTGTTGCCAACCTAGAGCTCTGATACCATGTTGTAACACCCCGAATTCTCAAAACTCGGAATATTACTGGTTAGGACCTCACAATGGGTCCCGACCTCAGTTTGACAACAACATTACTAGGATCTTGCAACAAGACACAAATAAAGAAACCGAAATTCATAAAAATAATATTTTTAGGGTAATGAATGCAACACTGTCTAGCAGCCTAAAGTACTTACACAAGAGAAAAGAACAACTGTCTTAACCAAACGAAAGGAAAGACAAACACAACCCCCAACCTCCACTCTAAGGAGTACGGAGACCCGGCTGACCACTACTTCCGGATCACTCAGCTGCTGGTCTAACCTGCGGGAAATCTAAAAACAACAACAAGAAGAACCGTTAGCTAGTTATCTAAATATTAGCAGAATAATAGCAGCACAAACACACACAAAAAAAAACACCCATCATGCTTCCAAACAAGTCCGTTTTATTATCTTGTTTTAAGTTACTCTTTCACGCTAATGATACTTATTTTGTGACACGAGGGATTCCCAAACCTCGCCTCCGCCCCCGTGTAACCATCAGGAATGGATCCGATGCATCTCACCTTGTACCTGCCTGGTCTGGGTATAGAGAACCTCCCAGTCTCCTGTCAGAGCTGGGCAGTGATGTCACGGCCCGTTATACATACACTTGGGCCTTAAACATAATAATAACAGTCGTCCTAGCAAGTTATTATTATTAAACACGCAAAAAGCACACACAACTACTATAACTCAACTAATATCCAAAAACTGGCTAAGTAAGTCGTAAGGACTTACCTGAGTCAAAACACTCTAACACTCCTCAAATAGTCCGTACTCGTGGTAACTCAAGCGCCTGTCAATTAAGACATGTGTATCAAAATCACATCTCGATGTCCAACCTCATGCGAAGGAATTACGGAAGAACGATTCTCATACGGTAAAAGACCGTTTTACCCTTAGTGTCGGAAATTCTCCGGGTCACTTCTTGACCTCTAATATTTCTTTTGGAACACTTTTCTAATATATGATTACTTCCAAAACAGTTTACTAAAGTTATAAAATTAATCTCGTCCACTCGTCATCTAGAATAACATTACTTCATTCTCGGGTATTATCTAATCTTATATTTATCTATAAATATATATATATATATATATAGAGTTAGGATCAAGTAAGAACAAGAGTTACGGTAAGAAATGAGAATGAATATAAACCACACGATTTAAATAATTTAACGGTTATGATGAGATTTATATATAGCCTATATTTAATAAAATATTACATGATACCATATTAATACGGTGAATAAATGCTATTTCCTTAATCACATCCTCATACAGTTATTACCATATATAATTGGCGGTAAACCTTTCATTCTTCTTTCCGGAACCAAGGTATTTTTATTACTTGTGTTCTATAATGACGATGAAATGCAAATTTTATAATAAACTCGTGCACAATTATATTCAATTTGTATACGTGTATATATATGTTGTGTGTTGGTGCAGAGTCGCGCGTGTCAAGAATCGTGCGTGTGCAAAATAGTTGTGCGTGTGTACAATAGTCGTGCGTGTGTGCTAGTGCTCCAGTCTTGTGTGTACAATAGTTGTGCGTGTGTTTACAATAGTCGTGTGTGTGTGCTAGTGCACCAGTCTTGCACGTGCATAATATATAATTATGTTGGTGAAGAACTGTGAGTCGTGCATGTTTAACAAGAGTCGTGCATGAGTCGTGCATGAGTCGTGCATACACCATGCACGTGCATAATATATAATTTAAAAGTAGCATGTATCCATAAACACAAACTTTAGCAAAAAACACATTAGCAACACGTATTCATAAAAATTTAGCACGATCAAAATGCACGATGCACATACAAAAACAAAATCGAACGTATAAAGTTAAACACGCAAACGTTTGAACGTGCACAAGTTACATTTTACTTTTAAATTCACCGGCGTTGTAACTAATATAAAAAGATTTTGTTTCCATAATTATATATATATATGCACGTCTATATTAAATTAACAATAAAAAACTGCCTTAATGGAACGTTAAATCTCAGCCATCCTTTTATTCATCTAACGATATATAACTGTTCTTATTTCTTACCGTAATATACGTTCTCACCGGATCCTGACCCTATATATATATATATATATATATATATATATATATATATATATATATATATATATATATATATATATACTTTCGTGCATACTAACCTTCCTTCCAATTATATGAAATCCGCAACTCTTAGGTATTTAGATATATATATATAAATTCACATACTTTATAATTTCACCAACTCACTCATAAATATACTTTTATTTCATATAATATATATACGTATATTTATGTACTCGGCATACACTCTCCTATATAAGTTCACACCTGCTCTTATTAACCTTCCGTATTGCATACCCGTACCACCTCCATTCTATGGTTTATATATATGTAATCAAACTCAGCTGTATACGTATTCCCTCACTTATATACGTATTCCATTCATTTCTATATACATATATAATCTCATAAACTCGCACTTATATTTGTAAACTATTAAATATGCCCAGGTCTATATATATATATATATACGTTTACTGATACTCATATCTCTTCATCTAAAATATATACTTATACCCTCCCTAATCATATATATACACTTCTGTACGTGACAGCAAGCTGAGGGGAGTAGCAGAAGGAAGAGAGACGGAGACTCACCGGCTGTATCGATCGGTCCACTACAGCAAGGGAGGAGAACACTCACCCTGTTGGTGATCGAAACTACAAGGTTCAACGGAATGGACGGAATAGGACGGTTCAACAGAAAGAAGAAAAGCGAGTCGGGCGGTACCTTGCGGTTAATCTGACTGGGCTCGAGGCGGCGATTCAATTGGCGGGAGGTCCGGCTGGTTCGCGGTGCTGCAGTTGCTGATGCTGCGAGGCGGTGCGGCGGCGGCTCCGGTGGAAGACGAGGCGGAGCAGCGGTGTCTTCTCTTCCTGCAGAAGCGGAACGCTGAGGCACGAACAGAGGAGAAACGACGGAGGCAAGGCAGTGCACTTACCGGAGTCCCTACGGTGGTCGGCGGACGGCGCAAGGCTCGGTGGCGGCGGTGGTAGGAAGGTCGGCAGTGGTGCGGCGCTGTGCTTGCTGATCTTCCGTCTTGCGAGAGCGAAGGGGAGTTGCAGCGTGCATGAGTTACGGTAGGAGAGGTAAGCGGCAGGTTAGGTTAGGATTAGGATTAGGTTAATTTTAATTAGGGTTAGGAATTGATTAAGTGGGCTGCTAATTGGGCTTTGTAGTGGCCCACACCCGGTCCGCTATGTGACTATAAATACGGATACGCAACTCGTTATTTGCGTGCGGAAATTTATAAAAATACGGAATTAAATTCCGTATTTTATAACTTATTATTATTCTTATTTTAACGTACGTAAATTATTTCCGATCATTTAATTTATCATTTTATGTGAATCTAGGTCACATAAAATAATAGAACTAAACTCGTTTTATTTTACTTATTTATTTATTTACGATTGTCGCATCGGACTTTGGTTAATTTCAATTTACCGGAACTTAAAATTTTAGGTTATTACACGTAATACTAGATATATATATGTACATATATATTGAATGTGAGCCAATAAATAATGGTCAACTGTGTCATGTGACGTTCTGATTTTTTTGACTTAGTGTTCTAAATTTATTAATAATGATAGGTCATGTCAATAGCATTGTATAGATGAAATACACTAAAACAAACTTGGTCATTTACTACTAGTATCCTACAATTCAAATATCTATCTAGTGGGTCATAAAAAATTTGGAATTTTGTACCTACTTTTTCTTTCGGTGCAACATGTGAACCTGTAAGCTATATATAGACCTTATATTGAACATCTAATAAAAACTTTTGGCTTCTTATGTTATTTTTTTCAATTTATATGTCACACCTATTTCATAATATATGATAAATTTAAAGTGCATCGTAGTCTAATGGGCCAAAGGAAGAATAATCAAAAGGTAGAAGTACTCAATACAAGAAATTTGTAACTTTTTTTTGTATTTATATAGGATTTGTTCAATGTTACCTTCCAGTTTTAACCAATGTAACCATGTAGTTTTGAATTTAGTGTGAAGAAGATGATGACATGGACTCTTGAAGATGGAAAACTAAGATAAGTTTTAATTCCTATAATGTAGCACATCTTTTTATATATTAAATTGGTTAAAATCGGGTTGTGTAACACCCCAAATTCGCAGGACTCGGAGTGCTACTGGGTTAGAGCCTCACAATGGGTCATAATCCTAGCCTGACAACAAGTTCACTAGATCTTACAAAAAGGAACAAATAAATAAAACATCCTTTATAAAACTGAAACATTTGGTGACATAATATATACAAAACCCCACAACAGAGTATAAAACAACATTAACGTATACAACATAACCCAAAAGCCCAACATCCTAGATGTACGGAAGTCCTCGGCTGATCACTCCTTTAGATCACTCTGCAGTCTTCCTAACTTGTAAAGGATCTACAACACGGTATGAAACCGTTAGCTAACAATTCATATATAAGATAATGCATAAACACATACACACATCAGAATACTATAAACACCAAACATACTATCACACATTTAGCCATTTAATTATCTTTATAACTTTATAAACCATATTTATAAATATGACACGAGAAGTATATCATTCTCGCCTCTAGGTACAATAGCCATCCTGGAGTGGCATCCGGCACACGCCCCCGTAGGCCATATGGAATGGGGAGGTGACGTATCCGGTCTGTATACCAAGATGGCATGACCATAGAAAACCTCCCGTACTCCCTCAAGATGAAAGGGAAAGATTATCACTGCCACTACAAGGGGGATAATCATATGTCGGTAATAATCAATATCGCATGCTATAATGCACATAACAATCACCACTCATGCATACATCCAATATAGAAATGCAGCTAAGTAAGTCCTATAGACTTACCTTAATCTCGGAATAATCTCAACCACGATCAAACCTCCACTTTCCGTAGGAATGCACTACCTTATAACAAGGCATAAAGAGGTATCAAACCTCCTATCTATCAAAGGGATCACACCTAGACCCAAGGGATCCATAAGGATCATAAACCTCGAATAACCTACTAAACCTTAAAGCCACATCAGGGCATATACCAACATGATACCATCCTCATATTCTCATATATAACCTCAAGCATGCCTCTAAACGAAGGCCTAAAGACAAGGAAGGAAGAGAAATTACCAACAATTTGTAAGTTTTGAGGAGAGGTGCACCCACGGGAAAGGATAGGCGCGGGGGCGGTGACACCCTTCAACCATAGGGGCGGTGTTATCAGGGCGCGAGGGTGGCCAAACAATAGATGGGCGATTCTCTACTTCTCTTCGGTGCTTTGTTCGATCTCTTCCTCTTCTAAGGTGCCAAAGGCATCCCAACACACACACAGACACACACACACAAACATATATACACACACACATATACACATCATCAACTCCTTGGAAAGCCAACACAAGATCATCTTGTGGGAATTCCATCTCTAAAGAAGAAGAAGGAAGAAAGAAAGGAGAAGGAAGAAATAAAGGAGAAGGAAGAAGGGGAACATACCACTGCACACAAAATCTCACACTTGGATCAAGATCAAAGAAGATCCACAAGAAGAAACCAAAAGAAGAAGAAAGGAAGAAGGACGTGAGGAGAAGAGGAGAAATGTGAATAGGGAAGATCTGGAGCAAAACCTCTCACAGAGGAGATAAACGAAACTTATATGAGAAGCAGGGAAAAGCAAGACGGAAAAAAGGCGGTGCCCACCCTATAAAACCGTGGGGGTGGGTCACCAGAGCCGCAGGGGAGGTGTAAGATCCCAGTTTTTACCTTCACCACCCCCGCGGTGAAGGAGGCCGCCCCTGCGACTGAGGCGATCTGCTCTTGCGGATGCGCTGCAGATCACGCCCGATCTATTTCTGTTTATTTTATCTTCCTTCCATAGATAGAACATCTATTAGCATGAAATATTGTGATATTTTAGGCACGTTTTCTAGATGTATTTCATCCATATTGGTGTTCATTGATAAAGCATTGAAGCATTTGTGAGCTAGTTTGTCTATATTGTCAATATAGAGGTCTACATAAGCTTTGTGTTGATTGTAGGCAAATAAGAGCTAAAACCGAACGGATTAAGAGAGAATGGAGATGATTGAGCATATCCAAGGATTGAGGACACCACAAAGGAACTAAGGAAGATGCTAGGATGAAGATTGGCACAAAACAAAGGAGATTTACGAGCAATCTATGTTCCACGCTCTAAAATACGGCCGTAATGAAGTCCACACTCTAAACCACGGCCGTGGAACTTTGGCAACCCAAGCGTGGAGCATTCCAGTGAGTTACACGGCCGTGGAAGTTGTGAAGCACCGTAATCAAAATTCCACGCTCTAAACCACGCTCTAAACCACGGGCGTGGAATCCTCTATGACCGTGATTTAGGCGATCTTTTAACGTACAAATTAAAGCCACGATCTTTTACACAATGGGCTGGACATTTATTCTATCTTGCCCTATAAAAGGACGGAAGGAGAGAGATTCCGTCACCTCTGCTTAGACCTTCGCTTACGCCTCCGCTTAGATCGCGCTTAGAGCATCATCGCTTGGAGATTTGCTTCCGCGCATTGAGGGTTTCATTGGACGTACGGAGATTACATCTTTTGTCCTTAGGTTTGATTAGAAGACGGATTGACATCCCGTTCTTTGTTCTTATCAAGGATTGTGATTGGTTTGTGTTATTCCGAATCTGCTATACATCATTACTTTTGTTTGTGGATTTGAGATTTATTAAAGGTTTTCGAAGGTTTTCATCTTTCATTCTTTTAAATCTTGAATTTGATATCATAATGACTGTTGTTGGCTAAAACCCTTTAGCAATTCTAAGGTGAAGGGTTAATAGTTGTGGCTTAGATGATGATAGATCGATCGTAAACAGATTGGACCCTGAGAGTTAGAGAGAATCGCCAACGAACCAGAATCACGGTGTGTTCTTGAGTTCCACGGCCGTGGAATCTCAAGATCCACCCGTAATTTCCCTAAGTTTACGAACCATGCTTTTACTTTAATCCAAAGTTAAAGATTTGCTTTAACTTAGTCTTGGCTTGCCTTTTCTAGGTGGTAGTGAAGCCTCAACAACCTCTACTTCGATTTCGAGTGTCACAACCTTAATCGGTTTAGTTAGTCTTGATCCTTGGATTACAAGTTTGGGTATTTGATATTAATTCTTGTCTTTAGATCCTTTCTATACTGAAGCCTCAACAACCTTTATAGAGAGTGTCTTTAGATAAGTCACATAAAGCCTTGGAACTTCACCGTACATTGCTTTGCATTAGTATACCTTTGCAACTCTTAAACTCTGTCCTTATATCTTTAGTATATCTTGAATCGATTGCCACAGCTGGATTCCTGGATCTTTAGGATTGTTGTTTTCCCAATATTTACAAAAGCTCTTACATTTACTTGCTTGACAATTCTATAATTGGATTTAACCCCCCAAATCCCTGTGTTCGATACTCTGGAATTCTTGCTTAACTATATCGATCCGTACACTGCGGGTTCGCTTGCTTGATTTCTAGTTTTATAAATTTAAGACTTATTTGCACGCACGCTAAGTGGCGAACAAGTTTTTGGCGCCGTTGCCGGAGATTTGGTCTAGGCCGAATTCGGTTATCGGTTGTCAAGCTTGGGAGCTTTTCCCTTGTTATTTGATATCTCTTCGAGTGTATGCGCAGGTCTAGGAACAACGAAGACCTCTTACCTCTTGATCAAGAGCTTGAGAGGACTTTGAGGAGAAAGCTTAAGGAAAGAAAGATGGCTGAAGAAAGAGAACGTGATTACCAAACGGAGTTGGCGGAAAAAGAAGCTCAACTCCAATGGAGTGAGAAGACTCGCAGGGAAGAAATGGATCGTCATCAAACGAAGGTTGATGATCTATCGGACATGATGTTTTAAATGAGGCTGGAAATAAACAACCTCAAGGAGAAAAAGAGAAGAAGGAGACCGGGAAGATCGGTTAGAGCCAACTCATCCAATGAGGATATCGACTCTTCCATGCCACCACTAGAGGAAATTGATCCAACGATCAATGGAAACCCGTTCTTTCCACGGCCAGCTGCCAATCGCCGTGTCCCAGCTAGAGGTGCGAGAGTCGAACGTGTGGATGAGGAGCCAAGAACTCTTGGCCAAAGGATGGATCCAACGTAGCAACCACGGCGTTTGGGTGTGAACTTTGATGCTGATGATGCACAAGGGTTTAGCTTCAACCCACAAGTTATTACCATTGTCCGCCAAAATCAATTTGGGGGAACAAGCGCTGAATCTCCACATCAACATCTACAAAATTTTGAGATCATGATGGAGACAATGGAGCCAAAGAATTCAACTACCAACAGCTATAAGCTCAAGCCTTTCTTCTTCTCCTTGAAGGGGAAAGCATTGTCTTGGTATCAAGCTATTCCAAGTGGGAAACTTGAAACATGGGAGGATCTTTCTTCGGAATTCCTCACTAAGTTCTTTCCGCCATCCAAAACGGTGGAGTTGAGAGGTAAGATTAATGTATTTTCTATGAGATCTAACGAAAGTTTGTTTCAATCTTCGGAAAGATTTCAGGATTTGCTATTGGATTGCCCACATCATGGCATATCCAAATTGGCGCTATTGGAGATATACTATAAGGGGCTGGATGTGGAGACACAATTCAAGCTCCAATCCCTTTCATGTGGTACATTCATGGACATGAGGGAAGATGACGCTTGGGACTTCATTGAGAAGCAAGCGCGGGTCATTGAGAAATATTCTCATCGGAAAGTGGAGGCGAATCAAGTGGAGCAAGGAGCAAAGCTATCACAAGCGGCTCAAACTCAAATCTTTTCTCTCAGCACGGAGATTAAAGAGTTGAAGGAAGCCATCAAAACCAACTTTCCGAAGCAAAAGGAACAAGATGTAGGTTATTTGGACAACAACAATAAACACAACGGGAATGAGAATACAAACCGCAACAACCGGAACAACAACCGGAATAATTGGAACAACAACAACAACACCCGGAACAACAATTGGAACAACAATAGGGGTTCAAACAACAACAATTGGCGTCCCAACCAACAAAATTCCGGCAATTCTTATTCCAATTCAGAAAATTCACTAACTCCACCTTCCTCTTCTTCCACTCCTTTGAAAAGCCAGGGGCAAACATCTAATGGTGGAAGTACTTCGGGGAAAGAGAAGCCCGATCCCATGTTGGAGACAATTTTGGGCAAGCTTCAAGGATTGGAGACTCGCATCATCAAAGTTGATGATCACATAACTAAGGTTGATAAAGCCCAAAAGGTTTTAGAAAACCAAATGTTTAGCCATGCGGAGGAAGTTCCTAGGAATCAAGGGAAACTTTCAGGAAAGACGGAGGACAACCCAAAAGGAAGGGTGATGGCAATCACAACTAGGAGCGAAGTAACAACTACCGACCCGCAACCTAAGTTTGTAGAAGTCCCCGTTGAGAAGGAGAAAGAAAAAGGGAAGGAGAAGGAAGATGTCTACGTTCCTCCTCCAGCTTACAAACCTCCCCTACCATTCCCGCAATCTAGAGCAAGAGCGCGTCTAGACAAACAATTCGGTAAGTTTATTGAACTCATGAGCAAACTGCATATTAATATACCTTTCATTGATGCAATTGTAGGTATGCCAGCTTATGGAAAGTTCCTAAAGGAGATCCTCTCTAACAAAAGAAAGCTAGAGGATTTTGGAGAGGTTAAGATGAGTTCGGATTCGTCGGATCTCATCAAAACAATGAAAGCGAAGATGCCCCCAAAGCTAAAGGATCCGGGGTCATTTTGTATTCCCATAGGAGTGGGAGATGTCACATATGATGCATTATGTGATTTGGGAGTAAGCGTGAGCATCATTCCGCTTGCCTTATGTAGGAAGGTCGATTTAGGCGATCCTAAACCGGTAAAGATGACGTTGTACATGGCGGATCGATCCATAACTCGCCCCGTTGGTATAGTTGAAGACGTCCCGGTCAAGCTAGGTAAGTTCTATGTTCCTATAGACTTTGTTGTGCTTGACATTCCTGCAGATAGTCCGGTCCTGATCATTCTCGGAAGACCGTTTCTTGCAACATCCGGCTGTATAGTCGATTGCAAGAATGCTAGACTCGCCTTTGACATAGGAGAAGAAAAGGTAGAGTTTGTTCTTTCCACTTTGGTGAAGGAACCAGCCTTCGATGAGGATATATTCAATATCCATGACGAAGAGCTATCTAGAGAGGAGGTAAGTTCTATTCTCTTCAAAGATCCCTTGCAAAAAGTTCTTTCTATGAGCATTATGGATATAGGGGAAGAAGAGGAGTGCAATGAGGCAATTGAGGCCTTAGAGACACAAAAAGAAGTGTATGAAGAAGAGTTCGAGAAACTCCACGATGAGGCAGAAAACATACGGATCCACGGTCAGACAGCCTATTCCACGGCCGTGGAATTCACCAACACAAACGTGGAGCATTCTAGTAAGTTACACGGCCGTGGAGGAAACAGAGGCACCGTATTTACTTTCCACGCCCAAAATCACGGCTGTGGAGAAGGCAGAGGTGCCGTAATTTTTGGTGAATCCGAAGGAAATTGTGCTTCTTCCACAACTTCTCTTGATTCTTCTCCAACACCTTCTACTTCCTTAGACACTTCTAAGGTACCATCGTCGACGAACCCTAAATCACGGTTTGTTCTTGAGTTCCATGGCCGTGGAGTCTCAAGATCTACCCGTAATTTCCCTTAAGTTTACGAACCTGTTTTTACTTTAATCAAAAGTTAAAGATTTGCTTTAACTTAGTTTAGGCTTGCCTTTTCTAGGTGGTAGTGAAGCCTCAACAACCTCTACCTCGATTGTGAGTGTCATAACCGTAATCGGCTAAGTTAGTCTTGATCCTTGGATTACAAGTTTGGGTATTTGACATTAATTCTTGCCTTTAGAACCTTTCTATATTGAAGCCTCAACAACCTGTATAGAGAGTGTCTTGTAGGTGAGTCATATAAGGTTTTTGGAAATTCACCGTACGATTACCTTACATTAGCATACCTTTGCATATCTCAACTCTGTCTTTATATCATTAGTATATCTTGAATCGATTGCCACAGCTTGATACTTGGATCTTTAGGATTGTTGTTTTCTCAATATTTGCAAAACTCTCATATTTACTCGCTTGATAATCTGCAATTGAATTTGTTCCCACCCAAATCCCTGTGTTCGATACTCTGGAATTCTTGCTTAACTACGTCGATCCGTACACTACGGGTTCGCTTGCTTGATTCTAGTTTTATAAATTTAAAACTTATTTGCACACATCTCTAGGGGCGAACAAGTTTTTGGCGCCGTTGCCGGGTGATAGCATGAATTATAGTCTATATTTTGGGGTTTGTTTGGACGTTTTATCTTTCATAATCTGCATGTTTGTATGTACATTATGTGATTTTACTACCATTTCATCTACCTTTGCGAGAATCGAGGTCTACACCTAGTTTCGTTGTAATTGCAGGTAATTTGGTACGTTTTGCATCAAAAAGGAGCAAAAGGAGTCATGAGTCATTTAGAGCTACATCCAGGAAGCATAGCCATGGATTAAAGATTTACTTTGGACCAGTTTTGAGATATTTCAAATTCAGTTGTGACTCACCTCGGTTGATCAGAATTTTCACCTCGACCGAGGTGATCCAGAGAGGCCGACTCGACCGAGGCGAACACCTAGGACGCGGCGAGAATATTTTATTCTTGGAGGAGATCTTTTAAATTTGGAAAGTGATCTTATATTTTTGGGCTTGGCTCCTGGAAGGAAGGAGATATGCAGAATCATATATTTTACCTATATTTATGGGAAAATATCTTTCTAAGATTTATTATCTTTGGAGGGTTATTTTCCTATAAAAAGGGTCGGATTTCCCATAATTCCGGCATCCGCTTACACCGGAAAGATCCGCTATCAGCACAAGAGAGTTATTACGCAACGGCAGCCTACTCCAAGTTGGGAGAGTTGAAGAACCTTTTTGAAGGTTGAAGGAAGATTGAAGTCCATAGCTTTTATAGCTTTATTGAAGGGTTTTGTAAGATTGTCTTCAATTCCCTCAATTGTTGTCTTGTCTTTTTGGATTGTTATCCAAGGAACGCTTTGTTGTGATATTTGATTCAGTTATTGAAGTCTTTTCATTAAATTCTTCTTTGTTCAAATATTCACCTTCTTCCCATATATTTTAATACTTTCATTATGATGATGAGTGGCTAATTTCCTTGTGTGATTCTAGGGTGATTGGCTGAAGGTTGTGGGAAAAACGATGATAGAATAATCTTAGATTCCAGTAGGATCCTGAAAGTTCGAGTCTTTAACCTTAACCCTAAGCATCTCGTTCAGTCGATGAACACCTCGGCCGGGGTGGAAACTGGCTGACCGAGGTGACTTATCTGATCCATAACTGAGAGTTAAGTGTTAGAGTTTGCCAAATCCTATTCTTATTACACCTTTCCTGGTTCAAAGCAAGCTTAGGATGAGACTTACCCGGTAATTCCTTAGTTTGTGTACCAACGATCATAAGTGTAGGTAATAAAGGTTTATCCTTTATTGGGGTTTGAGTGTGCTTCCATCCCATCTTTGTGAGTTAGCCTGAGACTTACCCGGTAAAGGTTGATTCTATTCCCTTAGATGGTGTGTTAGTTTGAGGTTATAGTTCTTTATCTTGATTCCTTGAGACTTACCCGGTAATAGGAGTTACGGTTTAGGATTAATGTGTAGTGAGACTTACCCGGTGATCTACTCCACTTTAGAAACACCTTCCCCACGCAAAAATCTCAGCTTTGTCCGCTTATCTATAGATCTTGAGTTGGAACCACAACTAGATGCTTTAATCCCTAGAATTGCATGTTTGCTTTATTGACTTCTTATTCATCTTTGATTGTGTTAATCGCTCTTGTGGTTAGTATTGACATAAGCACACCGTATTGACTTTGTTTCACCGAGTCCCTGTGATCGACCCCTGGAATTTTCTTGCTTTTACTACGATTGACCCGTACACTGCGGGTTCGCATCCTTGTTTTAAGCTTAAGTCTAGGGTTATAAATTTAAAGCTTGCACACACCGTTTGGAGCGAACAAGTTTTTGGCGCCGTTGCCGGGGACTTGGTCTAGACCGAGCCGGTTGCGGTTTGCTTTCGGGGCACTTGCCCCTGTTGCTACTAACTACTCTTTCTATGAGTTTTGTAGTTTTCAGGATTTCCGATGACTACATTTGATCCAGCCTGGATAGCAAGACAAAGTGCTAGGGCGGACCATTATGAGTACTTGGAGGAGAAGTACTCCTTCTATTGGTTCAGCAATGAATGGGAAAGAGAAGAGGTCATTCAGCGTGAACTTGCAAAGTGGGATGAGAAGAATGTCCCTAAAAACATTTATGAGCAACCTTTTGAAGACTCTCTCGAATCAAGATTGGAGAAGTTGATTAAGAAGGTGGAAGAGCTCAAGGAAAGCACCCTATCCTATGCTAAGCCGAAAGAGGAGCATAAGGAAGTGTTGCACGTTCCAAGCACCCCCCAGTCGAACCCAAAATTTCTCCTGAAACTTCTGAGGAAGAGGAGGATATGGAAGGTCTCGATCTGACTGTTGAGACCTCGGTCGAAGTGGAAGAGATCTCGGCCGAGATGGAAGAATCTGCAAAACTGGAAGCAGAAGATGCAGAGAACCTTGGTCAAATTACTGAGATTGTGACCAAGGTGGAAGAAAGATCAACTGAGTTGAGAGAGATTTCATGTGTTGGTTATCAACCTAACATGAAACCTGATCCGAGCTTTGGAGAACTTTACAAGGTAAGTTCTCTTGCTCCATTCGAAATCCCTATTAAAATTTCTGAATTTTTCAGGAAAGCACCGGAGAGTTGGAGGTCTCTTCCGAAAGAACCTCCAAAGATCAAGATGAAGTCTTCCTTGAAATTGTTGGAAGAAGAAGCTCCTCGGATCATGAGGAGTGGAGTTGGCAAGCACTACACCGCTAAGGCGATGAAGAGTCTCTTGTTCAAGTATGGGGTCCCTCGCGTGCTCAGGACCCTGTACCATCCCCAAGCTATAGATGGGGAAGCTGCTATAATTCTCGAGAAACTGTTTTCTCGATCAAGGAAAGGAAGGGACACGAGGATTGTCCCATTGAAGTGCAGGAAGTCTAGACGAATTCCGGTGAGAATCAAACTGTACAAGCTTGTACGTGAGAGATCTTACCATTTGCCGGTAAAGTTAGGAACCGGAACCTTCTTGGAAGATTTTTACGGATGTGATGAGCACTCCACGACATTCGAAGTGCATTGAGTAATCCCATGCCGTATGGTCCAGCTAGCGACCTTAAACCAAGCGCTTCTTGGGAGGCAACCCAAGGTATTGTTTTCTTCTCCCTTTTCTAGTTTAGTTTAGATAGTTGCTTTGTTTTTGTTTTCCTCTAGACAACAACCAGGTATTCCAAAAGGAAGGATCACAGTTCAGGAGCTACACTGGAAGAACAAAATTTCGAGAAGTTGAGGGAACGAGCTTTACTGAGATACATCTCGGGTACTGTCACAACACCTCGACCGAGATGTGCTTCGCCAACCGAGATGGTCTTATCTGGGAGCTATTTCTTACTTCTTCAAGCAGTTTAGCTATGTTCGGTGAGTATCCTGTCCTTAGACTTATTTTGACCCACTGGGACAGTGTGTCCCAAGTATGGGGTGTTTTATTTGACACTTATGTGATGTATGACTCTATTTGACCGGATATCTATATTTATGCTTCACTTTCGCTTCTATATGTTAATCTGAGATTACATACATGCATACAGGTTATTTGATTGAGAAAAACGTCAAAACTGAAAAAAAAAAAAAAAATTTTTTTTCAACCTCGACCGAGTCAGTATTGGCCAAACGAGGCGTTTCACCTCGGTTGAACCAAGAACACCTCGATCGAGGTGGGTTAACTGAGAGTTTTCGAAAACGATTTTTTGTGCTTCTTATCTGGATATGATCTCAGTGAAGATCTTGCTTACTAACTGGTTTTGAAATCTTTATGTGTTTGAAAGGTTTTATAATATGATTAAGTTGCTAAATGCTTTGTTTGAAATTATTAGCATGTTTAATACTTTGTTTTTATCCAAATTATGTTGAGTTTGAAGGTTGACACCGCAGGTTAAGTTCTCTCACTTTCTTCTTGGAAAGACCAAGGCAATTCATTCTCTTCTTCTTCTTCTTCTTGATCATGCTTAGCCCCTCATATACATTTTGCCTCTCTTTACCTATCCGGGAATTTGGAAGCAAGCGAAGTGGTGAAAGCAAGTTAAAGTTGAGAAGTGGCTGGAAGTGAAAGTGCTAGAAAGTAATTTTAGGTTTGGGGAAGTCAATCATGAAGATGAGTAACTCGGCACCATTCACATAGCCGGGTGTTTGTGTCTTGTCAAAGTCGGATTGAGCGATATTCCTAACGGGTCATGGTATGTGCATCAAGGGTTTGATGCATCTCGAGAAATTGATGATTGCAGATTTCCTAGGCTTCGGTTATTGTGCACCTCTGTCCATGCATCCCAAAAAGTAAAGTAAAAAGAAAAAGTGTGAGATAAGCAAAGCTTATTGGTGGAAGATGTTGCAAGTCAAAGTGGAAGTGAAGTTCATCCTTTTCCCGGATTCTAGCACCACATTACCTTACAAACATCCCTACCCTACACGTTTCTTGACCTTTCTTTTGGGAAGCCCTTGAGACCTTGAGCTTGTTGATTGACTTAGCGGTTTAAACTGGATTATACATGATTAATTTTGATAACTATGATTTATTATGCATTCTATGATTTTATGCAAAGATGAACAACTTTCCTATATTTATAAAATGTTTTGATCATATTGAGTTTTTTTTCCAGGAAGTATTCTCTTAGAGTGATCTATGATAGTTGCACACCATAAAATGTTTTTGAAAGACTTTTTCGTCGATTTTCTTGACTTATAATCCATTCTACCTTGTCTTCTATATGAGGAACTTGCTTGGGGACAAGCAAGGACTAAGTATGGGGTATTTTGATAGCATGAATTATAGTCTATATTTTGGGGTTTGTTTGGACGTTTTATCTTTCATAATCTGCATGTTTGTATGTACATTATGTGATTTTACTACCATTTCATCTACCTTTGCGAGAATCGAGGTCTACACCTAGTTTCGTTGTAATTGCAGGTAATTTGGTACGTTTTGCATCAAAAAGGAGCAAAAGGAGTCATGAGTCATTTAGAGCTACATCCAGGAAGCATAGCCATGGATTAAAGATTTACTTTGGACCAGTTTTGAGATATTTCACATTCAGTTGTGACTCACCTCGGTTGATCAGAGTTTTCACCTCGATCGAGGTGATCCAGAGAGGCCGACTCGACCGAGGCGAACACCTAGGACGCGGCGAGAATATTTTATTCTTGGAGGAGATCTTTTAAATTTGGAAAGTGATCTTATATTTTTGGGCTTGGCTCCTGGAAGGAAGGAGATATGCAGAATCATATATTTTACCTATATTTATGGGAAAATATCTTTCTAAGATTTATTATCTTTGGAGGGTTATTTTCCTATAAAAAGGGTCGGATTTCCCATAATTCCGGCATCCGCTTACACCGGAAAGATCCGCTATCAGCACAAGAGAGTTATTACGCAGCGGCAGCCTACTCCAAG
Organism: Fagopyrum homotropicum; assembly: GCA_033239125.1. Classification (NCBI taxonomy): domain Eukaryota; kingdom Viridiplantae; phylum Streptophyta; class Magnoliopsida; order Caryophyllales; family Polygonaceae; genus Fagopyrum; species Fagopyrum homotropicum. Next base: position 151,132,420 of record BSWB01000002.1, read on the forward strand.
TTGGGAGAGTTGAAGAACCTTTTTAAAGGTTGAAGGAAGATTGAAGTCCATAGCTTTTATAGCTTTATTGAAGGGTTTTGTAAGATTGTCTTCAATTCCCTCAATTGTTGTCTTGTCTTTTTGGATTGTTATCCAAGGAACGCTTTGTTGTGATATTTGATTCAGTTATTGAAGTCTTTTCATTAAATTCTTCTTTGTTCAAATATTCACCTTCTTCCCATATATTTTAATACTTTCATTATGATGATGAGTGGCTAATTTCCTTGTGTGATTCTAGGGTGATTGGCTGAAGGTTGTGGGAAAAACGATGATAGAATAATCTTAGATTCCAGTAGGATCCTGAAAGTTCGAGTCTTTAACCTTAACCCTAAGCATCTCGTTCAGTCGATGAACACCTCGGCCGGGGTGGAAACTGGCTGACCGAGGTGACTTATCTGATCCATAACTGAGAGTTAAGTGTTAGAGTTTGCCAAATCCTATTCTTATTACACCTTTCCTGGTTCAAAGCAAGCTTAGGATGAGACTTACCCGGTAATTCCTTAGTTTGTGTACCAACGATCATAAGTGTAGGTAATAAAGGTTTATCCTTTATTGGGGTTTGAGTGTGCTTCCATCCCATCTTTGTGAGTTAGCCTGAGACTTACCCGGTAAAGGTTGATTCTATTCCCTTAGATGGTGTGTTAGTTTGAGGTTATAGTTCTTTATCTTGATTCCTTGAGACTTACCCGGTAATAGGAGTTACGGTTTAGGATTAATATGTAGTGAGACTTACCCGGTGATCTACTCCACTTTAGAAACACCTTCCCCACGCAAAAATCTCAGCTTTGTCCGCTTATCTATAGATCTTGAGTTGGAACCACAACTAGATGCTTTAATCCCTAGAATTGCATGTTTGCTTTATTGACTTCTTATTCATCTTTGATTGTGTTAATCGCTCTTGTGGTTAGTATTGACATAAGCACACCGTATTGACTTTGTTTCACCGAGTCCCTGTGATCGACCCCTGGAATTTTCTAGCTTTTACTACGATTGACCCGTACACTGCGGGTTCGCATCCTTGTTTTAAGCTTAAGTCTAGGGTTATAAATTTAAAGCTTGCACACACCGTTTGGAGCGAACACCGGGGATTTGGTTTCGGCCGAATTCGGTAGCTGGTTGTCAAGCTTGGGAGCTTGCTCTCGTTATTTGATATTACTTTGAGTGCATGCGCAGGTCTAGGAACACCAAAGATCTCTTGCCTCTTGATCAAGAGCTAGAGAAAACTTTAAGGCAAAAGCGCAAGGAAAAGAAGATGGCCGAAGGACACGAACGTGATCTTCAAGCAGAGTTGGCGGAGAAGGAAGCTCAACTCCAATGGAATGAGACCCTCCGCCAGGATGAGATGGATCGTCATCAATCTCAAGTTAACAATCTACAAGACATGATCTTCCAGATGAGGGTAGAAATGAGTGACCTTAAGAATATGGGAAGCAAGAAATCCTCAAGGAAAGCATCAAGGTCTAGAAGAAAAAGTCACTCATCCGCTGATGATAGTGATTCTTCCATGCCACCGCTAGAGGAGATTGATCCCACGATCAATGTGAATCCTTTCCATCCACGGGGAGCTGCCAATCGTCGTGTTCCACCTAAGAATGCGAGGATCGAACGTATAGATGAAGAGCCAAGAACTCTTGGCCAGCGGATGGATCCAACACAACAACCAAGCCGTTTGGGCGTGAACTTTGATGCTGATGATGTGCAAGGGTTTAGCTTCAACCCTCAAGTTATTACTCTTGTTCGCCAAAACCAATTTGGCGGGACAAGCGCTGAATCTCCACACCAACACTTGCAGAACTTTGAGTGTATGATGGAGACAATGAGACCAAAGAGCGCTACTACCAACAGCTATAAGCTCAAACCTTTCTTCTTCTCCTTGAAGGGGAAAGCGTTATCTTGGTATCAAGCTCTTCCTAGTGGGAAACTAGACACGTGGGAAGACCTTTCCGCGGAGTTCCTCACCAAATTCTTTCCGCCATCCAAAACGGCGGAACTTAGAGGTAAGATTAATGCTTTTTCCATGAGATCTAACGAAAGTTTGTTTCAATCTTGGGAAAGGTTTCATGATTTACTCTTGGATTGCCCTCATCATGGCATATCCAAACTTGCCTTGCTGGAGATTTACTACAAGGGGTTAGATGCGGGAACGCAATTCAACCTCCAATCCCTCTCATGTGGAACATTCATGGACATGAGAGAAGATGACGCTTGGGACTTCATCGAGAAGCAAGCAAGAGTCATAGAGAAGTATTCCCACCGGAAAGTGGAGGGAAATCGTGTGGAGCAAGGAGCAAAGCTCACACACGAAGCTCAAAATCAGATTTTCTCCCTCAACAATGAGATCAAAGAGTTGAAGGAGGCTATCAAGACCAACTTCCCAAAGCAACAAGGGAAGGATGTTGGTTATTGGGCAACAACAATGGCGGCAACAACAATAACCGGAACAATAACGGGAATAACAATTGGAATGGAAACAACAACAACCGGAACAACGATTGGAACAACAATAGGGGTTCAAACAACAACAATTGGCGCTCCAATCAACAAAATTCCGGTAACTCTTATCCTTCCAATTCTAATTCACTAACTCCACCTTCCTCTTCCTCTACTCCTTTGAAAAGCCAGGGGCAAACATCAAATGGAGGAAACACTTCGGGAAAGGAGAAGCCCGATCCCATATTGGAAACAATTTTGGGAAAGCTTCAAGGGTTGGAGAACCGCCTCATCAAGGTTGATGATCAAGTTTCTAAGGTTGACAAAGCTCAAAAAGTTTTGGAAAACCAAATGTTCAACCATGCGGAGGAAGTTCCTAGGAATCAAGGGAAGCTTCCAGGAAAGACGGAGGACAACCCTAAGGGAAGGGTGATGGCGATTACAACTAGGAGCAGAGTGACTACCACCGATCCACAGCCTACGTTCGTTGAAGTCCCCGTAGAGAAGGACAAGGAGAAGGGGAAGGAGAAGGGAGATGTCTATGTTCCTCCTCCAGCTTACAAACCTCCCCTACCATTCCCTCAATCTAGAGCGCGAGCGCGCCTAGACAAACAATTCGGTAAGTTCATAGAACTCATGAGCAAGCTGCATATTAATATACCATTTATTGATGCTATTGTAGGTATGCCGGCTTATGGCAAGTTCTTGAAGGAGCTCCTCTCCAACAAGAGGAAGCTAGAGGACTTCGGTGAGGTCAAGATGAGTTCGGATTCTTCGGATCTCATCAAGACCATAAAAGAGAAAATGTCCCCAAAGCTGAAGGATCCGGGGTCATTTTGCATTCCAATTGGAGTGGGAGATGTCACATATGACGCTTTATGTGACTTAGGAGCAAGTGTGAGCATCATACCACTTGCATTGTGTAGGAAGATCGGTTTAGGTGACCCTAAACCAGTGAAGATGACGTTATACATGGCGGATCGATCCATCACTCGCCCCGTCGGTATTGTAGAAGACGTCCCGGTCAAGCTAGGTAAATTCTTTGTTCCCATTGATTTTGTCGTGCTTGACATTCCTGCAGATAGTCCGGTCCCGTTCATACTCGGAAGACCGTTTCTTGCAACTTCCGGCTGCATAGTCGATTGCAAGAATGGTAGACTCGCTTTTGATATAGGAGAAGAGAAAGTAGAGTTCGTTCTTTCCACTCTAGTGAAGGATCCAATCTTTGATGAGGACATTTACGATATCCAAGATGAAGAAGGTTTGTCTAGAGAGGAGGTAAATGCGATTCTCTTTAACGATCCATTACAAAAAGTTATCACTATGAGTCTAACCAATGTAGGGGAAGATGAAGAGTGCAATGAGGCAATTGAAGCCTTAGAAGCACAAGAAGAGATGCATGAAGAGGAGTTTGAGAAACTCCACGATGAGGCTGAGAATGTCAAAATCCACGGTCATACCCTATATTCCACGACCGTGGATTCCACAACCAAAATCATGCCTCATTCCAGGGGATTATACGGTCGTGGAGAAGATGTGACAACCGTATTTCCCTTCCACGCCCTAAACCACGGCCGTGGAGGACAAGATCCACCCGTAATTTTGGCCGTGGAAGAGAGTGATCGAGACATTTCTTCAACTTCTTCTGATTCTTCTCCAACACACTCAACACCCTTAGAAACTTCTAAGGAGACGTCGGATGCTTCTCAAGGATCGTTGGAAGCTCCGAAAGCAATGGAACTCAAACCACTTCCTACTCATCTAAGGTACGCTTTTCTAGGATCTAATTCTACCTTCCCGGTTATTGTTAGTTCCGATCTAAGCATAGATGAACATGAACAGCTCATGATTGTCCTTAAGAAACATAGGAAAGCTATAGGCTATACTATTGAGGACTTAGTAGGAATTAAACCCTCCCTATGCATGCATAAGATACTAATGGAGGAAGACTTTAGAACTTCGAGACAACCTCAAAGGTGGTTGAATCCGACCATGAAGGAGGTTGTCAAGAAGGAAATTCTTAAACTTCTTGATGCAGGTATCATCTATCCTATCTCCGATAGTAAGTGGGTGAGCCCAGTTCAAGTAGTTCCGAAGAAGGGAGGAATGACGGTCATCACCAACAAGAACGACGAACTCATTCCTACCCGAACCGTGACTGGATGGTGGATGTGCATAAACTACCGCAAGCTCAACAACGCAATGCGGAAGGATCATTTCCCATTGCCATTCATTGATCAAATGCTTGAAAGGTTAGCGCAACATTCACATTTTTGCTACCTTGACGGCTATAGTGGTTTCTTTCAGATTCCGATACATCCGGACGATCAGGAGAAGACCACATTCACGTGCCCGTGGGGTACGTTTGCTTATAGGAGAATGCCGTTCGGGCTTTGCAACGCCCCAACCACCTTTCAACGGTGCATGATGGCCATCTTCTCCGAATACATAGAGGAAATCATGGAAGTCTTCATGGACGACTTCTCCGTATACGGTTCCTCTTTTAACGATTGCCTTTCTAACCTTTCTCTTGTTTTGCAAAGGTGTGAAGACACTAACCTAGTGCTTAATTGGGAGAAGTGTCAATTCATGGTTAAGGAGGGAATCGTATTAGGCCACTTAGTCTCTAGTAGAGGGATAGAGGTAGACAAAGCTAAGATAGAGACCATAGAGAAACTTCCTCCCCCAATTTCGGTGAAAGGGATAAGAAGTTTCCTAGGACATGCTGGATTTTATAGACGTTTCATTAAGGACTTTTCTAAGATATCAAAACCTCTCACTAATCTATTGATGAAGGATGCAGTTTTTGAGTTTTCGCAGGAATGTTTGGATGCGTTTGACACCATTCGGCAAGCTCTAATTTCAGCACCTATTATCCAACCTCCGGATTGGACTCTTCCCTTTGAGATTATGTGCGACGCTAGTGACGTAGCTATTGGAGCTGTTCTTGGACAACGAAAGAAAGGGCGAACCCATGCCATATACTATGCTAGCAGGACGCTAGACGAAGCGCAGCTCAACTACGCCACTACCGAAAAGGAGTTTTTAGCCATTGTCTATGCTATTGACAAGTTTCGCTCTTATCTTGTAGGTGCAAAGGTGATTGTCTACACGGATCATGCTGCGATCCGGTACCTCCTTGCGAAGAAAGATGCGAAGCCAAGGCTAATTAGATGGATTCTTCTCCTACAAGAATTCGATCTTGAGATCCGCGACAAGAAAGGTTCAGAAAATTCTGTTGCGGATCATTTGAGTCGCCTAACACATCTAGAAGACGACCATTTTCCCATCGACGACTCCTTCCCGGACGAACACTTACACCTTATTGAGGAGTGCATCGATGTGATCTCCAAAGGTAACGAGCCATGGTTTGCCGATTTTGTTAACTATTTGGTTTGCCAGGAGATACCGCCCGGACTATCCTACGCACAAAGGAAGAAGTTCTTTAAGGACGTCCGGGAATACTATTGGAACGAGCCTCTCCTCTTCAAGAGAGGTCCGGATGGCATCATTCGGCGATGTGTGCCGGAAGATGAGATGCAAAGTGTCATCCGTCATTGTCATTCACTACCTTGTGGAGGACACGCTAGTTCGAACAAGACTAGCGCAAAGGTATTGCAATCTGGATTCTATTGGCCTACTTTGTTTAGAGATGTGCAATCCTTTGTTTTTTGCTGCGATGCTTGTCAAAGAACAGGCAATATCTCTAGGAGGAATGAGATGCCCCTCAACAACATCCAAGAGGTGGAGATTTTCGACGTTTGGGGAGTCGATTTCATGGGACCATTCCCATCCTCTTGTGGAAACCAATACATACTATTGGTGGTGGATTACGTTTCTAGATGGGTGGAAGCAATTGCCTCTCCCACCAATGATGCCATGGTGGTGGTTAAGTTCTTCAACAAGACCATCTTCCCGCGATTTGGGACGCCAAGGACGATCATTAGTGATGGAGGTTCTCACTTCATAGCCCGTCGCTTTGAAGCTCTTCTAGCTAAGTATGGGGTTACTCACAAGATCGCTACCCCTTACCATCCACAAACAAGTGGACAAGTTGAGATCTCGAATAGGGAGATCAAAGGAATTCTAGAGAAGACGGTTTCAAGGACGAGGAAGGATTGGTCTTTGAAACTTGACGATGCATTGTGGGCATACCGGACTGCATACAAGACTCCCATAGGAACCACACCATACAACCTTGTGTATGGGAAGTATTGTCACTTGCCGGTAGAATTGGAGCACAAAGCGTTTTGGGCTATCAAGTGGTTGAACTTCAGCATGAAAGAAGCGGGAGAGAAGCGTCTCCTAGACATCAATGAGCTGGATGAACTCCGCTTGAACGCTTATGAAAACGCTAAGATCTATAAGGAGAGAGCAAAGCGTTGGCATGATAAGCATATCATTCCAAAGGACTTCAAAGAAGGAGATCAAGTTCTCCTCTTCAATTCAAGGCTTCGTCTCTTTCCAGGTAAGCTTAAATCTCGTTGGACCGGACCTTTTCTAATTAAGCGTATTTTCCCCCATGGTGCAGTTGAAGTATGGGGTGAAGCGAGCGGAACTTTTAAGGTGAATGGCCAACGACTCAAGAAGTATACGCCGAAACTCCAAGCTGAGGAGTTTGCGCCTACCGCACTCGAATAAGTGCTGAGAATGGTCTAGCTACGGACCTTAAACAAAGCGCTTCTTGGGAGGCAACCCAAGGTATTGCATTTTTGCTTTTGCTTTCGATTCATAGATTAGCTTAGTATAGACGTTTTTGCTTTGTTTTTGCCTCGATTTCTTCCGGTATGTTCGTGTTTTTGGATGTAGGAACAATGGAAAAGGAAAAGAGGAGGATGATGTTGAAGAAAAGTGACGAAATTTGGACTTTGGAGCTTTATAGAGAGTTCCACGGCCTAAACCACGGCCGTGACAGCTACAGTACCCGTAATTTCCAAAAGCCTTTGAAAAATCACCAAAAACACGGTTCCGTACACTTCCACGGCCGTGGAACACCCCGACAGACCGTGATTTTCAAAATTTCGCCTGCGACTATATAAGCCACACTCTTCACAAATTCATCCCAAAAACCCCTCTTTCCACGACCTAATTGCCGAAAATCCACGACCCTCTCTCAAATCTTCGTTTCCTAATCGTTTTCAACAATTCTTCTTCCTAAACCGAAACAAATTCAACCACAAACAAGATCCAAGCGACGAATCGAGCGGAAATTCACCAACAAACCCGCATTTCGGATTTTTCAATCCGAAAAAGAGGTTTTCTTCTCCCTTCTTGATTCTTGCCGATTTGGTTGTTTTTGTTAGAGATTTTTAGGAAGAACTGATTGAGATTGGAGGAAATTAGACTAGGACTGCCTGTTGTGGAGATTGATTGCTGATTTGCTGAGATTCGTGAACTTCTGAGACGAATCACGGTCTTTGGGAAATTACGGCCGTGGTTTTCTGAAGAACAGACCGTAATTTTGAGCAGAATGGATTTTGTGAGAAGAGTTTCGGGGAGGATAAAAGAGAAGAAGAATGAGCAGAATAAGAAGAGGAAGGGTAATCCCTCCTCCTCCTCATCCTCTAGGGCACCACCACCCTCTTCACCTTCACCTCCATCCTCACCTTCACCTCCATCCTCACCTCCTCACCCTAGAGTCCCGACCATTAGGGCTGTTCATTCCCGGATATCCGATCCGTTCGGATATCCGGAATTATTTTTTTGTAAAACTGGTAACCGTATCCGATCCGAAAATTGTCGGATATCCGGTTTCGGATATCCGAATGGAGCGGATATCCGAAATCGGATATCCAAATTATCCGATTACATTCAATTTTTTTTAATGAATTTTTATATCATTTAAAATGAAACTTATTATTGTTGTTTTTAACAAAAATTGTCCTGTTTTGCTGCTCAATTGCATACTCTGCGTATTTGGTTGAACAAAAACACATTTTTAAGATGGAAAGTGATAAATAATTCAACTTAAACACACCAATTAAGCTAATAATAAAAATTAATTAAATCTACTCTGAAAATACACCAAAGTTGTCATTCTTCTGTAAACATTGTGATGAACGTTGGTTGGCTACTGAGTTTCATCTCTTCAAACATTTTTCTGCAAACACCCACAAATCAATTTTACTCAGTTGATGAATGATCATAAACAACCTAAGTTAAACGAGCACCCACAACTTTAGACAAATTAACAAGAACAAAATTGAAAATAACCACAAAAGAAAAGGGCAACTTACATCCTTAATGGGTTGAAGAGATAAAAGAAGAATCACCATAGAAGACACCATTATAGATCTGCAAGAATGACGAGTTGACGGTTGTCGCCAATAGCAGGATGGGTGTTGGAACCATAATCGTTTCGGATAATCGAGATGGAGATAGGAGAGAAAGAGAGTTGTCCTGTGACGGATAAGAGAGAAGTAGGCGGAAGTAGCCTTGAAGCCCTTTATTCTCGGAGCGATGCGGCGGAGTTGTGAAAATGAAAGTGAGAATGAGAAGGGGAGGCCACGGCGCCACGCAGGTTACATATTAGGGTTTTATTTTCTTAATAAAAAAATGTTTAGAATATTTTGGTTTAGTTGAGATTCGAACCAAAGACCTCATTAAAAATACACTTCCACTCCCACCAACTCAGCTGGTGCATCATAATGTGATTATTTTTATACATACTTAACATATTCTCGGATATCGGATATCCGGGTATAAAAAAAACATGATCCGTATCCGATCCGCATATCCGAAAATTTTAAACGGATCGGAGCGGATACGGATAGATTTCCGTCGGATCGTTAAAACTCGGATATTTTCGAGTCGGATAATCGGATTATTGGCGGATCGGATTTTTTTTGAACACCCCTACCGACCATACACGACGATCATCTCGATGCACTCGAGAGGATCAAGGAGAGGGCAGTGATTGGCCCTAGATACTTGTTGTTGGAGGATCTGGTTCCTCTCAACATTGTTGATGACCTTACTTGGCTCTTGGATAGAGCCGGACTAGTTGTCTTCTCGGCTATCCGAGAAGACGCATATGAGGAGATTACACGAGAGGTTGTGACATCCTTTGAGCACAGCCACGTAGATAGGACCGTCTCTTTCCGTCTTATGGAGAGAGACTACCATTTGAGCATCCGTGAATTTGGGACCATTTTTGGGTTTCATGAGACCTTTAATGGTCGATTTCCGAGTGGCGTTTACGCCAAGGACTTTTGGGAGGAGGTGGTTATGATTTACGCTAGCGAGGACCGCTGGCAGCCCGCTGACACCAAGGCTAGGTTGATGTACCACCTAGCCTTGAAGATAGCCCACCGTGTTCTTTCGGAGTGTCTCTTTCCTAGGACGGAGACGCCCCAAAAGATCAAGACGGATGAGCTGTTCTTGCTTTACTCCATGCTTTATGGACGCCGGGCTGATTGTGCCACTCTCTTGGCTGCTACGATGAGCAAGCTCAAGAACAAGAAGAAGGGCAACATAGGATATGGTGGGATAGTTACCCACATTGCTAGGAGTTTTGGTGTCGACTTTTCTGCTTGCACTCGCATACCGGCCGTACCTTTAGGGCTACATGCTTTCATGGTTAGGGGTCTCATTTTCCCCACACATAGAGGTCCGCCTTATGCGGGCATGCCTTGGGAGAGTAGGACGGGTAGGGGTATAGAGTGGCTACCGGAGTACTCCATTATGGCTGGACGCCATAATTGGAAGGAGACGTTCGCTGCGATGCATGCGAACAGGATAACAGCTCCCCCTTATGTCCCACCACCGGTTGTTGAGGAGGAGGATATGGGAGATCAGTTTGAGAGTGGAGGAGGAGCCGAGCAGGAGTTTGACACGTTTCCGGATCAGCCGGAGGCGGCCCCAGATGTACCTAGACGCTCTCCACGACCAGCTAGAGCCTCAGGCTCGTCTTCTCGCCGCGCTAGCGTGAGTGAGAGACCTACGTGGATGACCACACCTCCCACATGGTATGGCGTTCCCTCTCCTTGGTCCACCGAGCAGCCAGCAGCACCTCCACCAGCACCAGCACCATCCGACGCTCCAGCATGGTATAGTCAGGCCCCGGGATGGTACGAGCAGATGCCGGATTGGGCTACCGGACTTTCAGAGAGAGTAGGAGCATTGGAGATCCGAGCCGATGCTAGAGACGGACGCTTAGACGACCTTGACCACATGATGAGGGACGTCTACCGCCAGCAGTTTGGGCGGTTCTATGATCCTAGCTTCTCTCCATTCCCGCCTCCGCCAGCACCGCAGTGATTTGATGACCGATCGTTCGCTTTAGACATTCCGCCACCACTTTGTGAGTTTCTTTTTCTTTTCTTCTTTTCTTTCTTTCTTTTTGAACATTAGGGATAATGTTCGTCCTAAGTATGGGGTGGGATGTACTAAAAGTTTGTAATAACTCTTACTCGCTATGCTTGCTTCTATTCGAGACTATTTGCATGTTCATTATATTGTTGCACGTTTCATTATCGCATTGCATGAAAAAGAACTTGAAAAACCCATAAAAATTGAAAAATTTTGAAAATTTTGTGCTTCTAATGAATTGAGATGATTTCTATGATAATCACTACTTGTGAATTGAGTTTGATGACAATTGCATGCTTAAAAGAATAGTGAATTGAAAAGAATTTGAATGAATGAATTTTACCTCTTTTGCAAGTTTCATAATGTGATAAATGTTACCTAAATCATGTTGAGAAATTGAAGTTGAAATCACACTATAAGTTCTTATACTTCTTGTTTAGATGATTAAGGCAATTCGATTTTTCTTTCTTCTTTCCTTGATCATTTTAGCTCCTCATTGAAATATTAGCCTCCTTTACCTATCCGGGAACTTGGAAAAGTGAATGAAAAAAGGCATGTTTGATGTGGGAGGGCCATGAGAGCAATTATTTGCAATCAAAAGAATAGAAAGAAATTCTAGGTTTGGGGAAGTCAATCATGATGATGAGTAACTCGGCACCATTCACATAGCCGGGTGTTTGTGTCTTGCCAAAGTCGGATTGAGCGATATTCCTAGCGGATTATGGTATGTGCGTTAAGGGTTTGAGGCATCTCATAAAAATTGAGAAACACCAATCTCCTAGGCTTCGGTTTTTGTGCACCTCTGTCCATAAATCCAAAAGTAAAGTCGAAAAATGAAAAGAAGAGAGCGAAGCTCTAAGTTGAAGTGTTGCGGAAACCGCAAAAGAAGAAGAAGGGTAGTTGTCCACTTTCCCGGATTTATGCACCACATTCCTTAAAGTTTCCTTCCCCTTCCACATTCTAGACCTCTTCTTTGAAAGTCCTTAAGATCAAAAGAAAGTTATATGACTTGGTGATCTAGATTGAAGTTTCTTATGATTGATTTTGATAATGTTTGAAGGTTATGATGCTTGTTTAGAAGTTTAATTGATTCATGAGTTTCTTTCCTTTTTACTCTTTGATTAAGTGTATGAAAGTCTTATAAACGATTGAAGCAAGGTTTGAGAATGATCTATTCTTTAGAAGGCACATTCCTCCAAAAGAAGTATTGCTTTGAGAAGGTACACATATTTCATCCTAACTCTTGTTTAAAGCTTTTTGAAAGACCTTGCTTAGGGACAAGCAAGTGTTAAGTATGGGGTTAATTGTTAGCATGAAATATTGTGATATTTTAGGCACATTTTCTAAGTATATTTGATTCATATTGATAGTCTTTGATTGAGCTTTGTTGCATATGTGAGCTAGTATTACCTATATTGTCGATATGGATGTCTACACTAGCTTTATGTTGATTATAGGTGATTGAGAGTCATTTCCGAACGGAATCGAGTAAAGAAGAGTTAATTGAGTATGTCCATGGATTGAGGGCATTCTTAGGAGCAAATTGGAGTTCAGCTTGAGGAATGCACGAGGCTAGGGAAGAATCACGTTCTTGTCCTAAACCACGCTCTAAAATACAGCCGTACTACAAACCACGTTTAGTTCCACGGCCGTGGAAGTATGCAAAGAGAGGCGTGATGCATTCCAGTAACTATTACGGTCGTGGAACATATGGCCCAAACCGTGACACATTCCACGCTCTAAATTACGGTCGTGGAAACTTCCACGACCGTGATCTTGGCGATCTTTTTCGCCACATTTTGAAGCTACGATCTTTTGAAGATTGGGCCGGGCCGATATTTTATCTTGCCCTATAAAAAGACGGACGAAGCAAGATTCCGTCATCTTCGCTTAGGGATTTTTGGGCAATCCACGCTTCATCTTTGCTTAGGGATTTTTGGGCAATCCACGCTTCATCTTCGCTTAGGGATTTTTGGGCAATCCACGCTTCATCTTCGCTTAGGGATTTTTGGGCAATCCACGCTTCATCTCCGCTTAGAGAATTTTATCGACGCATTAGCCATCGCTTGGAAGCATTGACATCTCGTAGGAGATCGAAGTTCGCGTTTGGGAATTGCCCTAATCTCGCACTTTTGGTGGAGATTGCTGTTGAAATATCCGTATTGGCGGAAGATCAGAGTTTTTGGAAGATTGTTGCAAGAAGATTTCTCTTCTTGTTTAGGTTTGATTTGGAAGACGGATTGACATCCCGTTCTTCCTTCTTTCCTAAGATTGTGATTGTTTGCTTTATTCTGAATCTATTGATAACATTCTCTCTTGGTTGTGACTTTGAGATTGGTTCGAAGATTATTGAAAGTTTTCGGAAGTTTTCATCTTTCTATCTTTTAATTCTTGAATTTGATATCAACATGACTGTTATTGGCTAAAAACTTTTAACAATTCTAAGGTGAAGGGTTGATAGTTGTGGCTTAGATGATGATAGATCGATCGTAAACAGATTAGACCCTGAGAGTTAGAGAGAATCGTCGACGAACCCTAAATCACGGTTTGTTCTTGAGTTCCACGGCCGTGGAGTCTCAAGATCTACCCGTAATTTCCCTTAAGTTTACGAACCTGTTTTTACTTTAATCCAAAGTTAAAGATTTGCTTTAACTTAGTTTAGGCTTGCCTTTTCTAGGTGGTAGTGAAGCCTCAACAACCTCTACCTCGATTGTGAGTGTCATAACCGTAATCCACTAAGTTAGTCTTGATCCTTGGATTACAAGTTTGGGTATTTGACATTAATTCTTGCCTTTAGAACCTTTCTATATTGAAGCCTCAACAACCTGTATAGAGAGTGTCTTGTAGGTGAGTCATATAAGGTTTTTGGAACTTCACCGTACGATTACCTTACATTAGCATACCTTTGCATATCTCAACTCTGTCTTTATATCATTAGTATATCTTGAATCGATTGCCACAGCTTGATACTTGGATCTTTAGGATTGTTGTTTTCCCAATATTTGCAAAACTCTCATATTTACTCGCTTGATAATCTGCAATTGAATTTGTTCCCACCCAAATTCCTGTGTTCGATACTTTGGAATTCTTGCTTAACTACGTCGATCCGTACACTGCGGGTTCGCTTGCTTGATTCTAGTTTTATAAATTTAAAACTTATTTGCACACATCTCTAGGGGCGAACACTTGCTCTTGTGTTACAAAGGTGTGAAGATACTAACCTAGTTCTTAATTGGGCGAAGTGTCAATTTATGGTGAAAGAAGGCATTGTATTAGGACACTTAATCTCTAGTAGAGGGATTGAGGCAGATAAAGCTAAGATAGAGACAATAGAAAAGCTTCCTCCCCCAACTTCGGTGAAAGGGATAAGAAGTTTTCTAGGACATGCTGGATTTTATAGGCGTTTCATAAAGGATTTCTCTAAGATATCAAAGCCGCTTACTAATCTATTGATGAAGGATGCAGTTTTTGATTTTTCGCATGAATGCTTAGATGCGTTTAATATGATTCGGGAAGCTCTAATTTCAGCCCCAATTATCCAACCTCCGGATTGGAATCTCCCCTTTAAGGTTATGTGTGACGCAAGTGACGTAGCTATAGGAGCTTTCCTTGGGCAAAAGAAAGAAGGACGAACCCACGCTATCTACTACGCTAGCAAAACGCTAGATGAGGCGCAGCTCAACTACGCCACTACCGAAAAGGAATTCTTAGCTATTGTATATGCAATTGACAAATTTGGCTCTTATCTTGTAGGTGGAAAGGTGATTGTATACATGGATCATGCTGCGATCCGGTATCTCCTTGCAAAGAAGGATGCGAAACCAAGGCTAATTAGATGGATTCTTCTCCTACAAGAATTCGATCTAGAGATCCGCGACAAGAAGGGTTCGGAAAATTCTGTTGCGGATCATTTGAGTCGTCTAACACATCTAGAGGACGACCACCTACCTATAGATGACTCCTTTCCGGACGAGCATTTACATATCATAGAGGAGTGCATCGACGTGATCACCAAAGGTAACGAACCATGGTTTGCTGATTTTGTTAACTGTTAGCATGAAATATTGTGATATTTTAGGCACGTTTTCTAAGTGTATTTCATCCATATTGGTGTTCATTGATAAAGCATTGAAGCAATTATGAGTTAGTTTATCTATATTGTCGATATAGAGGTCTACATAAGCTTTGTGTTGATTGTAGGCAATTAAGAGCTAAAACCTAGCGAATCAAGGGAGAATAGAGATGGATTGAGCATGTCCGAGGATTGAGGACATCATAAGGAAGCTAAGGAAGATGCTAGGATGAAGAATGGCACAAAACAAAGGAGAATTACGAGCACTCGACGTTCCACGCTCTAAAATACGGCCGTACTAGAGTCCACGCTCTAAACCACGGCCGTGGAACTTTGGCAACACAAGCGTGGAGCATTCCAGAGGGTTACACGGCCGTGGATGTTGTGAAGTGTTCGCCCCTAGAGGTGTGTGCAAATAAGTTTTAAATTTATAAAACTAGAATCAAGCAGCGAACCCGCAGTGTACGGATCGATATAGTTAAGCAAGAATTCCAGAGTATCGAACACAGGGATTTGGGGGGTTAAATCCAGTTGTAGGTTATCAAGCGAGTAAATGTAAGAGCTTTTCGAATTATTGGGAAAACAACAATCCTAAAGATCCAGGTATCCAGCTGTGGCAATCGATTCAAGATATACTTAATGATGTAAAGACAGAGTTGAGATATGCAAAGGTATACTAATGTAAGGTAATCGTACGGTGAAGTTCCAAAAACCTTATATAACTCACCTACAAGGCACTCTCTACACAGGTTGTTGAGGCTCAATATAGAAGGATTCTAGAGACGAGAATTAGGGTCAAGTACCCAAACTTATAACCCAAGGATCAAGACTAACTTAACCGATTGAGGTTGTGACACTCATAATCGAGGTAGAGGTTGTTGAGGCTTCACTACCACCTAGAAAAGACAAGTCTAAACTAAGCTAAAGCAAATCTTTAACTTTAGATTAAAGTAAAAGCAGGTTCGTAGACTTAAGGGAAATCACGGTTAGTTCTTGAGGTTCCACGGCCGTGGAATCAAGAACAGACCGTAATTTAGGGTTGTCGGTGAGTCTCTCTTACTCTCAGGGTCTAATCTGTTTGCGATCGATCTATCATCATCTAAGCCACAACTATCAACCCTTCGCCTTAGAATTGTTAAGGGTTTTTAGCCAATAACAGTCATGTTGATATCAATTCAAGAATTAAAAGATAAAAAGATGAAAACTTTCAAGAACTTTCAATAATCTTCAATTCAATCTCAAAGTCACAAAGAGAACAAGCAATGTCAAAAGATTCAAAGTAAAACAAACAATCACCACCTTAGGAAAGAAGAGAAAACGGGATGTCAATCCGTTTTCCAAATCAAACCTAAACAAGAAGAGAGATCTCCTTGCAAAATCTTCCAAGAACTTCGATCTTCCGCCAATCCGGAGATCTCAACAGCAATCTCCACCAAAAGTGCGAGATTAGAGGAATTGCCAAACACGAACTTCGATCTCCCAAAGAGATGTCAATGATTCCAAGCAAGCTAAGCGAAGTGTAAGCGTGTGTAAACGATGATGAATGAGGGTAAGCGGGGCTAAGCGAGAGTGTCGGATTCTTGCTTCGTCCGTCTTTTTATAGTGCAGGGTAGAATGTCGGCCCGGCCCAATCTTTAAAAGATCGTGGCTTCAAAGTGTGGCGAAAAGATTTGCCAAGATCACGGTCGTGGAAGTGTTCCACGACCGTAATTTAGAGCGTGGAAACAAATACGGTTTGCACCATATGTTCCACGGCCGTGTAATCCTCTGGAATGAACATGAATTTCTGACTCTAAATCCACGGTCGTGGAATTGAACGTGGAACGTGATACGGTCGTAATTTAGAGCGTGTTTTAGGGCAAGAACGTGATTCTTCCCTAAACTCGTGCATTCCTCAAGCTAAAACTCCAATTTGCTTCCAAAGAATGTCCTCAATCCATGGACATATCAACTCAACTCTCCTTTGCTCGATTCCGTTCGGAAATAGCTCCAAATCACCTATAATCAACATAGAACTAGTGTAGACATCCATATTGACAATATAGGTAATACTAGTTCACATATGCACAAAGTTCAATCAAAGACTATCAATATGAATCAAATACGTTTAGAAAACGTGCCTAAAATATCACAATATTTCATGCTAACATGAAGCACCGTGATGAATTTCCACGCTCTAAACCACGCTCTAAACCACGGGCGTGGAATCCCAAGGAACCGTGATTTAGACAATCTTTTAACGTACAATTTGAAGCCATGATCATTTACACAATGGGCTGGACACATATTTTATCTTACCCTATAAAAGGACGGAAAGAGAGAGATTCCGTCACCTTCGCTTACGCTTGTGCTTAGACTTCGCCTACGCTCATTACACGTGCCTAGGGTTCCAAGTTGGACGTGTGGAGATTGCTATTTCGCAACGGAGATTTGCGAAGACTTGGAGATTTGGAAGTTACGCTTTGTCCTTAGGTTTGATTACAAGGCGGATTGACATCCCGTTCTTCGTTCTTATCAAGGATTGTGATCGGTTTGTGTTATTGTGAATCTGATATACATCATTACTTTGTTTGTGGATTTGAGATTGGTTTGAGATTCATTAAAGGTTTTCGAAGGTTTTCATCTTTCATTCTTTTAAATCTTGAATTTGATATCATAATGACTGTTGTTGGCTAAAACCCTTTAGCAATTCTAAGGTGAAGGGTTGATAGTTGTGGCTTAGATGATGATAGATCGATCGTAAACAGATTGGACCCTGAGAGTTAGAGAGAATCGCCGACGAACCAAAATCACGGTGTGTTCTTGAGTTCCACGGCCGTGGAATCTCAAGATCCACCCGTAATTTCCCTTAGTTTACGAACCTTGCTTTTACTTTAATCCAAAGTTAAAGATTTGCTTTAACTTAGTCTTGGCTTGCCTTTTCTAGGTGGTAGTGAAGCCTCAACAACCTCTACCTCAATTCCAAGTGTCACAACCTTAATCGGTTTAGTTAGTCTTGATCCTTGGATTACAAGTTTGGGTATTTGACATTAATTCTTATCTTTAGATCCTTTCTATACTGAAGCCTCAACAACCTTTATAGAGAGTGTCTTTAGTTAATTCACATAAAGCCTTGTACATTGCTTTGCATTAGTATACCTTTGCAACTCTTAAACTCTGTCCTTATATCTTTAGTATATCTTGAATCGATTGCCACAGCTGGATTCCTGGATCTTCAGGATTGTTGTTTTCCCAATATTTACAAAGCTTCTTACATTTACTTGCTTGACAATTCTATAATTGGATTTAACCCCCCAAATCCCTGTGTTCGATACTCTAGAATTCTTGCTTAACTACGTCGATCCGTACACTGCGGGTTCGCTTGCTTGATTTCTAGTTTTATAAATTTAAAGCTTATTTGCACGCACGCTAAGTGGCGAACAAGTTTTTGGCGCCGTTGCCGGGGATTTGGTCTAGGCCGAATTCGGTTATCGGTTGTCAAGCTTGGGAGCTTTGCTCTTGTTATTTAATATCTCTTTTGAGTGTTCTTGCAGGTTTGTGTTCTTAGGTATATACAAAGTTCTTGTTCCGGCAACGGAACAGAGTTTCGCCAAAGAACAAGTTTTTTGCGCCGTTGCCGGGGATTTGGTCTAGGCTGAATTCGGTTATCGGTTGTCGAGCTTGGGAGCTTTTCCCTTGTTATTTGATATATCTTCGAGTGTATGCGCAGGTCTAGAAACAACGAAGACCTCTTACCTCTTGATCAAGAGCTTGCGAGGACTTTGAGGAGAAAACTTAAGGAAAGAAAAATGGCTGAAGAAAGAGATCGTGATTACCAAACGGAGTTAGCGGAAAAGGAAGCTCAACTCCAATGGAGTGAGAAGACTCGTAGGGAAGAGATGGATCGTCATCAAACGAAGGTTGATGATCTATCGGACATGATGTTCCAAATGAGGTTGGAAATAAACAACCTCAAGGAGAAAAAGAGAAGAAGGAGACCGGGAAGATCGGTTAGAGCCAACTCATCCAATGAGGATAGCGACTCTTCCATGCCACCACTAGAGGAAATTGATCCAACGATCAATGTGAATCCGTTCTTTCCACGGCCAGCTTCCAATCGCCGTGTTCCGGTTAGAGGTGCGAGGGTCGAACGTGTAGATGAGGAGCCAAGAACTCTTGGCAAAAGGATGGATCCAACGCAGCAACCACGCCATTTAGGTGTGAACTTTGATGCTGATGATGCACAAGGGTTTAGCTTCAACCCTCAAGTTATTACCATTGTTCGCCAAAATCAATTTGGTGGAACAAGCGCTGAATCTCCACATCAACATCTACAAAATTTTGAGATCATGATGGAGATAATGAAGCCAAAGAATGCAACTACCAACAGCTATAAGCTCAAGCCTTTCTTCTTCTCATTGAAGGGGAAAGCATTGTCTTGGTATCAAGCTCTTCCAAGTGGGAAACTTGAGGCATGGGAGGATCTTTCTTCGGAATTCCTCACTAAGTTCTTTCCGCCATCTAAAACGGCGGAGTTAAGAGGTAAGATTAATGCATTTTCAATGAGATCTAACGAAAGTTTGTTTCAATCTTGGGAAAGATTTCAGGATTTGCTATTGGATTGCCCACATCATGGCATATCCAAATTGGCGCTATTGGAGATATACTATAAGGGGCTGGATGTGGAGACACAATTCAAGCTCCAATCCCTTTCATGTGGTACATTCATGGACATGAGGGAAGATGACGCTTGAGACTTCATTGAGAAGCAAGCGCGGGTTATTGAGAAGTATTCTCATCGGAAAGTGGAGGCGAATCATGTAGATCAAGGAGCAAAGCTATCACAAGCAGCTCAAACTCAAATCTTTTCTCTCAATACGGAGATTAAAGAGTTGAAGGAAGCCATCAAAACCAACTTTCCGAAGCAAAAGGAGCAAGATGTGGGTTATTTAGGCAACAACAATAACCACAACGGGAATGAGAATACAAACCGCAACAACCGGAACAATTGGAACAACAACAACAACAACCGGAACAACAATTGGAACAACAATAGGGGTTCAAACAACAACAATTGGCGTCCCAACCAACAAAATTCCAGTAATTCTTATTCCAATTCAGGAAATTCAAAGTTATAACACATTATGGTACAAAAACTCGGCACCATTCACATAATCGGGTGTTTGTGCCTTGCCAAAGTCGGATAAACCGAATGTCCTAACGAGCCTTGGTATGTGTGCCCGGTGTGAGGCACCTCAGAAAAATCCCGAGGTCCGCTAATCACCGAGGTTTCGGCTTTTGTACACCAATGCCATTGTCTCAAAAATAAGTGAAAGAAAATGAAAAAGAAAAAAAGAAAAAAAAAGAGAGAGAAAAGAAGGGGGAAAAAAATAATACACTTTGGTGGATGAAGTATAAATGTGAAGTTGTGGTTGTTTAATTCCTTTCCCGGATTTGCACCACATGACCCTAGAAAATTCCCACCTTATCATCACGTTTCTTGGCTTCTTCTTTCCTAAGTCCTTAAGACCTATTTGCTTATGTGTATGACTTAGTGATCTAGATTGGATATTCTCATGATCATCTTGACTTCTTCATTTTAACCTTTCATGCATGCTTTCGACTTAAGTATGATTGTCTTTCCGTGCCTTCATTCATATAATACATGATTGCTTGTTCATTGCCATGAAACATGACTATGAAGGTGATCCATCTTTAGAAGCACAATCCCAAAAAGATTTTATGTTTTTACGCATTCCTAAATCATGCCATCTCGTAGCCTATAGTTGATCCTTTCTCGGGGACGAGCAAGTGGCAAGTGAGGGGTATTTTGATGACATGATTTATGACGTTAGTTTAGGCATTCATTTAGATAGTTTTTCCCGTTATTCATGCATGGTTTGACATTAGTTCATGACGTTTACGCTTAATTCATGCATATTGTCGAAATAGACGTCTACACGAACTTTTGTCGGTTTTGTAGGTATTTTGGGGAGCTTTTGGAGCTTAATCGATACATTCGAGGATCATTCCTCGTGATGGCACACTTCTGGACTCATTAAGCAGCAAGCTAGGAGCAAAAGAAAACACAAAAGACCTTGTTGGTGCATGCCTTGCACCAACTCATGACTTGGTGATCCAAAGAGGGTTGAACAGAGAGAACCACAGCCCTGAGGCCAAAATATCGACCGTGGTTTTGGCAGTGGTTTCTTCTGGACCACTTCGACACGTGCCCCACGATCTCTTTGTCCGACCCTTGCTTTTTGGTGGAGTATTTAAGTGGACTTGCAGGCTGATTTGAGGATCTTCTTCCCTTTTTGGACCCTTATCCTCTAGCATCTTCCCCAACACTCTTCCATTGTAGCTTCTCTTCCAAGCACCCTTGTGGGTGTTCTTGGAAGAGATTAGTGTAGATTTTAGTTTTCAGGTGAGATTTGAGTGGTTTTGAGTGAGGTTTCCATTGTTGACACCTTGGAGCTGCATCTTGGACCCTTTGTAAGACTTGGTAATTTCTAGTCTAGCTTTATAATGTCTTTTCTTTGGTTCATTCTTCATTATCTAGATATAACTTGCAAGCATGCTCTATTTATGATGTTTGATCTTGAAATGTATGTTGTTGGCTGAATAGATGTGACTCTAGGGTGAAGGAATGATGTTTATGCTTTGGACTATGATTGTATAGACTTCCATGTTAGCTTAGGATGGATTTCAGTTCGAAACCTAACCCCTGATAGAAGCACAACCTGTTCATCCAAAATCTAGACCGTGGTTTTGGCCGTGGTTTT
The DNA here is from genome assembly GCA_033239125.1 of Fagopyrum homotropicum. NCBI lineage: Eukaryota > Viridiplantae > Streptophyta > Magnoliopsida > Caryophyllales > Polygonaceae > Fagopyrum > Fagopyrum homotropicum. The sequence goes on from BSWB01000002.1 coordinate 151,154,035, forward strand.
CTCTATTGTGCTTGTATTGATGAATCTGAATGTTAGGATGAAGATGTGTTGAAACCCTAGTGTTTGTTGAGCCTAACCTAGCTTAGGGTGACCTAATGTTAGTGACCAAAGGTATTTCTATGGTCGTCTATACCCAATCAAAAGTAAATCCCGACTTAGCACTAAGAACAAGTATAGTGATTAAGTAAGGGTCGAACCCAAGAGAGTTAAGGTGTTTTAGATGCAATTATCGATTATAATGACAAGTGACACAAAGGGGGGGAGGGTTTGGTTGAATTGATGCACAAAAACTTATGAAAACGATTAATGCGACAAGTAAGACAATAATGGATGAATCTACACTAGGTTGATTCTAAGCATGCAATTGCTACTTTGGTGAGTTCCTTTTACAAGTTTCCAAGTAATCTCCCGTCTCGATCGTATATATGTGTTGAGCCAACCGGCATCAACACAACTTAACCTATTAAAGTTCCGTAAACCTACAAGAACAAATAACATATTAGCTTTCAAACAAAGACTAAGGGATATAAAGAGAAGATTAAAACCGTTAAAATTATCTTTATATTTGTGTTCCTTTTCTTTAAGTAATCACAACCCGTTATTACTTAAAGTTGCTACTAGATTAAAGACCCGAACCCGGAACCTATTAATCCTAGTTGTTTGCATGCACTTTAGAACCTAAGGTGATCAACCTCAAGCAATAATAAACATGCAATTAGACAATGGAGATCAAGGAAACACAAAGCATTACTGAATGAAAACTTATATTAAGAAGAACTTACAACCAAAGCAACAAAGCAGTTTCAAACCAACCCAATGTAGCAAGGGAGTTAACAACTCATTACAATGGAAAGCTCAAGTCTAAAATGGATTTTGTGAGGAAAAACATGGATGATTCTAACAATCAGCCATGGACTATTTATACTACAAAAGACACTTAATTAGGAGTAAATAGCCGGCCTAAAACAACCACCTTAAATGCCATAAAGGTGGTGTAAACAGCCGGAGTAAAACTTCTGGCGTTAAACCGTAGGGGCGGCCTTCAGGAACCGTAGGGGCGGTTTAGGCAGAATCGGTTGATCTTCTTCAAGACCGCTAGGGCGGCTACACAACTCCGTTGGGGCGGATCTTTAATGCACTTCAACGTTTGACCTTTCGCCTTCTTGACGTTTCTGATGTTAAGCCGCCGGGGCGTCCCTATGTCGACGCAGGGGCATCGACACAGCCTCTTCGTCTTCCAGCTCCCTGGTTGGAGCGCAGGCAGGGGCGCAGTGGCAGGCGCAAGGGAGCTGGTCTTCATATCTTCAGGGCAGGTCACCGCAGGGGCGCCAAGGAGTGGCGCAGGGGCGGCGACACACTTCATGGCCGGTGCTGGTGAAGGCGTAGGGAGCGTTCTGATAACACGATTTATGACTTAGTTTTAGCGTAACATTTAGATAGATTTCTCACTCACTCATGCATGGTCTAGCACTAGTTCACGACGTTTTGCACTCAATTCATGTATTTTGCCGCGATAGACGTCTACACGGACTTGTGCGTGTTTTATAGGTATTTCGGGAGATTTTGGAGCAAAAACGATACGTTTGAGGATCGTTCATCTAGATGACACACCCTCGGACTCATTAGGACACAAGCTAAAGGCTAAGGAGGACTCATGGAGCCTTGCCAACACAAGCCATGCACCAAATCACAGCTTAATGATCCAAGGCGAAGTTTCTGCACAGAATCACGGTTCTCTGACACTCCACGGCCGTGGAATCACCCGTGGATTTTGCCAGATTCTTGTGACAGCTGTGCCACGACTCTCATGGCCAACTCATGCAAGTTTGTTATAAAAGTGGTCCTTCATGGGCTGTGAGAGATATCCTGGAGCAACTCTCCATTATCCATGACTCTCTAACAAAAGATATTCTCTCAACAAGAAGTCTTTCTAGGAAGGAAAGTGTCAAAGAGGAAGAAGAAGAGCTCCATTGAAGAGGAGGAGAAGAACACACATCATTACCACACTTAATAGTTTTGTATTGAAGAATTCCGGATTCTATTTCTAAGAGTTGTATGAATCATTGAACCTTCTTTTGGAAGGATTGTGAGTTACTCTAATTCTAATTTCAGCTTGGTTTCGTTTTAAGTTCACTTGTTCATCTCTTTTTCTTTCATCATTTGCAATGGATGTTATGATTTTATGTTTGTTTGTTTCGATTTCTATTATGAACGTTGTAGGCTAAATTGATGAGGTTCTAGGGTAAGGAAAGGATGGTTATGGCTAGGGCTATGATAGGATGGACTTAGATTTACCTTTGGATGACTTGTGTGTATGAACGTAGCTGCTGTTAGAAATCACGGGTAGTTCTTGTCTGACCACGGCCGTAGTTTAGGTAGAACAAACCGTGATTTTCCCTGGCCCGATGGATCTTATCTTAGATCTATAGAATGTTGAAATCCTAAGTGTTTGTTGAGTTTAATCTACCCTAGGGTGACCTAGTGTTAGTAACTAAGTGTTAGGAGAGACTTACCCGGTAATCCTTACTCTTAGATTCCAAAGATAACAACCCTTAGGTAGTGGTGAGCCTAATAAGCCGCCATTGGATTAGGTGTGCTAGGATAGTTGTTTAGGACTTCCCTTTCCAAGACTTACCCGGTAAGGATAGGTTAGATCCCTAGCTAACAATCCGGTTTGTGTAGAATTCCTATCCCTAGGTTCTTAGAGACTTACCCGGTGATGAGACCTTAGGAGTGGACTAGTTGGACCATGAGACCTACCCGGTAATTGATCCCAATCTAGAAACGCTTAATCCCAACATATCATAGTTAATCCAAGAAATGAATAGATAACTTGAGTCCTATGCCATAACCGGAACTTCCAACCCCTAGAATCCGTCTTTTCTTTCCTTGATCATTATCTTGTTTAGCTTGTTTATTTGTGTTGATTCTTAGTTTAGTTTGATTGTTTACTTTGCATGAATTGTGATCTTTGATTGATCACCAAAAACCAACTAAAAACATTTGAGATTTTCATTTTCTTTATTTCTTCTTTTCTTTCAACCTAGATCCTTACTAAACTCAATCACAAATCGAATCAATTTCACCTTAGTCTTTGTGTTCGACCTTGGAATACTAACCCTTCTACAAACGTCCCGTACACTGCGGGTTTCGCTAGGTAGTTAGGATTTAGTTCGAGTTATAAATTTAAAACCCATTTGCGCATCACGATCTTAGCGTAACAAGTTTTTTGCGACGTTGCCGGGGACTAGGTCTAGATTGAGTCTATTTTGTGATTGATTATTAGTGTAGATCTTTCTTGTTGCTTTTGATCTCTTTTTGGTTTGTGTCTTTGCTTTTCAGGACATCTATTACTCTTTAGGTGTATGCGAAGATCTCGTGGCAAGGATTTAGCTCCATTCGATCCCGAACCGGAGAAAACCCTTAGATCTAGATCCAAGAACATCCGAAAAGAGAAAGAGATGGCCGGTAGAAATCTTCAAGCTGAGTTGGATGAAGCCTTAGAGCAAATAAGGCTAAGAGATGAGCTCTTGGAGGAAGAAAGGAGACTTGCCAATGAGAGGCAAGAGAAAACTAGGAGGGAGATTGATGAGATTAGGCAAGCCCTTGTTCAAGGAGAGCTTAATCGCCGACAACCTCCACCTCCTCCACCACAACCGCAGCCGGCGGCTAATGTTAGGGTTGTGCCCATTGCCATTGAAGAACCACAAACCCTAGGGAGACGTATGGATCCGGCACAAAGAGCACACCGTCGGGGTGTGAACTTAGGAGATCTCGCAGCCCACAACTATGAGCTCCGCCCTCAAGTTCTACAAATGATCCGGCATAATCAATTTGGAGGGATGGAAGGAGAGTCTCCTCATCAACATTTGATGAATTATGAGATCTTGATGGAGACTCTTAGACCGCCAAGATTGGAGAGCAACAACCATAAGCTTAGGGCTTTTTCCTTCTCTCTTAAGGATAAAGCCTTATCTTGGTATCAATCTATTCCACAAGGGCGAGTTGGTACTTGGGAGGAGATGACAACCGAGTTTTTGACTAAGTTCTTCCCACCTTCCAAGACTACCGAGTTAAGAGGGAAGATCAATGCCTTCGTGATGAAGGATAGAGAGAGTTTATTCAAGTCTTGGGAGAGGTTCAAAGATCTTCTCCTTGATTGTCCACACCATGGCATACCAAAAATTGAGCTATTGGAGATCTACTTCAAAGGACTCGATGAAGATAGCCAATTCAAGCTCCAATCTCTTTCCGGTGGGACATTTATGGAGAAGCATGTGGATGAAGCTTGGGAGTTTGTGGAGAAGCAAGCTCTAGTGATTGAGAAGTACTCCCATAGGAAGAGTGAAGGAAGAAAAGCGGGAGCATATGAGGTGAGTGAAGTCACCATGAGCAATTTCAAGCTTGACGCCATCAACAACGAGTTGAAGTCCTTGAGGGAGTTGTGTGCTACAACTTTAAAGAACCAAGCAACTCCTCAAGTGCTTCCACAAGCCAACTTGTCTTCCAAGGAGGAGGATGTGAATTATATGGGAAGGGGAAACTTCAACAATTACCAAGGCCCAAGGAGTTTTAACAACAACCGGCAATTCAACAATTACCGGCCCAACCACAACCATCCCGGATTTTCTTACTCTAATCCGGATGGAGCCTTGAACCCTTCCTCCTCCACAAGCACAACACCACCATCAAGAGCTTCACAAGAACCTCCACCCGGATTTACTCAACCCCCAAAGGATAGAACCGAAATAATGTTTGAGCAATTGCTTGGAAGGTTGAGTGGTCTTGAGAGCACGGTGACTTCAATCTCTAAAGCTCAAAAAGTTTTGGAAGCACAAGTGTTCCAAAAAGCGGGTGAAGCCCATAGAGATCCGGGAAAGCTTCCCGGAAGGACCGAAGACAACCCAAGAGGACAACTGTTGGCTATTACAACGAGGAGCGGGTTGAGTATGAAAGATCCTTTGCCCAAGGACAATGCTAAGGGAAAGCAAGTAGTGGTAGAAGAGGGAAAGTTGCAAGAAGATGGAGGCAAGAGCAAGGATGTAGAGCCAACCTATGTGGCACCGCCTCCATACAAGCCACCACTACCGTTCCCACAATCAAGAGCAAGAGCTCGTTTGGACAATAACTTTGGTAAGTTCCTTGAACTAATGTCCAAATTACATATTAACATTCCGTTCATGGATGCCATTTTAGGAATGCCGGCATATGGCAAGTTTTTGAAGGAAATACTCTCCAACAAAAGGAAGTTGGAGGAGTATGGAGAGATAATAATGACCAAGAGATCCTCGGAATTGATCCAAACAATGAAGGAGGAGATGCCTCCCAAGCTAAGAGATCTAGGCTCTTTTTGTGTCCCAATTGGAGTGGGAGATGTGAAGTACGAGGCCCTTTGTGATCTTGGGGCGAGTGTAAGCATCATACCGCTTGCACTTTGTAACAAGGTTGGGCTAGGAGAGCCGAAACCGGTCAAGATGACCCTCTATATGGCGGATCGTTCTATCACTCATCCGGTTGGGATCTTAGAAGACATCCCGGTGCAACTAGGAGGATTCTATGTGCCGATTGATTTTGTAGTCTTGGACATTCCGGCGGACTATCCGGTTCCCATCATCTTAGGAAGACCCTTCCTAGCCACCTCCGGATGCCTAGTGGATTGCAAGAATGGAACTCTCTCCTTCAACATTGGAGAAGAGAACGTCAAGTTCAAGTTGTCCACAATGACGAAAGGGCCAGCCCTTGATGAGGATGTCTTCAACATAGTCGAGCAAGAGGAATCTAGGGAAGTTGTGAGCTCGATCTTGATCAAGGATCCCTTGGAGAAGGTTCTTACCTTAAGTATGATGGAGGAAGGTGTTGAGGAGGCTTGCAATGGAGAGATCAAGGCCTTGGAAGCATTGGAAGAGGAGCCAAGAGTTGGATTTGAAAGCCACGAAGAGGTGTTGAACAGCTGCAAGTTCCATGGTCGAGATTTATGTTCCACGGCCGTCAAACTTTCTGGACAACTCCGGGAAGCAAGCTTAGCAAGAACCACGGCCGTGGAAGTTGAGCAAACCGTGATTCCAGCCGTGGTTTTCCCTGGACCAGTCCTTGATGATGGTCAAGCTTTTAGGAGCCATGAGGAGTCTTCATTTGCTTTGGATTCATCTCATCCAACCTTATTTGGATCATCTTCAACCGATAAAGGTCCTCCTTCACTTGAACTTAAACCCCTCCCCTCTCATTTGAAGTATGCATTTCTTGGTGAAAACTCTACATATCTTGTGATTGTTAATGCATGCTTAAGTGATGATGAACTTGCTAAGTTGTTGCATGAACTAACATTGCATAGGAAAGCCATTGGCTACACTATTGATGATTTGGTTGGCATTAAGCCTTCTTTGTGCATGCATAAGATAATGATGGAAGATAACCACAAACCCTCTATTGAACATCAAAGGAGATTGAATCCTATAATGAAGGAGGTAGTCAAAAAGGAAATCATTAAGTTGCTAGATGCGGGAATTATCTACCCTATCTCGGATAGTAAGTGGGTTAGTCCCGTTCATGTAGTTCCTAAGAAGGGTGGGATGACCGTAGTAACTAATGAGAACAATGAACTAATCCCGACTAGGACGGTTACGGGGTGGAGGATGTGCATTGATTATAGGAAACTGAACATGGCCTCTAGGAAAGATCACTTCCCTCTTCCCTTCATTGGCCAAATGCTAGAAAGGTTAGCTCAACACTCTCATTTTTGCTATCTAGATGGCTATAGTGGATTCTTCCAAATCCCTATCCACCCCGATGACCAAGAGAAAACAACCTTTACATGTCCATGGGGTACTTTTGCATATAGGAGAATGCCATTTGGGTTGTGTAATGCACCCGCCACCTTCCAAAGGTGTATGATGGCTATCTTTTCGGAATACATAGAAAATATCATGGAAGTGTTTATGGATGATTTCTCTGTTTATGGTTCTTCCTTTGATAATTGCTTGGCTAACTTGTCATTAGTATTGCAAAGATGTGAGGAGACAAATCTTGTCTTGAATTGGGAAAAATGCCACTTCATGGTAAGTGAAGGCATTGTGTTAGGACACTTGGTGTCTAACCGTGGCATTGAGGTTGATAGGGCCAAAATTGAAACGATAGAGAAGTTGCCGCCACCTACCTCGGTGAAGGGGGTAAGGAGTTTCTTAGGGCATGCCGGTTTTTACCGGAGGTTTATTCAAGATTTCTCTAAAATTTCTAAGCCTCTCACTAACCTACTAATGAAGGATGTTGATTTTGTCTTTTCCAAAGATTGTCTTGAGGCTTTTTGAGGTTGAAGAACGCCTTGATCTCCGCACCTATCATGCAACCTCCGGATTGGAGTCTACCATTTGAGATCATGTGCGATGCAAGCGATGTAGCCGTAGGGGCTGTTTTGGGGCAAAGGAAAGAAGGGCGCACTCATGCTATTTATTATGCTAGCAAGACGCTAGATGATGCCCAGCTCAATTATGCTACCACCGAGAAGGAGTTGTTGGCGGTGGTGTATGCATTTGAGAAGTTCCGCTCATACCTTGTTGGAGCGAAGGTCATAGTTTATACGGATCATGCTGCGATCCGTTATCTACTTACAAAGAAGGATGCCAAACCAAGGTTGATTCGGTGGATCCTTCTTCTTCAAGAGTTTGATTTGGAAATACGAGATAAGAAGGGATCCGAGAACTCCGTGGCGGATCACCTTAGTAGATTGCCTCCATTAGAACTTGGAAGAGATGACATTCCAATTGATGACTCATTCCGAGATGAGCAATTGCAAATGGTGGAGGAATGCTTGTTCCAAGTGTCTAGAGGAAATGAGCCATGGTATGCCGACATTGTGAACTACTTAGTGTGTGAGGAAGTGCCTCCCGGATTGACATATGCACAAAGAAAGAAGTTCTTCAACGATGTGAGGCATTACTATTGGAGTGAGCCACTCTTGTTCAAGAAAGGCCCGGATGGAATGTTTAGAAGATGCATACCGGAAGATGAAGTAGAGAGTGTGATCCAGCATTGTCACTCCTTACCATGTGGAGGCCATGCTAGCTCACACAAGACGTGTGCAAAGGTATTGCAATCCGGTTTTTATTGGCCTAACTTGTTTAAAGATGTGCAAGGTTTTATAGCGGCATGTGATGCTTGCCAAAGGACGGGCAACATCTCAAGGAGGAATGAAATGCCCTTGAACAACATCCAAGAAGTCAAAATATTTGATGTGTGGGGTGTGGACTTCATGGGACCCTTCCCTTCTTCATGTGGCAATCTCTTCATCCTATTGGCGGTGGACTATGTGTCAAGATGGGTGGAGGCAATCGCCTCTCCTACAAATGATGCCAAGGTGGTGGTGCGGTTCTTCAACCGGGTGATCTTCCCTAGGTTTGGAACACCAAGGGTGATCATTAGTGATGGAGGAAAGCACTTCACCAATAGGAATTTTGGGGCGCTTTTGGCTAAGTATGGGGTGACTCACAAGGTGGAAACACCTTACCATCCCCAAACTAGTGGTCAAGTGGAGATCTCCAACCGGGAGATCAAGGCCATCCTTGAGAAGACGGTGTCTAGGACTAGAAAGGATTGGGCTATGAGGCTCAATGATGCCTTATGGGCATATAGAACCGCCTTCAAGACACCGATTGGCACCACTCCATACAAGTTGGTCTATGGCAAGTCTTTCCACCTTCCGGTAGAGATGGAGCATAGAGCTTATTGGGCCATTAAGTGGCTAAATTTTGATCTCAAGGCGGCGGGAGAAAAGAGATTGCTTGAATTGAATGCCCTCGAGGAGATCCGGTTGGACGCTTATGAGAATGCCCGGATTTACAAGGAGAGAACCAAAAGATGGCATGACAAGAGGATCATCCCCAAGGAGTTGAGTGAAGGAGATCTTGTCCTTCTCTTCAACTCAAGGCTAAGGCTCTTTCCCAGAAAGCTCAAATCAAGATGGACCGGGCCATATGTGGTGAAGAAGATCTTTTCCCATGGAGCCATTGAGATAGGAGGGGAACATTGTGGGAACTTTAAGGTGAATGGGCACCGGTTGAAGAAGTATATTCCGGGAGCCCCGGTGGACATGATTGCCCCACTTCACCTTGAATAGACGCCCCCGAGTTTGGTCAAGCTAATGACCTTAAAGAAGCGCTTGGTGGGAGGCAACCCATTGGTAACATTTTTCCTTTCTTGATTTGCTTTTGTTTCTAGATTTTTCTATCTTTGTGTGTGTGCTAGAACATTAGTGGCATTGGAAGCCTTGCTTGACATAGGAATGATGATGATGAACCCCTCATCAATTATGGGTGGAGCGGACGCGGAACTTGGACGGCTAGCAGTGCCTAGCGCGGGTCCCGAAGCTTTGATGGATGCTTAAGAGCTCTCTACCATGGTTGATAGGATCATCAAACATAAATTCGCTATTGAACAATCCCGAATACCATAGCAAACAATTTTTACATTGTGAGAACCTTCTTTCACTCTCTTTACTTGTATACCACATTGGGGACAATGTGCTTCTAAGTATGGGGTGGGGTTTGCATGATCCTTTGCATGATGAGCATCTAGGATAGTTTAAAATCTTCACATGTCTTGCATTGTACATACTTAAATCGAAAATACCATAAAAATCAGAAAATTTTAAAAAATTTTGTGCTTTCTAGGCTTGGATATGACCCTAATGATGAATCTCGTCTTGTGAATTGGCTATGGATGGCCTCATGTGTTAGGATTAATGAACGCATATGTGGACTTGAAGTACTTCTCTTGAAATTCTATGAATGATTTGTGACCATGATGTTTGCCTAGAAAGGATTGAGTAGTGAAAATTGAAATTACATGATAGTTCTTGCATACCATCTAGGAATGAATGAGGCAATTCATCTTTCTCTACTTCTCATCTTAATCATGATTGCTTGAGCACCTCAATCGAGATAAATTTGACCTCTTTTAACCCATCCGGGAATAGGAGCATGCTAGTGTGTTGATGTGTGTGAAAAGCAAGTGTTAAGTGAAGTTGTTGATGAAAAGAATATCATGCATAAAATGCTGAATTTGTTGTGAAAAGTGTAGCCAAAAATATAGGTTTGGGGACATTAGTTTAAATGACAAGTAACTCGGTACACTTCACATAATCGGGTGTTGGTGCCTTGCCAAAGTCAAATAAACCAATAGTCCTAAACGAGCTTTGGTATGTGTGCCCGGTGTGGATGCACCTCGAAAACTAAGAAAAAGCCCGAGGACGGCTAATCACCAAGGTTTCGGCTTTTGTACACCAATGCCATTGTCTCAAAAATAAGTCAAGGAAAAAGAAAAAGAAAGAAAAGATAGAGGAAAATATACACTTGAGGGAAGTTGATCGAGGACAAGTTTGTGGAGTTAGTTCCGTTCCCGGATTAGCATCACATAACCTAGAAATCCCCACCAAATCACTACATTTCTTGGCCCTTTTACCTCACAAGACCTTATGACCTATTTGCATGTTTGCAAGACTTAGTGGTTTAGATTGGATGTACTCTTGATCTTCTTGACTTCTTCGTCTTTACATTTCATGCATACTTTTGAGTTAAGTACAATTGTCTTTCCATGTCTTCATTTGTTTGAATGCATGATTGCTTGTCCTTGCCATGAACATGACTTTGAAGGTGATCCAATAATAGAAGCACAAACCCAAAAAGATTTTGTCATTTTTCTGCATACATAAATCATGTCATCTCTTAATCTATAGTTGGGAATTTGCTCGGGGACGAGCAAACCTTAAGTATGGGGTATTTTGATAACACGATTTATGAATTAGTTTTAGCGTAACATTTAGATAGATTTCTCACTCATTCATGCATGGTCTAGCACTAGTTCATGACGTTTTGCACTCAATTCATGTATTTTGCCGAGATAGACGTCTACACGGACTTGTGCGTGTTTTATAGGTATTTCGGGAGATTTAGGAGCAAAAACGATACGTTTGAGGATCGTTCATCTAGATGACACACCCTCGGACTCATTAGGACACAAGCTAAAGGCTAAGGAGGACTCATGGAGCCTTGCCAACACAAGCCATGCACCAAATCACAGCTTAATGATCCAAGGCGAAGTTTCTGCACAGAATCACGGTTCTCTGACACTCCACGGCCGTGGAATCACCCGTGGATTTTGCCAGATTCTTGTGACAGCTGTGCCACGACTCTCATGGCCAGCTCATGCAAGTTTGTTATAAAATTGGTCCTTCATGGGCTGTGAGAGATATCCTGGAGCAGCTCTCCATTATCCATGACTCTCTAACAAAAAAATATTCTCTCAACAAGAAGTCTTTCTAGGAAGGAAAGTGTCAAAGAGGAAGAAGAAGAGCTCCATTGAAGAGGAGGAGAAGAACACACATCATTACCACACTTAATAGTTTTGTATTGAAGAATTCCGGATTCTATTTCTAAGAGTTGTATGAATCATTGAACCTTCTTTTGGAAGGATTGTGAGTTACTCTAATTCTAATTTCAGCTTGGTTTCGTTTTAAGTTCACTTGTTCATCTCTTTTTCTTTCATCATTTGCAATGGATGTTATGATTTTATGTTTGTTTGTTTCGATTTCTATTATGAACGTTGTAGGCTAAATTGATGAGGTTCTAGGGTAAGGAAAGGATGGTTATGGCTAGGGCTATGATAGGATGGACTTAGATTTACCTTTGGATGACTTGTGTGTATGAATGTAGCTGCTGTTAGAAATCACGGGTAGTTCTTGTCTGACCACGGCCGTGGTTTAGGTAGAACAAACCGTGATTTTCCCTGGCCCGATGGATCTTATCTTAGATCTATAGAATGTTGAAATCCTAAGTGTTTGTTGAGTTTAATCTACCCTAGGGTGACCTAGTGTTAGTAACTAAGTGTTAGGAGAGACTTACCCGGTAATCCTTACTCTTAGATTCCAAAGATAACAACCCTTAGGTAGTGGTGAGCCTAATAAGCCGCCATTGGATTAGGTGTGCTAGGATAGTTGTTTAGGACTTCCCTTTTCCAAGACTTACCCGGTAAGGATAGGTTAGATCCCTAGCTAACAATCCGGTTTGTGTAGAATTCCTATCCCTAGGTTCTTAGAGACTTACCCGGTGATGAGACCTTAGGAGTGGACTAGTTGGACCATGAGACCTACCCGGTAATTGATCCCAATCTAGAAACGCTTAATCCCAACATATCATAGTTAATCCAAGAAATGAATAGATAACTTGAGTCCTATGCCATAACCGGAACTTCCAACCCCTAGAATCCGTCTTTTCTTTCCTTGATCATTATCTTGTTTAGCTTGTTTATTTGTGTTGATTCTTAGTTTAGTTTGATTGTTTACTTTGCATGAATTGTGATCTTTGATTGATCACCAAAAACCAACTAAAAACATTTGAGATTTTCATTTCTTTATTTCTTCTTTTCTTTCAACCTAGATCCTTACTAAACTCAATCACAAATCGAGTCAATTTCACCTTAGTCTTTGTGTTCGACCTCGGAATACTAACCCTTCTACAAACGTCCCGTACACTGCGGGTTTCGCTAGGTAGTTAGGATTTAGTTCGAGTTATAAATTTAAAACCCATTTGCGCATCACGATCTTAGCGTAACACGTTCCAATGGAAACGTCATCCGCAGGGGCGGCTGCAAGGATCCGCAGGGGCGGTGAGGCAACAGAAGCTTTGCTTCGTGATCGATCTTCACTCCTAAGTGCTTATAACTCCTTCTTTAGCTTCTTTTGATCTTCTTCTTCTGGACCAAGGAGTTAGTAGCATAAACCGACACTAATGCAATATAAAGACTCTAAAAACTACCCTAATTGATAGTGATTCCACCACCTATCAGTTAGCAACCTTTTTGAGGAATGAGACTTGCCCGGTAATTTCCTCTCTTAGATACATAAGATGATGAACTTTAGGTAGTAGTGGGCCAAAAAAGTCGCTATTGGATTGAGTGTGCTAGGATCGTTGCCTAAGACTTACCTTTTCCGAGACTTACCCGGTAAGGAGGGGTTTGACCCTTAGGTAGTGGCCGGTTTATGTAGAATTCCCGTCCTTAGGTTCCTTGAGACTTACCCGGTAATAGGACCTTAGGTTTGAGACTAGTGGAATATGAGACTAACCCGGTAATTGCTTCCATCAGAGAAACACCCAACTTCGAACAACCACGGCTTTCCTTTGATCTTTAGAAGCATGAGTCCATTGTCATAATCGGAATTCCTAATCTCTAGAATTCGCATTTCTTACCTTTATCTCCTATCTTGCGTTTGTGTGTTTGTTTGCTTGTTTGATTTGCATATTTTGTGATCCTTGTTTGATCACCCAAAACCAACCAAAAATATTGTGTTTTGCACTTTCTTTATTCCTCATCTCATCTTAGTTTAGATTTGCACTATCTTTGATCATTGAATGATTTGATTTCACCTCAGTCCTTGTGTTCGACCTCAGAATATTTTCCTTCCTACATAATGATCCGTACACTACGGGTTTCGCTAGATAGTTTAGGAGATTAGATCGAGTTTATAAATGTAAAGCTTTTTGTGCTACACTATCTAGCGCGTAACAAGTTTTTGCATAAAATATAAAAAGATTCGTAAAAACATGTATATTAAAAATTACTCGATCGTCTTGTACATCGTGTCCATTATGATGACATAAGGAAATAGGTTGAGGAGATGTATTGAATCCAAATGCATGATGAAAAAACCTGAAATTTCTTCCGATTCCGAGCATCTTCTCACATTGACGTAATATCGACGTTGCTCTAACATATGTAGTGCTTGTTGGAGAGGACTTCGCCCTTCGGCTTGTTATTTCCTAATCTACATTTCAGCATTGTATATTTGTTCTATTGTGCTAACGTTGTAGGGATCATCTAACTTTATTGACTTGAAAATATTTCCCGGCTTGAAACCCGACCCAAACTCACGTCCCACCTCCGAAATTGTTTCTCCGTCAATCGACCGGCATATGTTTCCCTTTAACTACTCGGGAAGTGTATGATTGTGCACTCCGTTTATAACATGCAACGTCCACTTCGCAGTTGAGAGAGTACATCCCGTTATGTCGGACCTTTTGAGATCTTGGAGAGGGTGGGAGAGGTTGCCTACCGTTTAGCACTACCGCCGAGATTAGAGGGTATCCATCCGGTCTTCCATGTATCTCAGTTGAGAGAGTACATCCCGGATCCGAGACACGTCATCAGTCATGAGGATCTGATAGTGGAGCCCGACCATACATTTGTGGAGTACCCGGTAGCTGTCTTGGAGCGTAGTACTAGACGTCTGCGGTCCAAGGAGATACCGATGTTGAGGATCCAGTGGTCTAGACGAGGAGTTGAGGAGGCCACTTGGGAGACCGAGGAGAGTATTAGACGTAATTATCCCGAGTTCTCTGCGGGGTTAGATGTCACTTTTGTATCGACGAGTTAGCACTCGGATGTTGTGTTGTTTGACCATTCATGTTTTCTATTGGATTGAGTGATTATGTTTTAATGTGATGCGTGTCTGAGTATGATGATTGAGTAGTTGCATGGTAGAAAATGAAAATTTTGAAAACTAAGTTATACCAAGAAAGTCATGTGATTAGGTATATTATCCTAAGTTTCGGGACGAAACTTCTTTTAAGAGGGTACTGATGTAATAACCAAAAATTTTAAACTCCGTTTGATACCGGATCAAAACCGAATTCCGATCCGCCAACTTAAATTCTTTTAAATAAAATAAAACAATACTAAATTCTATCATTTTATGTGACCTTGACTCACATAAAATGATAAATTTGTTAAACCGTAAATATTCCCGTACGAGTTTTTATTATTCGTTTCAATCTTTTGTTTTAATGGGTGAGCAAACCCATTTTAACTGGCCCAAATGACCTTAGCCCATTGGCCCAAAACCCTATCTCCAACCCTAAACCCTAATCAACTCTCTAATCACGTTTAAGCCTAACCTAATTGTTCTTCTCTAACCTAAGTGCCGTTGCTCTTCTTCTTTCACTCTATTACACCCGCATCCTTCTTCCTCTCTTTCTGTACGACCGTCAGCAACCTATAACCACCGACGCAACAGCAGCCACCGTAACCGTCCGACGCAGCCGCAGTCTCATGCCGTTCAAGACGGGAACGCCGGTAAGACCTCGTCCCCCCTTCTCGAGTTGTCTCTATCGTTGCAGCCGATGAACCTTAACTTCCTTCGCACAGCAGACCCCAAGCTTACGACGTGGCTGAAAGGCTAAGGCGGAAGGGCAAGACCTCGCGACAAAAACCAGCACCAGTCCCGCACGCTAGCCTCGACCGCCGCCGACGTCGCTGTTGCTGAAGGTGAGTCTCGGCTACCTCCTATCCTCCTCTTTTCCTTTCTGTTTTCACGTAATAACCTACCGAAGGCCTCTCCTTGTTTCCTGCAGTGACAGTACAGAAGCGTGTATACCTGTGGAGGGCAGGCGAGTTGGTGAACGATCCCGAATTGGAACTCTCTACTGCGCCCCATCTTGTAAACCGGACCACCTCCAACTGTGTTGGTAAGCCCCTCTCTTTTCCTTCTGTCGATGTTGTACGGCTGCAAATGAGTAGGCTGTTTAATTCCAGTTTTAATCCAACATAGTTGAGGTGGAGTATTGAACCTAGGACCACATGAAAACCCTTGCTGAATTGCTGTTTAAATGCACAGAAACTGACTAGTTGGGAAACAAATTTCGATACCTTGAGATGAAGATCCACCGTTCAATTTTTGATATATGATAGATAAAAATACGTAGTTTACTGTGTTAAAAATTGGGAGAAAGTTAACTGTCGGATTACAAACTAGAATAGAACTTTAGAACTAAATGATAGACTTCTCGGAGTTTCGGGATCAGGGGTAAAATGGTCTTTTTAACCTAAGAGAACCTTTTTCGTAAATTCTCTTCATAAGATTGTACAAATTAGAAGTTTATAACTTCTAAGAGTTTAGGGATGTGATTTTGATCCACATGCCTTGTTTAACAGCCGTTTGAGTTACCACGGGTACAGACCGAGTTGAGAATTGTGAGAGTGTTCTTTGATTCAAGTAAGTCCTTGCGACTTACTTAGCTAGTTTTTGGATGTTAGTTGGGTGATAATAGTGGTGTGTGTGCAATGTGTGTTATAATAATAACTTGTTAGGACGACCGTCGTTATTATGTTTTAAGGCCTAAGTGTATGTATAACGGGCCGTGACATCACTGCCCAGCTCTAATAGGAGACTGGGATGTTCTCTATACCCAGACCATACAAGTACAAGGTGAGATGCATCGGATCCATTCCTGATGGTTACACGGGGGCAGAGGCGAGGTTTGAGAATCCCTCGTGTCACAAAATAAGTATCATTAGTAAGAATGAATGACTTAAATGAAGATAATAAATGGATTGTGTGAAAGCATGATGAGTGTTTACTTTTGATATGTGTGTGTGTGCTATTATTACTCTTCTAATGTTTAGATAGCTAGCTAATGGTTCTTTTGTTGTGTTTTTAGATTTACCACGGGTTAGAGCAACAACTGAGTGATCCGAAAGTAGTGGTCAATCGGGTCTCCGTACTCCTTAGAGTGGGGGTTTGGGTTTTTGCTTTGTTATCCTTTCCTCTTGTTAAGACCGATAGTCTTTTCCGTTGTTTAAGTATTATAGGATGTTTGGCTTTCCTGCATTCATCCTTCTCAATGAATTTCGGTTTTTCTTATTTGTGTCTTGTTGCAAGATCCTACTAATATTGTTGTAAAACTAAGGTCGGGACCCATTGTGAGGTCCTAACTAGTAATGTCCCGTGTTTCAAGAATTCGGGCTGTTACAACATGGTATAAGAGCTCTAGGTTGGCAACAATGGCACTTGAAATTTTTTGAAAGACTGAATAAGTACTTGAATAGAACCCGAAAGGGATTTGAGTTTTAAAAGGAAGTTTTGGTTTTCAAATGCATGCATAGTATGGTTGGGAATAGAAAAGTATGGCTGACCACCACTACTACCGCGGATCTCAATATGCTTAGTATGGACTCTAGGTTTTACTTTAGTTTGACTTATTAGCTAGTTTATAACTATGTTGTTACTACTCGCGCAGATGACACGTACTAGAGCTACACTAGCTACTGGTCGAGGTAGAGGTCGTCCACCTCTCTCTCCAACTGGACAGGGTAGGGGCGATAGGACTCCTATAGTTAGAGGACGCGGCCGTGGAGGTAGACCTCTATTAGCACGAGGACAAGGTCGAGCTTCTCGAGAGGATCCACCAGCGGTTATCATACCAGATGCTGGAGTTGAGAAGGTGGCTGAGAGTGTGATTCCTGAGGTTAGGAATGAGACCGCTGATAGGTCTGGAGCACAGGGAGCACGTTCGACTAAGTCTGGACGTGTTTCTATTGGAGCATATGAGTACAGAGAGTACAAAGCATACATCGAGCGTATGGAGGAGGCTTCCAGAGCAGAGCGACTTACCCAGGTACCACTGGTACCGGCTAGGTCAATACAGGTGACACAGGGAGTGCCCTAGGTGCCGGCTATACCTGAGAGGAGAGTTGAGGCTGATAGAGCTCCTGCTGGGTCTAGAGCGCCGAGACCGGTTGAGTGGTTGAAGGCTTTCAACTCTCAGAAAGTCCCCTCATTCAGTGGAGAGATAGGGTTAGAGGTGGAGCATTAGATTGGACACGTAGAGACTGCACTAGAGGCGATAAGTTGCCCAGAGGATCGACATGTGGAGTTAGTACAGACATGTTTCACAAAGGATGCTCATTCCTGGTGGTGGACCATTCGTAGCCGAGTCACTGGTTGGGAGCAGATGAAGAGCATTGTTAGAGACAGATACTGCCCTGCCTCGTTGAGGAGAGAGAGGTTTCAGGACTTTATTGAGGCGGGATTTGAGGATATTCCGATTGCTGATGCCGTCAAGAAGTTCCAGAAGGAACTGACGCTACTTGGACCAGCTGCATCTCTAGAGGAGCAGCATGTGTACCTCTTTTCACGGAGATTGAGGGAGAGCACTCGTTCCTATCTGGCAAGATTTCACTGTGAGTCTTTGTCAGACTATCAGGATAGGGCTTCGGCATATGAGAGATAGACCAGTCCAGAGGAGAGCTGCTCAGTCACATAGGCCGGATAAGCGGCAGATGACAGGTTATGCTAGTGGCAGTACAAAAGTAGTTGTTTTTGGACGGGGACAAACTCAGGGGCAACATAGTCATACCGCTACAGTTCAGACTCCAGCTGGAGGTTCACAGTGTCACAACTGTAGTGGCTATGGACACATCCGATCGAATTGCACGAAGCCGTTAGTGACATGCTTTCAGTGCGGCAAGGTCGGACACAGAGCTGTATTTTGCCGCCAGAACAAGGCTCCATCTCAGCAGGGTTCCTCCCCTGCCGGTCTATCAGGGAGTGTATAGAGGAAGTCACAATACCGAGCTCCGAGTCAACAACAGCAATACCGAGCCCCAAGTCAACAGCAGTCTTACAGGGCTCCAGGACACCCATCTTCACAAAGCTCTATGCAGGGATCAGGTCGGGACAGAGGACGTGGCAGTGTAGCTGATACTAGAGGAGCTCAGGCACGGGTGTTTGAGCTGAGGAGTGCTGATCAGCCAGAGGCACCAACTGCCACAGGTACGATCCAGATCCATGACTTACCCGTATGAGTTTTTTTGATAAGGGTGCTACGCACTCCTTCATTTCTGATGCATGCATAGATAGGTTGTCCTTAGCTACTGTAGAGAGGATACCTTTTATGATAGGATTACCTGACGGGAGTAAGGTAAGAGAGACTCGAGAGATCTATGGATGTCCCATTCGCATGGGAGATCGAGATTGGCTAGTAGATTTTCTAGTTATGCCCTTACCTTATGAGGATGTGATTTTGGGGATAGATTGGATGACGAGACATGGAGCAGTCTTGGACATTGGTAGGAGGACAGTGACTGTTGGCACCAAGGCGGGTCATAGAGTGATATTCCGAGGTTGGGACCTCAGGAAATCCAGAACAGTTATCAGCGCAGTGAGAGCAACGAGACTGATAGCACAGGGTTGTGAGGCCTTCTAGTGTTATGCCATGATGGAACGCAAGAGCCTGACAATAGAGGAGATACCCGTTGCATGCGAGTTTGTAGAGGTGTTCAGTGATGACCTGCCAAGACTACCCCCATAGAGGAGCGTTGGCTTCAGCATTGAGTTAGAGCCGGGCACGAGACCGATCTCGAAGGCCCTGTACCGTATGGCACAGATAGAGCTGCTTGAGTTGAAGAAGATGTTAGAGGAGTTAGCAAAGAAGGGCTTCATACGCCCTAGTGTGTCTCATTGGGGCGCACCATTATTATTTGTGAGGAAGAAAGACAGATCGATGCGGCTATGCATAGACTACAGAGAGTTGAACAAAGTCACCATCAAGAACAAGTATCCACTGCCGCGTATAGATGATTTGTTGGACCAGTTGCATGGGGCGTCCGTGTTCTCGAGGATAGACTTGAGATCAGGTTATCACCAGCTGAGGGTGAGAGATCAGGACATACCTAAGACGGCATTCCGGACTAGGTATGGTCATTATGAGTCGTAGTGATGTCATTTGGGCTCACTAATGCACCAACAGTGTTCATGGAGTTGATGAATGGGATATTCATTGACTTTTTAGACCAGTTTGTAGTGGTCTTCATTGACGACATCCTAGTTTACTCTAGGAGTCGAGAGGAGTATGCCGGACACTTGAGGATAGTATTGCAGATTCTGCAGGATAACCAGCTGTATGCTAAGCTATCCAAGTGTGAGTTTTGGATGTCGGAGGTGGCTTTCCTAGGTCACGTGGTGACTGCTGAGGGTATTAAACTCGATCAGGCGAAGATCGAGTCAATGTCTTCTTGGCAACCTCCGAAGAATGTTAAGGAGGTTCGCAGCTTTCTAGGTTTGGCAGGTTATTACCGCCGGTTTGTGGAAGGGTTCTCCTTGATTGCCCGACCACTTACTTGTTTTCTGAGGAAGACGACTCGGTTTGTCTGGTCTGAGCCATGTCAATAGAGTTTAGAGGAGCTAAAGAAGAGATTGACGTCTGCTCCGATTTTAGCACAGCCTGAGGGTACCGATGACTTTGTGGTATACAGTGACGCATCCAAGCTAGGCTTGGGGTGTGTTTTGATGCAGAGGGGTAAGGTCATAGCCTATGTGTCTCGACAGTTGAAGACGTATGAGGAGAACTACCCCACACATGATTTGGAGTTAGTTGTACTAGTCCATGCTCTTAAGATCTGGCGTCACTATCTCTATGGGGCGACATGTTAGATTTTCACAGACTATAAGAGTCTGAAGTATATATCAGTCAGTGGGAGCTGAATAACCGCCAAAGGCGGTGGTTAGAGTTTATCAAGGACTTTGACCTGAGATTCTCTACCACCCTGGAAAGGCGAATGTAGTAGCTGATGCTTTGAGCCAGAAGACGTCTAGGGAGAGGGCGATAGCTCGGTTGACGGTACAGCCACAGTTGTAGAGAGACTTGGCTTGGTTAGAGATAGATATTCAGTTTCCCGATACAGATAGTCAGTTGGCTACTTTGGAGTTACTTCTTGATCTGTTGGATGAAATCCGACAGAAGCAGGAGACTTGCCCGACTTTGACCAGGATCCGAGACGGGATGTCTCAAGATGAGGCACCACAGTTCACCATTGGTGCTGATGGAGTGATGAGACGTCAAGACCGCGTGTGTGTGTGCCATCAGATAGTGAGTTGAGACAGAGGATACTGGGTGAGGCTCATGCTACCCCATACTCAGTACATCCTGGAGCATGTAAGATGTACAAGGATGTGAGACGGTCCTTCTGGTGGGGTGGTTTGAAGCCCGACGTGGCTCGGTATGTAGCTCAGTGTGCGACCTGTCAGCAGGTCAAGATTGAGCATCGCAGGTCCGGAGGAGAGCTCCACCCACTTCCAGTACCACAGTGGAAGTGGGAGGATATATCCATGGATTTTGTCACAGGGTTGAGGCTCAGCAGAGGTTTTGATGCTATTTGGATAGTGGTAGTCTGTCTGACAAAGACCGCACGTTTCATTATGATTAAGGAAACGTGGCCGGTAAGTCGTCTAGCTGAGGAGTTCACCAGGAACATTGTGAGATTTCATGGAGTACCGAGGACTATCATCTCCGACAGAGATGGACGTTTCACCTCGAGGTTTGGTAGCAGGTACATACTGCTTTGGGGACGAGTCTCCACTTTACCACCGCCTACCACCCACAGACCGACGGTCAGTCTGAGAGGACCATCCAGACATTAGAGGACATGATGCGGGCTTGTGTACTAGATTGGGGACAGGTATGGCCAGATCATCTCCCACTAGTAGAGTTCTCGTATAATAACAGCTGGCACGCATCTATTGGGATGGCCCCTTATGAGGCTTTGTACGGGCGGAGATGTCGCACACCATTGTGTTGGGATGAGCCTAGTAGAGTTGATGGAGTAGCTCCAGATCATATACAAGATGACATAGCTCGGATTGCCCTAGTCCGAGAGCGGATGTTAGCAACTCAAAGTCGTAATAAATCCTACGCCGACAAAAGGAGTCGACCCTTGGAGTTTATGGTGGGTGCTCAGGTGTGATTGAGAGTGTCACCGACGAAGGGATTCCGGCGTTTCGGCATTAAGGGGAAGCTGAGTCCCCGTTATGTCATACCTTTTGAGATCTTGGAGAGGGTGGGAGAGGTTGCCTACCGTTTAGCACTACCGCTGAGATTAGAGGGTGTCCATCCGGTCATCTATGTATCTCAGTTGAGAGAGTACATCTCGGATCCGAGACACGTCATCAGTCATGAGGATCTAATAGTGGAGCCCGACCATACATTTGTGGAGTACCCGGTAGCTGTCTTGGAGCGCAGTATTAGACGTCTGCGGTCCAAGGAGATATCGATGTTGAGGATCCAGTGGTCTAGACGAGGAGCTGAGGAGGCCACTTGGGAGACCGAGGAGAGTATTAGACGTAATTATCCCGAGTTCTCTGCGGGGTTAGATGTCACTTTTGTATCGACGAGTTAGTACTCGGATGTTGTGTTGTTTGACCATTCATGTTTTCTATTGGATTGAGTGATTATGTTTTAATGTGGTGCGTGTCTGAGTATGATGATTGAGTAGTTTCATGGTAGAAAACGAAAATTTTGAAAACTAAGTTATACCAATAAAGTCATGTGATTAGGTATATTATCCTAAGTTTTGGGACGAAACTTCTTTTAAGAGGGCACTGATGTAATAACCGAAAATTTTAAACTCCGTTTGATACCGGAACAAAACCGAATTCCGATCCGCCAACTTAAATTCTTTTAAATAAAATAAAACAATACTAAATTCTATCATTTTATGTGACCTTGACTCACATAAAATGATAAATTTGTTAAACCGTAAATATTCCCGTACGAGTTTTTATTATTCGTTTCAGTCTTTTGTTTTAATGGGTGAGCAAACCCATTTTAACTGGCCCAAATGACCTCAGCCCATCGGCCCAAAACCCTATCTCCAACCCTAAACCCTAATCAACTCTCTAATCACGTTTAAGCCTAACCTAATTGTTCTTCTCTAACCTAAGTGCCGCTACTCTTCTTCTTTCTCTCTATTACACCCGCATCCTTCTTCCTCTCATCCTGTACGACCGTCAGCAACCTATAACCACCGACGCAGCAGCAGCCACCGCAACCGTCCGACGCAGCCGCAGTCTCACGCCCTTCAAGACGGGAACGCCGGTAAGACCTCGTCCCCCTTCTCGAGTTGTCTCTATCGTTGCAGCCGTTGAACCTTAACTTCCTTCGCACAGCAGACCCCAAGCTTACGACGTGGCTGAAAGGCTAAGGCGGAAGGACAAGACCTCGCGACAACAACTAGCACCAGCCCCGCACGCTAGCCTCGACCGCCGCCGACGTCTTTGTTGCTAAAGGTGAGTCTCGGCTACCTCCTATCCTCCTCCTTTCCTTTATGTTTTCACGTAATAACCTACCGAAGGCCTCTCCCTGTTTCCTGTGGCGAAAATCCAGAAGCGTGTATATCTGTGGAGGGCAGGCGAGTTGGTGAACGATCCCGAATTGGAACTCTCTGTTGCGGCCCATCCTGTAAACCAGACCACCTCCAACTGTGTTGGTAAGCCCCTCTCTTTTCCTTTTGTCGATGTTGTACGGGTGCAAATGAGTAGGCTGTTTAATTCTAGTTTTAATCCAACATAGTTGAGGTGGAGTATTGAACCCAGGACCACATGAAAACCCTTGCTGAATTGTTGTTTAAATGCACAGAAACTAACTAGTTGGGAAACAGATTTCGATACCTTAGGATGAAGATCCACCGTTCAATTTTTTATATATGATAGATAGAAATACGTAGTTTACTGTGTTAAAATTTGAGAGAAAGTTAACGTTCGGATTATGATCTACAAGGCCCCGAAGTAGGATAGTTGGGCTGATTTTGCAATAGAGGAAGAAAAATGACTAAATATAGAAATGTTAGTTTTACCCCAACTTTATAATTTTTATGTAGGAGTGTTGGGTGAGAATTTGTGAAAAGATCCTTGTCCTATGTTTAGTATGCATATCATAGAAGTTTTAAGATTTTTATTTCGGAATTTTTATCTTTCATTAGAGCCTTGAATTTTAACCCAAAGTCGAACCTTAACGACTTTTTATGAAAATTTAGAAGGTTGGGTAACTCTTATAAATCCTCACTAAATCTTTCTGTGAGAACTAGATTTAAGACATAGGTCCTATAATAGAACTTTAGAACTAAATGATAGACTTCTCGGAGTTTTGGGATCAAGGGCAAAATGGTCTTTTTAACCTAAAAGAACCTTTTTCGTAAATTCTCTTCATGAGATTGTACAACTTAGAAGTTTATAACTTCTAAGAGTTTAGGGATGTGATTTTGATCCACATGCCTTGGTTAACCGCCGTTTGAGTTACCACGGGTACAAACCGAGTTGAGAATTGTTAGAGTGTTCTTTGATTCAGATAAGTCCTTGCGACTTACTTAGCTAGTTTCTGGATGTTAGTTGGGTGATAATAATGGTGTGTGTGCAATGTGTGTTATAATAATAACTTGTTAGGACGACCGTCGTTATTATGTTTTAAGGCCCAAGTGTATGTATAACGGGCCGTGACATCACTACCCAGCTCTGACAGGAGACTGAAAGGTTCTCTATACCCAGACCATACAGGTACAAGGCGAGATGCATCGGATCCATTCTTGATGGTTACACGGGGGCGGAGGCGAGGTTTGGGAATTCCTCGTGTCACAAAATAAGTATCATTAGTAAGAATGAATGACTTAAATGAAGATAATAAATGGATTGTGTGAAAGCATGATGAGTGTTTACTTTTGATATGTGTGTGTGTGCTATTATTATTTTTCTAATGTTTAGATAGCTAGATAATGGTTCTTCTGTTGTGTTTTTAGATTTTCCGCAAGTTAGAGAAACAACTGAGTGATCCGGAAGTAGTGGTCAGCCGGGTCTCCGTACTCCTTATAGTGGGGGTTTGGGTTGTTGCTTTGTTGTCCTTTCCTCTTGTTAAGACCGATATTCTTTTCTGTTGTTTAAGTATTATAAGCTATTAGACTTTGCTGCATTCATCCTTCTCAAAATACATTTTTATGAATTTCGGTTTTTCTTATTTGTGTCTTGTTGTTAGTTCCTAGTAATATTGTTGTCAAACTAAGGTCGGGACCCATTGTGAGGTCCTAACCAGTAATGTCCTGTGTTTTGAGAATTCGGGGTGTTACAATCTTGAACCGTGCCCGTAATACCCCTTTGATGTTTGTTAAAAGTATATATTGTGGATAGGTTTGTATGGTAGATTTAGCAAAAAGCCAAAAGGACAAAAATGTACAAATTGGTAAAGCTAGTTTTCAGGGGTAAAATTGTAAAAAAAAATCGATAATCTACACTAAAAGCTATCATTTGAAACTTTTCAAAATTGGATAAAAAAGGTTATGAAAAAGCTAATCTACCAAATAAGTTGATGTAACGAACACCCATTAGCTTACATTTTTTTTCCAAAGCTCTACAAAAAGCTTTACAAAAAGCTCCGCCGAAGAGGACCTAATATTTTGTGTGTGGATCGTTGTGCTATACTTAGTGATTTGTGGGTCATAGTAAATCGTTGACCTATTAAATTTGTAATATATATTTTTATCAATATAATGAATATACAATAAGTTTTAAACTCTATATTAACAAATACCCGTATAAGGGCACATATATAAACTATTTATATTTATATATCTATATACTTTACTAAAGTAATCGACAAAATGTTGACGTTGTGCCCCCACTTTTTTTCTCATATTCTTTTACTAAATCACGAATTAATCCAATAAGTATTTTTTACTAAACCATAATTATTTAGTAAAATTTGTATTTTGATATCCCACATCGATTATCAAAGAAGAATAACACGTTGAGAGCTTGTATAAATAAGGATGAGTTGAGTAAGTAGGCAACTTATGTAATGGTGTGTACAAACTAGACTCATTTTGTTTCTTGTTAACAAACTAGACCCCTCTATAATTTAGAAAAAAGATTAATCAAATAAATATGTAGGATTCTATAGATTTGCTGAATAATCCTCTTTCCTAATTATCCGTATTAATTAGCTTAATTAAAGTCATTAAAATTTGTTTCAGCCGTTAAATAAGGGAATAGGCGTTTGATAATTACCATTAATTAATTGAATATCAATTAGACGATCGTTTGCAGAAGCATTCTGGACGCCATTGCTGCTTCATCCGAGTTTATGCTATTGTGTTCTTCTACATTGAATCTATGATTTCTCATATGCATTCCTTCTTAATCGTTCGATAGAATTCGATCGTATACATAAGGCGCTCATATTCAGAAACATATTGATTGTGTTCTTCCGTTTTTTTCATCCGAAAACCTGGACGCCATTGTTGGTCCTTCTGATCTACTCAGTATCATCGGAAGATATCGAGTATATACACAAGACGGTGGGATTCAACTACATATGTGTTGTATTAATCAATAGATTGCGTATGTACCAGGTAATATGTATTTGTTTGTCGTTTTTTGTGTTTTGTTTGAATGTACACCTAATTGTTATTGGGTCGTTGTACAATGAAAAACTATCTAATGTGGGTATGATATGTATTTGTCTTGTGTATTGAATATGTGGTTACGTTATGTGATGTGTATGTAATGTAACATGTTATTGTTATTTATGTATTAGGTATGAGTACTGTATTCGCGACATTCTATTACAGTGGTGCTTGGGAGTTGAACGCAGTTTGGGATATGTAATTGTTATTTATATACATTGGTGATGTTACAAGCAAGCCTCTTGGTGTAGATGGATCTTGCACATTTGAGGAATTAATAAATAAGGTTTCAACGCAGTTTGGGATATGTATGTTCGACTTTGATGTCAAATTATCGTACAAGAATCCATTCAATCGTTCACTCAAGCCATTTGACATCACCACAACGGTTGATTTGGAAACATTTCTCCAAATAAATGGTCTGCAGCAGTTCATGTGGTGTGTGCCAATGTGTGTGACGACAGTAAGTGTTCATAAGCCTAACAATATTGTGGCACTGGATGCGGTACATAATGTAGAACAAAATATGAACGAGTTTCTGCAACTTGATTTAAGTACGTATTCATCAAATGTGTCGGTCACAGTCAAAGAAGATTTTACGCCGGGTGACACACTAGCGATAGTGCCTCGTGAAAATACATATGTACCAGATGTGCATGATTATGAGCTTGCGTTGGGAAAAACATATTCTTCGAAGGTAGAGTTAAAGAATGCTTTGTGTTTGCATTTAATATCCGAATGTTCCCAATATAGGATTGTTAAGTCAAAAATGAAGACAGTAACAATATGTATTGACGAAGAATGTAAATGGAGGGTTCGTTTCACTAAGCTTGGGGGATCAAGTTATTTTACAACAACAAGGTATGTGTTCACACACACATGTTCGTATCACATGAGGAGAGCTGGGAACAGGGGAGCTTCCTATCAAGTAATTGCAGAAAAAGTGAAATCAATGTATGTTGTATATTATAACTGAACCTTATGTTCTTGAATGTAAGTTGTGTACTAAATTGTGTACACAATGTTTATGTAGGTACGGCAACTCGAAGAAGTTACCTTCGGTTAATTAGATAGTCACTGTTATGAAGAGTTTACATCGAATAGATGCTAGTTATTGGAAGTGTTGGAAAGCACAAGAGGCCGTGAAGGACATGATTAGAGGAACTTCAGAAGATAATTATAGCTCCATCCCCGCATATTTGTATATGTTAGAGGAAGTGAACAATGGTACAGTTTCTGCCCTTGTACTTGATGAGGAAAATCGTTTCAGATATGTATTTGTCACGTTTGGTCAATCTATCAGAGGATTTGGTGCAATGCGAAAGGTACAATACCTTTATTCATAACAATATGTAGTAATTTCTAATATATTATGTATTTCAAATGTGTAAATTTTTGATAAATATGTAGGTTATTACGGTAGACGGCACACATTTAAGTGGGAAATATGGAGGGGTGTTGCTCGTTACAACTGCGCAAGATGCAAATCAACAAATCTACCCAATTGCTTTTGGAATTGTTGATAGTGAGAATGATGCGTCCTGGGATTTCTTTCTTAATAATTTGAGTCGTATAATTCCGGATAACAAGAAACTTGTGTTTGTTTCCGATCGACATAATTCCATAAAGAAGGGTATTTCATCGAACTATCGTTTGACATTTCATGGTTACTATATTTGGCATTTTAAGGGGAACCTACGAAAGCGGACAAGATCGAACCGTATCCTACAAATGTTTATTGAAGGGCCGAAGAAATGCAGAGAATCTGACTACATTGAACTACTTAGGCAAATATCTTTGGTATGTGTTGTTACATCATGGATTCATTTATTCATTATGTATATAATATGTATACTTATGTGTATAAATATGTATAGGAAAAGTCAAAGGTGAGAGAGTTGCTTACTGAGATGGGGATATTAACGTGGGCTCATTCATTATCTCTTGGAAAAAGGTATAACATAATGACTAGCAACAACGCCGAGTGTGTTAACGGCATAATGAAAGAAGGGAGGGAATATCCAGTGTTAGCAATGCTGGATGAAATCAGACAGTTTATGTCACGGTGGTTTGCGGAACGCCGTCAAAAATCGCAATCTTGTGTGGATGTTTCCACACCAAAAGTTGAGGCTATCATTCAAAAAAGGTTTGATGAAGCAGGTTCTTACTTTGTGTACACACTTGACGCAGAAAGGATGGAATTCTAGGTAAAAAGGGCGGATGAACATGTCATTGTTTGTTTGCAAATGAAGACTTGTGCCTGCAAAGAGTTTGATATAGAAGAAATAGCATGCATACATGTAGTAGCTGCAGCGAAACATGTAGGTATGAGTCCTTCTTATCTTGTAAGTAAAAATTAGTCCACAAAATATTGGAGGTCTGGATATGCAGAGGTTATTTACCCAGTGCCGATCATGTCAGATTGGGATATACCGATACACGTTTCAAAATATTGCTCGTGAGCCCCCATTGAAGCGTAAGAGGTGTGGAAGGATGCCAAAGTCCAGATTTCGTGCATCTTGGGAACAAGGTTCTAAGAGAAAATGTAGTTATTGTGGCTTTAGTGGACACACTAAGAAAACTTGTGTAAATCAGCCGAAATAGCCAAGTTTATTTGATAATTAATTCAACATTGTACTCCGTATAGTTAATGTGTTAGTTTGTTATCAACTTTATAAAAATTTCCTTCTTTATATATATACATACGTCGTTTTTTAAAAATATGTATATCACACATACATATATAACTCATACTCTATTGTGTTAATAAATGTATAATGTATTTGCGAATCAATATATCCAAAGTCGAATTCAAACGACATTGTGTACATAATTTATATGCGTATGTGTATGGTTATATGTTATGTACGTAAATTGCAATTGATATGTGTGCTTCAGTTTAATATAAAAATTTGGCAATTATGTACATATATATTGCATAAGTTAATAATCTGAATAATTATGACTTTCTAGACTGTTTATCTTACTTTATTATGTCATACGAACACGTGCAATGAATATCAAACCGTTATACACAACCATGTGTATAGTAGCTAAGGGTCATAATAAAAACAAGCAGTAACATTGAGGTCTAAGTGTTTCGGTTACATAAACCATTACATAATCAGATGTTTTTCAATTCTCATCAAACCATTCACGCAAATTAAAACACAAAGCAATAAAATGGAAGTCTTAGTGTTTGGGTTACATAAACCATTATATAATTGGATGTTTTTCAATCCTCATTGAACCATTCGCGCCACTCCCGGGTGAACACAACATTTGCCAATTTCTCTCTATTTGCTTGAACATATTCATCGCTAATAGCACTCAAATCTTTACGTCCAGACGCTAAGTACTGTATGTACTTTAGAGTGAATATGCCACAACTTCCCCTGTGTTCAAAAAAGTGCACATAATTACAAAGTATGTAGTATTGTATGGAAACTACATAATTGAAGTACACAGCACGTACCCATCAGCGTTGATGTTCAGCCCAGTCTTCCTGATCACCTTTAGTGGACCCTTTAGTCGATCTCCAAGCCTTTTGTGCTTACCATATACTCCAAGAAGTTTAGGGAGCATAACAGCCATGGGCTCAAGAAGGTTATGCAGTTTGTCATCCTTTGTATAGTGTATCTGTGGATCATAAACATATATGCACCACATACGGAAATCAATTTCAAGAGCAACCCAATGGGATTCTTGGAGGTTGAATGGTGAATATATCACATCAACATCATATAACGCCTTTCGGAACATCTGTGGACTGTCCCCAGAAATAACTTCATGCATGCTTTGATTGAAACTTTGCTTCGATTCTTTCACAGTAAGATGATTTTCAAATACTGTACGGTTGTATGCCCT
The DNA here is from genome assembly GCA_033239125.1 of Fagopyrum homotropicum. Taxonomy (NCBI): domain Eukaryota; kingdom Viridiplantae; phylum Streptophyta; class Magnoliopsida; order Caryophyllales; family Polygonaceae; genus Fagopyrum; species Fagopyrum homotropicum. Next base: position 151,183,948 of record BSWB01000002.1, read on the forward strand.
AAACCAAACAGATGAAAGCACATCAATCTTGGCGAATCGTTCAGGGTTTTCAACAATGTTTTTTCGCATGTTCATAATGATCTCATCAATAGCCTGTGGAAAACAAATTTACGGGTTGAAACATAACTACACATATTCTGTATATATATATATATATAATTAAGTTGTACATATCAGCACTTACATGTTGATTCAAGGCAATAGCAGTTACATATTGATCTAAACAAGAGCAGTTGCAAGATGAAAATATGAACAGTTACATAATGAACTCAGCAAGAGCAATTACATAATGATATCATCAATAACATGTGATAAACAATACTTACGGGATCAACATACTTATACATATTCTATGTGCACATGTAAAAAATATGTACATATTAGCAGTTACATATTGATCTAATCAATATTCTACGGCAAAACATAAATATTGAGATCACAATATTTATACATTTCTGTGTATAAATGTAAGCAAATTGTACATATGCGCATGTACATATTTGAATAATTCAATATGTATCGACTGTGTATATATATGTATTGATTATGTGCACATACCTCGTCTTTAATCCAGCCGCTTTGTTTCAGTATGTCCTGTATTGATGCTCTGGATATGTTCTTAATATAACCCCGAATCATACCTTGATCGTCTTTGTTCTTCACCCAATTATACAGTATTTTACGCTTAGTTGTTTGTAACAAGCTCATTGGTGGTTCTTTCGGAAGTTTCATGTTTTTCCTGAACGGGGTACGCTTGTATTTACTATCTTTTTGAACCCTTAGTCCAACCCTTCGAACAAGCTCTATTACATTGACGCCCTGTTTTAACAAAATGATAAACAGACATTACATATTTTTATAATATGTCATATGTAGAGTACCATATTCAGTTACATAAATATACATATACATTACATATTCTACGATGTTTTTGGATTATAGACTACACACTTGTGTTGTTCATACCTCGCTCGACTCACCACCTATTTCTTGAACAGAAACATCATCTGCAGTCTCTTTTGGAGAAGCAGCAGCACTTTTTTCAGTTGGGGCATTCCCTCTTGTATCAGCTGATTGGGCTATAAGTTCTTTGATAAGATTTTTGATTTTGTTCTCGGTCCTCTTGCTTGCCATGTACACAGTTGTGTCTATCTTATCATATAGCGTTCCAAGATCCTTTGAATATGTTGTCAAATTGATAGCATGAATTATAGTCTATATTTTGGGACCTGTTTAGACATTTTATCTTCAATAATCTGCATGTTTGAATGCATATTATGTGATTATATTGTCGTTTCATCTACCTTTGCGGGAATCGAGGTCTACACCTAGTTTTATTGTAATCGTAGGTAAAATGGCACGTTTTGCATCAAAATGGAGCAAAAGGAGCTAAGGAGTCATTGGAACTACATTCAGGAGCTTAAGGAAGAATCCAGGAATCATAGAAATAGATTGAAGATTTACTTTAGACCAGATTTGAGAGATTTCACATTCATTTGTGATTCACCTCGGTCAGCTACAGTACCACCTCGACCGAGGTGATCTAGATGAGCTGACTCGACCGAGGTGAACACCTTGGACGCGGCAAGAGATATATTTTATTTGGCTGAGATCTTTTATTTTTGGAAGGAGGATCTTATATTTTTAGGCTGGATTCCTGGAAGGAAGAAGATAATTTAGCCCATATATTTTACCTATTGTTATGGGAAGAGATCTTTCTAAGATATCTTATCTTTGGGAGGGAATTTTCCTATAAAAAAGGTCGGATTTTCCACAAATTCGACACCCGCTACCACTCCGGATATACCATTACAGTTGGGAGATTTGAAGAACCTTTTTGAAGGTTGAAGGAAGATTGTTGATAGCTTTTATAGCTTTGTGAAGGGTTTTGGAAGACTTTCTTAGATTCCCTTCTTGTTGGTTGTCTTGTTGGATTTTGATCCAAGGAACGCTTGTTGTTTGATAATTGATTCAATTATTGAAGCCTTTTTCTTAAGGTTTTGTGTTCAATCATTCACCTTCTTCCCTTATACTTGATTATTGCTTTCATGATGATGAGTGGCTAATTTCTTTGTGTGATTCTAGGGTGATTGGCTGAAGGTTGTGGGAAAAACAATGATAGAATAATCTTAAATTCCAGTAGGACCCTGAAAGCTCGAGTCTTTATCCTTAACCCTAGAGTATCTCGTTCAGTCGATAAACATCTCGGCCGGGGTGGAATTCGTCTGACCGAGGTGACCTATATGATCCGAAACTGAGAGTTAAGTGTTAGAGTTTGCCAAATCCTATTCTTATTACACCTTTCCTGGTTCAATGCAAGCCTAGGATGAGACTTACCCGGTAATTCCTTTGTTTGTTTACCAAAGATCATAAGTGTAGGTAATAAAGGTTTATCCTTTATTGGGGTTTGAGTGTGCTTTCATTCCATCTTTGTGAGTTAGCCTGAGACTTACCCGGTAAAGGTTGATTCTATTCCCTTAGTTGGTGTGTTATTTTGAGGTTATAGTTCTTTTCCTTAATTCCTTGAGACTTACCCGGTATTAGGAGTTACGGTTTGGGATTAGTGACTAGTGAGACTTATCCGGTGATCTATTTCGCTTTAGAAACACCTTCCCTTTGCAAAATCTCAGCTTTGTCCGCTTATCTTTAGATCTTGAGTTGGAACCACAACTAGATGCTTTAATCCCTAGAATTGCATATTTCCTTAATTGACTTTTTAACATCTTTAATTGCTATAATTGCTTTTGTGGTTAGTTGAAATATTGACAACCGTTATCTGCTTTGTTTCACCAAATCCCTGAGATCGACACCCCGGAATTTCTTGCTTTTTACTACGATTGACCCGTACACTGCGGGTTCGTATCCTTGTTTTAAGTTTACGTCTAGGGTTATAAATTTAAAGCTTGCACACACCGTTTGGAGCGAACAAGTTTTTGGCGCCGTTGCCAGGGATTTGGTCTAGACCAAGCCGGTTGCGGTTTGCGTTCGGGAAGCTTGCTCCTGTTTCTACTAACCACTCTACTTGAGTGACTTTCACAGGTTTTTTTTCTTAGGTTTATGCGAAGAACCCGCGCTGGGAAGGAAATCGTTCCTTACGATCCCGAACCAGAAAAAACATACAAAAGACGCTTGAAAGAAGCGAAGATGGCCAACCAAGACAATCGCGATCTTGAGGTCGAATTGAAGGAGGCGATAGAACAACTACGCCTCAGCAAAGAAGAATTGAGACTGGAGAAGGAAGAAACTCGCACAAGGACTGAGGCGATCGAAGCAGATATGGCGGCTTTACGAGACCAGTATCTACCTCGACCGAACCCAGATCCTCGACCGAGGCAAGACCCTGCTCCAAATCCTCGACCGAGGCAAGCCCCAGTACCAGTTTCCCCGGCCGAGATACTTCCACCTCGGATGCTAGTCCGAGACGCTCTTTTTGCAGGAATTCCGCAAACCCTAGGGCAGAGGATGGACCCCAATCAACAACTGAGGCGTCTAGGAGTCAACCTAGGAGATCCAGCGGACCATGATTACGAACTTCGACCGCAAGTTCTTTCCATGATCCGCCAATGCCAGTTTGGAGGGCTAGAGAGGGAATCTCCGCATCAACATCTACAAAACTATGAGATCTAGATGGAGACCTTGAGACCTTCAAGAATAGAAAACAAAAATTACAAGCTAAGACCTTTCTACTTCTCTTTGAAAGATAGAGCTCTTACTTGGTATCAATCTCTTCCTCCAGGAAAAATCAATACTTGGGAGGAGATGACGACGGAATTCTTAACTAAATTCTTTCCCCCCTCTAAGACCGCTGAAATGAGAGGGAAGATTAATGCATTCATCATGAAGGACAAGGAGAGCTTGTCCAAGTCATGGGAAAGATTTAAAGACATTCTTTTGGATTACCCACATCATGGGATTCCAAAGATAGAGTTGCTGGAGATATACTTCAAGGGACTGGACGGAAACACCCAGTTCAACCTTCAACTACTATCCGCCGGCACATTCATGGACATGCCGATTGACGAAGCTTGGGAGTTCATAGAGAAACAAGCTTTGCATATGGAGAAATACTCCCACCAAGGAGCTGAAGGTGGAGTCAAAAGAGTCAACTTTCAAGAGGATTCATCAAATAATCAACTCATCACTTTGAAGAATGATGTAAAGCAATTGAAGGAACTCTTGGATGCTCAAACTAAGAAAGAGGAGGAGGGATATCAAAATTCAAGGAATAACGGGTACAGGTACAACAACAACAACACTTCCCGGAACAACAACTACAACAACAATAGAGGATCCAAAAGCAATAATTGGAGGGCAAATAATTAAAATTCGGGTAATCCTTACTCTAACTCCAATTCAAACAACTCCTCTAACCCTTTCCTCTCTTCTTCTTCTTCTTCTTCTTCTTCTTCTTCTTCTTCTTCTTCTCCTTCTACTCCATTAAAAAGCCAGGAGCCTGGATCAAGCTCATCCCAACCGGAGAAGAAATATGCGGTGCTGGAAGCTATCTTGATCAAGCTTAGTGCTATGGAGACATCCATGACTTCATTTTCGAAGGGACAAAAAGCCTTAGAACAACAATTCTTTGACAAGGCGAATGAAGCGCCAAGAGATCCAGGGAAGCTTCCAGCAAGGACGGAAAGCAACCCTAAGGGTCAGGTTATGGAAATTACGACGAGGAGTGGACTGAAGACTGCAGATCCAGTGCCTCGACCGATGCTAGTACAGACGATGACCACCTCGGTCCAGGAACAGTCGAAGAACACTTCGGCCGAGGTGCCAATTGAGGTGGAGCCACAGAAAGCGGAGGAGAAAACTGAAGTTTATATTCCACCTCTTGCATATAAACCACCACTTCCATTCCCCCAGTCAAGGGCCAGAGCACATCTAGACAAGCATTTTGGTAAGTTCCTTGACTTAATGAATAAACTACACATTAATATCCCTTTCCTTGATGCTATTCTAGGGATGCCCGCCTATGGGAAGTTCTTGAAAGAGATTCTATCAAGGAAGAGGAAACTGAAAGACTTTGGTGAAGTTAGGATGACATCTAAATCCTCGGAGCTTATTCAAATCATGAAGGAGAAGATGCCACCTAAATTGAGAGATCCCGGCTCGTCTTGCATTCCCATTCAAGTTGGGGATGTCACTTGTGAAGCCCTATGTGATCTAGGAGCCAGCGTGAGGATCATCCCGCTGGAGCTATGTGTTAAGATCGGACTTGGAGAGCCCAAGCCGGTGAAGATACGGTTATACATGGCGGACCGCTCCATCACCCATCCCGTGGGCATTTTGAAAGACATTCAGGTCAAGTTAGGTAACTTCTATTTACCTATAGACTTTGTTGTGCTTGACATTCCCGCAGATTATCCCGTTCCTATCATTCTCGGGAGACCATTTCTAGCAATTTCGGGTTACAATGTGGATTGTAAGAACGCCAAGTTAAGATTCAACATTGGCGGAGATGAAGTGGAGTTTGCATTGCTTGCGGCAATGAAGGGAGAGCAGCTAGGAGATGATATCTTCAACATCTATGATGAAGAAGAATCAAGAGAATTGGTGAGCTCTATCCTTATTAAAGATCCACTTGAAAAATTTATTAGTTTTAGCTTAATGGAGGAAGGTATAGATGCTTCTTGTGATGCAGATATACGGAGCTTAAAGGCACTGGAAGAAGATCCGGGAGCTGAAACTGAAAGACTAACTCAGGAGAAGAAAACCTCCAGTTTCGGTTCCAGATGCAGTACCTCGACCGAGGCACTTTCTGGACCGAGCGAGGTGACTGAAGAACATTTCGGTCAACCTCTATGGACCTCGACCGAGGTCGAAAGCGAGATGATGTCAACTGAGACTACTGAAAATAACAAGCTTCTTACTCCCTTTTCAGACATTCATCCTCAATTGTTGGAACATTCTCTCCACCAAATTTCTGAAAATAAAGGACCTTGGTATGCTGATATTGTTAATTTTCTTGTTTACCAGGAGATACCACCCGGATTGACGTACGCTCAAAGGAAGAAATTCTTCAAGGATGTACGCCATTACTACTGGGACGAACCATTGCTATTCAAGCGAGGGCCAGATGGGATGCTTCGAAGATGCATTCCAGAAGATGAAATCAATAGTGTCATACGGCATTGTCACTCACTTCCTTGTGGAGGGAATGCTAGCGCTCACAAGACGTGTGCCAAGGTATTACGTTCCGGTTTCTTGTGGCCCACATTATTTAAGGATGTGCAAACGTTTGTTGTCTCTTGAGATGCGTGCCAAAGAACAGGGAATTTATCTAGAAGGAATGAGATGCCACTCAATAACATACAAGAGGTTGAGATCTTTGATGTATGGGGAGTAGATTTCATGGGACCTTTCCCATCATCCAGAGGAAACCTCTACATTCTCGTAGCAGTCGACTACGTCTCTAGATGGGTTGAAGCCATTGCTTCTCCCACTAATGACGCCATGGTGGTTGTGAAGTTCTTTAACAAGACTATCTTTCCACGTTTTGGGACTCCATGCATCATCATCAGCGATGGAGGGATGCATTTCATCAACCGGAAGTTCAAGGCACTTCTATCGAAGTATGGGGTAACCCATAAGGTAGCAACCCCTTATCATCCTCAAACTAGTGGACAGGTCGAGATCTCGAATAGAGAAATTAAAGCAATCTTGGAGAAGACCGTCTCTAGGACTAGGAAAGATTGGTCCATGAAGCTAGACGACGCTCTTTGGGCTTACAGGACCGCTTTCAAGACTCCCATTGGTACCACCCCTTATAATTTGGTATATGGGAAGTCTTATCATTTGCCCGTTGAGTTAGAACACAAAGCTTATTGGGCGATCAAATGGTTGAACTTCGACATCAAGGAAGCCGGTGAGAAGCGGCTATTAGATATCAACGAGCTGGAGGAGTTGCGTTTGAACGCTTATGAGAATGCCAAGATCTATAAATAAAGGACGAAGAAATGGCATGACAAGCGTATCATTCCTAAGGAGCTTAAAGAAGGAGACTTAGTTCTACTCTTCAACTCCCGCCTCCGCCTCTTTCCAGGTAAGTTGAAATCTAGATGGACCGGACCTTATGTTGTGAAACATGTTTTCCCTTATGGTGCAGTTGAGATTTGGGGAGAAACGAGTGGAAGATTCAAGGTCAACGGTCATAGACTTAAGAAATACAAACCGGAAGTTCCGGTTGAAGAGGTTGCACCACTATACCTCGTTTGAGAGATGCCGTACGGTCCAGCTAGCGACCTTAAATCAAGCGCTTTTTGGGAGGCAACCCAAGGTATTGCTTTCTTTTCCCTTTTTCTAGTCTAGCTATAGATAGTTCGTTTTTGCTTTGCTTTGTTTTGTTTTTGGCATCCTAGACAGACAATAGGTGACATCTAAGGAAGGAATACAACCCAGGAGCACAACTGGAAGGACAGAAGTTCGAGAATTTGAGAAGACGGAGTTTGACTGAGACACATCTCGGTTGCTGTCACAACACCTCGACCGAGATGATTCTTGAGCAACCGAGGCGACTAGTGTTTGAGGGTAAAATATCATAAATTTTAAAACAATTTATGATATGATATAAAATATAAGTGAAAATTATGGAAACAAAAAAAATCAGGTTATTAATGTTTTACAATAATCTGTTTGTTCCATAGGCTAAATTTCTAAAATTAAGAAAATGTGGTTTGGGAGAAAGCCTAAAGTTTTGCTTATTTGTTAAGTGAGCTTGATTAATTAATTAAGTTTAAAAATCAAATATTAACTTAATTAATTAAAAAATAAATAAATGTTGAGTAGGTGCTTATGTAATCAACCGTCCTTTTGGGATAAATAAAAAAAATTCAAAATATTACAGAAATTGGAGTAAATGGGTTAGTGGGAAGAAAATAAGTAACTTCCCTAAACCTCTTCCTACTCCTCTCTATATAAATGAATCATTTAAGTGTAATGCTGGGGAGAGGACAAAAAAAAAATCTCAGAACGAACAGAACAGAGCTAGAGAAGAAAAAAGTAGAAAGTGAAGAAGATTTTTCAAAATCAGAAGCTTCAGTAAGAGTTATTTTAAGATCATCCTTTTCAATCCAATCATCCTCATGGTTGTGTTTGTATTATCTCTCATTCTTTGTTTTGGGAAGCAAACTACAAAAGAAGATAACGCAGGATAAGAGGCTGCCATTGACAAATTTCTTCTCAAACATCTTTATGGTTTTACAATCGAGAATAATCAATACAAGTCTGGGCATTCATCTCACATATCGCAAGAATTCAGTCACAATTGTGGTTGGTAGGAATCGACTGATTCCTCCACTGCAAAATCTCGTGGTTGGTAGAAATCCATTGATTTCTCCGCTACAACCGAACCTCTTGGTTCCGACCGATATAGCAAGAAACAGACAGACGATTGAGATTAAAAAAAACTCATTCTGCACACCCTCTCTTCTCCTGTAAGATAAAGAAATAAACTCAATAAAAAAAAAAGAAGAGGAAATCATTCAAAATACAAAGTAACAGAACCAAAACTTTGGGATATCGATCCAATCGGCCAAAACAACAAGGACCCTTTCTTCAGCTCTAACTTCTATTTATCCCAGTAAATCTCGAATTCGATCCTACCTTTCGTTCATTAAATGGGAACCCCTTCGATCTATATCAGTTTAAATTCATTCGTCTAGGTTGATTAAGTCTTCACCATCGCCGTGTTGAAGTAGCGTGTTGCTGCAAAAAAAAAAAACAGTAGAACAAGAAGAGGGAAGAAAATAGATTTAGTGTAACAAACCCTAAAGAAACAAGAAGGAAAAAAAGAACTCTAATATGCAGAGAACCTGACGGCCTTCTTCTAACCCTAATCCCGCTTTCATGGCCTCGGTAGATCTACATTCGATCTTGAAATTCCTCTTTCGGATTTCGACTCCAAATACCATGACGGCCTTCTTCGATGTTGATTAAGTCTTCACCATCCTTTTTTTTATATTCCGTATCCATTGGTTTTTGCTGGAAATAGAAGCTGATAAAAGTCACCATGGCTGAAGCTTCTTTTTTTTCATTCTTCGTCTTCTTCCTGTGAAAGGGAAAGCAGAAATAAGAGGCAAGAAAAGCCAAATGAAGGAAGTAATAAAAAGAAGAAAATAAATGAAAAGTTAATACACCAAAAAGTTTACAGCTGTTCACAATTAAAAAAGTACAATTATGAGAAAATATTAAAAAAAAGTAAAAATGATGGAAAGTGGAATTATTGTCTGCAATTTGCACAGACTAAAGACCCGATTTTTCAATTTAAATTTGTTTATTTACAAAATTAACCCACAAAAGTAAGATATTTATAAAGATATCCCATAAAAAGAGTTTTACGCATATGTTTAGTTTTGGCTTAATTATAAATGACTCGTCAAAGTAAACTTTGCGAAAATTGACCCATAATAAACAATATTTGCAAAAAATTATCTCATTGAGACAAAAGTCTTATAAATAAGATCATAAATTTACGATTATGTATCGTAATTAAATATATAATTGGTAGAACTACGTTATGACTTGATACTCGTTCTGAGTTACGTAGGAAATCCAACCTCAAATTAAATTGGATTCAGTCGACCCGTCCAAGTAAAGTATAATTAAATTCAAACCTTGGACTTAAAAAAATCAAAATTCGCCAAACGAACTACGAGTGATTTGATTTCTTAAAAATAAAAGACTACGTAGGAAACTCGACTTTTAAATTATCGAGCCCAATCGCACAAATTAAATCGACTTTTAAAATAAAAAGTCAAACAAATACTCAAATCAAATTTAACACGACTAAAAGAACTACGTATGATTTGATTCCGTTTATTTTTACGGATACGTAGGAAATTTGATACAAAACAAATACGTATTAAATTCAATCACAAAATATACTTTTGACTTTATATCAAACGAAAGTCATAAAATTAAATTCTTAATATATCCCTTTAAGAACTACGTACGACTTGATTCCTAATAGAGGATACGTAGGAAATTTGGTAAATTAAGAACCGAATTCAGTCACAAGTTTTAAAATAAAATAAAATAAAATAAAATAACCTCTCACTAATCTTGATCATGCACGTGATAGCGGGATGAATTAAGCAACCCTTCCTAGAAGGTGGGTTTAATTTAATCTTATGATGCATGATCGAGATATAAATACCATGCAAATGATAGTTGAATCATTGACTAGGCAACCCTTCCTAGAAGGTGGGTTTGGACTTTGATTCTCTGATGCATGAAAACACCGCACGGAACTACGTGAGGCTTGATCCTCTTTAACGAGGTACGTAGGCAACCCGTCCAAAAGCGGGTGCAACCTAAATCACCAAAACAAACCAAACATCGGTATTTATATAATTTAGAATCAAAAGGTCAAAAAGAGAGGGTCGAACTCAAATAAAAATAAATAAAATGTGTTTTGTAAATTTGTATTCGAATAAAATATAAAAAAGACGTTTTGTAAATTTGTGTACATTTTTACTCAACAACTAGGGTTTCTGAAGATCCAACTCGGTCCGTACCACCTCGGTCCAGTTGAGACCATATCGACCGAGGTGACAGCAGTTCCAGAAAAGGGTATAAAAGGGAGCTGAAATTTCTCTCTCCTCCTCTACTTCCCTTCTCGACCGCGGCGCACTTCTCACCTTGCTCCTTCGTTCTTCGATCGTTTTCGACGATTCTCGCTTTTAAACTGAGAGGAAAGGATAGAGGATCGCATTGCAAGCGCAAATCTGCAGCAAAAACGAACCGAATCGACCGAATCTGGGTAAAATCCGAAAAAACCCTAACCCTCTTCTTCTCCACTGTTTCCTTTCGATTTGGGCTTTGGTTGCCCCTGCATTTGTTGAGAAAAGGATTAAGTACCCCATAGGAACCTTTGGTAGTGATTTTGGGGGAAAAGAACTGGATTTTTGAGGGAATCGATCGAGCAGTGTTTCGCCTCGGTCCAGTCGGCATGTGCCTCGGCCGAGGTGTTCTACAGAGTTGTCAGGGCAACCGAGGTGACCTGACAGGTTACAAATAATGAGTTCTGATAGACAGTTGGTCCTGAGGAACAGATCTTCTCCTTCCCCTTCTTCTTCCTCCCGCCGTACTAGACCGGTGATCCACGAGTGACACCAGATCGATTATGACCGCATAGCGGCCCGTCCTGTCGTTGCACCACGCTTCCTGGACATATCTGCTTTTGATTGCCTCTATGTCGATGAGGACTTGAGGCGGATGATACTTGATGTGGGCTTGGAGCAGTTTACAGAGATTAGAGCTCCGGCTTACTTAGAGCCAACCCTGGAGTTTGTCAGCTCCGTTACTTACTTGCCCACCGAGCGCGCCATAAAGTACCGGTTAATGAACCGGAACTACATAGTTCCCTTGGATCACTGGCGGGACATCTTTGGCTTCCCGACCCCTACTGTTGCTGACTTTCCCTCTCGAGCTGTAGCTCGAGAGTTTTGGGGACAGATTGCTCACATGGTTGAGCACGCTGACAGAGGGAGACCTGGAGATTCCAGGGTGAGGATCATTTTACATCTGGCTTTTAGACTAGCTCACATGATTTTCTCAGAGACTCTTTTGGCGCGTACTGAGACGCCCCAGAAGATCAGTCATGGTGAGCTTCTGAGTCTATACTGCATGGTGACTGGAGGAGTCCCAGATTTTGGATTGATGCTGGCGGAGGATCTGCATAAGATCAAGGCGAAAGCCAAGGGAGACATCTGTTGTGGAGGGATAGTGACTCATGTAGCGAGTTACATGGATTTGGACCTCAGTGCTTGTACCATGGTGGCGGCTGCCAAGCCGCTCGGACTTCAGGAGATGATCACTCGGAGGATACTGGTTCCCCGAGGACTTACTACGCCATACGTGACGATGCCATGGGAGCCGACTGCGCCTCGAGGGATCAGATGGTCAGCTCAGTTCTCCGTGTTTGATCCACATTACTGGCAGACTGCGTGGATCCCACTGATGGAGGATGCTAGAGAGGCAGCAGCTGCAGCAGCTCAGGAGCCAGCTGAGGAGGATGAGGCTGAGGATGATGATGTTGATGAGGATGGTGGTGCCACCACCACCACCGCCGGATCGTGATTATTGAGAGCTTGCAGGATTTTCTTTCTTTATTTATTATGCAGCTCAGCTTATGTTCGGTGAGTACTTTATTTCTCTAGACTTATTTTGACCCATTGGGACAATGTGTCCCAAGTATGGGGTATTTATTTGATGTATTATTTGACTTTTATGGATGTATAACTCGACTCTATTTTGGATATTAATGTTTTATTATGCTCTTCGTGCTTATCTGAGATTACATGCATGCATACATGTTATTTGATTGAAAAAAACGTCAAAAACTGGTTTGAAAAAAAAAATATTTTTTTTGACCTCGACCGAAGTGATTCTGGCCAAACAAGGTACTTCAGCTCGGTTGACTTAGAACATCTCGACCGAGGCAGTTTAACTGGAAAGAATTTCGAAATTATTTTTTGTGCTCCTTATCTAGATATGACCTCAATGATGATTTTGTTTGCTGACTGGTTTTGAAATCTTTATATGTTTGAAAGGTTTTATGATATGTTTAAGTTGCTAAATGCTTTGTTTAAAATTTGTGGCATGTTTAATACTTTGTTTTTATCCAAATTATGTTGAATTTGAAGGTTGACACCACATGATGAGTTCTCTCACTTTCTTCCTGGGATGATTAAGGCAATTCATTATTTTCTCTTCTTCTTCTCGATCATGCTTAGCCCTTCATATAAATATTTACCTCCCTTTACCTATCCGGGAATTTGGAAGCAAGCAAGTGAAAAGCAAGTGAAAGAAAAGTTGAGATGTTGGCTGAAAGTTAGAAAGAAATATATAGGTTTGGGGAAGTCAATCATGATGATGAGTAACTCGGCACCATTCACATAGTCAGGTGTTTGTGTCTTGCCAAAGTCGGATTGAGCGATATTCCTAACGGGTCATGGTATGTGCATCAAGGGTTTGAGGCATCTCGAGAAATTGATGATTGCTGATTTCCTAGGCTTCGGTTATTGTGCACCTCTGTCCATGAATCCCAAAAAGAAAAGTAAAAAAGTAAAATAAGCAAAGCTTATTGGTGGAAGATGTTGAAGTTCAAAGGAATTGAAGTAAAAGATCCCTTTTTCCCGGATTCTAGCACCACATTTCCTATATACATCCCACCCTCACACGTTTCTTGACCTTCTCTCTTGAAAAGACCTTGAGACCTCGAGCTTGTTAGATGACTTAGTGGTTTAAACTGAATTATACATGATTAATTTCGATGATTATGATTTATTATGCATTATATGATTTTATGCAAAGATGAACGACTTTCTTATATTTATAAAATGTTTTGATCATATTTTGATTTTAAATTTCCATGAAGCATTCTCTTAGAGTGATCTATGATTATAGCACACCATTAAAAGGTTTTGAAAGACTTTTTCATTGATCTTTATGACTTATAATCCATTCTATCTTGTATTTTATATTCGGAACTTGCTTGGGGACAAGCAAGGGCTAAGTATGGGGTATTTTGATAGCATGAATTATAGTCTATATTTTGGGACCTGTTTAGACGTTTTATCTTCAATAATCTGCATGTTTGAATGTATATTATGTGATTATATTGTCGTTTCATCTACCTTTGCGGGAATCGAGGTCTACACCTAGTTTCATTGTAATCGTAGGTAAAATGGCACGTTTTGCATCAAAATGGAGCAAAAGGAGCTAAGGAGTCATTGGAACTACATTCAGGAGCTTAAGGAAGAATCCAGGAATCATGGAAATAGATTGAAGATTTACTTTGGACCAGATTTGAGAGATTTCACATTCAGTTGTGATTCACCTTGGTCAGCTACAGTACCACCTCGACCGAGGTGATCCAGAGGAGTTGACTCGACCGAGGCGAACACCTTGGACGCGGCAAGAGATATATTTTATTTGGCTGAGATCTTTTATTTTTGGAAGGAGGATCTTATATTTTTAGGCTGGATTCCTGGAAGGAAGAAGATAATTTAGCCCATATATTTGACCTATTTTTATGGGAAGAGATTTTTCTAAGATATCTTATCTTTGGGAGGGAATTTTCCTATAAAAAGGGTCGGATTTTCCACAAATTCGACACCCGCTACCACTCCGGATATACCATTATAGTTGGGAGATTTGAAGAACCTTTTTGAAGGTTGAAGGAAGATTGTTGATAGCTTTTATAGCTTTGTGAAGGGTTTTGTAAGACTTTCTTAGATTCCCTTCTTTTTGGTTGTCTTGTTAGATTTTGATCCAAGGAACGCTTGTTGTTTGATAATTGATTCAATTATTGAAGCCTTTTTCTTAAGGTTTTTGTGTTCAATCATTCACCTTCTTCCCTTATACTTGATTATTGCTTTCATGATGATGAGTGGCTAATTTCTTTGTGTGATTCTAGGGTGATTGGCTGAAGGTTGTGGGAAAAACAATGATAGAATAATCTTAAATTCCAGTAGGACCCTGAAAGCTCGAGTCTTTATCCTTAACCCTAGAGTATCTCGTTCAGTCGATAAACATCTCGGCCGGGGTGGAATTCGTCTGACCGAGGTGACCTATCTGATCCGAAACTGAGAGTTAAGTGTTAGAGTTTGCCAAATCCTATTCTTATTACACCTTTCTTGGTTCAATGCAAGCCTAGGATGAGACTTACCCGGTAATTCCTTTGTTTGTTCACCAAAGATCATAAGTGTAGGTAATAAAGGTTTATCCTTTATTGGGGTTTGAGTGTGCTTTCATTCCATCTTTGTGAGTTAGGCTGAGACTTACCCGGTAAAGGTTGATTCTATTCCCTTAGTTGGTGTGTTAGTTTGAGGTTATAGTTCTTTTCTTTAATTCCTTGAGACTTACCCGGTAATAGGAGTTACGGTTTGGGATTAATGAGTAGTGAGACTTACCCGGTGATCTATTCCGCTAAAGAAACACCTTCCCTTTGCAAAATCTCAGCTTTGTCCGCTTATCTTTAGATCTTGAGTTGGAACCACAACTAGATGCTTTAATTCCTAGAATTGGATATTTCCTTAATTGACTTTTTATCATCTTTGATTGCTATAATTGCTTTTGTGGTTAGTTGAAATATTGACAACCATTATCTGCTTTGTTTCACCAAATCCCTGAGATCGACACCCCGGAATTTCTTGCTTTTTACTATGATTGACCCGTGCACTGCGGGTTCGCATCCTTGTTTTAAGCTTACGTCTAGGGTTATAAATTTAAAGCTTGCACACACCGTTTGGAGCGAACACAAATCATCAATCATAATTCCTTGTTGTTCAACCTTGTCTGCAAGAACTTTTTGATCCCGTTCAATTGATTCCAATTTCTCCATTATTTTTGCAACCCACTCCGGCTGAGTTGCTTCCATTCTGACAGTTCAAGCAATAAAGTATTTACATCCTTGAAAAACACGGAAAATATTCTTTACATTTTGAATCATATATATATATATATATATATATATATGTTTTGCCATGTTTCTAGTTTATGTATTAAATTATGTACATTGTAAAACTGACCTTGGGCTATCCGGAATCTTTGCCTCGGTTTTTTCAACACACTTCTCCTTATTTCCTTCGGGTTCTTTATGAGGAGTTGCATCTATCGTTTCTGCAGATAGGGAGTCCTTGTTCTTGTTCGTCCTCTTTGACGATCTACATGACGTTTAACATACGTATTATCAACTACATATATTCTGGATTTATAAAAAAAAAAACTTGTTTTAATTAAAGTGACAACCTGAGATGCTTGATAATCGGGCTAATGTTTTCTGCTTTCCTTTTCCCCTTCATCTTTTCCACAGCTTTCACCTCCAATTTTTGTTATTCTGTGTACACAAGTTATATGTTCAGTAACCTCATATAATATGTAATCAATAAGTAAATTATTTAACTTACTAGGTGGATCAACAAAGTCATCAGCATCTTCATCATCCTTCGTATTTGATATGTTCCTAATCTTTATTTCTGGTACAATAGGACTACATAACCAAAACCTATCAATAAATATGTCTAACTGTTATCTACATAAAACAATATAATGTACAAAATCAGTACATACCCAGGGAACGGCTTACCCCCTTGGACTGTTATCTACCTAAATTCTTTTTCCTTCTCGTGCACAATATTCGGCCTTGTAATTATTAAGTCAAACTTTTCAAATCCAGCTTCAAACAAGAAATCAATCCTCTCATCTTCTCCCTCTTTTGTCACCCACCTATCGATGTCATCCGATTCACTGAGTCCTTGGACTGTTTTTATTTCCTTCTTTTCAAGGGTATTTATAATACCCTTAATGTCTGCATACCCAGGGAACGGCTTACCCCCTTTACCAGACTTTGATACCCAACGTAGGCACAAAGGTGATGCATTTTCATTTACTAAACTTGCGAATACCCTTGCAACCTTTGGAATTGAATGGAAAGCAAATATCTGTATAATGTGTCATACAAACAGAAAATATTTATGCACAATTATATATTTTATGATTATGTATTAAAATATGTGGGTATGCACTACATTTCTAACTCATAACTACTGGCTGAAAATCATAAAAAAAATTTCTACTTATGTACATAATTACATCATAATTATGTGGGGTTGTACTGTATTTTCAATGCATAATTTCTGGTCGCTTAACTGGAAACTTCATTTGCAAATAAACACCAATCATATTTACACATACCTGAAGCGCAAGTGGAAACCCTCCAATGTTGTAGCCACCGTTGTTCCTATCTTTTCAAGCCTCATAGGATTGAAGGAACTTCTTAGTCTGTACGAAAGCTAATCTACCCCATGGAAACGAATTAAAAAGGTCCATATCATTTACCATGTTGATCGTCTGCTGGTTAATTTGGGTTTCCTGTCTTTGTCCACAACAACACATTCAATGAAAAGGATGAGGGTCATTCTGTATTTGAATGGGGACTCCTTGGGTTCTTTCATGTATCTTTCTTCCAGATCCTTAGTTGAGCATCGTTCTACACCAACAACAGCTTTCATGTCGACATCGGGTGTTTCATCATATGATTCAAAGAAATCCTCCTCGTAGTTAAGCCCCATTATTTCTTCAAACTCCTTGATTCCAAACCTTAGCAGTACATCTTTGACTCCAAACCACATAGAGTGTTGTCTTCTAGTCTGAACCTCCCTCATCAACATGAAGTGTATGATCTGGTTTGACATTTTCAGTCGTGTGCTCATTTCAATTATTGGGCCAAATACCCCATTCTTCATTCTTTTGTTGTCGGAATCAGACAGCCCGTCAAGTATCAATGGTATAAGCTGGAGTCGACTAAAGCTGTTAATACGAGCCATCCGAGGGGATTCATTTTCCACCCATCGGTAGGTGAACTGTAAAGGTAAATATAATATGTTATAATATATAAGTACAATAAACAAAAAAATGAATATTATGTAGTCTACAATATTTTGACAAACCTTCAGTTGAGGATTATCTTCCCTATTCATTGTTGCGACATCCTGGGTGTATGTACCTTTCATTCCCTGTTCATAATTTGACTGATCAGCATATTTGTATGTGTATATGTAATACATATAATGATATACTCACAAATATGTGCTGCCTATTACATATTGAAGTACATTACCTGTGTACAAGCAACTATTTTCGAAAACCTGTACATATGATATCATAATATTTGTATATATGTAAACATATTGCATTTTTCCATCAACTTGTTTATATTATTAATACATATCATGTCAGTTACATAAATAAGTGCTTACTCATGTACTAATCAGTAGCTTTTTTTTGTTTATGAAAAACTTATGATTTTAACAACATATAACATGACAGTTTTCATAAATATGTGCTTACTGATGTGTGTTATGCATATGATGTATGATAGTCTCATGCTTGTTTACTGTTACATGATTACAATTAGACCATTACATTTGACTACTTATAGATATGTACATTTATCTAATGAGCTACAACTAATTAATAACTACATAATGAAGACATTTGGATACCTGCTTGAAGGACCAGCCCCAGAAGTAGGATGTTCTTTCCTCATGTGGGGCTTAATGGCCATTTGCTTTTTTCTTGCCATAGTGTTTGTACTATCAATGAACTAATACGATTAGTTGATTTTGTAACTTATATTGAATGCTATATGTACATATTGTAAATACATAATTCATGTATGATATCTCATAAACATCTACACTGATATGTACCAAAAATGATGCTTGTCTATATATTTGGTTAGTATTTCGATTCATACTCAATTTGCATTTTTGATATGTATACATATTCTACATGTATCCAGTAGAAATTTTCTAAATAATATGTATATATTTGCTATTGTTCAGTACAATGAAACCGACATGCATCAACAAACAATCAACACTTATTCATTTCCACATCAAATTCTAACAAATATTAGGCACATATTAGACATAATTGGTACATATGGCTATAATTTTGATATAAACATGTATCACATTTGTGTGTACCAGAACAATATAACATGATATGTAGCTTTTTTCTATATATATGAACATCTAACTGAACATGCAACTTCGTCAATACATTTGGAGTCTCATAACCAGATATCACAATAACAGATCTGGGCATATACTGTGTACTTAGATGAAAAAATAAAACAGATGAATATTACTCTGTCTTTGCCTAGTTTGTTTACATATTAAGACAATCAATCTCCATAGAATCAGAACATTTCCACATATTACTTTCAATGTTAATCTACTTCGTTCGTTAGAATCATAGTCAAATTCGTGTTTGATTTGTAATAATTTGGTACATAATCGAAGAATAGGTTGCAATAAACTTCATTTCGAACTAAAAAATGTACCTTTTGGTGATTTATGTAAGACGATACTCTGAATAGGTCTTCAGCTATCTTCAACGGTCTTCAATGGAGATATGCGTATACTGAGTGTATATTATCCTTCAATGGAGCATGATATAAACGCTTATAAGTATCGCCTTAACTGGATTAGTAGATGTAAACGAAATGTGTTGATGAAGACGATACCTTGAATCGAATATGCTGAGAGTTCTCCAGAGAAGACTTGGACCTGGAATCGCCAAAAATGGAGAAGAAAGAGTAAAGTAAACCGGCGATTGGAATACGTGATGATGTGTGTGATTGACGGATGTACTCTCTCTCATAGAGGTTGCAGATGGCGCGATATTCTTGGGCATTCGGTTTCCTTTTTTTAAAAATTTTATTGTTTAATTAAGGCACGTTTTGATTACGGTTGTATTAAACTGCTCATCCAACTCTCATATTTTATCTCCTCTTCATTTTATTTTATCTTTATTTATTTGGTTAATAATCCTAGGGGCCTAGTTAATCTACATTAATCAAAAAGGGCCCTATATCACCAATTTTCTCTATAAATAAACATAGAAGTTTGAACATTAAACAAATCATACATTTCTAGGCCTTTGGTGTGAATCAAGTATAATATTTATTCATATTGGATTGATATTTGTATGTAGGTCATTGAAACCTACTGTTATGTCGGACGTTGACCTATTAAATTCGTAATTTATCTTTTATCAATATAATAAATATAAAATAACTTTTAAAACTTTTATATTAACAAATAGCCTTGTAGGAGTGTAGTATACGTATATAAACTATTTATATTTATATATTGTAATGAAGTAGGCGACAATAATGTTGACGTGGCGCCTCTACGTTTTTTTTCCGGATTAAGGACCCGTTTGGTACCAACTCCGGAAACGAAAACGGAATGAAAACGAATTTAGTTCATATATCATTATTCATGAAATTTATGGAATCATTCCTTATGGTTTAATACAAAATGCACTTGCTTTCCCACATTTTGTTTCCCTATAGGGTATCAAAAGTAATCAAACTCTACCCCAATTACTTTAAATCACAAGGAATGATTTCAAAAACTTTCATGAATAAGGGTATACGTATGGACTAGATTCATTTCCACTCCGTTTTCGATTCCGGAGTTAAAATTAAACGGGCCGTAAATCTTTTATCAAATTACAAATTAAGCCAATACATCCTTTTTTTTATTAAACCATAATTATTTTGTAAAATATGAACTTTGCTATCCCACATCGATTATCAAGAAAACATGACCCTTTGAGAAGTTGTATGAATAAACATAGAAAGTTTGAAAATTAATGTTATCTTTTGAGTTTACAATTATTTCGTTTTCTATCAATAATATCAATCAATCATAACTTTTGAGTTTACACTTATATCAAGTTTATCTTCTTTTTCAGAATCGGACTGTCGCGCATGTTTTCGAAGTTTCACGACAAATGTTATCTTCTGGATTTGTATTATATTATATTTGCACAATTTTACTTATTTTTTGAATTAATTTATTTTGAATATATTTTTGCATTGCATAGATGTTGTTTATTATTTGACATTTATTAAAATCACATATCTATTTTTTGACATTTATTAATATTGTGGTTTTTATAATATAGATATAGTGAACACTTTTGGTTTTGTATACTCCCAGATGTAGTGATATTTATATGACGAACTAGATTTAAAATTATGTTGTTATTATTTAATAAGCGTATACTTTATTACATAAATATTCATAATCAAATCAACAAAATATAATAAAAAAATACATCTACAAAAAATTATTCATACAAAAAAATAAAAAAATATATATATATTTTTAAATACCCGTGCAAGGCACGGGCACTAAACTAGTCCGGCATGAAAGGAAAGAAATTAAGGATAAAATTTTAAAATAAAAACATAATATTTAACTATTATGCAGATATTTTTGGGTTATTTTGATAACTATGCATTTTTGAAAAATTATAATAGTAACTAGGCTTTTTAATGTTTCAATTAATTAAATATACTCCAACCTTTTGTACTTATTCTCAAACTCTACACACTCTTCTCTCAAGGGGTATATTTACTAAACACAAAACTAGAAAAATCCTAGTAAACCAAATTGTTTCGATAATTTTTAAGCGTTAAGATTGAGTGCTTGTCAATAAATAAATAGATAGATTTGAAAATAATATTTAATCTATACTATATACTAAAGCCTAAGAAAATATATATATTTTTTATTTTAACTATTTTTATACTATATATTTTTTTTTAATATAATCCAAATTTTATAGTATTATAAGTTTATCATATATTTAAACACGAAATAGAGACCGTAAGATCATAATCATGTATAGAACATTATATATACGCATTATTGTTTTAATTAAATAATTTTTTACCTAAATATTATTATCATTATATAATTTTATTATAATTATTATAGTTTTATCTCATTATTTATTTACTCATAATTATTTTATTGAGAATTTTATGATCCAACTAGTGAATTAGATTTATACGAAGAATGACAATTAGAATAATTTTATTTTATTTTAACCGTACTATAAAATGATTATTTATACACGACTTCAACTTTTCTCCATCATGACTACCGGCAGGGAGCTCTCTTCAGCTCCGTTGGCTTGTGATAATTTGATCGAATATCGAAAGATGATTGTTACCTATCTTGATGGGGCGAAGGTATTCCCCATGTTCAAATTGAAGATGAGGTTGTTACATATCTGGAAAACCGATGGAAGACTACGGTTATAATCAAAGTTGGAAGAAAATCGCGTTTCAAGTCCTGGAGCGTAAACTTTATCAACTATATACGATGTTCGTTTTGTCTTGGAGGATGATTTTCATGAAAGTTATAACGGATGGTCCTTGGGAGATTGTTGGCAACTACATCGTGGTTAAACCGTGGACACTTGTATTTGATCCAGTATAAAGAAACCATCCGATCTATGTTCGTTTGGGTTCGCTTTTTAGCACTACAGTTGAAATAATGTGATGAAGTTGTTCTATAAAGTCTGACTTCGCTGGCCAACATCAACTATTCTTGTCTTGCCACCATCTTTCGGTTCCCAAATCTCAATATGGTATCAGAACCTACGATCCTTAAACACGTTTCTGACTAAACAAACCCTAAATCACAAAGTCTAGTTGCGCCGTCATCACCGCCGCCGGTGTTGGTGGCAACAACTATCACGCCAACCTACAGACGCCCTAGAACCAACTCTACCGGCGTGCTGTTATCGCCAACCTAACGAAACAAAGACCAAAGAAGGGAGGAGGTGTTGGAGATTTGGGCTAAGTATTCATTGTAACCGTTGAGCTTGTCTTGAGACAAGGTGAAATGAGTTGTTCACATGTGTGTGAGTGTGTCACTATGGTCCGGGTTGTGGGAGGCGAGCCAAGTGACCGGCACTAAGAGCAACTAGTACTGTAAGGGAGTCGAATCAAAACAAGGTGATTCACGACAAGGTCAACTAGTACCATATTTTAAAAGGCCGACATTTGGGGCTTTTTAGCCGTATTTTTTCGGCACACCTTTGGTTCTTAGGCCTTATAGTGGCTAAATAATATGTTGTTAAAAATTGGGAGCAATTCAAGCTCAAATGCTTAGTGAATGTCAATGAAGAGCTAGTGAACTTCTTTAGGAGTTACAGTAGCTTGAGCTAACACATTGAGTGTTTGTGGATCTTGGAACTTAGCCTAACTATATTAAACAAAGTGAATGAAACTCATTGGAAGTGTTTGGACCAACTATGTCCCTATTAATTTTAGATTAACTTTTAATTATAACAACACTTAATTAAAGGGGTAAAAAGAGAATTTGAGAGATGAGGTGAAAATAAAAAAACCCCAAAATTTTGCATTTACAATTCATTTCTAAAATATGCTTACACAAAAACCTAGCGAATAGTTTTTGTCCCATTACCCTTTCACCCAATTCGAACTTCAACCTAGTTTAACCCATTAATTGAATCCGCTACCCCTGAGTTGAAGTCGTTTTGAAAAATCCAACTCCAAAGACCGCTTGAGTCAAAGTCGCCACCCTTGAGTCAAAGCCGCCTCTATCGCCTTTGCTTGCCGAAGCTGCCGCCTGAGTCAGAAATCCCATATCCACCATTGTTGCCCGTCGGTGCCTCTGTCAAAGTAGAGTCCGCCGTTGCCGTTGTCCGCCTTTTGGCTCGTAACCTCTATAAAATTAAGATTTACAAGCATGAAGATAAATGATATGAACCATCTTCTCCCTTTCCAAGGCTTTCAAAATGGCTCGATTTGTGATTGGGTATGAAATCTTCAAGAATGGGCAATGCTAAAAGAAGAGTTTTCGGACAAGACACTCTTCTACAAATATGAAGGTATTCTTGTGGCGTTTAGAGCTTTATGTAAATCGGGCAATGCTCTAAATGCTCGAAGAAGAGTTTTAAGACAAGAAATTCTTCTACAAATGAGGGTATTCTGGTGGAGTTTAGAGCTTTGTGTAAATCGGGCAATGCTCTAACTATACTATCATCGAGTGCTTTGGTGAATTAGGTTGAAATCCTCTACATCACATCTTCAGTATATATAATTATTACATATGTTATTTTGTGTATCCCTTCAATTTTTACCACTTTTCACCTTCTTTCTGTAGTTGGAGGGCGAACTCTAGTCCCGAAACTACGTCCGCCATGGAAGGCCGCTCCACACCTTGCTCTAACGCAACTCTCAACAACCTCGCCAAACTGCTCCTAGCGCAAGGGTCTGGCGCAATTGAGGCAATTTCAAGGAGACCGATTCCATTCCTTGGACAAGGATCTTGGAGATGGAGATGGCGGTGGAGAAGAGAGCGGATATTGTGCAAGTGGAATCGGTGGAGAAGGTAGCGGAAAAGGGATTTACACTATTGACGCTGCAAAGAAGATGAAGTACGAAGAACTTTTCCCTGTGGAGACAAGAGGGGCTGAAACCCTGTGTTATCGGAGAAGGCCGAAACACTGCGAGCTTGAATGGCAACACCAGGCCATGGGGGACCGAGTGGTACCGTTATCTTGTTGATCGATGTTGAGCGAAAGAGGAAGGTGAAAAGGAGCACCAATCTGGTGTTGTGGGAGCATCAACAACAACCATTGACGATAGAGAGGAGGAGGAGGCGGTGGAGAGGAGGAGGCTGTTGAAAAGGAGAATGAGGGAGTTGATGGAGTTAGGGTTTGGATTTGACAGTAAAAAAGAGAGTGGTGTACATTTACTTATTGTAAAATATAGTGGGCCTAGTTAATAGACCAATAATTAAAAAAGACATGATTACTTATTTCATCCTTAATATATAATAGAGAAAATTATCTAAAGAGTACCTCAACTATTGAGCCCGACCAAAGTTTAATACCTACGTTACTGTTCATCCGTTAATTTCACAAATTCCTGTTAAACCTCATGGGCAAAATTGTTCACCTCGACATAAACCCTAAGCCCCAAATTTTTACCAAAATTCTCTCCCCTCTCCTACCTTCACATATCTGAGGTTCAAAATTGTCAAGTTATTGCACCTTTCAATATCAAATTCTCGAAGATACGTATGTTCCTCGTCTGAAAAACTCGTTAGCGTTTCGCAGTTGAAAATTGATACTTTTTGGAGAGATGGCGATGGAGTAGTGGAAACAGCTGTTGACATCAATTGTTTGAAAAACTTCGTTATATTTCCTATAGTATCGGATATCCAGAAGGGCCGAGCTGTTGACAACAATGGGTCAAGGACCGAGCTAAGCTTGCAGACGCTCTAGAGATGGCATTCGTGGCCTTCTCTACGCTATCCAGAAGGGCGCTGGATTTGGTGAAGTCTTTTGTGGAGAGAGATCCTTCGTCTTTGCTTCGATTGTGTAGTAACGGTCGCGGTGGACACTCTCGTCTTCACTTGCTGCTTCTTCTGGCCAGATCTGGGTGTGCTTTTTGTTTGTTTGTTTAATTGACGAATTATTGAAAAAAAGGATTTATGCGATGTAATCTGATTGGTGCAGCTGTAAATGGTGTTTAGATTCTGTCTCTGTTTATGGATCATGGCGCCAATCTTGATTTGCTTAATCTCCATAAGCAGGTTTTACTTCATCCTCATTGATGATTTTCAGTACCTGTTTTGTGTCCATGGAGTTATGATTTCCTCTCTTGTATTTGTATTGAACATGAATCTCGAAGAATGAGTGGTGAAAGCCTATGACTACTCTGAAAACTTTATCAATGATTCAATCCATGTAGAATTTCCAAAAAAGTTATAAATATTCGGACATATTCTCTAAATTGTTTGATCATCATGATAGAAAGATGGAAATTCAGCGAGTGCGTGGATTACCCAGGAACAAATAAGGGTAATCAATATGATTTCTATTATGTAAATATTTATAAATATAAAACACTAATACTTTATTCCTTAATTTCTTAACAGTAAACTTGCAATTTACTACATACAAAAACTTGCTTTTGAGCAGAATATTCAATCGTACGAGAACATGAATGCTTATGGAGAAAATACTATGTCATTAACAATTTCATCCTAATTTCAAGATTGATTTCAAAAACAAAACCGCTCTTCACTTCCAATCAACCGATCAAGACTCGATTCTTGAACCCTGGGCAGGCATCTCAAAGCGGCAAAGAGGGCAGACATGATCCTTCTCGAGCCACCGAACGATGCACGTCTGGTGGAACATGTGCAAGCAGGGCAGCGTAAGAGAGTTCTGGTACTTGTCGATGTCGTCAATGCAAATCGAACACTCGTGATCGCTACAATTCCACTTCCCCTCATACTTGTCACTCCTCGACGCGATCAAATCCGAAACATAGGAAGGCGAGGTGGGTTTCTTGACGGGGCCATCTAGCAAGCGCATCAAATCAACAGGTTGAAATGCGATCTTGACAGAATAGGTAAAGGTGTTCCGGAGGGTCCAGCAGCGGTGATCGGAGTTAGCCGGTCTGAGGACGCAGTTGGCGAATGATAGAGCTATCTGATTGGCGCAACACTGAGGAAGGTTTTGCGAGGATAAGAGCGAACTCGAGACGAGTTGTTGGTAGTGTTCCAAGTATTGATTGAAGTCCTCAAAAGGGGAACACTTAAGGCAAGGGGTCGTCATCGTGTCCATCGACACCAGCGGACTGCATTGCTGTTGTTGCTTAGGTCGTACCACACGCTTCATTGTTCTTTCAATGGAGTACTCTATCTCATGGGTTGCTCCTCGCCATACGTTCGTCATCGTCATCATCATCATGGCTACCGAGATTTGATGTTGATTAATGTTGAATTCAGAAGAGGGTTTCGATTTATTTATAGTAGACGATGCATCAAATCTTGATTGCTTACTTAATTTA
Organism: Fagopyrum homotropicum; assembly: GCA_033239125.1. Lineage (NCBI taxonomy): Eukaryota > Viridiplantae > Streptophyta > Magnoliopsida > Caryophyllales > Polygonaceae > Fagopyrum > Fagopyrum homotropicum. The sequence goes on from BSWB01000002.1 coordinate 151,210,160, forward strand.
GGAAACCGGGGTTCGCTTTCCTTAAAGACATAGTATTACAAGATTTTGAAGCTGTAAATCCTGCAGGAAAGGAAAGAAATCCAAGGATTACAAGTTTCCTTTGTAAGGATAAAATCTTAAAATCAAAACATAATATTTAATTATTATGCAGATATTTTTAATCGTTAAGATTGAGTGCTTGTTATTAAATATTTTGTAGTCAATAAATTAATAGATAGATTTTGAAAAAAATAATTAACCTATACTTTATACTAAAACCTACGAAAATATATTTTTATTTGATCTATTTTTATACTATTTTTTTTTAAATATAATCTAAATTTTATAGTGTTAAATTTCAAATAAACAAATCGATTGAGTGCTTCTTATTAAAGATTTTGCAGTCAATAAATTAATTGATAGATTTTGAAAAAAATAATTAACATATACTAGAGTAATTCACAAATCAATTTTATCATTAAAAATAATTTTATTGAATGGGTAAATAATTTTTAATTTTTTTTAAACAAAATTGATTTATCATTATGATTTTAACAATATAGTACTTTTAAAAGTCTAACTAAATAATTATATTAGGTAGTTTAAATATTATTCGTATGAAATAAAAAATATGTAACATCCGTTAATACAATGATTATTTCTAATTAGTATAGGAATTTTTATATTTATATGTTAAAATTAGAATAAGAAACTAGTGTATTGCCGTGCCCTGCACGGGTTTTTTAAAATAACTTATACAATAATATTTAACCAACTACAAATATTCAAATGAAAACTAATGTTTTATGAAAGAATTTGGCTTACTAGGCCATTTTTAGTTTTGTGTTTAGTAAATGTACCCCATAATTTTTTTTACAACTTTCATTTAATGGTAGGTAAAAGTAATTAACCCTTCTATTTAAAAAAAAAATGTTTGTTATTTGTTATATAAGTGTAAGTTTTAATTTTTAATTACTTAATTTATTTTTTATTATTTTTTTTTTATCTTTTTTATTATTTATTTTTCATTTTCTGGAATAAACTTCACATACCAGAATTTTTTACATACCGGAAGAAGTTTAAAAGATAAAATATAACATGGAAAAACTCGGGGATAAAATTTTATATAATCTTAACTTTGGTAAAACTGGTATAAGTTTTCATATTATATACCATCTTAGCAGCCAAGTAGTTAAAATGGGTGCAAAGCAAACGTTGTATGGTTCCATTCTTGGAGGAGAAGTTGAATATTCATAACATTTCTATTAAAATTGATATTTTGTGTTATTAATTCGATTATGAAAAATGAGTTTGTCCTTGAAAAATTGAAATGATCATTACTAACTCTTTGATGGAACTTCGCAAATGCAAAGACTTCAAACGAGTTCCCACCTAATGATGCACGGAAACGAACATGGCTACGAGAAGTAGCAATACTAAAAATCATAGGAAACGGAAGACGAAGAAAGATAAATAATAAATCATTTAAAAGCTCTTGTAAAGGGGAATTTGTATATACTAAGGAAAAAAATGCATATATCATATAACCAATGATATGAATGTGTCACTAGTTGAAGTATTGAGAAATAAACAAATTGATTGCGTTAAGTGATATTGAGGTAGTAACCATGAATGTTTGAATTCCAAACAAGAAAATAAAACGTAGCAGTCTTGCATCTCTTTTGTATTCCTCCTTGATCCCACATTGAGTTGTCATCCATGACCATGATTTGGATGTGTCCGACCCGTTTGTGATGTTGAAAAATGATCTTTACTGTGTCCTAACTATTTTGACCGTTTCTGAGAAGTTTCTGGAAGTTTTCAAGTTTCCGACACAAAAAACGGCACTGTCTAGAAATTTCCGTTTCCGACACCGAAAATGGTAGATCTTTGAAATACGAATATAAAGAAAATAGACCGATAAACTATGCTATCACGTCCAAAAAATTAAGGAATGAAATATAATAGGGAATTGATTGCTATTAGGCTCAACCAACGTAAAAGTACACTAGATATCCTTGTTGAATCTAGCATTCCTGGAAGCAAACCTGCGCCATTCCCCATGGTGGCTAATCACGGCCTCTTGTCCAATTCGTCTAAATTGCTCCATGATTTCGAAAATATAGACGTCCAGTAGGTTGCCTGATCTACCTAACTATTACTCATCTTAAACTTGCCGACTTAGTATATATTGTCTCGCAATTTATGTATTCTCTTTGCCCGGCTCATTGAAGGGTTGCTCTAAGAGTGCTACGGTACAACAAAAATGCACTTGCACAAGATATTTTCTATCCAGGTCAACGTCTCTACATTTTATGATTCCAACTACACCGAAAATGTGTCATCGCCTGCTGGTCTACTATTGGGTGTTACATCTTGATTGGTTCGTCTCTCGTCTCTTGAAAAACCTAGAAACATGTAATTGTATCCAAATCATTCGTTGGAGTTGGATACAGAGCCATGACATCCATCACTTGTAAGCTCATTTGGATTCGTTACCTACCCTGGGCTCTCGGCGTGGTACATCCTCGTCCCATGCGCCTTTATTGCGACAATCAAGTTGCTATCCACATCGCCTACAATCAAATCTTTCATAAGCGTACTAAACACAGTGAGATCGATTGTCATACGGTTCGTGAACAAGTTCAATGTGGTATCAAACGTACTACCTTTGTTCTAGCGATCCAACAAGTAACTAAAATTATGACCAAAACACTTGGCCCTACTCGTTTCAGCTTCCTACTGCGCTAGCTTAGAGTTGTGATTTCCCACCTCTAGTTTAAGGGAGAAAGAGATAGATTAAGTGTTATCTTATTTTATATTTAGTTTACCCTTTTATCCCTACTAGTCTTGATTAAGTGTTATCTTATTTTATATTTAGTTTACCCTTTTATCCCTACTAGTCTGGTCGCGCGTGCTACGCACGCGCGCCGTGACTTGTAAACGTACAATATATTGTACAATATGTTGGCAAACCATCGAACGAAAATTACTACATTGAAATAAATATGTTAAAAGTACTATTAGCTTATGTACAATAAGTGAACAATAATTACAAATCTAATTAAAACTTGAGAATAATACACTGTAAGTGAAATAACAAATTAATGTTCGTTGTACATGAAATCGAAAATAGAAAATCGGTGACGTCGGAGATTATACCCCAACCACACAAAGACGATGATTTAACAAATCATACACAAGCAAACTGGGATCATTACATATTTGTTTGCCTATCTTATATCAACCACAATAAAAAGATGGAATAAATTATTCAAAATATTAAACTGGAAAGGATAACCACGTTTCTAATTAGTGAAAGACAAATGTAGAGGATATTGCTTTATATTTTGATTGTATTCAGCACATCGATTACACATGTTTTCTATGGTATTTATGCACATACAAGACAACCAATCATGGGCTGTTAATTGGTCTCTTCAAATCCTCAACCAGTGACATAGCAATAGGCTGGTCCAGATTTGCTTGTTCTCTTAATGACCTCAAACGGTCATCCTAGCAACACATTTAGGGGAAAGAAAAGAAAATGATTACCAAGTCTAAGCACCCTTTTAGAAAATCAAAAGTATAATATCAGAATCTACCGGTCCAGCTCTGCTTGTACATTTTAGTGTGTCCTTTTCTTAAATAATCTGCTCCTTTTTCAACTGTGCAACTTGCTCTTCCACAAGGGCAGCATCAAGATCCTCCCATTCATGTGTCTAGCATCACAACCATTCAATAAATGAAAATCAGAACAAAACAGCTGCAATCGATACAATTTGAGATCAAGACAATTCAGGAAAACTCGTTCTGGTTATTGAAAAGAATAAATTTTGTGAGAATTTTAGCACAACACCACTACTTATGTTCATGAAAGCATCAAAAGAGCTAAACACGAAATAAGCCATCCAATTTATGTAGGTATGAAAATACACAGTACACAAACCATCCAATTTCTCTAGATAACCAAAACAGGTATATTACATCAGTTGTGTCATCAAGAATCTTCAATGTAAGAAGACACTATCCAAACTGAGTAAATCTTAATCAGAAACAAAAATAAGACAAAAATGAGAAGATAAAACGATGAATACGAACATAGGAGAATGACAATGTAAACAAACGAAAACAACAAAAAATGGATTAAAAAAAAAGTACAAGCAGAAGAGAATCAAAATGACCTACAATGTAAACAAACAAAAACAACAAAAAATGGATTAAACAAAATAGTACAAGTAGAAGAGAATCAAAATGAACTAAAAGCATGCGGAGAACATCAATTGCTGAACACAAAACATTGAAGTTGGAAGACAAACAAAAGAAAGAGAAGAAAGACGATATTAAAGATGTGCCAATAACCTGATCCAGAGCAAAGTTGGAAATAAGGCTTTATGGGCTAATTAGATTGTCATCTCTCTGCTTTGTATAGAGTTCCTGTAAATTCAAAGGATTTAAAAAGAAAAATTCAAGTAGATGATAGATTTGATAGCATCAAAGGCAATGAAGATGAATCTTCTCGAGTAGATAAAACTCTCATTGATCCAATAGCACAAAAAGAGCATCATAATGTTCCCATTTTCTGTGTATTGATTCATTTACCAGAAACTCAAAACCGCTAATAAGTTTTGTAGTTTTGAGAAAGTGAGAAAACAATAAAATGGTCTAAGCATCTAGCAGGGTTTTAGTGGAAAATAGATTGGAGGAAATCCAACATGTGTAAACAGATCACACCAAGCATCAGTTGAAGAATTATTGGTGACCAAACAACTTGATAGTCTTTGTAGTCAAGCCAACTCGGCGAAACTGCTGTAAAATCGAACGGTGGGTGGAGATCGGTCATGTACCCACCGAGATTAAACCTAAAAAACAAACAGAAAGAGAGAAGAACTGTGAGGTAGGGTAGTGACTTCATTCAAATAAATTTACTTACATGCAATATATGGATATCACTCATCCATGTGAACCATCGATTTTCTTACTGACTAAAACATTGAAGAACTACAAAAAGATGAAGAACAGACAGGAGTAATCCTATAAGAAAATGAAATGAAAAACTACCAATCAAAAAGGGCAAAGAACCAAGATTACTAATTAAAAAAGTGTTTCAATTTAGAGTAGTTAGATACCCTGTAAGCATGCAGTTAAAGATGAACATCATCAAAGCTAACCAAAACCACTAAAAAAATTTTTTGGTTAACCAGTCAATTGAATCAGTCTAAAGAGAATAGTAGAGTCGAAGAAAAGAAAAATTACTGATATTCATGCTGAGCCAAAAGTCCAACATCCAAATTTTGACAATCGTTTGAAAAACGTAAGATTTTCAAGCAGAATTAAGAGGGAATAAGAAGAATATGCTTATATTTGTACAAAATTAGCACAAACAAACTGAAATTAGGTTTCCACAAATAAGAACCGTAACTTAAGAGTTTGGGGAAAGACAATCGATGTAAGAATACCGTTAATCGAGTAGACACATTATTCTCTGCCTCAACACCGAATTCCTGCACAAGAAAACCAATCGAAACAAAGCAACTCACACAAAATCACTTGTAATCGAATGTGTCTAGCAGCCCTCAAAAACCGATCAAGGTGCTGGTCCAAATCATAGAGATACCTATTACAAACACCAAATGGATCTGATTGATGAAGCTAAATTTATGAAGCTACATCAGAAATTTCACACAAACGGTCTCCTTGAAGATGGCTTGAGAAAAAAAAATAAATCAAAGACAAATATGAAAGGAGTGTCGATCGTTGGTAGAAGGAGGGTTGTGGACCGGTGTGGTGGTATAGACGGAGTCGATCGACCTTGAGGAAGAAGGCAAGGGCTTGAGAAAGACGGAATCTAGAAGAGAAAGGAGAATCAATAGTACCTAGCGAGTACGGGTTGTGACATAGGAAGAAACAAAATTCGGCGACGCGAGAAGAAGAAGCCGAAAGCGAAGGCGAATTCCGGTGACGGCGAACTGATGATGGAAGAGCTTGTAGTGGCGATTTGAAGGCCGTGGAAGAAGAACCCGAAAGAGACGCTTTTCTTCATCTACAGTCGTCTGAGGGCATGAGGCTACGGTTTCTATGGACACCGAGGGTAAAGCGGAAAATGAAGAGACCTTGGACGATAACTATCATCAAGCGGTTGAAGCACAGGAGAAGAAGACACGGTGATACATACGTGTAAATTTAATAGGAATGGGCTAAACACGTGTAATGAAAGGGATAAAATAAATTAAAGTTGGTAAAAAGAAAACATTTAAGGGTATAATTGGAAACGAACTATTCATTGGGAGAACTCTCCCCTTTAGTATAGTAAAGATATATAAGTTATCAAGTCAATATAGAAAACAAACTTTTTAGATATCATTCTTTACCCTTTCTTCGCCCCTTTTCCATCTTTCCATGCTAGCAACATTCGGACTATGGGCTTACCCAAAATCACCTCATTTGGGCTTAATTAAACGTGGGCAAACTTGGAACTGGCCGAGCTTTTTTTTTAAAAATGCTCGTTTTCTCAGGCCGAGTCTGGAATTTGGATCTATGGTATTGTCCAAACCTGCTCAAGTTAGGCTTCGGGCGGGCAAGACCTGTCTTTTTTTTTTTTGAAAGAAGGAGAGAAACCTCATATTAAATATAAAATAATAAGATTATTACACATAAATCAAAGTAGTCGAATAATTGTGTACATTTGAACCTTACCTTGAATCCTTGAGTTTGAATCCTTCCATCCTCTTATATATTTAACATATTTAAAATATCAAAACGGGCTTTTTGTGCCAGACTCATGGCCCGTCGAGCATGTACCCTTGCACATACCCATCTAGCGGGATGGGCTTAGCAACCCGTTTGGACTTGTATGATGTGTCATACCTGCATGTTTCTCGGGTGTGCTAAAGATAGGCTTAAACCGTCAATTAGTGTATATTAACCCATATATTTGAACATATAAATTAGTTTAACACAAAGTTAACATATCGACATACCACTTAGGGATGACAATGAATTGGGTGACAGGTGGATGACCTTGATTGCTCCTCGATCCCTCACCAATAATTGTCCACCCATCCCACCCACCACCCGCAAAGGGCCTTATCCGCATTCAACAACTGAAGCGAGTGAATCGGGTTAGATTTCGGGCGTTCTACACTTTAATATAAGTTTGTAAAAAAATCAAATATTTTTCTGAAAATCAATAACATACTTACATCCAACTAAAAATAAAATAAAAATAACACTATAATCAAACAAGATCCAAAATAAACAAATTACATAGTAAATAAAATATAGGGTTTGCTTTAATGTATTTTATATATCTCATGCTCGGCACATGATCTTTTTTTTCATAAACTTCATCTTCAACTAGGGGTGAGCAAACAAATCTGATCCGACTATCCGATGATCCGATACAAAAAAAATCCGATCCAAAAAAATCGACAAAGTGTTAGCCTAATCTGATCCGATCCGGACCATTTTTCCGGATAGTCGAAAAGAATATGGAATGGTTTTTTTTTATCGGATATCTGAACATATTATACGTATATTACATGTTTTAAACATATTTTAACAATAATCACTCAAGACAAATGGTTCGGTCTTTTGTGGAGAATATGTTGGTAAAATGATATTTGACATTTAAAAAAAATCTGACGACAAAAATCGAAACACTCTAAAAAGTCGAAACCCTAATCTTCGCCAATCCTCTTCGACATCTTCGTTCTCTTCAGTCTTCTCCGGTTCTCTTTTACGGCACAACGGCAACACAAACTCACAAAACACAACGTCTTCGTTCTCTTCAATCTTCTCCGGTTCCCTTCTAGGGTGCAACGGAAACACAAACTCACAATACACACTAACACAGACAGAAATCAAAAGACTCGAAACCCTATTCTTTGCCAATACTTTTCGACGTCTTCGTTCTCTTCTCCAGCGTAACACACTAACATATGAATGTTCTTCACTCAACTTCATTATATGGTAATTGTTTCTTCACTTCTTCAATCAAATCTTTCACTCAACTATTCCCAATATTTATTTTGGAAAGAATACTGAGTTTTTGTTAAGTGTTAACTGTCTGTTCAGGAAAGTGTTAACTTTTTCAATCAACTCCTTCATTAAGAAAAGTGGAAGAAAGAGTAATGTCAATAAATATGTTGCAAAACCACCAAAACATCCGATCGGATATCAGTCGGATACTCAGATCGGATATCTGATCCGGGTCCAAAGTTTCGAATATCCGGCCATGGTCGGATCGGATAGTGATTTTAGAAAATTCCCGGATCGGATATCCGAAGGTTCGGCTCGGATATCCAACTTTGCGCTGCCATATCTTCAACCCCCTTAATACCCATAATCTATGTATATTTGGTTAAAGATTTTTCTTAAATTTCAACCCTTTCAACCACTTAATACCCATCAACTAGTGCTAAACAAACGGGCTCATAGTAAGAAAAAACAAAGGTAAAATTTATATAATATAAATAATTTATAGCGGGCGAATACGGGTCGGATGGATTAGTGGACGATGTGTTGAGTGATGGGCGGACGATAAATATATTATCGATCACCATGGATCGGCGGTACGTTATTCAGCTCATACTCGATTGATAGATCAAGTTGAACGTCAGCAGGAGCATCTAAATGTAACACAAAGAGAAGTGTTAGACATATGCGGACGCCTGTGCATATATCACAATTTGAATCTATATAATTTACTAAAATAAAGGACGCTAATGTCCCGTGTCAAACAACCAGGGATGCCACCTCAGCTTTTTGATAAATTATTTAAAAAAATTCGTAAATAAATTCATAAATAAATTCGTAAATAAAGAAACTGATTTAAAAAAACTGCTACTGAAAAAACAGTAGTAGTTATTTAAAAAATTAAAAGTGAAGATTTACAATTTTTAAAGAAAATAGTAAATCAATTATTTTTAAAAATTCGTAAATAAATTGATTTTTAAAAACTAAAATTAACTTCTAAAGTGCTACCAAAAAACAGAAACAATTACTTAAAAATATAAGTGTAGATTTGGAATAATCTTAAGTTTTGCTCTTTCTAGTGTTCCTCTTTGAATAGAGAGGTTAAACTTTGCTACTTATACTTGCATTAACACAAAGCACTTAATTAATCTTATTAATTAATTTTGAATAAATTAGGGAAATGGGGCCCTTTATATATTGCTTTTGTAAAAGGGGCCTCTAGAGAAAACAATAAAAATTAGGCCTACACCTAGGAAAATAGGACATAATTGAAATGATGGTATTGCACAACATTTAAATATTGATATGATGTTTACTATTCATACTTTTTGGTTTTTTAAATAAAGTGAGGGAGACTTCCACTTAATCGTTCATATGTTACGTGTGTAATTTATTTTTTGGTATTGTATGACGAAACTGGGTTGTTATTTTTTGGGTATATTAGGTGTGTTATTTATTTTTTTGTGCTGTATGACGATTTATGTTTGATTATCCAAAGTTCCGATCTCAAAATTAGGATATGCACTTACCATGTTCGATCTACTACATTGACAACCATACGAACAAACCACTTACCCAAACATATCAATATCTTACAAAACACTTACCCAAAATGTGTTATATGTTTTATGGTTACCCAAAATATGTTATAATGATCAAACTTAAATTGGGTATGGATTTTGTATTAAGTGATGTTTAAATTGAGTATAAATATAAAATATTATCCAATTTATGGATATTGTTTTATATTGATATTTGATTTATTGGGTATCTTGTTTTCGAGTATGTTTATGTACTTTGACATATTTATTTTTGGGTATGATTGTAACATTAGTTGGGTAAGCAGATTTTTGGGTAAGTGGATTTTTTCTGGGCAAAAGGCTGCGTTTTTTTGGCCTCAAATTCCCTCCAATGTCAATCAAAAGTGTCACAATCAGCACTCACATCAGCCATAACTCACTTTTGTCAACTTTTTGTCTTATTTATCAATTAGTGTAGTAAAGTAGGAGCCCTATTTCTCAATTTGTAATTGGTAGGACCCTAAATTTCAACTCTATAGTGTAAAAGACCCTAAATGCCAATTCAGCCATTAATCTGTAATACCCCAAATCCGCGGGACTCGGGATGCTACGGGTTGGGACCTCACAATGGGTCCCGACCCATAACGTGACAACAATTTCACCGGATCTTACAACAAGACACAAATAAAGGCAAAACCGAAATACATTTTATGCAAATGATATGATCCCCATAAACAAATAAAAGACAATTTCAGCCGTGTTCTCAACTCCAAAGACTCGAACATCAAAACATAACAATATACAAGAAACAATACCCAAATACAACTCAAACCAAACCCCTCCTAAAATGTACGGAACCCCGGCTGTCCACTTTTCCGGATCTCTCGACCGCATTCCTAACCTGCAAGAAAATCTACAACAATCGGTATAAAAACCGTTAGCTAATATTCGAGGCATTAGAATCAAGGTGAAAGGCACAAACACAAGTCAATCATCATAAACACCCAGTACACTCCAAAGCACACAAGTCCGGTTTATTATCTTATTATTATTAAGTCATATCCCGTTCTAATTCAACTTAGGTTGTGACACGAGAGTCACCGAAACTCGTCTCGGTCCCTACTTACCGGCATGGAATGGTACTAATGCATCTGACCGTCTACCAGCACGGGATAGTCGCCGAGAACCTCCTAGCTCTCGCGGGAGCCAGGCAAGTTGTCACCGCCCGTTATCATACACTTGGGCCAAAATAATATAAAGGTCGGTAATCCTAATTCCGGTTTAGTTGTTATAAACAATACACAATAAACACACACCACCAAACACACATCAATGCTAATACAAGGAATACGAGCTAAGTAAGTCCGGAGACTTACCTCGTCCCATAGATAAACCCGATAACCACTGCTCTCAACTTCCCGTAGGAAGGCACTCAACGCCTAGTCAAAACAAGGCACACGATCAACATTTATCCCACATTCTAGAAGTCCTTAGACTTCTAGTCCCAATGATCTCGCAAGATCATAAACCATAATCATGCTAGGATAACAAACTCATAGTCCTCACGATCTCACAAGGTCATAACCATCAAAACACAGACTAGGATACTCTTGACTAGTCTCCACAATCTCAACAATCCTACAACCTCAACCCCTAAATTCTCACAAGCTCAACATACCAATTAAAGCCATAAACTACCTCATAAGATAACAATACTACCTCAAGCTTAGAATCAACATCCATCCATCACACAATATCAAATCCTCAAAACTCACCTAAAGTTCAAAGCCACTACTTGACATTAACTCTAAGTTATGCTAGATCCAACCTAGTATGATACTAATGTTAAACATAACAAGATCAAGGAAGAAGGTACTCACACGAGGTCAAAGACGGAATATGATCTACGGATGTCGAGATTGGACTCGTTATGCCTTTATTGGGGTCATTTCCGGACCTAAAACCAAAGCTAACCAAATTTAGCTTATATGCTAAATTTGAACAGAGTAATAAACATATATAAATCTAAGAAAAACCTCACTTTTAAAACCCAAGCTAAAAAGCGTAAATATATATTCTGGACAAAATTGTATTATATCATAACCCAAGGTAAAACTCGTTTTTCAAAGTCAAAGTTAAAACCGCAATTAACCTTTCCGGGGAAAAAATATGAAATTCTAGAAACTTGGTCATAGACCGCAATTAAATGTTTGAGCCATAAACCGAAATTAATCCAACAAGGGAATAATTGATAATATATATAAATATAAGATAAACTCGTATTTAAAAAAAACCCATGAAGACATTTTCTGGGCAATTATACAATTTTCCAAATATGGGTCATATTCTGTAATTATGAAGTTTGGCCAAAATCTGCAATTATAAATAAGCAGGGGTATCATTGATAAAATCAGAAAGTTGGGCCAAAACACAAATATAAAACATGGGTGCTAAAAAAAAGCAATTATACTTAAATAGGAGGTGCCCAATTACAATTGTGGGAAAGGGTTTTAAACCCAGATTCACATCTTGTTGGGAGAGGGAAAGAAGAGGCGGCAGGGGGCAACGTAGGGGAGCTCCTCCGGCGGCGGGCGAAGCAGCGTTGGTTGCGCCCGACGACGGCGGTTGTGCTAGCTCCAGTGGCGGTCGCGTCTCTCCTCCAGCGATTGGCGGTGGTACAGGGGATAAGTGGACGAACTGCAGAGAGATATATGTGGGGGGTTCTGGCGCGTCAGAAGCTGGGAGAAGGGAGGCTATGCGGCGAGACTAGTACCGGCTTCGAATCCCGGTGGGCGGCGAGGGCGAGCCAGGGACCCTCTCAGGTGGGCTTCGATAGCGACAGAGGTGGCCACAGAGAAGGGGAGCGGAAGATGTAGAGGAGATCTGTGGGGGGGGGGGAGAGGGCTTCACAGTGGAGGCCGATGCTGAGGGCTGGGGTGTAGACGGAGAAGACAAAGAGATGGAGAAGAGATAGAGGTCAGGAGAAGGAGGGTGAGATGGTGTATCTCATGTGAGGGCCGTGGGGTCGGACTAGGGAGTATGCGTGTGAGGGTGTAAGAATAACAGTGGTTGCAGGAGGCTAAGCTGCATAGGCCTGTGATCTACAAGGTTAGCAGCAGCTAAGGTGAGGAGCTGAGGAGTCAATAGTGCCACGAAAGAAAAAATAAAGAAAAGGAAAAAAAGAGAGGATTAAAATAGATTAATAAAAAGGAAAAAGAGTCATAGAGTAAACTCGATCAAAACTAATCGGAATCAATGTTTTTGGATCGGAAAATATTTCCGAACCTTTCCAAAATAAATATATGGATCAAAACTATATATATATATGAGCTCGAAAAAAAAATTTAATTTACGATGTCAAAATACTCGTAAAATATTTAACCTATTAAAATATTAGAGAAATCAATATCGAAAACACGCCTAAAATTTGGGGTGTTACATCAGATCTCCCTAAAAATAAGTTTCGTCCCGAAACATAACACACGCCGAACTTCTCGGTCCCTTAAGGCCGAGGTATCAACTCTCACGCTAAGAAGGTTGAAACCTTCTAATCTATATACACAAACTACTTGAACTACCACCGCAAGATATATCAGGTCATGTATCACATTCACGCACAAGGCACAAACTACACATAACATCACACATGGACATAACTCAACTAAGGGAAGAACTAGGTCTAGGCCGTCGATACTATCGGTGCTACTAGCTCAGCGTAAAACTCAACCAAATATATAGTTCCCGCAAAACTACACATAACATCACGCTAAGAAGGTCTTTCTCAATGCAGCATTTCCGTTTTGTTTCCCTTTGATTTCCTCTAACACAAAAGATCAAACTTCTCAATTGTTCCCGCAAAACCAAACTTTGAAGTTTCATCTTGTCAATCTTGTTGCAGGTTCCAAGTAAGGAAGTATTTCACACCGCTTCTACTAACAAGACATGTATGTTATTGCGTTTACATCGTTCCTCAATACTCAATCAAGACCTTGTCTTGGAGAATCTCTTGTACACTTCAAACTCATCATACCTCGAGGCAATTTCAAAACAGTTCGACCAATGGGTCCCTTCTTAACTCTCAGCAACTCTATTGTCAATTCTTCATCTCATTCAATACTTCATCGTCATCCCTAGTAGGTTACCATAAAAGGTGTTACACAACTTCTCCCTTCATATATTTGGTAAAGCTCAGCACATCTAAGATGACTTGTAACTCTTTCCATATCTCTCGGGGTTTTCCATCACGAGACAACTTGTCATACGACTTCTCTCTTTAGTGAGTCTGGTTGGTCCAAAATGCCGTAATTGTAATATTTGAGTCTCAAATTCTCAATTGGTGACAATCAGACCTTAAATCAATTTTAGAAGAGACTACCGACCCTTGCAATTGATCGAGTAGATCATCTATATGCGGTAAGGGGTACTTGTTCTTCAATGTAATCTTGTTCAGCTCACTGTAATCGATGGACAACAGAGATAACCGTTTCTCTTTTCGCAGACTGGTGTTTTCCATAACAACTTCAAATTAAGAGTTTAAGATATATACTAATATGAACTTCAGATCAAGAGTTCAAGATAATGTCTAGTGTTCTCTATGAAATTTCACTAATTCTAATGAATCTTATCACTAAGTTCTTGCAATTGCCGCTTCACTTGCTTCCACAACTCATGTCTTTTCACAAGTGTCATTCCATACGGCGCCTTTGATCTCGGAATCGAGTCAAGCTTGACCTTAGTGGAAAAATCCACATTCCGACGTATTGGAATCCGTGATATCTCAGGCTTCATCTTTTCTCTTCCCGTTACATATCGTAAAAACCGACACAATCTTGTCTTATCACTTTACAAGTGGTCATGATACTAATGATCTACCCCGATCTGTTGGGGTGACGTCCTTTAAACACGTGTATTGCTCCATCTTTAGCTACAATGTTGACCGTTCTCTTTCAAAGATCCTTCATCTCCTGAAATCGAGAGATTTGCTCGAGTCTTTTGACTCTTGGGGTCTTATTTAAGTATTCCTATAACTTAATCTCATTCTCCCTCTTTGGTCACATGATTGTAAAAATCTTCTAAGGTTTTTCACTTATGTGCAGCCATAAGGGTCCAAACTACAGGACTTCACCGTGTTTCAACAATTGACCTTATCTTCTTTTCTTTCCACGACATCCCACATATGGGAGGAGCTCTTCGTATTGTACATAAGCTTTCACCATAGACATCCTTTCTTCAAGTAAGTGTAGAAGTTTATACTTCACTTCTTTTTGCGACGTCCGTCCGACAACGGAGGTTTTAAATCCTCGATCTTTCATATACTTATGCATCTCTTCTATATCTCCCCCTTTGCGCATAGCAACAATAGAAATCTCACTTTTCTCTTGGTCCTTCTAGGTTTTTTTTTCACCCTAATCAAATTTTAAAAGTTCTGATCCATGACTTTCCCCCATATGCCAATCCCATGACCTAAGAAGGGCGCACAGGGTTGTTACAATCCCTCCCTAGGAGGTCTTTTAGATTTACTTGATTTGATCTCCTGCAATGCTACTTGATTATGACATTTGCACTTCCGTTGATATAACTTCTTATTGCTGAGATTGAATCACCGGAAATATTTCAAGTTCTTGTTATTGTTCCATTATGATCCCACAACCTGGTTACTCTTCCCTTCCACACTCATTCATAGACCACCCGCACATGCGCATTCTTGGTTGTCACCAATTAGCTTATAATTGATCTTCTCCAATGTCAATGACTTACCATTCTTCTATACTTCCATATTACCATTTTCATGAAAGCTACCCTCCTCGAGGTACTTTACCTTAAACTTCACTTGCTCATTTCACTCTTCCCACCCTTCCTTAACTCTTTCTACGTTCCACACTTCCTTCCACTTCTCTAAGATAACTATATCTTCTTTGTCTTGTTGTTTCATATAACTCCCTTTCATAGTCTTAACCATTCTTCCTTGATGTCTTTCAAGTGCACCCTCCCAAATATTATAGCACTAGCTAGCATCCACTCGCATTTCTCTTGGTTGGTATCTTAAGTTTCTTGATCAAAGCTCCTCGTTTCGTCTTTCATCTTCTTGGGATCATCATTTATACACACTTCCTCCTTCTTGGTGTTTCTTAGCCTTATCATTATAACGAACCGATCAACTCCACGTGAATCCCCACCATGCCCTTCTTCTTGTAACTCTCGTAATGTTGATACTATCGGTACCTCGTAAGCTTAACTTACGGTATCTTAAACTTTTAGCAAATGGTTCGATAACTCTTCTCGTCTTGACTCAAATGCTTATGAGCGTCTAAAGAAAACTTCACATCTTAATGGAATGTCACCTTTAACCTTGTTGGAATGTATCCCTCTCCTCCTCGATTCGCATCTTTAGTTGTCCACACGTCTTCTCGAAGAACTTAAGTTCATTATCTCTATTGGTCTCGTTGTCGTTCAATCATGGCCTCTTTAGAACCGCTTCTACACTTAATGCTGCTCCCTTTTTCTTGTATTGCTTCCATCTTGATTCCTCTTAAGTTGTCTTGAGTTTTTCCTTTCCATGGTTGTCCTTCGTTTACGTCATCTCTAATCCTCCTCTTCGACATCCTCTTAAAGGAGTACAAGAACTCCAAGGTGTTCACCCGAACATAGCTCTCAACTCGATACTTGAGCATATTCGTCCTCGTATGTGCACTATCCTTTGTAAAACGACGTCGTCCAAGGGCGATGATATCATAATAGCATCTCAACTAAAAGGTCCTATATCTTCGTATGCTACTATATATAATAGGAATACGTATCGATAACTATATCAGTCCTAAATCCATATTACTACTAATATCACGCGTTTGACATTCCATTACAACAATACAAGGTCCAAAACATATAGTCGTTCACATATATAAGTCCTAAATCCATAACTATACACATATATCCAGTTCATCATGCAACATACAATCACAAAGATACACATCAATTCTATCATGCATAACTACAAACCTCATCTCCATATCTATATATACATACATATACATATATATACTAAAAATCCAATAAACTATATTGCCGAGATCCGCGGAAGGAGTGGTGGTCCGTACATTCTACCCCGACTCATGCATGTGATTTTGAAAACGAAAACTCAGAACCCGCAGGATTCTGTTTATTCCTTATTCGGCCTTTAGAAGATTGCGAGTGCCATTGTTGTCAACCTAGGGCTCTGATACCACTTTTGTAACACCCCAAATCCGCGGGACTCGGACTTACTTAGCTTGTATTCTTTGTATTAGCATTGATGTGTGTTGGGTGGTGTGTGTTTACTGTTTATGTTATAACAACGGAACCGGAAATAGGATTACCGACCTTTATATTATTTTGGCCCAAGTGTATGATAACGGGCGGTGACATCATCTGCCTAGCTCTTGCGAGAGTCTAGGAGGTTCTCGGCGACTAGCCGTGCTGGTTAGACGGTCGGAGGCATCCGTACCGTTCCATGCCGGAAATAGGGACCGAGGCGGGACCACGGTGGTCTCGTGTCACAAATCTAAGTTGAATTAGAACGGGATATGACTTAATCATAATAAAGATAATAAACCGGATTGGTGTGCCTTTGATTATGTTGTGTGTTTATGATGTTTTGCTTGTGTTTGTGCCTTTCCCGTTAATTCTAATGCCTCGAATATAAGCTAACGGTTTTATACCGAATGTTGTAGACTGCCTTGCAGGTTAGGAATGCGGCCGAGAGATCCGGAAGGGTGGACAGCCGGGGTCCGTACATTTTAAGAAGGGTTTATGAGTTGGAGTCGAGTTATGTTTTTCCTTTGGTTTGCATTTTGTATGCTGCGTGTTTGGCATTGTGGTTTCGAGTTGTATCTCGGCTGAAGTTTGTTGTTGCGTTCTTTCGGGTTTCTTATCATTTGCACTATAAACGTTTTCGAGTTTTTGAGCCTTTATTTGTGTCATGTTGGAAAGGTCCGGTGAGATTGTTGTCAAGCTAAGGGTCGGGACCCATTGTGAGGTCCCAACCCGTAGCATCCCGAGTCCCGCGGATTCGGGGTGTTACAAAAGTGGTATTCAATCATGGCCTCTTTAGAACCGCTTCTACACTTAATGCTGCTCCCTTTTTCTTGTATTGCTTCCATCTTGATTCCTCTTAAGTTGTCTTGAGTTTTTCCTTTCCATGGTTGTCCTTCGTTTACGTCATCTCTAATCCTCCTCTTCGACATCCTCTTAAAGGAGTACAAGAACTCCAAGGTGTTCACCCGAACATAGCTCTCAACTCGATACTTGAGCATATTCGTCCTCGTATGTGCACTATCCTTTGTAAAACGACGTCGTCCAAGGGCGATGATATCATAATAGCATCTCAACTAAAAGGTCCTATATCTTCGTATGCTACTATATATAATAGGAATACGTATCGATAACTATATCAGTCCTAAATCCATATTACTACTAATATCACGCGTTTGACATTCCATTACAACAATACAAGGTCCAAAACATATAGTCGTCCACATATATAAGTCCTAAATCCATAACTATACACATATATCCAGTTCATCATGCAACATACAATCACAAAGATACACATCAATTCTATCATGCATAACTACAAACCTCATCTCCATATCTATATATACATACATATACATATATATACTAAAAATCCAATAAACTATATTGCCGAGATCCGCGGAAGGAGTGGTGGTCCGTACATTCTACCCCGACTCATGCATGTGATTTTGAAAACGAAAACTCAGAACCCGCAGGGTTCTGTTTATTCCTTATTCGGCCTTTAGAAGATTGCGAGTGCCATTGTTGTCAACCTAGGGCTCTGATACCACTTTTGTAACACCCCAAATCCGCGGGACTCGGGATGCTACGGGTTGGGACCTCACAATGGGTCCCGACCCATAACGTGACAACAATTTCACCGGATCTTACAACAAGACACAAATAAAGGCAAAACTGAAATACATTTTATGCAAATGATATGATCCCCATAAACAAATAAAAGACAATTTCAGCCGTGTTCTCAACTCCAAAGACTCGAACATCAAAACATAACAATATACAAGAAACAATACCCAAATACAACTCAAACCAAACCCCTCCTAAAATGTACGGAACCTCGGTTGTCCACTCTTCCGGATCTCTCGACCGCATTCCTAACCTGCAAGAAAATCTACAACAATCGGTATAAAAACCGTTAGCTAATACTCGAGGCATTAGAATCAAGGTGAAAGACACAAACACAAGTCAATCATCATAAACACCGAGTACACTCCAAAGCATACAAGTCGGTTTATTATCTTATTATTATTAAGTCATATCCCGTTCTAATTCAACTTAGGTTGTGACACGAGAGTCACCGAAACTCGTCTCAGTCCCTACTTATCGGCATGGAATGGTACTAATGCATCTGACCGTCTACCAGCACGGGATAGTCGCCGAGAACCTCCTAGCTCTCGCGGGAGCCAGGCAAGTTGTCACCGCCCGTTATCATACACTTGGGCCAAAATAATATAAAGGTCGGTAATCCTAATTCCGGTTTAGTTGTTATAAACAATACACAATAAACACACACCACCAAACACACATCAATGCTAATACAAGGAATACGAGCTAAGTAAGTCCGGAGACTTACCTCGTCCCATAGATAAACCCGATAACCACTGCTCTCAACTTCCCGTAGGAAGGCACTCAACGCCTAGTCAAAACAAGGCACACGATCAACATTTATCCCACATTCTAGAAGTCCTTAGACTTCTAGTCCCAATGATCTCGCAAGATCATAAACCATAATCATGCTAGGATAACAAACTCATAGTCCTCACGATCTCACAAGGTCATAACCATCAAAACACAGACTAGGATACTCTTGATTAGTCTCCACAATCTCAACAATCCTACAACCTCAACCCCTAAATTCTCACAAGCTCAACATACCAATTAAAGCCATAAACTACCTCATAAGATAACAATACTACCTCAAGCTTAGAATCAACATCCATCCATCACACAATATCAAATCCTCAAAACTCACCTAAAGTTCAAAGCCACTACTTGACATTAACTCTAAGTTATGCTAGATCCAACCTAGTATGATACTAATGTTAAACATAACAAGATCAAGGAAGAAGGTACTCACACGAGGTCAAAGACGGAATATGATCTACGGATGTCGAGATTGGACTCGTTATGCCTTTATTGGGGTCATTTCCGGACCTAAAACCAAAGGTAACCAAATTTAGCTTATATGCTAAATTTGAACAGAGTAATAAACATATATAAATCTAAGAAAAACCCCACTTTTAAAACCCAAGTTAAAAAGCGTAAATTTATATTTTGGACAAAATTGTATTATATCATAACCCAAGGTAAAACTCGTTTTTCAAAGTCAAAGTTAAAACCGCAATTAACCTTTCCAGGGAAAAAATATGAAATTCTAGAAACTTGGTCATAGACCGCAATTAAATGTTTGAGCCATAAACCGAAATTAATCCAACAAGGGAATAATTGATAATATATATAAATATAAGATAAACTCGTATTTAAAAAAAACCCATGAAGACATTTTCTGGGCAATTATACAATTTTCCAAATATGGGTCATATTCTGTAATTATGAAGTTTGGCCAAAATCTGCAATTATAAATATGCAGGGGTATCATTGATAAAATCAGAAAGTTGGGCCAAAACACAAATATAAAACATGGGTGCTAAAAAAACGCAATTATACTTAAATAGGAGGTGCCCAATTACAATTGTGGGAAAGGGTTTTAAACCCAGATTCACATCTTGTTGGGAGAGGGAAAGAAGAGGCGGCAGGGGGCAACGTAGGGGAGCTCCTCCGGCGGCGGGCGAAGCAGCGTTGGTTGCGCCCGACGACGGCGGTTGTGCTAGCTCCAGTGGCGGTCGCGTCTCTCCTCCAGCGATTGGCGGTGGTACAGGGGATAAGTGGACGAACTGCAGAGAGATATATGTGGGGGGTTCTGGCGCGTCAGAAGCTGGGAGAAGGGAGGCTATGCGGCGAGACTAGTACCGGCTTCGAATCCCGGTGGGCGGCGAGGGCGAGCCAGGGACCCTCTCAGGTGGGCTTCGATAGCGACAGAGGTGGCCACAGAGAAGGGGAGCGGAAGATGTAGAGGAGATCTGTGGGGGGGGGGAGAGGGCTTCACAGTGGAGGCCGATGCTGAGGGCTGGGGTGTAGACGGAGAAGACAAAGAGATGGAGAAGAGATAGAGGTCAGGAGAAGGAGGGTGAGATGGTGTATCTCATGTGAGGGCCGTGGGGTCGGACTAGGGAGTATGCGTGTGAGGGTGTAAGAATAACAGTGGTTGCAGGAGGCTAAGCTGCATAGGCCTGTGATCTACAAGGTTAGCAGCAGCTAAGGTGAGGAGCTGAGGAGTCAATAGTGCCACGAAAGAAAAAATAAAGAAAAGGAAAAAAAGAGAGGATTAAAATAGATTAATAAAAAGGAAAAAGAGTCATAGAGTAAACTCGATCAAAACTAATCGGAATCAATGTTTTTGGATCGGAAAATATTTCCGAACCTTTCCAAAATAAATATATGGATCAAAACTATATATATATAAGAGCTCGAAAAAAAAATTTAATTTACGATGTCAAAATACTCGTAAAATATTTAACCTATTAAAATATTTAACCTATTAAAATATTAGAGAAATCAATATCGAAAACACGCCTAAAATTTGGGGTGTTACATAATCTTATTAACAGAAAGCACTCAATTAATAAGGGGGCATGTGATTGTGTAGTCGTGTATTACCTATCATGATACTTGTGCAATAGGTTGTGAATGAATTAGTGAAAAATAATTGTAAGGGTGTTTTAGCATGATATCATTATCCATTATAAGTTCCTAATGAACTATTAACATATAAGAGCTAATTAATAAATAAAGGCATCACCCTAAATCATTCGGAAGTTATTGCCTGCCATCCAAATAATTTTAGGCCCCGTTTGGTTATAACTCCGGAATCGGAAATGGAATGGAAACGAATCTAGTCCATACGTATATCCTTATCCATGAAGGAATCAAAGTAATTGGAGTAAAAAATTGATTACTTTTGATACCCTATAGGAAAACAAAATGTGGGGAAACAAGTGCATTTTGCATTAAACCACAAAGAATGATTCCATAAAATTTCATGAATAAGAATACATGGACTAAATTCGTTTCCATTTCATTTCACTTTTCGGAGTTGGAACCAAACGGCCCTTAGCCTAATCTTGTGTATCATTGTAAAGGTTGTAATTGCCGTTTGGAATTATGCAGGAGATGTTGTCGTTGCTTCTTTCTCTTTTAAATTCATCATCGGTCAAAAGCCTGTTTCACCCATTTCCATGGACAAAAGTTCAGATTCTACAGTTGATGACACTCTTTGCCCTATATGCCAATCTGTCCCAACAATTCCATTTGTGTTGTCTTACCCTGTCAACGCAAGTTTGTTAGTCTTCAGTTTCTATATGAAACATCCTTCTCTTGATCTAATTACAAGTTGGAATTATGCAGGTGAATATTTTTAGTTCATTATTTGGCTTGTATGGGTGAAATTTTAATTATCATAACCTTCCATCTTGTTGGTACCAAGTTGAATATAGTTTGATGAATTTCCAATGGCCATACAGATATAAGTAGCAAAGTTATCTTCAATTCAGAAATCATAAATTATCTAAATGAGTAGAGTAATAAAAAAATCGAATGTACCTGAAAGCTATATTTATCTAGATGAGTAGCAGATAATAGGATTACTCGTCGAAGCCTGAAAATCAAAGCACGCAAAAAGATCAGTATCATGAAATGTTAGACTTAATTGTTTAGTAGACTTAATTGTTTAGGTATTTATAGCAAATAGGAAGAAAATTAAGCTTACGGGATAGGCAACTTATGAGATACGATTATGAACAATATCTTTTAATTTTAAATATTTGAAAAAAAATAAAAGAAGAGGAACAAATATTGTAATCGGAATTAAGTTACAAGAAACAAATTAAAATACTTTAAAATTGGAACTAATAAATGTAAAAAATATTTAGGCTACGTGTGTAGATTTGTTTAAAATATTCAGGCTATCTTTTAAACAACTTATGAGATACGTAACCTGAATTTTTTTTAAAATATTCTTAATTATTTGTGCCGGAAAATCGGAACATTTTTAACCAGTTTGTTTATAAAATTTATATACTATAATAAAAAAGATTTATTGGCTTAATTTGTTATTTAAAAAAAGAATTAATTCGAGAAAAATTTTGGGCGCCACGTCAGCATTATTGACGTCTGTTTTAGTAGAGTATATAGATTGTTAACCATTTTGATAATTTCAATTTCGTATATGGTATTTTAGTTTACCCTTTCCTCGAATCGTTGATAATGTGTGTTGATTTTGTGTTTATTGATCCACTCAATTTGTTTACTAATTATCATTTTTTTCGTTTTTCATTACATAAACTCCGTTAGGCATTAATTAGTTATCCCTCTTTGGCCTCCTCCACACCTTACCTCACTCACTCCGTTCTTCCCCTTAACTCTAGCCATTAGTCTTCCGTGATATTTGTGTTGTACATAAAATACATCACGTATTTTTTTCTACGTTTAAAAAAATGTTATTTATTTAATCTTTTTAATTCATTTTCACTTTCACGTAAGTTTCAGAAAGTTACTTCATTCGATTTTTTATATCCCTAATTTACGTAAGATAAGTTATTTTTTTGAAATCCGTTAAGTTAATTATTTAGTTTCAAAATTCAGCCCTATCTTTTAAATCCAACGTTTGCCTGGTGTTAAACCCCTTCTGAAATTCGAGCACATGTGACAGAAGATTATGTTTTTTCTCGGTTTCGGAGGTTGACGATGTCAATGTTTGAATTTGGGGTGGACTTACGTACGGTGGTTGCCTTATTGCAAACAACACATTTGTGCACCGCCAGTGGTAGAGCGGCGACCGTTTGAGAGCATGATGAGGCAGTGAGCTAGATGCTCTTTTTTTGTTGGTGAGAGATTGACGTTGTTAAAACAACGTCGTTTATCTTTTTGATTTTCATGTTATTATGTGAAACTGAAGTTAATTAGGAGATTGAATGATGATTAACCCTTTTTATTTCGTAATTCGAACCTAAAATTAAGTGAATTACTAATTGTTTAGATTGTTGTATAATTTATCTGTAACTTTTGTCCCATATTTTGGATGATGAAATTTATGTATAACTGATTTTTTTTGTAAAGCATCTTTTTTTAGTTATTATTGATTATTTTGATTTGTTATTTATGTTTGATTAGTATCTAATTAACTTTCTAGTTTTGTGCTTCAACCGCCCCTGCGCCTCAGTCCAACCGCCCCTGCGGTTTCTCTGCGGTGACTCCCGTCTTTGGTGAGTTGCTTCCTTCCTTCCTTTCCTAGCTCGTTCCTTCCTTGGTTCCTTATGGTTGTTCCTTGTTCCCCTGAGTTGTTGTAAGACTAAGGTTGAGCCCTTAGCATGTGTTGATCTCTTAGAGATCTTTGAGACTAGAAGTCTTAGACTTCTAGCAACCGTTTCGTTCCTTATTCGTGTTGCTTGTTCGTACAGGCTTTCCTTGCTCCTTTCCTGAGGGAAACTGAGCTTCCTTGTGTATTTCTGAGTTGTTCGCTGATCTCTTGTGTTACCTTCGTGTGAGGTAAGTCCCTTGGACTTACTCAGCTTCATTCCGCGTATTGGTTTGAGTGTTTTGGCTTGTTTGTGTTGTTTATCATGTTATAACGGATAATCGGAAAGGTTTCACCCTTTGTTAACCTTAATTGACCCAAGTGTATTATAACCGGGCGGTGACCACTTGTCTAGTTCTACAGGAAACTAGAATGTGCTCTTGCAACCCAAACCCGTAGGTAACGGATAGTACTGATCTATTCCTATTGGTAGACGGAAGCAGAGGCGAGTTTCGGGAGATTCTCGTGTGACAAAAGAAGTTGAATTAGTAATGGATAACCTTAATAAAAGATAATAACCGGTTGATGTGTGAGCATGCTATGTGTTTACTTTACCTTATGTGTGTTTGTGCCTTTACACTCTTGCTAATACCTAGAATGTTAGCTAACGGTTTATACCGTCGTTGTAGATGTTCCATAGGTTCAAGATGCCGCTGAGTGATCCGGATGGTGTGGTCAGCCGGGGTTCCCGTACATTATAGGACGGTATCGGGTTTTGTTTTTCTTTTGTTTCTTCCCTTTTGTTTTGAACCCGGCTGTGGAGCTTTTGTGTTTTCTTTTGTTTTGAACCTTTGGTTTTATATTAAGTTTTGGTTTTCATTCATCTGTGCCTTGTTGTAAGATCCGTTTGCTGTTGCTACTCTGAGGGTCGGGACCCATTGTGCGGTCCTAGCCCGTAGCGTTTCAAGTTCCCAAAACTTGGGGTGTTATAATATGGTATCAGAGCTCTAGGTTGGCAACAATGGCACTCGAAATCTTCTACAGGTTGGATGGATAAATAAATAGAATCCGCAAGGGGTCTAACATTTTCAAAAGGGGATTTTTTGTTTTAAACCGTTGGTCTGGGATAGATGTACGGGCAACCACCACTACCTCCGCGGATCTAAGCAGTGTAGTTTCTTTTGTGTTGGCCTTTATATGTGCTTTTTCTAGACTTTTTCTTTAGCTGTAGCGTGGTCTTATATATATATGTAGTCTTATATATCTACCCTTATAGCAGATGACGCGTACTAGAGCTACATCTGCTATGGGGCGAGGAAGGGGTTGACCACCACTTCCACCTGCCGTCCATGGACGAGGACGTGCAGGAAGACCTCCACTAGCTAGAGGTTGGGGCCAAGCCCCAGTCGCTGATCCGCCTATTGCCAAGGCGTTTGCTGAAGAAATTGTTGAGAGCATTGTTCCTGAGGCTGGAAATGGGACCGCTGCTAGGTCTGGAGCACAAAGAGCGCCATCAATAGAGTCCACACGAGTGTCTATCGGAGTTTCTGCATTTCGCGACTATGTGCAGAGGGTTGAGGAGGCTATTAGGACTGGAGGACCAGCACTAGTGCCGCCAATTCCTGCAAGATCAGCTGAGGTTTCGTAGAGAGTTACACAAGCTGTTGCCCCGCCTGCTGGAGTTGCTGAGGTTGTTAGAGCGCTGACTGAGGCAAAATAGCCAAAGCATGACAGTTGGTTGAAGGCTTTCGATCAGCTGAAGGTTCCCATCTTCGTGGGAAGGACTGGCTTGGAGGTGGAGCAATGGCTAGGACAAATTGATTCTGCTATGGAGGCTATCGGTTGCCTTGAGGGACGTCGAGTCAACATAGCACAGACGCTGCTGAAGGATCATGCTCATTCTTGGTGGAAGACAATTCGCAACAAGGTCACCAGTTATGAGCAGATGAAGACAGTGACCAGGGATCGCTATTGCCCTACAGCCATGAGGAGAGACCGTCTTCAGGATTTCCTTGAGGTTGGATTCGAGGATTTGCCTATTACTGAGATCATCCTTAAGTTTCAGGACGAGTTGGCGTTGCTAGGTCCGTCCGCACCACCGGAGGATCAGCATGTTTACCTTTTCTCTCGGAGGTTGAGAGAATCGACACGCTCTTATCTTACTGGATTCCGTTGTGAGTCTTTGACGGACTATCAAGATAGCGCTTCTGCCTATGAGAGAGACCGACCGGGTCAGAGGAGAGCTTCTCAGACAAGAGTTCTTGAGAAGAGACAAAAGACTAGATCAGCCAGTGTTGGAGCTGGAGCAGCTGGTTTTGGGCGTAGTCAGACGCCTGGACGTTCTAGTTTCCAGCAGAGTTTTGATAGAGGACGGCAGTGTCATAACTGCGGAGTAGCTGGACACATCCGAGCTGACTGCAAGAAGCCAACAGTGACTTGCTTTACTTGTGGCAAGCCCGAACACAGAGCTGCGTTTTGCCGTCAGGGCAAGGCGCTATCTCAATAGAGTTCTTCACCTGCCAGTGTTGTTGGAGGAGGACAGAGATCTCAGTACCAACAGCAGCAACAACAACAGCAACAACAACAACAACAGAGAGTTTCAGGTTCTGCCGCTCCTCAAGGTTCCACTCCGGGACAGGGGAGAGGTAGAGGACGTGTTGGTGGATCCGCAGACACCAAAGATGCACCAGCCAAAGTTTATGATTTGAGGAGTGTTGTAGAGCCGACATCGCCAGCAGCTACAGGTACCATTCACATTAATGGTTTTCCTGTCAGAGTTCTTTTCGATACTGGTACTACGCATTGTTTTATATCTGATGCATGTGTAGATAGATTGGCATTAGTTACTGTAGAAGGTAGACCCTTCTTTATAGGATTATCCGATGGGGGTAAGATACGAGGTACGCGAGAGGTTCGCGATTGCCCTATTAGATTGGGAGGTTGTGATTGGCTAGCTAACTTCTTCGCCATGTACTTACTACATGAAGAAGTTATTTTGGGCATGGATTGGATGGATCGACATCGAGCAGTTCTGGACATCAGCAAGAGGACAGTGACAGTAACTACAGATGTAGGCCATGTTGAGATCTTCTGAGGATGGGATCTCGGGAAGACTGGTACAGTCATCAGTGCAGTACGAGCTGCGAGACTTATCAGTCAGGGCTGCGAGGCTTTTTGGTGCTATGCCATGAAGGATAATACTAGTCCAACTTTGGAGGAGATTCATGTAGCTTGCGAGTTTGCTGACGTCTTTAGAGAGCCATCAGGTTTACCTCCACAAAGGAGTGTAGATTTCGGCATTGATCTAGAGCCCGGTACGAGACCGATCTCTAAGGCTCCTTATCGTATGGCGCCTATCAAGATGCTTGAGTTGAAGAAGCAGCTCGAGGAGTTAGTAGAGAAGGGCTTCATCCGCCCTAGTATATCTCCTTGGGGCGCACCAGTTCTCTTCGCCAGGAAGAAAGACGGGTCAATGAGGTTATGTATCGACTACCAAGAGGTGAATAAGATGACAATCAAGAACAAGTACCCATTGCCTTGTATCGATGATCTTTTGGATCAGCTACATGGAGCTTTAGTGTTTTCAAGGATTGATCTGAGATCAGGATATCACCAGCTGAGGGTGAGAGAGCAGGACGTAGCCAAGACATCGTTTCGGACCAGATATGGACACTACGAGTTTGTAGTGATGCCATTTGGGCTCACGAATGCGCCCGCAGTCTTCATGGAGTTGATGAACAGCATCTTCATCGACTTTCTAGACTAGTTTGTAGTTGTCTTCATCGACGACATTCTGGTTTACTCCCGCAGTAGAGAGGAGCATGCTGGACACTTGAGGATTGCTCTTCAGGTCTTACAAGATAGAGAGCTCTATGCCAAGCTCTCTAAGTGCGAGTTTTGGATGTCCGAGGTAGCATTCCTTGGTCACATTGTTTCAGCTGAAGGGATCAAGGTAGATCCGATGAAGATTGAGTCAGTAGCTTCTTGGCCGCCACCTAAGAACGTTAAGGAGGTTCCCAGCTTCTTAGGATTGGCAGGCTACTACATGCATTTTGTTGAGGGCTTTTCAGTTATCGCCCGACCACTCACTTCCTTGTTGTAGAAGTCTACGAGGTTCGTATGGTCCGAGTCGTGCCCGTTGAGCTTCGAGGAGCTGAAGAAGAGGTTGAACTCTACTCCTATCCTAGCTCAGCCAGAGGGCATTGAGGATTTTTTCGTTTATAGCGACGCATCCAAGCTGGGCTTGGGATGTGTTTTGATGCAGAGGGGAAAGATGATTGCTTATGCGTCTCGATAGTTGAAGACGTACGAGGAGAATTACCCTACCCATGATCTTGAGTTAGCTGCTGTGGTTCATGCTTTGAAGATTTGGAGACATTATCTGTACGGAGCCACGTGTCAGATTTTCACAAACCATAAGAGTCTGAAGTACATATTCACTCAACGGGAGTTGAATAACCGCCAACGCAGATGGTTAGAGTTGATCAAGGACTTTGACCTTGAGATTTTATACCATCCGGGAAAGGCTAATGTGGTAGCAGATGCCCTCAGTAGGAAGACTTCCCGGGAGATGGCTATCGCTAGACTGACAGCTCAACCACAATTACAACGAGATTTGGCATGGATAGAGATGGATATCTACTTCCCAGATTCCGATAGCCAGTTGTCCACCTTGGAGATAATACCTGATCTGTTGGCCAAAATCCGATAGAAGCAGGAGAGTTGCCCAACTTTGACACAGATTCGAGACCGGATGTCTTGAGGAGAGGCACCACAGTTTGCAGTTGGTGCTGACGGAGTTTTGAGACGTCAGGAGCGTGTTTGTGTGCCGTCAGACCGAGAGTTAAGATAGAGGATCCTTTAGGGGGCTCACTCTTCACCTTACTCAATACACCCTGGTGCGAGTAAGATGTATCAGGATATCAGACGCTCTTACTGGTGGGGAGGTCGGAAGCCAGACTTCATGAGATATGTAGCTCAGTGTGCGACCTGTCAGCAGGTCAAGATCGAGCATCATAGACCAGGAGGCGAGCTACACCCACTCCCCGTTCCTTAGTGGAAGTAGGAAGACATCTCTATGGATTTTGTGACTGGTTTGACACCGAGTCGTGGTTTTGGTGCTATATGGGTCATAGTAGATCGACTGACGAAGACCGCACGTTTCATTCCGATCAAGGAAACGTGGCCGGTGAGTCGATTAGAAGAGGAGTTCACGAGACAGATAGTGAGACTTCATGGAGTACGTATGACCATCGTCTCTGACAGAGACAGACGGTTCACTTCGAGGTTCTAGCAGCAAGTTCATGCCGCCCTAGGTACGAGTCTACAGTTCACGACTGCTCATCATCCTTAGACCGATGGTCAGTCTGAGCGGACCATCCAAACTTTGGAGAACATGTTGCGAGCCTGTGTGTTAGACTGGGGACAGGTGTGGCCAGATCACCTTCCCTTAGTGGAGTTTTTGTACAACAACAGTTGACACGCATTGATCAGGATGGCTCCTTATGAGGCTTTATATGGACAGAGATGCCGTACACCGCTGTGTTAGGACGAGCCTAGTAGTGCCAGCGGAATAGCACCTGAGCAGATTCAGGATGACATGGCTTGAGTAGCAGTGATCCGAGAGCGGATGTTAGCAGCATAGAGCCGACAAAATTCTTATGCAGATAAGAGGCGCAGACCTCTGGAGTTCAGAGTTAAAGCTCAGGTTTGGTTGAGAGTATCCCCGACACGAGGCGTCAGACGTTTCGGTGTCAAAGGGAAGTTGAGTCCCATATATGTTGGACCGTTCGAGATTCTTGAGCGAGTTGGAGAGGCAACTTACAAACTTGCGTTGCCACCGAGACTTGAGGATGTTCATCCAGTTTTCCACGTGTCTCAGCTACGGGAGTACATACCTGACCCGAGACACATCGTCAGTCATGAGTATCTAGTGATCGAGCCAGACCACACGTTTGTAGAGCACCCGGTGGCTGTCTTAGAGCGTAGTACTAGACGCTTGCGTTCGAAAGACATACCGATGATGAAGACACAGTGGTCGAGGCGAGGAGCTGATGAGGCGACTTGGGAGACAGAGGATAGTGTCCAGAGGAACTATCCGGAGTTTTACGCTGAGCTTGTTGCACCGTTAGCTTAGTTTGTTTGTTTGGTTCTCCTTTGTTGTGTTGTGAACGCTTTTGTGTGACGTTTTGTGTTACGTGCCCCGAGTGGGAATATATGAGCTCAATTATGTTTCTGTGTGTGGTTGTGATCGTTTGGCTTTTGCAAGTTTCGAGACGAAACTTGTTTTTAAGGGGAACTGATGTAAGATCCTAGGTTTTTGCCTTCACCGCCCCTGCGGTGAAGAGGGCTGCCCCCACGGCCAGCCACCCCTGCGGCTGATGAGATCCGCGCCTGCGGATTTTGCGACAGATCGGGCCAATATGTTTTCATCGTTTTATCTTTCTTCCATAGATAGAATACACAATATTCTATCTTATGGGCCGATTTCCTTGTTTCTTTCTAACCCTAGACGCCCTTTCCGTCTAGCGTTCCAGCCCTCCCTATATATTCTCTTCCTTCTCTCCTTTTTCTCATTCCTTGCTATCGTCTTCAAACCCTAGAAAGGTTCAGCCACCCCTGCGCCTCAGTCCAACCGCCCATGCGGTTTCTCTGCGGTGACTCCCGTCTTTGGTGAGTTGCTTCCTTCCTTCCTTTCCTCATTCCTTCCTTGGTTCCTTATGGTTGTTCCTTGTTCCCCTGAGTTGTTGTAAGACTAAGTTTAAGCCCTTAGCATGTGTTGATCTCTTAGATATCTTTGAGACTATAAGTCTTAGACTTCTAGCAACCGTTTCATTCCTGATTCGTGTTGCTTGTTCGTACAGGCTTTCCTTGCTCCTTTCCTAAGGGAAACTGAGCTTCCTTGTGTGTTTCTGAGTTGTTCGCTGATCTCTTGTGTTACCTTCGTGTGAGGTAAGTCCCTTGGACTTACTTAGCTTCATTCCGCGTATTGGTTTGAGTGTTTTGGCTTGTTTATGTTGTTTATCATGTTATAACAGATAATCGGAAATAGGATTCACCCTTTGTTAACCTTAATTGGCCCAAGTGTATTATAACCGGGCGGTGACCACTTGTCTAGTTCTACAGGAAACTAGAATGTGCTCTTGCAACCCAGACCCGTAGGTAACGGATAGTACTGATCTATTCCTATTGGTAGACGGAAGCGGAGGCGAGTTTCGGGAGATTCTCGTGTGACAAAAGAAGTTGAACTAGTAATGGATAACCTTAATAAAAGATAATAACCGGTTGATGTGTGAGCATGCTATGTGTTTACTTTACCTTATGTGTGTTTGTGCCTTTATACTCTTGCTTATACCTAGAATGTTAGCTAACAGTTTATACCGTCGTTGTAGATGTTCCACAGGTTCAGGATGCTGCTGAGTGATCCGGATGGTGTGGTCAGCCGGGGTTCCCGTACATTATAGGACGGTATTGGGTTTTGTTTTTCTTTTGTTGCTTCCCTTTTGTTTTGAACCCGGCTGTGGAACTTTTGTGTTTTCTTTTGGTTTGAACCTTTGGTTTTATATTAAATTTTGGTTTTCTTTCGTCTGTGCCTTGTTGTAAGATCCGTTTGCTCTTGCTACTATGAGGGTCGGAACCCATTGTGCGGTCCTAGCCCGTAGCGCTTCAAGTTCCCAGAACTTGGGGTATTACAGTTCTCTCCTCTAATAATCATTACTGGAGCTCCTTATTCCTGATCCCGGCGAATGTGATAAACGTGATTAATGGTCTCATCCGATCTTACTTTTGGTTGGGTGTGGAGAATAGCATGAGGGCTTTTGTTGATGGGATGTTGTTTGCTCTTCTAAATCGTGTGGTTGTCTCGGTTTCATGGACCTTCATGCCAAGAACAAGGCTGCACTTGCTCGGCTCATCTATGACATTGATAGAGGCGGAAACAACATCTGAACCCAGTGGATCGAACACCACATGATCAAAAGACATGGTAGTATTTGGAACTACAATCCAAAACCCCATCACAATGCTTTCTAGAAGAATCTACTAAAGATCAAGGATGAAATACCTGCCCCTTTCACTGGCCAAAGAAGAGGTGACATTTTAACCAACTCTGTAGGCGTGTTCTCCTATAAGAACGCCTACTCCATCTTCAAACCTGCCATCCAACCTATTCTCCCTAACCCCTTCAAGGCTATCTGGCTTAAATCAAATGTACCAAAATGTTGCTATATCTCCTGGCTAGCTGCAGTTAGAAGACTACCAACTCTAGCAAAAATCAAATCCTGGAACTTGAGAGATAACGACATGTGCAAGCTTTGTAATAGCTCAGCTGAAACTGACGACCACCTCTGGAGTCACTGTAGCTATGGTTCGCTCGTTCTTGACATTGTATCCCGCTGGACCAAGACCCCATACCCAGCTCCTTATCTTCACAACATTTGAAGTTGGCTTGATTCTTACAACAACCAAAATCCTAACCTGTTGGATAACATTCAGATCGCTTCTATCATTTCATTCTTACAATGTTTGGATTGCTAGAAACAACATGCTATATAACAACATGTTTATGAGAGTTGTGGATTGTGCTGCAGTGATCATAAGAACAACCAAGTCCCACTTCGAAAGAAACTGGAAGCACAGATCCACCTCAACTCTTCAATCGGCTAGGACGCTTAACCTGCAACTCACCCGAACCTACATTCCCCATTCCCCCTAGTCATTTGTTTCCTGTCTGTTGAATTGCCCATGTAAGATCCTGTGTACATCCTTCCCTTAACCCTTTTCTTAATACAATTACAAATTTCAAAAAAAAAGAAACCATCCAATCTATGTTCGTTTGGGTTCGCTTTTTAGCACTACATTTGAAATAATGTGATGAAGTTGTTCTATACAGTTTGACTTTGCTGGATAACACACGCCAACACCAACTATTCTTGTCCTGCCACCATCTTTCGGTTCACAAATCTCAATATGGTATCAGAACCAACCATCCTTAAACACGTTTCTGACTAAACAAACCCTAAATCACAAAGTCTAGTTGCGCCGTCATCACCGCCGCCGGTGATGGCGGCAACAACTATCACGCCAACCTACAGACACCCTAGAACCAACTCTACCGGCGTGTTGTTATCGCCAACCTAACAAAACAAAGACCAAAGAAGGGAGGAGGTGTTGGAGATTTGGGCTAAGTATTCATTGTAACCGTTGAGCTTGTCTTGAGACAAGGTGCAATGAGTTGTTCACATGTGTGTCAGTGTGTCACTATGGTCCGGGTTGCGGGAGGCAAGCCAAGTGACCGGCACTAAGAGCAACTAGTATTGTAAGGGGAGTCGAATCAAAACAAGGTGATTCACGACAAGGTCAACTAGTACCATATTTTAATAGGCCGACATTTGGGGCCTTTTAGCCGTATTTTTTCGGCACACCTTTGGTTCTTAGGCCTTATAGTGGCTAAATAATATGTTGTTAAAAATTGGGAGCAATCCAAGCTCAAATGCTTAGTGAATGTCAATGAAGAGCTAGTGAACTTCTTTAGGAGTTACAGTAGCTTGAGCTAACACATTGAGTATTTGTGGATCTTGGAACTTACCCTAACTATATTAAACAAGGTGAATGAAACTCATTGGAAGTGTTTGGACCAACTATGTCCCTATTAATTTTAGATTAACTTTTAATTATAACAATACTTAATTAAAGGGGTAAAAAGAGAATTTGAGAGAAGAGGTGAAAATAAAAAAAACCCCAAAAATTTGCATTTACCATTCATTTCTAAAATATGCTTACACAAAAACCTAGCGAATCGTTTTTGTCCTATTACCCTTTCACCCAAATCGACCTTCAACCTCGTTTAACCCGTTAATGGAATCCGCTACCTCTGAGTTGAAGTCGTTTTGAAAAAGCCAACTCCAAAGACCACCTGAGTCAAAGTCGCTACCCTTAAGTCAAAGCCGCCTCTATCGCCTTTGCTTGCCGAAGCTGCTGCCTGAGTCGAAGCATCCCATATCCACCATTGTTGCCCGCCGGCGCCACTGTCAAAGTAGAGTCCGCCGCTGCCGTTGTCCTCCTTTTGACTCGTAACCTTTTGAAATTAAGATTTACAAGCATGAATATAAATGACATGAACCATCTTCTCCCCTTCCAAGGCTTCCAAAATGGCTCGATCTGTGATTAGGTATGAAATCTTCAAGAATGGGCATGCTCGAAGAAGAGTTTTCGGACAAGACACTCTTCTACAAATATGAGGGTATTCTTGTGGCGTTTAGAGCTTCATGTAAATCGGGCAATAATCTAAATGCTCGAAGAAGAGTTTTATGACAAGAAATTCTTCTACAAATGAGGGTATTCTGGTGGGGGTTTAGAGCTTTGTGTAAATCGGGCAATGCTCTAAGTGTACTATCATCGAGTGCTTTGGTGAAGTAGGTTGAAATCCTCTACATCACATCTTCGGTATATATAATTATTACATATGTTATTTTGTGTATCCTTTCAATTTTTACCATTTTTCACCTTCTTTCTGTAGTTGGAGGGCGAACTCTAGTCCCCAAACTACGTTCGCCATGGAAGGCCGTTCATTACCTTGCTCTAACGCAACTCTTAGCAACCTCGCCAAACTGCTCCTCAGCGCAAGGGTTTGGCGCAATTGAGGCAATTTGAAGGAGACTGATTCCATTCCTTGGGCAAGGATATTGGAGATGGAGATGGCGGTGGAGAAGAGAGAGGATATTGTGCAAGTGGAATCGGTGGAGAAGGTAGCGGAGAAGGGATTTACACTATTGACGCTACAAAGAAGATGAAGTACAAAGAACTTTTCCCTGTGGAGACAAGAGGGCTGGAACCCTGTGTTATCGCAGAAGGCCGAAACACTGCGATCTTGAATGGCAACACTAGGCCATGGGGGACCGAGTGGTACCGTTGTCTTGTTGATCGATGTTGAGCGAAAGAGGAAGGTGAAAGGGAGCACCAATATGGTGTTGTGGGAGCATCAACAACAACCATTGACGATAGAGGGGAGGAGGAGGAGGCGGTGGAGAGGAGGAGGCTGTTGAGAGGGAGTTGATGGAGTTAGGGTTTGGATTTGACAGTAAAAAAGAGAGTGGTCTACATTTACTTAATTGTAAAATGTAGTGAGCATAGTAATAGACCAATAATTAAAAAAGACGTGATTACTTATTTCACCCTTAATATACAATAGAGAAAATTGTCTAAAGAGTACCCCAACTATTGAGCCCAACCAAAGTTTAATACATATGTTACTGTTCATCCGTTAATTTCACATATTCCTGTTAACTCTCATGGGCAAAATTGTCCACCTCGACATAAACCCTAAGCCCCAAATTTTTACCAAAATTCTCTCCCCTCTCCTACCTTCACAGATCTGAGGTTCAAAATTGTCAAGTTATTGCACCTTTCAATATCAAATTCTCGAAGATACGTATGTTCCTCGTCTGAAAAACTCATTAGCCTTTTGCAATTGAAAATTGATACTTTTTGGAGAGATGGCGATGGAATAGTGGAAACAGCTGTTGACATCAATTGTTTGAAAAACTCGTTATATTTCCTATAGTATCGGCTATCCAGAAGGGCCGAGCTGTTGACAACAATGGGTCAAGGACCGAGCTAAGCTTGCAGACACTCTAGAGATGGCATTCATGGCCTTCTCTACGCTATCCAGAAGGGCGCTGGATTTGGTGAAGTCTTTTGTGGAGAGAGATCCTTCGTCTTTGCTTCGATTGTGTAGTAACGGTCGCGGTGGACACCCTCGTCTTCACTTGCTGCTTCTTCTGGCCAGATCTGGGTGTTCTTTTTGTTTGTTTGTTTAATTGACGAATTATTGGAAAAAAGGATTTATGCGATGTAATCTGATTGGTGCAGCTGTAAATGGTGTTTAGATTCTGTCTCTGTTTATGGATCATGGCGCCAATCTTGATTTGCTTAATCTCCATAAGCAGGTTTTACTTTATCCTCATTGATGATTTTCAGTACCTGTTTTGTGTCCATGGAGTTATGATTTCCTCTCTTGTATTTGTATTGAACATGAATCTCGAAGAATGAGTGGTGAAAGCCTATGACTACTCTGAAAACTTTATCAATGATTCAAACTATGTAGAATTTCCAAAAAATGTTAAAAATATTCGGACATATTCTCTAAATTGTTTGAACATCATGATAGAAAGATGGATTACCCAGGAACAAATAAGGGTAATCAATATGATTTCTATTATGTAAATATTTATACATATAAAACACTAATACTTTATTCCTTAATTTCTTAACAGTAAACTTGCAATTTAAACAAGTACATACAAAAACTCGCTTTTGAGCAGAATATTCAATCGTACGAGAACATGAATGCTTATGGAGAAAATACTATGAGATTAACAATTTCATCCTAATTTCAAGATTGATTTCAAAAACAAAACCGCTCTTCACTTCCAATCAACAGAGCATCGATCAAGATTCGATTCTCGAACTCTGAGTAGGCATCTCAAAGCGGCAAAGAGGGCAGACATGATTCTTCTCGAGCCACCGAACGATGCACGTCTGGTGGAACATGTGCAAGCAGGGCAGCGTAAGAGAGTTGTGGTACTTGTCGATGTCGTCAATGCAAATCGAACACTCGTGATCGCTACAATTCCACTTCCCCTCGTACTTGTCACTCCTCGACGCGATCAAGTCCAAAACATAGGAAGGCGAGGTGGGTTTCTTGACGGGGCCATCTTCCTCGAGCAAGCGCATCAAATCAACAGGCTGAGAAACCGGTTGAAATGCGATCTTTACAAAATAGGTAAAGGTGTACCAGAGGGTGCAGCAGCGGTGATCGGTGTTAGCCGGTCTGAGGACGCAGTGGGCGAATGATAGAGCTATCTGATTGGCGCAACACTGAGGAAGGTTTTGCGAGGATAAGAGCGAACTCGAGACGAGTTGTTGGTAGTGTTCCAAGTATTGATTGAAATGCTCGAAAGGGGAACACTTGAGGCAAGGGATCGTCATCGTGTCCATCGACACCAGCGGACTGCATTGCTGTTGGTGTGTAGGTCGTACCACACGCTTCATTGTTCTTTCAATGGAAAACTCTATCTCATGGGTTGCTCCTCGCCATACGTTCGTCATCGTCGTCGTCATCATGGCTACCAAGATTTGATGTTGATTAATGTTGAATTCAGAAGAGGGTTTCGATTTATTTATAGTAGACGATGCATCAAATCTTGATTGCCTTGAAGCTGTAAATCCTGCAGGAAAGGAAAGAAATCCAAGGATTACAAGTTTCCTTTGTAAGGATAAAATCTGAAAATTAAAACATAATATTTAACTATCATGCAGATATTTTTAATCGTTAAGATTGAGTGCTTGCTAAGTTGTTATTAAAGATTTTTCAAGCAATAAGTAAAGAGATAGATTTTGAAAATAATAAGTAATCTATACTATAAAATAAAACCTACAAAAATATATTTTTATTTGAACTATTTTTATACTATTTTTTAAATATAATCTAAATTTTATAGTATTAAATTTCAAATAAATTTATCATATATCTATATATTTGTGTATACTACTAAAACAAATTCATCTTAATCCACGTGTCAACATCTTAGTCATACACCTATGACTTTCTAGCAAATATTTACAATTTTGTCATATTTTAATTACAATTATGCCA
The DNA here is from genome assembly GCA_033239125.1 of Fagopyrum homotropicum. Taxonomy (NCBI): domain Eukaryota; kingdom Viridiplantae; phylum Streptophyta; class Magnoliopsida; order Caryophyllales; family Polygonaceae; genus Fagopyrum; species Fagopyrum homotropicum. The sequence goes on from BSWB01000002.1 coordinate 151,247,712, forward strand.
TTTTTTTTGATAATAATTTTAAATCAAAATTAAAATATTTTTCATCTCATCGTGCCAATTCAACAAAAGAATTCTATCTCTTCCTGTTGAGTATATTTCGGTTATAACAAAACAATTTTGTTTTTTTTTACAAAATCTACAACCATCTATAACAACTCAACATCACGTCAATATATTTTACAAATCTTCCAATCAATTAACATATTATTAAAAAGTATTTGTCATCTTTTACAAATATTTTATAGTAAAAAAAATCTATTTTTTTGAAATAATCTATTATATATACCTATATTAAAACAAACGACACTAATTCTTAGGTGGCAACCTCACGTTATTTCTCGCAATATGTTTTTTACTAAATTATAATTATGCCATATCCATTTTACTAACACAATAAAATTTCAACATATTGCATTCTTCTGCGTACGTGATACGGTCTATGAATGATAAATCTCTTGTTTTATCTTTTTAAGCCATAAAATATTCATCTAATTTGTACTCCACACGTAAACTCTCGTACAATTGGTTGTTAGTAAAATCCACACATAACTTTTATCGTACGGTTGGTTGCTATATAAACCCGACGACGACGGCCCCATTGTAAACGTACATCAACAAATCCGAATCATGTCTCCAAAAATCTACCTCCTCTCTTGCCGTCCTCCTCCTCCCACCCACCGTCCCTCCGCCACAAACTCTAACAAAAGAAGCGGCATTGCAATCCACCGAGGACAAAACGGCTTCGATGGAACCCTCAACGAAATCTGCGAAACCGGCCGCTACAAGTACGTCATCATAGCCTTCTTCAACGTCTTCGGCGGAGGCCAAACTCCGTCCATGAACCTCGCCGGATACTACGACCCCTCCACCGGAGGGTGCAAGATGGTCGTTCTCTAGATCGAGTATTGACAATCGTTGGGGATCAAGGTGTTGCTCTCCCTGCTGGGAGGTGGGGTCGGGAGCATTATGCACATATGTCAGGCATGCCACCCGTTACCTAAAGGATAACTTCCTTGTCGAAAAGTCTTGAGTCAAGACCACTGACCTGGGTGACGTCGTGATCAATGGCTTCGACTTTGATATGAAGTTTGGATCTACCCACTGGGACGCCTTTCTTTTTACCGGTTTGTTTATTCCTAATTAATTTTATTTTAAAAATAATAAATTGGAGTATAAATTTTACTAACTAACAACTTAATTGGAAATACTAAATTAATTAAAATATTATCAGACCCTTTAGGTGTGAGTTTGTTTACTAGCTAACAATATTATTAAAAATACTAAATTAAGGATTTATTTTATCCATACATGGATTTCAAATTTTTTTTTTGAAAAGGGTTCATATTAGTAACTAGAAAGGATATACATATTGGGTATCTTACCCAAGGATTACAAAAGGGTTGACAGACAAAAGAGTAGAGGAGAAGTAGCTACTAGTTGAGATGTATGCCAAGAATTTTGGCCCAGGCTGTGGATTCCTTGGATATGTCCTTCTAGTGACATGAAGTGTGGGTCTTCGTGGCGTTGATGATGCTATGAGCACAAGTGGTAGCGTGAGTAACTTTGTAGTTGAAGATGATGTCATTTCTGGCCCCCATATGAAATAGATGAAGCTAGTAATGGTGGAGATTTGAACGTGAGTGATAAGATCATCCTTCCGGGGTTGGAGATTAGCAATCCAACTCTAAATGTTGTTACCGTAGGGGAATGGATAGGCTATTCTAAGCCATCATGAGATAAGGTCCAGAACCAGCTGAGAATAGCTGCAATGATGTAGTAAATGATCTCCATCCTCAATACTACAACTGCAAAGTTGATAGACGTTGTCAAGGGCTATATTCCAGTCGAAGAGCTTGGATAAAGTAGGGAGACGGTTGTGAGCAGTGATAACACGATTTATGACTAGGTTTTAGCGGAACATTTAGATAAATTTCTCACTCATTCATGCATGGTCTAGCACTAGTTCACGACGTTTTGCACTCAATTCATGTATTTTGCCGAGATAGACGTCTACACGGACTTGTGCGCGTTTTATAGGTATTTCGGGAGATTTAGGAGCTAAAACGATGCGTTTGAGGATCGTTCATCTAGATGACACACCCTCGGACTCATTAGGACACAAGCTAAAGACTAAGGAGGACTCATAGAGCCTTGCCAACACAAACCATGCACCAAATTACAGCTTAATGATCCAAGGCGAAGTTTCTGCACAGAATCACGGTTCTCTGACACTCCACGGCCGTGGAATCAACCGTGGATTTTGCCAGATTCTTGTGACAACTGTGCCACGACTCTCATGGCCAGCTCATGCAAGTTTGTTATAAAAGTGGTCCTTCATGGGCTGTGAGGAGGAGCGGGGAGCATCTTGGAGCAGCTCATCCATTATCCATTTCCTCTAACAAAAATATCCTCTCAAGAAGAAGATTTTCTAGGAATGAAAGTGTCAAAAGGGAAGAAGAAGAGCTCCATTGAAGAGGAGAAGAAGAACACACACCATTGTCACACTTTGATAGCTTGTAGTGAAGAATTCTGGATTCTATTTCTAGAGTTGTATGAAACATTTGAACCTTCTTTTGGAAGGATTGTGAGTCACTCTCATTCTATTTTCAGCTTGGTTGTTTTAAGTTCACTTGTTCATCTCTTTTCCTTCATTATCTTGCAATGGATGTTATGATTTTATGTTTGTTTGTTTCGATTTCTATTATGAACGTTGTAGGCTAAATTGATGTGGTTCTAGGGTAAGGAAGGGATGGTTATGGCTAGGGCTATGATAGGACGGACTTAGATTTACCTTTGGATGACTTGTGTGTATGAACATAGTTGCTGTTAGAAATCACGGGTAGTTCTTGTCTAACCACGGCCGTGGTTTAGGTAGAACAAACCGTGATTTTCCCTAGTTCGACGGATCTTGTCTTAGATCTATAGGATGTTGAAATCCTAAGTGTTTGTTGAGTTTAATCTACCCTAGGGTGACCTAGTGTTAGTAACTAAGTGTTAGGAGAGACTTAACCGGTAATCCTTACTCTTAGATTCCAAAGATAACAACCCTTAGGTAGTGGTGAGCCTAATAAGCCGCCATTGGATTAAGTGTGCTAGGATAGTTGTTTAGGACTTCCCTTTCCAAGACTTACCCGGTAAGGATAGGTTAGATCCCTAGCTAACAATCCGGTTTGTTTAGAATTCCTATCCCTAGGTTCTTAGAGACTTAACCGGTGATGAGACCTTAGGAGCGGACTAGTTGGATCATGAGACCTACCCGGTAATTGACCCCAATCTAGAAACGCTTAATCCCAACATATCATAGTTAATCCAAGAAATGAATAGATAACTTGAGTCCTATGCCATAACCGGAACTTCCAACCCCTAGAATCCGTCTTTTCTTTCTTTGATCATTATCTTGTTTAGCTTGTTTATTTGTGTTGATTCTTAGTTTAGTTTGATTGTTTACTTTGCATGAATTGTGATCTTTGATTGATCACCAAAAACCAACGAAAAACATTTGAGATTTTCATTTCTTTATTTCTTCTTTTCTTTCAACCTAGATCTTTACTAAACTCAATCACAAATCGAATCAATTTCACCTTAGTCTTTGTGTTCGACCTCGGAATACTAACCCTTCTACAAACGTCCCGTACACTGCGGGTTTCGCTAGGTAGTTAGGATTTAGTTCGAGTTATAAATTTAAAACCCATTTGCGCATCACAATCTTAGCGTAACAAGTTTTTGGCGCCGTTGCCGGGGACTAGGTCTAGATTGAGTCTATTTTGTGATTGTTTCTAGTGTAGATCTTTCTTGTTGCTTTTGATCTCTTTTTGGTTTGTGTCTTTGCTTTTCAGGACATCTATTACTCTTTAGATGTATGCGAAGATCTCGTGACAAGGATTTAGCTCCATTCGATCCCGAACCGGAGAAAACCCTTCGATCTAGATCCAAGAACATCCGAAAAGAGAAAGAGATGGCCGAAAGAAACCTCCAAGCTGAGTTGGATGAAGCCTTAGAGCAAATAAAGCTAAGAGATGAGCTCTTGGAGGAAGAAAGGAGACTTGCCAATGAGAGGCAAGAGGAAACTAGGAGGGAGATTGAGGAGATTAGGCAAGCCCTTGTTCAAGGAGAGCTTAATCGCCGACAACCTCCACCTCCTCCACCACAACCGCAGCCAGCGGCTAATGTTAGGGTTGTTCCCATTGCTATTGAGGAGCCACAAACCCTAGGGAGACGTATGGATCCGGCACAAAAAGCACAACGACCGGGTGTGAACTTAGGAGATCCCGCGACCCACAACTATGAGCTCCGCCCTCAAGTTCTACAAATGATCCGGCATAATCAATTTGGAGGGATGGAAGGAGAGTCTCCTCATCAACACTTGATGAATTATGAGATCTTGATGGAGACTCTTAGACTGCCAAGATTGGAGAGCAACAACCATAAGCTAAGGGATTTCTCCTTCTCTCTTAAGGACAAAGCCTTGGCTTGGTATCAATCTATTCCACAAGGGCGAGTTGGTACTTGGGATGAGATGACAACCGAGTTTTTGACTAAGTTCTTCCCACCATCCAAGACTACCGAGTTAAGAGGGAAGATCAATGCCTTCGTGATGAAGGATAGAGAGACTTTATTCAAGTCTTGGGAGAGGTTCAAAGATCTTCTCCTTGATTGTCCACACCATGGCATACCGAAAATCGAGCTATTGGAGATCTACTTCAAAGAACTTGATGAAGATAGCCAATTCAAGCTCCAATCTCTTTCCGGTGGGACATTTATGGAGAAGTATGTAGATGAAGCTTGGGAGTTTGTGGAGAATCAAGCTCTAGTGATTGAGAAGTACTCCCATAGGAAGAGTGAAGGAAGAAAGGCGGGAGCATATGAGGTGAGCGAAGTCACCATGAGCAATTTCAAGCTTGACACCATCAACAACGAGTTGAAGTCCTTGAGGGAGTTGTGTGCTACAACTTTGAAGAACCAAGCAACTCCTCAAGTACTTCCACAAGCCAACTTGTCTTCCAAGGAGGAGGATGTGAATTATATGGGAAGGGGCAACTTCAACAATTACCAAGGCCCAAGGAGTTTCAACAACAACCGGCAATTCAACAATTACCGGCCTAACCACAACCATCCCGGATTTTCTTACTCTAACCCGGATGGAGCCTTGAACCCTCCCGCTTCCACAATCACAACTCCACCACCAAGAGCTTCACAAGAACCTCCACCCGGATTTACTCAACCTCCAAAGGATAGGACAGAAATAATGTTTGAGCAATTGTTAGGGAGGTTGAGTGGTCTTGAGAGCACCGTGACTTCAATATCTAAGGCCCAAAAAGTTTTGGAAGCACAAGTGTTCCAAAAGGCGGGTGAAGCCCATAGAGATCCGGGAAAGCTTCCCGGAAGAACCGAAGACAACCCAAGAGGCCAAGTGTTGGCTATCACAACGAGGAGTGAGTTAAGTATGAAGGATCCTTTGCCCAAGGACAATGCTAAGGGAAAGCAAGTAGTGGTAGAAGAGGGAAAAATGCAAGAAGATGGAGGCAAGAGCAAGGATGTAGAGCCAACCTATGTGGCACCGCCTCCATACAAGCCACCACTACCGTTCCCACAATCAAGAGCAAGAGCTCGTTTGGACAATCACTTTGGTAAGTTCCTTGAACTAATGTCCAAATTACATATTAACATTCCGTTCATGGATGCCATTTTAGGAATGCCGGCATATGGCAAGTTTTTGAAGGAAATACTCTCCAACAGAAGGAAGTTGGAGGAGTATGGGGAGATAAGAATGACCAAGAGATCCTCGGAATTAATCCAAACAATGAAGGAGGAGATGCCTCCCAAGCTAAGAGATCCGGGCTCTTTTTGTGTCCCAATAGGAGTGGGGGATGTGAAGTACGAGGCCCTTTGTGATCTTGGAGCGAGTGTAAGCATCATACCGCTTGCACTTTGCAACAAGGTTGGGCTAGGAGAGCCGAAACCGGTCAAGATGACCCTTTATATGGCGGATCGTTCTATCACTCATCCGGTTGGGATCTTAGAAGACATCCCGGTGCAACTAGGGGGATTCTATGTGCCGATTGATTTTGTGGTCTTGGACATTCCGGCGGATTATCCGGTTCCCATCATCTTAGGAAGACCCTTCCTAGCCACCTCCGGATGCCTAGTGGATTGCAAGAATAAAACTCTCTCCTTCAATATTGAAGAAGAGAACATCAAGTTCAAGTTGTCCACAATGACGAAAGGGCCAGCCCTTGATGAGGATCTCTTCAACATAGTCGAGCAAGAGGAATCTAGGGAAATTGTGAGCTCGATCTTGATCAAGGATCCCTTGGAGAAGGTTCTTACCTTAAGTATGATGGAGGAAGGTGTTGAGGAGGCTTGCAATGAAGAGATCAAGGCCTTGGAAGCATTGGAGGAGGAGCCAAGAGTTGGATTTGAAAGCCACGAAGAGGTGTTGAACAGCTGCAAGTTCCACGGTCGAGATTTAAGTTCCACGGCCGTCAAACTTTCTGGACAACTCCGGGAAGCAAGCTTAGCAAGAACCACGGCCGTGGAAGTTGAGCAAGCCGTGATTTCAGCCGTGGTTTTCCCTGGACCAGTCCTTGATGATGATCAAGCTTTTAGGAGCCATGAGGAGTCTTCATTTGCTTTGGATTCTTCTCATCCAACATTATTTGGATCATCTTCAACCGATAAAGGTCCTCCTCAACTTAAACTTAAACCCCTCCCCTCTCATTTGAAGTATGCATTTCTTGGTGAAAACTCTACATATCCTGTGATTGTTAATGCATGCTTGAGTGATGATGAACTTGCTAAGTTGTTGCATGAACTAAGATTGCATAGGAAAGCCATTGGTTATACTATTGATGATTTGGTTGGCATTAAGCCTTCTTTGTGCATGCATAAGATAATGATGGAAGATAACCACAAACCCTCTATTGAACATCAAAGGAGATTGAATCCTATAATGAAAGAGGTAGTCAAAAAGGAAATCATTAAGTTGCTAGATGCGGGAATTATCTACCCTATCTCGGATAGTAAGTGGGTTAGTCCCGTTCATGTAGTTCCTAAGAAGGGTGGGATGACCGTAGTAACTAATGAGAACAATGAACTAATCCCGACTAGGACGGTTACGGGGTGGAGGATGTGCATTGATTATAGGAAATTGAACATGGCCTCTAGGAAAGATCACTTCCCTCTCCCCTTCATTGACCAAATGCTAGAAAGGTTAGCTCAACACTCTCATTTTTGCTATCTAGATGGCTATAGTGGATTCTTCTAAATCCCTATCCACCCCGATGACCAAGAGAAAACAACCTTTACATGTCCATGGGGTACTTTTGCATATAGGAGAATGCCATTTGGGTTGTGTAATGCACCCGCCACCTTTCAAAGGTGTATGATGGCTATCTTTTCGGAATACATAGAAAATATCATGGAAGTGTTTATGGATGATTTCTCTATTTATGGTTCTTCCTTTGATAATTGCTTGGCTAACTTGTCATTAGTATTGCAAAGATGTGAGGAGACAAATCTTGTCTTGAATTGGGAAAAATGCCACTTCATGGTAAGTGAAGGCATTGTGTTAGGACACTTGGTGTCCAACCGTGGCATTGAGGTTGATAGGGCCAAAATTGAAACGATAGAGAAGTTGCCGCCACCTACCTCGGTGAAGGGGGTAAGGAGTTTCTTAGGGCATGCCGGTTTTTACCGGAGGTTTATCCAAGATTTCTCTAAAATTTCTAAGCCTCTCACTAACCTACTAATGAAGGATGTTGATTTTGTCTTTTCCAAGGATTGTCTTGAAGCTTTTTGTAGGTTGAAGAACGCCTTGATCTCCGCACCTATCATGCAACCTCCGGATTGGAGTCTACCATTTGAGATCATGTGCGATGCAAGCGATGTAGCCGTAGGGGCTGTTTTGGGGCAAAGGAAAGATGGGCGCACTCATGCTATTTATTATGCTAGCAAGACGCTAGATGATGCCCAACTCAATTATGCTACCACCGAGAAGGAGTTGTTGGCGGTGGTGTATGCATTTGAGAAGTTCCGCTCATACCTTGTTGGAGCGAAGGTCATAGTTTATACGGATCATGCGGCTATCCGTTATCTACTTACAAAGAAGGATGCCAAACCAAGGTTGATTCGGTGGATCCTTCTTCTTCAAGAGTTTGATTTGGAGATACGAGATAAGAAGGGATCCGAGAACTCCGTGGCGGATCACCTTAGTAGATTGCCTCCATTAGAGCTTGGAAGAGATGACATTCCAATTGATGACTCATTCCGAGATGAGCAATTGCAAATGGTGGAGGAATGCTTGTTCCAAGTGTCTAGAGGGAATGAGCCATGGTATGCCGACATTGTGAATTACTTAGTGTGTGAGGAAGTGCCTCCCGGATTGACATATGCACAAAGAAAGAAGTTCTTCAACGATGTGAGGCATTACTATTGGAGTGAGCCACTCTTGTTCAAGAAAGGCCCGGATGAGATGTTTAGAAGATGCATACCGGAAGATGAAGTGAAGAGTGTGATCCGGCATTGTCACTCCTTACCATGTGGAGGCCATGCTAGCTCACACAAGACGTGTGCAAAGGTATTGCAATCCGGTTTTTATTGGCCTAACTTGTTCAAAGATGTACAAGGTTTTGTAGCGGCATGCGATGCTTGCCAAAGGACGGGCAACATCTCAAGAAGGAATGAGATGCCCTTGAACAACATCCAAGAAGTGGAAATATTTGATGTGTGGGGTGTGGACTTCATGGGACCATTCCCTTCTTCATGTGGCAATCTCTTCATCCTATTGGCGGTGGATTATGTGTCAAGATGGGTAGAGGCAATCGCCTCTCCTACAAATGATGCCAAGGTGGTGGTGCGGTTCTTCAACCGGGTAATCTTCCCTAGGTTTGGAACACCAAGGGTGGTCATTAGTGATGGAGGAAAGCACTTCACGAATAGGAACTTTGGAGCGCTTTTGGCTAAGTATGGGGTGACTCATAAGGTGGCAACACCTTACCATCCCCAAACTAGTGGCCAAGTGGAGATCTCCAACCGGGAGATCAAGGCCATCCTTGAGAAGACGGTGTCTAGGACTAGAAAGGATTGAGCTATGAAGCTCAATGACACATTGTGGGCATATAGAACCGCCTTCAAGACACCAATTGGAACCACTCCTTACAAGCTAGTCTATGGCAAGTCTTGCCATCTTCCGGTGGAAATGGAGCATAGAGCTTATTGGGCCATTAAGTGGCTAAATTTTGACCTCAAAGAGGCGGGAGAAAAGAGATTGCTTGAATTGAATGCCCTCGAGGAGATCCGGTTGGACGCTTATGAGAATGCCCGGATAGGGATTTGGAAGAATCCACTATACCCATCTAAATAGCAAAAATGAGAGTGTTGAGCTAACCTTTCTAGCATTTGGTCAATGAAGGGGAGGGGGAAGTGATCTTTCCTAGAGGCCATGTTTAATTTCCTATAATCAATGCACATCCTCCATCCCGTAACCGTCCTAGTCGGTATTAGTTCATTATTCTCATTAGTTACTACCGTCATTCCACCCTTTTTAGGTACTACATGAACGGGGCTAACCCACTTACTATCCGAGATAGGGTAGATAATTCCCACATCTAGCAACTTAATGATTTCCTTTTTGACCACCTCTTTCATTATAGGATTCAATCTCCTTTGATGTTCAATAGAGGGTTTGTGGTTATCTTCCATCATTATCTTATGCATGCACAAAGATGGCTTAATGCCAACCAAATCATCAATAGTATAACCAATGGCTTTCCTATGCAATCTTAGTTCATGCAACAACTTAGCAAGTTCATCATCATTCAAGCATGCATTAACAATCACCGGATATGTAGAATTATCACCAAGAAATGCATACTTTAAATGAGAGGGAAGGGGTTTAAGTTCTAGTGAGGGAGGACCTTTTTCGGTTGAAGTCGATCCAAATAAGATTGGATGAGATGAATCCAAAGCAAGAGAAGATTCCCCATGGCTCTTAAAAGCTTCATCATCAAGAGTTGATTCAGGGAAAACCACGGTTGGAAACACGGGTTGCTCGTCTTCCACGGCCGTGGTTCTTGCCATGCTTGCTTCTCGGAGTTGTCCAGAGAGTTTGACGGCCGTGGTTTGTAAATCTCGACCGTGGAACTTCCAGCTGTTCACCACCTCTTTGTGGCTTTCAAATCCAACTCTTGGCTCCTCTTCCAAGGCTTCCAAAGCTTTGATCTCTTCATTGCAGGCCTCTTCAACACCTTCCTCCATCATACTTAAGGCGAGAACCTTTTCCAAAGGGTCCTTGATCAAGATCGAGCTCACAATTTCCCTAGATTCTTCTTGCTCGACTATGTTGAAGATGTCTTCATCAAGGGTTGGCCCTTTCATCATTGTGGACAGCTTGAACTTGACGTTCTCTTCCCCGATGTTGAAGGAGAGAGTCCCGTTCTTGCAATCCACTAAGCATCCGGAAGTGGCTAGGAAAGGTCTTCCTAAGATGATAGGAACCGGATAATCCGCCGGAATGTCCAACACTACAAAATCAATAGGCACGTAGAATCCTCCTAGTTGCACTGGAATGTCCTCTAGAATCCCAACCGGATGAGTGATAGAACGGTCCGCCATATAGAGGGTCATCTTGACCGGCTTTGGCTCTCCTAACCCGACCTTGTTGCTAAGTGCAAGCGGTATGATGCTTACACTCGCCCCAAGATCACAAAGGGCCTCGTACTTCACATCTCCCACTCCTATTGGGACGCAAAAGGAACCCGGATCCCTTAGCTTGGGAGGCATTTCTTCCTTCATGGTTTGGATCAATTCCGAGGATCTCTTGGTCATCCTTATCTCCCCATACTCCTCCAACTTCCTTTTGTTGGAGAGTATTTCTTTCAAAAATTTCCCATATGCCGGCATTCCTAAGATGGCATCCATGAACGGAATGTTAATATGTAACTTGGACATTAGTTCAAGGAATTTACCAAAGTGATTGTCCAAATGAGCTCTTGCTCTTGATTGTGGGAATGGTAGTGGCGGCTTGTATGGAGGCGGTGCTACATAAGTTGGCTCTACATCCTTGCTCTTGCCTCCATCTTCTTGCTTTCTTCCCTCTTCTACCACTACTTGCTTTCCCTTAGCTTGGTCCTTGGGCAAAGGATCCTTCATACTTAACCCACTCCTTGTTGTGATAGCCAACACGTGGCCTCTTGGGTTGTCTTCGGTTCTTCCGGGAAGCTTTCCCGGATCTCTATGTGCTTCACCCGCCTTTTGAAAGATTTGTGCTTCCAAGACCTTTTGAGCTTTAGAAATTGAAGTCACGGTGCTCTCAAGTCCACTCAACCTTCCTAGCAATTGCTCAAACATGACTTCGGTTCTATCCTTTGAAGGTTGAGGAAAGCCGGGTGGGGGTTCTTGTGAAGCTCTTTGTGGTGGAGTTGTACTTGTGGAGGCGGGAGGGTTCAAGGCTCCATTCGGGTTAGAGTAAGAAAATCCGGGATGGTTGTGGTTGGGCCGGTAATTGTTGAATTGCCGGTTGTTGTTGAAATTTCTTGGGCCTTGGTAATTGTTGAAGTTGCCCCTTCCCATATAATTCACATCTTCCTCCTTGGAAGATAGGTTGGCTTGTGGAAGTACTTGAGGAGTTGCTTGGCTCTTCAAGGTTGTAGTACACAACTCTCTCAAGGATTTCAACTCGTTGTTGATGGCGTCAAGCTTGAAATTGCTCATGGTGACCTCGCTCACCTCATATGCTCCCGCCTTTCTTCCTTCGCTCTTCCTATGAGAGTACTTTTCAATCACTAGAGCTTGCTTCTCCACAAACTCCCAAGCATCATCTACATGCTTCTCCATGAAAGTCCCACCGGAAAGAGATTGTAGCTTGAATTGGCTATCTTCATCAAGTCCCTTGAAGTAGATTTCCAATAGCTCAATTTTCGGTATGCCATGGTGCTGACAATCTAGGAGAAGGTCCTTGAATATCTCCCAAGACTTGAACAAACTTTCTCTATCCCTCATCACGAAGGCATTGATCTTCCCTCTTAATTCGGTGGTCTTGGAAGGTGGGAAGAATTTGGTCAAGAACTCGGTTGTCATCTCCTCCCAAGTACCAACTCGCCCTTGTGGAATAGATTGATACCAAGCCAAGGCTTTATCCTTAAGAGAGAAGGAAAAATCCCTAAGCTTATGGTTGTTGCTCTCCAATCTTGGCAGTCTAAGAGTCTCCATCAAAATCTCGTAGTTCATCAAATGTTGGTGAGGAGACTCTCCTTCCATCCCTCCAAATTGATTGTGCCGGATCATTTGTAGAACTTGAGGGCGGAGCTCATAGTTGTGGGTTGCTGGATCTCCTAGATTCACACCCGGTCAGTGTGCTCTTTGTGCCGGATCCATACGTCTCCCTAGGGTTTGTGGCTCCTCAATAGCAATGGGAACAACCCTAACATTGGCCGCCGGCTGCGGTTGTACCACCGGTGGTGGAGGAGGTGGAGGTTGTCGGCGATTAAGCTCTCCTTGAACAAGGGCTTGCCTAATTTCCTCAATCTCCCTCCTAGTTTCCTCTTGCCTCTCATTGGCAAGTCTCCTTTCTTCCTCCAAGAGCTCATCTCTTAGCCTTATTTGCTCTAAGGCTTCATCCAACTCAGCTTGGAGATTTCTACCGGCCATCTCTTTCTCTTTTCGGATGTTCTTGGATCTAGATCGAAGGGTTTTCTCCGGTTCGGGATCGAATGGAGCTAAATCCTTGCCATGAGACCTTCGCATACACCTAAAGGAAGGATCACAGTTCAGGAGCTACACTGGAAGAACAAAATTTCGAGAAGTTGAGGAAACGAGCTTTACTGAGATACATCTCGGATACTGTCAGAACACCTCGACCGAGATGTGCTTCTCCAACCGAGATGGGCTTATCTGGGAGCTGTTTCTTACTTCTTCATGCAGTTTAGCTATGTTCGGTGAGTATCCTGTCCTTAGACTTATTTCGACCCACTGGGACAGTGTGTCCTAAGTATGTGGTGTTTATTGATGTATTTGACTTATGTGATGTATGACTCTATTTGACCGGATATCTATATTTATGCTTCACTTTTGCATCTATGTGTTTATCTGAGACTACATGCATACTTACAGGTTATTTGATTGAGAAAAAACGTCGAAACTGAAAGAAAACTGGTTTTAAAAAAAATTTTTTTTGGACCTCGACCGGGGCAGTTCTGGCCGAACGAGGTGTTTCACCTCGGTTGACCTAAGAACACCTCGACCGAGGTAGGTTAACTGAGAGTTTTCGAAAAAGATTTTTGTGCTCCTTATCTGGATATGATCTCAGTGAAGATCTTGTTTACTGACTGGTTTTTAATTCTTTATGTGTTTGAAAGGTTTTATAATATGTTTAAGTTGCTAAGTGCTTTGTTTGAAATTATTGGCATGTTTAATACTTTGTTTTTATCCAAATTATGTTGAATTTGAAGGTTGACACCACATTATGAGTTCTCTCACTTTCTTCCTGGAAAGACCTAGGCAATTCATTCTTCTCTCTTCTTCTTCTTGATCATGCTTAGCCCCTCATATACATTTTGCCTCCCTTTACCTATCCGGGAATTTGGAAGCAAGCAAAGTGGTGAAAGCAAGTGAAGTTAAAGTTGAGAAGTGGGCTGGAAGTGAAAGTGTTAGAAAGCAATAATAAGTTTGGGGAAGTCAATCATGAAGATGAGTAACTCGGTGTAACACCCCAAGTTTTACAACTTAGGAAGTTACTGGTTAGGACCGCACAGTGGGTCCCGACCTTAGTTTGGCAACAACTTAACGAGATCTTACAACAAGGCACAGATAAGGAAAATCAGAAATCATAAAATAGTTCTGAATAATGCATGAATGTGACCAGATCGACTACAGCCGGAAAACGGAATATAACAAAGTACGAAAGGAAACAATGTTCAACTGTAAAACCCACAAATGCAGAAACTGTAAAACGTCCTAAAGTACGACACCCCGGCTGACCACTACCATCTGGATCACTCGGCATCTGCTCTAACCTGTGTCAAGTCTAAACAACATATCAACAGTTAGCTAACTATCCAAATATAAGCAAAATGATAACAGCACAAACACACGCAGAAACAAAAATAAACAAACATCATGCTGGCACTCAACCGTTTATTATATATTATTTAAGTGATTCACATTACTCAATTAAAGTTGTGGCACGAGAACTATTATTAGTTCTCGCCTCCGTTCCTTATCCAACTGGTGTAGGTCTAGCTGACTTCCTTTGGTAGCATCACTACAAACCATGTATGGACTAGTCCCGAAAGAAAAACCCCCAGCGCCCCGCGAGCTACTGAGCAGAATGCCACCGCCCGTTACTCTTAGGCCAAAATATAGGTCGGTAATTATATATCACAACCTATCTCTCTAACATGTCAATCACACACCACCATCATCATTTATACTCATATTTAGTAGTCAGCTAAGTAAGCCCAAAGGACTTACCTGATATAAAGCTCGACTCTTTGTAAACCACTCGTTCTGTAAACTGTAGCAACTCAGTTGCCTGTCAAAGGCGATAAGTGTATTAGCACACTCTCACGTAGTTAGAAGTCTAAAACTTCTAAGATCGACTGATGTATTAAGACATAACTAGTTACAGTATTAGTTAGGGTAAAATGACCATTTTACCCTTGGTTCCGATTTTCTCGAAAACCCTAAAATTCATGTCTAAACTCCTATTTGAGGTTCTAAATTTATATTCTAACTCCTAAAATTTTATTTGGTTCCAAACTGACATTTTTCCTATGTTTCTATTTTCCGGAAGAATCGTAAAGGTTTAACTTCGGCTCTAAATATAAAATTCTTAACAGCTTATAATAATTCCGAATTAAATCTCTAGATCATCTATGAGGTTCTATCTAACCTTAGGAGAAGGAATTTCTCCAAACTGTTCAGCCAATATTTTTATAATAATTCACAAAGTTGGCTACTTCATTCACAATTCCTATACTTAGCCAAAAACTTAAGTTTACCAAAACTGCTCAACTACCTAACTTCGGGAGCCCATAACTTTCAATCCGACCGTTCATTCTTTCCCAAATTTTAATATGTTAAACTACATATATCCATCTACAACATATCCAAAATTCAACGGTAGATCTTTATCCAAACGTTTAATAATTGTCCGACAAGATAGGCAGTTTATAGGTTCAAAGCTGAATGAATAAATGAATTTACAGCAGCCCCCTTATTTCTATCATTTTATGTATACATTCAGCAGCTACCTATCTATGTTAACTATGCTCAGGCCGACTACAGCAGCTCACATACATATTTATGACAGTGAAATTGAAAAGTGGAGGAGCCAGCTTACGGAACTGCAGTCCGGCGGTAAGGGGTTGGCGTTCCGGCGGCAAAGGGCTGACGTTCCGGCGGCAAAGGGCTAGCGTTCCGGCGGCAAAGGGCTAGCGTTCCGGCGGCAAAGGGGCTGGCTGCGCAGGAAGACAGTTACTGCCTCGAAATCGAACCAGAAAGCGGAAGGAAAGGAGGGAGGCGGAAGGAAGGAGGCACAACCTTACCGGCGTCACTGCGGCGGGCGTCTGAAGCGGCGCGGCTCGGTGGCTCCAACGGTCGCACGGTGGTCCACGGCGAGGGAAAGACGGCTGCGTCTTCGGTACTGTAGTGGTCGACGGAAGGTAAGAGGCGGAACCGCAAAGAGTGCGGAGAAGAACGGAAAGAGGAGAAGGGCGGTAGACTTACCGGAGCCGGCGGAAGGTGGCGCAGGACCCGGCGGCGATGGCTCCGGCTGAAGGAGGGCGGCGCCGAGGCTGTTGTCGTCCGTATCGCAAGGGAGTAGAAGCGGGGCTGCAGTTCGATTGTTTGCGAGAGGGAAAAGGCAGGAGCGGCAATCGCGTGAGATAGGTTATAATTAGGGTTAAATTAGATTAGTTTAATTAGGTTAATTTTAATTAGTTTAGGGTTAATGATGGGCTTAGGAAGTGGGCTGATGGCTTGGGCCTAGGGTTGGCCCAATTGAGCGGTGATCTCATAAAATCGAAAGCGGAACTCGTAACTTGTTAATTTTTTTTTTGTGCGAGAGTTTAAATAATACGGAATTAAATTCCGTATTTATAAATTATTATTAAAAACGTAATTTATTTCCGGTCATTTAGTTTATCATTTTATGTGAATCTGGGTCACATAAAATGATAGAACTAACTCGTTTTATTTATTTATTTGTTTATTTACGATTATTTCATCGGACTTTGGTTAATTTTTATTTACCGGAACTTAAAATTTTCGGTTATTACATCAGTGCCCCCTTAAAAGAAGTTTCGTCCCGAAACTTAGATTATTTCCCTTACTCACACATTTATTTCGGTATATTTTAGTCTCTCGACATTTTCGTCTTCTACCAAGTAGCTACTCAGGCATCAAACAAACAAGTGTCACGAAAAGAAACAGAGTCGCTCAAATCAATATGGAAACCTGAAAGGTCAAACAACACAACATCCGAGTACTAACTCGTCAAACAGAAATAACCTCTAACCCCGCAAAGAACTCGGGATAGTTACGTCTAATACTCTCTTCAGTCTCCCAAGTGGCCTCATCAGCTCCTCTCCTAGACCACTGGATCCTCAGCATAGGTATCTCCTTGGATCGCAGACGTCTGGCACTGCGCTCCAAGACAGCTACTGGGTACTCTACAAAGGTATGGTCAGGCTCCACTATCAGATCCTCATGGCTGATGACGTGTCTCGGATCCGGAATGTACTCTCTCAGCTGGGATACATGAAAAACTGGGTGTACTCCCTCTAATCTCGGTGGCAGTGCTAGTCGGTAGGCAACCTCTCCGACTCTCTCTACGATCTCAAATGGGCCGACATACCGGGGACTCAGCTTCCCCTTAATGCCGAAACGTCTAACTCCTCTCGTAGGTGACACTCTCAACCACACATGTGCACCTACTCTAAACTCTAAAGGTCGACGCCTTTTGTCGGCGTAGGACTTCTAACGACTCTGAGCTGCTAACATCCTTTCCCGGACTAAGGCAATCCGGGCGATGTCGTCCTGTATCTGATCTGGTACAACTCCATCAGCCTTGCTAGGCTCATCCCAACATAGCGGTGTACGACATCTCCGTCCGTACAAAGCTTCATAAGGTGCCATCCCAATAGACGCATGCCAGCTGTTATTATATGAAAACTCTACTAGTGGGAGGTGATCTGGCCATACCTGTCCCCAATCTAGCACACATGCCCGCAACATGTCCTCTAGGGTCTGGATGGTCCTCTCGGACTGACCGTCTGTCTGCGGGTGGTAAGCAGTGGTAAAGTGAAGACTCGTCCCCAGAGCAATATGTACCTGCTGCCAAAACCTCGAGGTAAAACGTCCATCCCTGTCGGAGACGATAGTCCTCGGTACTCCATGGAGTCTCACAATGTGTCTGGTGAACTCCTCTGCTAGACGGTTTACCGGCCACGTTTCCTTAATCGGAATGAAACGTGCGGTCTTCGTCAGGCGGTCTACCACCACCCAAATGGCATCAAAACCTCTGCTGGGCCTCAATCCAGTAACAAAATACATAGATATATCTTCCCACTTCCAATGTGGTACTGGAAGTGGGTGTAGCTCTCCTCCGGATCTACGATGCTCAATCTTGACCTGCTGACAGGTTGCACACTAGGCTACATATCGGGCCACATCAGGCTTCAAACCACCCCACCAGAAGGAACGTCTTACGTCCTTATACATCTTACTCGCTCCTGGATGTACGGAGTAAGGGGTAGCATGAGCCTCACCTAGTATCCTCTGTCTCAGCTCACTGTCTGATGGTACACAGACACGGTCATGTCGTCTCATCACTCCATCGGCACCAATAGTGAACTGAGGTGCCTCATCTCGTGACATCCGGTCTCGGATCCGGGTCAACATCGGACAGGTCTCCTGCTTCTGTCGGATCTCACCCAACAGGTCAGGAAGTAACTCTAAGGTGGCTAACTGATGAGCTGTATCGGGGAACTGGATCTCTACCTCCAACCAAGCTAAGTCTCTCTGTAACTGTGGCTGTACTGTCAACCGAGCTATCGCCTTCTCCTGAGGCGTCTTCCGACTCAAAGCGTCAACAACTACATTCGCCTTTCCGGGGTGGTAAAGTATTTCAAGGTCGAAATCCTTGATCAACTCTAGCCACCGTCTCTGGCGGTTATTCAACTCCCGCTGAGTGAATATGTACTTCAGACTCTTATGGTTTGTAAAGATCTGACAGGTCGCTCCATAGAGATAATGACGCCAGATCTTAAGAGCGTGCACTACTGCTGCTAACTCCAGGTCATGAGTGGGGTAGTTCTCTTCATACGTCTTCAGCTGTCGAGACGCATATGCTATAACCTTACCCCTCTGCATCAAGACACACCCCAAGCCCAGCTTGGATGCGTCACTGTACACTACAAAGTCCTCTGTACCCTCAGGCTGTGCTAAGATCGGAGCAGACGTCAATCTCCTCTTCAGCTCCTCAAAACTCTGCTGACACGGCTCAGACCAGACGAACCGAGTAGTCTTCCTTAGGAGAGAAGTAAGTGGTCGGGCGATCAGAGAAAACCCTTCCACAAACCGACGGTAATAACCTGCCAATCCAAGGAAGCTGCGAACCTCCTTAACATTCTTCGGAGGTTGCCAAGAGGATACTGACTCAATCTTCGCTGGGTCGACCTTAATCCCCCCAGCGGTCACTACATGGCCTAGGAAAGCCACCTCTGACATCCAGAACTCACACTTGGATAGCTTAGCATATAGCTGGCTATCCTGTAGAAACTGTAGCACTGTCCTCAAGTGTCCGGCATGCTCCTCTCGACTTCTGGAGTAAACTAGAATGTCGTCAATGAAGACCACTACAAACTGGTCTAAGAAGTCGATGAAAATTCCGTTCATCAACTCAATAAATACTGCAGGCGCATTAGTGAGCCCGAATGGCATCACTACAACTCATAGTGGCCATACCTAGTCCGAAATGCCGTCTTAGGTATGTCCTGATCTCTCACCCTCAGCTGGTGATAACCTGATCTCAAGTCCATCATCAAAAACACAGACGCTCCCTGCAACTAGTCCAACAGGTCATCTATGCTAGGCAGTGGATATTGTTCTTGATGGTGACCTTATTCAAATCTCTGTAATCGATGTATAACCTCATCGATCCATCCTTCTTCCTCACAAACAATATCGGAGCCCCCCCATGGAGAAACACTAGGGTGTATGAAGCCCTTCTCTGCTAACTCCGATAACTACTTCTTCACTTCAAGCAGCTCTATCGGTGCCATGCGTCACAGGGCCTTCGAGATCAGTCTCGTGCCCGGCTTTAACTTAGAGCTAAAGTCAACTCTCCTTTGTAAATCTAGAAATTGACCACAACTTTTGCTCGAAAGAGCACCATCCGTCTCATTTGTGGGGAATGCTAAGTAACCTCTATCTGGACTGACGTAGGATCTAATCAATTCTTCTTACTCCTCTAGTTCTTCTAATACGACTTCAATTGTACTTACTATGATTTGTACCTTTTTCTTAGCCCGCAAGTAAACAACTTCTCACAACCATATCATTAATTATATAAGGGGTCCTTTCTGACCGTCAACTCTTCCTTTACAATTTTAATTAGATTTACTGACTTGAATTATTCGGTATTACTTGCACTCGTATCGATTTGACTTTATAGTTGTCGTATTTGATCTCTTTAAGGACTTCTCCACATGTCGATAGAATTCATTTGTAACTGTGTGTTTATTCTTCTTATATGTCAACCATTCACTACTAGTTAACCCGCACATGTAAAGGCTCCGATAGTTACCATTTAGTCTATTGTTGACCTTCTACAAGATCATAGACTAACTTTTCTTCTATCTCTTTGAAGTTTGATTTACTTGGTGGAAATCTATCTCCTCCAACTTCTCTGTTTATACTCCTTTCGCTTCTTCTATAATTCACACTTCTCTTTCTCACTATAAGCCCACGATACTCTTTCCTATTTTAGCTGCATCATTCATCTGCCGTCAATGGACTCATTAGATTTCCCACGATAGCTCGTAAATACATCTTCATGACTTCTTTTACCTCAGTCATCAACTGCTTGCGGTGCTCCTGTGTGAATCGTTGGTGTTGGTAACTTAAGTTCCATTGTGAGAGGAAAGTTATTACGGTCCTTGGGTATGCCACGATCATTTTCACACACTCATGTTCCTGAGTTGGTGTTAGATTATAATGTTGCCTTTATAGTGATCCTTTGACTCCGCTTTCAAGATTCTATCATTTGGATATTTGTAACACCATCTTTCTTGTAACTCACTTGTCATATAGAAAGTCACTCTGCCTCCATACTTATGAATTCTACCCTTCACTTTCTGGCAATTCCATAAGCTTCAGTTGTGCGGCTCTTTAAGTCCTCATAGTTGGTTTGACGACATCTCTCTTCTTAACTCTTAGGTTATCAGTGTCTAGGTGGGACCCTCTTGATTAGGATGCCTACTTACCTTGCCAATAGTGGTCATATTCCGCCCTGCTTCTAACAACAACCTTCATATTTTGGTCTGTCGGTAAGCTTAAATTTAATATTTCTTGTTTGGATTGGTTCTAAACCTTACTTTGACTTTCATTACTATGACTGTTTTTGACGGTATCCACGTGGTTCGTATCGTCATTTTACACCACACTTGAAAGAACCTCTGTGATGTCGCTCCAAATCTGCATCATTGTCGACCATCCAATGCTTTTCCGGAACTACTCTCATGTATAATCTTCATTTGATCCTATTAAGTTAACTCAGAATCCCCTTCATGCCATGGTCGTTGGTGTTGTCCTTCAGCCTTCACTTTTCCATCTCGACGTTCCTCAACCAATCGGAGGAGTTGTCTGCCATTCTTCTACCCTAATGCACATAAGATGTGCTTACTAATCCTCACGTTGACACCCTTCAAAATCTACTTAGATGTGCCAACGGAGTGAGAAGCTCATTAATCTCTATTAAGGACATAATATATTATTATGCTACTAACCTTCGACATAAGTTATCTATTGTACATATCTTTATAAGCAGCTACTACATCAATATAACATTTCTAAATGTACTAAGCTTCCGAGATCCGCAGAGGTAGTGGTGGTCGTCCGTACTTTCTATCCCAACCCGACTATGTATGCATTTAAAAACCAAAATCTTCTTTGGAAAACTCAGACTCCTTTCGGGTTCTGTTTATTTACTTATATGACCTTTTTAGAAGATTCAAGTGCCATTGTTGCCAACCTAGAGCTCTGATACCATGTTGTACCACCCCAAGTTTTACAGGAAGTTACTGGTTAGGACCGCACAGTGGGTCCCGACCTTAGTTTGACAACAACTTAACGAGATCTTACAACAAGGCACAGATAAGGAAAATCAGAAATCATAAAATAGTTCTGAATAATGCATGAATGTGACCAGATCGACTACAGCCGGAAAACGGAATATAACAAAGTACGAAAGGAAACAATGTTCAACTGTGAAACCCACAAATGCAGAAACTGTAAAACGTCCTAAAGTACGACACCCCGGCTGACCACTACCATCTGGATCACTCGGCATCTGCTCTAACCTGTGTCAAGTCTAAACAACATATCAACAGTTAGCTAACTATCCAAATATAAGCAAAATGATAACAGCACAAACACACGCAGAAACAAAAATAAACAAACATCATGCTGGCACTCAACCGTTTATTATCTATTATTTAAGTGATTCACATTACTCAATTTAAGTTGTGGCACGAGAACTATTATTAGTTCTCGCCTCCGTTCCTTATCCAACTGGTGTAGGTCTAGCTGACTTCCTTTGGTAGCATCACTACAAACCATGTATGGACTAGTCCCGAAAGAAACCCCCAGCGCCCCGCGAGCTACTGAGCAGAATGCCACCGCCCGTTACTCTTAGGCCAAAATATAGGTCGGTAATTATATATCACAACCTATCTCTCTAACATGTCAATCACACACCACCATCATCATTTATACTCATATTTAGTAGTCAGCTAAGTAAGCCCAAAGGACTTACCTGATATACAGCTCGACTCTTTGTAAACCACTCGTTCTGTAAACTGTAGCAACTCAGTTGCCTGTCAAAGGCGATAAGTGTATTAGCACACTCTCACGTAGTTAGAAGTCTAAAACTTCTAAGATCGACTGATGTATTAAGACATAACTAGTTACAGTATTAGTTAGGGTAAAATGACCATTTTACCCTTGGTTCCGATTTTCTCGAAAACCCTAAAATTCATGTCTAAACTCCTATTTGAGGTTCTAAATTTATATTCTAACTCCTAAAATTTTATTTGGTTCCAAACTGACATTTTTCCTATGTTTCTATTTTCCGGAAGAATCGTAAAGGTTTAACTTCGGCTCTAAATATAAAATTCTTAACAGCTTATAATAATTCCGAATTAAATCTCTAGATCATCTATGAGGTTCTATCTAACCTTAGGAGAAGGAATTTCTCCAAACTGTTCAGC
This sequence comes from Fagopyrum homotropicum, assembly GCA_033239125.1. Taxonomy (NCBI): domain Eukaryota; kingdom Viridiplantae; phylum Streptophyta; class Magnoliopsida; order Caryophyllales; family Polygonaceae; genus Fagopyrum; species Fagopyrum homotropicum. The sequence continues at coordinate 151,270,199 of BSWB01000002.1, forward strand.
CAATATTTTTATAATAATTCACAAAGTTGGCTACTTCATTCACAATTCCTATACTTAGCCAAAAACTTAAGTTTACCAAAACTGCTCAACTACCTAACTTCGGGAGCCCATAACTTTCAATCCGACCGTTCATTCCTTCCCAAATTTTAATATGTTAAACTACATATATCCATCTACAACATATCCAAAATTCAACGGTGGATCTTTATCCAAACGTTTAATAATTGTCCGACAAGATAGGCAGTTTATAGGTCCAAAGCTGAATGAATAAATGAATTTACAGCAGCCCCCTTATTTCTATCATTTTATGTATACATTCAGCAGCTACCTATCTATGTTAACTATGCTCAGGCCGACTACAGCAGCTCACATACATATTTATGACAGTGAAATTGAAAAGTGGAGGAGCCAGCTTACGGAACTGCAGTCCGGCGGTAAGGGGTTGGCGTTCCGGCGGCAAAGGGCTGGCGTTCCGGCGGCAAAGGGCTAGCGTTCCGGCGGCAAAGGGGCTGGCTGCGCAGGAAGACAGTTACTGCCTCGGAATCGAACCAGAAAGCGGAAGGAAAGGAGGGAGGCGGAAGGAAGGAGGCACAACCTTACCGGCGTCACTGCGGCGGGCGTCTGAAGCGGCGCGGCTCGGTGGCTCCAACGGTCGCACGGTGGTCCACGGCGAGGGAAAGACGGCTGCGTCTTCGGTACTGCAGTGGTCGACGGAAGGTAAGAGGCGGAACCGCAAAGAGTGCGGAGAAGAACGGAAAGAGGAGAAGGGCGGTAGACTTACCGGAGCCGGCGGAAGGTGGCGCAGGACCCGGCGGCGATGGCTCCGGCTGAAGGAGGGCGGCGCCGAGGCTGTTGTCGTCCGTATCGCAAGGGAGTAGAAGCGGGGCTGCAGTTCGATTGTTTGCGAGAGGGAAAAGGCAGGAGCGGCAATCGCGTGAGATAGGTTAGAATTAGGGTTAAATTAGATTAGTTTAATTAGGTTAATTTTAATTAGTTTAGGGTTAATGATGGGCTTAGGAAGTGGGCTGATGGCTTGGGCCTAGGGTTGGCCCAATTGAGCGGTGATCTCATAAAATCGAAAGCGGAACTCGTAACTCGTTAATTTTTTTTTTGTGCGAGAGTTTAAATAATACGGAATTAAATTCCGTATTTATAAATTATTATTAAAAACGTAATTTATTTCCGGTCATTTAGTTTATCATTTTATGTGAATCTGGGTCACATAAAATGATAGAACTAACTCGTTTTATTTATTTATTTGTTTATTTACGATTATTTCATCGGACTTTGGTTAATTTCAATTTACCGGAACTTAAAATTTTCGGTTATTACACTCGGCACCATTCACATAGTCAGGTGTTTGTGTCTTGCCAAAGTCGGATTGAGCGATATTCCTAACGGGTCATGGTATGTGCATCAAGGGTTTGATGCATCTCAAGAAATTGATGATTGTTGATTTCCTAGGCTTCGGTTATTGTGCACCTCTATCCATGCATCCCAAAAAGTAAAGTAAAAAGAAAAAAAAGTGTGAAATAAGCAAAGCTTATTGGTGGAAGATGTTGCAAGTCAAAGTGAAAGTGAAGTTCATCCTTTTCCCGGATTCTAGCACCACATTACCTTACATACATCCCCACCCTACACGTTTCTTGACCTTTTCTTTTGGGAAGCCCTTGAGACCTTGAGCTTGTCGATTGACTTAGTGGTTTAAACTGGATTATACATGATTAATTTTGATAATTATGACTTATTATGCATTCTATGATTTTATGCAAAGATGAACAACTTTCCTATATTTATAAAATGTTTTGAGCATATTGAGTTTTTAATTCCATGAAGTATTCTCTTAGAGTGATCTATGATAGTTGCACACCATAAAATGTTTTTGAAAGGCTTTTCATTGTTTTTATTGACTTATAATCCATTCTATCTTTCCTTTTATATGCGAAACTTGCTTGGGGACAAGCAAGGGCTAAGTATGGGGTATTTTGATAGCATGAATTATAGTCTATATTTTGGGGTTTGTTTGAACGTTTTATCTTCAATAATCTGCATGTTAGCATGTATAATGTGTGATTATATTACCATTTCATCTACCTTTGCGGGAATCGAGGTCTACACCTAGTTTTGCTGTAATTGTAGGTAAAATGGCACGTTTTACATCAAAAAGGAGCAAAAGGAGTCATGAGTCATTTGGAGCTACATTGAGGAGCATAAGGAACCATCCAGGAAGCATAGCCATCGATTAAAGATTTACTTTGGACCAGTTTTGAGAGATTTCACATTCAGTTATGACTCACCTCGGTTAACCAGAGATTCATCTCGACCGAGGTGATCCAGAGACGCCGACTCGACCGAGGCGAACACCTAGGACGCGGCGAGAATATTTTATTCTTGGCTGAGATCTTTTATCTTTGGAAGGTGATCTTATATTTTTGGGCTTGGCTCCTGGAAGGAAGAAGATCTTATATTTTACTTATTTTTATGGGAAGAGATCTTTCTAAGATATATTATCTTTGGAGGGTTATTTTCCTATAAAAAGGGTTGGATTTCCACAAATCCAACATCTTGCTTACGAGGAGCTCGCATACATCTGGCTTATCACGCTATATCGTCGATCAGGGTTTATAGCACGCAGCAGCCATACTCCAGTTGGGAGTTTCGAAGAACCTTTTTGAAGGTTGAAGGAAGATTGAAGATCATAGCTTTTATAGCTTTTTGGAGGGTTTTGTAAGATTGTCATTAATTCCCTCACTTGTTGTCTTGTCTTGTTGGATTGCTATCCAAGGAACGCTTTGTTGTGGTATTTGATTCAGTTATTGAAGTCTTTTTCATTAAATTCTTCTTGTTCAAATATTCACCTTCTTCCCATATATTTAATACTTTCATAATGATGATGAGTGGCTAATTTCCTTGTGTGATTCGAGGGTGATTGGCTGAAGGTTGTGGGAAAAACAATGATAGAATAATCTTAGATTCCAGTAGGACCCTGAAAGTTCGAGTCTTTAACCTTAACCCTAAGCATCTCGTTCGGTCGATGAACATCTCGGCCGGGGTGGGATTCGTCTGACCGAGGTGACTTGTCTGATCCTAAACTGAGAGTTAAGTGTTAGAGTTTGCCAAATCCTATTCTTATTACACCTTTCCTGGTTCAAAGCAAGCTTAGGATGAGACTTACCCGGTAATTCCTTAGTTTGTGTACCAACGATCATAAGTGTAGGTAATAAAGGTTTATCCTTTATTGGGATTTGAGTGTGCTTCCATCCCATCTTTGTGAGTTAGCCTGAGACTTACCCGGTAAAGGTTGATTCTATTCCCTTAGATGGTGTGTTAGTTTGAGGTAATAGTTCTTTATCTTAATTCCTTGAGACTTACCCGGTAATAGGAGTTACGGTTTTGGATTAGTGAGTAGTGAGACTTACCCGGTGATCTACTCCACTTTAGTAACACCTTCCCCTTGCAAAAATCTCAGCTTTGTCCGCTTATCTTTAGATCTTGAGTTGGAACCACAACTAGATGCTTTAATCCCTAGAATTGCATGTTTGCTTAATTGACTTCTTATTCATCTTTGATTGTGTTAATTGCTCTTTGTGGTTAGTATTCACGAAGCTTACCGTTATTGACTTTGTTTCACCGAGTCCCTGTGATCGACCCCTGGAATTTCTTGCTTTTTACTACGATTGACCCGTACACTGCGGGTTCACATCCTTGTTTTAAGCTTAAGTCTAGGGTTATAAATTTAAAGCTTGCACACACCGTTTGGAGCGAACAAACAACGTCTAACAGCCCAAAGTACTTAACAACGTAAAAGACTAACTGTCTTAAAACGAAGAAGGAAACAACAAAGCAAACACCCAACCCCACTCTAAGGAGTACGGAGATCCGACTGACCACTACTTCCGGATCACTCAGCAGCTGCTCTAACCTACGGTAAATCTAAACAACATAACAGAATAACCGTTAGCTAGCTATCTAAACATTAGACAAATGAGAATAGCATTCATTCACCCTTTCTAATGATACTTATTTTGTGACACGAGGGATTCCAAACCTCGCCTCCGCCCCCGTGTACCCATCAAGAATGGATCCGATGCATCTCACATTGTACCTGTATGGTCTGGGTATAGAGAACCTCCCAGTCTCCTGTCAGAGCTGGGCAGTGATGTCACGGCCCGTTATACATACACTTGGGCCTTAAATAATAATAATAGTCATCCTATCAAGTTATTATTATAAACACATATCACACACACCACTATTGTCATTCAACTAACATCCAGAAACTAGCTAAGTAAGTCGCAAGGACTTACCTGAATCGAATCACAACTCTCAAATTCTCAACTCGGTCTGCAACCGTAGAAACTCAAACGCCTGTCACGCAAGACACGTGAATCAAAATCACATCCCATACTCTTAGAATTTATAAACTTCTAAGTTGTACAATCTCATGAAGAGAAATTACGGAAAAAGGTTCTCTTCAGTTAAAAAGACTATTTTGCCCTGATCCCGAAAACTCCGAAAAAGTCTATCATTTAGTCCTAAAATTCTCTTCTAGAACCTATGTCCCTAATCTAGTTCTCCTTGAAAAGTTTGGTAAGGATTTATAAGAGTTACCCAAAATTGTTAGTTTATACCAAAAAGTCGTTGAGGTCCGACTTTTGGGTGAAAAATACAAGGCTGGGATAAAAATATAAAAATTAGAAATAAAATTCTAAATCCTCTATGATAAGCATACTAAACATAGGGTAAAGATCTCTAAAAAAATACTCAACTACAACTCTCCCATAAATCACATATGTTGAAAAGAAAAGCTGAAAAATCCCATACTTAGCCAATTTTCCTCTGCTGTAAAAACAACCCAAATGTCCTACTTTGAGTCCTTATAAGTTCTAATCCGACCCTTAACTTTCTCCCAAATTTTAACACAGTAAACTACATATTTCAATCTACAATATATTCAACGGTGGATTCTCGATCTAAGCTATAGAAATTAGGTCCTAAAGTCAGCAGGTCAAAGCTGAATTATAAGGTGTGCAGAAGGTTCTAACTTCGATTCTCTTTGACAGCACATGTACCTTATTTCTACTTAGAGATCTTTAGTGCAGAAACCAACCTATTCTATGTTTCGCTTGACTACACATTTATCTTACTTCCATCCTTACTCATCAAACTCCGGCAACACACTCTATACAACATTATGGTACTATGATTGAAGGTTATGTCCACTTACCCACAACAGTGAAAGCCGGTTGCTATTGCTCTCACAAAAATGAGTCCAAAGTGGATCTCAAAAGTAGTAGGTTTCCCAGGTACTGTATTAGATTAAAGGGAACAAACGTATGATTATTGTCTATCCCGAAAGAGAGTGCAGTGGACAGCAAGAGCAGATTTACCCATCTTCGTTTGCAGCCGGCTGAGCAGTAGGCTGTCTCGTACTGCTGGAGGTGTGAAGAGGGTCAAGCTAAGGATCTTGGTGTGTTCTACTGGTTGCAAAAGGGGCTGTAGAAGGGGCTGCTGCGTCGGCTAGACTGTTGCGTCGGCTGGGACAACACAAGACTGCAGTGGCTGTTCACATAGGTTAGATTGCATCGGTGCAGAAGTGAAGGAGAAGATCCGAGAGAGGACGAGGTCTTACCGGCGTACTGGCCTGAAGGGAAACGCGAGGCTGCTGCTGCGTTGGATGGTTGTTGTGGGCTGCTGCTGCGTTGAACGATTGTTGTGGCTGCTTCGGACTATTGGTGTGAGTTGCTGTTGCGTTGGTGTATCGGTTTACAGAAGAAGTTGTTGCGGTAGAGAGGAAGATAGTTTAGCGTTGAATAGGATTAGGGAGTCAGATTAGGTTAGGTTAATAATTAGGGTTTAGATTTAAGTCATGGGCTAGCCGGAATATGGTATAAAATGGGCCTAATTCGATGAACCTTCTCATCCCGTTAGATGATGGGCTGAAAAATAAAATCGTTACTCGCACGGAACCGCTCTTCGGTTTTTAAAAGTACGGAATTATTATACGGGTTACCTAATTATCATTTTATGTGAATCAAGGTCACATAAAATGATAGAATTTAATATTGTTTTATTTTATTTAAGAAGAATAAAGGTTGGCGGATCGGTATCCGGTTTGATCGGGTATTTAGAAGGAAATTAAAATTTTCCGGGTATTACATCAGTGCCCTCTTAAAATAAGTTTCGTCCCGAAACTTAGAATAATGTATCTAATCAAACAACTTTCTTTGTATAACCTGGTTTTATTTAGTCCCATTTTCTAACATGCAACTACTCAATCATCATACTTAGGCACACATCACATAAAATATAATCACTCAATATAAAAACATGAAAAGTCAAACAAAACAACATCCGAGTACTAACTCGTCGGTAAAGAAGCAGTAGCTAACCCTGCAAAGAACTCGGAATAATTACGCCTAATACTCTTCTCTGTCTCCCAAGTGGCGTCATCGGCTCCTCGTTGAGACCACTGGATCCTCAACATCGGTATATCCTTGGACCGCAGACGTCTAGTACTGCGCTCCCGGACAGCTACCAAGTACTCTACAAAGGTATGATCTGGCTCAACTATCAGATCCTCATGGCTGATGACGTGTCTCGGGTTTGGGATGTACTCTCTCAGCTGAGATACATGGAAGACGGGATGGACATCCTCTAGTCTCGGCGGTAGTGCTAATCGGTAGGTGACCTCTCTGACTCTCTCCAAAAACTCAAAAGGTCCGACATATCGGGGACTCAGCTTCCCCTTAATACCGAAATGCCGGACTCCTCTCATCGGTAACACTCTCAACCACACCTGGGCACCCACCCTGAACTCCAAGAGTCGACGCCTTTTGTCGGCGTAGGAATTCTGACGACTATGAGCTGCTAACATCCGCTCTCGGACCAGGGCAATCCGAGCATTGTCCTCTTGTATTTGATCTGGAGCTACTCAATCAGCTCTACTAGGCTCATCCCATCACAAAGGCGTACTACATCTCCGCCCGTACAAAGCCTCATAAGGGGCCATCCCAATGGACGTATGCCAACTATTATTATATGAAAACTCTACCAGTGGAAGATGATCTGGCCATACCTGTCCCCAATCCAGTACACAAGCCCACAACATGTCCTCTAACATCTGGATGGTCCTCTCAGATTGACCGTCAGTCTGTGGGTGGTAAGCAGTAGTAAAGTGGAGACTCGTCCCTAAAGCAATATGTACCTGTTGCCAAAATCTGGAAGTGAAACGTCCATCCCTATCAGAGACGATAGTCCTCGGTACCCCATGGAGTCTCACAATGTGTCTGGTGAACTCCTCAGCTAGACGACTTACCGGCCACGTTTCCTTAATCGGAATGAAACGCGCGGTCTTCGTTAGACGGTCTACCACTACCCATATAGCATCAAAACCTCTGCTGAGTCTCAATCCCGTGACAAAATCCATAGATATATCCTCCCACTTCCACTACGGTACTGTCAGTGGGTGGAGCTCTCCTCCGGACCTACGGTGCTCAATCTTGACCTGCTGACAGGTCGCACACTGAGCTACATACTGAGCCACGTCGGGCTTCAAACCACCTGACAAGGATATATTTTCTTATGTCGTTTATATCCTATCAAAATAAATCCCAACTTAACACTAGAACAAGTATAGCGGTCAAGTAAGGGTCGTACCCAAGAGAGTTTGTGATATTTTTATTAAATTCAATTATTGATTATAGAACAAAGTAACAAAAAGGGGGGTTTTGGATGAATTGATGCACATAAAACTAAAAAGCAAGTAAATGAGATTGATATGATGATGTTGAGTGAATCTACACTAGGTTGATTCTTAGCATGCTATTACTACTTTGGTGCGTTCCTTTTTACAAGTTTTAAATTAATGTTCCCGTCTTGATCATATGTATGTGTTGAGCCAACCGGCATTAACACAACTTAACAAGTTAGTGTTCCGTAAACCTACAAGAACAAGTCACAAGTTAGCTTTCAAACAAAGACTAAGGGATATAAAGAGAAGATTAAAATCGTTAAACTAATCTTTATATTTGTGTTTCTTTTCCTTCAAGCAATTACAACCCGTTATTACTTAAAGGTTACTACTAGATTAAAGACCCGAACCCGGAATCTATTAATCCTAGTTCTTTGCATGCATTTAGAACCTAAGGTGATCAATCTTAAGTGATAATAAAACATGCAATTTAGATAAATAAAGATCAAGAAACACAAAGCATTATTGAATAAAACTTATATTAGAAAGATACTTACAACCAAAGTAATAATGCAGCTTCAAACCAACCCAATGTAGCAAGGAAACTAGAAGCTCATTACAAAGGAAGCAAGAGGGAAAAGAGAGAATTACAATCGGGAAATGATGGATGATTCTAGCAATCAGCCATGGTCTATTTATACTACAAATGGCACTAAATGGGAGTAAATGACCGGCCAAAACAACCACCTTTAATGCCATAAAGGTGGTGCAAATAGCCGGAGTAAAGTCTGTGTCGTTGAACCGCGGGGGCGGCCTTGAGGACCGCTGGGGGGTTTAGGCAGAAACGCTTGAAGTTCTTCGTGGCCGTAGGGGCGGCCTGACAATTCCGCAAGGGCGGATCTTTAATGTTCTTCAAACGCCGGACTTTTCATCTTTCTGTCGCTTCAAATGCCGAGCCGCAGGGGCGGCTCAGTGTCAACGCAGGGGCGGTGACACTAACTCTTTGGCTCCACAGCTCCGTAGGCTGAGACACAGGCTGAGGCGCAGGGGCGCTGGCTTCGCTTCTTCAGGGCAAGTCACCACAGGGGCGCCAAGGAGTGGCGCATGGGCGGCGACAGTCTTCGTTCTTGGCGTTGGCGAAGGCGCAAGCTGCGCTCCGGAATGTGGTGTCACTCGCAGGGGCGGTGACACTGCTCCGCGGGGGCGGTGAGGTAACAGAAGCTTTGCTTCGTGAATGGTCTTTAACTCTCAAGTGCTTATAACTCCTCTTTTGTCTTCTTTTAGTCTTCTTCTTATGGGTCAAGGAGTTAGTAGCATAAAACGACACTATTGTGCTAAAAAGACTCTAAAAACTAACCTAAATAATAGTGATTCCATCACCTATCAAACTCCCCCATACTTAGACCTTTTACTTGTCCCGAGTAAAACACAAGACAACAGTTTTTAGACTCAAAGGACTCAGGAAGCATGGGTAAGAGACATAGACAATGGAAAAGAAAAAACAAGAAAGAAAGAAGGAAAAAGAGAGAAAATGTGAGAAAAAGGTGAGAAAGCTATCATCCTTATTGCTCCAAGAGTGACCTACCCGGACAACCTCCTTATGACTCCCCTTCTTATGCCGCCAAACGTCGGAAAGGGAACCTACACTCGGTGCCGCTCATTTTGCCAAGGTGCCCTTTCGGGTTTTCAGCTTGCCACTTTTCTTCTTTTCTTTGATGATCTCACTTGGAACTCACATCCATCAAGTCCAATTTTTCACCAGCCTAAGGTTGGTCGGACTACCTTCTTTTTGCCTAAACCGCCCTTTTGGGTTTTCGATTTATCCAAGGATTTTCATGCCTTTTTCCATTTTCTTTGGCTTTTTCTTTTTCTTTTTTTATATGACTTTCAAACTGAATTTTGAATCATAAAAACTCAATGCAAACATACTCAAAACAAACTATACGTGCAAAGATATTTCCTCCCCCATAATTGAAGCACACTTTGCCCTCAAAGTGGAAAATAAAAGCAAAGATAAATGTGGAGAAGGAATAAAGGATGATACCACTAGTGGGATGGTCCGGCTGGACCATCCGGTGGGTACGAGAAGTGGCGGAAGAAGTGCTCCTGCAGGGGATAGACGTCGTCAATGCGGGTCTGCTGAGCATCCATCCGACGGCCAAATGAGGTCTTAAAGCTGGCTTGCCAAGCCAACTGCTGAGCCTCTAGCTACTTCTGTTGAGCCGCCTGCCACGCGTCCTGCCTCCGGTCAAAGTGGAAGGTCATGGAGGAGGCGAAGCTCGTCTGCCAGCTTTGTTGCTACTCAAGCATGGTCCGCTGGTACTCAGTCTTCCATGACTGATGTTGGGTGGTCAAGGCCGCCATCTGAGCCTGAAGGCTCGCAAGTGCCGGATCCTCATCCGGTGTTGTGATGCGCATCTCCTCGTCCTCCGGTATGGGCATGTGCTCCTCATAATGAGCCCGGCTGGAGCTCGTAGCATGCCTCTCAACAATGGCCACCTGAGGCCGTCTCGGCACGAAAGGATCAGCCGGGATGAAAAGCTCGGAGAGCTCGTCTCCAAGTGGAAGTGGCCGGGGAAGGTATGTGATATGGCTCCCATCTGCAAATGAAAGCCAAAATAGGTTGTCCCCTTCCCTCTTGAGGAGCTTGCACCTCCTCAGCATTCCCTCCGTGTAGAGAGACGCCTCCAACCCATCCTCTAGGCCGGAAAGATCCATAACTTGTGAGGCGATCAAGGAGATCACCCCACCGCCAACAATGTCCCTTGGCTCGTTTTTCCTAATCCGCTTCAAAGCGGTAAGGAAGAAGTACGGCCAATCCATCACCTTCTCGCTCATTGGAAGGCAGGAATAGAGTAGTGGAAGGTCCTTGAGAGAGACCTTGTTCTCCTCCTTATGTCCACAGAAGACACTCATAATGATCTTGGAGAGGAGCCTCAAGCAGAGGTGAGTGAGTTTGTTGGAATACTCACCCCGGCATGAAACTCGGATCCAGTGGTGGTCTGCCAAAACTCGCATAGGTCCAGTGTCGGGACTGTCTCCCACCAGTTCTCGGAGGGGTTGAGCGTCACCCCGAAGGCCTCCTGCAGCTGAAAGAAATCAAGCGTGTATTTCTTCTTGTTGAACTTGAAAGTGAGTCCAACACACACATGATCCTCCTTCTCCATCGTGAAGGTGGCTATGAACTGGCGGCTGAGCTCGGCATACGATGGAGCACTCTTCTGTAGAAAGTCTCCTAGCCCAGCATTGGTAAGAAAGGATTGCATGCTCTCCAACATGCCCAGCTTATCTAAGGTAGGGATGTGCAAAAACCGAGTTGCATACACAACTCGATCTTGCACAATCCTATAACGGGTCCTCGGCCTCCGACATCTTGTTTTTCCTTTTTGATTCCATTCTTGCTAAGATTTCCAGCAAAGAATTAGAAAGTTCAAAAGTTTGGAGAAAGAAACGAACCCTCTGTTGCTATTTCCGCAAGGATGGCTGGAGGATGCGCAGGGGCGGTGAGGCGCAGGTGCGGCAACTTGCAAGCGCAGGGGCGGGAGAAGTTCAGAGGGCGATTTCTGACAACGACGAAGGTGGTGGAGCTGGGAAGCCTTGTGCTAGCTTCTTGCTGGTGAAGACGTTGCCTGAGGTGGTGAGGAGTAGTGTTTTGTGGTTGTTGGTGGTGAGGGGTGTAGTAGGTTTAGTTTTTTTTTGAGAGTTTTAGGATGGTGGTGATAGAGAGCGAGAGAGGGTGGTGCAGGGGCATCGGGAACTCAGTTGGTGGTGTTGAAGGTGGTGGCGTAGGGGCGTCCGAGCAGTGGAGTTGCGAGAAAGTGATGAGGGCGTAGGGGCGTCGGAGCAGTGGAGTTGCTAGAGAGTTGTGGTTGGTGAGGAGAGAGGATGAGTGGGAGGGGTAGGTGTAGGGTGGTGAGGCAACAGAAGCTTTGCTTCGTGAATGGTCTTCAACTCCCAAGTGCTTATAACTCCTCTTTTATCTTCTTTTAGTCTTCTTCTTCTAGATCAAGGAGTTAGTAGCATAAAACGACACTATTGTGCTAAAAAGACTCTAAAAACTAACCTAAATGATAGTGATTACATCACCTATCACCACCCCACCAGAAGGAATGTCTCACGTCCTTGTACATCTTACTCGCTCCAGGATGTACTGAGTATGGGGTAGTATGAGCCACACCTAATATCCTCTGTCTCAACTCACTGTCTGATGGTACACAAATGCGGTCCTAACGTCTGATCACTCCATCAACACCAATAGTGAACTAGGGTGCCTCCCCTCGAGACCTCCTATCACGGATCCTGGTCAAGGTCGGGAAAGTCCCCTGCCTCTGTTGGATCTCTAACCAAGTCAAATCTCTCTGCAGTTGTGGCTGTACTGTCAACCGGACTATCGCCTTCTCCCGAGGCGTCTTCCGGCTCAAAGCGTCAGCTACTACATTCGCCTTTCTGGGGTGGTAGAGAATCTCAAGGTTGAAATCCTTGATCAACTCTAACCACCGCCTCTGGCGGTTATTCAACTCCCGCTGAGTGAATATGTACTTCAGACTCTTATGGTTTGTGAAGATCAGACATGTCGCCCCATAGAGATAGTGACGCCAGATCTTAAGAGCATGGACTATTGCAGCTAACTCTAGGTCATGTGTGGGGTAGTTCTCCTCATACGTCTTCAACTATCGAGACGCATAGGCTATGACCTTACCCCTCTGCATCAAAACACACCCCAAGCCTAGCTTAGATGCGTCACTGTATACCACAAAGTCATTTGTACCCTCAGGCTGTGCTAAAATGGGAGCAAAAGTCAATCTCCTCTTCAACTCCTCGAAACTCTGCTGACACGGCTCAGACCAAACGAACCGAGTAGTCTTCCTCAGAAGACAGGTAAATGGTCGGGCAATCAGGGAAAACCCTTCCACAAACCGGCGGTAATAACCTGCCAAACCTAGGAAGCTGCGAACCTCCTTAACATTCTTCGGAGGTTGCCAAGAAGACACTGAATCAATCTTCGCCGGATCGACCTTAATCCCCTCAGCAGTCACTACATGGCCTAGGAAAGCTACCTCTGACATCCAAAACTCACACTTGGATAGCTTAGCATAAAGCTGGCTATCCTGCAGAATCTGTAATATTGTCTTTAAGTGCCCGGCATACTCCTCTCGACTCCTAGAGTAAACTAGGATGTCGTCAATGAAGATCACTACAAACTGGTCTAAAAAGTCGATGAATATCTCGTTTATCAACTCCATGAACACTGCTGGCGCATTAGTGAGCCCAAATGGCATCACTACAAACTCATAATGACCATACCTAGTCCGGAATGCCGTCTTAGGTATGTCCTTATCTCTCACCCTCAGCTGGTGATAACCTGACCTCAAGTCTATCCTCGAAAACACAGACGCTCCATGCAACTGGTCCAGCAGATCATCTATGCGCGGCAGTGGATACTTGTTCTTGATAGTGACTTTGTTCAACTCTCTCTAGTCTATGCATAGCCTCATCGATCCGTCATTCTTCCTCACAAATAATACTAGCGCGCCCCAGGGAGACACACTAGGGCGAATGAAGCCCTTCTCTGCTAACTCCTCTTACTGCTTCTTCAACTCAAGCAACTCTATCGGTGCCATATGGTACGGGGTTTTCGAGATCGGTCTCGTGCCCGGCTCTAACTCAATGCTGAAATCAAAGCTCCATTGTGGGGTAGTCCTGGCAGGTCGTCACTGAATACCTCTGCAAACTCGCATGTAACTGGTATCTCCTCTATTGTCAGGGTCTTGCGTTCCTTCATGGCATAGCACCAGAAGGCCTCGCAACCCTGTGCTATCAATCTCGCTGCTCTCACTGCGCTGATAACTGTGCCGGACTTTCCGAGGTCCCAACCTCGGAATAGCACTCTGTGACCCTCCTCAGTGGCCACAATCACTGTCCTCCTACCAATGTCTAAGACTGCTCCATGTTTCTTCATCCAATCTTTCCCCAAAATCATGTCCTCATGTGCTAAGGGCATGACTAAAAAATTTACCAACCAATCTCGATCTCCCAAACGAATGGGACAGTCATAGATCTCTCGGGTCCCTCTAACCTTACTCCCATCAGGTAATCCTATCATAAAGGGTATCCCTCTACAGTAGCTAAGGATAACCTATCTACGCATGCATCAGATATAGAGGAGTGCGTAGCACCCGTATCAAACAAAACTCGTGTAACACCCCAATTCTAGGCGCGTTCACGTTTTTATTTTTCCAGTTTTTATCGATACTTTAATAGTTTAAATATTTTACAAGTATCTTTAGTGGTGAATTAAAATTTTACGAGTATATTAATATATGCTTGATCATATATTTTCCGTAATTTGTTTTTAAAATAGTTCGGAAAGTTTTTCCGTTCCGAAATCCCATCCCGATTATTTCCGATCGAGTTTTTATTAATTTTATTTCCATTCTTTTATTTCCATTCTTTTATTTTTCTTTTCCTGCCTCTTTCCCTTGCCATCATGGCACCTTACCTTGCGAAGTGAGGAGCCACAACTGCCCATCCTAGCTATCTATCTATCCAACTCTTCTACTCCAGCCCAGCCTGCACGCTACAGCCTACAACAGGCTACCCGACCTCTCGTACTTCCCTTCTTTTGAATCGAACTTGCTAGCACCACCTCTACCCTGGTGAGCTCTCACCTCTCTGTTTCTTTCGTTCTCTGGATTGAGAATCTTCAGCCCCTGCATCTTCTACCTCACCTGTAACGACAAATAGTGGTGTATGTGCCTCAATTTCCCCTCTGAAGCTCTCTGTTGGAACTCACCTCATTTTGCAGCCCTTTGTTGCCTGAAGTTCGACCTCCCTCTCGCTCTCCTCTGTTTCACCTCATCCCTCAACCTTCGATCTCTTCAGCGTCCCTCTGCTTCCTTCTCCCTATGATAGACTCTGCTACTCTGTTGGCTCTAGCAACCATCCATCTCACACTGTGCATCCATGACCCTTGCTTTGTCCTCTCCCTCCTCTCTCAAGCGTCTTGCCCACCGGAGCCCTGCAATACCTTCTCTCCTTCGAGCCGCCAGGGAGAGCACTACTACCGCCGACATCGGGAAGCCAAGTCGAAGGAAGCCGCCCCCCTTCTTATTTCTCTGCCTCCCTGGCTCTTCCTCGACATTGCAGCCCTATCTCCTCTGTCAAGCCCTTCGGAGTCGACAACCACCGGCAATCCACCAACATCGTCACCCCCAGGGACCTGAACCCGCCTTCGCCTCAGGACGGTGTTGCTGCCGCCGCCAGGCCGCCTGTTTTCTCCTTCCCCAACTTATGAATCGATTAAGAGGCTTTTAGGGTATATAAAATCGGGCCCCTCTCTTTTAAATGTAATTACAGATTTGAACCTATATTTTATAATTGCAGAATTGACCCAATTTTTGTGAATTTAACAAAAGTGCCCTCTGCATGTACAATTACTGATTTTGGCCCAAAGGTTTTGTTTACGGAAAATGACCCATGTTTATCTAAGTATATAATGTGCCCGGAAAATGTTTTGAGCGATTTTAACCTTGAATTTAATTACGGAGATATTCTTATATTTATATATGCGATATATTATGCCTTTGTTGGATTAATTCGGTTATGGCTCAAAGATTAATTCCCGGTTTTTAACGTTGACTTTTGAAAAATGAGTTTTTCCTTAGATTTATATATATATATATTATATTCCGTTCAAATTTAGCATATGAGCTAAATTTGCTTAGCTTTGGTTTTAGGTCCGGAAGTGCCCCGATAAAGGCCTAACGAGTCAAGTCGATATCCGTTGAACGACTTCCGTCTTTTGACGTCGTGTGAGTATTATTTCCCCTCGATCTAGTTATGTTAAGATTTAGTATCCTGCTAGGATTAGGGCTGGGTTCGGTACATTACCAACTTATTTTTACCCTTACCACCTACCAACCAACTATAATTGGTAATGAGAAATCTTGTACCATTACCAACCACCTAAACCCATTTACCAACTCTTCGGTATACCAACTTTTTCGGTTGGTTCGGTTGGTAATCGCATTTTACCAACTTATATGTTTGCTAAAATTAAATTTAAATAAGACAAGAACTTCATCAATTCAACAATCCGCAAACTCGAGTACAATATGTAAAACAAGACAAGAATTTCATCAATTCAACATTCCGCAATTTCGAGTACACTATGTAAAACAAGACAAGAACTTCATCAATTCAACAATCCGCAAATTCGAGTACACTATGTTTAACAAGTTCATAGAACTTCATACTTCATTACAAACCAAACACAAATAATTAAATATGCAATCATAATCCCAAGTTATACGCTAGGGAGTTCAATAGTCCAGTCTCGACTTGTGCTTCACATGTTTTCATATTTAAATCGAGCTAGAACGTGTTGCATTCCTTCTTGCCTCATAGCATTGATTGAAAGCATTCTCTATCAAAAGAATAAAGATCAGATGATAGAACGGGAACTGTAATAGTAAAAAAATAATACAGAATAGATGGTGTTACGGTAACAAGCTAAAGTTTAGGTTTAGTATTCTGAATACAACAGAAGCAGCATAAACAAATGTTATTATAGTACAAATGTTATGACAATAACAAGTTAAAATTAATACTAAAATAATACATAATAGAACATCAGATGTAACAGTAACAACTAACAAGCTAAAATTAATACAAAACATATTAGATAAATAAGTTAAATAAAAGCTAGATGACTAAATCAGTAAACTGAGAAAGCACTTCAATGGATGGGTGAGATTAAAACTTTACTTGAATTTACATCTATTGGTACAAAAAGAATTGCATATATAATTATATATGAAGTATTATATTAAGATTAGTATGTATATATTATTTTATTTAAAAAAAAATCGGTTGGTACGGTAATCCCGTGGTACGTGGATATTGTTACCACCTACCAACCAACTCTTTGTAGTTGGTTCGGTAGTACCGTACAAATTAAATTGGTAACCAGCATGTTGGTAACCAATTTAATTGGTTCGGTTAGTAAGCTTCGATTCGGTTTCATTTGGCTCATTTTACCCAGTCCTAGCTAGGATGGATCTAGCATAACTTAGAGTTAATGTCAACTAGTGGCTTTGAACCTTAGGTGAGTTTCGAGGATTTGATATTGTTTGATGGATTGATGTTGATTCTAAGCTTGAGGTGTTGGTTATCTTGTGAGGTTGTTATAAGGCTTTTAGTTATATGGTTGATCTTGTGAGCGTTTTGAGGCTCGAGGTGGGGTTGTATGATCTTGTGGGATTTTGGAGCTTAAGATTGACTTATCCTAACACAGTGTTGTTACCGTTGAGTTTGTTTGGACTAGGTATGTTTATTCTAGTAGGTGCTATGGGTTATGATCTTGCGAGATCATAAGGTCTAGAAGTCTAAGGACTTCTAGCTTCTATTGAGTGTGATGTGAGCACGAGGGATTCTTGGATGTGGTCCTAGAATTGAGAGTCAAATGGTCTTGCGTAGATCATTTGTATAGAAGTCTAAGACTTCTATTGTGAGTGGGTTGTTGTTGTTGATATAGTTATCTTCTTGTGATCAGGTTATGGGTTTCCTCCCCTAAGGAAGCGAGAGTGTTGTGAGTTGAGTGTGGTGACGAGGTAAGTCTCCGGACTTACTTAGCTCGTATTCTACGTATTAGACTCGATGTGTGTTTGGTGGTGTGTGTTTTATTGCTTTCATTATAACTTATAAACCGGAATAAGATTACCGACCTTTATATATTATTTGGCCTAAGTGTATGATAACGGGCGGCTACAACTTGTCTAGCTCTTGCGTAGAGTTAGGAGGTTCTTGGCGACTAGCCCGTGTGGTTAGACGGTCGGATGCATCCGTACCGTTCTATGCGGTAAGTGGGGACCGAGGCGAGTTTCGGGAGATTCTCGTGTCACAAAAGAAGTTGAATTAGAACGGGATATGACCTAATAATAAAAAGATAATAACCGGACTTGTGTATTTTGAGCATGTTATGTGTTATGTTGATGTATGTGTGTATGTGCCTTCACCTTGCTTCTAATGCTGCGAATATTAGCTAACGGTTTTATACCGATTATTTTAGATTGCCTTGCAGGTTAGGAATGCGGCCGAGAAATCCGGAAGAGTGGGCAGCCGGGGTTCCGTACATTTTAGGAGTGGCTTTTGATTGGAGTCGGGTTGTGTTTTTATTCTTTGTTTATTGTGTTTGTATGCCGCATGTATGGCGTTTAGTCTTTGGTATTGTATGGCGTTCTTCCAACTGTTAGACTTTCTTTATAGTTATATTCTGATAGCATGAATTATAGTCTATATTTTGGGGTTTGTTTTGACGTTTTATCTTTCATAATCTGCATGTTTGTATGTGCATTATGTGATTTCACTACCATTTCATCTACCTTTGCGGGAATCGAGGTCTACACCTAGTTTTGTTGTAATTGCAGGTAATTTGGTACGTTTTTGCATCAAAAAGGAGCGAAAGGAGTCATGAGTCATTTGGAGCTACATCCAGGGAGCATAGCCATGGATTAAAGATTTACTTTGGACCAGTTTTGAGAGATTTCACATTCAGTTATGACTCACCTCGGTTGACCAGAGATTCATCTCGACCGAGGTGATCCAAAGACGCCGACTCGACCGAGGCGAACACCTAGGACGCGGCGGGAATATTTTATTCTTGGATGAGATCTTTTAAAATTGGAAAGAGATCTTATATTTTTGGGCTTGGCTCCTGGAAGGAAGGAGATATGCAGAATCATATATTTTACCTATATTTATGGGAAAATATCTTTCTAAGATTTATTATCTTTGGAGGGTTATTTTCCTATAAAAAGGGTTGGATTTCCACAATTCCGAAGGCGGCTTAGACCGAAAAATCAAGACGGCATACGATCCGCTATCATTCAGAAGATCACGCAGCAGCAACATACTCCAGTTGGGAGAGATTTGAAGAACCTTTTTGAAGGTTGAAGGAAGATTGAAGATTATAGCTTTTATAGCTTTTTGAAGGGTTTTGTAAGATTGTCTTCAATTCCCTCACTTGTTGTCTTGTCTTGTTGGATTGCTATCCAAGGAACGCTTTGTTGTGATATTTGATTCAGTTATTGAAGTCTTTTCATTAAATTCTTCTTGTTCAAATATTCACCTTCTTCCCATATATTTTAATACTTTTATAATGATGATGAGTGGCTAATTTCCTTGTGTGATTCTAGGGTGATTAGCTGAAGGTTGTGGGAAAAACAATGATAGAATAATCTTAGATTCCAGTAGGATCCTGAAAGTTCAAGTCTTTAACCTTAACCCTAAGCATCTCGTTCAGTCGATGAACATCTCGGCCGGGGTGGAAATTGGCTGACCAAGGTGACTTATCTGATCCATAACTGAGAGTTAAGTGTTAGAGTTTGCCAAATCCTATTCTTATTACACCTTTCCTGGTCCAAAGCAAGCTTAGGATGAGACTTACCCGGTAATTCCTTAGTTTGTGTACCAACGATCATAAGTGTAGGTAATAAAGGTTTATCCTTTATTGGGGTTTGAGTGTGCTTTCATCCCATCTTTGTGAGTTAGCCTGAGACTTACCCGGTAAAGGTTGATTCTATTCCCTTAGATGGTGTGTTAGTTTGAGGTTATAGTTCTTTATCTTGATTCCTTGAGACTTACCCGGTAATAGGAGTTACGGTTTAGGATTAGTGTGTAGTGAGACTTACCCGGTGATCTACTCCACTTTAGAAACACCTTCCCCACGCAAAAATCTCAGCTTTGTCCGCTTATCTATAGATCTTGAGTTGGAACCACAACTAGATGCTTTAATCCCTAGAATTGCATGTTTGCTTTATTGACTTCTTATTCATCTTTGATTGTGTTAATCACTCTTGTGGTTAGTATTGACATAAGCACACCGTATTGATTCTGTTTCACCGAGTCCCTGTGATCGACCCCTGGAATTTTCTTGCTTTTACTACGATTGACCCGTACACTGCGGGTTCGCATCCTTGTTTTAAACTTAAGTCTAGGGTTATAAATTTGAAGCTTGCACACACCGTTTGGAGCGAACAAGTTTTTGGCGCCGTTGCCGGGGACTTGGTCTAGACCGAGCCGGTACGGTTTGCTCTTGGGGCGATTGCCCCGTTTCATCTAACCACTCTACTTGAGTGACTTTTGCAGGTTCTTTCTTAGGTATATCCGAAGAACCCGCGCTGGGAAGGAAATCGTTCCTTACGATCCCGAACCAGAAAAGACATATAAGCGGCGCTTAAGAGAAGCGAAGATGGCCCAACAAGACGATCGTGATCTTGCGGCCCAATTGAAAGAGGCGCTAGAGCTGCTACGCCTCAGCAAGGAAGAACTCAGGCAAGAGAAAGAAGAGAATCGCACCAGGACTGCAGCAATCGAAGCTGAGATAGCAGTCATACGAGGCCAGATTCTACTTCGACCGAGGGAAGATCCTCCTGTTGATCCTCGACCGATGCAGGATCCAGTAGTTGACCCGCGACCGAGGCAGATTCCAGTACCTGACGCCCCGGCCGATGTACCTCTACCTCGGATGCCAGTCCGAGATGTTCTTCTTGCAGGAATCCCACAAACCCTAGGTCAAAGGATGGACCCTAATCAACAGCTGAGGCGTCCAGGAGTGAACCTAGGAGATCCAGCAGATCATGACTACGAACTTCGACCGCAAGTTCTAGCCATGATTCGCCAATGCCAGTTCGGAGGGCTAGAGAAGGAGTCGCCGCATCAACATCTTCAAAACTACGAGATCTTGATGGAAACCTTGCGACCTCCCAGAATTGAGAATAACAACTACGAGCTAAGACCTTTTTACTTTTCTTTAAAAGATAGAGCTCTTACTTGGTATCAATCTCTTCCTCCAGGAAAAATTAGCACATGGGAGGAGATGACTACGGAATTCTTGACCAAATTCTTTCCCCCCTCAAAGACCGTTGAAATGAGAGGGAAGATCAACGCTTTCATTATGAAGGACAAGGAGAGCTTGTCCAAATCTTGGGAGCGGTTCAAGGATATCCTCTTAGATTTGCCCACATCATGGGATTCCAAAGATCGAGTTGATGGAGATCTATTTCAAAGGGCTGGACGGAAGCACCCAGTTCAATCTCCAACTACTCTCCGCCGGTACCTTCATGGACATGGCGATTGATGAGGCTTGAGACTTCATTGAGAAGCAAGCCTTGCACATGGAGAAATACACCCACCAAGGAGTTGAAGGTGGAGTTAAAAGAGTCAACTTTCAAGAGACTCAATCCAACAACAATCAACTCACGTCTTTGACGAATGACGTGAAGCAATTGAAGGAGCTCTTGATGGCTCAAAAGGAAGAGCAAGGGCAAAGGAACAACAACAATAACGGGTACCGTAACAACAACAACGGTCCCCGAAACAACAACTACAACAACAACAATAGAGGATCCAATAGCAACAACTGGAGGGCGAATAACCAAAACTACGGTAACAATCATTCAAACTCCACCTCTAATGATTCCTCTAACCCTTTCCTCTCTTCCCCTTCTTCTTCTTCTACTCCATTGAAAAGCCAAGGGCAAGGATCAAGTTCGTCTCAGCCAGAAAAGAAAGACGCAGTTCTGGAGGCAATCTTGATCAAGCTTAGCGCTATGGAGAATTCCATGACTTCATTTTCGAGGGCCCAAAAGTCCTTCGAACAACAACTTGCTAATAAGGCGAATGAAGCGCCAAGAGATCCAGGGAAGCTTCTAGCAAAGACGGAAACTAACCCTAAGGGCCAATGCATGGCCATAACGACGAGGAGTGGACTCAAAACTGCAGATCCAGTACCTCGCTCGACGCAAACCACCTCGGTCCAGATCCAGTCGAAGAACACCTCGACCGAGATGCCAACCGAGGCGGAGCAACAGAAAGCAGGAGGGACGACAGAAACTTATGTTCCACCTCCTGCATACAAACCACCACTTCCATTCCCTCAGTCCAGAGCCAGAGCACATCTAGACAAGCACTTCGGTAAGTTTCTTGACTTGATGAATAAGCTACATATTAATATTCCTTTCCTTGATGCTATTTTAGGTATGCCTGCCTATGGGAAGTTCTTAAAAGAAATCTTATCAAGGAAGAGGAAGCTGGAGGATGTTGGTGAAGTTAGGATGACATCTAAATCTTCGGAGCTTATCAAAATCATAAAGGAAAAGATGCCACCCAAGTTGAGAGATCCCGGCTCATTTTGTATTCTCATTCAAGTTGGGGATGTCACTTGTGAAGCCCTTTGTGATCTAGGAGCCAGCGTGAGCATCATCCCGCTGGAGCTATGCACAAAGATCGGTCTTGGAGAGCCCAAGCCGGTCAAGATTCGACTTTACATGGCGGATCGCTCCATTATCCATCCCGTGGGCATTTTGGAAGATGTTCCGGTCAAGTTAGGTAACTTCTATCTTCCCATAGATTTTGTTGTACTTGACATTCCCGCAGATTATCCTGTTCCTATTATTCTCGGGAGACCATTTCTAGCAACTTCGGGTTGCAACGTGGATTGCAAGAACGCCAAGTTGAAATTCAACGTTGGTGGGGATGAGGTGGAGTTCGCGCTACTTGCAGCCATGAAAGGGGAGCAACTAACTGATGATATCTTCAACATCTACGATGAAGAAGAATCAAGAGAATTGGTGAGCTCTATCCTTATTAACGATCCACTCGAAAGAGTTATTAGCTTCAGTTTAATGGAGGAAGGTATAGATGCTTCTTGTGATGCAGATATACGGAGCTTGAAGGCACTGGAAGAGGATCCAGGAGCTAAAACTGAGAAGCTAATCCAGGAGACAAAGATCTCCAGTCTCGGATCCAGTAGCAGTACCTCGACCGAGGCATTTTCTGGACTGAGCGAGGCGACCGAAGAACATCTCGGTCAACGCTTATGCGTCTCGACCGAGGTCGATGGCGAGATGATTCAAATTGAGACTTCATCGAGTCTAGTTTCTGATACCACTCCACTGGAAAGAGGAAGCATGGATTCCCCCCAGAAAGCACCCCCAATTGTGGAGCTTAAACAACTCCCTAGTCACTTGAGGTATATCTTTCTTGGACCGGATTCTACGTATCCCGTTATTGTTAGTGCTTCCCTCTCCGATTCTGAATTATCGAAGTTAATGCATGTCCTGAGAAAGCATCGAAAAGCTATAGGTTACACCACGGAAGATCTTATTGGCATTAAACCTTCTTTCTGCATGCATAGAATTCTAATGGAAGATAATCATAAGACTTCACGGGAACCTCAAAGACGGTTAAATCCGATCATGAAAGAGGTTGTGAAGAAGGAAGTTCTTAAGTTGTTGGATGCAGGTATTATTTATCCTATCTCGGACAGCAAGTGGGTTAGCCCGGTGCATGTCGTTCCGAAGAAAGGAGGGATGACCGTTGTGACGAATAAGAACAACGAGTTGATCCCAACAAGGACCGTTACGGGCTGGAGAGTTTGCATCGATTATAGGAAGCTGAACACGGCAACTCAGAAGGATCATTTTCCACTTCCCTTCATCGATCAAATGCTCGAACGATTGGCCCAACATTCACACTTTTGCTACTTGGACGGGTATAGTGGGTTCTTCCAGATTCCTATCCATCCGGATGATCAGGAGAAGACCACTTTCACTTGTCCTTGGGGGACATTTGCCTATTGGAGGATGCCATTTGGATTATGCAATGCACCCGCTACCTTCCAGCGATGCATGATGGCTATCTTTTCCGAATACATAGAGGAGATCATGGAGGTATTCATGGATGACTTTTCTGTATACGGTTCCTCTTTTGATGATTGCCTATCTAACCTTTCTCTAGTGCTTAAAAGATGTGAAGACACTAACCTTGTTCTAAATTGGGAGAAGTGTCATTTTATGGTTAATAAAGGCATTGTGCTAGGACACCTCGTTTCTAATCGAGGTATTGAGGTCGATCGAGCTAAGATCGAGACTATTGAGAAACTCCCTCCTCCTTGTTCTATTAAAGGTGTGAGGAGTTTTCTCGGGCATGCAGGTTTCTACAGGAGATTCATCAAGGACTTCTCTAAAATTTCTAAACCTCTAACTAACCTCTTGAATAAGGATGTCGCTTTTGAGTTTTTGCAGGAGTGTCTTGATGCCTTTTACAGGATTAAGGAAGCATTGATCTCCGCTCCCATTATCCAGCCTCCTGATTGGACCTTGCCCTTTGAGGTCATGTGTGACGCTAGTGATGTAGCCGTAGGAGCGGTGCTTGGACAGAAGAAGGATGGACGGACCACCGCCATTTATTATGCTAGCAAGACGCTAGATGAAGCACAACGCAACTACGCTACCACCGAGAAGGAGTTATTGGCGGTTGTATATGCCTTCGAAAAGTTTCGTTCCTACCTAGTAGGAGCGAAGGTCATCGTCTACACCGACCACGCAGCCATTCGTTACTTATTGGCTAAGAAAGATGCCAAACCGCGTCTTATTCGATGGATTCTCTTGCTTCAAGAGTTTGACCTAGAGATCCGCGATAAGAAGGGATCCGAGAATTCAGTTGCGGACCACCTCAGCCGGCTACCAGAATCTTCCCGCGAGACGGATAACCCACCCATAGACGATTCATTCCCCGATGAGCACTTACACTTGTTGGAGCGTT
The DNA here is from genome assembly GCA_033239125.1 of Fagopyrum homotropicum. NCBI lineage: Eukaryota > Viridiplantae > Streptophyta > Magnoliopsida > Caryophyllales > Polygonaceae > Fagopyrum > Fagopyrum homotropicum. Next base: position 151,294,497 of record BSWB01000002.1, read on the forward strand.
TGATGGATCTACTTACTTCACCCCACGATGGAGGTGAAGTATGGGGTGAGGGCACCTCCTACCTCGTATGAGACGCATTATGGTTCAGCTAGCGACCTTAAATCAAGCGCTTCTTGGGAGGCAACCCAAGGTATTGCTTTCTTTTCCCGTTTTCTAGTCTAGCTTAGATAGTTTTTGTTTTTGCTTTGCTTTGCTTTGTTTTTGGCGTTCTGGACAGACAACAGGGAATATCTAAGGAAGGATGGACAACTGGAAGGACTGAAGTTCGAGATTTTGAAGACAGAAGCATCTCGGTCATTGTCAGAGCATCTCGACCGAGTTGATTCCTGAGCAACCGAGGCGACTAGGGTTTCTGCAGAACCACCTCGGTCCGTACCACCTCGGTCCAGTCGAGACCATCTCGACCGAGGTGACAGCAGATCCAGTAAAAGTATAAAAGGGAAAAAATTACTTTTCACTTTTTATTCACCTTCCTCGACCGCGGCGACAGATCTACCTCGCCTCCTTCGTTCCTCGCTCGTTTTCGAAGATTTCCGCTTCCAAACTGCAATTAAAGAGTAGAGGATCATATTGCAACTGCAGATCTGCAAGAAATTCGAGTGAATCGGCTGGAACGAGGTAAAAACGATCGAAACCCTAACTCGTTCGTTTACTTCGATTTGGGCTTTGGTTGCCCTTGAATCTGTTGAGGAAAGGCATAAGTACCCCTTAGGAAGCAATTGTAGTGATTTTAGGGGGAAAAGAACTGAAAATCTGAGATTTGGAATCGAAACTGCTGCGCCTCGGTCTAGTCGAACTGCATCTCGACCGAGGTGATTCTTGGAGATTGTCAGTGACCGAGGTAGTCTGACAGAGTTGAAGTGAAAATGAGTTCAGATCGTCGTTTAGCCCTGAGAGACAGATCCTCCCCCTCCCCTTCCTCTTCTTCTTCCCGTCCTCACCGCCCGGTTATCCACGAGAGGTGTCGGGTAGACTATGAGCGGATAGCTAGCCGTCCAGTTATCGCACCTCGATTTCTGGACGTGTCGGCTTTTGATTGCCTAGGGTTAGATGCTGACCTTAGGAAGATGATTGCTACTGTCGGGCTGGATCAGTTTACTGAGATCCGAGCCCCAGCTTACTTGGAGCCCACCTTGGAGTTTGTTATCTCCTTCTCCTACCTCCCCACAGACCGTTCTGTGAAGTACCGGTTGATGAGCCGGAACTTCATAGTTCCTTTATAGATATGGAGAGAGATTTTTGGTTTCTCTGAGCCCACCGCCACTGATTTCCCCTCCCGATCCGTAGCTAGGGAGTTCTGGGGGCAGATTGCCCATATTACTGAGCATGCAGACAGATGGCGCCCTGGAGACTCTAGGGAGAAGGTCATCTTTCATCCGGCTTTCAGACTAGCCCACAGGATTTTTAGCGAGACACTTCTGGCGCGTACTGAGACGCCCCAGAAGATCAGACAGGGCGAGCTCTTCAGCCTCTACTGCATGGTTACAGGAGGTTTCCCAGACTTTGGCTTGCTCTTGGCAGAGGATTTGCACAGGATCAAGGCCAAGGCGAAGGGAGACATTTGCTGCGGAGGTCTAGTCACCCACATCGCTACCTACCACGGGATGGACCTCAGTGTTTGCATGATGGCGGCGGCTCCGAAGCCGCTGGGATTACAGGAGATGATCACACGGAGGATTCTAGTTCCCCGTGGTTTGACCACTCCATACGTCGCCATGCCTTGGGAGCGGACTGCACCTCAGGGGATCCGCTGGTCTGCTCAGTTCACGGTCTTTGATCCGCATTATTGGCAGACAGCATGGGCTCCACTGATGGAGGATCACAGAGAGGCAGCAGCTGCCCCTGCTGAGGCTGAGGAGGATGACGACGACGATGAGGAGACGATGGACGAGAGAGATGGTGGAGTCCCGATGGATACAGGGACGGATACTGCAGGCACGAGCGCAACACCGATCATCGATTTGGATGATAAGGAGGATACTGAGCCAGCACCTGCTGCACCTCCTGCTAGATCTGCTAGGCGTCGGACACGCCGCCATAGAGATTCTGAGGTTCATCGCCGGATCGACGACCTGACAGATCAGATGATAGACTCTTATGCTGCCCTTACAGTGGACATGCATGAGAGATTTGCTGCCCAGGACCGACGCATCGACCACTGGACTCACCAGATGTTTGAGGAGCAGCACTATCAGCGCAGGATGATGGAGCTACAGTTCCAGCAGACTATGGGCTATCCATTCGACCCGGATCAGTATCCGTATGCGCCACCACCACCACCACCGGATCAGGATTATTGAGGAGCTGCAGGATTTTCCTTATTATATTTTTATGCAGTTCAGCTATTTATCCGGTGAGTTCTCTCATGTTTAGACTTTTTTATTTGACCCACTGGGACAGTGTGTCCCAAGTATGGGGTGTTTGTACTTATATGACTACTTGATGTATTCGACTACTTTTGATGTATTATATTTCATCGGATATTCTATTTATGCTTCACTTCTGCATTTATATGATTATCTGATATTACATGCATACCTACAGGTTATTTGATTGAGAAAAACGTCGAAACTGAAATAAAACTGGTTTTTAAAAAAAAAAAATTTTGACCTCGACCGGGGAGGTTCTTGGCCAAACGAGGCATTTCACCTCGGTTGAACCAAGAACACCTCGACCGAGGTGTGTTAACTGAGAGTTTTCGAAAACGATTTTGTGTTACTTATCTGGATATGATCTCAGTGAAGATTTTGTTTACTGACTGGTTTTGAATTCTTTATGTGTTTGAAAGGTTTTATAATATGTTTAAGTTGCTAAATACTTTGTTTGAAATTATTGGCATGTTTAATACTTTGTTTTTATCCAAATTATGTTGAATTTGAAGGTTGACACTGCAGGTTAAGTTCTCTCACTTTCTTCTTGGAAAGACCAAGGCAATTCATTCTCTTCTTCTTCTTCTTCTTGATCATGCTTAGCCCCTCATATACATTTTGCCTCCCTTTACCTATCCGGGAATTTGGAAGCAAGCGAAGTGGTGAAAGCAAGTGAAGTAAAGTTTGAGAAGTGGGGTGGAAGTGAAAGTGTTAGAAAGTAATAATAGGTTTGGGGAAGTCAATCATGAAGATGAGTAACTCGGCACCATTCACATAGCCGGGTGTTTGTGTCTTGCCAAAGTCGGATTGAGCGATATTCCTAACGGGTCATGGTATGTGCATCAAGGGTTTGATGCATCTCAAGAAATTGATGATTGCTAATCTCCCAGGCTTCGGTTATTGTGCACCTCTGTCCATGCATCCCAAAAAGTAAAGTAAAAGAAAAGTGCGAAATAAGCAAAGCTTATTGGTGGAAGATGTTGCAAGTCAAAGTGGAAGTGAAGTTCATCCCTTTTTCCGGATTCTAGTACCACATTACCTTACATACATCCCTACCCTACACGTTTCTTGACCTTTTCTTTTGGGAAGCCCTTGAGACCTTGAGCTTGTTGATTGACTTAGCGGTTTAAATCGGATTATACATGATTAATTTTGATAATTATGATTTATTATGCATTCTATGATTTTATGCAAAGATGAACAACTTTCCTATATTTATAAAATGTTTTGATCATGTTGAGTTTTTAAATTCCAGGAAGTACTCTCTTAGAGTGATCTATGATAGTTGCACACCATAAAATGTTTTTGGAAGACTTTTTCATTGATTTTCTTGACTTATAATCCATTCTATCTTGTCTTCTATATGCAGAACTTGCTTGGGGACAAGCAAGGGCTAAGTATGGGGTATTTTGATAGCATGAATTATAGTCTATATTTTGGGGTTTGTTTTGCGTTTTATCTTTCATAATCTGCATGTTTGTATGTGCATTATGTGATTTCACTACCATTTCATCTACCTTTGCGGGAATCGAGGTCTACACCTAGTTTTGTTGTAATTGCAGGTAATTTGGTACGTTTTTGCATCAAAAAGGAGCGAAAGGAGTCATGAGTCATTTGGAGCTACATCTAGGGAGCATAGCCATGGATTAAAGATTTACTTTGGACCAGTTTTGAGAGATTTCACATTCAGTTATGACTCACCTCGGTTGACCAGAGATTCATCTCGACCGAGGTGATCCAGAGACGCCGACTCGACCGAGGCGAACACCTAGGACGCGGCGGGAATATTTTATTCTTGGATGAGATCTTTTAAAATTGGAAAGAGATCTTATATTTTTGGGCTTGGCTCCTGGAAGGAAGGAGATATGCAGAATCATATATTTTACCTATATTTATGGGAAAATATCTTTCTAAGATTTATTATCTTTGGAGGGTTATTTTCCTATAAAAAGGGTTGGATTTCCACAATTCCGAAGGCGGCTTAGACCGAAAAATCAAGACGGCATACGATCCGCTATCATTCAGAAGATCACGCAGCAGCAGCATACTCCAGTTGGGAGAGATTTGAAGAACCTTTTTGAAGGTTGAAGGAAGATTGAAGATTATAGCTTTTATAGCTTTTTGAAGGGTTTTGTAAGATTGTCTTCAATTCCCTCACTTGTTGTCTTGTCTTGTTGGATTGCTATCCAAGGAACGCTTTGTTGTGATATCTGATTCAGTTATTGAAGTCTTTTCATTAAATTCTTCTTGTTCAAATATTCACCTTCTTCCCATATATTTTAATACTTTCATAATGATGATGAGTGGCTAATTTCCTTGTGTGATTCTAGGGTGATTAGCTGAAGGTTGTGGGAAAAACAATGATAGAATAATCTTAGATTCCAGTAGGATCCTGAAAGTTCGAGTCTTTAACCTTAACCCTAAGCATCTCGTTCAGTCGATGAACATCTCGGCCGGGGTGGAAATTGGCTGACCGAGGTGACTTATCTGATCCATAACTGAGAGTTAAGTGTTAGAGTTTGCCAAATCCTATTCTTATTACACCTTTCCTGGTCCAAAGCAAGCTTAGGATGAGACTTACCCGGTAATTCCTTAGTTTGTGTACTAACGATCATAAGTGTAGGTAATAAAGGTTTATCCTTTATTGGGGTTTGAGTGTGCTTCCATCCCATCTTTGTGAGTTAGCCTGAGACTTACCCGGTAAAGGTTGATTCTATTCCCTTAGATGGTGTGTTAGTTTGAGGTTATAGTTCTTTATCTTGATTCCTTGAGACTTACCCGGTAATAGGAGTTACGGTTTAGGATTAGTGTGTAGTGAGACTTACCCGGTGATCTACTCCACTTTAGAAACACCTTCCCCACGCAAAAATCTCAGCTTTGTCCGCTTATCTATAGATCTTGAGTTGGAACCACAACTAGATGCTTTAATCCCTAGAATTGCATGTTTGCTTTATTGACTTCTTATTCATCTTTGATTGTGTTAATCGCTCTTGTGGTTAGTATTGACATAAGCACACCGTATTGACTCTGTTTCACCGAGTCCCTGTGATCGACCCCTGGAATTTTCTTGCTTTTACTACGATTGACCCGTACACTGCGGGTTCGCATCCTTGTTTTAAGCTTAAGTCTAGGGTTATAAATTTAAAGCTTGCACACACCGTTTGGAGCGAACATATTCCTTTTCCTAACTCAAACTCACGACAACTGACTCATACTTCTCTAACCTTAGAGGCCAAAATAGTGGTCACCATACTGGTTCTATGTGTAGTTCCTCGTGCAAACTCAAGAGAGCTGTTGACTGATCAATATCTGGAATTAATTCATTTGCTTATGTCTGATGTGGCCATAGATGTGCCTAATCTGATTCTTAAACATATGCTGCATTTTGTCAACTCTAAGAGATCTATTCCCTTGCCTTATGGAAATTTGTTGCCTAAGGTTTTTTATTATTAAAGAATTGATACATCCTCTAAGGAAAGACAGTCTATTAACAACAAAATTGATGAGAACTTCTTAGAACGTCTGGGGATTGAGAAAACTCTTGCAGGAACATGTACTTTAAAAGAAAAAGGAGTTACCCACTCGAGCGGGCGTGCGGGTGCCCGTTTTTCATTTTTTAAAAATATTTTAAATATGACGTAATGAAAGATAACAAGATTTAGGATCAAGCTTAAGTAACTATGTATGGCGTTCTTCCTCAGAGACAATAACTATCACACATTTTCGTCTTATCACAGAACCTCTGTTTGTGTTCATTTCGGCCTTCAACATGTTTTGTCAAGTCATAAAACTTACACTGTGTATCATCCTAGGAACTGGGAAGAGATGTGAGTTTCATAGTGTTCCACTCGCTTCAGCTTCGTTGTTCCTTTGAACCTATATCGTGAGATCTCTAGTCACGTAGGTAGGGTTGTCTTTCAAGCATCCTCTTTCGTCAAAGGCTTTTAGCTCATTCCTATTGATGATTTAACCACTTGACCTCTTCACAAGCCTTTAGTAAATGGATCTACAAGGTTGTCCACTATGAAGAACCGAGTAGGGGATTAATAAGGATATAAATACTCTAGAAGGGGGGTTGAATAGAGTATGAGAACTCTTTGCGATATTGTATATCAAGACTTTGAAACTAATCTCAAGGCCTTGAAGTCGATCTCTGCGCTTAGTGACAAAACTGTTTCTCAAGGCTTTGATGTGGATCTCAAGGCCTTGACTTCGAAACACTTGTTGAAGATTGTTAGTCACAATATAAGCGATAGAATGTGCGCAATGTAAAAGATCAACACACGATATGTTTATGAAGTTCAGCCCTAACAACCTACTCTCCACCTAGGATTTCCGACCCTAGGATTGTAACTATCGATTATCTGCTTGTTGTGAGTTAAATATACAACCTAGAAAAACTTCCCTTCTTCTCTCAATGTAGTCTCAATGTTACGATCTAGTCAACTCTATTCTAGCAATAATAGCCTAGTTACATTATAGAGTAACGTTCTTGAGTATAACACTAAAATGATATTTCAATGGAGCTCTTATGTTTATCTCACTCTATCTAATGAACTAACGTATGCTCAAAGAGAAAGATAAACTTTTGGATCGATGAAGATGTTATAGTATGATCGTTGGAAGACTTGGTTACTTTCAGTTGTAAGCTCTATCTTCATCATCAATCAATGTCTTCATTTATAATTTTCTATGGAGATCTTCTTCTAGCCGTTGTCTTGTAGCCGTTGTAACATCTTTCTCTACTTAATCACTATCCGGTTTGTCACGATTAGAAAGACAACGATACCAATAGGGATAACAAACATAAGTTCTTCAAGAAGTCGCGTGGACAACTAAAGATTCGAATCGAGGAGGAGGGGGATACATTCTAACAAGGTTGAAGGTGACATTCCATTAAGATGCGAAGTTTTCTTTAGAAACTCCTAAGCAATTGAGTCAAGACGAGAAGAGTGATCGAACCATTTGCTAAAGATTTAAGATACTGTAAGTTAAGCTTACGAGGTACCAAAAAGTAAAGTTTCAACATTACTAGAGTTATGAGAAGAAGGGCATGGTGGGGATTCACGTGGAGTTGGCCGATTTCCATCATGATAATAAGACTAAGAAACGCCAAGAAGGAGGAAATAAATGATGACCCCAAGAAGATGAAAGACGAAACGAAGAGCTTTGGTCGAGAGACGTAAGATACAAACCAAGAGGAACGCGAGTGGATGCTAGCTAGGGCTATAATCTTTGGGAAGGTGCTCTTGAAAGACATCAAGGAAGAATGGTTAGTCATTGACATTGGAGAAGGTCAGTTATAAGTTAATTAGTGACAAGCAAGAACGCACGAGTTCGGGTTTTCTATTGGTGAGTGTAGAGGGGATGAGTAAACAAGATTATGGGCATACTGAGGGATTTGGATGACCTTACGCGACCTTTGTAGGTCATGGAATTCTCATATGGGAGAACGACACGAATTAGAGGTTTTAAAGTTTGACCACGGTAAAGGGGAAGTAGTGAATCAAGAAGAAGGTAAGGTGTCATGGAGGTGGTACATAAACGGGAGTATATAGAGGATGCAGGGTATGAAATGGATGATATGTTACCGCGGACAAGAGATAAGCAAGTTTCTAGACTTACACGGAAGAGACATGGTGGCTATTGAGTGAAAGGGAGGACCTAGATTAGGGCAACACTGCGAGCTTGAGTTATGATGTTAGTACTTAAAGATGCAATGAGTTGATAATTTAGTGGTTTTGGATGGGGAGTTTCTTCTAACATTTTCCACGGGGCATACCGGTATAGTTGTGAAGTTGTTCATGGAATACCGAAAGATGCATAAGGTGACCAACAAGAGTAAGAGAAGATCGAAGTTTTGAAGTTTGATGTCGACATGAGATGCACAAAAAGTATATGGAAGATTGAGGTTAGAACCTCTACCGTCGGGTTGACTTTACAAAAGGAAAGTGAAGTATAATTTCTACTTGAAGAAAGGATGTCTATGGTGAAAGCTTATGTAGAATACGAAGAGCTCCTCCCATATGTTGGGATGTCGCGGAAAGTGAAGAAGATAAGGTCAATTGTTTTGAAGCATGGTTAAGTCCTGCAGTTTGGACCCTTATGGTTGCACATAAATGAAAAACCTTAGAAGATTTTTTACAATCATGTCATCAAATAAGGAGAACTAGATTAAGTTGAAGGAATACTTGAATGAGGCTACAAGAGTCAGAAGACTCGAGATAGTCTCTCGAGTTCAAGAGATGAAGGATCTCTGAAAGTGGACGGTAAACATTGTTGATAAAGATGAAGCAATACACATGTTTGTAGGACGTCACCCCAACAGATCGGGATAGATCATTAGTACAATGACCACCAGTCAAGTGTTAAGACAATGTTGTGTCGGTTACTACGTTATGTGACGAAAGAGAAAAAGACGAGAACCGAGATATCACGGACCCCAATACGTCAGAATGTGGATTTTTTCCACTAAGGTCGAGCTTGATTCAATCCCGATATCTAAGGTGCCGTATGGAATGAAACTTGTGCAGAGACATGTGTTGTGGAAACAAGTGAAGGAGCAATTGCATGAACTTATTGATAAGATTTCATTAGAAATTAGTGAAATGCTATGGGGAACTCCGAATACTATCTTGAACTCTTGATTTGAAGTTCATATTGGAATATATCTTAAACTTTTGATTTTAAGTTGTTATGTAGAACATCAGTTTGTGAAAAGAGAGACGGTTATCTCCGTTGTACATCGATTACAATGAGTTGAGCAAGATGACAATGAAGGACAAGTATCCCTCACCATGGATTGATGATCTACTCGACCAATTGCAAGGGTCAGTAGTCTCTTCTAAAATTTATTTAAGGGTTGATTGCCACCAATTGAGAATTCGAGATCAGGATATTGCAAGTACGGCAGTCCGTACAAGGTATGGTCACCATGAGCTTGTAGTGATGTCATTTGGGCTTACTAATGCCCCGTATAAGATATTTTGATCTACTCTCGAAGAAGAGAGAGGTTGTATGAGGTCTTGGGATGACAACCCCGAAAGACGTGGAAAAAGTTACAAGATTTTTGGGATGTTGGTCATTACCGGATTTGTGGAGAGATTGTCCAAAGTGACTAACCTATTCTGGATGACAATGAAGATTTGAGTGAGACAAAAAAAAATAAAAATAAATAAATGACATTGGAGTTGTTAAGTGTTAAGAGGAGATTCATTGGTACATTTGCTTTGAAATTTTGTCTCGAGGTATGATGGGTTTGACATGTACAAGTTATTCCGTAAGACAAGGTCTTGATCGAGTATTGAGGAACGATGTAAAAGTAATAGCATACGTGACTCGTTAGTAGAAGCAGTGTGGAGTGAAGTACTTCCTTCATCACTTGGAACTTGCAAAGAGAATTGGGGAAGCGTAACATCAAGTTTTGTTCGACAAGAACCAAATCCAACGGTGTAAATTGGGAATTCGATCTTCTTTGTTAGAGACAAGGAAAGAAGAACCATAATGGGAGTGATGTATTTAGAAAGACCCGAGAAGGAAGTCGAGTTCCGATATATCGGACCTTTGTGAGATGTTAGCATGAGTTGGAAAAGTGGTTTACCGGTTGGCATAGCCGCCAAGAGTAGAGAGTGTTCACCCGGTGTTCATGTGTATCAGTCGAGAGAGTACTCGAGACATATTATCAGTTATGGTGATCTAGTCACACACGAAGAACCGAAGAGGCTAATAAGAAGACGGAGTATAGTATCTTTGGTTAAGTTTTACGCCGAGTTAGTAGCTTTGATAGAATCAACGGGTTAGACCTAGTTCTTCCTTAAATTATTTGTGTTTTGTGTGATGTTATATCTGGTTTTCGTGCCCGTGCGGGAATGTGTGCTATGTCCGGTTATATTTTCGCGATGGTGGTTAGAACAGTTTGTGTATATAGATTAAAAGTTCTAAGCCTTCTTAGTTTGGGAGTTCATACCTCGGCCTTAAGGACAAAGAAGTTCGACGCATAGTAAGTTTCGGGACGAAACTTGTTTTTAGGGGATCTAATGTAACACCCCAATAGTTTAAATATTTTACAAGTATCTTTAGTGGTAAATTAAAATTTTACAAGTATATTAATATATGCTTGATCATATATTTTCCGTAATTTGTTTTCAAAATAGTTCGGAAAGTTTTTCCGTTCCGAAATCCCATCCCGATTATTTCCGATCGAGTTTTTATTAATTTTATTTCCATTCTTTTATTTTTCTTTTTCCTGCCTCTTTCCCTTGCCATCATGGCACCTTACCCTGCGAAGTGAGGAGCCACAACTGCCCATCTTAGCTGTCTATCTGTCCAACTCTTCTACTCCAGCCCAGCCTGCACGCTACAGCCTACAGCAGGCTACCCGACCCCTCGTACTTCACTTCTTTTGAATCGAAACTGCTAGCACCACCTCTACCTTGGTGAGCTATCACCTCTCTGTTTCTTTCATTCTCTGGATTGAGAATCTTCAGCCCCTGCATCTTCTACCTCACCAATAACGACAAACAGTGGCGTATGTGCCTCAATTTCCCCTTTGAAGCTCTCTGTTGGAACTCACCTCATTTTGCAGCCCTTTGTTGCCTGAAGTTCGACCTCCCTCTCGCTCTCCTCTGTTTTACCTCATCCCTCAACCTTCGATCTCTTCAGCGTCCCTCTGCTTCCTTCTCCCTATGATACACTCTGCTACTCTGTTGGCTCTAGCAACCACCCATCTCACGCTGTGCAGCCCTGACCCTTGCTTTGTCCTCTCCCTCCTCTCTCGAGCGTCTTGCCCACCGGAGCCCTGCAATACCTTCTCTCCTTCGAGCCGCCAGGGAGAGCACTGTTGCCGCCAACATCGGGAAGCCAAGTCGAAGGAAGCCGCCCCCCTTCCTATTTCTCCGCCTCCCTAGCTCTTCCTCGACATTGCAGCCCTATCTCCTCTGTCAAGCCCTTCGGAGTCGACAACCACCGGCAATCCACCGTCGTTGTCACCACCAGGGACCTGAACCCGCCTTCGCCTCAGGACGGTGTTGCTGCCGCCGCCAGGCCGCCTGTTTTCTCCTTCCCCAACTTATGAATCGATTAAGAGGCTTTTAGGGTATATAAAATCGGGCACCTCTGTTTTAAATATAATTACAGATTTGTACCTATATTTTATAATTGCAGAATTGACCCAATTTTTGTGAATTTAACAAAAGTGCCCTCTGCATTTACAATTACAGATTTTGGCCCAAAGGTTTTGTTTACGGAAAATGACCCATGTTTATCTAAGTATATAATGTGCCCGGAAAATGTTTTGAGCGATTTTAACCTTGAATTTAATTACGGAGATATTCTTATATTTATATATGAGATATATTATGCCTTTGCTGGATTAACTCGGTTATGGCTCAAAGATTAATTCCCGGTTTTTAACGTTGACTTTTGAAAAACGAGTTTTTCCTTAGATTTATATATATATATATATATATATATATTATATTCCGTTCAAATTTAGCATATGAGCTAAATTTGCTTAGCTTTGGTTTTAGGTCCGGAAGTGCCCCGATAAAGGCCTAACGAGTCCAAGTAGACATCCGTTGAACGACTTCCGTCTTTTGACGTCGTTTGAGTATTCTTTCCCCTCGATCTAGTTATGTTAAGTTTTAGTATCCTGCTAGGATGGATCTAGCATAACTTAGAGTTAATGCCAAGTAGTGGCTTTGAACCTTAGGTGAGTTTCGAGGATTTGATATTGTTTGATGGATTGATGTTGATTCTAAGCTTGAGGTGTTGGTTATCTTGTGAGGTTGTTATAAGGCTTTAAGTTATATGGTTGATCTTGTGGGATTTTGGAGCTTAAGATTGAGTTATCCTAGCATGGTGTTGTTACCGTTGAGTTTGTTTGGACTAGGTATGATTATTCTAGTAGGTGTTATGGGTTATGATCTTGCGAGATCATAAGGTCTAGAAGTCTAAGGACTTCTAGCTTCTGTTGAGTGTGATGTGAGCACGAGGGATTCGAGGATGCGGTCCTAGAATTGAGAGTCAAATGGTCTTGCGTAGATCATTTGTATAGAAGTCTAAGACTTATATTGTGAGTGGGTTGTTGTTGTTGATACCGTTATCTTCTTGTGATCAGGTTATGGGTTTCCTCCCCTAAGGAAGCGAGAGGAATGTGAGTTGAGTGTGGTAACGAGGTAAGTCTCCGGACTTACTTAGCTCGTATTCTATGTATTAGACTCGATGTGTGTTTGGTGGTGTGTGTTTTATTGCTATCATTATAACTTATAAACCGGAATAGGATTATTGACCTTTATATATTATTTGGCCCAAGTGTATGATAACGGGCGGTAACAACTTGTCTAGCTCTTGCGTAGAGTTAAGAGGTTCTTGGCGACTAGCCCGTGTGGTTAGACGGTCGGATGCATCCGTACCGTTCCATGCGGTAAGTGGGGACCGAGGCGAGTTTCGGGAGATTCTCGTGTCACAAAAGAAGTTGAATTAGAACGGGATATGACCTAATAATAAAAAGATAATAACCGGACTTGTGTGTTTTGAGCATGTTATGTGTTATGTTGATGTATGTGTGTATGTGCCTTCACCTTGCTTCTAATGTTGCGAATATTAACTAACGGTTTTATACCGATTGTTGTAGATTGTCTTGCAGGTTAGGAATGCGGCCGAGAAATCCGGAAGAGTGGACAGTCGGGGTTCCGTACATTTTAGGAGTGGGTTTTGATTGGAGTCGGGTTGTGTTTTTATTCTTTGTTTATTGTGTTTGTATGCCGCGTGTATGGCGTTTAGTCTTTGGTATTGTATTTCGGCTGAAGCCTTTGTTTGTATGCTTTCGGGTTTCATTACATTGCATAAAAATGTATTTCGGTTTTGGCCTTTTTTTGTGCCTTGTTGCAAGATCCGGTGAAATTGTTGTCAAGCTAAGGGTCGGGACCCATTGTGAGGTCCCAACCCGTAGCGCCCCGAGTCCCGCGGAGTTGGGGTGTTACAAATCGTACGGGTAAGTCATGGATCCGGATCGTACCTGTGGCCGTCGGTGCCTTTGGCTGATTAGGACTCCTCAACTCAAACACCCGTGCCGGAGCTCCTCTAGTATCAATTGTACTACCACGTCCCCTGCCCCGACCGGATCCCTGTATGGAGCTTTGTGAGGGAGGATATACTGGAGCCATGTAAGGATGTTGCTGACCTGGAGCTCGGTACTGCTGCTGCTGACTCAGAGCTCGGTATTGTGGCTGCCTCTGTACACCCCTAACAGACATGCAGCGGAAGAACCTTGTTGAGATGGAGCCTTGCCCTGGCGGCAAAATACAGCTATATGTCCAACCTTGCCGCACTAAAGCAGGTCACTAACGGCTTCGTACAGTTCAATCGGATGTGTCCATTTCCACTACAATTATGACACTGCGAACCCCCAGCTGGACTCTGGACTATAGCGGTGTGACTATGTCGTCCCTGAGTCTGTCCCCGTCCAAAACTAGCTACTCCCATACTCCCACTAACATATCCTGTCCTCTACCGCTTATCCGGCCTATCTGACTGAGCCGCTCTCCTCGGGACTGGCCTATCTCTCTCATATATAGAAGCCCTATCCTGATAGTCTGGTAGAGACTCACAACAAAATCCTGCTAGATTAGAACGAGTGCTCTCTCAATATCCGTGAAAAGAGGTACAGATGCTGCTCCTCAGGAGGTGCAGCTGATCCAAGTAGGGTCAGTTCCTTCTGAAACTTCTTGACTACCTCAGCAATCGGATGATCCTCGAATCCCGCCTCAATGAAGTCCTGAAACCTCTCTCTCCTCAACGAGGCAGGGCAGTACCTCTCTCTAAAAATACCCATCATCTTCTCCCAACCGGTGACTCGGCTACGAATGGTCCGCCACCACGAATGAGCATCCTCCGTGAATAAGGTCTACACCAACTCTACCTGTCGATCCTCTGGGCAACGTATCGCCTCCAGTGCAGTCTCTACGTGTCCTATCCAATGCTCTACCTCCAACCCTATCTCTCCATTGAATGAGGGGACTTTCGGGGAGTTGAAAGCCTTCAACCACTCATCCGGTCTCGGTGCTCTAGACCTAGTGGGAGCTCTGTCAGCCTCAACTCTCCTCTCAGGTACAGCCGGCACCTAAGACACTCTCTATGTCACCTGAATTGACCTAGCCGGTACTGGTGGTACCTGGGTAAGTCTCTCTGCCCTGGCAGCCTCCTCCATACGCTGGACGTATGCTTTGTACTCTCTATACTCAGATGCCCCAATAGAAATGCGTCTTGACTCAGTTGAACGTGCTCGCTGTGTTGGATTTTCGGTGTCCGGTTTTAGACCAAAGGGCCGTAGTCTCACTTATGTGAGTAGACGGTTCTCCCAATTGCCAAACAAATTAATATAATTATCTTGAACTAAAACAAGTTATTAACCAAGGGCTTGTAATCTCCACAAAGGAGTAGACAAAACCCAACCAAGAGTTTGTAATCTCCACAAAGGAGTAGACAAAACCCAATCAAGAGTTTGTAGTCTCCAAAGGAGTAGACAAAACTCAACCAAGAGTTTGTAATCTCCACAAAGGAGTAGACAAAACTCAATCAAGAGTTTGTAGTCTCCAAAGGAGTAGACAAAACTCAACCAAGAGTTTGTAATCTCCGAAAAGGAGTAGACAAAACTCTAATAGAAGTTAAGTTCAATTACACGTCTTATAAACCGGTTGTTATATGTTAAAACCATTGACTTGGATAATGTAATGAGTCATTCATAAATGAATTTTCCTTCTAAGTGTATTCTCCCCTACACCGGGAATATCCAAATACCTTAGTGGGATAAAACGTTACACGTTACAAAGACTAAGTAAGAGACTTACTTGTCTTACTTTGTAGAAAGGGTAATCCTAGGTTTTGTCAATACAAAACCAAACTAAGATGGATGCCTATCCTTTGTCAATACAAAGGAACTATACTGGTCTTTCGAGTTTTGCAAACAAGCTTATAAGAAGGCCTATCCAATGTCAATACAATGGAACTAAAAGCTTTATTGTTGCAAAACGAATGTAGAATCAAGTGCAAATGGCTCTTCCTTTTATAGGCATAGGGGGCCACGGTTTTGGGAAGTTAAAAGCGGTTAAAAGCGGTTAAAAACGGTTATGGAAGTTACTTGGAAGTTACTTGGAAGATGGGCCTTGAAGCCCTAGAAAGCCCGAGGCCCGAGGCCCACATAGGGAGCCCAAAACCGCTCCCCTGAGCTAGCTTAGAGCTAGCTTATTTTTCTTGGTCCAAACACTTCCAATGAGCTTCATTCACTTTAATATAGCTAGGGTAAGCTCCAAGATTCTCAAATACTCAATATCTTAGCTCAAGCTAGTGTAGGTCCTTAAGAAGCTCACTAGCTGCTTCATTGACATTCACTAAGCATTTGAGCTTGGATTGCTCCCAGTTTTTAACCACATATTCTTTAGCCAATATAAGGCCTAAGAACCAAAGGTGTGCCGATAAAATGTGGCTAAAAAGCCCCAAATGTCGGCCTTCTAAAAGCTAGCACAAGTTGACCTTGTCGTGAATCACCTTGCTTTGATTCGACTCCCCTTATAATACTAGTTGTTCTTAGTGCCGGTCACTTGGCTTGCCTCCCGCAACCCGGACCATAGTGACACACATGTGAACAACTCATTGCACCTTGTCTCAAGACAAGCTCAACGGTTACAATGAAGACTTAGCCCAAATATCCAACATTCCTCCCCTTATAATACTAGTAGTTTGCCGTGAGCATAGCTTCACCCCAAAACGAATGCTTAAGACCCGAGTAAGATAACATGGCATTGACCATCTCTTTAAGCACTCGGTTCTTTCGTTCGGCCACACCATTTGATTGTGGTGTGTAAGGTGCCGTGGTCTCATGTATGATCCCGACACTCTCAAAATATTCCTTATCCATAAATTCACCACCACGATCCGTGCGTAGTCTTTTTATTAAGGTACCTTGTTGTAACTCAGATTCATTCTTGAATACATAGAATTTGTCTAAGGCATCACTCTTTGCAAAGAGTAGATATACGTAACAATACCTAGAGTAATCATCTATGAATGTTACGTAATACTTCTTCTTTCCTAATGAAGGAGTAGAGTGCAAGTCGCCTAGATCCGAGTGGACTAAGCCGAGCATTGATTGTTCTCTTTCAACTTTAGGAAATGGAAGTCTTGTTATATTGGTCAACATGCATGTTTTACACTTGTCTTTTGGCAAGTCAAGTTTAGGTAAACTACCATCCTTAGTCATGTCATTCATACGCTTAAAATGAACATGTCCAAGTCGTGCATGCCATTTAACAAAATCACAATTGGAAGAAGAAGAAGAAGAAGAAGACAATGTAAACAAATTGTTCTTGTTTATATTACTATTAGAAAATTTATTACATAAAGAGAGAAGAAACATATTATTGTTCCAATGGCCAAAGCCTACAAATGTTCCTCTCCTAGATAATACATAGCGGTCGGCTTCTATGACTTGTTTGAAGCCAAGCCTATTGAGTACACCACCAGAAACCACATTCTTTCTAATGGCCGGTGCATGTAGTACATTTGACAAGACTAGAGTCTTGCCACTTGTGAAGTACAGATCAACCCGTCCTCTTCCTAGAACGGGGGTGGTAGACTCGTTTCCCATATGTATGAGTGCTCCATCGTTTGCAACAGCGTATGTCTTGAACCAACGCCGATCTTTGCAAACATGAGTTGTTGCACCTGAGTCCACCCACCATCCAAGGTCATCATCCTGCATGGACAAACATTCAAAAGTCAATGACACATAATTCAAATCAGAATTTATATCAAAGTTAGAATCAAGACTCATAAGTGAGTCACCTTGGTTTAATGGGTTTTGGCCACTTTGGCCTTCACCCTTGGATCCATCGTCCTTAACCTTGCAACCCCGCTTGAAGTGGCCAGTCTTGCCACACTTCCAACAAGAACCTTTTGGTTTCTTGTCAAAATTATCCTTTTTGGACTTCTTGGACTTATTTCCCTTGTCCTTACCTTTGTCCTTTCCTTTGAACCTCTTCCTTTTGCCCTTGCCATCCATCATGTTGGCCTCGTGGGAAGTAGAAGTTTTATCTTCCTTCTTGAGTCCCCCTTCTTGTGCCCTAAGGCCTTGTTCAATTTGAAGGTGAGAGCCAAGTTCCACCAACGTGAGTTCTTCCTTCTTGTGCTTTAGCACATGGCGGAAGTCCTTCCACGAAGGGGGGAGCTTATCCATTATAGACGAAACCGCAATGGCCTCATCCATATGCATGGCATGTTGAGTGAACCTCCCAAGAATCCGGAGCAATTCATTGTATTGTTCCATTACCGGCCTTGAGTCCACCATTTTATATGAGTTAAAATCCGAGACTAAGAATTTGCAAGATGAAGCATCCTCCGCCATGTACTTAGACTCCAGTTGATCCCACATTGATGTTGATGACTCTACACTTTGGTAGACATCAAACAATGCATCACTCATTCCATTGAGAATATGACCACGACATATGTAGTCATCATTATCCCATTTGCTCCTTCGTCGGACAGCCTCTATCTCCTCCACCATATCATCAACCGGCTCGGCCGGTCTAGGTGTAGTGAGTACATAAGCGACTTTTAGTGTAGTCAAGAGGAAGTGCATTTTCTTTTGCCACCTCCTAAAGTCTACACCCTCAAACTTATCCAACTTCCCGAAACGAGAAGTCATTTCTGTCATTAACGTCTTACTCATTATTGATCAATCCAATCCTACAAAACAATTAACAATGAATACACTTAGAAGATTGTTGGATTTTCGGTGTCCGGTTTTAGACCAAAGGGCTGTAGTCTCACTTATGTGAGTAGACGGTTCTCCCAATTGCCAAACAAATTAATATAATTATCTTGAACTAAAACAAGTTATTAACCAAGGGCTTGTAATCTCCACAAAGGAGTAGACAAAACCCAACCAAGAGTTTGTAATCTCCACAAAGGAGTAGACAAAACCCAATCAAGAGTTTGTAGTCTCCAAAGGAGTAGACAAAACTCAACCAAGAGTTTGTAATCTCCACAAAGGAGTAGACAAAACTCAATCAAGAGTTTGTAGTCTCCAAAGGAGTAGACAAAACTCAACCAAGAGTTTGTAATCTCCGAAAAGGAGTAGACAAAACTCTAATAGAAGTTAAGTTCAATTACACGTCTTATAAACCGGTTGTTATATGTTAAAACCATTGACTTGGATAATGTAATGAGTCATTCATAAATGAATTTTCCTTCTAAGTGTATTCTCCCCTACACCGGGAATATCCAAATACCTTAGTGGGATAAAACGTTACACGTTACAAAGACTAAGTAAGAGACTTACTTGTCTTACTTTGTAGAAAGGGTAATCCTAGGTTTTGTCAATACAAAACCAAACTAAGATGGATGCCTATCCTTTGTCAATACAAAGGAACTATACTGGTCTTTCGAGTTTTGCAAACAAGCTTATAAGAAGGCCTATCCAATGTCAATACAATGGAACTAAAAGCTTTATTGTTGCAAAACGAATGTAGAATCAAGTGCAAATGGCTCTTCCTTTTATAGGCATAGGGGGCCACGGTTTTGGGAAGTTAAAAGCGGTTAAAAACGGTTATGGAAGTTACTTGGAAGTTACTTGGAAGATGGGCCTTGAAGCCCTAGAAAGCCCGAGGCCCGAGGCCCACATAGGGAGCCCAAAACCGCTCCCCTGAGCTAGCTTAGAGCTAGCTTATTTTTCTTGGTCCAAACACTTCCAATGAGCTTCATTCACTTTAATATAGCTAGGGTAAGCTCCAAGATTCTCAAATACTCAATATCTTAGCTCAAGCTAGTGTAGCTCCTTAAGAAGCTCACTAGCTGCTTCATTGACATTCACTAAGCATTTGAGCTTGGATTGCTCCCAGTTTTTAACCACATATTCTTTAGCCAATATAAGGCCTAAGAACCAAAGGTGTGCCGATAAAATGTGGCTAAAAAGCCCCAAACTTCGGCCTTCTAAAAGCTAGCACAAGTTGACCTTGTCGTGAATCACCTTGCTTTGATTCGACTCCCCTTATAATACTAGTTGTTCTTAGTGCCGGTCACTTGGCTTGCCTCCCGCAACCCGGACCATAGTGACACACATGTGAAAAACTCATTGCACCTTGTCTCAAGACAAGCTCAACGGTTACAATGAAGACTTAGCCCAAATCTCCAACACGCTGTGCGCTAGACCTAGCAGCGGTCTCATTCCCGACCTCGGGAACACTCTCAGCCACCTCGTCCACTCCAGCATCTGATATGATCACTTCTGGTGGATCCTCTCAAGGAGCTCGACCTCGACCTCGCGCTAATGGAGGTCTACCTCCACGGCCGCGTCCTCTAACTACAGGAGTCTTATCGCCCCTACCTGTTCGCCCGAAAACGTGCGTGCTAATAAGCTTTATATTTATAAAACTAGAATAAAAGCAAGCGAACCCGCAATGTACGGATCGGCGTAGATCAACAAGTATTCCAGCGTATCGAACACAGAGATTTGGTGAAACAAAATCCAATTTTAGATTGTCAAGCAAATAAGTTGTAAAGCTTTACAAATATTAGGAAAACAACAATCCTAAAGATCCAAGTATCCAATTATGGCAATCGATTCAAGATATACTAAAGAACTAAGGACAGAGTCAAGAATTGTAAAGGTATACTAAAGTAAAGTAATGTACGGTGAAGTTCCAAAGCTCTATATGACTTATCTAAAGACACTCTCTATAAAGGTTGTTGAGGCTGCATTATAGAAAGGATCTAAGGACAAGAATTAATCTCAAATACCCAAACTTATAACCCAAGGATCAAGATAAACTCAAACAGTTAAGGTTGTGACACTCGAAACCGAAATAGAGGATGTTGAGTCTCACTACTACTTAGAAAAGGCAAGCCAAGACTAAGTTAAAGCAAATCTTTAACTTTGGATTAAAGTAAAAGCAAGGTTCGTAAACTGAGGTAAATCACGGTCAGATCTTGAGAACCACGACCGTGGAAACCTAAGAATAGGCCGTGGTTTAGGTTCGTCGACGATATCTCTCTAACTCTCAGGGTCCAATAAAATTACGATCGATCTATCATCATCTAAGCCACAACTATTAACCCTTCATCTTAGAATTGCTAAAGGGTTTTAGCCAAAAACCATAGTCATGAAATCAATATTCAAATTAAAGATAATGAAAGATGAAAACCCTCGAATACTGAATAAAACTTCAAAACCAATTCTTAAATCCGAAACACAAGAAGCAATGTTTAATGGATTTAGAATGTATAACACAAAACCTCACAATGATCTAAGGTAAGTATGAAGAACAGATTGTCAATCCGTCTTCAATATCAAAACCTAAGAAAAAAAGTTAAACCTTTGCGTTTCCGCAACCTTCGGCGATCTCCAATCAACCCTAGGCAAGAATACTCCGAGCAAGGGTAAGCGGCGTCTATGCGAGCTCCAAGCGGGATCTAGCGGGGTTCCAAAAATTCTCTTTTCCGGCCTTTTTATAAGACGGGAAATAATTGCCGTCAAGGGCCATTACGTAGATGACGTTGCAAATAATTGTACGTCAAAAGATCGCCTAAATCACGGTCTCAAGGCTTTCCACGACCGTGGTTTAGAGCGTGGAAAAGGATTACGGTGTCTTGTGACTTCCAAGACCGTACTTTAGGCCGTGTAACCTACTGGAGTGCTCCACGCTCATGATGCCAAGATCCACGGCCGTGGTTTAGAGCGTGGACTTCTTTACGGTCGTAATTCAGGGCGTGGAAGTGTATATTGCTTGTAGTTTCCTTTGTGTCGTGACATTCTTCATCATAGCTCCTTCCTTAGCTTCCTTGATGTGTCTCCTAATCCTCGAACATGATCGATCACTCCCTTTTCTCTCTCAATTGCTCCGATTTAGCTCATATTCACCTATAATCAACACAAAGCTAGAGTAGACTTCCATATCGACAAAATAGATGGACAAGATAGCATTTGCTTCTAAACTTTATCCATGTACACAATAATGAGGGAAAAACAACCAAAATAAGTGCCTAGAATATCGCAATATTTCATGTTAACAAAATACCCCATACTTGTCACTTGCTTGTCCTCAAGCAAGGTTTTTAAAAGCTTAGAATACAAGTTAGAATGAAATATGCATGCAAACTCAAAGCAAAACCATCCCTTAGGTAAATGTGCTTCTATTCAATAGATCATCCTCAAACCTTGCTTCATTCATCCTTGAAAACGCTCACATACATAAACCAAAGAATGTAAAGTAAAGAAACATCATAAATCGCTTAAACTTCAAGACAAACATCATAACCTTCAAGTATTGTCAAAATCAAGCATGTGAAACTTCAATTTAGATCACCAAGTCAAATAGCATTCTTTTGATCTTAAGGACTTTCAAGTAAGGTCTAGAATGCGGAAAGGAGGGAAAATTATAAGGGATGTGGTGCATGAATTCGGGAAAATGAATAACCCAACTCTTTTTCTTTTTACTTTGAATTGCAACACCATCAACTTAGAGCTTTGCTCTCTTCTTTTTCACATTATTTTTCGACTTTACTTTTGGAAAGATGAACAGAGGTGCACAAAAACCAAAGCCTAGGAGATCGGCGTTTTTCGAGATGCCTCAAACCCTTGATGCACATACCATAATTCGTTAGGAATATCGCTCAATCTGACTTTGGCAAGACACAAACACCCGGCTATGTGAATGGTGCCGAGTTACTCATCGTCATGATTGACTTCCCCAATCCTATTAATTCTATTCTTTGAATGCAAAATTTTGCTTTCATGGCCCTCCCACATCAAACATGCCAAATATAAACTCCTCCAAATTCCCGGATAGGTAAGGGAGGCAATAAATTTATTGAGGGGCTAAGTGATCAAAGAAAGAAGTAAGAAAATCGAATTGCCTTAATCATTTCATAAAGAAGTATAAGAACTCATCATGTGATTTCAACCTTAATTTCTCAATATGATTTAGATCAAACTTTCACATTATGAAATTTGCAAGAAAGGATAAACGACACATTCAATTTCTTTTCAATTCATTATTCCGTTTAAGCATACAATTGTCATCAAGAATTCATTCCACAAATGAGAACTATCATAGGAGTCGTCTCTAAACTTTGAAGCACAAGAACATTTTCAAAATTTTTCAAAATTTTCAAATTTTTATGGGTTTTTCAAACTTTTTCATGCAATGCAATAATGAAACGTGTGACTATGGAAATGAAACATGCATAGTGTTATAGATAGAAGCAAGCAAATGTAGTAGAGTTATTACACATAATAGTCACACCCCACCCCATACTTAGAACATACATTGTCCTCAATGTTCGAAAAGAAATAAAGAAAAGAAGAAAAAGAAAAATGAACTCACTAGACGGCGGTGGGGCTGCTGAAAACTGTCAATCAACAAAGCTCATCACTACGGAGGAGGCGGTGGTGGAAATGGACGGAAGTCATGGTTGTAGTACCGCCCGAACTGCTGTCGGTAGATATCACTCATCATCTCATCATGCTCCCGGCTCCGAGTCTCCTGCGTCTCCCGGTGGATCTCCAAGTCACCAACTCGCCTAGAAAGGTCGGTAGCCCACTCCGGTAGCTGTTGGTACCAAGCTGGTGGCTAACCGTACCATGCCGGTGCGCTCTGTGGAGTCGGTGATGCTGGTGCTGTTGGTGCCTGATCATACTAAGGAGGCGGAGCTCCCATCCATGAAGGCTGCACGCCATACCAAGCGGGAGGAGCGTCCATCCAGGTCGGCCTCTCACTCACATTAGCTCGGCGGGAGGAAGAGGCTCCAGAAGGTCCGGTGGGTTATGGTGAACGTCTAATAGGGTCAGAGAAGTGTGCCGGATGATCCGGGAAAGTGCCAAAGTCCTACTCATCACCTCCTCTCTCAAAACCATCACCTCCTCCTACCTCCTCCTCAACATCTGCAGGCGGAACCTCATCGGGTACATAGGGAGGTGCCACTAGCCTATTCGCATGCATAGCAGCTGAAGTCTGCTTCCAATTATGGCGCCCGGCCATAATGGAATACTCAGGGAGCCACGGGATGCCTCTACCTCCTCTCTCCTCCTAAGGCATACCGGCGGTAGGTGGACCACGGTGCCTAGGGAAGATGATACCTCTTGTCATCAGGCTATTGAGACCCAAAGGTCTCGTTGCTATCCTAGTACAGGCAGAAAAGTCAATCCCTAGCTTCCTAGCAATGTGTGTAACCATACCACCGTATCCTATGTTACCGACTCTCTTGTTCTTGAGCTTACTCATGGTGGAGGCTAGGAGGGTAGCACAATCAGTAGGTCTACCATGAAGCATAGAATAAAGAAGGAAAAGCTCATCCGTCTTGATTTTCTGAGGGGTCTCGGTCCTAGGGAAAAGGCACTCGGAAAGGACCCTATGAGCTATCTTTAAGGCTAAGTGGTATATGAGCTTAGCCTTGGTGTCGGCCAGCTGCCAACGGTCCTCACTAGCATAGATCATGGCTATGTCCTCCCAAAAATCCTTAGCGTACACCTTGCTAGGAAAACGACCATTGCAGGTCTCTTGGAACCCAAAGAAGGCTCTAAACTGCAAGATTGAGAACTCATAGTTCTCCTCCATCAACCTAAAAGAAACCGTCCTATCGACGGTGCTGTGCTCAAAGGAAATGACGAATTCCCTAGTAATCTCCTCATAAGCGTCTTCTTGAATAGCGGAGAAGACAATCAAACCGGCTCTATCTAAAAGCCATGTCAAGTCGTTCACTACATTCGGCGGTTCTAGCTCATCAAGAACTAAGTAGCGCGGTCCTATGACCGCTCTCTTCTCGATCCTTTCCAAGGCATCGAGGTAATCCTCATGGATGGTTGGAATCCTAGGAGGTGGGGTGATGGTGGCTCATTAGGGGGGTTTTGGGAGGAAGAGGAAGTGTCTCCTTTCCCCTTCTTGTTCCTATTCGACTTCCTCCTAAACAAATCCATTGCAGAAGGAAAATCATGGTCTATTCTATAGAAACCACGGCCGTGGAACCTACAGGGACCGTGGTTTGGTTCTGTTTTGCTCAAATCTCAACAAAATCACACCAAATTCAGCAGACACAGTCCTAGACTAATTCCAATCAGTTATCCTAAAAAATCTTGCAAAAATTGAGCCGAATCGACAAAGTAGAGAAAGAGAAGAAAAACCTAGGTTTTGGATTCTTAAAATCCAAATTCCATCTTCTGCAGGGATTGTTCACTCGAATTGTTGATTGGATCTTGTAGATGATCGAATTTTCTTCACTTTAGGCTCAAGAATCGTTCGAATCGGACTCCGAACGAAGATTTGAGAGAGGGGGAGTGGTTTCGGCGTTTAGGGCGAGGAATAGGGTCGTGGAATGGGAAATTTGTGGTGTTTTTGTGAAGAAGGTGGTTTATATAGTGACCGTAAATTTTTTGGAAAATCACGGTCTTTCGGGGTTTTCCACGGCCGTGGTTTTGTACGGAACCGTGGTTTTGGTGATTTTTCTCAAATTTTGGAAAATTACGGTCTCTATAGCTTCCACGACCGTGGTTTGGGGCGTGGAACTCTTTGTAATGTGCCAAAATCCAAGTTCCGTCAATTCCTTCTAGCCTTTTCTCTTCCCATTGCTTATTCCATTGTTCCTACACCCAAAAACACGACATACCGGGAGGTATCGTGGGCAAAACAAAGCAAAAACGATTAACACTAATCTAAACTAAGAATGAAAAACAAAAGCATAAGTGCAATACCTTGGGTTGCCTCCCAAGAATCGCTTGTTTAAGGTCCGTAGCTAGACCATACCTGCATCTATTCGAGTGTGGTGGGTGTAAACTCCTCAGTTTGGAGTTCCGGTGTATACTTCTTAAGTCGTTGACCGTTCACCTTGAAACTTCCACTCTTTTCACCCCATACTTCAACTGCGCCATGGGGAAAAACATGTTTGATTAGATAAGGTCCGGTCCAACGAGATTTAAGCTTACATGGAAAGAGCCGAAGTCTCGAATTGAAGAGGAGAACTTGATCTCCTTCTTTGAGGTCCTTTGGAATGATATGTTTATCATGCCAACACTCTGCTCTCTCCTTATAGATCTTGGCGTTCTCATAAGCGTTTAAGTGGAGTTCTTCAAGCTCGTTAAGGTCCAAAAGGCGCTTCTCACCAGCTTCCTTCATGCTGAAGTTCAACCACTTAACCGTCCAGTACGCTTTATGTTCCAGCTCCACCGGTAAGTGACAAGACTTCCCATACACAAGGTTGTATGGTGTTGTTCCTATGAGAGTCTTGTATGCAGTCCTATACGCCCACAATGCATCATCTAGTTTCAAAGACCAATCCTTCCTTGTCTTTGAATCTGTTTTCTCTAGGATTCCCTTGATTTCTCTATTCGAAATCTCCACTTGTCCACTCGTTTGTGGATGATAAGGGGTGGCGATCTTGTGAGTCACCCCATACTTAGCTAGTAGAGCTTCGAATCGTCGGGCAATGAAGTGAGAGCCTCCATCACTAATGATGGTCCGCGGTTTCCTAAACCTTGGGAATATAGTTCTATTAAAGAACTTAACCACAACCATGGCATCATTAGTTGGAGAGGCAATTGCTTCAACCCATCTCGAAACATAATCTACAGCTAGAAGTATGTATTGGTTTCCACAAGATGATGGGAAAGGTCCCATGAAGTCTACTCCCCAAACGTTAAATATCTCTACCTCCTGAATGTTGTTAAGAGGCATCTCGTTTCTCCTAGATATATTCCCTATTCTTTGACAAGCATCGCAGCAGGAAACAAAGGTTTGCACATCTTTAAATAAAGTAGGCCAAAAAATCCAGATTGTAATACCTTAACGCTAGTCTTGTTTGAGCTAGCGTGTCCTCCACAAGGTAGTGAATGACAATGACGGATGACGCTTTGCATCTCGTCTTCCGGCACACATCTTTGAATGATGCCGTCAGGACCTCTCTTGAAGAGTAGAGGTTCATTCCAAAAGTATTCCCAGACATCCTTAAAGAACTTCTTTCTTTGTGCATAGGATAGTCCGGGTGGTATTTCCTGACAAACCAAATAGTTAACAAATCAGCAAACCATGGTTCGTTACCTTTAGTTATCTTGTCGATGCACTCCTCTATGATGTGTAAATGCTCGTCTGGAAAGGAGTCATCTATAGGTAAGCAGTCGTCTTCTAGATGTGGTAGACGACTCAAATGATCCGCAACAGAATTTTCCGAGCCTTTCTTGTCACGGATCTCTACATCGAATTCTTGTAGGAGAAGAATCCATCTAATCATCCTTGGTTTCGCATCCTTCTTTGCAAGTAAATACCGGATCGCAGCATGATCCGTGTATACAATCACCTTTGCATCTACAAGATAAGAGTGAAACTTTTCAAAGGCATAAACAATAGCTAGAAATTCTTTTTCAGTTGTGGCGTAGTTAAGTTACGCTTCATCTAGCGTCTTGCTAGCGTAATAGATAGAATGGGTTCGGCCCTCCTTCTTTTGCCCAAGAAAAACTCCTATAGCTACGTCACTTGCATCACACATAACCTTGAATGGAAGATTCCGGTCCGGAGGTTGGATGATCGGGGCTGAGATTAGAGCTTCTCGAATCTTATGAAATGCATCTAAACAATCCTGCGAGAAATCAAAAATTGCATCCTTCATCAATAGATTAGTAAGCGGTTTTGATATCTTAGAAAAATCCTTTATAAAACGTCTATAAAATCCAGTATGTCCTAGAAAGCTTCTTATCCCCTTCACTGAAGATGGAGGAGGGAGCTTTTCTATGGTCTCTATCTTAGCCTTATCTACCTCAATCCCTCTATTAGAGATCAAGTGTCCGAGTACAATGCCTTCCTTTACCATAAATTGACACTTCTCCCAATTAAGAACTAGGTTAGTGCCTTCACACCTTTGTAGCACAAGAGAAAGGTTAGAGAGGCAATTATCAAAAGAGGAACCGTAAACAGAAAAGTCATCCATAAAAACCTCCATGATTTCCTCTATATACTCTGAGAAGATAGCCATCATGCACCTTTGAAAGGTGGCTGGGGCGTTGCAAAGCCCGAACGGCATTCTCCTATAAGCGAACGTACCCAATGGGCACGTGAATGTGGTCTTCTCTTGATCATCCGGATGGATCGGAATCTGAATGAAGCCACTATAACCGTCAAGATAGCAAAAATGAGAATATTGTGCTAACCTTTCAAGCATTTGATCAATGAAGGGTAAGGGGAAATGATCCTTCCTAGTTGCATTGTTTAGCTTTCAGTAATCAATGCACATTCTCCATCCAGTCACGGTCCTTGTAGGAATGAGCTCATTGTTCTTATTGGTGATAACCGTCATTCCTCCCTTCTTTGGGACAACCTGTACGGGACTCACCCACTTGCTATCGGAGATAGGTTAGATGATACCTGCATCAAGTAGCTTAAGAATCTCCTTCTTGACAACCTCCTTCATGATCGGACTTAACCGTCGTTGAGGTTGTCGCGAAGGTCTAAAATCTTCTTCCATTAGGATCTTATGCATACATAATGAAGGTTTAATTCCTACAAGATCTTCTACAGTGTAACCTAAGGCTTTCCTATGTTTCCTTAGAACTACCATAAGTTTACTATGTTCATCTTCACTTAGATCGGAACTAACAATTACCGGAAAAGTAGAATTAGTTCCTAGAAATGCATACCTTAGATGCGTGGGAAGTGGTTTCAATTCCATCACCATTGGAGTCTCTAATGGCTCTTGAGGAGTGTCCAATGCCTCCTTATAAGTCCCTAAGGATGTAGGAGTGGTTAAAGAAGATTCAAGAACATTGGTGGAAAGAACGTAATTTTTCTCGGAATTTCCCAAAATTACGGCACCACTGTTACTTCCACGGCCGTGGTTTAGGGCGTGGAAGTCAATCAAGGCACTTCTGATAGTTCCACGGCCGTGATTTTGGCCGTGTAACTTACTGGAGTCCTCTGAATAACTAATTACGGTCATGTTGGTGGAAACCACGGCCGTGGAATAGCACGACTGGCCGTGATTCCTCACATCTTCCGACCCATCGTAGAGTTTTTCAAACTCTTCTTTATGCATTTCCTTTAGCTCCTCCAAGGCTTCAATTTCCTCATTGCAACCCTCTTCTTCTCCTTTCTCCATAATGCTCATAGTGATAACCTTTTGCAATGGGTCCTTGAATAGAATCGAGCTTACTTCCTCTCTAGATACCTCTTCGTCATAGGTATTGAATATATCATCTCCAAGGGCTGGCTCTTTCACCAAAGTGGAAAGAACAAACTCTACTTTCTCTTCTCCTATGTCGAAGGCAAGTCTAGCATTCTTGCAATCTACCATACAACCGGAAATTGCAAGAAACGGTCTTCCGAGTATGATCGGGACCGGACTATCTACAGGAATGTCAAGCACAACAAAATCTATTGGAATATAGAACTTACCAAGCTTGACTGGGACGTCCTCAATGATACCGACGGGACGAGTTATGGATCGATCCGCCATGTATAACGTCATCTTCACCGGTTTAGGTTCACCTAAACCGATCTTCCTGCATAAGGCAAGCGGAATGATGCTAACGCTTGCTCCTAAGTCACATAATGCATCATATGTGGCTTCTCCCACTCCAATTGGAACACAAAATGACCCCGGATCCTTCAGCTTTGGGGGCATCTTTTCTTTCATTGTTTTGATGAGATCCGATGATTCCAAACTCATCTTGACTTCTCCAAAGTCTTCCAGCTTCCTCTTGTTAGAGAGGATCTCCTTTAAGAACTTCTCATAAGCGGGCATACCTACAATTACATCAATGAAAGGTATATTAATATGCAGTTTGCTCATGAGTTCAATAAACTTATCGAACTGCTTGTCTAGACACGCTCTTGCTCTAGATTGTGGGAATGGTAGGGGAGGTTTGTAAGCTGGAGGAGGAATGTAGATGTCTTCCTTCTCCTTCCCCTTTTCCTTCTCCTTGTCGACGGGAACTTCAACAAACTTAAGTTGCGGGTCGGTAGTTGTTGCTCCGCTCCTAGTTGTAATAGCTGTTCGCCCCTAGAGGTGTGTGCAAATAAGCTTTAAATTTATAAAACTAGAATCAAGCAGCGAACCCGCAGTGTACGGATCGATATAGTTAAGCAAGAATTCCAGAGTATCGAACACAGGGATTTGGGGGGTTAAATCCAGTTGTAGGTTATCAAGCGAGTAAATGTAAGAGCTTTGCAAATTATTGGGAAAACAACAATCCTAAAGATCCAAGTATCCAGATGTGGCAATCGATTCAAGATATACTTAATGATGTAAAGACAGAGTTGAGATATGCAAAGGTATACTAATGTAAGGTAACCGTACGATGAAGTTCCAAAAACCTTATATAACTCACCTACAAGGCACTCTCTATACAGGTTGTTGAGGCTCAATATAGAAGGATTCTAGAGGCGAGAATTAGTGTCAAATACCCAAACTTATAATCCAAGGATCAAGACTAACTTAACCGATTGAGGTTGTGACACTCACAATCGAGGTAGAGGTTGTTGAGGCTTCACTACCACCTAGAAAAGACAAGTCTAAACTAAGCTAAAGCAAATCTTTAACTTTAGATTAAAGTAAAAGCAGGTTCGTAGACTTAAGGGAAATCACGGTTAGTTCTTGAGGTTCCACAGCCGTGGACTCAAGAACAGGCCGTAATTTAGGGTTGTCGGCGATATTTCTCTAACTCTCAGGGTCTAATCTGTTAGCGATCGATCTATCATCATCTAGGCCACAACTATCAACCCTTCACCTTAGAATTGTTAAGGGTTTTTAGCCAATAACAGTCATGTTGATATCAATTCAAGAATTAAAAGATAAAAAGATGAAAACTTTCAAGAACTTCCAATAATCTTCAATTCAATCTCAAAGTCACAAAGAGAACAAGCAATGTCAAAAGATTCACAATAGAACAAGCAATCGTAATCCTAGGAAAGAAAAGAAAACGGGATGTCAATCCGTTTTCCAAATCAAACCTAATCAAGAAGAGAGATCTTCTTGCAAAATCTTCCAAGAACTTCGATCTTCCAAAGAGATGTCAATTGCTTCCAAGCAAGCTAAGCGAAGTGTCTTCGTGTCTAAGCGGTGATGAATGAGGGTAAGCGGGGCGTAAGCGAAGGTGTCGGAATTTTGTTTCGTCCGTCTTTTTATAGTGTAGGGCAAAATGTCGGCCCGGCCCAATCTTTAAAAGATCGTGGCTTCAAAGTGTGGCGAAAAGATTCGCCAAGATCACGGTCGTGGAAGTGTTCCACGACCGTAATTTTGAGCGTGGAAACAAATACGGTTTGCAACATATGTTCCACGGCCGTGTAATCCCCTGGAATGAACATGAATTTCTGACTCCAAATCCACGGCCGTAATTCTGAACGTGGTTTGTGATACGGCCGTATTTTAGAGCGTGGTTTAGGGCAAGAACGTGATTCTTCCCTAAACTCGTGCATTCCTCAAACTAAGACTCCAAATTGCTTCCAAAGAATGTCCTCAATCTATGGACATATCAACTCAACTCTCCTTTGCTCTATTCCGTTCGGAAATAGCTCCAAATCACCTATAATCAACATAGAACTAGTGTAGACATCCATATCAACAATATAGGTAATACTAGCTCACATATGCACAAAGTTCAATCAAAGACTATCAATATGAATCAAATACGTTTAGAAAACGTGCCTAAAATATCACAATATTTCATGCTAACAAATAACCCCATACTTAACACTTGCTTGTCCCTAAGCAAGGTTTTTCAAAAAGCTTTAAACAAGAGTTAGGATGAAATATGTGTACCTTCTTTTGGATGAATGTGACTTCTAAAGAATAGATCATTCTCAAACCTTGCTTCAATCGTTTATCAAACTTTCACACACTTAATCAAAGAGTAAAAGGTAAAGAAAATTCATGAATCAACTCAACTTCTAAACAAGCATTATAACCTTCAAACATTATCAAATTCAATCACAAGAAACATCAATTTAGATCACCAAGTCATATAACATTCTTATGATCTTAAGGACTTTCAAAGAAAAGGTCTAGAATATGGAAGGGAGGGGAAAACTTTAAGGGAAAGTGGTGGATAAATCCGGGAAAGTGGACAACTACCTTCTTCTTCTTATGTGGGTTTCGCAACACTTCAACTTAGAGCTTCGCTCTCTTCTTTTCATTTTTCGACTTTACTTTTGGAGTTATGGATAGAGGTGCACAAAAACCGAAGCCTAGGAGATCGGCGTTTCTCAAATTTTTCAAGAGATGCCTCAAACCCTTAGCGCACATACCATAATCCGCTAGGAATATCGCTCAATCCGACTTTGGCAAGACACAAACACCCGGCTATGTGAATGGTGCCGAGTTACTCATCGTCATGATTGACTTCCCCAAACCTATAATTTCTTTCTATTCAATTGATTGCAAATAGTTGCTCTCATGGCCCTCCCACATCAAATATGCCTTTTTCTCATTCACTTCTCCAAATTCCCGGATAGGTAAAGGAGGCTAATATTTCAATGAGGAGCTAGATGATCAAAGAAAGAAGAAAGAAAGTATTGAATTGCCTTAATCATTTCAATAAGAAGTATAGGAACTTATAACGTGATTTCAACTTCAATTTTCTAGCATGATTTAGGTAACATTTTCACATTATAAAACTTGCAAAAGAGGTAAAATTCATTCATTCAAATTCTTTTCAATTCACAATCCTTTTAAGCATGCAATTGTCATCAAACTCAATTCACAAGTAGTGATTAACATGGAAATCATCTCAATTCATTAGAAGCACAAAATTTTCAAAATTTTTCAAATTTTTATGGGTTTTTCAAGTTACTTTTCATGCAATGCAATAAGGAAACGTGTAACACATAATGAAGATGCAACGATAGTCTCGAATGAAAGCAAACACAGAGAGTAGAGTTATTACAAACTTTTAGTACATCCCACCCCATACTTAGGACGAACATTGTCCCTAATGTTCAAAAGAAATAAAGAAAAGAAGAAAAGAAAAAGAAACTCACAAGTGGTGGCGGGAATGTCTAAAACAACGATCATGCATCAATCACTGCGGCGCCGGCGGAGGTGGGAATGGAGAGAAACTCGGATCATAAAACCGCCCAAACTGCTGGCGGTAGACGTCCCTCATCATGTGGTCAAGGTCGTCTAAGCGTCCGTCTCTAGCGTCCGCTCGAATCTCTAGCGCTCCAACTCTCTCCGAAAGTCTGGTAGCCCAATCCGGCATCTGCTCGTACCATCCCGGGGCGTGACTGTACCATGATGGAGCATCGGATGGTGCTGGTGGTGGTGGTGGTGGTGCTGCTGCTGGCTGCGCCGTGGACCAAGGAGGGGGTGTGTCATACCAAGTGGGAGGTGTAGTCATCCACGTGGGCCTCTCACTCGCGCTGGCGCGGCGAGATGACGAGCCTGAAGCTCTAGCTGGACGTGGAGAGCGTCTAGGTACATCCGGGGCCGCCTCCGGCTGATCCGGAAACGTGCCAAACTCGTGCTCCGCTCCTCCACCACTCTCGTATTGATCTCCCATGTCCTCCTCCTCCACAACCGGTGGTGGAACGTAAGGGGGAGCTACTAGCCTGTTCGCATGCATCGCAGCGAACGTCTCCTTCCAATTGTGGCGTCCCACCACAATGGAATACTCCGGCAGCCACTCAATCCCCCTACCCGTCCTAGTCTCCCAAGGCATGCCCGCATAAGGCGGACCTCCATGTGTGGGGAAGATGAGTCCCCTAACCATAAAAGCATGTAGCCCTAAGGGAACCGCCGGTATACGGGTGCAAGCGGAAAAATCTACACCAAACGTCCTAGCAATGTGGGTCACTATCCAACCAT
Source organism: Fagopyrum homotropicum (assembly GCA_033239125.1). Classification (NCBI taxonomy): domain Eukaryota; kingdom Viridiplantae; phylum Streptophyta; class Magnoliopsida; order Caryophyllales; family Polygonaceae; genus Fagopyrum; species Fagopyrum homotropicum. The sequence continues at coordinate 151,327,700 of BSWB01000002.1, forward strand.
ATCCAATATTCCCCTTCTTCTTGTTCTTGAGTTTACTCATCGTAGCCGCCAAAAGAGTGGCACATTCTGCACGGCGACCGTATAGCATGCTATAGAGCAAGAATAGCTCATCCGTCTTGATCTTTTGGGGCGTCTCCGTCCTAGGAAAGAGACACTCCGAAAGAACGCGGTGTGCTATCTTCAAGGCTAGATGGTACATCAATCTAGCCTTGGTATCGGCGGGTTGCCAACGGTCCTCGTCGGCGTAAATCATAGCTACTTCCTCCCAAAAGTCCTTGGGGTAAACTCCACTCGGAAATCGACCGTTATAGGTCTCATGGAACCCGAAAATGGTCCCAAACTCAACAATACTCAAATGATAGTCTTGTTCCATGAGACGGAAGGAGACGGTCCTATCTACGTGGCTGTGCTCGAAGGACGTCACAACCTCCCGGGTGATCTCCTCATAGGCGTCTTCACGAATGTTCGTGAAGACAAGCAATCCGGCTCTATCCAAAAGCCATGTAAGATCATCAACAATGTTGAGAGGATGTAGATCCTCCAACAACAAATATCTAGGACCTATTACTGTCCTCTCTTTGATCCGGTCAAGTGCAACAAGGTGGTTCTCATGTATGGTTGGGATGTTAGGGTGAGGAGGTGAAGATGGAGGTGAAGGTGAGGATGGTAGTGAGGGAGATGAGGGTGGTGGTGCCCTAGAGGTGGAGGGGTTGCCCTTTCTTTTCTTGTTTTGCTCTCCCTTCTTCTCTTTTATCCTTCCCAACATTCTCCTTACAAAGTCCATTTTTCACCAAAATTACGGTCTGTTCTTCAGGTTCCACGGCCGTGGTTTACCCAGAGACCGTGATTCGTCTCAGAATCTTGCGAATCTCAGCGAATTCACCAACAATCACCACAACAAGCAGCCCTAATCTAATTCCTTCCAGTCTTTGTCAGTTCTTCCTAAAAATCTATAGCAAAAACGAACCAAATCCGCGAAATTCAAGAAGAAAGAATAAACCTCTTTTTCGGATTGAAAAACCCAAAATGCACGTTTGTTGATGGATTTCCGCTTGGTTTGTCGCTTGGATCTTGTTCGTGGTTGGATTTTGCTGCAGTTTAGGATGAAGAATCGTTGAAAACGATTAGAAAACGAGGAATTGGAGAAGGTCGTGAGATTTCGGCGTTTAGGGCGTGGAAAGGGGTAAGTTTTTGGGGAATTTTGTGAAGAATGTGGCTTATATAGTCGCAGGCAAAATTTTGAAAATCACGGTCTGTCGGGGTGTTCCACGGCCGTGGAAGTGTACGGACCCGTGGTTTTGGTGATTTTTCAAAGGCTTTTGAGAATTACGGCCACTGTAGCTATGACGACCGTAATTTAGACCGTAGAACCTTCTGTAAAGCTTCAAAGTCCAAATTTCGTTGCTCTTCTTCGACATTATTCTCCCTTTCTCCTTTTCCATCGATCCTACAACCAAAAACACGAACATACCGGAAGAAATCGAGGCAAAATAAAGCGAAAACGTCTATTCTAAGCTAAACTATGAATCGAAAACAAAAACAAAAATGCAATACCTTGGGTTGCCTCCCGAGAAGCGCTTTGTTTAAGGTCTGTAGCTAGACCAATCTCGCACTTATTCGAGTGCGGTAGGCACGAACTCCTCAGCTTGGAGTTCCGGTGTGTACTTCTTGAGTCGTTGACCGTTCACCTTAAAACTTCCGCTAGCTTCACCCCATACTTCAACTGCACCATGGGAGAAAATACGTTTGATTAGAAAAGGTCCGGTCCAACGGGATTTAAGCTTACCTGGAAAGAGGCGAAGTCTTGAATTGAAGAGGAGAACTTGATCCCCTTCTTTGAAGTCCTTTGGAATGATATGCTTATCATGCCAACGCTTTGCTCTTTCCTTGTAGATCTTAGCGTTTTCATAGGCGTTCAAGCGAAGTTCATCCAGCTTGTTGATGTCTAGGAGACGCTTCTCTCCCGCTTCCTTCATGCCGAAATTCAGCCACTTGATAGCCCAAAACGCCTTGAGCTCCAGCTCTACCGGCAAATGACAAGACTTCCCATACACAAGGTTGTATGGTGTGGTTCTTATGGGAGTCTTGTACGCAGTCCAGTACGCCCATAATGCATCATCTAGTTTCAAGGACCAATCCTTCCTAGTCCTTGAAACCGTCTTCTCTAGAATTCCCTTGATCTCCCTATTTGAGATCTCAACTTGTCCACTCGTTTGTGGATGGTAAGGGGTAGCGATCTTGTGAGTAACCCCATACTTAGCTAGAAGAGCTTCAAAGCGACGGGCTATGAAGTGAGAACCTCCATCACTAATGATTGTCCTTGGTGTTCCAAATCGCGGAAAGATGGTCTTGTTGAAGAACTTAACCACCACCATGGCATCATTTGTGGGAGAGGCAATTGCTTCCACCCATCTAGAAACGTAGTCTACCGCCAATAGTATGTATTGGTTTCCACAAGAAGATGGGAATGGTCCCATGAAATCGACTCCCCAAACGTCGAAAATCTCCACCTCTTGGATGTTGTTGAGGGGCATCTCGTTCCTTCTAGAAATATTGCCTGTTCTTTGACAAGCATCGCAGCAAGAGACAAAGGATTGCACATCTCTAAATAAGGTGGGCCAATAGAATCCAGATTGTAATACCTTTGCGCTAGTCTTGTTCGAACTAGCGTGTCCTCCACAAGGTAGTGAATGACAATGGCGGATGACACTTTGCATCTCATCTTCCGGCACACATCGCCGGATGATGCCATCCGGACCTCTCTTAAAGAGGAGAGGCTCGTTCCAATAGTATTCCCGGACATCCTTAAAGAACTTCTTCCTTTGTGCGTAGGATAGTCCGGGCGGTATCTCCTGGCAAACCAAATAGTTAACAAAATCAGCAAACCATGGTTCGTTACCTTTGGAGATCTCGTTGATGCACTCCTCTATGATGTGTAGCAGTGTAGGTGTTCGTCCGGAAAGGAGTCATCAATGGGTAGATGGTCGTCCTCTAGATGTGTGAGGCGACTCAAATGATCCGCAACAGAATTTTCTGAACCTTTCTTGTCGCGGATCTCAAGATCGAATTCTTGTAGGAGAAGAATCCATCTAATTAGCCTTGGCTTCGCGTCTTTCTTCGCAAGGAGGTACCGGATCGCAGCATGATCCGTGTAGACAATCACCTTTGCACCTACAAGATAAGAGCGAAACTTGTCAATAGCGTAGACAATGGCTAGAAACTCTTTCTCTGTAGTGGCGTAGTTGAGCTGAGCTTCGTCTAGCGTCTTGCTAGCGTAGTATATGGCATGGGTTCGTCCTTCCTTTCGTTGTCCAAGAACAGCTCCAATGGCTACGTCACTAGCATCACACATAATCTCGAAGGGGAGAGTCCAATCCGGGGGTTGGATAATAGGTGCTGAAATTAGAGCTTGCCGAATGGTGTTAAACGCATCTAAACATTCCTGCGAAAACTCAAAAACCGCATCCTTCATCAATAGATTAGTGAGAGGTTTTGATATCTTAGAAAAGTCCTTAATGAAGCGTCTATAAAATCCAGCATGTCCTAGGAAACTTCTTATCCCTTTCACCGAAATTGGGGGAGGAAGTTTCTCTATGGTCTCTATCTTAGCCTTGTCTACCTCTATCCCTCTACTAGAGACTAAGTGACCTAATACGATTCCTTCCTTAACCATGAATTGGCACTTCTCCCAATTAAGAACTAGGTTAGTGTCTTCACAACGTTGTAGAACAAGAGAAAGGTTAGAAAGGCAATCGTTAAAAGAGGAACCGTATACGGAGAAGTCGTCCATGAAGACTTCCATGATTTCCTCTACGTACTCGGAGAAGATGGCCATCATGCACCGTTGAAAGGTGGCTGGGGCGTTGCAAAGCCCAAACGGCATTCTCCTATAGGCGAACATACCCCAAGGGCATGTGAATGTGGTCTTCTCCTGATCGTCCGGATGTATCGGAATCTGAAAGAAACCACTATAACCGTCAAGGTAGCAAAAATGTGAATGTTGTGCTAACCTTTCAAGCATTTGATCGATGAATGGTAAGGGAAAGTGATCCTTCCGCGTTGCGTTGTTGAGCTTGCGGTAGTCTATGCACATTCGCCATCCAGTCACGGTTCGGGTAGGAATGAGTTCGTTGTTTTTGTTGGTGATGACCGTCATTCCTCCCTTCTTCGGAACTACTTGAACTGGACTCACCCATTTGCTATCGGAGATAGGATAGATGATACCTGCATCAAGAAGTTTAAGAATTTCCTTCTTGACAACCTCCTTCATGGTCGGATTCAACCGCCTTTGAGGTTGTCTTGAAGTTCTAAAATCCTCCTCCATTAGTATCTTATGCATACATAGGGAGGGTTTAATTCCTACTAAGTCCTCGATAGTGTAGCCTATGGCTTTTCTATGTTTCCTAAGGACTATCATGAGCTGTTCATGTTCATCTATGCTTAGTTCGGAGCTAACAATGACCGGAAAGGTAGAATTAGATCCAAGAAAAGCGTACCTTAGATGAGTAGGAAGTGGTTTGAGTTCCATCACTTTCGGAGTTTCCAATGGTCCTTGAGGGGCATCCGACGTTTCCTTAGAAGTTTCTAAGGTTGTTGAGTGGTTCGGAGAAGAATCAAAAGAAGTTGGAGAAGTAAGCCGATCATCCTCTTCCACGGTCAGAATTACGGCCTCTCCATGTGTTCCACGGCCGTGTAATCCCCTGGAATGGAGGTCGATTTTGGTTGTGAAATCCACGGTCGTGGAATACAGGGTATGACCGTGGATTCTTACATTCTCAGCCTCATCGTGGAGTTTCTCAAACTCCACTTCATGCATCTCTTCTTGTGCTTCTAAGGCTTCAATTTCCTCTTTGCACTCTTCTTCTTCCCCTACATTGGTTAGACTCATAGTGATAACCTTTTGTAAAGGATCGTTAAAGAGAATCGCACTTACCTCCTCCCTAGACAAACCTCCTTCATCTTGGATATCGTAAATATCCTCATCAAAGATTGGCTCCTTTACTAGAGTGGAAAGAACGAACTCTACTTTCTCTTCTCCAATATCAAAAGCGAGTCTCCCATTCTTGCAATCGACCATGCAGCCGGAAGTTGCAAGAAACGGTCTTCCGAGTATGATCGGGACCGGACTATCTGCAGGAATGTCAAGCACGACAAAATCAATAGGGACAAAGAATTTACCTAGCTTGACCGGGACGTCTTCTACAATACCGACGGGGCGAGTGATAGATCGATCCGCCATGTATAACGTCATCTTGACCGGTTTAGGGTCGCCTAAACCGATCTTCCTACATAATGCAAGTGGTATGATGCTCACACTTGCTCCCAAGTCGCATAAAGCGTCATATGTGACATCTCCCACTCCAATGGGAATGCAAAATGACCCCGGATCCTTCAACTTTGGGGGCATTTTCTCCTTCATAGTCTTGATGAGATCCGAAGAATCCGAACTCATCTTGACCTCACCGAAATCTTCTAGCTTCCTCTTGTTAGAGAGAAGCTCCTTCAAGAACTTGCCATAAGCCGGCATACCTACAATAGCATCAATGAAGGGTATATTAATATGCAGCTTGCTCATGAGTTCTATAAACTTACCGAATTGTTTGTCTAGGCGCGCTTGCGCTCTAGATTGAGGGAACGGTAGGGGAGGTTTGTAAGCTGGAGGAGGAACATAGACATCTTCCTTCTCCTTCCCCTTTCCTTTGTCCTTCTCTACGGGGACTTCAACGAACGTAGGCTGCGGATCGGTGGTAGTCACTCCGCTCCTAGTTGTAATCGCCATTACCCTTCCCTTGGGGTTGTCCTCCGTCTTTCCTGGAAGTTTCCCTTGATTTCTAGGAACTTCCTCCGCGTGGTTGTACAATTGGTTTTCCAAAACTTTTTGAGCTTTGTCAACCTTAGAGACTTGATCATCAACCTTGATGAGGCGGTTCTCCAACCCTTGAAGCTTTCCCAAGATTGTCTCCAACATGGGATCGGACTTCTCCTTTCCCGTATTATTTCCTCCATTAGATGATTGCCCCTGGCTTTTCAAAGGAGTAGAGGAAGAGGAAGGTGGAGTTAGCGAATTAGAATTGGAAGGATAGGAGTTACCGGAATTTTGTTGATTGGAGCGCCAGTTGTTGTTGTTTGAACCCCGACTGTTGTTCCAGTTGTTGTTCCGGTTGTTGTTGTTTCCATTCCAATTGTTATTCCGGTTATTGTTCCGGTTATTGTTGTTGCGGTTGGTGTTATCACCGCCATTGTTGTTGCCCAAATAGCCAACCTCCTTCTCTTGTTGCTTTGGGAAGTTGGTCTTGATAGTCTCCTTCAACTCTTTGATCTCATTGTTGAGGGAGAAGATTTGATTTTGAGCTTCATGTGTGAGCTTCGCTCCTTGCTCTACACGATTTCCCTCCGCTTTCCGGTGGGAATACTTCTCTATGACTCTTGCTTGCTTCTCAATGAAGTCCCAAGCGTCATCTTCTCTCATGTCCATGAACGTTCCGCATGAGAGGGATTGGAGGTTGAATTGCGTTCCCGCATCCAGCCCTTTGTAGTAGATTTCCAGCAAGGCAAGCTTGGATATGCCATGATGAGGGCAATCCAAGAGTAAATCCTGAAACCTTTCCCAAGATTGAAACAAACTTTCGTTAGGTCTCATGGAAAAAGCATTAATCTTACCTCTAAGTTCCGCCGTTTTGGAGGGCAGAAAGAATTTGGTGAGAAACTCCGCGGAAAGGTCTTCCCACGTGTCTAGTTTCCCATTGGGAAGAGCTTGATACCATGACAACGCTTTCCCTTTCAAAGAGAAAAAGAAAGGTTTGAGCTTATAGCTGTTGGTAGTAGCGTTCTTCGGTCTCATCGTCTCCATCATACACTCAAAGTTTTGCAAGTGTTGGTGTGGAGATTCAGCGCTTGTACCGCCGAATTGGCTTTGGCGAACAAGAGTGATAACTTGAGGGTTAAAGCTAAACCCTTGCATATCTTCAGCATCAAAATTCACACCCAAGCGGCGTGGTTGTTGTGTTGGATCCATCCGCTGGCCAAGAGTTCTTGGCTCATTATCCACACGTTCGACTCTCGCATTCCTAGGTGGAATGCGGCGATTAGCAGCTCCTTGTGGATGGAAAGGATTCATATTGATCGTGGGATCAATCTCTTCTAACGGTGGCATGGAAGAGTCACTATCATCAGCGGATGAGTGGCTTTTTCTTCTAGACCTTGATCTCCTTCTTGAGGACTTCTTGCTTCCCTTATTCTCAAGGTCGCTCATCTTTATCCTCATTTGGAAGATCATGTCTTGTAGACCGTTAATTTGAGATTGATGACGATCCATCTCATCCTGGCGGAGAGTCTCATTCCATCGGAGTTGAGCTTCCTTCTCCGCCAACTCCGTTTGAAGATCACGTTCGTGTTCTTCGGCCATCTTCTTTTCCTTGCGCTTTTGCCTCAAGGTTTTCTCTAGCTCTTGATCAAGAGGTAAAAGATCTGCGGTGTTCCTAGACCTGCGCATGCACTCAAAGACATATCAAATAACGAGAGCAAGCTCCCAAGCTTGACAACCGGCTACCGGATTCGGCCTAAACCAAATCCCCGGCAACGGCGCCAAAAACTTGTTCGCCCCTAGAGGTGTGTGCAAATAAGCTTTAAATTTATAAAACTAGAATCAAGCAGCGAACCCGCAGTGTACAGATCGATATAGTTAAGCAAGAATTCCAGAGTATCGAACACAGGGATTTGGGGGGTTAAATCCAGTTGTAGGTTATCAAGCGAGTAAATGTAAGAGCTTTGCAAATTATTGGGAAAAAAACAATCCTAAAGATCCAAGTATCCAGCTGTGGCAATCGATTCAAGATATACTTAATGATGTAAAGACAGAGTTGAGATATGCAAAGGTATACTAATGTAAGGTAACCGTACGATGAAGTTCCAAAAACCTTATATAACTCACCTACAAGGCACTCTCTATACAGGTTGTTGAGGCTCAATATAGAAGGATTCTAGAGGCAAGAATTAGTGTCAAATACCCAAACTTATAATCCAAGGATCAAGACTAACTTAACCGATTGAGGTTGTGACACTCACAATCGAGGTAGAGGTTGTTGAGGCTTCACTACCACCTAGAAAAGACAAGTCTAAACTAAGCTAAAGCAAATCTTTAACTTTAGATTAAAGTAAAAGCAGGTTCGTAGACTTAAGGGAAATCACGGTTAGTTCTTGAGGTTCCACAGCCGTGGACTCAAGAACAGGCCGTAATTTAGGGTTGTCGGCGATATTTCTCTAACTCTCAGGGTCTAATCTGTTAGAGATCGATCTATCATCATCTAGGCCACAACTATCAACCCTTCACCTTAGAATTGTTAAGGGTTTTTAGCCAATAACAGTCATGTTGATATCAATTCAAGAATTAAAAGATAAAAAGATGAAAACTTTCAAGAACTTCCAATAATCTTCAATTCAATCTCAAAGTCACAAAGAGAACAAGCAATGTCAAAAGATTCACAATAGAACAAGCAATCGTAATCCTAGGAAAGAAAAGAAAACGGGATGTCAATCCGTTTTCCAAATCAAACCTAATCAAGAAGAGAGATCTTCTTGCAAAATCTTCCAAGAACTTCGATCTTCCAAAGAGATGTCAATTGCTTCCAAGCAAGCTAAGCGAAGTGTCTTCGTGTCTAAGCGGTGATGAATGAGGGTAAGCGGGGCATAAGCGAAGGTGTCGGAATTTTGTTTCGTCCGTCTTTTTATAGTGTAGGGCAAAATGTCGGCCCGGCCCAATCTTTAAAAGATCGTGGCTTCAAAGTGTGGCGAAAAGATTCGCCAAGATCACGGTCGTGGAAGTGTTCCACGACCGTAATTTTGAGCGTGGAAACAAATACGGTTTGCAACATATGTTCCACGGTCGTGTAATCCCCTGGAATGAACATGAATTTCTGACTCCAAATCCACGGCCGTAATTCTGAACGTGGTTTGTGATACGGCCGTATTTTAGAGCGTGGTTTAGGGCAAGAACGTGATTCTTCCCTAAACTCGTGCATTCCTCAAACTAAGACTCCAAATTGCTTCCAAAGAATGTCCTCAATCTATGGACATATCAACTCAACTCTCCTTTGCTCTATTCCGTTCGGAAATAGCTCCAAATCACCTATAATCAACATAGAACTAGTGTAGACATCCATATCAACAATATAGGTAATACTAGCTCACATATGCACAAAGTTCAATCAAAGACTATCAATATGAATCAAATACGTTTAGAAAACGTGCCTAAAATATCACAATATTTCATGCTAACAATAGCCATCACCCTTTCCTTCGGGTTGTCCTCCGTCTTTCCTGGAAGCTTTCCTTGGTTTCTAGGAACTTCCTCAGCATTGCTGAACACTTGGCTTTCTAAAACCTTTTGAGCTTTATCAACCTTAGTGATGTGATTCTCCAGCCCTTGAAGCTTTCCCAAGATCGTTTCCAACATGGGATCGGGCTTCTCTTTCCCCGAAGTGCTTCCGCTATTTGATGTTTGCCTCTGGCTTTTCAAAGGAATGGAAGAAGAAGATGGTTGAGTTAGTGAATTTCCTGAATTGGGATAAGAATTACCGGAATTTTGTTGTTGGTTGGAACGTCAATTGTTGTTTGAATCCGATTGTTGTTCCAATTATTGTTCCGGTTGTTGTTGTTCCAATTGTTCCGGTTGTTGTTCCGGTTATTGCGGTTGGTATTCTCATTCCCATGATGGTTATTGTTGTTTCCTAAGTATCCAGCATCTTGCTCCTTAGGCTTTTGAAAGCCAGCTTTAATGACTTCCTTCAACTCTTTAATCTCGGTGTTGAGAGAAAAGATTTGAGTTTGCGCAACTTGTGTTAGCTTCGCTCCTTGCTCTACTCGGTTAGCTTCCGCCTTCCGGTGCGAGTACTTCTCAATGACTCGGGCTTGCTTTTCAATGAAGTCCCAAGCGTCATCTTCCCTCATGTCCATGAATGTGCCACATGAAAGGGATTGGAGCTTGAATTGTATTTCCATATCTAGCCCCTTGTAGTATATCTCCAACAACTCTAACTTGAAAATGCCATAATGTGGGCAATCCAATAATAGATCCTGAAATCTTTTGCAAGATTGAAACAAACTTTCATTAGATTTCATAGAAAAAGCATTAATTTTACCTCTCAACTCCGCTGTCTTGGATGGCGGAAAGAACTTGGTTAGGAACTCCGAAGATAGATCCTCCCATGTGTCGAGTCTTCCATTTGGAAGAGCTTGATACCAAGATAAAACCTTCCCTTTCAAAGAGAAGAAGAATGGCTTGATCTTGTAGTTGTTGGTGGTTGCATTCTTTGGCTTCATTGTCTCCATTAGAATCTCAAAATTCTGTAAATGTTGATGTGGAGATTCAGCACTCGTTCCTCCAAATTGGCTTTGGCGAACGATGGTAATAACTTGTGGGTTAAAGCTAAACCCCTGAATATCGTCAGCATCAAAGTTCACACCTAAACGGCGTGGTTGCTGAATCGAATCCATCCTTTGGCCAAGAGTTCTTGGCTCCTCATCTACACGAGCGGCTCTCGCACCCCTAGCTGGGACACGAGGATTGGCGGCCGGTATTGGATCATTCTGGACTGGATTAATCATTGGATCAATCTCCTCTAGTGGTGGAATATCCAGATCGAATTCTTCATCATCGGATGATTCCACTCTAATGGACTTAGTTGGCTTCTTGACTTTCATTTTCTTAGCACCATTTTGTTCCAACTTCATGTCCAATATCATAACTTTGAGCTCATCAATTTGGAATTGATGACGCTCCGCTTCTTCCTTACGAGCCTTCTCACTTGTTCGCTCCAAACGGTGTGTGCAAGCTTTAAATTTATAACCCTAGACTTAAGCTTAAAACAAGGATGCGAACCCGCAGTGTACGGGTCAATCGTAGTAAAAGCAAGAAAATTCCAGGGGTCGATCACAGGGACTCGGTGAAACAAAGTCAATACGGTGTGCTTATGTCAATACTAACCACAAGAGCGATTAACACAATCAAAGATGAATAAGAAGTCAATAAAGCAAACATGCAATTCTAGGGATTAAAGCATCTAGTTATGGTTCCAACTCAAGATCCATAGATAAGCGGACAAAGTTGAGATTTTTGCGTGGGGAAGGTGTTTCTAAAGTGGAGTAGATCACCGGCTAAGTCTCACTACACATTAGTCCTAAACCGTAACTCCTATTACCGGGTAAGTCTCAAGGAATCAAGATAAAGAACTATAACCTCAAACTAACACACCATCTAAGGGAATAGAATCAACCTTTACCGGGTAAGTCTCAGGCTAACTCACGAAGATGGGATGGAAGCACACTCAAACCCCAATAAAGGATAAACCTTTATTACCTACACTTATGATCGTTGGTACACAAACTAAGGAATTACCGGGTAAGTCTCATCCTAAGCTTGCTTTGAACCAGGAAAGGTGTAATAAGAATAGGATTTGGCAAACTCTAACACTTAACTCTCAGTTATGGATCAGATAAGTCACCTCGGTCAGCCAGTTTCCACCCCGGCCGAGGTGTTCATCGACTGAACGAGATGCTTAGGGTTAAGGTTAAAGACTCGAACTTTCAGGATCCTACTGGAATCTAAGATTATTCTATCATCGTTTTTCCCACAACCTTCAGCCAATCACCCTAGAATCACACAAGGAAATTAGCCACTCATCATCATAATGAAAGTATTAAAATATATGGGAAGAAGGTGAATATTTGAACAAAGAAGAATTTAATGAAAAGACTTCAATAACTGAATCAAATATCACAACAAAGCGTTCCTTGGATAACAATCCAAAAAGACAAGACAACAATTGAGGGAATTGAAGACAATCTTACAAAACCCTTCAATAAAGCTATAAAAGCTATGGACTTCAATCTTCCTTCAACCTTCAAAAAGGTTCTTCAACTCTCCCAACTTGGAGTAGGCTGCTGCTGCGTAATAACTCTCTTGTGCTGATGGCGGATCGTATGCCGTCTTGATTTTTCGGTCTAAGCCGCCCCCGTATGCCGTCTTGATTTTTCGGTCTAAGCCGCCCTCGGAATTGTGGAAATCCAACCCTTTTTATAGGAAAATAACCCTCCAAAGATAATAAATCTTAGAAAGATATTTTCCCATAAATATAGGTAAAATATATGATTCTGCATATCTCCTTCCTTCCAGGAGCCAAGCCCAAAAATATAAGATCTCTTTCCAATTTTAAAAGATCTCATCCAAGAATAAAATATTCCCGCCGCGTCCTAGGTGTTCGCCTCGGTCGAGTCGGCGTCTCTGGATCACCTCGGTCGAGATGAATCTATGATCAACCGAGGTGAGTCATAACTAAATGTGAAAGCTCTCAAAACTGGTCCAAAGTAAATCTTTAATCCATGGCTATGCTCACTGGATGTAGCTCCAAATGACTCATGACTCCTTTCGCTCCTTTTTGATGCAAAAACGTACCAAATTACCTGCAATCACAACAAAACTAGGTGTAGACCTCGATTCTCGCAAAGGTAGATGAAATGGTAGTGAAATCACATAATGCACATACAAACATGCAGATTATGAAAGATAAAACGTCAAAACAAACCCCAAAATATAGACTATAATTCATGCTATCAAAATACCCCATACTTAGCCCTTGCTTGTCCCCAAGCAAGTTCTGCATATAGAAGACAAGATAGAATGGATTATAAGTCAAGAAAATCAATGAAAAAGTCTTCCAAAAACATTTTATAGTGTGCAACTATCATAGATCACTCTAAGAGACTACTTCCTGGAATTTAAAAACTCAACATGATCAAAACATTTTATAAATATAGGAAAGTTGTTCATCTTTGCATAAAATCATAGAATGCATAATAAATCATAATTATCAAAATTAATCATGTATAATCCGATTTAAACCGCTAAGTCAATCAACAAGCTCAAGGTCTCAAGGGCTTCCCAAAAGAAAAGGTCAAGAAACGTGTAGGGTAGGGATGTATGTAAGGTAATGTGGTGCTAGAATCCGGGAAAAGGGATGAACTTCACTTCCACTTTGACTTGCAACATCTTCCACCAATAAGCCTTGCTTATTTCGCACTTTTCTTTTACTTTACTTTTTGGGATGCATGGACAGAGGTGCACAATAACCGAAGCTTGGGAGATTAGCAATCATCAATTTCTTGAGATGCATCAAACCCTTGATGCACATACCATGACCTGTTAGGAATATCGCTCAATCCGACTTTGGCAAGACACAAACACCCGGCTATGTGAATGGTGCCGAGTTACTCATCTTCATGATTGACTTCCCCAAACCTATTATTACTTTCTAACACTTTCACTTCCACCCCACTTCTCAAACTTTACTTCACTTGCTTTCACCACTTCGCTTGCTTCCAAATTCCCGGATAGGTAAAGGGAGGCAAAATGTATATGAGGGGCTAAGCATGATCAAGAAGAAGAAGAAGAAGAGAATGAATTGCCTTGGTCTTTCCAAGAAGAAAGTGAGAGAACTTAACCTGCGGTGTCAACCTTCAAATTCAACATAATTTGGATAAAAACAAAGTATTAAACATGCCAATAATTTCAAACAAAGCATTTAGCAACTTAAACATATTATAAAACCTTTCAAACACATAAAGAATTCAAAACCAGTCAGTAAACAAGATCTTCACTGAGATCATATCCAGATAAGTAACACAAAATCGTTTTCGAAAACTCTCAGTTAACACACCTCGGTCGAGGTGTTCTTGGTTCAACCGAGGTGAAATGCCTCGTTTGGCCAAGAACCTCCCCGGTCGAGGGCAAAAATTTTTTTTTTTTTTTTTTTTTAAAACCAGTTTTATTTCAGTTTCGACGTTTTTCTCAATCAAATAACCTGTATACATGTATGTAATCTCAGATAAACATATAGAAGCGAAAGTGAAGCATAATAAGATCATAAATATCCATCAAAGTAGCATACAATCATCCATAGTCAAATAACATATCCGCGTATCCCATACTTGGGACACACTGTCCTAGTGGGTCAAAATAAGTCTAAGGACAGGATACTCACCGAACATAGCTAAACTGCATGAAGGAGTAAGAAACATCTCCCAGAAATGACCATCTCGGTTGGCGAAGCACATCTCGGTCGAGGTGTTCTGACAGTACCCGAGATGTATCTCAATAAAGCTCGTTTCCTCAACTTCTCGAAATTTTGTTCTTCCAGTGTAGCTCCTGAACTGTGATCCTTCCTTTTGGAATACCTGGTTGTTGTCTAGAGGAAAACAAAAACAAAGCAACTATCTAAACTAAACTAGAAAAGGGAGAAGAAAGCAATACCTTGGGTTACCTCCCAAGAAGCGCTTGGTTTAAGGTCGCTAGCTGGACCATTCTCCATAGAATTACTCAATGTACCTTGAACACCATGGAGTGCTCATCACATCCATCATAAAATTCTTCCAAAAAGTTTCCGGTTCCTAATTTCACCGGCAAATGGTAAGATCTCCCACGTACGAGCTTGTACGGTTTGATTCTCACCGGAATTCTTCTAGCCTTCCTGCACTTTAATGGGACATAATCTAGCCTTGCGTCCCATCCTTTCCTTGATCGAGAAAACAATTTCTCGAGAATCATAGCAGCTTCCCCATCTATAGCTTGGGGATGGTACAGGGTCCTGAGCATGCGAGGGACCCCATACTTGAACAAGAGACTCTTCATCGCCTTAGCGGTGTAGTGCTTGCCAACTCCACTCCTCATGATCCGAGGAGCTTCTTCTTCCAACAATTTCAAGGAAGACTTCATCTTGATCTTTGGAGGTTCTTTCGGAAGAGACCTCCAACTCTCCGGTGCTTTCCTGAAGAATTTAGAAATTTTAATAGGGAATTCGAATGGAGTAAGAGAACTTACCTTGTAAAGTTCTCCAAAGCTCGGATCAGGTTTCATGTTAGGTTGATAACCAACACATGAAATCTCTCTCAACTCAGCTGGCCTTTCTTCCACCTTGACCACAGTCTCAGTAATTTGGCCAAGGTTCGCCGCATCTTGCAGTTCTACAAATTCTTCTTCCATCTCGGTCGAGATCTCCTCCACCTCGGCCGAGGTCTCGGCAGTTGGATCGAGATCTTCCACATCCTCCGCTTCCACAGAAGCTTCAGGAAAAACTTCCGGTTCGACCAAAGGAATTCTTGGAACGTGCAACACTTCCTTATGCTCATCTTTCGGCTTAGCATAGGATAGGGTGCTTTCCTTGAGCTCCTCCACCTTCTTCATCAACTTCTCCAATCTTGATTCGAGAGAGTCTTCAAAAGGTTGCTCATAAATGTTTTTAGGGACATTCTTCTCATCCCATATCGCAAGTTCACGCTGAATGACCTCTTCTCTTTCCCATTCATTGCTGAACCAATAGAAGGAGTACTTCTCCTCCAAGTATTCATAATGGTCCGCCCTAGCACTTTGCCTTGCTATCCAGGCTGGATCAAATGTAGTCATCGGAAATCCTGAAAACTACAAAACTCATAGCAAGAGTAGTTAGTAGCAACAGGGGCAAGTGCCCCAAAAGCAAACCGTAACCGGCTCGGTCTAGACCAAGTCCCCGGCAACGGCGCCAAAAACTTGTTCTTTGGCGAAACTCTGTTCCGTTGCCGGAACGAGAGCTTTGTATGTACCTAAGAACACAAACCTGCAAGAATACTCAAGCAAAAAGATCAGTAGAAAAAGAAAGAACAGTCCCCGGCAACGGCGCCAAAAACTTGTTCGCTCCAAACGGTGTGTGCAAGCTTTAAATTTATAACCCTAGACTTAAGCTTAAAATAAGGATGCGAACCCGCAGTGTACGGGTCAATCGTAGTAAAAGCAAGAAAATTCCAGGGGTCGATCACAGGGACTCAGTGAAACAAAGTCAATACGGTGTGCTTATGTCAATACTAACCACAAGAGCGATTAACACAATCAAAGATGAATAAGAAGTCAATAAAGCAAACATGCAATTCTAGGGATTAAAGCATCTAGTTGTGGTTCCAACTCAAGATCTATAGATAAGCGGACAAAGCTGAGATTTTTGCGTGGGGAAGGTGTTTCTAAAGTGGAGTAGATCACCGGGTAAGTCTCACTACACATTAATCCTAAACCGTAACTCCTATTACCGGGTAAGTCTCAAGGAATCAAGATAAAGAACTATAACCTCAAACTAACACACCATCTAAGGGAATAGAATCAACCTTTACCGGGTAAGTCTCAGGCTAACTCACGAAGATGGGATGGAAGCACACTCAAACCCTAATAAAGGATAAACCTTTATTACCTACACTTATGATCGTTGGTACACAAACTAAGGAATTACCGGGTAAGTCTCATCCTAAGCTTGCTTTGAACCAGGAAAGGTATAATAAGAATAGGATTTGGCAAACTCTAACACTTAACTCTCAGTTATGGATCAGATAAGTCACCTCGGTCAGCCAGTTTCCACCCCGGCCGAGGTGTTCATCGACTGAACGAGATGCTTAGGGTTAAGGTTAAAGACTCGAACTTTCAGGATCCTACTGGAATCTAAGATTATTCTATCATTGTTTTTCCCACAACCTTCAGCTAATCACCCTAGAATCACACAAGGAAATTAGCCACTCATCATCATAATGAAAGTATTAAAATATATGGGAAGAAGGTGAATATTTGAACAAAGAAGAATTTAATGAAAAGACTTCAATAACTGAATCAAATATCACAACAAAGCGTTCCTTGGATAACAATCCAAAAAGACAAGACAACAATTGAGGGAATTGAAGACAATCTTACAAAACCCTTCAATAAAGCTATAAAAGCTATGGACTTCAATCTTCCTTCAACCTTCAAAAAGGTTCTTCAACTCTCCCAACTTGGAGTAGGCTGCTGCTGCGTAATAACTCTCTTGTGCTGATAGCGGATCGTATGCCGTCTTGATTTTTCGGTCTAAGCCCCCCCCCCCCCCCGTATGCCGTCTTGATTTTTCGGTCTAAGCCGCCCTCGGAATTGTGGAAATCCAACCCTTTTTATAGGAAAATAACCCTCCAAAGATAATAAATCTTAGAAAGATATTTTCCCATAAATATAGGTAAAATATATGATTCTGCATATCTCCTTCCTTCCAGGAGCCAAGCCCAAAAATATAAGATCTCTTTCCAATTTTAAAAGATCTCATCCAAGAATAAAATATTTCCGCCGCGTCCTAGGTGTTCGCCTCGGTCGAGTCGGCGTCTCTGGATCACCTCGGTCGAGATGAATCTATGATCAACCGAGGTGAGTCATAACTGAATGTGAAAGCTCTCAAAACTGGTCCAAAGTAAATCTTTAATCCATGGCTATGCTCCCTGGATGTAGCTCCAAATGACTCATGACTCCTTTCGCTCCTTTTTGATGCAAAAACGTACCAAATTACCTACAATCACAACAAAACTAGGTGTAGACCTCGATTCTCGCAAAGGTAGATGAAATGGTAGTGAAATCACATAATGCACATACAAACATGCAGATTATGAAAGATAAAACGTCAAAACAAACCCCAAAATATAGATTATAATTCATGCTATCATCACTCAACCTATATTGAGCTTGAGACTCCTCTAACTCTGCTTGGAAATCTCTCTCTCTATTTTCAGCCATCTTTCTTTCCTTAGCTTTCTTCCTAAGAGTTTTCTCAAGTTCCGGATCGAAAGGTACGATGTCTTTGTTGGATCTAGACCTACGCATATACCCAAGAGAACCTGCAAATAGCACTCACAAGAGATATCAAATAACAAGAGCAAAGCTCCCAAGCTCGACAACCGAAAACCGAAGTTTGGTCTTGACCAAATCCCCGGCAACGGCGCCAAAAACTTGTTCGCCCAAAAACGTGCGTGCAAATAAGCTTTATATTTATAAAACTAGAATAAAAGCAAGCGAACCCGCAGTGTACGGATCGGCGTAGATCAGCAAGTATTCTAGAGTATCGAACACAGGGATTTGGTGAAACAAAATCCAATTTCAGATTGTCAAGCAAATAAGATGTAAAGCTTTGCAAATATTAGGAAAAACAACAACCCTAAAGATCCAGATATCCAATTGTGGAAATCGATTCAAGATATACTAAAGAACTAAGGACAGAGTCAAGAATTGCAAAGGTACACTAAAGTAAAGTAACGTACGGTGAAGTTCCAAAACTCTATATGACTTATCTAAAGACACTCTCTATAAAGGTTGTTGACGCTGCAGTATAGAAAGGATCTAAGGACAAGAATTCATCTCAAATACCCAAACTTGTAACCCATGGATCAAGATAAACTCAAACGGTTAAGGTTGTGACACTAGAAACCGAAATAGAGGATGTTGAGTCTCACTACTACTTAGAAAAGGCAAGCCAAGACTAAGTTAAAGCAAATCTTTAACTTTGGATTAAAGTAAAAGCAAGGTTCGTAAACTGAGGTAAATCACGGTCAGATCTTGAGAACCACGACCGTGGAAACCTAAGAACATGCCGTGATTTAGGTTTGTCGACGATATCTCTCTAACTTTCAGGGTCCAATAAAATTACGATCGATCTATCATCATCTAAGCCACAACTATTAACCCTTCACCTTAGAATTGCTAAAGGGTTTTAGCCAATAACCATAGTCGTGAAATCAATATTCAAATTAAAGAGAATGAAAGATGAAAACCCTCGAATACTCAGTAAAACTTCAAAACCAATTCTTAAATCCGAAACACAAGAAGCAATGTTTAATGGATTTAGAATGTATAACACAAAACCTCACAATGATCTAAGGTAAGTATGAAGAACAGGTTGTCAATCCGTCTTCAATATCAAAACCTAAAAAAAAAAAGTTAAACCTTTGCGTTTCCGCAACCTTCGGCGATCTCCAATCAACCCTAGGCAAGAATACTCCGAGCAAGGGTAAGCGGCGTCTATGCAAGCTCCAAGCGGGATCTAGCGGGGGTTCCAAAAATTCTCTTTTCCGGCCTTTTTATAAGACGGGAAATAATTGCCTTCAAGGCCCATTACGTAGATGACGTTGCAAATAATTGTACGTCAAAAGATCGCCTAAATCACGGTCTCAAGGCTTTCCACGACCGTGGTTTAGAGCGTGGAAAAGGATTACGGTGTCTTGTGACTTCCAAGACCGTACTTTAGGCCGTGTAACCTACTGGAGTGCTCCACGCTCATGATGCCAAGATCCACGGCCGTGGTTTAGAGCGTGGACTTCTGTATGACCGTAATTCAGGGTGTGGAAGTGTATATTGCTTGTAGTTTCCTTTGTGTCGTGACATTCTTCATCCTAGCTCCTTCCTTAGCTTCCTTGATGTGTCTCCTAATCCTCGAACATGATCGATCACTTCCTTTTCTCTCTCAATTGCTCCGATTTAGCTCATATTCACCTATAATCAACACAAAGCTAGTGTAGGCTTCCATATCGACAAAATAGATGAACAAGCTAGCATTTGCTTCTAAACTTTATCCATGTACACAATAATGAGGGAGAAACAACCAAAATAAGTGCCTAGAATATCGCAATATTTCATGCTAACACTACCCTGTCCAGCTGGAGGGAGAGGTGGAAGACCTCTACCTCGACTAGTAGCTGGCGTAGCCCTAGTACGTGCCATTTGCGCAAGTGATAACAACTACAGTTATAATCTAGCTAATAAGTCCAACTAAAGTAAAAACCTAAAGTTCATACTAAGCATACTGAGATCCACGGTAGTAGTGGTTGTCAGCCGTACTTTCTATCCCCAACCACACTATGCATGCAAAACCAAAAAATCATTTTTAAAACTCAGATCCCTTTTCGGGTTCTTATTAAGTACTTATTCGGTCTTTCAGCAGATTTCAAGTGCCATTGTTGCCAACCTAGAGCTCTGATACCATGTTGTTACACCCCGAATTCTCAGAACTCGGGACATTACTGGTTAGGACCTCAGAATGGGTCCCGACCTTAGTTTGACAAAAATTTTACTAGGATCTTGCAACAAGACACAAATAAGAAAAACCGAAAATCATAAAACAATATTTTTAAAGAGATGAATGCAGCAACGTCTAACAACCCAAGTACTTAACAACGTAAAAGACTAACTGTCTTAAAATGAAGAAGGAAACAACAAAGCAAACACCCAACCCCACTCTAAGGAGTACGGAGACCCGGCTGACCACTACTTCCGGATCACTCAGTTGCTGCTCTAACCTGCGGTAAATCTAAACAATATAACAAAACAACCGTTAGCTAGCTATCTAAACATTAGACAAATGAGAATAGCACACACACACATCATAGCAAAAGTAAACACTCATCATGCTTTCAAACAGTTCATTTATTATCTTTACTTAGGTCATTCACCCTTACTAATGATACTTATTTTGTGACACGAGGGATTCCCAAACCTCGCATCCGCCCCCGTATACCCATCAGGAATGGATCCGATGCATCTCACCTTGTACCTGTATGGTATGGGTATAGAGAACCTCCCAGTCTCCTATCAGAGCTAGGTAGTGATGTCATGGCCCGTTATACATACACTTGTGCCTTAAATAATAATAATAATAATAATAGTCGTCCTATCAAGTTATTATTATAAACACATATCACACACACCACTATTGTCATTCAACTAACATCCAAAAACTAGCTAAGTAAGTCGCAAGAACTTACCTGAATCGAATCACAACTCTCAAATTCTCAACTCGGTCCGCAACTGTAGAAACTCAAACGCCTGTCATGCAAGGCACGTGGATCAAAATCACACCCCATACTCTTAGAAGTTATAAACTTCTAAGTTGTACAATCTCATGAAGAGAAATTACGGAAAAAGGTTCTCTTAAGTTAAAAAGACTCTTTTGCCCTTGATCCCGAAAACTCCGAAAAAGTCTATCATTTAGTCCTAAAATTCTCTTCTAGAACCTAGTCCCTAATCTAGTTTTCATTGAAAAGTTTGGTAAGGATTTATAAGAGTTACCTAAAATTCTTAGTTTATACCAAAAAGTCGTTGAGGTCCGACTTTTGGGTGAAAAATACAAGGTTGGGATAATAATATAAAAATTAGAATTAAAATTCTAAATCCTCTATGATAAGAATACTAAACATGGGGGTAAAGATCTCTAAAAAATACTCAACTACAACTCTCCCATAAATCACACAAGTTGAAAAGAAAATCTGAAAAATCTCATACTTAGTCAATTTTCCTCTGTTGTAAAAACAGACCAACTGCCCTACTTTGAGTCCTTATAAGTTCTAATCTGACCGTTAACTTTCTCCCAAATTTTAACATAGTAAACTACATGTTTCAATATACAATATATCAAAAGTTCAACGGTGAATTCTCGATCTAAGCTATAGAAATTAGATCCTAAAGTCAGCAGGTCAAAACTGAATTATAAGGTGTGCAGAAGGTTCTAACTTCGATTCTCTTTGACAGCACATGTACCTTATTTCTACTTAGAGATCTTTAGTACAGAAACCAACCTATTCTATGTTTAGCTTGCCTACACATTTATCTTACTTCCATCCTTACTCTTCAAACTCCGGCAACACACTCTATACAACATTATGGTACTATGATTGAAGGTTATGTCCACTTACCCACAACAGTGAAAGCCGGTTGTTGTTGCTCTCACAAAAATGAGTCCAAAGTGGATCTCAAAAGCAGTAGGTTTCCCAGGTAATGTATTAGATTAAAGGGAACAAACGAATGGTTATTGTCTATTCCGAAAGAGAGTGTAGTGGACAGCAGGAGTAGATTTACCCATCTTCGTTTGCAGCCGGCTGAGAAGTAGGTTGTCTCGTACTGCTGGAGGCGTGTAGAGGGTCAAGGTAAGGATCTTGGTGTGTTCTACTGGTTACAAAAGGGGTTGTTGCGTCGGCTGGACTGTTGCGTCAGCTGGGACAACACAAGACTGCAGTGGCTGTTCGCATAGGTTAGATTACATCGGTGCAAAGTGAGGGAGAAGATCTGAGAGAGGACGAGGTCTTACCGGCGTACTGGTATGAAGGGAAACGCGAGGTTGCTACTGCGTTGGATGGTTGTTGTGCGCTGTTGCTGCGTTGAACGATTGTTGTGGCTGCTTCGGACTGTTGCTGTGAGTTGTTGTTGCGTTGGTGTATCGGTTAAGAAGTTGTTGCGGTAGAGAGGAAGATAGTTTAGCGTTGAATAGGATGAGGGAGTCAGATTAGGTTAGGTTAATAATTAGGGTTTAGGTTTAAGTCATGGGCTAGCCGGAATATGGTATAAAATGGGCCTAATTCGATGGGTCTTCTCATCCCATTAGATGATGGGCTGAAAAATAAAATTGTTACTCGCAAGGAACCGCTCTTCAGTTTTTAAAAGTACGGAATTATTATACAGGTTACCTAAATATTATTTTATGTGAATCAAGGTCACATAAAATGATAGAATTTAATATTGTTTTATTTTATATAAGAAGAATAAAGGTTGGCGAATCGGTATCCTGTTTGATCGGGTATTAAGAAGGAAATTAAAATTTTCCAATTATTACATGTGCTCCATTCATGGTAGTAATGATTTCATCCCTAACTCTAAGGATTTGATTCCAAACGAAGTTGTGTTTGTAGCTAGCAGTGGAAGCCCAAATGGATTGGCCTTTAAGGATATGAGATTTGACCCAGTCGGACCATAGGTTTGGTTAGCAATATGGCGAGTCCAAGTCATAAAGGATCTTAGCAAGACAAGCTTTATTCCAAGAGAGAATCTCCTTAAAACCAAGCCCTCCCTCATCCTTAGAGAGGAAAATTGTATTCCAGGAAACAAGAGCACGACTAGATTCCTTACTAGTCCAAAGAAAAGAGCGCATGATAGACTAAATCTTGTGGATGATAGATGATGGTATAAGCAGTATTGAGCACCAGTAGTAGTAGAGAGACATTAGAATGGAAGAGATGACTTGTTTTCTTCCTGCATAAGATAGGTTCCTAGAACTTCAAGTGTTGATTTTGTTTGTGATATTAGTGATGAGGGGTTGGTACTTGATTGCATGAATTATAGTCTATATTTTGGGGTTTGTTTGGATGTTTTATCTTTCATAATATGCATGTTTGTATGTATATTATGTGATTATATTACCATTTTATCTACCTTTGCGAGAATCGAGGTCTACACCTAGTTTTGTTGTAATCGTAGGTAAAATGGCACGTTTTGCATCAAAAAGGAGAAAAAGGAGCTATGGAGTCATTGGAGTTACATTCAGGAACATAAGGAACCATCCAGGAAGCATAGCCATGGATTAGAGATTCACTTTGGACCAGATTTGAGAGATTTCACATTCAGTTGTGACTCACCTCGGTTGACCACAGATTCACCTCGACCGAGGTGATCCATAGAAGCCGACTCGACCGAGGCGAACACCTGGGACGCGGCGAGAATATTTTATTCTTGGCTGAGATCTTTTATCTTTGGAAAGAGATCTTATATTTTTGGGTTTGGCTCTTGGAAGGAAGAAGATATACTAGATCATATATTTTACCTATTTTTATGGGAAGAGATCTTTCTAAGATATCTTATCTTTGGAGAGTAATTTTCCTATAAAAAAGGGTCGGATTTCCCACAAATCCACATCATGCTATACCACCGATCAGGATTTATACACCGCTGCAGCCATACTCCAGTTGGGAGATTTGAAGAACCTTTTTAAAGGTTGAAGAAGGAAGATTGTAGCTTTTATAGCTTTTGAAGGTTTTCTTGTAAGATTACCTAGATTCTCTTCCTTATTGTCTTTCTTGTTGGATTTCTATCCAAGGAACGCTTTGTTATGATATTTGATTAAGTTATTGAAGTCTTTTCATTAAATTCTTCTTGTTCAAATATTTACCTTCTTCCCATATATTTGATTAATACTTTCATGATGATGAGTGGCTAATCTCTTTGTGTGATTCTAGGGTGATTGGCTGAAGGTTGTGGGAAAAACAATGATAGAATAATCTTAGATTCCAGTAGGACCCTAAAAGTTCGAGTCTTTAACCTTAACCCTAAGCATCTCGCTCAGTCGATGAACATCTCGGCCGGGGTGGAATTCTTCTGACCGAGGTGACTTATCTGATCCGAAACTGAGAGTTAAGTGTTAGAGTTTGCCAAATCCTATTCTTATTACACCTTTCCTGGTTCAATGCAAGCTTAGGATGAGACTTACCCGGTAATTCCTTAGTTTGTTTACCAACGATCATAAGTATAGGTAATAAAGGTTTATCCTTTATTGGGGTTTGAGTGTGCTTCCATCCCATCTTTGTGAGTTAGCCTGAGACTTACCCGGTAAAGGTTGATTCTATTCCCTTAGATGGCGTGTTAGTTTGAGGTTATAGTTCTTTATCTTGATTCCTTGAGACTTATCCGGTAATAGGAGTTACGGTTTAGGATTAGTGAGTAGTGAGACTTACCCGGTGATCTATTCCACTTTAGTAACACCTTCCCTATGCAAATACCTCAGCTTTGTCCGCTTATCTTTAGATCTTGAGTTGGAACCACAACTAGATGCTTTAATCTCTAGAATTGCATATTTCCTTTATTGACTTCTATATCATCTTTGATTATTTTAATTGCTTGTGGTTAGTGATTGCTTAAGCATACCGTAATTGGACTTTGTTTCACTAAGTTCCTGTGATCGACCCCTGGAATTCCTTGCTTTTTACTACGATTGACCCGTACACTGCGGGTTCGCATCCTTGTTTTAAGCTTACATCTAGGGTTATAAATTTAAAGCTTGCACACACCGTTTGATGCGAACAAGTTTTTGGCGCCGTTTCCGGGGACTTGGTCTAGACCGAGCCGGTTACGGTTTGCTCTTGGGGCACTTGCCCCCGTGTCTACTAACCACTCTACTTGAGTGACTTTTGTAGGTTCTTTCTTAGGTATATGCGAAGAACCCGCACTGGGAAGGAAATCGTTCCTTACGATCCCGAACCAGAAAAGACGTACAAACGACGCTTAAGAGAAGCGAAGATGGCCCACCAAGACAACCGCGATCTTGAGGCCGAATTTAAAGAGGCGTTAGAGCTGCTACGCCTCAGCAGGGAAGAGCTAAGGCAAGAGAAAGAAGAAACTCGCACCAGGACTGAAGCAATCGAAGCGGATATGGCAGCTTTAAGAGACCAATATCAACTTCGACCGAGGGAAAACCCAATTCCCGATGCTGGACTGATGCAGGTCTCAGTTGCTGACCCTCGACCGAGGCAGGTTCCAGTACCTAATGCCCCGGCCGAGGTACTTCCACCTCGGATGCCAGTCCGAGGCGCTCTTCTTACAGGAATCCCCCAAACCCTAGGTCAAAGGATGGACCCTAATCAACAATTGAGGCGTCCAGGAGTTAACCTAGGAGATCCAACGGACCATGACTACGAACTTCGACCGCAAGTTCTATCCATGATTCGCCAATGCCAATTCGGAGGGCTTGAAAAGGAATCACTGCATCAACATCTTCAAAACTATGAGATCTTGATGGAGACCTTGAGACCCTCAAGAATTGAGAATAACAATTACAAGCTAAGACCTTTTTACTTTTCTTTAAAAGATAGAGCTCTTACTTGGTATCAATCTCTTCCTCCAGGAAAAATTAGCACATGGGAGGAGATGACTACGGAATTCTTGACCAAATTCTTTCCCTCCTCAAACACGGCTAAAATGAGAGGGAAGATCAACGCTTGTCCAAGTCATGGGAGTGGTTCAAGGACATTCTTTTGGATTGCCCACATCATGGGATTCCAAAGTTAGATTTATTGGAGATATACTTCAAGGGACTGGACGGAAGCACCCAGTTCAACCTCCAACTACTCTCCACCGGTACCTTTATGGACATGGCGATTGACAAAGCTTGGGACTTCATTGAGAAGCAAGCTTTGCATATGGAGAAGTACACTCATCAAGGAGCTGAAGGTGGAGTTAAAAGAGTTAACTTCCAAGAAACTCAGCCCAACAACAATCAACTTACGTCTTTGAAGAATGACATGAAGCAATTGAAGGAACTCTTGGTTTCTCAAACCAAGAAGGAAGAGCAAGGACAAAGGAACAACAACAATGGATACCGTAACAACAACAACGGTTCCCGGAACAACAACTACAACAACAACAATAGAGGATCCAATAGCAACAACTGGAGGGCGAACAACCAAAATTCTGGTAACAATCATTCAAACTCCAACTCTAACGATTCCTCTAATCCTTTCCTCTCTTCCCCTTCTTCTTCTTCTACTCCATTAAAGAGCCAGGGGCAAGGATCAAGTTCGTCTCAGCCGGAAAAGAAAGACGCAGTTCTGGAGGCTATCTTGATCAAGCTTAATGCTATGGAGACTTCTATGACTTCATTTTCGAAGGCCCAAAAAGCCTTTGAACAACAACTTGCAAGTAGGGCGAATGAAGCGCCAAGAGATCCAGGGAAGCTTCCAGCAAGGACGGAAAGCAACCCCAAGGGCCAGATCATGGCCATAACTACGAGGAGTGGACTGAAAACTGCAGATCCAGTGCCTCGGTCGGTGCCAGTACCGACGAAGACCACCTCGGTCCAGATGCAGTCGAAGAACACTTCGACCAAGATGCCAACCGAGGTGGAGCCACAGAAAGCGGAGGGGAAAACTGAAGTTTATGTTCCACCTCCTGCATACAAACCACCACTTCCATTCCCCCATTCAAGGGCGGGAGCACATCTAGATAAGCACTTTGGTAAGTTCCTTGACTTGATGAATAAACTGCATATTAACATTCCTTTCCTTGATGCTATTCTAGGAATGCCCGCCTATGGGAAGTTCTTGAAGGAGATCCTATCAAGGAAGAGGAAACTGGAAGATTTTGGTGAAGTTAGGATGACATCTAAATCCTCGGAGCTCATTCAAATCATGAAGGAGAAGATGCCACCTAAATTGAGAGATCCCGGCTCATTTTGCATTCCCATTCAAGTTGGGGATGTCACTTGTGAAGCCCTTTGTGATCTAGGAGCCAGCGTGAGCATCATCCCGTTGGAGCTATGTGTTAAGATCGGACTTGGAGAGCCCAAGCCGGTCAAGATTCGACTATATATGGCGGATCACTCCATCACCCATCCTGTGGGAATCTTGGAGGACGTTCCGGTCAAGTTAGATAACTTCTATTTACCTATCGATTTTGTTGTACTTGACATTCCCGCAGATTATCCTGTTCCTATTATTCTCGGGAGGCCATTTCTAGCAACTTCGGGTTGCAACGTGGATTGCAAGAACACCAAGTTGAAATTCAACATTGGCAGCGATGAGGTGGAGTTCGCATTACTTGCAGCCATGAAAGGGGAGCAGCTGAGCGATGATATCTTCAACATCTACGATGAAGAAGAATCAAGAGAATTGGTGAGCTCTATCCTTACTAACGATCCACTCGAAAGAGTTATTAGCTTCAGTTTAATAAAGGATGGTATAGATGCTTCTTGTGATACAGATATACGGAGCTTAAAAGCACTGGAAGAGGATCCAGGAGCTAAAACTGAGAAGCTAACCCAGGAGACGAAGATCTCCAGTTTCAGTTCCAGTTGCAGTACCTCGACCGAGGCACTTTCTGGACTTAGCGAGGCAACTGAAGAACATCTCGGTCAACGCCTCTGCGCCTCGACCGAGGTCGATGGCGAGACGACTTCAACTGAGACTTCCGAAAGTCCAGTTTCTAGATCCACTCCACTGGAAGGAGGAAGCAAGGATCCCCCTCAGAAAGCGCCCCCAGTTGTAGAGCTTAAACAACTCCCAAACCACTTGAGGTATGTCTTTCTTGGACCGGATTCTACTTATCCCGTTATTGTTAGCGCTTCCCTCTCCGAAACTGAATTATCTAAACTAATGCATGTCCTGAGAAAGCATCAAAAAGCTCTAGGTTATACTATAGATGATCTTATTGGCATCAAGCCCTCTTTCTGCATGCATAGAATTTTAATGGAGGATGATCGTAAGACCTCACGGGAACCTCAAAGACGGTTAAATCCGATCATGAAAGAGGTTGTGAAGAAAGAAATTCTTAAGTTGTTGGATGCAGGTATCATATACCCTATCTCGGACAGCAAGTGGGTTAGCCCGGTGCATGTAGTTCCGAAGAAAGGAGGGATGACCGTTGTGACAAATAAGAACAACGAGTTGATCCCAACCAGGACCGTTACGGGCTGGAGGGTTTGCATCGATTATAGGAAGCTGAACACGGCCACACGAAAGGACCATTTTCCACTTCCCTTCATTGATCAAATGCTCGAGCGGTTGGCCCAGCATTCACACTTTTGCTACTTAGACGGTTATAGTGGATTCTTCCAGATTCCTATCCATCTGGATGATCAGGAGAAGACCACTTTCACTTGTCCATGGGGGACATTTGCTTATAGGAGGATGCCATTTGGATTGTGCAACGCACCCGCTACCTTCCAGCGATGCATGATGACTATCTTTTCCGAGTACATAGAGGAGATCATGGAGGTATTTATGGATGATTTTTCTGTATATGGTTCCTCTTTTGATGATTGCCTATCTAACCTTTCTCTAGTGCTTAAAAGATGTGAAGACACTAATCTCGTTTTGAATTGGGAGAAGTGTCATTTTATGGTTAATGAAGGCATTGTGCTAGGACACCTCGTTTCTAATCGAGGCATTGAGGTCGATCGCGCTAAGATCGAGACTATTGAGAAACTCCGTCCCCCTTGTTCTATTAAAGGAGTGAGGATTTTTTTCGGGCATGCAGGTTTCTACAAGAGATTCATCAAAGACTTCTCTAAGATTTCTAAACCTCTAACTAAACTCTTAAATAAAGATGTTGTTTTTGAGTTTTCGCAGGAGTGTCTTGATGCTTTTTACAGGATTAAGGAAGCGTTGGTCTCTGCTCCCATTATCCAACCTCCGGATTGGACCTTGCCCTTTGAGATCATGTGCGATGCTAGTAATGTAGCCGTAGGAGCGGTGCTTGGACAGAAGAAGGATGGCCGGACCACTGCCATTTACTATGCTAGCAAGACGCTAGATGTAACACAACGCAACTACGCTACCACCGAGAAAGAATTATTGGCGGTTGTATATGCTTTCGAAAAGTTTCGTTCCTATTTAGTTGGGGCAAAAGTCATTGTCTACACCGACCATGCAGCCATTCGTTACTTATTGGCTAAGAAAGATGCCAAGCCACGCCTTATTCGATGGATTCTCTTGCTTCAAGAGTTTGATCTAGAGATCCGTGATAAGAAGGGATCCGAAAATTCCGTTGCGGATCACCTCAGCCGGCTACCTGCATCTTCACACGAGAAGGACGACCCACCCATAGACGATTCATTCCCCGATGAGCATTTACACTTGTTGGAGCGTTTGATAGACTTACTTACCTCACCCCATCATGGAGGTGAAGTATGGGGTGAGGGCACCTCTCACCTCGTTTGAGACACATCATGGTCCAGCTAGCGACCTTAAACCAAGCGCTTCTTGGGAGGCAACCCAAGGTATTGCTTTCTTTTTCCTTTTTCTAGTCTAGTTTAGATAGTTTTTGCTTTTGCTTTGCTTTGTTTTTTTTTTGGCGTTCTAGACAGATAGCAGGAGACATCTAAGGAAGGAGCATAACTAGAAGGACAGAAGATCGAGAATTTGAGAAGACGAAGTTTGACTGAGGCATCTCGGTTGCTATCAAAGCACCTCGACCGAGATGTTTCTTGAGGAACCGAGGCGACTAGGGTTTCTGAAGAACTACCTAGGTCCGTACCACCTCGGTCCAGCCGAGACCATCTCGACCGAGGTGACAGCAGTTCCAGAAAGGGTATAAAAGGGGGATTAATTTTCTCTCTCTTTATTTCACCCTCTCTCGACCGCGGCGACAGTCTTCACCTCGCTCCTTCGAATCTCTCTCATTTTCAAAGATTTTCGCTTCCAAACTGCAATTAAATCGTAGAGGATCCCAGTGCATCGTCGATCTGCGAAGAAATCGAACCGATTCGGCCGAACGAGGTAAAACACAACCGAAACCCTAACTCGCTGATTTCGCTTTGATTTGGGCTTTGGTTGCCCTTGCATTTGCAGAGAAAAGGATTAAGTACCCCATAGAAAGCAGCTGTAGTGATTTTGGGGGGAAAGAACTGAATTTTATGAAGAAATTAGAATCCAGTTTTCCGCCTCGGTCTAGTCGTTTTGTGCCTCGGCCGAGGTGATTCTTGAGAGTTGTCAGTTGACCGAGGTGACCTGACAGTGACAGATTAGAAAATGAGTTCTGACAGACGCCTTGCCCTTAGGGATAGATCCTTACCTTCCCCTTCTTCCTCTTCTTCCCGACCCTATCGCCCGGTGATCCACGAGCGACACCGGCTCGATTATGAGCGTATTTCCGGCCGTCCAGTGATTGCACCCCGCTTCCTGGACGTGTCTGCTTTTGACTGTCTCTAGGTAGACGGAGACCT
The DNA here is from genome assembly GCA_033239125.1 of Fagopyrum homotropicum. Taxonomy (NCBI): domain Eukaryota; kingdom Viridiplantae; phylum Streptophyta; class Magnoliopsida; order Caryophyllales; family Polygonaceae; genus Fagopyrum; species Fagopyrum homotropicum. Next base: position 151,358,026 of record BSWB01000002.1, read on the forward strand.
TAGAAGGATGATATCTACTGTAGGGCTGGATCAGTTTACTGAGATCCGAGCCCCTGCTTATTTGAAGCCCACCTTAGAGTTCATTAGCTCCTTCACCTACCTCCCCACAGAGCGATCTGTGAAGTACCGGTTGATGAACCGGAACTTCCTAGTGCCACTAGAGTATTGGAGGGAGATATTTGGTTTTCCTGCCCCCACAGCCGTTGACTTACCATCCTGATCTGTAGCTAGGGAGTTTTGGGGACAGATTGCCCATATTGTTGAGTACGCGGACAGATGGCGTCCTGGAGATTCTAGGGAGAAGGTCATCTTCCACTTAGCCTTTAGGTTAGCCCACCGGATCTTCAGTGAGACACTTCTGGCGCGTACTGAGACGCCCCAGAAGGTCCGACAGGGGGAGCTATTCAGTTTATATTGCATGGTGACTGGAGGTATCCCGGACTTTGGCTTGATGTTGGCAGAGGATCTGCACAAGATCAAGGCCAAGGCGAAGGGAGATATCTGCTGTGGAGGACTTGTCACCCACATCGCCAGCTATCAGGACATGGACCTCAGCGCTTGCACGATGGTGGCGGCTCCCAAGCCGCTTGGGCTGCAGGAGATGATCACTCGGAGGATTCTGGTTCCCCGAGGACTGACTACACCATACGTGGCTATGCCATGGGAGCTGACTGCACCGCAGGGGATCAGGTGGTCAGCACAGTTCACTATTTATGACCCTCATTATTGGCAGACCGCCTGGGCCCCACTGATGGAGGATTACAGAGAGGCAGCAGTTGCCCCAGCTGAGGAGGAGGTAGATGATGAGGAGATAGCTGATGACAGGGATGGTGGAGTCCCGATGGATACAGGGACAGATACTGCCGGGACGAGTGCGCCGGTTATTGATCTTGATGACGATGAGGATACTGAGCCTGCACCTGCTGCATCACCTGTGAGACCTGCTAGGCGTAGGGCACGCCGACATAGAGATCCAGAGGCTCACCGTCGGATCGATGATCTGACGGATCAGATGATCGACTCTTATGCTGCCCTTACTGTGGACATACATGAGAGATTTGCTGCCCAGCACCGACAGATCGACAGCTGGACTCATCAGATGCTAGAGGGATAGCACTATCAGCGCCGGATGATGGAGATCCAGTTTCAGCAGGCTATGTGTTATCCATTTGACCCATCCCAGTATCCATATGTGCCACCACCACCACCACCGCCGGATCAGGATTATTGAGAGCTGCAGGACTTTCTTTCTTATTTTTATGCAGTTCAGCTTATTATCCGGTGAGTATTTTATTCTCTTAGACTTATTTTGATCCACTGGGACAGTGTGTCCCAAGTATGGGGTATTTATGTATTACTTGACATTTATGTGATGTATGACTCTATTTGACCGGATATTTATTCACATTTATGCTTCACTTTTGCATCTATGTGTTTATCTGAGACTACATGCATACTTATAGGTTATTTGATTGAGAAAAACGTCGAAACTGAAAGAAAACTGGTTTTAAAAAAAAAATTTAAGAACACCTCGACCGAGGTGGGTTAACTGAGAGTTTTCGAAAACGATTTTTGTGCTTCTTATCTGGATATGATCTCAGTGAAGATTTTGTTTACTGACTGGTTTTAAAATTCTTTATGTGTTTGAAAGGTTTTATAATATGTTTAAGTTGCTAAATGCTTTGTTTGAAATTATTGGCATGTTTAATACTTTGTTTTTGTCCAAATTATGTTGAATTTGAAGGTTGACACCACATTATGAGTTCTCTCACTTTCTTCCTGGAAAGACCAAGGCAATTCATTCTTCTCTCTTCTTCTTCTTCATCATGCTTAGCCCCTCATATACATTTTGTCTCCCTTTACCTATCCGGGAATTTGGAAGCAAGCGAAGTGGTGAAAGCAAGTAAAAGTTGAGAAGTGGGCTGGAAGTGAAAGTGTTAGAAAGAAAGAAATAGGTTTGGGGAAGTCAATCATGATGATGAGTAACTCGGCACCATTCACATAGCCGGGTGTTTGTGTCTTGCCAAAGTCGGATTGAGCGATATTCCTAACGGGTCATGGTATGTGCATTAAGGGTTTGGTGCATCTCAAGAAATTGAAGATTGCTGATTTCCTAGGTTTCGGTTATTGTGCACCTCTGTCCATGCATCCCAAAAAGAAAAGTAAAAAGAAAAAGTGTGAAATAAGCAAAGCTTATTGGTGGAAGATGTTGAAAGTCAAAGTGAAAGTGAAGTATATACTTTTCCCGGGTTCTAGCACCACATTACCTTACATACATCCCTACCCTACACGTTTCTTGACCTTTCTTTTGGAAAGCCCTTGAGACCTCGAGCTTGTTGATTGACTTAGTGGTTTAAACTGGATTAGGCATGATTAATTTCGATAATTATGATTTATTATGCATTCTATGATTTTATGCAAAGATGAACAACTTTCCTATATTTATAAAATGTTTTGATCATATTTGGATTTTAAATTCCATGAAGTATTCTCTTAGAGTGATCTATGATTGTAGCACACCATAAAAAAATGTTTTTGAAAGACTTTTCATTGATCTTATTGACTTATAATCCATTCTATCTTGTCTTTTATATGCGGAACTTGCTTGGGGACAAGCAAGGGCTAAGTATGGGGTATTTTGATAGCATGAATTATAGTCTATATTTTGGGGTTTGTTTGGACGTTTTATCTTTCATAATCTGCATGTTTGTATGTATATTATGTGATTATATTACCATTTCATCTACCTTTGCGAGAATCGAGGTCTACACCTAGTTTTGTTGTAATCGTAGGTAAAATGGCACGTTTTGCATCAAAAAGGAGCAAAAGGAGCTATGGAGTCATTGGAGTTACATTCAGGAACATAAGGAACCATCCAGGAAGTATAGCCATAGATTAGAGATTCACTTTGGACCAGATTTGAGAGATTTCACATTCAGTTGTGACTCACCTCGGTTGACCACAGATTCACCTCGACCGAGGTGATCCAGAGAAGCCGACTCGACCGAGGCGAACACTTGGGATGCGGCGAGAATATTTTATTCTTGGCTGAGATCTTTTATCTTTGGAAAGAGATCTTATACTTTTGGGCTTGGCTCCTGGAAGGAAGAAGATATACTAGATCATATATTTTACCTATTTTTATGGGAAGAGATCTTTTTAAGATATCTTATCTTTGGAGAGTAATTTTCCTATAAAAAGGGTCGGATTTCCCACAAATCCACATCATGCTATACCACCGATTAGGGTTTATACACCGTTGCAGCCATACTCCAGTTGGGAGATTTGAAGAACCTTTTTGAAGGTTGAAGAAGGAAGATTGTAGCTTTTATAGCTTTTGAAGGTTTTCTTGTAAGATTACCTTAGATTCTCTTCCTTATTGTCTTTCTTGTTGGATTTCTATCCAAGGAACGCTTTATTGTGATATTTGATTCAGTTATTGAAGTCTTTTCATTAAATTCTTCTTGTTCAAATATTCACCTTCTTCCCATATATTTGATTAATACTTTCATGATGATGAGTGGCTAATCCCTTTGTGTGATTCTAGGGTGATTGGCTGAAGGTTGTGGGAAAAACAATGATAGAATAATCTTAGATTTCAGTAGGACCCTGAAAGTTCGAGTCTTTAACCTTAACCCTAAGCATCTCGCTTAGTAGATGAACATCTTGGCCGGGGTGGAATTCTTCTGACCGAGGTGACTTATCTGATCCGAAACTGAGAGTTAAGTGTTAGAGTTTGCCAAATCCTATTCTTATTACACCTTTCCTGGTTCAATGCAAGCTTAGGATGAGACTTACCCGGTAATTCCTTAGTTTGTTTACCAACGATCATAAGTATAGGTAATAAAGGTTTATCCTTTATTATGGTTTGAGTGTGCTTCCATCCCATCTTTGTGAGTTAGCCTGAGACTTACCCGGTAAAGGTTGATTCTATTCCCTTAGATGGCGTGTTAGTTTGAGGTTATAGTTCTTTATCTTAATTCCTTGAGACTTACCCGGTAATAGGAGTTACGGTTTAGGATTAGTGAGTAGTGAGACTTACCCGGTGATCTATTCCACTTTAGTAACACCTTCCCTATGCAAATACCTCAGCTTTGTCCGCTTATCTTTAGATCTTGAGTTGGAACCATAACTAGATGCTTTAATCCCTAGAATTGCATATTTCCTTTATTGACTTCTATATCATCTTTGATTGTTTTAATTGCTTGTGGTTAGTGATTGCTTAAGCATACCGTAATTGGACTTTGTTTCACTAAGTCCCTGTGATCGACCCCTGGAATTCCTTGCTTTTTACTACGATTGACCCGTACACTGCGGGTTCGCATCCTTGTTTTAAGCTTACGTCTAGGGTTATAAATTTAAATCTTGCACACACCGTTTGGAGCGAACAGTACTCAACATGACAAAGTCTTTTACTCCCCACAGGGATGCCAAGATACATGCATGGAAGTGAACCGATTGTAAGGTTAGCAACAGTGGCCAAAATATCACGCTCCAGAGTATTGAGGCCGCCAATGTAGATGGAAGATTTGGAATTATTAGTTAGGAGACCAGAGTAATGTCCAAAGGAGTCAAGCGTGCTTCTTAGAATGTTGATGGAGGTGACAGCGTCTCTAAAGAAAAGCAAAAGATCATCTGCAAAATAAAGGTAAGTAATACGTGGAGATCTACATTTAGGGTGGATGTTGAAGCCTAGATTTGTTGGGTTGACTCTGATCATAGAAGAGAGAACTTCCATGGCAATAACAAATAGTGGAGGTGAGAGAGGACAACCTTGTCTTAGGCCCCTTGTACCTTTGAAATAACCCTGCAAAGAGCCATTTATGTTGATGGAATAGGATGCAGAAGTGATGCAAACCGTGATGAGATGGATGAAGTCTTCAGGGAACCCCATCTTGGAGAGACAATTGAAAATGAATATGTGGTCGATCATGTCAAAGGCCTTTGAGATGTCAATCTTCATGGCACAACGAGGTGAAATGTGGCGTTGGTTGTATCTCTTAAAAATCTCTTGACAAATAAGGATGTTATGCTTTATAGATCTGTCTTTGACAAAAGCTCCTTGGTAGTTTCCTATAAGGGAAGGTAGGGTGGCATTAAGTCTAGTTGCTAGGATCTTAGCAACGACTTTGTAAAGGGTATTGCAACAGGAAATTGGCCTATAATCAGATGGTAGGGATGGGTTTGGGGTTTTGGCAATCAAGGATATGGTAATATGGTTAACATGGTGAGGGAGGATCCCCGAGCGAAAGAACTCCTGGATAGCGTTACAGAAGTCATTTCCAGTGATAGCCCACGAGGATTTGAAGAAGAAAGCATTATACCCATCAGGACCAGGAGCTTTTTGATCACCGATGTTAAATAAGGAAGTTATTGTTAAACTTTTCTTATTCGGTTTTTTATTCATATTCGATTGCAAAATCTTTTGTTACTGTTAAAAAATTCATTCAGATTTGTTTTTTTTATTATATAGATTCTTATTTTTGTAAAAAATAAATATGTATGATAAAATTGTGTATTAATACTATGTATCAACTAGACAATACACAAGTTCAATTAGTCCAGCTGATATAAGGGTGGGAGGGAGGGTCTGTCACTCAGAGTTCAAACCTCCTAGCAACAAGATTTGTATTTTGGATTGGGCTAGAGCTTAGACGGACCAATCTCTAGACACCAATCGGCCTAAGGCATCCTTACGGATGAGGTCTTGAAGATATTCTGGAATGGCATTGACATTCATCTTGAGATTGTGTTCTTGCATTGCAATCTTATCCGCGACCGTGCTGATTTCCCTGTAGACATGTTGTGCTATAGAATAAGAGAATTCCGAGATCGTACTGGAGATATCAGTGATAATCATATCTTGTACCCATGAGGGCTTTCATATTCGATTTATCGAATTAATGAGAATCGGGTTATCTCCTCCCATCTTGATGGATGCAATTCCTAGCTCCTTTGCCTTTTGTAGGCCCTCCCGTAGAGTTAAGTCTTCTACTTCCAACACAGAATCAACGTCACATCTACCGCTTCCTACAACAATAGGAACGGCACATTGGTTTCTGATAATGTATCTAAAGAAAATTGGTTCGCTGAATTTTATGAGGCATCAAAGTTAAGTTTTAGGTTTTCATTTTATGTTTTTTTTCCTTCTTTGATTTCTAACTATTGTATTGTTTTTAGTTGGTTTTTTGTTCGCTTGTTCCCATACATATATTTGACTTTGTGCTAATGCTCTAATGTTTTGCGGGATTGTTTTTTTGTTGAAGATGATCTGATTCCTAGCCAGCCACATGTTCCACCAAATGACAACAAGTAGTCTCAAATCAACAAATGTTAATTTTCCTTTGAGGTCGTTTAGGACCTCTACAATGCCCTTGTTATCAATATCATAGATCAATAATATGGTTGTAATCTTTTGTTCGTAAACTGTTGTGACTATAAATGGACATTGGAAGAAAAGGTGTTTGGAACTTTCAATATGATGGTTGCAGAATTCACAATTCATAACGACAAGAATTCTTTGCCTATCGAGATTGTGTTTTGTAGGGAGACCGTCCATAGCTAGTCTCCATAGAAATTTTTTTATATTTGGCATAACGTCCATTCTCCATATCCAAGTTTTGTCCATGGTTATCCCAACCTTATGTTTTTGAATCAGTTCCATGACCGATTTAGTAGAATACCAACCTTCATCATTCTCCGCCCAATACAATCTATCCTTAATATCATTATTGGATAGGTTGTACTTTTTTATTTTATCGATAGTGTGAGTAGGTAGTATTGTGTTGAGTCGATTTAATAGATGATGCTTCCAATTTTTATTTGTGATATACGAGGAAGTCATTTCCATTTTGTCTACCAAATCCTTATTGGTCACCAACTCGAGGAGCGGTTTGTCGGTTATCCATCTGTCTTTCCAGAATTTGATTGTGTTTCCATCTCCTACTCGCCACCTAAGTCCTTTGTCAAATTCTTCTCACAATTTTATTAATTTCTTCTATTGCCAAGATGTAGACCCACATTGGTAAATCCAAAGACGAGATCTTGTAAGGTATTTTCTTCCACAATTTTGACCCATATATTTTCCGGTTCCGCCATCGTTTTCGAAAGAAGCTTCATTTGTAATGCTTTATTCATATCTTCTGCTTTCCTAATTCCTGTTCCTCCGAAGGGCCTTGGTTTACAAATAACAAAATTAATTATAAATAAGAGGAGAGAGGAATCCTAAATTTGACATAATTATAATTAATTTTCAATAAAACTTTTTACTTAAAATTAAAGGGGTCTAGTTTGTCTACATATAAAACTTGGGGGCCTATTTATGCTCATTGTTACAAAAACTATCTACATGACCATTTTACCCTTTTTTTCTTTAAAAAGCAATCCGTAAATCCTATGGGCCTAGTTTGTATCTCATATAAAAAAAGTTCATATTACACCAATTTTCTCATTATTTATTATATGATGTATCTTTTCTTGCCTATATTACTACTCTTTACTTTATTAAGCAAAAACAAGAACACACTTTCTTTTTTAATGTTGTCGCCCATCCTCACTAACACAATGTTGTGAAAGTCGAGATGGATGCTTTACAGCAAAATCACACACGAGATTATGTTGACCTTCCTCCCACATGCAAGGTATTAGTTCTAAATGGAAATTTCGTATCAAATACAACTCTAATAGTCAAATTGAGTGTTACAAAACTTGTCTTGTTGTTCTATGCAATTGTCAACAATAAGGTATTTAACACAGTGCGACTTTTTCTCTTGCGGCCAAATTGGTCACCGCCAAATTACTTTTGGCTATCGCCTCAATTTGACATTGGGATCTCCATCCTTGCTTTCATATGAAAGACCATATGCCTCTCAAATTCTTTCTCGGAATTTAAATTGTTCGCACTCCATCTGGTATATGACCCAACCAACGTAAATGTACAATAGATATCCTTGCCGAACCTGGCCTCCTCGGATGTAAAACTTGCGACATTCACCCATGATGGCTAATCACGGCCTCAAGTCCGATTCTTCTGAGTTGCTCCATGATTCCGAGAACTATAAACGTCTAGTAGGTCGCATAATCTACCTATCTATACCCGTCCTGAACTTTCCTACTCATTACATATTCTCCATAATATTATCTAATCCTGGCCTTGCTCAGTGAGGAGCTACTCTAAGTGTGGTATACTACCTCAAAAATGCATCTACAAGGGTATTTTTGTATCCAGCTCCAACAATCTCATCTATATATACTACTAAAACTGAACCCTTTTAGTCCACATGTCAACACCTTAACCATGTCACTTAGGACTTTTTGTCAAATATTTACAATTTTGCCACATTTTAATTACAATAATGCCATTATTCATTAAATATTTTAAGTTAAATCATCTCATCATGCCAATTCAACAAAAATAATTCCATTATATTTTACGGTTATAAAAATAATTTTAAAAAAAAATATTATATCTTGATTGGCTCGTCTCTTGTCTCTTGGAAAACCAAAAAATAGGTAACTGTCTCCAGATCATCGATTAAAGCAGACTAAAAAACATGATATCCACCGGCAGTGAGATCCTTTGGTGTCGTTCCATACTTTGGTCCCTTGGTGTGGCACATCCTCATCCATGCGTCTCAACGTACTACGACAATCAAGTTGTCATCCACATCGCCAATAACCCGATCTTTCATGAGCCTACTAATCACATCGAGATCGATTATCATACGATTTGTAAACAAGTTTAGCGTGGTATCATACATGCATGTGTTGGACTATGGGCTTCCTATATATCACCTCATTTACCATCGATTAGTGTATATTTGCCCATATATTTGAAAATATAAAATTAGTTTAACATAAACTTAACATATCGGCATACCACTATGGTAAAAATATTATCGATCGTCATGGATCGACAGTACGTTATTTATCTCATATCCGGACGCTGGTGCGTATATCACAACTTGAATTTGAATAATAACACAGAAAGATAACAGTAAATTCCTTAAAAAACAAAATTGCTCTTCACTTCCAATCAACCGATCAAGACTCAATTCTTGAACTCTCGGCAGGCATCTCAAAGCGGCAAAGAGGGCAGACATGATTCTTCTCGAGCCACCGAACGATGCACGTCTGGTGAAACATGTGCAAACATGGCAGCGTAAGGGAGTTGTGGTACTTGTCGATGTCGTCAATACAAATCGAACACTCGTGATCGCTACAATTCCACTTCCCCTCGTACTTGTCACTCCTCGACGCGATCAATTCCGAAACATACGAACGCGAGGTGGCTTTCTTGACGAGGCCATCGGGATGAATAACCGGCCGAAGCGAGATTTTGACAGAATAGGTATAGGTGTAAAGAAGATTGAAACAACGGTGAGTGACGTTAGCAGGTTCGAGGATCCATCTGGTGATGTCGCGAGTTATTCGGTCCGCGCAAAAGTGAGGAACTCGAAGGTTTCCCGAGGATAAGAGCAAATTGAACAAGAGCTGTCGGTAGTGTTCCGAGTATTGATCGAAATGTTCGAAAGGGGAGCACTTAAGGCAAGGGATCATCGCCGTCGTCGTCCCCGAGTCTATGGACACCAGCGGGTTGCATGACTTTTGTTGCAGAGGTCCTACCACATGCTTCGTTGCTGTTTCAATGGTGTACTCTATCTCATGGAATGAGTCTCGCCATACGGATACGGCCGAATGCGTCAGCATGGCTACCGAGATTTGATGTTGATCACTGTCAAATTCTGGTGTAACAAATCGATCAATTTATAGCGTAAATACTTGAGGGTTACAACTTACAAGTTTCGTTTTTGTAATTAAGGATAAATTCTTAGTATACAATTTTTAATTAATAGATAGATCTTGTAATCAATATATAAATAAACAGATAGATTTGGAAAATTATACTTAATCTATACTAATACTAAAATATAAAATTTTGTAATTATATGATAATTGTGAAAAAAAATTTAAAATCTATCTATTTTTATTTTATTTTTATAGTATTAAATCTCAACAAAATCTATCATATTTAAACAAGACAAATATAATATAAGATCATAACCATGCTATGCAATTATATACACGCATTATTGTTATAATTATTATTTTTACCTGAATATATTATTATCATAATATAATTTTGTTTTAACTGTTATATTTAATTTATTATTATTTATTTACTATTAGCTATTTTATTGAAAATTCGATTATCTCTAGACAAAAAGATGTATGGGGAGAACGATAGATAGAACACTAGTATTCCAAGTTTGCGAGGAGAAATAATGAGCTCAGAAACTATTTGCAAATTTCGACTCCACACTGTTCTTCGTTTTTTTTTGAAAGTTTAAATTAGACGCATCTATTTACTTACTAAAACTAAGGACGTTAATGTCACGTGTCAAGCAACGAGTATGCGACCTCAAATTTTTTTTTATAAAATATTTACAAAACTGCCATTGTTATTATTCTCTAAGTTAATTAGTAAATTATTATTATTATTAATTATTTTTCAATAATATTTTTTTTAAGAGAAATCCTTGTGCAGATTCTAACCTCCAAAGATGTCACATTAGCTTTTTTTTTTTTATAAAACCTATATATACTACTAAAACAACACTCATTTTTGTCCACGTGTCAACCTCTAAGACTGTCCACGTCAGTTTTTTTTCCAATTTATTTACAGATTTGCCACAACATATTTACAAATTTGCCATTAATTATTTTATAAGAAAATTCTTTTATTAGAATTTGTAAACAGTCATCATGCCACGTCAATCTTATTAAAATAAATAATTAAAAAAAATAAATCTACCTATCTACCAATCAAAATTAACAAACTGATATATTGTTACTTGATTTGTTGAGAAAATCCAATGCAAATCTTCTAACAAGATTTGACATATTTGTTTAATTTAAAACTAGATCAAATTTTGCTCCTCTAATTCTAAGTAAAAGTGATAATATATTAAGGTATAAATATAATACTCGAATAATAATCTTTGTAATAGAATTTTAATTATGTTCTTTTATTTATTTAAAAAAAAATAATTCTCATATAATATTCATATTAGTTAATAAAAATAATTTTTACTATAAATTGATATCAAATATATAATGCATAAAAGTGAAAATATAATATTTATTTAGACAATCCCGCACAAGGTGCGGGCACTAATCTAGTATATATTAAAGAAGGAGCCTTTATTGCCACGTGTTAAGCCACGGTTCTCCCAACCCACCAAATTTTTTTTAAAAAGTGATTTTTAAAATTTAAAATCTGTAAAAAATATTTTTAGTAAAGTCGTTAATTAAAGTTAAAATATTTTAATATCTTTGAATTTTTTATAGTAAATGTCAGTAAAACAATTAAATTTTAATTTTAGAAAATATCTTCTCTTATCTTATCTTATCTATATATACTACTAAACTAGACTACTCTAATGCTGACGTGTCATTCTCACAAATTTTGTAGGGTTAAATATTTTTTTAATTAACTTATTAAACCATAAAATTTTTTTATTAATCTAAAAATAAAACAAAATTTTGTAAAATTAACTAACAAGATCTCCTAAATATTTTAAAAATAATTTGGTTTACGTATTTCTTTTATTTTTAAGCCGTCGAAATTTAAGTAATTTATTTATTGGGAAGATTTTTATTTTTTTTTTAATTTATTTTTGAAGGAATATAAGTTCAATCTATTTAGTTAAAAAATTTTACGGAATTTCCTATCCCACATCGATTATAATTAAGTTTGACAGCTAGATAACTTGTATAAATAGAGGGTTTGAAGATTAAACAAATCACACATTTCTTGGCATTTTGGCTAAACTTAAATATAATTTTTATTCATAACGGATTAATATCTGTTTTGTGAGTCGTTGGCCTGCTGTTTTGTAGGTCACTGGTCTACTGTTTTGTGGGTCGTTGACCTACTGTCATGTGGGTCATTGACCTATTGTCTTGTGGGTCGTTGGCCTACTATTTTGTGGGTCGTTGGCCTACTGTTTTGTGGGTCGTTGGCCTATTGTTTTGTGGGGCTAGCTAAGTATTTTCAGCGATTTTTGACTAATCTATATATATATACTACTAAACTAGACTACACTAATGCTGACGTGTCATTCTCACAAATTTTGTAGGGTTAAATCTTTTTTTAATTAACTTATTAAACCATAAAATTTTTTATTAATCTAAAAATAAAACAAAATTTTGTAAAATCAACTAACAAGATCTCCTAAATATTTTAAAAATAATTTGGTTTACGTATTTTTTTTATTTTTAAGCCGTCGAAATTTAAGTAATTTATTTATTGGGAAGATTTTTATTTTTTTTCTTAATTTATTTTTGAAGGAATATAAGTTCAATCTATTTAGTTGAAAATTTTTACGGAATTCCCTATGTCACATCGATTATAATTAAGTCTGACAGTTAGATAATTTGTATAAATAGAGGGTTTCAAGGTTAAACAAATCACACATTCCTTGGCCTTTTGACTAAACCTTAAGCGTGGAATAATAAAAAATTCTTTATTTGTGACTATTTTTTCGTTTTGAGAATAATCAAATCTGAATCATTATTATAAAATTTCATAAATATATATTAAGTTCGTACAACTAATATTATAATGATACCCGCACAAGGTACGGGCTATACACTAGTATTTACTAAATTGTCATTTCTATTAAATTAAAAAGTTTTAATTTATTGATTAGCTGTTCTGTAAAAGTTTTAATTTATTAATTATTTTAATTTTAAAATTTGATAAAACACAAACACCTTATTTTAGATGGATTTTTTTGCCGCAGAGGTGAAAAGAGCTCACATTTTTTTAATTAATAATTAATTTTAATTGATTTACCTAAATTCTCTTAAATTCACATATGTTAAAAGCTTAATGTAATAACCGAAAAATTTATTTCCGATTAATTCCGAGTCAAACCGAGTTTTAGAGACCGTTGACCTCTTTAAGATGCCTAACTTTATGACTAGAATTAATTTTATCATTTTATGTAAGTTATAACCACATAAAATAATGAAAAATACACCAAACCCTAGTTATATATATATATATCTAGGTCTTTTGACGAGTTTTGACAAGACCATGACGAGACCATGACAACGTCACCGACAAGCTTAGGACAAACCTTGACAAGACCTTATACTCCAGCCCATTCATATTATGGCAGTCGGGCCTTGCTTCAGCCCATGCCACACACAACACAATTGGGCCCGTCTTGCTTGCTTCCCAACGGAGACGTGCGCCAGCCCAGCGGAGACGTGCGCCAGCCCAGCGGAGACGTGCGCCAGCCCAGTGGAGACGCCAGCCGTGCTTCCTCCTCCTTGTGTGAAACGCTGCCCATCTTCTCCCGTAAACCCTAGGCCGCCTCCCTCGTGCACCTCACCTTTCCTCTCATGCTGCTACCGTTACACCCCTTCACGATCGCAAGAACCCTAGCCTATTCTCCCTCTCTCTCCCCGACGGGTTGCTTTGTCGAAACACCCTGGAGTCGCCACGATCGGTGCGGACTTGCGGTCGCAAGGGCTGGCTTTCACGCTCCAAGCGACCAGCGAAGCACCGGTCTCGCAAGCAGCAACCTTCGGCAGCCCTCAGCACAACCTCTTCGCAACTTGGTTCGGAAGTAGAAGATCGAGCCTTCTCGTCCTGAGGCGCCAGCGAGCACGCTCTTTACCGGCGTTGCCCCTCTCCTTCCGGCACATCAGATAAGGGAGACGTATGCTCTTCCTCCTTACTTTTATGCCCTTCGATCAAATGGAGTAACCTAGCCTGCACGTCTCTCATACCTCGCTGCAGCCTCAGCAAGAGCTGTTTAACAGGGATTCAGTGCACTGAGACAGTGGTTACCTCCCCTCTTCCTACTCGTATTAGTGAGCTTGTCGAGTCTCTCTTGTCGGGTAAACATCTCCCCTCCCTTCTTTTGCATTACCCTCTCTACATCAGTGCTGATGAGAACCCTCATTTGTAGCTTAAACAATCCATAGCAGCCTTGGAAGATAACTGATTATGTTTCTTGAGTTTTCAGAAGTGATGAACAACCAACTTTGGGTTCGATTTTGGGTAAGCTAGACTCTTCCTTTTTGACTGATTTTCGGATATGTTGTAGTCAGTGTGGCATAGTATATCATACTAAAATTTGGGAACAATCGGAGTTACGGTGTGAGAGTTATAGTATCCCAAAGTTGGTTATTCATGCAGTTTTTTTTGTGTGCTGAGTTTGAGGAAATTTGCTTGAGATGCAGTTTTGTGGAATAAATTTGGAGGGGTTATTGACTTCTGTTAGACTTGAATTTCTGACAAGTTATAGTTGATATAGTATAGTAGATCATACTAAAATTTTAGAGATTTTTGTTAGACTTTTTATATTTTTATTCGGTTCTCATATCTTAAGCCAAAGTCGGACCTTGACGACTTTTTATGAAAGTCAAGAATGTAGTTAACTCTTCTAAATATTTAGCAAACTTTCCTTTGAGAGTTTGAGTGTGGTTTTGAGTTCCAAGGAATAGTTTGGAACTTTGTTATGGAATTTTATAAAGTTTCGGGACCAGGGGTAAAACAGTCAATTATCCGTATAAGGGTATTTTGGTAATTTATCTGATGATAGAGTTAAATATCTTAGAAGTCAGAGACTTCTAATTAAGTGGGATATATTATTGATCCACTTGCCTTTTATAACAGGCGGTTGAGTTCCTGCGGTTACAGACCGAGTCGAGATAACGAGATTTTGTTTGAATTCAGGTAAGTCCTTTGGGCTTACTTAGCTGACTTCTAGATATGAGTATGAATAATGATAGTGGTGTGTGAATGAGATGCTTATAGTTATATTTTAGTAATATTTATATACCGACCTATACCTTGGCCTAAGAGTAACGGGCGGTGGCATTCTGCTCAGTTAGCTTGAGGGCGCTGGGGGTTTCTTTAGGGACTAGTCCACACTCGGTTTGTAGTGATGCTACCGGCGTAGGTAAGCTAGACCTACACCCAGTTGGATAAGGAACGGAGGCGAGAACTCTTAAGATTCTCGTGCCACAACTGTAAAATGGAATAAGGTGAATCACTTAACTACTAGATAATAACCGGTTTGTGTGCCAGCATGATGATTGTTTATGTTACCTTGTTTGTGTTTGTGCTATCTTTATTCTTCTTATATTTGGATTGTTAGCTAACGGTTTATCCGTGTTGTAGATCTGTAGAGATAGACAGTTGCAGAGAGATCCGGAACGGATGGTCAGCCGGGTCCACGTACTCATTAGATGGGGGCGGGGGAGTCTCCCATACAGCATGCATGTTATGTAGATGTTTATGTTTTGTAAGGTTGTCGCATGTGTACATTCATACAATAAAAATATTATGTTTCGAAATGGTTTTAAGTACATTTGTGCCTTGTTGTAAGATCCAAGTAATGTTGTTGTTAAACCAAGGTCGGAACCCATTGTGAGGTCCTAACCAGTAGCTCCCCGAGTTCCGAGAATTTGGAGTGTTACACTTAAAATGGTACAATTTTAAAAAATACGTGTGAAAATATCACAACTTTTTAAATTACTATTTAATTTTTTAATAATTTACCTATTTTTTAAAAAGGAAGATTAGTTATTTAGATTAACGTTTTATCTCATTTTTTCTTATATGAAAAAAATATTTTTAAAATTTTAAGTTCAAATAATTAATAATTTCTTTAACACTGATTTGGATCCATTTGTCACATATATGAATCAGAGAGGCATCCCCCACGCGCCAACGCATTCCTTCAAGAATCAGGGTGTCGACAAAATATTGCCTTTAAAATCTAATGTTAAGTCGAAGTTGGCTTAAAGACAATGCACTTGATAAACGATCGTAACAACGTATGTTATGAGCTATTCTTGGAATAGTGTATACATCTATTAACCCTCTATACTCTCTTATCTCAAGGTGTACATTTACTAAACAACATAAAACTAGATAAGTCTAATAAACCAAATCTATATATACTACTAAAACAACACCCATTTGTCCACGTGTCAACCTTTAAGGCCGTTCACGTAAGCATTTTTTCAATTTATTTACAGATTTGCCACAACGTATTTACAGATTTGCCATTAATTATTTTATAAGAAAATTTTTTTATTAGAATTTGTAAACAGTCATCATGCCACGTCAATTTTATTAAAATAAAAAATTAAAAAATTAATCTACTTATCTACCAATCAAAATTAACAAATCTATTCTAACTCGATTTATTAGAAAAATCTAACGCAAATCTTCTAATAAGATTTGACACATTTGTTAAATTTAAAACTAAATCAAATTTTACTCCTATGTTTGAATCTAAGTAAATGTGATCATATATTAAAGTTAAATATAATACTCGAATAATAATCTTTGTAATATAATTTTAATTATGTTCTTTTATTTATTTTTAAAATTCAATCATCCCATGTTAGTCATATTAATTAATAAAAATAATTTTTTTTATTATAGATTGATATCAAATATATGATTGCATAAACGTAAAAATATAATATCTTTTATTTAGACAACTCACACGAGGTGCGGGTACTAAACTAGTTGTTCATAAAATTGTTAGTCATATTTCAAAATCTCCTAACTACGAAATTGTTATTTTTAAGCAATTTATAAATTAAAAAAATCACTTATTCAACCCACCCGTCAATATTTGATTTTAGACCCACACCGATAATTGTATAACTACTGCAAGCACATACAAATACCGATTTTATCAATAAAAGTGACCAAATTCTTTTATTATGAAACTAACACATTGTATATTGCAAGTGACTAACAAGTGTATCCTAATATTTTTTATTATGAAACTAACACATTATATATTAACAAGTGCATCCTAATTTCGATTGATTTCAAGGATAGAACGGAGGCAACTCGTAGCGGCAAAGAGGGCAAACGTCATTGGTGTCGAGCCACCGAACAAGACATGATTCATGGAACATGTGCGAGCAGGGCAGCGTAAGGGAGTTTTCCGGCTTGTCGATGTCGTCAATGCAAATCGAACACTCGTGATCGGTAGAGTTCCAGTCATCCTCGTGCTTGTCATCTCTTGATGCATTCGAGTCCGAGACATACGAACTCGAGGCAGGCTCCGTGGCGAGGCCTTTGTCCTCGAACGTCGAATCGTGAGACTGAATGCCGGGTTTAAGCCAGATGTGTGAAGGAATTGTGTCCTTTATCCAAGGTGCAATTACTGATGATGAGATAGAACATTAAATATAGGGATATATAATCCGATAATATTAGGGGTCATGGCGTTTTGCTAGAAGCTAACCATGATCGGTACATTTATATGATAAAATGTATTGCTAGTGTTATCGGGTCCTACGAGGTCACACCATAACGAGTAGGAGAACTGAATCAATTAATGAGAGAATTACCATATAGGAGTATATGGTGGAAAAGGATATATTTTGTAGGAGTACAAAATATATTTTCGAGTTGGTAATTAATAATAGATAAGAGATTATTTATTTATTAATTACTGAACATATATCTTATATTTTAAGGTCGGGCTTTTTAATAGTTAAAAAGCCCAACCCTAATTATATATATTCGATCGATTATGAGGATTTGACGTAAGAAACATTCCGCCGTTTATCATACACGTTCTTCCTCTTCGATCCCTCTCTTAAAAGCTTCATCCTTTGGTTAAGGCGATTCTTGTTCAGTCTCGGGTGGACCAACTAGAGGAGTAACATTTGGGACTCTACATATCCTTAAGGAGTTATTGAACACGCATCAAAAGGTATTCCTTTTTCCCCTTATCTAATCTCTTATGCATGCGATCCTTGTTTAGATGTTTAGGAAATTGTTTCATGAAATTCCGCTTTTACACATCTAAAATCCCAACAGTGGTATCAAAGCCTCTTGCATAAATTGATTAGATCAAATTAAAAAGGTCATGTTTTGATGCATGTATTGATTGTTTTGTTTCAATTACGAAAGAGATTGCTTGTATGGATTAATTTGCATGATTAAGGTGTAAAATTGGATACTTAATAATGATTAAGTAAAATTAATATAATTAATTAATTAAGGAAATTGTTTCCTTATAAATTGTAGCATACAGCTTACGGCATGCTGCGTCATTCATATATGAGCCTTAATAATGATTAAGCTTAATGACTCTTAATGATGATTAAGTATTGCAATATTATTGCACATTATACATTACGCTTGAAGTTCATTAGACTTAGGCTATTACAGCACATTAGAATTGTAATGTTGCCGTGTTTAATTTGTTTTTTTTTTAGGGTTTTAGATTATTTTTATTAATTATCTAATTTGATTAGTTATTTATTTAAATAATAATTATTTCTAAAAGATATTATATATGATATTATATCTAGATAAATATGATTTATCAAGTTGAAAATAAATAAATTTAATTAGTTAAGATATGAGATATTTTAACTTAGTTAAATTATACCCTAAAATAAAAGATAAGATTTGCTTCCTTATATATGATATGATATCTAGATAAATATGATTTATCAAGTTGAAAGTAAATAAATTTAATTTGTTATGATATGAGATATTTTACCCTAAAATAAAAAGATAAGATTTGCTTCCTAAAAGATATTATATGAGATATTATATCTAGATAAGATTTATCATGATGGAAACAAATAAATTTAAATTTGTTAAGATATGAGATATTTTAACTTAGTTAAATTATATCTTAAAATTAAAAGATATTATATGAGATATTCTATCTAGATAAATATGATTTATTTTCTTTTTAAAATAATTTTTTTTTTAGGATAAATATGATTTATCTTATTTGGAGATTATAATTTAATTATATTAGGATATATGATATCTTACTTAATTAAATTTTATCTTAAAATAAAAGATACCCACCTTTTATGGAAAATTGCTTATTTATGTATGAGGTCTTAATTTAGAAATGTTCTAAATTTTGACAAGTTACTAAAATAATAAATATGTCTAATCTTAGCAATGATCTAACATTAGAAACGTTCTAATATTAGCTAGTTACTAATTTTAAAAAGTTACCATAAATAGAAAGATACTAATTTTGGAAAGGTTCCAAATTTAAAAATTTTACACCTTTAGCATTTTAATGATTAATATATGATATTAATACCATACACAATATGATTGATTAAAACAATACCGGAAAGGAGTTTCCAATTCTATATTTTTTTTATGTGATAAAGTGGTTATGTGTATTTTTTTTTAAATATCATATATGCCATGCTTGTATGTATGTGTATAGTGATATGCTCGTTCAGGAGGTTACTAGTATGGCCCCAATCTTAGGATAGTTAAATACGATCTGCGCATCGTTATGGTTTTATTGTACACGATCTGCGTATCGTTATGTATTTTTGTAATTTTCAATTTCTGCAAGAGTTATTTTTTAAATTCATTATACAAGAAGACTAGAGTCCTAAGGAGCCCGAAGGATGGAGATCCATGGAGGTCCAAGAATGAAGATTCTTTTTGAGGGGCCATACTAGGAACCATTAATTTAATGCGTTTTTTGAATGCCTTAAATTCCCACTTGTATGCTTGTTTGTTATTTTTGCTATGAGTTCACTTTTAAATAACAACCTCGCATGCTTAAAAACGTCCCTTAAAAGAATATTGAGAATTGTCTTCCCATATCATAACCGATCCCTATCTAGGAATTTGTAGGATAGGTTCCGTCAAAGCGGGGTGTCCTTACTTTGACCTAGATATATTGCGGGTATGCTCATACTAAGGGACATGCTGCTTTGATATGGTTAACTCAACAAAAGACCAAAAGATAAAGTTTTGGATTTTGAGACATAAGGTTGAGTTCACATGAGATGTGTTCCCATCAACCAAGAATTATAAGGAGTTATAATTAGTAAAGGAGTTTACTTACCTTGATTATATGAGACTTAGGGCAGTGCCAAAGTACGCTAAGGTTCATATATGATAGGATCTTGGAATCATTTTTGCTCACTAAGGGAATTGATAATATGAGTAGAAATGTGCAAAAACTTCAATTGTTTATAATTGTTATAATTGTTATAACAGTTTATAGCTTTTGCAAAATCAATCATAACTTATCTGCATTTTATTATTCTGTGTTTTTGTAGTCCACCATGTCAAACAAAAACCTCATATCTTCTTTACGCTCCATACTCGATAAAAAGAAAATGAACGAACACAACTTCCTTAATTGGGAGAGAAATCAGAGAATTGTTCTCAGGTCGGAGAACCAAGAGGATGTCTTGGAACATCCAATCCCTAAACTCACATTGAACTCATCTGATAAGAACCATGTGACGTACATGGAGGATAAGAAGCAGGGGAATGTCTCCACTTTGGGTATTCATGTTGTTGAAATTTTGTCAACTAATTCTATTTCATGGGTATTGGATACCGGATGTGTTTCTCACATTACTTCGAATGTACAAGCACTAAGAAATAGAAGGACGTTGCGGAAGGGAGAGGCAGATCTACGAGTTGGTAATAGAGCAAGAGTTGCTGCTGTTTCCATTGGAGATTATTGCTTGACTTTACCTTCTGGCTTAGAGATAGAACTTAATAATTGTTATTTTGTTCCATGCATTACTAAGAACTTAATTTCAATTTCAGTTTTAAACCGTGAAGGTTATACATTTACCATTACTGGTCACATGATGATGGAGATTTATAGGAATGGTATTTATTATGGTCGTGCGAATATGAATAGTAATGGACTATACATATTAGACCTCAAAACTGAGATATATAACATTAATACAAAAAGGCAAAAGTCGAATCATTTGATTTGGAATCATTTGAAACATGCGAGTCGTGCCTAATGGGAAAGATGACAAGGTCACCCTTCACTGGTAAGAGTGAACGGACTTCTGAACTTCTAGCCCTCATACATACGGATGTATGTGGACCTATGAGTAAAGAGGCTAGGTCTGGCTATCGCTACTTCATTACATTTACTGATGATTTTAGTAGATACGGGTATATCTACTTAATGAAACAGAAATCAGAATCCTTTGAAAAGTTCAAGGAATTCCAGAATGAAGTGGAAAGACAAACAGGCAAGAAGATAAAAGTGCTTCGATCAGATCGAGGAGGCGAATATCTGAGCCATGAATTCGATCATCATTTGAAAAGTTGTGGAATTGTGACACAACTCACTCCCCCGGGCACTCCACAACTAAATGGTGTGTCTGAGAGGAGGAACAGGACTTTGTTAGACAGTGTCCGTTCAATGGTGAGTTTTGCGAATCTTCCATTATCCTTTTGAGGATATGCTCTCCAAACAGCTGCGTTCGTTCTAAACAGGACTCCGTCACGTTCAGTTGACAAGACACCATATGAGATATGGACAGGAAAGGTTCCTCACTTGTCATTTCTGAGGGTCTGGGGTGCGAAGCTTATGTAAAACGTTTACAATCTGATAAACTAGCACCGAAATCAGACAAATGTTACTTTGTAGGATATCCCAAGCAAACAAAGGGGTATGATTTCTACCATCCCATAGAGAATAAAGTGTTTGTTGCTCGGGATAGTGTCTTTTTGGAAAAGGAATTCTTTTCCAATAAGCCAAGTGGGAGAAAAGTTCAAATTAATGAGATTAATTGTGAGCAAGAAACGCAACAACACGAGGACATACAAGATGTCACTGAGGAACTTGACTATTTTAATGAACCTCTTATGAGGCAAGTTAATCCAGTTCAAGAATCAATTCCTACAGTAGATCATGCTGAAGAGGAACCACATATTGATGTGGAGAACTCTACAAATGAGGAACTGCATAATGATGTAGGAAATCATACAGCTGAAATCTCTCCTATTGTTGGCCCAAATTGGAGATCAAACAGGGTAAGGCAACAACCTAGACATTTGGATGACTATGTGTTACATGCCGAGATCGAAGTGCTCCTCATGGAGCATAACGAGCCCGCTTCCTACAAGCAAGCTGTGACGGATCAGAACTCCGAAAAATGGCTTGAAGCCATGAGATCCGAAATGGAATCCATGTCTGAAAATCAAGTATGGGACTTGATTGATTTGCCTAATGGGGTAAAACCTATTGGTTGCAAATGGGTCTTTAAAGTAAAGACAGACAAGGATGGAAATATCTCTGTTTATAAAGCAAGGTTGGTTGCTAAGGGATTTAAACAAATTCATGGTATTGACTATGAGGAGACATTTGCCCCGGTCGTCATGATCCGGTCCATTAGGATAATCCTAGCGATTGCCGCCTTCTATGATTATGAGATATGGCAAATGGATGTCAAGACCGCATTTCTAAATGACTATTTAGAAGAGGATGTATATATGATGCAACCTGAGGGTTTTGAGGATCCGAAATATCCTAGGAAGGTTTGCAAGCTTAAGAAGTCCATTTATGGACTGAAGCAAGCATCCAGGAGTTGGAATCTTCGATTTGATGAAGTGATCAAACAGTTTGATTTCATCAGATGTGAAGAAGAACCATGCGTTTACAAAAAGTTGAGTGGGAGCAAGGTGACTTTCCTAGTCTTGTATGTGGATGACATACTACTCATTGGGAATGATATTCCGATGCTAGAAACAGTAAAGGGATGGCTTAAGAAGCATTTCTCAATGAAAGATCTAGGGGAGGCCGAGTACATACTAGGCATCAAGATCTATAGAGATAGATCTAGAAGGCTTATTGGTCTCAGTCAAGGAACTTATATAGATAAGGTTCTACAGAGATTCAAGAAGACAGATTCCAAAAAAGGATATTTGCCTATGCAACATGGGATCCATCTCAGCAAGACCCAGTGTCCTAAGACACCTGGTGAGATTGAGAGGATGAGCAAGGTTCCCTATGCCTCTGCTATAGGATCCATCATGTATGCAATGACTTGTACTCGACCAGATGTTGCATATGCTTTGAGTATGTGTAGCAGGTACCAGTCGAACCCTGGTGACATTCACTGGCAAGTTGCGAAGAACATCCTAAAGTACTTGCGAAGGACTAAAGATGATCTACTGGTATATGGAGGTGATGATGAGTTACTCATCAAGGGCTATACCGATGCTAGTTTCCAGACTGACAGAGATGGCTTTGAGTCGCAGTCTGGATACATCTTCATTTTGAATGGAGGAGCGGTAAGTTGGAAAAGCCAAAAGCAGGACACGGTTGCGGACTCAACCACAGAGGCAGAATACATTGCTGCGGGAGAAGCGGCTAAGGAAGCGATCTGGATTAGGCAGTTTATAGCTGAGCTCGGCGTTGTCCCTAGCGTGACGAGGGCAGTTGACGTCTATTGTGACAACAATGGCGCGATTGCTCAAGCGAAGGAACCTAGCTCAAGCTCCAAATCCAGACATGTTCTGCGGAAGTATCACATGATCAGACACTATGTTGATCGAGGTGATGTAAGGGTGTGCAAGGTGCACACAAACGATAACATTGCAGATCCACTGACTAAACCCATGAATAGGCCTAAGCATGATCATCATACTCGGGCCAAAGGGCTCAAACACGTTAGAGAATTCTTTTGAACTTATGTGTTTGGATTGAGAAAACGTTTGTTTTTGTCATGGAGTTTATGATTGTTTTATATATGAGTTTTCATATTCTTATTTGATTATTACTTGAATATTAAATAAAGTATCCAAACAATTTATTAATTATCAAATGTGCTTACTGGAAAAGTTCCGGTGAATGAAACCACATTAAGTGAACTGAAATTATTAAATTGAAAGGATCCGTGGTCTAAGTCGTTAACTTGGATACAAACGACTCTAAAGTAGACCATCTTGTGAGCGAATGATGAACGTGGGTTTCATAGTTCATAGGACATGGAGATGTCCAATCGCTTACATAGGTGAGTATGGTGATACTCATCGGATAGACCGATCCTATGGCCCTCATGACTTATTGAGGAGTTATAGCGATTATCATTATCAGTGAGTTCCTTAACATGAGCTTGATATAACTTTCATTTGAAGGATGACATATCTTAGATACTGTTAAGCGCTAACCGTAACAGGCAGTTATAAAGGCAGTAATCAGGGTGGTCAAAATTTGAGTGGGAGTTATAGTCGTTGCAAGATTGGATTAATCCTCCTATACCGGCATACTTTGATGTGTTGGGAAGGATTGGTGTCCCCGGCCACTTGAAGAGTGAGAACTGTGTAAACGCATGGCCATGCTCAGATTTGATCTGTACTGACAGTTTGATCTCAGGAGTTCAAGAAACATATCTGATGGCAAAGATGGTTTCCATCACATAGTCAGATAAGGACATTAAGCGATAAGGGAATTTTAACATTGCACACTTGTATGAAAGTACAAGTGGGAGACTGAAGGAATTGTGTCCTTTATCCAAGGTGCAATTACTGATGATGAGATAGGACATTAAATATAGGGATATATAATCCGATAATATTAGGGGTCATGGCGTTTTGCTAGAAGCTAACCATGATCGGTACATTTATATGATAAAATGTATTGCTAGTGTTATCGGGTCCTACGAGGTCACACCATAACGAGTAGGAGAACTGAATCAATTAATGAGAGAATTACCATATAGGAGTATATGGTGGAAAAGGATATATTTTGTAGGAGTACAAAATATATTTTCGAGTTGGTAATTAATAATAGATAAGAGATTATTTATTTATTAATTACTGAACATATATCTTATATTTTAAGGTCGGGCTTTTTAATAGTTAAAAAGCCCAACCCTAATTATATATATTCGATCGATTATGAGGATTTGACGTAAGAAACATTCCGCCGTTTATCATACACGTTCTTCCTCTTCGATCCCTCTCTTAAAAGCTTCATCCTTTGTTCTAGCAAGCGAAGGTTAAGGCGATTCTTGTTCAGTCTCGGGTGGACCAACTAGAGGAGTAACATTTGGGACTCTACATATCCTTAAGGAGTTATTGAACACGCATCAAAAGGTATTCCTTTTTCCCCTTATCTAATCTCTTATGCATGCGATCCTTGTTTAGATGTTTAGGAAATTGTTTCCTGAAATTCCGCTTTTACACATCTAAAATCCCAACAATGTGGACATCATAGGTAAAGGTGTAAGAGAGGGTGGGACAACGGTGGTCGTTAGCCGGTGCGAGAACGAAGTTGGTGAAGTCGAGAGCTATTCTGTCGGCGCAACAACGAGGGAGGTACTGAAATAAGACCGAACTGGATAAGAGTTGTTGGTGGTATTGCAAGTATTTATCGTAGTCGTTGAAAGAGGAGCACTGAAAGCAAGGGATTAACATCGTCGCTACGGTGACGAGGTTGCATGGACCATGTTGCGGTGGTCGTTGGACTTGCTGTTGTGTGCTTTCAATGGTGTTGTTGGTGCCATGGCTCGATTCTCGCCAGATGCTCGTCTTCGTCATGCTTACTGAGATTTGATTATTTTGGGTTTAGGAATCGGATAGCCTATTTAAAGAAAGTAGCTAGGGTTATTATCTTCTAGATTTTATTTTTTTGTAAAGAGATAATATCATAAATATCTAATTAGATTATGCTGAATACTTGAATATCAGTTAAGTATGTTTGTTTTTCAGTTATTAAAACATACGGAATTGAATAGGCTCGCGCCGGATATATCTATTTAAATAAACTAGTGTAAAACCCACGTACGAATATTATCTAATCAAATTTTTCTTGAAAAATAGATATAAAATTATAAATTCTTTGAAAAAAAATATATTTAATAATTTTAGATTATTAATTATATGATGTTATTTATCTAATGATAAAATAAAATATTAAATCTATTATAAAAGTAAAGTGTGTGTTGGATGACAATATAATGGTGAAAGTAAAAGAAAATTAGATAGTTTTTTAAAATGTATATAGACAAATATTTTTTTAAAAAAACAATTTAGTTTATATAACTTTTTAATAAAAATTTGTTAATTACTTTGCTTCTATAAGTGATATAACGACAACGAGTAAACTTTTGTAAGGATAAGTTCTTGGATTACAAGTTTCGTTTTTGTAAGGATAAATTCTTAGAATAAATTTTTTATTAATAGATAAAGTATGCAGTCAATATATAAATAAATAGATAGATTTTGAAAATTATAACTAATACATACTATATATATCTATATTTTTTATTTTTATAATATTAAATCTCAACAAAATCTATCATTAAACAAGACAAACATAAGATAAGATCATAACCATGCTATCCAATGCATACACGCATTATTGTTATAATTATTATTTTTTACCTAAATATAGTATTGTCATAATATAGTTTTGTTTCAACTGTTTAGTTTAATTTCATTATTATTTATTTACTATTAGCTATTTTATTGAAAATTTTATCATCTCTAGTCAAATAGATGTATACACTATTCCAAGAATAGCTCGGACGTTAGTAGGGGTGTAAATGGGGTGGGGATTCCCCGAAACTCGTGGGTATTACACGTCATGGGGATGGGGATGGGGATTTTAACGAGGACGGGGACGGGGATGGGGAAAATTTTGATTACCCGCTTGGGGATGGGGACGGGATGAAGATAGGGGTATCCGCCCCGCCCCCCGATTCGAAGCCGAACCCGTTGGGCAACCCCGATCGGAATCCCCGACGGGTAACCCGATGGGAATCCACGACGGGTAACCCGATGGGAATCCCCGACGGGTAACCCGATGGGAATCCCCGACGGGTAACCCGATGGGAATCCCCGACGGGTAACCCGATAGGGATCCCCGACGGATAAACCGATGAGATCTCCAACGAGGAATCTATTGGGATACATCAATAAACAAATTATATTTATATTAGACGTTCATTGTAGTTTCATGTTTAATTTAAAATTACCGATGATTCCTAAAATTAAAACTATATAAACTTTTGTACTTTAAGACTACTCGTTCTTACTTACACAAAATGTATTTTAACTTTAAATATTAAATTGATAATAATATGTGTAAGTTATGATACTAACCTATATTAATTTGGTTTTCGATCATTTGAGGATAACACCTCGTGAAATATTTGAGTACGTCGTGACCGTCAATCACGATGATCAAATGCAAATCGCACTACATGTTGTGTTTATTAATGTGTCTTACTCTTTCACATGAATGATTTGACGTGCAAACTAAATTCTAAACCATAGAATTAAAATGATAAAATAATATAACACTTTATATTGAGATCATAATCTAAATGTTAGAAAGATATAATTATTATAATTTACACTAGTTTGTACTATGAGTCTCGATCGTACTTGAACGAATGAAACTTAATATATATATACACAATATATCTATACTTTGACAAGTTGAATAAGGTGATTTGTTAAGCAACAAATTAAGCCACATCAACATTTCAATTAACAATGATCCAAAACAACAACTCCAATAAGAAAAAGCTTTTCCGGAAAAACGCTCTCTTCCTAAACACACTATCCCTGCTGGAGGTTGGCCTCCCCGCCTCCTCCCCCTCCCCCCAGTGAGGCCGTCCAGCTTCGCCCCGCCCTCCCTGCTGCCCCACGATGGGCGGATCAAAACGCTCCAAGAAACAATCTGTCAAGCTCTCGCAGTTCCACCTTATCCCATCAAAGCAAAGATCTCCCTCAGACCCTCCGAGCCCATTCGAAGTCATCCCATACGCTCCAACAACATCAGAATCTCAAAGGATATGGCCAAACATGAACTGGACATCTCCTCCAAGATATCTTTCCCTCCCCTCCTAACCCCTACTGGTACTTCAACACGTCCCTCGAATCCAACAAACCTCACAAATCCAACCAAAGAAGCAAATACCTCTAGTCCTCTTGTTGCACCTCTTGTTGCAACTTCAACCTCTATTGGCCTGGTTGCCCCTTCCAAAAACCCTCTATCATCCTCCCAGACCTCTCTTCAGACCCCTTTGGACGCTCTTCAGGCTCAGGATAATCCTATCCCCCTTAAAGGTACCCTTGCCAATGTTACTGGTGCTCCTGCAACAGCCCAAAACCCTACAAGTTGCTCTATTGATGCTCTCCCATCTTTTAAGTTGCATGTTACTGTTCAACAGTCTATCCCACCTCCCCTACCGGAGTTGGGTTCGTTGAACGTCGTTAACCATGTCACCATAACCCCTTCAGATTCCCCCTCTGATCCAAACCATAACGGAAACCCTTCAGTTCCCCCTCTCACCTCCTCTGGCCCCACACCTTCCCCCCTTTCACCTCCCCCATGCAACATTAATTACCGCCCCCCGACTACCCCTCCCATGTCATCCTTTAAGGATGCCCTTTCGGCTGGTTCTCCTTGGAATCATGTCCCCCTCACATTCTTCCCAAGTTACGAGGACGGCGTCATTCAATTCTCAAGGGATGACATCGCCGACACCATTTTCCGATGGTCCCACACTCTCATTGGCTATCCCTTGGGCTCCCCTCTAACATACAACAAACTGACCTCCTATGCTGGCTCAGCGTGAAATACTATTACCAAACCGAAAATTCTCCGGAACGAGCATGGTATCTATGTTCTTCATTTCACATCCGAAGATGATCTTAATACCATCCTTTCGGGTAGCCCCTGGCTTGTCAATGGCTCCACCACCCTTCTTCTTAAGCGTTGGTGCCATGGAATGGACCTAAGCTACTCAAGCCTCTTCTCCGTCCCGGTTTGGGCTACTCTCTTTGACCTCGATTACAGATTCAGGTCCCCCCATATATTGGCTAAAATCGGCTCGGCCATTGGTACTCCCCTCCTCACTGATCAATGCTCCGCAAACCACAACCGTCTTGGCCATGCTAGAATACTGGTGGAGATTTCGGCCTCTAAACCCCTCCTTCGAGAGATTACCCTATTAGGCCCGGATGGTGAGATTATTACCCAAAAAGTATCATTTGAGTGGCTGCCGGAGCACTGCTTGAAATGTCTCATCTTTGGGCATCGGTGTGGTTCTCCCCTACTCAAAGCCCCTTTGGAAAACAAGGCTAGCTCTGATGGATTTCGTAAGGTTCACTACAAAAAGTTTAGACCCCAACCACCACCTTCGTCAAATCCAAACCCTATCTTACCGACTCCGGATAGCTCTCTCCTGCTATCGGCCTCCACTTCAAACCAGCACACAAACAAAACTGCCGTTAGACAACCCACCAACCCCCTCACTAATGGTCCGTCGATCACCCACCCAAACCCTACCATTACCCATTCTACACCGACCAACCAAAACCAAGTGCAAAACCCCTCTATGGTCATATAGTGTGCTCCAACATCAACCACCCACCCCCTTCTTTGAATACCATGTCCTCAACCCCTCTACCTTGTGAGAGTATCAAGGATGCTATCACCACCTCCACATACTCCCATGTCGATTAACATCGGATCCTGGAACATATGGGGTCTTAACCACCCTATCAAGCGTAAAGCTGTTAGTGAATTGGTTAATAAGCACCGTTTGGATGTTATTGCGATTCTTGAAACCAAAATCTCGGCTGACAAGTTGTCGTCTCTTCCCCTACTCCCTCATTGGTCTTCTACCTCAAATATCTCCCCTAACGCTAGATGTCGTATCTGGCTTTGGTGGGATCCCCTAGCCTTAAACCTCTCCACATCCTTCGTAAATGACCAACTTATACACTGCTCTATCACCCCTCTCACCCCCTCAAAACTCCCCAAGCTTCGAATGTACCTTCATCTATGCTCACAATATCCCGCTTGAACGCGCCCCTCTCTGGCCCAACATAGCCACTATCAGGCTCCTCACCTTCAACAAACCTTGGGTGATTTTGGGTGATTTCAATACGACCCTCTGCCCGTCTGAGAGGCTCTTGGATAGGATCTCTTCTGTGCCTCATCAGTCCTCCGAACACTCTGACTGCTTCCAGACTAATGACATCTCTGACCATATCTTTTCGGGCTTCACCTATACCTAGAACAACAAGCAGGTTGGCTCTCGAATCTGGAGTAAACTCGATCGTGTTGTGATCAATGATGTATGGTCTACTGCCTTCCCTACCTCTTCGGTGCACTTTGACAATCCATACATTTTCGATCATTCGCCGGCCATTCTTGCTCTCAATAACAAAGAACCTTAGCCCCACCGCCAGTTCCGCTTCAACAATTCTTGCGCCTCCCACGAGAACTTCCTAGCCACTGTTGATAGCGTCTGGAGCCCCCACCGTGTCTCGGATCGGGCTTGCAGAATGGACCACCTCTATTGTAACCTTAAGAGACTCAAACACGCCTTGAAGAAATTTCCCAGTGTCTCTCTGGAGGCCCTCAGCGTGTCTATCGAGAGCCTCAAGACGACGCTGGTGAGCATTCAATCCAGGCTCATTTCAAACCCCCTTGACCAACTCCTCTTGGTGTCAGAGCACACTACTCTCGCCTCTCTTCGAACCCTCCAGGCGAATATGCAAACTACTCTCGAACAACTATCCAAAGAATCCTGGA